>CM069903.1:1448706-2889912 GCA_036172215.1 Camellia granthamiana | reverse complement strand
GCAGAACCCAAATGATCCGTCTTATTTTAACTGTGATCCACCTCTCCAGAAAGTATTTGGGGAAGAAAAGATGAAATTCACCATGGTTTCGCAGAAGATATCCCATCATTTATCTCCTCCGCAACCTATACATTTGGATCACAAGATCAAGCTTTCAGGGAATAGTCCAGCTGGAAATGCATGCTACGATGTGTTGGTGGATGTTCCCTTTCCAATCCAAAAGGAATTGAATACTTTATTAGCCAACACAGAGAAAACCAAGGAGATTGATACTTGCGATGAAGCAATTTGTACTGCTATAAGGAAGATCCATGAGCACCGTAGGAGACGAGCCTTCTTCCTTGGCTTCAGTCAATCGCCAGTGGAATTTATCAATAATTTGATTGAATCTCAAAGCAGGGATCTGAAGCTTGTAGCAGGGGAAGCAAGTCGTAGTGCTGAAAAAGAGCGTCGGTCAGATTTCTTCAATCAACCATGGTATGCTCATCGACTACTTGCTTCTGATAAGCTATTTCTTCATGTTCTCATAAAGAAAAAGAGAAGGGAAAAAAACAATGTGCCCTCATCATTGAAATGCATTGTGTTACAACTTACATGGACTCTTCTATTTACTCCAGAGTACCTGTGTCCACTGGATATGATAAGGGTAAGGGTGTGAGATTTGTGTTCGAAACCGGTACCCAATTTAGACATTTGGATCCTTTAATTTATTACGGTGTATCAAAAAGAAGAAGCTCTCATTTACTAGTAAATAAACATTTATAGCCTTCCATGTGGACGAGATATAGAATTTTTGTATTTTTTCTAAATTCAATTTATAACATTTTATCTAAGAATATTATATAATATGTAATATATGTATCCATGATGCATCCCTGTACCCATATCCAACTTTTAGATACATATCTCATCAATATCCTGGGATTTAGTTTTATGAAGGTTTGACGCTTGGACCTGCACCAGCACCTGATATTTGTACATGAGTCCATGTAACATAGGAAATGCATGTGCACACCCATGATATTTGAAGTTTTTGATTGGTTTGGTAAACCTGGTAAGAAACATTTAGTTATCAACAAAACACAGGCGCACATGTATGTAATCAGCTGCCATCTGTTTTAGTTGTAAGATCACTGACACAAGGCTTATCATATGATACTCTATCTTCCATGTTGACAGAATGTTATTAAACTGTCAGTGATCGTATGATTTTAGTATATGTCAGTGTCAATGGGCGTAATATGTGAAATATTGTTGTTGGTACCCAATATCATCATTAATTATGTTTTGTGGATTAAATAGGGTTGAAGATGCTGTTATTCGTTATTTGAATCGCAAGCCAGTTGCAGATGGTCCTGGAAGCACATGAATTAGGGACCACGGAACTGCTGATGGGCACTTCTTCTGAGCTTACATGTATAAATCTTTTTGGCATCTCTTTTGGAAGTGCTTTGGGTATATGTTTGGCCTATTTCATTTTCAGATAGGTAGGAAAATTGCAAAGAAAATGTGCTCTGTAGCCCATTTAAATATTTCTTTGCTGTTACTCAGGTTCACAGTACTGTGATTGAACTAATTTAAACAATTAACAGGTTTGAGTGGTAATGGGGAGACTCGGTCATGTATTGTCTGGGAATTTCATGAATTTTATTTTTTGTTGGTTAGATATTTGTAACAGCTGATGTTCTTGCCTGCAGCTATTCTGTCCATGATTGTTATGGAAGGTGCAATGCATTTTTTGAATAATTAAGATCCTTGAAATGGCATATCAAGACTCCAGTTACTGTGCTTGCAGGCTTTGACATTGGCAACCTATACTGGTCTGAAATTTATGGGACATGACATTATTATTTATTTGTTTTGTTTCTGGATGGCAAAGGCTGGAGCTACCATGCTTCAAGCTTTACATTCTTCAATGCCATTGTTTATCAGATATTGTTTGCCACTATGCCAAGCATCTTCAAATATGTCTGTGTTTCTTTACATGAAACTGTCAGTACTTTCATATGCAAAGCATCATTAATAATGTTTGCCCAGCCAACATAGTACTTTCAAAATTGTGTTGTCTGCTAATTATTTTTTAAACAAATGTGATTTGATCGAATGGATCCTAATATCCGATTAATTTGATTTTTGTATGCATGATCTACTTGGAAGACTTTGTAAAAGAACAATGCTAGGGATATCAACAAAATTACTAACAAATTTGCCAAATTACTTACATGGGTGTCGGATGTACACTCAAGTGGGGTCCACATTCTTACGAGTATTTAGTAAATTTTTTGGTAAAAAATTTGATGTCTCTAGCATTGTTGCTTTATAAAATGGGAGAGGCTTCACTCCAGTGTGGGCTGGAGTGTGTTGTTGGACCCGTGAGGTGCGTAATGGATTTCGTTTCGATGATCTGAACTGTTCATTGTGTAGAGTTCGTCAAGTGCTGCATGTTTGTAACAAAATTACGGAGATCGGATATCGGTAGTTCCTTAATTGGAACAAATTTTTGTCAATGGTAAATATGATTTTAAAAATAAATTATTAAAAAAAATGTGTTTCGATCAAGGAGTATTGATATCCGATGAACGTGATTTTTCATTGGCATAAATTACTTGATAAATTTTACACATTGAACAATTCAGATCGTCGAAACGAAAGTCATAGTGGGTTCCACGAGCTCAAGCCTCTCCCTATAAAATGAATTGTTTAGATTATCGAGATAGATTTACAATGAGCCCATAGTGGGTGGAAATGGACCATCAATTGGAATCCAACTGGAGTTTTCCACTAATCATTGATCATTACTTAATGAATACATCTAAGTTTGTTTGAGTTTTAAGATGTGCATCTTCTCAATCCATCAAACATAGAAGATACCTTAAAATGTCCTAAATACAGTTGTTGGGAGGCTAGTCATTTACAAAAATGTTTGGAAGAAATTAGTGAATATACTAATTACTCATAAAATTAGCCTTAATATAATTGTTGGGACGGGAAATGATACTATGAAAACTTTAGATAAATGAAATTTGGCAAATTTGTAAATTTAAGCTAGTCAGGTGTTTAAAAATTAGTTCTTTTAGTATTTTTTAACTAAAAAATATGAAAAAAAATATTTAGAATTTTGATTGATTCCCAAACAACAACTAAAAGAGGGAGTTGTGGCCGTGTGCCCGTGTCATGCGTGTGACAGGCCTGTGCTATCGGGCTCAAAATGGCAGTCCAGCCCAAAAAGTTTTGCGCCCGTATACATATTAGCAGGCCAAAAGCAGTGCCCATACTGGCCCGGCCCGGCCCTTTTTACATATAGCTTATTAATATATTATTATTATTATTTTTGGAACCGTAATTATATATTCCTTCATTCGAGTTTTTTCTGCTTAACGAGGGAAAACAAAATGGCGGGAAAAGGTGATGCCGCAGAAGCTTCAGAAACATCATCACCGTCTTCAAAATCGAAGAACATGGAAGAAGAATCGGAGGTCTGTTGGAGAAAAGAAGTCGATACGAACCTAAAGAGACTCCATTCTCTTCTCTTCGGAGCCGATCTTGCTCTCCAGAAAGGAGATTTCACTTCCGCCCAAGTTCTTGCTCTCCGCCTCGTCGGCTTCCTCGATTCCCAGTCTCACACTGACGTCGACGAGGCTTTCATTCGACCTATTCGCCGCGATGCCTTGTCCAAGATCGACGCTGCTCGACGCTCCCTCATTCCAGACTCCGATCGGTACGATCTATACACAAATATATTTTTCTCCTTCTTTCTGTAGTTGTTGAGATGTGAATTTCTTGTATAATTGTTAGAATTATTTGAGCAATTGTTAATTTCTGGAGAATTTAAGAAGTACTAGTCAATTAATACTTAGATATGATACGATACGATGTATTCAACATACTGGTCTCGATTCTGTGGATTGTTGTTTCTAAGGGCAAAAATCAAATGTTGTCAAACTAGACGAAGTTATTGGAATGATGAAGCTTACAATCTGCTGGAAAAGAGTTAAATAAAACTTGCCTTCAATTTGGTTACCTAAAAGATGATGGTGTGGTTTATTATGTTGATATCCTAAGTTATTCTTCATTATAACAACAATTTGTGCCGCATATGTCTCCAGCCAAGCATTTGAACAAGCAGGAAGAGATTCAGGGGGTGTTTTTAGCAGGAGTGGAAATATGGACATTGAGAAGATTAGGCAGACAAAGTACTTTCAAGCCCTTTTTCAGCAGTCTAAACCAAAATCTTTTAATGAATCGGTATGAAGTTCTAAATCGTGGATGTTTGTCCCCCATATCATCAATTTACTATGTTGTTTATATATATAGTTTAATGGAGTAATTGTTTGTAGCCGTTGAGAATTATCTGTTTTGTAATGTTAGATTCCATGATATCTTTCATCAGTCTAGGGCTCATGAAGTTCACCATTTATCTCAGGGAGACCAACTGGAAAGGCAGGACAAGTTGAGTTGCAAGACTTCCAAAGTTTTGACACAAACAAAGTTGACATCCTTGTATGGAAATAGCATCTCTAGAGCAAATAATAGCCCGTCATGCAAGAATTTTCTGAATTTTAGAAGTAACAGCTCTGAGGACTGTACTATCATAGAAAAGGCTCACTCATACCACAACCTTCCTAAAGGTCAAGTTATCACTACATTCTCAAAAGTAGAGGAGGAAAGAACTCATGGAAATAGTTTTGGAACAAAACGTGCACATATGGAAATCAGTAGCCCAAGAAATGAGAACATCAAGTCACCAACAAGCAATGAAGAAGCTAACCCTGAGGTTTCTGGCAATGGATTTGTAACCGCCAGAGCAAAATTGGTAACAGTTTTAATTCTGAAGATAGTTTTTCTTCCAGTTGTTACTACCATTAGACATGGACACAAATTATTTGTCTTTATTTGTACATTCCTTTACTGATTACTCTAATGATTGAGTTATTTACAATCTGATTGCAAATGTAAGGGGTCCTAACTGAAACATCAAGCCTACATGAATGACACACACACACACACTAAGTTTGGATTAGCTTAGAAGAAGCTCGATTTCCATGATTAAATTTCCTTTTTAATCTAGTTGTCATGACTTAATAAGTCAAGGAACTGAGATTAATACTGTAATAATTACAATCTTTTTCGAAAAATATTTGATTGTGTGCCTTGGGGCCATATAATAATTAGATGCAAAAGTGGATCGTGGTAAAATTCTCTCCTTGAAAAAGTTTGTTACCAACCTTCATTAAACTGTCTGTATAATTTCAATATGAGTTGTGAAACAAACCTGAAAACGTCTCCTAGAGATTCTTCTCATCGCAGATCAATAAACTGGCAAAACTTAGAGAAAAGCTTGTGCAAGCTGGAATTGCCTCGGAACATTTGGCTAAAAATGAACTTCCTTCCCCTTAAATGGCAAAAATTGAATTTCAAAGTTGTCCCACAAACTGAAATAGAAGCCTACTTCTTCTTGTTACACTATCTAATATTTGTAAGAGAATGTTTTGGACATGGACAGCAAAGGAAACAGCTTTAGAAATTTTTTTAGAAGTATTAAGTATATCAGTATTTGCAATGTAGTATATGGTGATTTCAGAATTTTGGATGCCATTCCCTTGGCAATGTTCATTACCATTATGCCTTTATGCCATAGGAAATGGATGCAAGGCAAAGACGAGGAGGGTTAGGGGGATCACCAAGTGCTTCTGTCTCGCCACAGAGTGATAATAATGGAACCAACAGAGGTTATGGTGCCAGATCGTATGGGTTTTCACGCCGTGGCATCCGTGGTAATTTTGTCCCCCCTATCAGATCTAATGGGGGTAATGTGGGTAACATGACTTCACGTATTGCAGGGAAGGGTGATGACGCATTAGATGACTCAATAAAGAGATGGTTAGTTATATATACTTGTTTTTCTTTTATTAGAAATGAGGTTTAAATCATCCTTCCTTCATGACATATATTCTCTCATGTTTTTAGTATGGACATGCTATGTGGTCCTGATGGTGAACTCCCTGAGAAGTTAAGGAATTTAGAACCTCGTCTCATTGAACACGTCAGTAATGAAATAATGGATCGGGATCCCAATGTTCGGTGGGATGATATTGGTAACATAAGATGCTTCAACATTTTTGTATGATCAGATCAGATGCTTCTAAAAATTTATATATTTAAAATTTTCTGGTAATTATTTCTCCTTGTCAATACTGCAGCTGGGTTGGATCATGCTAAAAAATGTGTTACAGAAATGGTGATATGGCCCTTATTACGTCCTGACATATTTAAAGGTTGCCGTTCTCCAGGGCGAGGTCTTCTTCTGTTTGGTCCTCCAGTAAGTATTTAATCTACCTACATAGGTGTGGATAAAAGTACCACCTGTTTATTGTTCATTCAATTTGATCTCATGTGTTAGGGAACAGGTAAAACAATGATAGGGAAAGCTATAGCTGGAGAGGCTAAAGCAACCTTTTTCTACATATCGGCCAGTTCATTAACAAGCAAATGGGTATGTATGATTTCATTTCTGTGATAACTGCTTTGTTGATTTATTCTCTCTATGAAAATTTTGCATGATTTGCTACTTTATTTAAAATTTTATCAAAGTTTATCTATCAATACTTTGAATGTAGCTAAAATGGTCAACAGATTTTGCTTCCCTGAATTTATCTGAAATGTTCTGTTGTTTATGTTCAACTTTTTCAATTACTTAATTCCTCAAATGATTCCTTTATTTCTGATCACCTCATTATGGTTTCACATACTATAGACTTATATCTGTAAACAGCAATGTGGATACATAATTTCTGCTGCATCTTGGCAGTGCACCACAGCATGATGTTTATTCTGCTGCTTTGAATATTGCATACACACAAATCTAATGCCTACAGCTCATTAAATGTCAATCGCTGATTGTAGATTGGTGAAGGTGAAAAGCTGGTGAGGGCACTTTTTGGAGTAGCCAGTTGTCGCCAGCCAGCTGTGATATTTGTTGATGAAATAGATTCACTTCTGTCTCAGGTATGTTGCGTTCTGATCCTGGAACTTAAGGGGAATATATGTTCCACTGGCTTTCTCATTGAAATATTCTTTCAAAGCATATATTTGACATTGATTGTGTGCTATTCACTCAAGGAAGATAATTGTGTTTGCTTCTTAGAGAACATTTAAATGATCTGATGACACATTTGGTTACAAGATACGATGCATATTATATAGATGAATTATTTGAGACCATCCTTGTGAATTCAATCGCCACTTTCAATTTTCCTTCTAAGCTATCCACTATCTTTTGGTTGTGAAAAAAGATGTTTTGCTAAGAAAGTCTACATGGTTGCAGCGGAAATCAGAAGGTGAACATGAATCAAGTCGACGACTCAAGACACAATTTCTCATTGAAATGGAAGGGTTTGATAGTGTGAGTGAGCAAATTCTGCTTATAGGTAATAGTTGAACTGCTGAACTTTCCCTATATCTGCATCCAGAGTTTTCTATACTTGGTTTCTGATTGCAATAACAAATTTGAAGTCTGTGGCTTAAAGCTGGAACCATGACAAATTGTTGTAGTTTTTTGTACACGTGTAAGAAAGTCTGTACTGAGTGCTAGTGAATGTTGCCACAACTCCCTTTGAGGCCATTTTTTAAGATAATCCAGCACAGCATACTGGATGATCTTAAAAGCTGAAAATTGTAATTATGATCTTTACACAATACGCAATTTAAAGAATAAAAAATAAAAATAAATAAAAAGGAAAGAAAAGAAGAAGTCATTTTGGTAATTTTTATCCTGGTCACAATTGTTCTGAATAGGAAAATGTATTTGGTTTCTACTTCTATTTTAAATCAATATTACCCTGATTTCTGTCTTCCAAAGAAATTGTATAGTAGCTGTGCAGTCATTTTATGCATTGGTACCTTTACCAGGAGCAACAAATAGACCCCAAGAACTTGATGAGGCAGCAAGGAGACGACTTACAAAGCGGCTCTATATTCCTCTCCCTTCCTCAGGTGCAATTTAGAGCCATTCAACTTTTATACCTTTCTTAATGCTTTGAATCATAGCTAACCATTTTATTTGGACATGAAGATGCAAGAGCGTGGATTATCCGTAACCTTCTAGAGAAGGATGGATTATTTAAGCTGTCAAAGGACGATACTGATACCATATGCAAGTTAACTGAAGGTCTGTGCTTGTACAGTTCATGGTTCAATCCATTGGCTTCTCTCGGTGGTTCCCTTGAATGTTAAATTTTAGCATTTGGCTTCTGGTTCTGTTGAATTTCCCTTGCTTTCTCTTCTTATTTTAGTTGTATATTTTTTTCAGGGTATTCAGGATCAGACATGAAGAATCTAGTGAAGGATGCTTCAATGGGTCCGCTAAGAGAGGCTCTGAGACAGGGTATAGAAATTACTAAGCTGAAAAAGGAGGATATGAGACCGGTTACTCTTCAGGTAATAGCATCCACACGCACTGAGAGAGAGAAAGAGCACGCAAACATGTAATCATGTTCAGTTTTGTCATCCAAATAAATCTATATTGTTTTGTTCTTTGTAGATGGATTATCAATCACAAGAATAAAAAGTTTCTTCATTTATCTCAGCTTGATAAAGCTAGTTTGCCTTTTCCACTATGTAGGACTTTGAGGATGCATTGCAAGAGGTGAGGCCTTCCGTTTCACTGAATGAACTTGGTACGTATGAAGAGTGGAACAAGCAATTTGGAAGCTTGTCACTGTGAATATCAGTTTGATTAATGCAGAAAGAAAACAGCAGAGAAAACTAAAGGTATGCAATAACTTTTGGCAACATCAAAAAGTAGTTCATTTCTCTTTGGTTTGCAAATAACTGGAATCAAACTGGCATACAAATGGATTAGACTATATGAACTCTAATTGCAAATTCATTTTCTATGGCGTATTAGATGGGGATTAGAAAGAACATGGGGGTGTTTGGCTGGTTGGATTTTAGCTTTTTTTTTGGGGCTAAAATCCACAAAATTACAAAATAAGCTAAAATAACTAATAAGATAAAATATCACATCAAATCTATAATCATGTCATTTTTTCTCTTACAAATATCACATCCAACTATAAAAAAAATTTAATCATTTTTCCAAACACAAAAATTTTAGCCTACTAAAATAATCAAAACTAAAGTAGTCTACTAAAATAACAATTTTCCAAACACCCACATTATACGAGGACTAAGGTGTAGTTTATAAGGGTTGCTTATAGCTTTTCTAATTAGCTTTTAACTTGCAAAAAGTTGTGACAAATGGGTCCTAAATACTTTTGGAAAAATGCTTCGGACCCCCACTGGGGGTCGACCCCCAGTGAGGTGGCGCGCCGTGATTGGGCAAAAAAAAAACTGTTTTATTTATTTATTTTTTTTTTGTGAGTTTCAGCCAGTGGGGGCTCGCCACCTCACTGGGGGTCTGCAGCATAGTTGAATACTTTTGTCACTGCACGCAGTATAGAGAAGTTAAAATTATTGAATATTGTGTATAAACTTAAAAGGATTGATCTTTGATGAGATAAAACCCACATGGTATTTTTTTTTTTTCAAACATTGTTGATTTGTTCTAGATGTAGTAGTGACTTCTCAAGGTGCCACGACTTCTTTCTTGCAACGAGGCATGAAAGGCGCAGACAATGAAGGATTGTATGCTTATTGACCTTTACAAATTGCATTAATAATGACATTATTAACTAGCTTAAAAGAAAGATCAACCCTTGCCATCCATTGTTTAGTCTTGGTCTATCACGTGATTATGTATATTTTTTTGTTAATGTGGGTCAATGAATTCCTTCATTAAAGAAAATGGGTTGTATTTAAAATTTTGGTAGTTGATTAAATAGACTCGGGCCATTATTATTGTAAGGCCATGTTTGGTAGAATTAATTGAAGTAAAAAAATGTTCACTTCCCTGAATACCCGTTTCCAGAAATTGTTAAAATGATGGTTAACTTTAGTAAATGGTCGTACCATTCCTCCTGTGAGACCTCACCTCGCGTTCCTCATCTTCTTTGGAACTAGTCATTGTTAAAACATAGACAATGAATATTCCTCAAATGTAAAAATTTACAGTGTCAGAGACACGCATGTGCTTTCAGAGTTTCGACTAGTTCTTTAAAAATCTTGGCAATTATTGAAGATCCCCATATCAGAAATCACATATTGTAATTGGCATCATAGGGCCATTATTGGCTAGACAAATGGACACACCTACATTGAAGGCTATGGCACGCTTGATATAAATATGAAAGAATTGTGTATATCTATGGATTTATATTCCTCATTAATCTACTGAAAAAAACAATATTAATCAGAGGAGTCATGGCACATGTGAGCTTATAATGCACGACTCATCAAATATACAGAACAATGGCCTATTTTAAAATCGAAACCGTTGACTTGGCGAACTGATAATCAATTTTGAGGTCTCTTCACGACGGGTTTTTGTCTCCTGCGGATAAAAACGTTGAAACCGCCAGCCATATGAGCGGTCAACATTGGCACAAATATGGACCGGTCCGAACTGGATGGTCTGATCTCAAACCGCTTAAGTATTGAAGCTACAACATACTTCATTTGAATGAAAGCCATTTCTTTCCCCAGACACATTCTTGGACCGGCTTGAAAAACTGGAAACTTGTAGGGACTTACTTGCATTAGCTCTCCTCTTCCTTCCTTGTCCGGTTCAGTAAACCATCTGTCCGGTTTGAACTCGAACTGGTCCTCACCCCACAGTTCCTTCATCCTCCCCATTCCATAAGGGAAGTAAGTCACTCTATCTCCAGCAAGCACTGGCGTACCATCTGGCAACCAGTCCTCGGTGATAGCGTGCTTTGAGTCCCACGCCACCGGTGGATACAGCCTCATGGATTCACAAAGACATGCCTTCAAAAACCTCATTTCCTTGAGTGATTCATTATCTGATAATCTCTCACCTTCAACAAATTCTATCTCCTTCACCACCTCTTGTTCTACTTCAGGATGGCGGGAAAGCAGGTAAAACAGCCACGTCATCGCTGCCGAGGTTGTGTCCCTTCCCGCCATTATAAAGCTTATCACCATGTCTCTTATCACCCTTTCGTCGTGCCCTGCCAATATTAATTTTGTCAACAAATCTTCACCTTTCTTCTCTCCATCTTTTGCGATAATCTCTTTTTTGTCATGAATGATCTTTGTGACGAATGCATGGATTTCTTCAATAGCATCTCTGACTCTTCTCTCCGATCCAACTCCGAGCACTCTTTTAATCCTCCATATAACGAACAAAGGCTCGGAAGCTCGTCTCGCACATATCTCCGAAGCCACATTGAAAGCTCTAGCGAGCGACAAAACAGACAGAGATGGATCTAGGGAAGAAGAATCAATCCCTAACGAAACTCTGCATATGATATCGAATGCGAGTCTTTTCAACAGCTCTTGCAAGTCCACAGCCTTGTTATCATCCTCCGTTGACAGCGACTCCATTATCGGCAAGAGCTTACCTTCAACCTCTTCTTCCAACGTGTTCTCAATATAGTCTCGTAACGACTGGGCGCTGAACTCGTGAATTGCTAACTTGCGCTGGGTGTGCCAGAGCTCACCGTCCACGTTGAAAATGCCACAGCCGAGAAAATCGCCAAGGATTTGAGTGAAGGCCTTGCCTTTGGGGTAGTTAGAGAAGTTCGTCTTGAGCATGTACTCCACGTTTTCTGGATTCGCCGTCACGATGATTCGGCGAGCTCCGAATCGATGAATTACGATCGTTTGATTGGATGAGTGGGAGAGGAGATCGGTGTACCAGTCTAACAGACGGTGGCTGTTCTTGTAGAAGGAAACGAAGCATCCGATGATTGGATACGTGGGCGGGCCGTTGCCGGAGAACTTGCGATGACGCCGGAATTCGCATGAGATTACATGCAATAAGCAGAGAAAGAAACAGAATGAGATTAGCATTAGTGGGTGTGTTGTTGTGTGGAGAAACATTGACATGGTGATATAAGATATGAACAACAGTGTTGATTGGTAGTATTAATGGTGACTATATATATAATGAATAATACTTGAGACACCCTTTTGGGGTCACTCCCTCACCCCCTTCATGTGTCAGGAAGTGATTGGAGGAGCAGGAAAAAAAAGAAAAAGAAAAAGAAAAAGCAACCAATGAGAGAGAGAGGGGGTCAAAGGGGGTGATGGGAAAAGGGGGATGAATCATTGTTGATATATAATCAACGGTTTTGCCTTATAGCCCCAGTGGGGGTCGCACCCCCAGTGAGGTGGCGCGCCCCCACTGGCTGAAATCCAAAAAAAAAAAAAAAAAAAAAAAAGACTATTTCTTTTTGTTCAATCCCGGAGTGACACCTTACTGGGGGTCGACCCTCAGCGGGGTAGGAAACATTTTTGTATAATCAATTGCAATACGTGTTTTTTCCTTTATTGAATTTTTTATTATTATTATTTTATTTTATTTGTACGTGTTTTTGGGAACTTTTTCGAAGCATACCCACTTTAGACTTTACACGTGTGAGGTAGCTAGCTAGCTCTTCCATCATGATAAATGTTGTTTTATCCAATTGGTCTAGCAAAATTTCCTTGAACCTGCTTCATAAAACCTTTCTAATAGCATTTTTAATAGCAAATGTTATAATAGTATTTGTTATTATTATAATTTAGTAATGAGTAGCAGTAAATTGTTAAATTATAGTAATAGTGTTTTAATGGTTTCATGTTATTTTGGTAAATTTTAACTAACTCTCTCTCTAATTTTAGGTGCTTGGATATAGATTTTTTAATAATTTTTTTATTATGTATTTTTTGTTTTTTGTGACTTTTTTTGAACTTTTTGTAAAAAAAATTAAATATTTACATTCTACCCGACTAAACAAATATAAAAAATTTTAAAAATTGAAAATTTGAAATAAAAAAAATTAAATACATTGCAAAATTATTGTCTTTATTTCAATAAGTTTGTATTTTTTCATAATAACAATGAAAAATTAAAATTATACTGAAAAATACATTATATTGCAAAAGCAAAATTATATTGAAACAATATATTACATTGGAACAATACATTATATTGTAAAATAAGAATTATATTGAAACACAAATACTAAAAATTACATTGGAAAATAAATGACATTGCAAAATGAAAGGTACATTCTTCCCCAATTATTCATTAGGAGACAGGGGAAAATAGTAATTTGGGTTGTTCACATTTGCGGACCACTTTGTGAAAATTACATTCTTGCGCATTATGTAATAAGCTTTTAGCTGAAGGTCCATGTTAGAAATGTCCATAATCATTATGGAATCTTCTTTCTTTTTTATCTTCTCTTTAAGCTTTTTTCATTTCTTTCTCAACAAAGTGTTGGTTAAATGTCTCCAACAAATTGTTAAATTTGTGGATTTCAACTTCAATGACTTGACTTTTCTAAAGTAATTCTTTTGTAGATTTCTTACCTATAGGTCTTTTACCCTTTGCAGAGACACTACCATCACCAACACTTGGATTGTTACCTTTAGTTGGACTGTTATCTTCTTGAAAAGAAATGCAGATATCCATAAAGAAATCGGGGATTGAATCGATAAGTGGTGTATGTATTCTTGATTTGACTGTGTTCGTAGAAGTTATATCTTGCCACTTGATATTGTTTTATAACATTGCCAACAATGTTTAAAAGTAAAATGTTTTTTTTCATCTTGATAGTATAAAAGTTTTGCTTGAAACATCTGTATGGATAAAATATTAAATAAATTAATTAGTTAATTTTTATATAACACGGAAAAAAAAAAAAAAAAAAAACTAACATAATAAATGAAGATGAAATCTTATTATATTAACTTTAGACATCTCACTTGGGTGTAGATTTTTGACTTGCGCTAAACATTCACAAAATTTGTTAGAACATTTCATGATTATATTTCGAGATTGGATAGACACTTTTGTTCTTAACTGATCATTCTGAAGTGAGTAATATTTTTCATAAATTCTCTTCTAGAAGTGAGCACAAAATTGTGAATTGCCAACAATTGGGTCTTTAGAAATGTGACACCAAGCTTTTCAAAGTGTCGCATTGTTATCAGTGGTGAATGATTTTTCTCTCTTTGTTTTTGATGAATTTTCCATAGTAATTGTGTGAAAAAACTATAAATAAAAATGTAATTTGGGAGGTTTGTTGTGAAATGAAATTGAGAAAAGTGGAGAAAAAAATATATATAATTTTTTAGGCTTGTTGTGAAATGAAATTAAGATTGAGGATTTGTATTTATAGAATTCCAAAATATGACATTTTTTTTTTTTTATTATAAATATGGTCGTTGAGAATTTTAAAAAATATGGTCATTTATTTATAGTTGTTGTGCTTCTGTTTTACAATTTTTTTTAATGAACAAAATAACACAATTGTTGGCAATCCAACGGCTGATTAATGAATAAGATCTCAGCTGTTGATTAAATAATAATCCAACAGTTGAGATCTATCTTCTAGAATGATCCGCTCAAGAGAAAACCCCCTTTCTCTCTTGCTCTCATCAAACCAGTCGAAGATGATGAGAGCATCTCTGTCAGGACCCAAACCCCCTTATACGTTTAGCGTTATAACCGGCCAGTAATCCTCAAATTATCAAAGGCCTCTGACCTGAATACCATGGCATATGGAGGCTAGCGGAAGCAAATAAAAAAACATACATAGTCTATTGAGCTGTGTAGACATATATGAGACAGAAATTTAAAACTTAGATACATAAGAGTGACGTCATATATATATAGTAATCACACATCACCAAAATTACGCATACAGAACTTACAAAACATGTTCGGACAAAACACAAGAAGGTATAAAAGTCCAAAAGACTTGTTTTTTATAAACTTGATTGGATCACAAAAGGGAACCTCTTCGAGAGGCACAGTGGTTGGCTGGCCTAAACTCTCCAGATAGCAGTTTAGGCCTGGTCACGTGCCTGCTTACCTACATACATGATATAAATAGTGAACAGAAGCCCAATGAATAATAATGGAGTAAAGAATTAATGAATGATGTCCCATAACAGATTTCATATCGAATACAAGTTCAGATTTGCATACTTAACCAGAAATCATAGCAGTTATATGTGGTACATCCATTTAGCTATCATATCATAACAATTCTTGTTGGGTATACCTCCTTGGTGGAGTGTGGGACCCAATTGGTTTTAGAAAAAGAGTTTTAATTTGGTTTGGTTTAGTATAATATATTTTTATATATTATATTTGTGGAGGCCCAATTCAACTTGGATACAATTAGGGTTTGATTACAAAACCCTAGATCCAATATATATTATGTTTTTATATATTGGAGGCATTTTTTTTTGGGAAAAAAAACACACAAAAAGTGCGGTTGCCATACTACTATCTTGCCTCGGGAACAGTGCCGATTTGGTGAAGATTAATGTGATTTGATCATGCTCAGTGGATTGGTTTCGGCTTCTTCGTTTGGGGCATCTTCGGTTGGTGTTTGGTTCGTTATTTTGGGTTTTCTTCAACTTTGGTTCTGAAGATTTTGGTTCATCTATTTGGTGAGGTCTTTCCTCTTATTTATTTGTGATTATTTGGAATTCACCTAAGGGTGGTTGTGTGAGACCATTAGTGTCTCGTTTGTAATCGTTTGGAACTTATTTGGTTGATAGTGGAATCGGATTTCGATCCCGTGGACGTACCTCACATTGAGGGAACCACGTAAAATTCTTGTGTTGCCTTTGATTTAATTTTTCCGCATTAGTTTTTTATTCCCATTGATTGATTTACTTGTGGGGAATCACATCGATTTTCCCTAACAACTGATATCAGAGCTTACGGTTTATTTGGGTCTATTTATTTGTGTAAATCAATGGAGGGGAATGTGGGTCGTATGTCTAGCTTCAATGGAAGCAATTGGGTAACTTGGAAAACTAAAATGGAGGACCTATTATTTTGTAAAGACTTGTATGGACCTATTGAGGGTGATAGTGGCAAACCCGAAGGTATGAAAGATGATGAGTGGAAGAGGCTTAATCGAAAAGCCATTGGTGTTATCCGTCAATGGATTGATGACAGTGTATTTCATCATGTTGCTACTGAAACTTCGGCACATGATTTATGGAAAAAATTAGAGAGTCTTTATGATAGAAAATCAGCCACAAATAAAGCCTTTCTGTTTCGTAAGTTGGTTAATTTAAAATATAAAGAGGGCAGCCCTATTCCGGAACATCTGAATGAAATAAAGAGTATCGTTAACCAACTTGCTTCTATGAAAATTATTTTTGATGATGAGTTGCAGGCTTTGATGCTACTTAGTTCCTTACCCGAAAGTTGGGAGACTTTGGTTGTGACAGTTAGTAATTCGGCGCCCGATGGAGTTGTCACTATGGGTCAAGTCACTAGTAGCTTGTTGAATGAAGAAACTAGAAGAAAATCAGCCGGTACCTCTCATTCGGAAGCATTTGTTGTGAGAGGTCGAAGTAAAACAAAGGGGAGGAGTAAGACTCTTCATGGTCGTGATCAAAGCCGTGACAAGTCAAGAGATAGTTCTTTTTCAAAGAAAGACGTTGAGTGTTATTATTGCCATGAGAAAGGGCACATGAAGCGAGAATGCCAAAAGCTCAAGAATAAAGAGAAAAGGCGTGACAAAAGTATGGATAAGAAGCAAGAAGACACAACAGCAGTTACTACCGATGATATCATGGTCGTTTGTGAAGATGATTGTATCAATTTTGTGGGCCAAGAGAGTCATTGGGTGATTGATTCTGGTGCTTCTTTTCATGTGACTTCTCGAGTTGATTTCTTCACTACCTACACTGCAGGAGATTATGGTTCTGTTCGAATGGGTAATGAAGGTTTGTCCAAGATTATTGGTATGGGTGATGTTTGCTTGGAAACAAATTTGGGCTGCAAATTGTTGCTTAAAGATGTAAGGCATGTTCCCGACATTCGCCTTAATTTAATCTCTACTGGGAAGCTAGATGATGAAGGCTTCAACAACAAATTTGGTGATGGAATATGGAAGCTCACAAAGGGTTCTTTGGTGGTGGCTAAGTGCAAGAAGACTCATACACTTTATTCGATGCAAGGAAAAATTTGTAAAGGTGTTGTCAATGCACTTGAAGATGATACTTCTACCGAATTATGGCACAAGCGGCTTGGCCATATGAGTGAAAAGGGGCTGCAAGTTTTGTTCAAGAAAGAGCTTCTACCCGGTCTGAAAGGTACACATCTTAAAATTTGTGTTCATTGTTTGGCGGGTAAACAACATAGAGTTTCTTTTCATAAAAATGTTGCATCTAGAAAAGAAAATGTTTTGGAGTTGATTCATTCGGATGTTTGTGGTCCTTTGAAAGTTAGAACACATGGTGGTGCACTTTATTTTGTTACTTTCATTGATGATTATTCAAGGAAAGTTTGGGCTTATCTACTAAAAACTAAAGATCAAGTTTTAGAAGTATTTAAGCATTTTCAGGCCATGGTTGAAAGAGAAACAGGGCAGAAATTGAAGTGCATCCGATCAGATAATAGTGGTGAATACATTGGGCCATTTGATGAGTATTGTCGCAGCCAAGGTATTCGGCATCAAAAGACAGTTAAGAAGACTCCTCAACAAAATGGCGTTGCCGAGAGGATGAACCGCACCATTGTGGAAAGAACAAGGTGTTTGCTTTCACAAGCTAAATTGCCAAGATCCTTTTGGGGTGAGGCAATGAGTACAGCGGTTGACTTGATCAATTTGTCTCCTTCCTATCCTTTGAATGGTGATGTTCCTGAAAGAGTTTGGACTGGCAAAGATGTGTCTTATGAGCACTTGAGAGTGTTTGGTTGCCGAGCTTTTGTTCACATTCCAAAAGATGAGAGGTCCAAACTTGATAGTAAGTCAAGACAATGTATTTTTCTTGGCTATAGGCGTGATGAATTCGGGTATAGATTATGGGATCCGGTCGACAAGAAAGTTATTCGAAGCCGTGATGTTGTGTTTCTTGAAGACCAAACAATTGAAGACTTTGGCAAAGGTGATCAACCGGAGCCAAAAACTAGTGATCTCATTGACATGGATCCATCTCCTTCATCTCCAGTTGATGATGAAAATGGGGGAGATGTGCAGCCACCTATTGAAGATGTGGAGGATGATGCTAATCCTAATGAAGTTGAGCCAGAAATTGAGGAAGAGCATCCAACTCAAGAACCGCCACCACAACTTGAGTTGAGGAAATCTACAAGGGACCGACAACCTTCAAGAAAGTATCCTCCCAATGAATTTGTGTTGATTTCTGATCAAGGGAAGCCTGAAAGCTACCAAGAAGCAATTGAGCATACAAAGAAAGATGATTGGAAAAAGGCCATGGACGAGGAGATGAATTCCTTGCTTGAAAACCAGACTTATGATTTAGTGAAGTTGCCTAAGGGGAGGAAAATTCTAAAAAATAAGTGGGTTTTCAAATTGAAGAATGATGGCAAGAATCTGAGGTACAAGGCACGTCTTGTTGTGAAAGGCTTTGGGCAAAAGAAAGGTATTGACTTTGATGAGATTTTCTCGCCGGTTGTAAAGATGTCTTCTATTCGGGTTGTACTTGGCATGGCTGCAAGTATGAACCTTGAAGTTGAACAACTTGATGTGAAGACCGCATTTCTTCACGGTGATCTTGAAGAAGAAATTTACATGGAGCAACCAGAAGGTTTTGTAGAGAAAGGGAAAGAGAAATTTGTTTGCAAATTGAAGAAAAGTTTGTATGGTCTCAAGCAAGCTCCGCGGCAATGGTACAAAAAATTTGACTCTTTCATGATGAATAATGGTTTTTCTAAAACCACTTCGGACCATTGTGTGTTTGTGAAAAATTTCCCGGATGGCAAATTTATTATTCTTTTGCTTTATGTTGATGACATGTTAATTGTGGGTCAAGATTCTACCATGATTAACAAGTTAAAGTTAGAGTTGAGTAAATCTTTTGCTATGAAAGATTTGGGGCCGGCAAAGCAAATACTTGGTATGAAAATTGTTCGTGATCGCAAAGAGGGACTGATTTGGTTGTCTCAAGAGAGTTACATTGAGAAAGTTCTTGAGAGGTTCAACATGAATAAAGCAAAGCCGGTTGGTTGTCCACTTGCAGGTCACTTCAAGCTTAGTTCGAATCAATGTCCTACAAGTGAGAAAGACAAGGAAGAGATGCTGAAAATTCCTTATGCTTCAGCAGTTGGTTCTTTGATGTACGCCATGGTTTGTACAAGGCCGGATATTGCTCACGCCGTTGGTGTGGTGAGTCGTTTTCTCTCTAATCCGGGTAAAGAACATTGGGCAGCGGTAAAATGGATTCTAAGGTATCTTCGAGGGACTTCGACGGTGTGTTTGTGTTTTGGGGATGGTAAACCGATGCTTGATGGGTTCACAGATTCTGACATGGCTGGTGATGTTGATTCTAGGAAATCTACTTCGGGGTATTTGATGACTTTTGCAGGGGGAGCTGTGGCATGGCAATCTAAATTACAAAAATGTGTTGCTCTCTCAACTACCGAAGCTGAATTTATTGCTATTACAGAAGCTTGCAAAGAAGAGTTATGGTTGAAGAAATTTTTGCAAGAGTTGGGTTTGAAGCAAGAAAAGTATGTGCTTTATTGTGATAGTCAAAGTGCTATTCACTTGAGTAAAAATTCTACTTTTCATTCGAGATCGAAACACATTGATGTGAGATACCATTGGATTCGTGATGTGTTAGATTCGAAATTGTTACAACTCGAAAAGGTTCACACAGATGATAATATTTCAGATATGTTGACAAAGACTTTGTCGAGGGACAAACATTTGAAGTGTCGAACTTTGGCGGGTATGGTTGATGTCTCCACCTAAGTCGGTAGGGGGAGAATTGTTGGGTATACCTCCTTGGTGGAGTGTGGGACCCAATTGGTTTTAGAAAAAGAGTTTTAATTTGGTTTGGTTTAGTATAATATATTTTTATATATTATATTTGTGGAGGCCCAATTCAACTTGGATACAATTAGGGTTTGATTACAAAACCCTAGATCCAATATATATTATGTTTTTATATATTGGAGGCATTTTTTTTTGGGAAAAAAAACACACAAAAAGTGCGGCTGCCATACTACTATCTTGCCTCGGGAACAGTGCCGATTTGGTGAAGATTAATGTGATTTGATCATGCTCAGTGGATTGGTTTCGGCTTCTTCGTTTGGGGCATCTTCGGTTGGTGTTTGGTTCGTTATTTTGGGTTTTCTTCAACTTTGGTTCTGAAGATTTTGGTTCATCTATTTGGTGAGGTCTTTCCTCTTATTTATTTGTGATTATTTGGAATTCACCTAACGGTGGTTGTGTGAGACCATTAGTGTCTCGTTTGTAATCGTTTGGAACTTATTTGGTTGATAGTGGAATCGGATTTCGATCCCGTGGACGTACCTCACATTGAGGGAACCACGTAAAATTCTTGTGTTGCCTTTGATTTAATTTTTCCGCATTAGTTTTTTATTCCCATTGATTGATTTACTTGTGGGGAATCACATCGATTTTCCCTAACAATTCTTGCATAGTTAGTACCGACGACCATATAGGTTCACATCTTGTGCACAAGTAGTCATGGTATTATTAACTCCAAGTGAGGGCCACGTGAACATAAACCTCGATATTGTTATCCCCGGGCAAGGGCCATATGAGTATAAGCCACAGTATTGTTACCCCTGGGTGAGGGCCACGTATATATTGGCCACGGTATTGTTACCCTTGGACGAGGGCCACGCGAACTAAGGATGCCACAAATACATTTTAGAAAAATGAACATTCATTCATGATTCATAAAATAGCATTTCAGGAAACAGATCGTATCATTTAGTCAGAAAAAACTTATATTCAAACATAGCTTTACAGAGTTATTACTCGCTAATGGCTCCAAATGCAGACAAATTAGATAGCTTACGGTACGTGACCTACACAAACATAACAAATACACAGATTGAAACACACACTCGGAATATACTTAACTCATTACATTTCATTCTTAGTGTATTTCTAAGTCTTATCCTTATTATTATGTTTTAATCTTGGTCTAGGAATGCCTAGGATGCAATGAGGATGTCAAAATATGTTATTCTTGTGAGAACCTGAATTTTTAGACAACTAATTAGTTTGATTAATAATAATATTAAGTCAGTTAACAGTGATTATTAAATTATGGAATTGTAACGCCCTTAAAATAAACTCATAAATCATACATTCTCGACATGCTTAGATATAAAAGAATAAAGCATAATTACATATTATCAGAGTATTCATTACAAAATGTATTACATGTTGACAACAAAAGTAAATGCCCTATAGGCTTACAACTTTCCAAGTCAACACTTGGTTACAAAAGAGAGTACTAACTCTACACAAAGTAAGCCCTTGGCTTGATATACATGTAATACAACCAAAAACAACAAAAGAGTCCAACAGCCTCAAGCCTCCCGAGCTACGTCATTGGAGGTGGCATACTACCTGTATCTGAAAATGATGTCCCATATAGGGTGAGCCAACGCCCAGTAGAGATATGCTAAACATAATATGAGCATTAACTAAAACACTAGCATTTGATAAATGTTTAACTCACATAAATCAATTCACTATCCGTTTCAATTACATGACCATGATGTCCATGTTTCATTCCATTTTCCAATTCTTATCCAATTTCTCAATTCATAAACCTGGCTTAGAACCTGGCCATATACTTTAAATGAGATTACATCTCTTATCAACAGTACTTCCATTTTAATTGAGATAACAACTCAAATTAAACACTTCACACTTAACCAAAGATACACATAATTGCTGTATCAATCTCAAACCAAACACTTCCTTACTTCATATATGATATACAAATTAACTATATCAATACTTTAATAGATACACAAAATTGCTGTATCAATGGAGTCCATCTCCTATCTCCTTCCAAACAATATCCGGTTTAAGAGTCCATCCCCTATCTTCCCCTAAACCGTGGAGTACATCCCCTATCTCCTCCCACACAATACAATGTATATAAACACATATCATATACATAATCAAATTAATACATAAAATTCATGTATTATAACAACCGCCATATTCGATGGCACACTCCATTTGATTAGTTTTAGTTTGCCTAATCATCATGCATTGTCTACAACAATCAAGACTACCCTCCATCGGTAGCCCAAAGCAATTATTTCTAAACAGATAATAATTACGTCAACAGATAATTTATCAAAAATTCTCAAAGATGAGTGATTAATAAATCCAACTTCACCATTTCATTTCACAATGAGCCAATTTCACTATTTCTAGCTCAATTTCATATTTCCATAACAATTGTCATTAATTACACTAATGAACCAAATCTACCCAAACATAGCATTTTTTTCCTTTTTTCCAATATTGACCCAAAGGCTCAAATATTAACAAAACATCAATAATCCCCTTTTTAAGACCCAAAATATATACATATAGGCTAAAAAGACAAAGCTCCCTTTTTCAAAATAACACATTTCAAACCCTAACTTCCCAAATCAAACCATCTATACAAACAGCTCAATATTTATGTTAAAACACATAAGAATGAGTGGGAATCCCTACCTCAAGAGATGAACCCAAGGAAGAAGATGAAGAAAAACGAAGTTGCTCCAAAACCCAAGATTTTCGGATCAAAGTGTAGCCCTCAACAATCCCCACAACTGTTACAAAGGCCCAAGGTGAGGAAATAACTCTTACTAGATCAATCCCTAGAGAGAATGTAAGGTTTTAGAGAGAGAGGCTCTCCAATGGAGGTTTTGAAAAAGCAAGAGAGAGAAAGGAAATCAAAAAGTGATCCAAAAAGTGAAATCCCGAAGTGATATATACCAGTCGCCCCGCTCGATCGTGGAAACCCCCACTCGAGCGTCAGACACAGACTCACGCTCGAGCATCAAAAGCGCCGCTCGAGCGTAGATTACGCACTTCCAGAAGTTTTGCAGACATGGTCCCCGCTCGAGCGTCAAACTCCCCGCTTGAGCGGAGGAACAAAAACAAAGGGTCACGCTCGAGCGTCAAAACTCCTGCTCGAGCGTCTGAAGACTTGCAGACAAAAGTACTGGGAGATGGAAAATCACGCTCAAGCGTCAAAACTCACGCTCGAGCGGAGAAGCAACAACAAAGGTCCCGCTCGAGCGTGAAGGCCAAAATCTGGGCATCAACCTTTGGTTCCAAAGCACAACCAACCTATTTCAAACCTGCCCGATACAACCCAAGACTCAAATACAAAGAGTAAGGGAAGGAAATGAGAATGAGACAACAACACAACCACGGAACCATGTCTGGAATACAATATACAATGGAAAGGAAAAACCGGGATCACTATAGGAATTATAATGTTAATAGCATTATGGTTAATACCAATATTAGATTCTTTTAAATAAAATATCTTTCTGTGAAAAAAAATAATAATAATAAAAATATATATATATATATAAAATAAAATAAAATAAAATTTTGTATCTAAATATAGTTGTGGAAACTAAATGGGTTAAACAAATAATAAGAGAATAGTAGGGAGCAAAATATCTAGTGGCTAGGTTATATATATATTCAATTGATTTTTATTTTGTACCAAAAAAAAAATAAAAATAAAAAGAAATCAAAGCCTTTGTCAATGCATGCCCTTGCTTGTTGCCGCAAGTGTTGCCAATGCATGCCCTTGCTTGCTGCCACAAGTGTTTCCAGAGGGATTCAGCCCAAGCATGCCAATGCATGTCTTTGCCCACTGCTACACTCCATGCCTACATGCATATGGCAAATCTCAAGCCTTTGTCAAGGCTGCCACAGCATGCAAACCAACTGCAATCTAGCCTCTTAGATCATAGTTCCTAAGCCAAAAGAGAACTAAAGTAAAAATAAAATAATAATAGTAATAATAATAATAAATTAGGCCCTCAATCTCCTATAATTAGGAGCACTATTCAGCCCCATTGCACACACAGGAAACTGAGCAAAACAAAGAGAAATAGAGAGAGAGAAAGCAAGAGGGAAAGGAGAGAAGAGAGGGGAATAAAGGCTAAACACTTAATTTTTTTTTTTACTTCATTGAGGTAAGAATACATCATCTCTATCCTCCCTTAGATACTTCTACCCGAATTTATATAAATTATGTATGCAAGACTAAGCATGGTTAAGTCATATATAGCAAAATAGTACCATGCATATTTAAAATTTTGATAGGGTGAGGGTTTCATTATGTTATAATTTCATATTCCTTCTTGCAAATGTAGATATATGGCTTAGCTATTGTTTTTATGTGTTCAATATTCTCCATTGTTGAAATAATCTTGCAAGAGAGTAAAATGAGATGAGAATGGCTTCCTTTTACCTGAAACTTAGATTCTTCCTCACTGTTTCAGACTTTATCGGATGAAAAGAGGGCTCTAATAAATTGAAAATAATTGATGTTAAAAATCTGTGTATACTGGAAGTAGATATAGGTGTTATACATTGTGTAAAATTTTTATAAAATCATTAGACACCATTGTCTTACCGAAACAAATATTTTCCCTAAGTGTCGCCTACAACACAGCAGAAGCAGTGGCTTCGGACAGTTCCCATTTTCTCTACAAATGGTATTTTTCTGCACAACCACTTGGGATAGCTAGATATAAGAGTTATCTTTCATTTGCTGCTGATTTCACAAAAAATGGATAAGTTTAAAAGGAGAAATTGTAGTTTTACTAAATTTCGACAGAATCTGTCCAGTTTTCTTATAAAAATTATTTGACCATCTTCGACTGGCTTTCAGTATTCACACTCTTCTGGAAACATGTTCTAAACTCAAAAATTTAGCAAACCGTCCTGACCATACCTCTTTTCGACAGCGTTTGAGGCCCTTTTTTATTTTTCAAACACAGAACACCTGTGCTGGAGATTAATGTAACTCACTGTCCAGAAAACCAGTTTTCTTCCTAAAATTATTTCTCCATTTTAAAATCCCTTTTAGCCCTGGTATTCTTCTCGAAATATTTTCCTAACTCGATGAACTAGCACCAATTAAAATATTATAATGGTTGAACTTCGTTTGGTATGGGTTTCATATTTTTTTTGTTTGACCATACAGTGCTGAAAGAAGAAGTGTGTTAATTCTTAAGAAATTTTGTGATGATTCCTAAGACATTCTATCACATTTATTTTGGTTTCTATATATGATTGTGTTGTGCTATATAAACATTATATCATTGCGGTTATCAAGCCAAAACTCGCACATGCATAAAAAATGTGAATTCGATGAAGTAAAGAAACACGAAATTGAACCGATGATACATTAAAATTTTAAAAGTGATGGGGTGAGCCCGGTTTAGAAGCTTGCGCTAGTGAGTTGCGAACCCTAACATAGCATGGGAAGGTATTTCGGCTCTTATTGGTGTAGGCGATATAAGGTTGGTGGTGCTAGTGTCACAACATAGACTGTTCCCTTGGGGCAGATCGCGATGTCACGACTCGGGTACATAACCCTGGTGCGTGGGCATCATGGATAGTTACAACAAGTAACATTTGAATATTTAACCAAGGGGGAGTCAGAATTGCCCATGGCCATTGTTCAGTGGTTGAGTGGAAATAGTGCTCCGCGGAGAGTTACTTAAACTTATTTGATAAACTAAATCTATGTGAATTTAAAAGAAAAGTTGGCACTTTTCCTTGTGATGAAATACTGCTTCCGCTTGCCATTGTTCTTATTATCTATTATTATTACTTCAACTGATAGCATTCCTATTATGCTTAGTGAATGCTGTTTGTTATTCTGTTAACTACACAACATTCATTAATTGTGAGTATTATTATTGGGATGGGCATTTTCTGGTTATAGTATCTTATTGAGCTCGTTGCTCATTGGCATTCCCGTTGCCCTGGCGTTTTATGCCAAGTACCGAAGAAACCGAAGGAAATACCGAGGTGTTGGAAGGCAACATTCAACCCTGGTTAGCTTGAAGCATGTCGAAATTCCATGAACCATTTTTTTGAGTTTTCTAATTTTTCTCTAGTTTTTTTTTTTTTTTTTTTTTTTTTTTTTTTTTTTATATTTGTGTACTAAGACAAAGTTTTTTTTTTTTTTTTTAAAGTTTGATTGGAGTTCTAATTTGAGAACTTTTAGTTTCCATGTTGTTAATTAATGGATGATGGTAAATTTGGTGGCAACATTAATGAGGATTTCTAATTAAGAAAATTGATTTTAAGTTTTAAACCTTATTATGATGTCCTCAAATTTTGGGGCGTCACAACATGGTAACAGAGCTTAGGTTTAGAAACCCATGAGACCTTGGGTAGGCTTAAGCACGTATCATTTACTACACTTTAATTAAAAACATTTGATGACCTAAGACCATACTGAGAGTGTAACAACGTTGTATTCTCCTTGTAGGATGTCAAGCCTATCTCATAACGAGGACTGGCTCTCGGATCCCGAACCTTATTAACCGACCCAAAAGTAGGGGCGGAAACTGAGGAGGAGGACCCGGATGAGGATCCGGAAGAGGAGATGATGGATGAAGAGGATGAAGAGGAGCCCGAGCCTGAGGAGGAAGATCCGAAGGAATATCCATAAGAAGAACCGCTAGACGAAGAAGACGCAGAGGTAGATGCGGAAGTGGAAGTCGTGGAACCCTTGGCCGCCATTCCGCCAGAAGAGTTTGGTTAGGCAGAAAGTGACACTGAGTTCGACCCCATCTCCTCAATTGAATATGCCTTCGAAGAAGGTGAAGCGGACTCAGGGGACGTAGTGCAGATGGGGGCATTCCCGATAGGGCTAGAGGTGTATGTTAAGCTAGAACCACTAATACCTTGCAAGTGGAAACACCGAAGGGGGGACGACAAATATCTGGGGCCTGTGCGAGTTATCCGGGAGTTGGCAAGGGCCATGTATGAAGTAGGACCGCTACCACCAGCCCTGGAAGACAATTACACCAATTTCTTCCACCAACAAGACATCTTCCTGGCAGCCCCACCGGCTGGAAAGCTCGTACCCACGAACGGAACAGTCGACTTCTTCGACCCACTCACCTACGAAGAAGTCCCTATAAGGATCTTGGGCCAACATGCGGGAATGAGAGGGCTCAAGCTGCTAGTTCGTTGGAAGTGCTATGGGTTGTATGATGAGAGTTTGGAGTATGCCTAGCAAATGCATCAGCACTACCCATGGCTTTTTGTTTGAGGGGAGGAGAGACTGAAGAGGGTAGACTAGGCAGATAAACAATTTTGTTGAAATTTCATTGTAAAAGCCTAGTCTAATAGTGGTTATGAAATGGGGTGAAATAATCCCCTCGATCTGGTGATAAATGTAATTTTTGGTCATGTAATCGATCCTTTGTTGCAATGGAAAGTTTCAGTTCTAGTTAAACTTAGTGAATGCTTGTTCGCATAAAATAAATAATTAAATAAGTACTTACATCGTGCCGATAGTAAACAATTAATATCCTTCATGCAGAAAATGGCAGGAAGAACTAGGGGAAATGGATTCAATGACAACAACAACGACAACAACACCAACAGTGACGTCATGAATTTCGTTCGGGCAATTACTAATGAACTAAGAAACCAACCCAGGCGTGAAAACAACAAAGCAGAATTAATAACGAAATTTTAAAAACTCAAGCCCCAAAATTTTTTCAGAGAACCCAATCCTTACTCAGCAGAGGCATGGATAAGGCAAGTGAAGAAAATATTGGAGACGCTAGAAATTTAGAATGAGCAAGACCAAGTATCCCTCGCCTCATTTCTCTTCGAGGGGGAGGTCGTTTTCTAGTGGACAATGATCAAGGAAAGTCGTCAAGTGGCAGAACTATCTTGGAGACAATTCGAGGAATTGTTTATAAAAAAGTACTTCCCAAACTCGGTGAGGCAAGAGATGATCCAAGAATTTCTCCAACTGAAACAAGGGGGCATGACTGTGACACAGTATGCCAATCGGTTTGAGGCCCTTTCTCGCTATGCCACAACTATAGTGGCAAATGAAACAGACAAGGTAAGGCGCTTTGAGTGGGGACTCAACTCGGGACTCCGAGACAAGCTGGTCGCAGTGCAGCTACCTACTTGGGGTTATTTGGGGTGTCCTAAATAAGTGCACTTTTTGTCTTTTTGGACTAAAAAATTAAGGAAAAAAATATGGATGTTTGGGTTAACTTTTTGACTTTTTATGGAAAAATGTGTACTAAAAAATTGAATAAATTAGTGTGTATGGGAAAATTATGATTGGGAGTTGTGCAGCCGTAATTGTTGACTTTTGGTGAATAGTGATAACTTTTTAACTTTTTGAGTAACTTTTTGGCTTTTTGGCAACTTGCCAAACTTGGCCTTATGCACAAGTAGTAGATAGGGCTCTTACTCTAGAAAGAGAGAAGATGGACACTACAAGGACCCAAGGTCAGCAGTCTAGAGCCAACCAGCAAAGAAGTGGAGGACCCTTAAAGAACAATAGGACCTCTGCCGCTTCGGTACCTTATGCTAGAGGGCCACAACAACAACAAGGGTACAATGCTGAGCAGCGTAATGGGGAAAGGACTAGAAGGTGCTATGAGTGTGGTCAAGAAGGTCACTTCAGGAACAACTGCCCTCAAAGGTTAGGCTACTATATCAATCAAGGAGGAGCTACTCAACGGAATAAATGCGCGCCAACTCAGGGAACAAGAGCTGTGCAAAATTCCCAATCCGGCAGAGGTCAGTCGCCAGCTAATCGGAATGTAGAACAATCGAGAACTCAACAACCAGGAGATGCCAATGCAAGGAAACCTTGGGTGCCAAATCAGGGTGCTCCCGGGAGAGTCTTTGCACTCCAAGAAAGAGAAGACAGTGGAAATCCTTTAGTGATTCAAGGTATACTCATCCTTATGAACTTGTGTGTACAAGTCTTGTTTGATTTTGGAGCATCACACTCTTTCATATCTGTTATATGTGTTACAACTTTGGGATTAGAACCTGAACGATTAGAAACGCCTATGAGTGTAGTTTCACCGCTAGGAGGTCAAACTCGAGTAGATCTTGTATGCAAATCATGTGAACTAGGAGTTTCCAATTTGCGTTTAATGTGCGACCTACGAGTTATGGAAATGTCAGACTTTGACGTTATCCTAGGAACTGGTTATCAGCCCATAGAGCCACCGTCGATTGCTATCGAAAGACAGTGATTGCTTACTCTCAGAACGGAATGCGATTTCAATTTAAGAGGGATAAACAAGATTCTTTATCATCGATACTTCAAAAATCAAAGTGGCACGATCACTTGGCTGGATGGCTAGCCAGCTTAGTTCTGGAAGATAAAGATCGTATGGAACTAGGGCTACCTCATGTGGTGTGCGAGTATGCTGATGTATTCCTAGAGGAATTACCAGGACTACCCCCAAAGCGAGCAATAGACTTTACCATTGAATTACAACCTGGTACATCACCGATCTCAATGGCACCACATCGTATGGCACCAGCTGAATTGAGAGAACTTAAGACACAGTTGCAAGAATTATTGGACAAGGAATTTATAAGGCCAAGCACGTCCCCGTAGGGAGCACCAGCCTTATTTGCTAAGAAGAAAGATGGGACACTTAGGTTGTGCATCGATTACCGACAACTCAATAGAGTCACCATTAAGAATCGATATCCACTACCTAGGATTGATGACTTTTTCGATCAACTTAGAAGGGCAAAGTATTTCTCAAAGATAGACCTCAGGTCTGGGTATCACCAGTTGCGTGTTCGGGAAGAAGATATTCTTAAGACTGCATTTCGAACCTGTTACGGCCACTATGAATTCGTAGTGATGCCATTCAGCCTAACCAATGCATCAGGCGTGTTCATGAGCTTAATGAATAAAATATTCACGCCTTACTTAGATCAATTTGTGGTGGTTTTCATAGATGATATTTTGGTGTATTCCAAGTTTGAAGGAGACCATGAGCAACACTTGAGAGTAGTACTTCAAACTTTGAGAGAGAACCAACTATATGCTAAGGCTAGTAAATGTGAATTCTGGATGGAGGAAGTAAAATTTTTGGGTCACGTGGTATCTAAAAAGGGAGTATCGGTGGACCCAACTAAAGTAGAGGCAGTGACAGGATGGAGCCAACCTAAGAACACATTCGAGATTCGTAGTTTCTTAGGGTTGGCCGGTTACTATTGAAGATTCATTCAGGACTTCTCAAGGTTGGCCAAACCAATGACACGCTTGCTTCAAAAAGGAGTTTAGTTTGAATGGAACGAGTCTTGTGAAAATTCATTCCAAGAACTTAAGAAAAGATTGACGAGTGCCCCTATTCTCATAGTACCAGAGCGTGATGTTGGGTACAATGTGTATTGTAATGCTTCCAAAGAAAGTCTGGGGTGCGTGTTGATGCAAAATGACAAGGTGGTGGCATATAGATCAAGGCAATTAAATAACCATGAGAATAATTATCGCACTCATGACTTGGAGTTAGCAGCCATAGTTCATGCACTCAAAATTTGGAGACACTACCTATATGGTGAAAAGTTTGAGATATTCACCGACCACAAAAGCTTGAAGTATCTGTTCACCCAAAAGGACCTGAACATGCGTCAGAGACGTTGGATGTAGTACCTATAGTGACCTTGGTTTTCCCTCCATTGATTAGTGTAATCCAGACTTGGTTCCGTGGATGTTGGTTGTTGTATATGTCTTATTTCCGCCCTTCAATACTTTGTATTTGAATTATAGGATGTTGTGGGCAGGATTGTTACAGGTTGGGTGTGTTTGGGAGCAAAGGGTTGCTGTCCAGAATTTTGGTTCTTTGCTCGAGCGAGCTCTGTGTTTTAGCCTATTCGCTCGAGCCAGGGTTCCTTCGCTCGAGCCTGCATCTGCGTCTGCGTTTGGTTCTGGACCTGAGAGTTGCATTTCTTGGCTCGAGCAAGCTTTCCTTTGCTCGAGCGAGCGAGGTCTATGTTTTGGGTTTCTTCGCTCGAGCGAGCATTCTGTCGCTCAAGCGTGCTTCTGGGTTGCAGACCTGAAGGTTTGGATTGTTGGCTCAAGCGAGGCTTTCTACGCTTGAGCGAGGCTTCTTTGTGTCTGGTCGCTTGAGCGACCACTTCTTTGCTCGAGCGAGCTTGTGTTATATCAGTAGACAGCAGCGGGTAAACACTTCACTTTTTCATCCTCTTTTTCTTTCAAACCCTAGATCCGAGCTCTTCTCTCTCTAAACATCTTCTCTCTAGGGTTTCATCTATTTTTAATGTGTTTCTACCCTAAGTTCTTTGTAAGAAAGGTAGAGGGTCGCGAGGGCTTTGTTTTAATCTGAACAATAGTGGATTTGGAGCACTTTGGTTTTTCCTCATCTACTCCTTTGGGCTTCTAACTTCGAGGTAGGGATACCCTACTCCATCTTATGAGCTTTGTCTTTAATTTTGGTCATTTTGATTAGTTGGTGATGTTGGGCAATTTTTAGAAAAGTTGGGGTTATTGTGTAATTTATAAAAGAGAGGTTTTCAAATATTAAAACCCTTATGTATGTAAGACATTGAGAAACGGAATTAATGTTGTATTATCGATGAAATTGGACCTTAGGGTTGATATTGAGGATTAGGGAAAAATGTCCTAATTATTGTGATAAATTAATTGGTATAATTAATTTGGGGAAATATGAAATTGAATTGGAAATTGTGAAATTGGGAAGTTATGGGATTGAATGGTATAGTTGGATTAATTTATCACTCACCTATGTAAAAGTTGATATTATATTTGTTTAATGCATTTATTTTTTGTTTAGAAATAACTGCTTTGGGTTATCGGTGGAGGATAGTCTTGATTGTTGTAGATACTGTATGTTGATTAGGGAAAATTGAAACTAATCACATTGAATATGTCATTGAATATGACAGTTGGAATAATACATCAAATATATGTATTGATTGATTCCTGTATATGATAATTGTTTATATACTTGGGATATGTGTATTGTGTGGGAGGAGATAGGGGATGTACTCCATGGTTTGAGGGAAGATAGGGAATGGACTCTCAAACCTGTTTGGGAGGAGATAGGGGATGGACTCCATTAATACAGCAAATATGTGTATTAAATTGAAGTATTGATACAGCAAATATGTGTATCATTTGAAGTATGGAAGTGTTTGAATATGAGTTGTAAATCTCATGTGAAATTGTGAAATATGAAAACGTGTTAATATGAACCATAGTCTCATTGAATTGGTAGGCCAAGTTTTGAGCCATGTTTATGTATCGGGTTTGTATAAGGAAAGAAAATTGAAATGAAACATGGACATGATTGTCATGGAACTGGATTGTGTTATAAAATGGTTATAAGTGTTAACCATCTATCAAATGCTATTGTTTTAGTCATTGCTTATATTTGGTTTAGTATATCTTTACTGGGCTGTGGCTCACCCTATATGGGACATCATTTTCAGGTACAGATGGTATGCCACCTCCAAGGATGTAGCTTGGGAGGTTGAAAGACTTTTTGTGATATCTTTTATGTATTACATGTAAATTCAAGCCAAGGGCTTAATGTGTTTTGAGTTAGTAGTCTCTTTTTGTGCAACCAAGTGTTGGCTTGGAAAGTTGTAAGCCCGTTGGGCATTTACTTTTGTTGTCAACATGTAATACATTTGTAAGGAATACTCTGATGAATGGAATTAAGTTTTGTTACTTATGTCTATGCATGTCAATAATGTGGGTTTCTATGTACTATTTTGAGGGCGTTACAATACCTCGAGGATTACCAATTTGCCCTTTCTTATCATCCCGGCAAGGCTAACGTTGTAGCAGATGCATTAAGCCGCAAAAATAGAGGGATTGTTGCTAGCTTAGCCCTTAGAGAATGGAATATGATTGGAACGCTCAATGAATTTGGGGTATAGATGGAGGTTCAAGATGAAAAGGCTTACCTTGGTGCTCAAATTGTTACGCCTAAAATTTTGAGTGAGATATTAGAATCACAACAGTATGATTAGGAGGTGGCATTCATCAAGGCACGAATGGAATCTAGTGAAACCATGCCTGGTTGGGAAATTCACACAGATGGGAGTTTGAAGTATCAAGGTCGAGTGTTCGTGCCAAGTGACGACTCACTAAGAGAAAAGGTACTTAAGGAATTTCACTATTCAGTATTCGTAGTACATCCAGGAGGTATTAAGATGTACCAAGACTTAAAACGCCAATATTGGTGGGGCAGAATGAAAAAGGATATAGCCAAGTTTGTGTCTCAGTGCTTGACATGTCAACAAGTAAAGGCTGAACATCAAAGACCGGCAGGAACACTTCAACCTTTACCAATCCCAGAGTGGAAATGGGAACACATAACGGTGGATTTTGTGACGGGTTTGCCTCGATCACCACAGAGACATGACGGCGTATGGGTAGTGGTAGATCGACTAACTAAGGTAGCCCGATTCTTACCTGTCGGGTCATCAGATACGTTAGACTCACTCAGTAGATTGTTCATCAAAGAAGTGATCAGATTACACGGAGTACCAGTTAGCATCGTGTCTGATCGTAATCCTTGATTCATTTCCTAATTTTGGCAGAGCTTGCAGAAGGCAATGGGAACGAACTTATGTTTTAGCACGGCATTTCACCCACAAACAGATGGACAGTTTGAAAGGACGATACAAACCTTGGAGGATATGCTTCGAGCTTGCGTTATGGATTTTAATGGAAGTTGGGAGAAATACTTACCTCTCGTTGAGTTCGCTTACAACAATAGTTTCCAAGCCAGTATTGGAATGGCATCGTATGAAGTACTTTATGGGCGACCTTGTCGATCACCAGTATGTTGGACAGAAGTAGGGGAAGCAACCTTGCTAGGACCAGACCTGGTTCAGGAGACCACTGAGAAGATAAAACTAATCAGACAAAGACTAATCACAGCTCAAAGTCGACAAAAGAGTTATGCGGATCAAAGTAGACGGCCCTTAACTTTTGAGGTAGGCGATCATGTTGTTCTCAAAGTTTAACCTCGTCGAGGTACTACGCGATTCGGAAAGAAAGGAAAACTTGCACCTCGTTATGTGGGACCTTTTGAAATTCTGAGCAAGGTAGGAGAGGTAGCATACCGTCTAGCACTACCACCGCAGCTCACAGTAGTGCACAGTATCTTTCACATCTCAATGTTACGGAAATATGAGCCACACCCTTCACATGTTATCAATTGGGGGCAAATTGATCTCAATGAAGATACAAGCTTTGAGGAAAGGCCTATAAAGATTATGGATCGACGAGAAAAGAAATTAAGAGGCAAAGTAATGCACTTGGTGCGGGTGTTGTGGCAGCATCGAGGAGTGGAGGAGTCTACTCGGGAAAGAGAAGATGCAATACAAGCCAATTACCCTCAGTTGTTCGAAGATAAAGGTACGCGTTAAAATTTCGAGGACAAAATTATTTAAGGGAGATAGGTTGTGAGAACCTGAATTTTTAGACAAATAAATAGTTTGATTAATAATAATATTAAGTCAGTTAATAGTGATTATTAAATTATGGAATTATAATGTTAATAGCATCAGGTTAATACTAATATTAGATTCCTTTAAATAAAATTATTTATCTTTCTGTGAAAAAATAAATAAATAAATAAATAAAATAAAAAGAAAAATATAAAATAAAATAAAATAAAATTTTGTATCTAAATATAGTTGTGGAAACTAAATGGGTTAAACAAATAATAACTAAGTTAGTAAGAGAATAGTAGGAAGCAAAATATCTAGTGGCTAGGTTATATATATATTCAATTGATTTTTATTTTGTACCAAAAAAAAATAAAAATAAAGAGAAATCAAAGCCTTTGTCAATGCATGCCAATGCATGCCCTTGCTTGCTGCCGCAAGTGTTGCCAATGCATGCCTTTGCTTGCTGCCACGAGTGTTCCCAGAGGGATTCAGCCCAAGCATGCCAATGCATGTCTTTGCCCACAGCTACACTCCATGACTACATGCATATGGCAAATCTTAAGCCTTTGTCAAGGCTGCCACAACATGCAAACCAACTGTAATCTAGCCTCTTAGATTATAGTTCCTAAGCCAAAAGAGAAGTAAAGTAAAAATAAAATAATAATAGTAATAATAATAATAAATTAGGCCCTCAATCTCCTATAATTAGGAGCACTATTTAGCCCCATTGCACACACAGGAAACTGAGCAAAACAAAGAGAAATAGATGGAGAGAAAGCAAAGGGGAAAGGAGAGAAGAGAGGGGAAGAAAGGCTCAACACTTGATTTTTTTTTTTACTTCATTGAGGTAAGAATACATCATCTCTATCCTTCCTTAGATACTTCTAACCGAATTTATATAAATTATATATGCAAGACTAAGCATGGTTAAGTCATATATAGCAAAATAGTACCATGCATGTTTAAAATTTTGATAGGGTGAGGGTTTCATTATGTTATAATTTCATATTCCTTCTTGCAAATGTAGATATATGGCTTAGCTACTGTTTTTATGTGTTCAATATTCTCCATTGTTGAAATAATCTTGCAAGAGAGTAAAATGAGATGAGAATGGCTTCATTTTTACCTGAAACTTAGATTCTTCCTCACTGTTTCAGACTTTATCGGATAAAAAGAGGGCTCTAATAAATTGAAAATAATTGATGTTAAAAATCTGTGTATATTGGAAGTAGATATAGGTGTTCTACACTGTGTAAAATTTTTATAAAATCATTGGACACAATTTTCTTACCGAAACAAATATTTTCCCTAAGCGTCGCCTACAACACAGCAGAAGCAGTGGCTTCGGACAGGTCCCATTTTCTCTACAACTGGTATTTTTCTGCACAACCACTGGGATAGCTAGATATAAGAGTTATCTTTCATTTGCTGCTGATTTCACAAAAAATGGATAAGTTTAAAAGGAGAAATTGTAGTTTTACTAAAATGCGACAGAATTTGTCCAGTTTTCTTATAAAAATTATTTGACCATCTTCGACTGGTTTTCAGTATTCACACTCTTCTGGAAACATGTTCTAAACTCAAAAATTTACCAAACCGTCCTGACCATACCTCTTTTTGACACCGTTTGAGGCCCCTTTTTATTTTTCGAACACAGAACACCTATGCTGGAGATTAATGTAACTCACTGTCCAGAAAACCAGTTTTCTTCCTAAAATTATTTCTCCATTTTAAAATCATTTTTAGCCCTGGTATTCTTCTCGAAATATTTTCCTAACTCGATGAACTAGCACCAGTTAAAATATTATAATGGTTGAACTTTGTTTGGTATGGGTTTCATATTTTTTTTGTCTGACCATACAGTGCTGAAAGAAGAAGTGTGTTAATTCTTAAGAAATTTTGTGATGATTCCTTAGACATTCTATCACATTTATTTTGGTTGCCATATATGATTGTGTTGTGCTATATAAACATTATATCACTACGGTTATCAAGTTAAAACTCGCACATGCATAAAAATTGTGAATTCGACGAAGTAAAGAAACGCGAAATTGAACCGATGATACATTAAAATTTTAAAAGTGATGGGGTGAGCCCAGTTTAGAAGCTTGCGCCAGTGAGTTGCGAACCCTAACATGGCATGGGAAGGTATTTCGACTCTTATCGGTGTAGGCGATATAAGGTTGGTGGTACTGGTGTCACAACATAGACCGTTCCCTTGGGGCAAACCGTGATGTCAGGACTCGGGTACGTAACCCTGGTGCGTGGGCATCATGGATAGTTACAACAAGTACATTTGAATATTTGACCAAGAGGGAGTCAGAATTGCCCGTGGCCATTGTTTAGCGGTTAAGTGGAAATAGTGCTCTGCGGGGAGTTACTTAAACTTATCTGATAAACTAAATCTATGTGAATTTAAAAGAAAAGTTGGCACTTTTCCTTATGATGAAATGCGGTTTCCGCTTGCCATTGTTCTTATTATCTATTGTTATTACTTCAACTGATAGCATTCCTATTATGCTTATTGAATGCTGTTTGTTATTCTGTTAACTACACAGCATTCATTAATTGTGAGTATTATTATCGGGGTGGGCATTTTCGAGTTGTAGTATCTTATTGAGCTCGTCGCTCATTGGCATTCCCGTTGCCCTGGCGTTTTATGCCAGGTACCAAAGAAACCGAAGGAAACACCGAGGTGTTGGAAGGCAACATTCAACTCTGGTTAGCTTGAAGCTGGCCGAAATTCCATGAACCATTTTTTTGAGTTTTCTAGTTTTTCTCTAGTTTCTTTTTTTTTATTTATTTGTGTACTAAGACAATTTTTTTTTTTTTTTTAAAGTTTGATTGTAGTTGTAATTTGAGAACTTTTAGTTTCCATGTTGTTAATTAATGGATGATGGTAAATTTGGTGGCAACATTGATGAGAATTCCTAATTAAGAAAATTGATTTTAAGTTTTAAACTTTATTATGATGTCCTCAAATTTTGGGGCGTCACAATTCTACACTTAGTCAAATTTGCTGAGAACATGGGCCTCGTTCGAGCGCAATTTCCTTCACTCGAGCGAAGGTTCAAAAATGTGAGTGATTGCTCGAGTGCAACTTCTTTCGCTCGAGCGGTTTGTAAATTTTGTAAAAGTATTGGTTGCTTGATTTTTCCACTTGACACACACTCGACGGTCGCTCGAGCGTAAGACTGAGGTCTTCGCTCAAGCGCATCTCTTGTCGCTTAAGCAAGCTGCAAAAATAGTAAACTTCTAGGAGCATGCATTTTACGCTCGAGCCAACTTTAGGTCGCTCGAGCGGAGGTGTGAAAACAAAGGTGGTCGCTCGAGCGGAGAGGCAGAATTCTAGAATTTCCAAATTGCACTCCTAAGCTCAAAACTTGAATCAAACACTAGAAAACTTATCTTTTTGGGCCAAAACTCAAGAAAACATTTAGAAAATTGTAGAATATCAAGGATTGAAGATCATTTTGCAAAAATCAAGGCCCATAGCAGGCCAATTGTGCAAATTCAAGCTTGACAAATGGAAAACATCACATGTTTGAAATTGTTTGTCTTCAAAGCTTTTAAAACATGATTAATGAAGGTAAAATGGAATGAAGCTTGATGACTTACCAAACCTAAGGTGAACTAAGGACATGCATGAGTAAAGTACTTGAACTTCAACTCAAAAATGTGATGAAAGTACATGTATACATGGTAGGACTCCATTTCACCAATTCTAGCTCAATTCTTGCGTTACACAACTTAATTCTCTTGAATTCATGGCTTAGGCTACAAAATTGTACCATCTAAGGGTTGAATTCTTACCTAGACTTTCCAAGGTGAGAGCTAGAAGTTTAATTCTTGAGTCTCTAAGTCTAATTCTTCTTCTCCCTAGCAAATCCCTTAGCTTGAGCTCAAGTCTCTTTATTTTCCTCCCTCTCTCACGTTTGTTGTGTGTGTTGGGGAGGGGGGGCTCGAAGGCGTGATTAAGGAAAAGAGATGAGTGGTGGTACATATAGGAGCCTTATAGAGGCTTGATTACTGGTGATTTAATTAAAGCTAATCAATTAAACATTGATAATTCTAATTTAATCGTTCTGAATTGGATTTTAATTAAACCTACCATAAATTCTTAAAAATTCCAAATAACACATATATCAAGTCAATTTCGTGATCGAATGCCGTATAGGCCTTCAATTCGCAGGACAAAACAGAAACACAAACAGATATTGCTACAATGGACAGATATAAACACAAATAATGCCACACGCATGCAATTAATTCAGAATTTCGTCTTAATTACTTATTAAGCATTCTTAATCATGGTTTATCGGCTAATCATAGGTTGGGGTTGTTACAATCTCTGTCTGTCTGTCTGTCTCTCTAGTATTCCATTCTCATCCACAGCAACTACGACCCTCTTTCTCACCATCTTCATCAGAAACCCCTTTCTCCAAAACGTGATCGCCAAAGCCCCTTGATCATTATCACCATCACCAGACGTGATCGCCAAAACCGGTCTTCTCTGTGTGTGTGTGTGTCTCTCTCTCTTTCTTTGTGATTTGCATCACTACCACTAGTGTCGATCACTGATCTTCGAGTTCAATGGAACTCCAATGTTTGACTGAACACAACTGTTTGGACTTCGATGGAGCTCGATTGGTCGGGGAACGAGCCCTACAAGTTGATGAAGAGCCCTAAAGGTCGATGGAGATTGAGGTGAAGAACAAGTTCATCAATCATGCTAGAATCCATGTATTTATCTTCTAAATTCGTTTATGAAATTTATATAAATTTGTGAAATTTGGGTTTGATTTGTTTTAAATTGATTCTACTATTTGTGAAATTTGTAAATTTGTGAAATTTGTGGAACTAGTTCTTGAATGATCACTATGAAATTGAATTTTGTTTGTGGAACTGAAATCGAATTATGTTTCTGAAATTGAATGATCATTATGAAATTGAATTTGTGATTCTGTTTGTTTATGAAATTTGTAAAACTAGTCAATGAAATCGAATTTGGGAGGTTTTTCTAGTGAATGAATTCTATTTCTTCATCTGAATTTAGAGCTAAAAATCTATTAATATTTGATGACATGGCATGTTTGGTATCTGCTATTCAACCTACCAAATTTGAGAACATAAATGGCATCTGCTATCTTTGGTAGAAGAATAACTAGCCATTGGAGACTCTTTTTTTTGTCACTCTTGCCAAATTATAGCTTTTGCAGCTCCTTTGACAACTCCATTGGAGCTGCTCTATGTCACGACCCAAACCTGCCCCTATAGGTTTAACGTCGTAACCGGCTAGTAATCTGCGATTACCAAAGGCCTAACTATACAAATTAAATAAACGGGGCTAACGGAAGCTAATATAGAAGAAAAATAAATCGTCCAACAAGCTGTGAAAACTTACATGAGACAAAATGACTTACTTCATATATGCATATGTACATCAAGTCACAACTAGTTTGTCAAAACGCAACAAAAGGGAAAGTACATGTAAATAAAGTGAAACTATGCATAACATAAGAGCGATTGCCCAAAAGGGTGATCACCGACCACCCCAAAACCTCAACAGATGGGAACCTCGCGGTGAGGCACAACAAGTAGCTTAACAAAAATGAGACAAGACGTCGCCACTACGTCCCCTTCTGAACTGGGTCATCTACATAATATATAACAAAACGTGAGTTAGAGCCCAATGAATAATAGTTGTGTAAAGGGGTTCTGAATGATGATCATAATGTAAGGCAAATCAAATACTGAACAGATTCTTGTCTTATACAGAAAGCATAAAAGTATACGTAGTACATTCCATAGAAAGCTGATACAGGCGGTCTAGAAGACCGAACAGGCGGTCATAAAGATCGGTATTTAGATATGATGGCCATCAACATAATGAACAAGAGTTCTAGGAATTGAAACTGACAGAGATCTCTGTAACAATACGGGCATGTGCTAAAGATGCCCCGAAATACAGTGTAGGAAAATAGGATCATCATTCATTAAGCACAAAATAAACACGTTAGAACAGTGAATAATATAAAGCAAAAGAGATATTACAAATTTAAACACATCTTTACAATAATGTTACTCACAGTTGGCTCCGCGAATTACGTGGTTGAGACGTGGTAGTTGACCTACACAGACAGATACAAGCATAACACGTTTACTTTATCGTGCAATTAATTCGTTATTCTATAACTTATTGATTAGTTGGCCTAATTGTTCCTTATTCTCTTTAATGTCTGTGTAATGCATATGATCGTCAAATATGTGCGGAAATCATGTCAACAGAGGCCTGAAAGAAGGAGAAATGAAGCAGAAAACTAAAACTGGGTCTGCCAATGTACCGCATTGTAGACACCCCATTTTTGACCGACCTTAAGACTTGGGTGCTACTGATGGCTTCCTTGGTGATGAAAGTTGTGCAGGCTATGCTATGCAAAAGGTCAGTTTCTTTGGCAAAGAGAGCGTCAAATCCAAACCTCACACCCCATTGTTGGACCAAAAAGATTTTAGATCTTAAAACCCTCTCTTTCAAAATATTTTTAAAAAGGTTTCTGCGATGTTCCGAGGCTCACATTTTGTTAAATGTTACGCTTTTCGGTAAACCGAGTAAGGACAAAGTGGAAATGAATGAAAGAGAGATAAAATCTTTGGAAAATATTTCAAAACACCTTGTTTAGGGGTTTGGAGTTGAAGAAAATTGCAGGAGAGGGAAGAAACCAAGTGGAAGAAAAATGTGGGTATGAATCGCTAAGAGAAAGTCGAGTGGTCCTCGCTAAATCAAGCCTATCTGTCTATACACTTGGATTTAAGCTATGAGGCCACCACCGTTGGAAATAAGACTTCTGTGGCTTCATTTTACACTCAAGAATCTCCTAAAGCCGAGTCCGGACGGGGCAGATATGATTGGTTAAAGCTGGGCATCATTCCGGTTGGACCGAAACTGAGCGGCTTCACCAAAATAGACATAAATTTTTACATAGTTGGAATTTTTATGCAAGGCTGCCACCATTGGAAAGCTTACTTCTAGGGCTTCAATTTGGACACAAGAATGACCTGCAAAGGAGTCCAAATGAAGGAGTTATGCCCATTTGAAATTGGGCCTGAAAAGTAGACTTTTGTGGCCGATCGGCCAAAAAAGTAACAGATCGGCCATCACAAGTAGCAGATCGGCACCAAAGATGGCCGATCGGCCAAGAGTGACCCAAATTCATTTTTTTTGAAGATATTTCTCCTCCAGCTTGCTCCAGCTGTCCCAACTCAGATATTTTCGACCCAAGCTTGATATTTTGCTATATATGAAGCCTTATATCTCATATTCAAAGGGTGAGAACATTTGGAAGGCTTAGAGAAAATTTAAGAGCTTCTCACTCTAGAATCCTCTCTCTCTAGAAAATTTTCAGACCTAAATCTCTACCTCTCTCTCTATAGTTCACTCTTTTTTTCCCTTTTGTACATAGAAGTGCATAGAAGTAGAGAAATACAACTAGTTTGTCTAGGCATCCTTCATCAAAGTTGCATATCTATGGGCTGAGGTCCTTTGGAAATTATTTTTGGGCTGTTAGAAGGTCATTTGAGCCAAAAAAATGGCTGTTTTGCTGCTGTGCATCAAGAGGTATATCTCTCTCCCTTTTAGCTTATTTTGCATACTAGCTTTGCCATAGTTTTCAACTACTTTGGGGCTTTTTTTTGGGGTGGTGTTGAACTACAAAAACCTCTGTTTTTCCTCTGTTCTTCAGTCCTAAAAGTGTTGGTTTGAGCCATGTTTGGCTAGGGGGTGTCTCCTTCATTTTGCTCATTGGCTTGTATGGCCTTTTGAGCTAACTTTCAAGCTTTTCAAACAAAATATTCTTGGCCTTAAAACCACTGAATTCCAGAGGAATTTCAGTGGTAGAAAACTTGTTTTGAGGTCCCAAATAGGAGGGGGTTGTCCCCCCTCCTTTTCTCTTGTTTACTTGTATTGATGGCCCATCAAAAGAGCATGTGTTTCTCCTTCTTTGAAGCTTAGTTCAAGCACTTTTTTTGTGACTTTTAGGACCTGCCATAACTCTGTTTTAGGCTGGTTTGGTCACCTCTTGCATGCTTTATACACTTGTAGTGTAAAATTGCACACTAGCCTAACATGCATCATGCTTTAGACCATCATTCTAGTGTGATTTTGGCTCAACTCCAGGAAGATTTTGCTGATGTTTTGCCATGATCTAGGTCTGATTTATGTTGTTTTGGTCATGCATGCCTTGCTTTGTATAGCCATAGTGCATTCTAGCTCACTAGTCTTGAGTTTTGAGTCCAATAGTATGCATTACTTAGGCTATTTGTATGATTTGGCATCATTTGATATGTGATTTCAGTACATGTAGTGTGGCCATACACTCACATCTTTCACTCTTTCAATGCTTTGGAGGGTTGGTGCTTTATGCTTTAAAAATGAGCCATTGTGTATGCCATCTTACCTAGGCTTTTGGGCCACCATTTTAGTATGTATTTGGTCCTATTTTGCCAGGATACAACTCTATTTTTGATTGTTTAGAGCATCCCTCATTTGCTTCTTACACTTGTAGTATAGGTCCTCTTTGCTAGCCTTGCATGCCTAATGACTTGGTATTAGCCCATTTTTGGTGTTATTTTGACATGCCATAACTCTGATTTTTGTTGATGAAGTCATCTCATGCTTGGTTTTGGTAGGTGTAGTGTAATCCTCCTTATTGGCCTTGCATAATTCATGCTTCATGCTAGCTTGTTTTGGCTTTGCTTCGTGCATGTTTTAGCATCATTTTGGCATGCTCTAGGACTGTTTTGGGTTGCCTTGGCCATATGCTTCATGTATTGCATAGCTATAGTGCAAGTGCCTATGCTAGTTTCAAGCTTTGAGCCTCCTAGCATGCTTCATTTGTGACATGTGCATGATTTGGCATCATTTCACATGTTATTTCAGAGCATTTAGTGTTGTTACACTTCCATGTTTGTCACTCCTTGAGCACTTTTGAGAGTTGTGCTCTTATGCTTAATTGGTGAGTCAATGCATGAGCATGCATTTTCTAGCCTTTCATGCCATCTTTTAAGAGTATTTTGGCCATTGTCTTGGCATGCATGAATTCTATTTGGGGTTAGTTTAGTCCATTGTGCATTGCATTGTATAGCCTTAGTGTTGTGTGCCTCAATGCTTAAGGACTTTATTTTGCATGCTTGTTGTTTGCATTGCGTTTGGCGTGCTCATGCTGCATTGCATTGTATTTCTATGTTGTTGCTTTACATTGTGTTTGGATAGGGTGTTAATCCAAACACGAGAAACGGGGGGCGTTTCATACTTGAAGTGATGAAATGCGCCTCATTTCTCGGTCACCGACACCTTTGATCATGCATGATAAGGTGGAGGTTCATTGAGACTTATGTGGTATTTGTGTGCATTCATTGACATTGATTTGTGCAACTCGGCCTCTTCGGCCATCATGTATTGAGATGCGTGATTAATGGCTCGAGAGCCGAGCACTACACTCCTTTGAGCTTTAGACATGATAAGGAGTGTGGTTGCACACACTTTCTTACAAATACACTGCCATGCCTCTATTAGTGCTCTGTTGCAGCAAAAGGAAGAATTTGCAGGAAGCAGTGGCCGATCGACCATCAAAGTCTGCCGATCGGCTATCAAATTGGCTGATAGCCATAAACTCCGGCCGATGGCCATTCCTCTTGGCCGACCACCCCTCAGCATGTTTATGAGGTGGCTCAGAAGCATCTTGGAAGTTGGCACAATTTTCAGAAGTCCAAAACAGTGCAAACAGAGGCATTACGAGGCACGACAGTGGATTTCCGAGCAAAGCCGACCGAGCATGCATCTCTTCCTTGCCCGCGAGGCCATTTCACTGCTTATGATTAGTTTGCATGATTAGTCACTCAATTGGTTGTAATATCTTAATTAGCTTAGCATAGCTATTTGTTTCAATTTGGATTGTAATAATTAATTAGCTTGTTAGTTAATTAGTTGGTTTGTAATTAATTAGCTTAGCGTAGCTAGTTAGTTTATTATTCGGACCCTCCGTCGAGAGGGCGAACTGTTGTAATAAGCGTGCGTGTGTGTGATGCATGTCTTCCAACTCCATTTCTTTCTCCATTTTACTTATCAGCTTTCGATGGTTAGTTTTAGGGCATATTTCAATTAGCATACTTATGCTTCGCATGCGTGCATCATTCATTTGTCTTGCATGTACCAGGCTCGGCGCATCATACAAACTGCATTGTATCTCAATACCAATTTGAATACATGTCATCAAGTCGCATTCACATGACATCTTAGAATAGTCGAGCCTATCTTAGTTGCATTTTGTATGTGTTGCATTAGGCATCATTAACATAGCTAGGATCATGCATTGACTACTAACTAGCTTTTGTTTTGGCTCGGAGTACTAGGTAAGCTTTTACGCTTTAGCATCTTGCATGTGTGTAAGTGCTGCCATGATAGCATGCTTGCCATGAGGCTATGTGCTTAACTGATATAACTGCATGAATGCTTGTGGATGAAGGTTGGATTGCTTGAATTGGAACAATTCATCAAAATGCGAGTTTTAAGCCCACTTTGCGGAGTGGCAAAACTATGTTTTCTAAGCCCACTTGAGGGTGGCAAAATCCGCGTCTTAGCCTACTTGCGAGTAGCACCTTCAAACCATTTTCAAACAAGCAAACATGAGATGTTTTATTCTAATTTAGGTGATCTAGTCTATACTTGTATGCTGTGCGCATCACGTAGTAAGATTAGCTAATAAACTGGAATAAGAACATATGTGTTTTCAAAAATAACATATCATGTCAGTAGAGGCCGATCCTTTGATCGGGCGAGCGGGGGTGCTCATTTCATGACATTTCCCTCTTGTACCCAAGTTCCTGAGCCGAGGCAACTTTGGTGATGACGGACACGTGGCCTTAGGCACGAGTCAGGGTTTTCTAAATTTTTCCAAAACAAAATATTTAGGTGGCGACTCTGAAATCTGGCAAAGTAGTCCATGTTTGGTGCTTTTTGATTAAAATCGATTTTCCAAAACGATTTGCCGGATTTGGACTCTTTAGTGATTTATCAGTCTCGCATTGCACTTTGTGAGATTAGATTCAAAACCGTGATATGAGTCCGAACTGTAGTAGCTAAGAACAACGATTCGCGCGCGGAGCGGAGTTCCAGGCGGTCTGCACGCACGTGTGGAGCCCTTTGGCTGCACGTGTGGGACTCTCATCGCACGTGCACCGGACGATGCAATTATTTCAAAATGCAAGGTGCCTCTTCCCTGTTTTTCGCATATGCGGGCCTCCCCGCCGCATGTGCGGCCTTGTCTCCCGTATATGCAGTTCTGGGTGTTCCAGAACCGAAATTTTGCTCTATTTTTGAGTTTTAATCCTTCAAAATCAAACCCAAATTTGAACAAATCAAGGCTTAAAACTTACAAAAACATGATGAAAGAGTAAATTCTAAGTTCAAACCAACATCATAGGTTTAAACAAACTCATTCGTATTGGAAAAGAAAAGATCAAAACTTTAAATGTAACTTTCCCAACTCAAATCCATAAATTCCTTCCTCCAACTACCAAAGATCAAGCAAAAGAAAGGAATTGAACATGATTGATGCTATGTATGCCATATATGAATATGAAATCTTGAATTTAGGGTTCTTGACATAACCTACACTACCCCAATTCCTAACCCAATGCAAATTCTCCCATCTCATATGTTAATTCCCAAGGTTATATGTTAATTCCTAAGATTGAGACAAGAATTCTTACCGTAGCTTATGGAATTGTGGAAGATTGACTCTAACCCTTTTGCTACTCTTATCTTCATTTTCTCCTTCTTCTCTAAAACTCTAGAATTCTCTCTCTCTCTCTCTCTCTCTCTCTCTCTCACACACACACACACACACACACACACACACACAGAGTTTATATATCTCACTCTCCCTTCACTTGAATTCAAATATCTATATAAAATATCTAAGTTATTCTGGCATAAGTTAAACTAAATTACAATCACTTCCATTAATTTCTTACTATAACCCAAGTTACCTTAACCTCACTTTGTCTAATTAAGGTGTATTAGGCTCTAACCACTTAATCCATTATCTCATTTATACCTTGACAATTTAGTAAATCAGGCAGGTCTTTTTCATACCTTAACATCTCTGTCAAGCAAAACATGATGCACATGACACATGGTACACATGTAGCACACAGATAAACGTAGAATGCACATATAAACACGTAATTAAAGTAAACCATAGAACTAATGGCTAAGTAAAGAGGTAGGTGTTATACTCTAACTACATAAATTTTATATCCATATTTTTATAGAAATGATATGATTTATTGTAGGTTTATAATTTATAATTCATATTTTTTAACAAGAGATTTATTATTTTAATATGTAATTGTAAAAATATTACGATCACATCCTTTTAAATAATACTAACAATAAATTTAAATTTTTTTTTTATCTTGTTTTTTCAAATTTTGATCTAATAATGTATGATGAATTACGTTAACAGTCCTTATAGTTTGGGACGTGTGTCACTTTAGTCCATGACCTTTCAATTGTGATACATTTGATTCTGAATTTTAAATCTCGTTCCAAATAAGGATAATTGAAGATATTGTTACTCCATTTGAAGGGTAAAATCGTCATACAACTTATTTTGTATTGGTTAACTTATATGTTATTTGAAATATAATGATATTTTTTTTTAATGAATAATGTTGAAACTTTTTTTAGTTATAAAGTTCTGTTTGGTTTTGTTTTTAGAATCTATTTTTAAAATTATTTTTTAAGAAACTAAAAATTAAATTGGTGAAAAAAAATTAAAAACACATTATTTTTATATAATTTTATCTTTTAAGAAGATAGAAATAAATTTTTTTGATATTTATTTTCGTTAAATTAGTTTTATTTTTTTAAAAGTCAAACATGGCGACAATTTTGATATCATTATTAAACCAATCCATTAAATCAAAAAATTCAAAACTAAAAACATTTTATATATTAAACATATCGATTATACATTAAAAACTTAATAATCATCCATTACATAGTAACCATCCAAAAATATATGTTAACAACAAATACAATCATTTGGTACATGATCATTATCAAAAAATATCAACCAAAAAAAAAAAAAAAACTCATTATATGATTATTATTCAAACACATACTAAAAATTAATTTGATAAAAAAAAAAATTATCACTTTTATAAAACTTTATCTTTGGTGAGTAGAAATAATTTTTTAAAATTTAAAAATAATTTTTTGATTTATTTTTGTCAAACTAGTTTATATATTATCAAATTGACAACTTTGCCCTTGAAATGGAGTAACAGTATCTTCAATTGTCCTTATTTGAAATGAGATTTAAAATTTAAGGTCAAATGTATTATAATTAAAAGATCACGGATCAAAGTGATATAAGCCTCAAATTATAGGAACCGTTAGTATAATTTGCCCAATAATGTGTTTAAAATAATTCTACTTTTATAAAAATGCAATGAGAGTTGTATTTTATGTCATAATTTACTCTTGCACTTTTATAAAATTGTTATTATTTCATATTATTTATATATAAATATATATTTTTGTGATATCTTATTTTTTAAATAAAATTTTTAGAAGAGTATTATTCAAATTCAAGTCTCAATAATACTCACTTTTAAATTTAATGATGTGATAATTTATTAGAACATTTTAAAAATATTTTTTTCATATTTATTTAATTATTAATTAATTATATCTTTTTATATATTATTAAATTAAAAAAATAATCATGTACAACATTTTCTAAATTTTTAACATCCCAGGCGAGAAAATGTTGAACAGTTGGATTGTTTTGGGAACATGGTTAAAAATTGACATTTTAAAAAAATGTGTAAAAAATGTGAGAGATGATGTGACCCAAATGGGTTAAAAGTAGCCACTTCCCAAGATGTCACGAGGTTTTACTATGGGCCTTGTGACGCCCAAAAATCAGAAACGTCAGATAATATATTAACAATTAAATACAGGGTTTATCTAAGATTACAAGAGTAGGAAACGCCACTAATGAATCCTTTGACTAATAACCAAGCAAGATCTCAAAAAAGTTAGAGGAGTCAAAATAGCCTCCCTTCTAAGTCCAACCACCTTAGATAGTAAAGTTACTTTTTTTACAGATCTTGACAAGGTATTAACACAAGGCCTTCATGAGTTGATGGAGTATAACGATAGGTTACAAATGTTATATATAAAAATTACAAAATCATGTCTTCAAATACAACAAGCGATTAATCACTTACAATCTCATAATCGTGTTTACAAAACTAGTTTCTAACTCTCATAGGATAGTCATACGTCTTCAAATACTTTAACTTTGCCTTCGACTGGTCTAATAGTTCTCAATACCTGGCATAAAACGTCGTGACTTTTGAATGCCCAGTAAACGCACACACACCCTGTCCCTTTTTCCTAATTCAATACACCAACGTATTTATAACAACTAAGTAGTGAAACATAATATTCAAGTCAATAACAGCAATTTCAATAATAGAGGAAAGGAACATGACATTAAATAGATAACAAATGCTACAATGTTAGTGGTTAGTATTCTAGAAATTCCCTAAAGAGATTTTATCCTCCCAACCACAAGAATTGGACTCGGATTATTCAGTATGCCCCATCTTTTGTTGCTTTGCAGACCTTATCTTAGATGCGTACCAACGGTTATATATCGCGTAGCGTCAACCAAGAACCTCAAAAGAAACGGTAAAATAAGGACTTTGCTTATAACCACCTCTAACCTTATCCATTATAATCACCTAGGGTCCGAATACAACCGATCCATTCAAGGATTCCAATACAACTGCTTGCGCAAGACTTTCCTTCAATTAGGGAACACATCCCATCAATCCATATTTAACACTTTATTATCTCTTTATTATTCAAGTGATCGAAAACCCAATACCAACCCAATTAAATTTCTTGTTGCGTTAAAAGTTTTAAATTAAAGTTAGAACAACTTAACAAGGTAGTAATATCCACATAAGCATAACCACCATCAAATGAAGAAGATAAGGAACATAACCATGATACATGCAATATCATAGCAAGACATAATCATATATTAATAAGCACATTTATGAAGACAAGAGCATAAAATACCAATACAAAACAGAATTTCCAGATTCAGTGTCACTTAAAGATTAAAATTAAAAAGACAATTTCAGATTTTTCCCGAACCTGAGCTCCCTACGATTTGTAGAGAATTTTATCTAGTTTTCAGAACATATTTTAGAAGTTTTATAACCTTTCTAGATTTTTAGTTATTTAAGAAATGCTCCAGCGCTGTCAGATTCGTCGACTGTTACGAAAATCAGGTTTTCTCACAAACCGCTCACTCTTTTTCAATGAAACCAATTTTCATTGAAATATAAATCCTTAAGGAAGATTTTGATGTAAAACCAAGGTCCAGAAGATTTTTCTACATTTTTCTAGAATTTTCGGAATTTAGCTGTAAAACAGATTTTCTGGTACAATTCTTGAAATAAGAAAGTTAGTGAGAAAAGAGGTCAACTAGGGGAAATTTTCCATTCCTCTTGTGATGAAAATATCCTAAATAATATATATTAAACTCAAAAATTTTAAGGTGAAGATGTGCCTTTGGAAATTTTGAGAAATTGATATAGAAAAAGGTAGTCTTATACCGATTAAGAGAAATACAAGAAAGGTAGAATCAAGGCTCAACTCCTTTCATTCTCAACACAAGAATACCATCAAAACACATCTGAAAATACCATTTTAAATTTCTAATAACATGTATTTGAAAAAGAAAAATGAAAGAGAGAGTTGTGTTATGGCTTACTTGAGACTTGATTGAATTGCTAGCAAACTTTCTTTATCTCCTATCCTCCACCAAGCTCACCCTCTTCTCTTCTCTCCCTCTTAGCTGAATGAAGTGTTTATGTATGTATTCTTGTATGTAAAATGCTAAGGGAGGGGTTGTTTTTATAGGAAAATTGGTGCAAAAGGTCCAAAATGCCTATTAGTTGGAATTGGATTGGATATTTTGGATTTAGTTTGAATTCAATAGAATAGTGGAGGATTAGAGGCCTTAATTGAGTACTTAAGCATGATCTAGTTAGGGTTTTATCTCCTAATCAAACCAACCTAGTTATATATATATATATTATATATATATTTGTACCAAGTCAAAGATATTTTCCATAATTCATTCAAACTTGTCTTAAAAATACACAACAAGAAGTTCCTCTAGGGTGGCTGGCCACATGATGAGGATTTGAGGGAAGTAATTTATTTTTTTCTTGTGTACAAGTGTTGGAAATTGCAAAATATGTTATATCAAATAAGTTTTAAGGTACAAATGTATATATATATATATAATAGTGCTTGTTTGGGGTCAATTGGTGATTTAATAAAAATGTGATGGCTTTGGGTTTAAATTTTTGAATTTCTACACTTATTTTAGTGTGGAATTAAACTAAATTAGGATTAGAGAGTCTAATTCGGTTTGGATTTCTTGTTTTGAATAAAAAGGCGATCAACCGACAAATGTGATAAAAATGAGAAAAACTTTAGGGTTTTCAAGTGGTAATTCCATATTTAGGGAGTCAATTAATCAGTATTAGGGTATTAGAAATTATTCCTAAGTTATTGAAATCGATTAGGGTTTGCGAGTTTTCAATTGGCGCATATATTTTGATCATAGGGTTAAATTTGTAATTAATTAATAAACTAAAAGACTTTAAGAAAATAATTTAAAAGTAAGGAACTTTTAAGAAAATAAAATTTTCAAGGACCTCACAGGCCCCATATATCCCCCCAGTCCGAATATTACAAAGAAAAATGCTAGAGTCCCATACTTAAGGATCTAGATTTTTCTGGGTCAAAGATGTGTGTTAAAAATTAAATTTATATAGTGTAAAATAAATTTAAATTATAAGATGATAATTTTGAATAATTTCTGGGTAATGAAGCCTGAATTCATAGTATTATTATATTGGAAAAAGGGACTATATGCAGGTAGGGGAAAGGCAAAAATTTATAGACACATACAGTCTTTCATTTGTACCTCATCATAGACACACTTGCATCCCCATGTGTTGGTAAATTTTTTCCTCTTCTCCCACTTATATGTAATTCCCCTTATTGCAAATGGAGACAACTCCAATCCCATTAATCAATTAATCACCTGTCAAAAATCGAATGGTTAGGGAAAATTATTTGGTTGTCCTGAAAAATTTATTTGGTGATGTTTGAACACCATGTTACAATACTTTCATTTATCAATTCAAATATTATGTCTCACCTCATAAGAGTATCTCTAAAGGTAGACTTATAAAGAGCTGAGGTTCCAAAGATCACCCTTAGGTAATTACTATATAACAGGACCACTCAACCACGTAAAGTCTTGGACTCACACATAGGTGGAGATTCAAACCCACACTTTTGACACTGAGTACGGTTTGTCCAAGCCTGGAAGGTTCCAGAGATCACTCTTAGGTAGTTACTACATAATAGGGCACTCAACTATGTAACGGTAAGTCACGGACTTATACACAGTGGAGATTCGAACCCACACTGTTGACACTGAGTACAATTTGTCAAAGTCTGGAAGGTTCGTCCTACTAATCATATGTGTTGTTGTCCAAGTAACTAAACCCAGGAAGAGTTGAACCTGGGACCTCAAGGGCTTATGCCCCAAAGTCTTACCAAATATTATATGTCTCCAGTTATTTTTTTCATTACCTAATATAAAATCATAGACTCTATTCCTTCCATTAGTCACAATATTCTTAGGACACTACTGGCCATGTTTCAAAACCACCAAATAATTTTGTCTTGAGGTATGACCTAGTGGAGTCTCAAGAAAATTATGATGAAGAATGTGAAATTCACCATTTTGAATTGAAATATCAGAACAGAGAGTTTGTGAGGCCACATAACGCCCTTGGACCACCAAATAATTTTTCGATAGTCATGATTATGTTCCAAGTTTGTGAGGCCCAAAATCAATATCCTATTCCAAACCTGCCTCATCCCCACCTTGGTTTAGAATAAAAAAGTTATTTTTTAATTAAATAAATTTAAAAATAAAAGCTTACTTGTCTTGGACTTAAAAAAAAAAATTAAAAATCAACTTTTTCAATAATAAAAAGTAAATTTTTTAATAATTATCAAACAATTCAATTTTAAAAAATTCTAAAAATAATTGTGAAATCAAGCCCTTAAAAAGCATGAAATATAGGTGGAGGTATAGGTGGAGGTTGAGGGAAAAGAAGGATAACAACCAAGTAGGGCCTTAATATGAACACACGTGCCCAACCACATGTATGTTTCTATGGCACAGTTTGCTTAAGGCCCATCTCACTTGACAACAAGAAGTGTCCGTGTCTCTCTTGTTTTCTGAATCTTCCGATTATGACTTCATGATTCATCCATGATCCCAGTGTACACGAATCTTCCTTGGGTACCTGCGCTTAAAAAAATATTAAGTAAGTTCGATTTTTTAATAAATTCTATTAAATTATTTAAAATTATAATTTATTTTCAATATTATATATATATATATAATTTCATACAAAAACTTAATTTATAAGATCGAAATCATAGTTCGTGTAATGGGTTGATGCTCGTAAAGTGAAGTCATGGTTGGACGTTTGAGAAACAAAACTTGAGTTGAGAATTTTTTTTTTGAGTAAGGATAAACTGCATAGATATATTTATAAACAATAACAGTCCAAAAGAGATCAACACAAAAGTAAAGTCAGGGCCTGTAGTGAATGAACGACATTGTTTTCATGGATTTTTTCTTTTTCATTTTTTATATACCCCCACCCCAAATCCATTGATATTGATGATAATGGTAAATTTTGATAGGATGGATTGAAATTTTGAAATGAAAAAGAAAATAAAAAAAAATTATTGAAATTTAAAAAAGAAGATGAAGAGAATTAATATGAAAAATACATATAAATAATTTGGGTATATCATGAGAAAAAATAATATTTTATTTTAAGATCTAGTATGTATTATTTTTATTAATAAATTTACATTAAGTTCAATAACAATTAAAATTTTAAAAGTGTAATGAGCCGTACAAAGAAATTATTTGGGTACAAATAAAATCACCCATCTTCTTGCTATTTTTATCTGAGGCCGACTAACCAATGCGCATCCCCGCCCCCCCCCCCCCAAGCACAGCCCACATGTAATGTTTTTTTGTTTTTTTTTTAATGCAGATTATAATTAGCTTTTCCTTTTCTTCTTTTTTTTTAAAAAAAAATTAATAGTTGAGAACCTAAAAATAATAATAATAATAATAATCAGTGTGTTTAATTTGAATTTTTTGGATTAAGTTTTTTAAAAATTGAGTTTTTTGGTTTTCATGTTTTTTTGTTTTTAGTGAATATTTTTAAAATTTTAAATATTTTTTGTACTTTTTTAGATACACCTTACTTAAATGTATCTAAAAAATAAAAAATTTGTAAAAATATTTTAAAAAATTAATAAATACATAAAATACAAAAAAAATATACTGAATTCTCGTAATTTTTTTTTGTATTTTTGATATTTAGTGAATTTTTAAAATGTTTTTTTCACAAATTTTTTACTTTTTAGGTATATTTATGTTAGGTATGTCTAAAAATTAAAAAAAAAAATTGCTTAAAATATTAAAAAAATTCAGTAAAAATAAAAAAACACAGAAAACAAAAAAGTAGAATTTTCTGAAAAGTGTTTTTAGAAAATTCTAACCAAGCAAAGTGATTCATAATAATGATAAATTACAAATACACATTCTGAGATTTATTTAAAATACAAATTACTTGTAATTCTACAAATTACAGATCTCTTTGTTATAATTTTTTATTTAACAGGATTAATAAAAATAAATAAAATTCTTAACTGCTCTTTTATATAATAATAAAATTACCAGAATTGTTAATGAAAATATATTTTTGACATTATTACAAATTTGATAATTGACTTAACAATTTATTAATAAAAGAAGTCATTTATTATACAATTAGAAATTTAAAAGGATGCAAGATATAATTTATAGAAGCACAAGAGACAATTTGTATCCAAGTGAAAACTTCAAAAAATATATTTCTAATTTACCTTAGTAATAATTATAGCGTATTTCTAATAATTTTTCATAAAATTTTTCAAAAATTTATTTTTTTTATTTTTTATTTTTTTGCTAAAATGGTTAAAACATTTTCATAAAAATTTTCAACAATTTATTTTTTTTTATTTTTTATTTTTTTTGCTAAAATGGTTAAAACATTTTCTTAAAATGTTGTGAGAATTGCATCACTTTTTCTTGAAATGAATATTTTATCTCAATGCGAGTTTCTTGGTAATCATTAGATTAGACCTAACCATATCATGTGATTGAATTCGATCATAGGAGAAAGAGGAACCTGCAAATTAACTGAACTATTCACGAACAGGAGAACAGACTCATTTCAACTCTGCTCATTTAATAAATGAGTCAAGTTTGAGCTCGAATATTAAGCTCATTTAATAAACGAACCGAACTCGAATTCAAATAAACTCGATTCATTTATTTTTATTTAAATTATATATTAAATAATATATAAATAATATTAAAAAAAATCTTATTGAATCGAGCTAAGCAAAAATCGAATTTCATTAATATTAACGAGTTGGGCCGAACTGGAGCCTAGTTTGTTATCAAGCGGAACTCGAACACAATAAACGAGTTCGACAAGCAAACAAGCTGAGCTTGAACTCAGCAAAGCTCAACTCGGCTCAGCTCGACTCAGCTCAGCTCAGCTCGTTTACAGTCCTAAGAAAGAGGGCAATTTCTTAGAAGCCTAACAAAAACAAGACAACCTTAATCTGCTCACTAGTATATAAGAATGTAAGATAAATCAAAAAAATCGACCAATTGTTCTATGCGAATTTTAAATTTGATTTTTTTCGATTTTCAATTTGGTTTAAGTACCTTATGCACCAAACTAAACCGAAACCGACCGCTTTAAGATATATTGTACTTATAATATATATATAATTTAATAATATAATAATATTAATAAGTATAATAAATTATTAATATCTATTAATTAACTCTATCATCCCTATGACCTAAGTTAGATATTCTTATTATATATAGTCTTAACTCTAATTCACTATTCTTAAAACCTTAGTATTTATTATTAATTTTTGTTTGTATTTTGTTAATCTAAAAATTATAAAATATTTATTAAATGAATAGATAGAATATGTTTAAAATGATTGACAAATGGCTAATTTAATATTTTTACATAAATGAGTGATTATACTAAAAAATGACTTAAATTTAAAAGATATTAAACCGATTAAACGCACCAAACCAAACCGTTTTCAATTGGTGTGTTCGGTATGATTTGATAGGGAAAATGATCTATATTAATACTTAAAATAATAAAATCAATATTATCAATTTGATAAAAAAAAATTATAAAAATATCGACCGCACTGATTAAATCCCTACTCGCATATCATATGGCTTTCACAATGGGGAAGCAATGTAATGCGATACACATGTATTGGCATCTGAGTAATAAACTGAAGTACACAGACAGCCACTAATGAGATCAGAGAGACAATAATGAGAACACAGAAATGGTAGGTGACAATGTGGTAAGGTAGCACGCGGTGCACGCGGCGCACGTGGTGATCTACCTTGACGGGACAAATTATTGTGTGCTCCTAGAACATTATCCCAACACATCCAAAGTCACAATCGTGTGATCGTGTACTCCAAGAGCACGAAGTAACGTTTTGGCGTGATGCATAATAGGAGAAACCCATCTCAACCCAACTTGACATGCTCCCAGTTAGGCAAGCAAGGGTGTGGGTCACATAAACCAAACACCAAAAAAAAAAAAAAAAAAAAAAAAAAGGCATGGTAAAGAAACCTTCAAAGACCCAAGAAATAGTGTTTTGTCAAGCGGAAAGTAACGGTTTTTTGGTACATTTCAAGCATGTGGGAAACAAACATCTTTCTGCAGATGGCCTCAGTTCTCTTCTATTTCAACTTACATGTTAGAGTGACCAACTCGAACATGAACACGGTGCCATGAAGTGTTCAGTATCCCTCTCAAGTTCCAAATGGTTTCCACATTTTCAGGTTGGACATTTGCAGCTGTATCCACCTGCACATCCATGGAATGACCAAGTAACCATGAGGCAAGTGGCAGAACCAATTTGAGAAGTTACTTACATGAAAATGCAATTCAAACACAGGAAATAACTTGTAACCTATTGAGTCAAAATGTATGAACTTCAGCTTGTCAAGATGGAATGCATTTTATCCATACATTCAGGTCAGTTCAAGTTAATAATATAAATCAGTTCAAGTTGATCATGTGCGGAGTAATTTCCTATTGAACAATATACAGATGGTCCATCTTTGTTTATATTGAAACCAACACACTAATTGGAATACTATGTGATGCAATGATGGATCAAAATAAAAATCTAATTTCAAATGCTAGTGAGAAAAACTATTGTTAAGTAGCCACAATTAGGTCTTTCTGTCTACTTTGCTGTCTTTTTGTCTACGCCATGTTTACTGTTATGGCACACCATTGGAAACCAAACCAAACCAGACCAGACCAGACCCTCCCCCTGCAGAAAACCAAACCAAACCTAACCAAACCCTGCAAAGGGACTTGAACCTAACTTCAAGGTTGACAAATCAATAGGTACCACATGGCCTGCAAACGAAGTGCTGGCCATACCAGGGCCAAAAGGTTATTGGGTCAACAACAGGTTCACATGTTGTAACCAATTTGATGAGTTCATGTTGATCTTGACAGAAATCAGCAGGCTGTCACCAATCTGATCGTTCCCACTTGATGGTGACTTTTACAATATCTCTCTCTCTCTCTCTCTTCCCCTGATAGTCTTTCACATAGTCTTCATTAGATGGTGCCAAAAAGTACAATTTCCAAATGCAAAATATAAGCAGGTTGTGTTGTAATGAGAAGAAACAAATAAGACATACCGCTTTAGCAACTATCTCAGCAGTCATAGGGACATCAACGTTTGCCTCAAAAAACACCCAGGCCCATTTGTCACCACTTGCATTATCAGCAATGTATGGAATGCCCGCCTTCTGGTATCTGGATGCTTCCACCCAGGTTCTGCCACCATCAATGGATACATCTACTCTCTCAATTCCACGGCCACCTCCTGATACTGCATATCCCTTGACAGCTATCTGCACAGAAAACCAAGGAGTTCATTTATGAATTAAAATATTTAAGAGACATTGAAGTCTACCTATTTGGGTTCTAAGGAACAGCACATCCCACCAGGACTCTGATTTTATAAATTCGCATAAATGAGATATTCCAGAAAAATATGGAAAACATTATATGATGAGACAGTTTCCATAGGAAAAGCAATCATATTTCATCTTCATATGCATATGAAACATATGCAATGAGATCAACAAATATTTGGCTATGGTTGGGGTATTTTGTGAATGTTGGAGAATGTGGCAGTATTGGTTGTCATATGAAAATTATTGGGACAGCATGGCTGTAGTATTTCCAATGAGGTGTCTGTATTCCATTCATTTGCAGCAAATAACAGAGTAAAAAAAAAAAAATTACATGTGTCAAAAACAGAATTCAGAACTTGTAATTGCAGATATCACTGACCTTTCCATGCTTTACAATGTTCACCTCCTCTAAGGAACATATTACACACTGTCAAGAAGCAAATCCTTCAATTGTTAGTTGAAAAATTATGGCCTTCAAGCAACTTGTAATTTTAAAAGATTGACAGCAATTTGCATTTCCTTTTGGTGCCTATACACAACTATTTAATGGATTATAAATTGGTCTTTTACATTACCTGAGGGATTCATATCAAAGTCATGTTTGTATTTCTACCCTCTTTTGCATTTTTAACATTACAATAAGGTTTTATATGAGGGATTCATATCAAAGTCATGTTTATATTTCTACCCTCTTTTGCATTTTTAACATTACAATAAGGTTTTATATGAGGGATTCATATCAAAGTCATGTTTGTATCCACAGAGAGAGACAGAGAGAGAGAGGCACTAAGCCAATACCTGAACGGGGAAATCCATTTGTGGCCTTCTGGTAGACCAATCAATATTATCCCAATTAACTGAAGGTGGAAACATTTTATAGTCTTTTTGCATAAAGAAGCCCTGTTAAGTACCAATGTGAACTCAACTGTAAATGACATTGAAAAAAGGAAGCCACTATCAAAACAATTTAAAGAGAAATAAACAATATTCCAACCTGGCACTCTTCAGCAATTATGTTGATGGAATCCAGCCACTTAACGGAACGGGCACCTATAATACCAGGGACAACTACACGTAATGGATACCCATGATCCCTGTTTAAAGGCTTTAGCAGCAATGCATGCCAGTGAAGTAAAATTAGAATGGTAAACTATGAAATTTGTTCCCCAAATTTAACAGAGGGCAGTATAACAATTAAATAAAAACACAGAAAAAGCACAGCAACAGGGTTTTTATCTTGTCCTGTTCTTTTATTATTGAAGGGATTTTTGCAGGATTACACAATTATACGATGGCCGCATGAGTTAAAACTGCATAGCTGATAGAATAAATCTTCCTACCTACTGACTGGTGTGCCCAAAAATTTTGTGTGAGATGCCTATCCTGCCACCAACTGGCCCACAGGATACTGGCATCAATCCATGGAAGAATGATGTGAGGTTGAGAGCTGGTTATTAAAAAATCTAAAACCTTGATGGATTTTAGTGTGATCCTGAAACCAACACTAGATAGTTATGAAAAATAGTTGGAAAAATAATTTATTCCATAACTGAGCATAATAATGGTTGTGAGGATGTGACAAATTCACAGTCAGTAGTCCTGTCAACAGATTATTCTTAGGAGACACAAGGTTACAGTCAGTTTTGATCTTAGTTTTCCATGCATTTTCAAGAATAAGAAAATGTATTTAAATAACTACGACAAAAGCTTGCTGCCACCAAAACCAAGAGACTCATCTATTGGAGGTCGATTTTCTGTTGAACAATGAATGGACTGGAGGTTAAGAGAAAGATGTACGAAAAAGGTTGACAAACTAGAAATGTGCAATTTATGTCATAACAGGCAAAGTGAATTCGAAACTCATAAACTTCTCCAAAGAAATCAACATAACTCTTTAATAGAAAATGTTTTCTTACCACTCCATTCATCTCATATGCGAGTAAAACATCAGCTTCAGGGTTTGTGGCCTGAGATAATGAAATTGATGCCTTATACGGACCCCCATTCTCCTCCTACAAAAAAGTAAAAAGAAAGAAAGAAAGAGAAAAAAAGAAAAAAAGAAAAAAAGTTCCCAAAATAAGACATAAATGTTCAATTACCTACCTTGCACTTATCAATGCTGACAAATTCAACATGCTTTCCACCTGATGATGTGGCACTTGTCAACTTGGGTATCCCAAGAAGTTCGAGAACATCTACCAATTTTGCCCCACCCCAGACAGCTGCAAGAAAATTGCAGGAAGCCAAGAAGTAAAACATAGATAGTGCAGGTGTAAACAAAAACAGAGGAGGGAGGGGAGTGCATATTTTTTGTATTGACTTTTGCATTTAAATTGACAACTAAATGTTGTAAAAATAAAAACACAACAAGAGAAGGAACATAAACAAACTTCGCCAGACTTCCTTACTAATCGAGCTGAGCTGGAAGGCTACACCAAACCACACAAGTAGAGCTGAGCTCAAACAGAAGTTCTCTAGCTTGATATGAGCTTGAGTTTTCTAAAATTCTCCTAGCGAGCCAATCTGAACATGCCAATACTTGCTCAGCTTGATTCATTTGCAGCCTTAAATGCTGTTAATCCTGAGATCAGGGGATCCCAGCAAACATTTAACCCCCCTTCCCTTATAACTGAAAAGCAGTGCTTCCTTTGCTAATAGGCTATGAAGGAGTGAAGCCTAGAAGCCATGTTTTCTTTTTCTTCCCTTTTTAGTTGTATCATTTTCATTTGGCTACTAGTCAGTTTAGGTGAGTTCAATCTCTTCCAGGTAGCAATGTGAATTTTTGTGCAAACTATTAACTGGTATGTTATAATGTGGTTCTGATCCTCATTAGACTACCCCAAAAATAGAGTGAAGAGGAGAAAAAGATGGAAAGTTTATGAACAAGAAAAAAACTTCAGCTTTATTTTTCAAGCATGGAAACATAGTGCTTTTTTTATTTTTTTTTATTTTTTCTGGCTCTTTTGTTGTTTATTCTTTGTGGGAATAATTCATTTAACTGAATTTTATTATTTATACAAAAATAAAGAAAAACTTACTTTGCTTTTTAAAAAAAAAAAAATCTTATTGTAATGTAAAGATCTCTCTATTGACTATATATTAAAATAAAAGGGGCAAATTGCAAAATAAAGGATCTGAAAACCATTAGATTAGCTTAGCATCCATTAACCGCTGACAGTGAATTTAGTTGGTTATCATCGTCCCAATGGAAGATAACAAATTCTGCAATCAGCTGTTAAGAGACCATCCTAGGACATCAGACCTTAAATATATACTTCCAACATCACTCGAATCAATTTGTGGTAACACATGAAAATTGTAATTATCTATGATAGAAAACTAACCATTTCCAATAGCAGAAACATCCCACCCAACACCTTTCACTGTTCTGGTTTTGCTCATAGCAGTCCTCCTGTTACCAGCGCACTGCACAAATCAAAAATAGCCAGATCAATGAGTTTACAAAGTTTAGCAAAACAAACATCACATTTGTTGGAAACTTGTGGGACAAAGTGTCCAACAACATAAAAACATAGACCCCAGCATGAGTAGAAATAGCGTACCTGTAAAGTGGCAGTGATATTGTATTTTGGAAGGTTCCTATGGTTTATATAGCAATATAAGTTCCTCCTTCAAACAATTTCACATGATACACTATGATATCATAAACTGTGAATGCCCAAATCCATCACTCACCATATATCTTTCATGAACAGCTGTTTGGGATTGTCAATTAAACCAGTTACAGAAACACAATATCTGCCCATGCAGACAGATTGTCTATCAGTCAAAATTGAAAGGCTCCAAACAGTACGATAGTTTAAAAATATGAAGGAAGAGATGAACAAGGGCAGAACATACCTTTCTATGTCATCAACTATTGGGATTGGCCCATGATTTCTCTTGTAGAAAAAATCCACGGGAGTCACGTACGAGGAAACCAAAGCTGAACGAGGTGGCTCGGCATTAAAGGGCTCCTGCAGCAAAAAGGGACCAATAAACTCATTGGGTCTCAAGTTGGATGCCAAGAAAATACAAAAGCAATCCAGATGGACTATAAGATCACAGACATGCTCAAAATTAACAGCTAAAAGCAAAGAAGCACAAACAATTTAAAGAAGGTGTTGTGTCCATGTTGGATTACCCGACAGTCATCCAACACACCCTGACACAATATATACTTTTTGTTGTCATGACGTGTCCTAATTTTTTTAAATTTGCATCTGGATATGTACGTGTTGTAACGTATCAGTGTATCAGTCCTTACAAGTGCATTTTATATTAGAAGTTCATTGGCACCAATATCATCTATCCAATCCAAATACTTATCAAAAACTTCCTTTGATGCATTTCCTTCAACAGGGGCTGGTTCCAAAGGGAAAATCCCTCTGTTTCACCTATTAGTAATTTTATAGATGGTTCTATATCATCTTAAAATGTCAGCCTATCCATGATTTTAAAAAAATGGGATGAGAGAAACACTTGCGAATTCTCTTTACAATTTCTATGGAGAGAACAAGTAAATGTAAAGGTATCCATCCAAAGCCACCAGTAAATGAAATTACATAAACCCTAAATTGTATCTTTTATACAATCAGTAGGAGAGGAATAGGGAAAGGATGGCTGCATAGTGAACGACCACTTGGGTCTTCCCCAAAATTGTATACAACAGTACCATTACCATAAGGGCTTAACTATTGATGCCATATCAATTCAATCTAAAAAACTACAAAGAGTGACGAGAACACTAACATCTACAACTAGAGAGAATGATCAGCATAATATATTAAGCCTCAATTTAAATTCAATACTATATTTGAATTTTGGGCGGTTAAGACTTCATAAGTATGTCGAATCAAAAGCATGTGTATACATACATATAAGAGAGAGAAGAAGAAGAAGAAGAAGAGTGCCTTGGCATTAATTTTAAGACAAGGATGACGAGGAGGCTCTTGCGAGTAATCCGACGGCGCTTTCATCCCCGGCATATTTCTCAGCTTCCTTCCTTTCCTCCTTCTTCAAGAGCTTATATGCTTCTCTGCAGATGATCTGAGACACTGTGAGAGACAGAGAAAGAAGAGAGAGAGAGAGAGAGAGAGAGAATTGTTTTGGGGTTAATATCGGCGGCGCACACGGCAGAAGAACCAGATTGAAAGGTCGCGGAATGGGTCCATCTTATCCGCTAGCGGTGACCGATTTAATTTTTAATCAAAAGCGATGATCATCAAGATTGTGATTATTTTGTACTAGTAGTGGACAATGATACCATAGAGCTTATTTGGTGCTCTTTCCAATCCAATGGGGATGGCTTCTTGGAGCATTTTGTCGAATTGATAGTAATGTTGTTCTCCAATTGATAGGAATGGCAACAGTGCAAGTAAAGACAATTGTTTACTTGACTCACTTTCAATCATGTATGGTTGTATAATTCTTTGTTTGAACAATGTGTATTTTAAATATATCATCCTCACCCACTCTCACATGCAAAAATTGCTTTTACTAGTTTGCAAGTTGAGTGGATTTTTTCATGCTTGGCTTGGAGTAGGTGTAGATTTTTTTTGATAATCAGGTGTTCGGAATAAAACAATGTTACGTATCTTGAATTTGAGCTTGTCTCGAATGGCTCGAATTTCATTTTGCCCATCGTCCAGCAAAAAAACTAACAGCTACGGTCGACAAAGTAACAACCGCAATAAACAAGTGTTTCATCTGGTCATCCGGGTGATCGTCCAGCCAGTCGACCGGTGAACACAAATTCGAGCCATTCGTGGCAGCTCAATTCAAGGCACCAAGGATTTTTGTTTGGAATAACACTGCTATACCTGCTTTTTGTATAACTAAGGCATCCCACATATTTTGATTACAGATCTCATCATTCTTGTAGTTTTATTTGCAGGGCTGAATCGCTGTTAATCTATTGTGATGGTATTGTTTTTGGTGGTCTTCATGCTTGGCAGAGTTAGTGTTGAATATGGGAAGCAGACATGGGAAAGCCATGGTCACTACTTGGGCAGTTGGAGAGTCTGTCGACATTGTCTTCCAAAGCCAAACAACATATTCTGATTCCAATCCCCAAGCCCATCGGTTCACTTGAGGTGAAGATTTAGGTACTGTCCAATGAAACTGAAAATTAAAAAAATCTGTTTGTAACATTCAAGGCATAAACAGGTCTAACTTCGATTAGTTTTCTGAGTTATACTACAACCCACACTAAAGATGGGGTGTTCTGTGGTCAATAATGTGGTTTTGAGGGCTTCTGATGGACAGAATTCAAATTCATACAGTAATTTTCTTCTACTGATAGTCCTGTGGTTGATGAGGTCTTTCTGAGCAAATGTTAGTGAATAAGTTCCAACAATCGGTCTGCCACAAGTTAAAATTCATTTAGCAGTACTCAAATGCTTGGGTCAACGCATGGCATTCAGATAGTTTGGATACTTTCACTAAAACATGATCGTCAGTGTTTTGGCATTATAAACAACAGATAACTATTAAAGGATAAACTTATATATATTGGATAACGTGTTAACTGCACACAACTAGATTCATATAAACAGATTTCACAACTGTATAGTATTGTAACGTGTATTCAAATGTGTATAGAATGACCAACAAAACCTAGTAAAGTACTATTTCCCTATGGTACATTTACAATCATTGGAAATTCAATATTTTCACAGAAAGTACAAGTATATATCAAATCCACAGCATCTCCTGCACTCCATTGGCCTTGCAGTAGTGGTCCGAGACAGAGAACAAGAAGAGAACATATCAAAAGGTATTGAAGTTGAGGAGACCTGAATAAGCACCAAAACAAAATAACACTAGTGATTGTGCATCATGAGCTGTAACCTGTAATTTGAGAAGGCAAATTGTGTAATTTGGAAGGCTAACCATTTAAGTATTTGAGCTGCATTAGTTTTCAAACTTTATCCTCAGCAAAATGCTAAGCTTTTTGAACGGGGTTGATCTGTACTGCACGGCTCAGAAGGGTTCTATATTCTTGACTCCTTGACCACTCATCAATCTCCCGAGCACGTAAAACAGGAAGTGGATGTGAAAGTTGCCTTGTTTGAGCATTTCTGAACATAATGAATTGGTTAGGCATCTGCACCAAGAAGTTAATATAGCTACTCTCAGCTGCTCTGCACATGCCGTGCTTACCTTATATACCACCCAACTGGACTTGAAGAAGCTTTGTCATAAGAACGAGCTTGCTCCAAGAATGCGTCCACATTTAGTTGATCAGCCATAGATGGGCAGCCCCCAGCTAACTTCATGAGAACGGACATGACCACCTCTTGTAGGAGCATCAAATTAAAAACAAGATTAATAAGTGAAATTGTACACAACAAAGAAGCTACTCACCTTATTTACAAATTTTGTGTACCTTTGGGTCTTGAGCAACAAGAAGGGCTGCACGATCACAAGTAAGCTCTGCTGCTCGGAGCCAACGAAATAGTTGTTCTTCCAACCTCTGAGCTATCAACCCACCAAGCCCTGTAAATAACAAGATCATTAGAAACTATGATTCACATTCAGTTACAGCACGTATGAGCACTATATTCAGTTACAGCACGTATGAGCACTATATTCAGTTACAGTATGTTGATGGATGTTGGTGATGTGGGCAGACCATGGGCCCTCTAGGAATCATGGTAGGCGCAAAGATGGAGAAGGATCGCCAGAGGTGGAGAGGGAAAGAGAGCTGAGACAACCTTAATAGAGAGAGTGGCACTGGGGAAGAAGCCTCTAACATGTAGGTGTGGGAGAGTGAGCTCTACTGAAGGTGGGGTGTCTCTCTATCGAGGTGGAGACCTCCTTTTATAGAAGAGTTGGGAAATGGAGGTCAGCTCATCCTCAAGGGTTGTGCCAAGGAGTGACAGAGGTAGGTAGATGTAATATGCCCTAGAGGTATCACATGTAATCCCATGCAGGAGTGATGAGTTGCTTGGGCACCGCATGACCAAGGCACCATCCAAGACCTAGGGAGGCTATGCTGCTTAGAGTGCTATTCTTGAGCCAAGTCATGGTGAGGCAAGGCAAGGGCCCTAGCTGAAGCAAGGCACCGAGAAGGTCCATGCCTCGTGATGTGGAGCCAGCATCCTCCAGGTGAATGATGGAGGCCACGTGGCAGGTAATGTGGGTCACAGTCCATTGCATGGAGTCTTAGACATACTGCCAGTTGCAGGATATGCATTTTTTTATTGAAGAGATAAAGAAAGTATTCACTATGCATTTAATGCAAACTAACAGAACAGAACTACTGTCTGACGATCATACACCACTCCAGAGGGCAGGCATTATCAATCTTAGCTATGAGATCGGAAAAAAAACACCTCAATTTGCTCACACACATTCTCACAAAGCCTTGAGAAAAAAACCTCTGCGTGCATGTGTGTGTGTGTGTGTGTGTGAGAGAGAGAGAGAGACCAAAACACCTACCAGGTAAAGTATATGCCCCAAGAGTAAGAATATTTGCAACTGTCAGCCATACACCATGGTCACATTTCAAGTGACCCAACTCATGCGCCAGAACAGCCTATTATAAATATTAAACAACAAATCTTAATAGCAGTGTATCATACCAAACATATTAGAAACTTTAAAAAAAAATTACATGAAAAAAGCATATGCGAAATGAAAAACGACAAAAGAAGTACAGCTCATGGTTGAAAAAACATAAGGTATGGAAATCCTGCCTGACAAAAACATTTGAGATCTAATATAATTTATTACCAAAGAAGGTAGCATTAAAACATTCCTGTGAAAGAAAGAAAGAGTGAAGACCTGCAATTCCTTTCGTGTCAAAAGCTCCACAAGACTTGTATGAACAACAACAAATGGCTTTTTACCACTGACAGCTAGGGTATATGCGTTGGGTACAGCACTTTGACGCACATAAAGGTCAGGAGCCTCAATGTTCAGAATATCCGCAGCCTCAACCATTAATTGATGAAGTTCAGGAAGCTGAGATACAACACATTAATAAACTTAAAAGAGCATATATAATACAATTTTCCAGTACACGTCTAACCTCAAAACATAACCTACAGACTTCAGCAGTAGCATGCACATGCAACAAAACTAATGAAGGAAGAAACAGGCGTCGAATGAAAATGTAGCCATAGACTCATAACACTGCAGCAGTCCAAACTCAATTCCTTTATTTATCTCAGAACTACAAATGAGACACAGAAAGTGGAAGGTTCATCATAAAGTGGCAATGCCTGAAAGGTTCAAGGATTTGAACTAAAATCTACTTCAAACAGATTATAAGGATGACTGATGATTAGACACAATATCAACAAACTAAATCTTCGCTTGAGTTTTGTGAGGGCAATTTAGAACAGTTTCTGAATGTTCAATTAACTATGTTAATTCAAGAATTACCATAGGCTTCCAAATTTCAAAGCATGACTGAGCCCTATTCACAAGAGCAGCTTATGCTTATGTCATCAAAAAAAACAAAAAAAACCCTGATTGAAACTTAAGTCAACATATTGTGCAAAGATGTTCTGAAATAACAAGACACTGATATTTTATCAATATACTACAGCTATTATTGCAATCTTTACCCCTGGAAAGCTCCTTCAATGCATATAGAAAGATAACAAACAAAAGAATATCGAGTTGTAACTGGGGATATTTTTGCAATCTGAAGGGATCCAATAAAAAATAATGTAACCTTATCCAAAGATATCTGTCTTCCTGAACAATGTCCTTTATTGAGTGTCAAATAACCTGATTTTTAGAAACAAGAACTGATGTCCCTATATTCTCGAGTAGCATGACTTGCTCTGCAACAGTTCCTGCAGTGACATGTCCAGATAAACTATTTTAATAACAAAACCTACTGAGAAGTGACACTTACAATGAAACTCATGCCTAGCAAAGGGGAAAATACAAACCATGTTCTAAAAAAAGGATAAATTTGACTGTGCTTTTCTAAGCATTCCACTAACAGGCAGCATTTGTCAGCTCAGCGGAGACAAAAACAAAACTCTTTTGCCAATGTTGTTAGACCAAATGCCCCGATGTGCATAGCATAGTCTTGTACAACTTTTGAGGATTATCAATCAAGGGTCAACTTGACATGAGGTACATGGAAAAATGTCTCGAGGCACAATCTTTACACTCCAGCAAACCAAGGCTCATAACAAAGGTGTAGGATTCTCATTTAGACGTTCATCTAAACCTTAATGTTGTGTTTGGTTGGGGGATTTGGAGAGGGATTTGTAAAAAGAAAGGGAAAAAGTGTGTGAAACTATGTGAAATGTAGGTATATTTTATTCACATTCGGCCTCCCTTTTCCCTTTCCATTTCCAAATCCCTTCCGAAATCCCCCAACCAAACACACCGTAAAACTTCTAAAGTCATCTTTCAACTTTAGTTTATTTGTTCTGAGACAGAGGGCATTATGAGACTTGATTTCATAGAATTCAAAGATCAGTCCAGAATCGGAAACAATTAACTCCATCAATAGACTAGAACTTACTAAAATGATTGGTGCTCACATTGACACCATATCAAATTCAACTTGCTTATAAAATGAACTCCAAGAAGTCTAAAATTATCAAAAAAAACCATCATATCGATTGCCTATTAAATGAATGAAGCTCTTCAACACAAAGCATAGTATCTCAATCTAGTCCACTTATTTGAATTCCCCAATACAATTTATTTTTTATTTTTTATTTTTGTTTTTAAAAAAAAAGGAATAATAAAATTCAATACATCTAAAATCTCTGTTATAACATCTTTGCAACTAACAATGAACTAAACCATCTTTGCATTTTATTACCTAATAAGGCTTTCCCAAGCTCGTTTAACCCTGGAATTGCCCTCAGAATCAGCGTATTCTGGACCAAGAGAATATGAAAAAAAACGAAATTAAATATAAATATAAATGATCAAAGATGTTAAAAAGGACAACGATAAGAAGAAAGTTTGAATCAGATGAACAACGACCAATCACCTGTTTGTCAAGAGGATGTCGGAATTCATCGGCATCTAGATCGCGAAAGGCAACAGGGGCTGCAGCTCTGCAAACAGAAACCCTAACTCTTCGATTCTTCTTCTTCATCGGCCCAAATCCAATAGGCGACAAACATATCCTCCTCCTATTCCCAAAATTCAATCCAAAAGAAACAGTCGATTCTCTCGTAGGAAACACAATCGAAGAAGAAAGAGATACACATGCCATCGAAGAAGCGTAAGCCAGCGCCTCAACTCTGCTCTCCGCTTCAACGGTTCTATTGGTGGAATTCACACACTACTGTGTTCTTGTTCTCTTCACTCCATTTGGTTTGTTTGGTTCCGAGAAGAGCTTCGTGTCCACAGCCGTACTCAATGGTAACGGTTCGCCGCCGTATCGTTTTCCGTTTGACTTTTGATGCACGCACTGTAATGTAAGTTTGTGAAAAGCAGAAGGGCAAAACAGTGATAAAAAAAAATTTGGACCATTTCTCGATTTGTGCGTGTCATCCTTGCGCAGGGGCCATGCTAATCTTCTCTGTATCGTTCCAATTTTATCGGATGTCCCCGAAGAGACACTCATTTCTTCTTAACTTCCTCTAAATAAACTCTTGTAAACAACGTTAAAGCTTCGATGTGGGACGAAGCCCAGCCAAACAAGCCTACGAAAACGGCGTCGTCTGAAGCGAACTCGCCCTATTTCTTCAGTACTCGCATTGATTTCTAGACGTTTTATTTGGTCTTCGTAAACACACACACAAACACGCTCTCTCTCTCTTCGTGCTCACTCACACACATGTATGTATATATGTATATTTGATTGTTTGAATTGAGGGTTGTTTCGAGAAATTAGAAACGATCTTCTCTGTAAATACAGATTCTGGCACTAGTTTTTTTTTTTTTTGGTTGGTTTGTATTGGTTTAATTTGTGTGATTGTTAATGTTAAAAATAGGAGGCATTCGGTGAATCGTCCGCCGACTCCAGACGCGAGGGATGAGCAACAAAGAGATACTACGCTTGAAGACATCATCAACATTAAGGTCCGTTGTCTTTGATTTTGAGATCTGAACGTTGACAGTTATTGAGATTTTTGTTATCCACTTTCTGATTGTTTCTTTGAGTTCAAATCAAAGCAAATTCTTGGAAAAGGAAAAGCCCTTTTTAAGTCTTTTGATTTTAGGAGTTTGTTACTGTTTTGGTTGACATGTTCTTTGTTACTCCTTTTGATTAAGAATTGCTTTCAAATAAAGAACCAAGTACTTCTGAAATGCCTGCCCGAACGTGCCTGTGCTTGTTTTCCCTCTTTTACGTTTCTTGGCAATTTAGAAGGGATTTTTACGTTTCTTGGCAATTTAGAAGGGATTATTTAAAATGCACATAAATGAATAAAATTGGATTTCATATAGTTTGGTGTGAGGACACTGGTTGATTTGTAATTTGGAGTTATGTCAATGTATTGTTTAGTTTTTGGCTGTTTAATGAACTGGTCGGTTGCCTTAACAGTTGAGTGAGAGTGGAGAAAAAGAACGATTGATGGAGCTTCTGAGGGAAAGGCTCATGGAGTGTGGGTGGAAGGATGAAATGAAAGCTCTTTGCAGGTTTTTTCACTTTTTCTTTACACAATTTTCGTAGCTTTTGGTGTGAGTGTTTGTATATGTTTGTTTCTCATACATTTTTTGACTTTTGACAATGTATTGGATCTTCAAATGGTGTGTTTCTGTGGCCTTGTTTATTGACACATATGAAGTGGTACTGTTAGTCTTTAACTGTTCCTCACTTTTCTATACATGGAGAGTAGAGGAACCAAGCGGGAACCAGGAGGATTAACCGACTCCAGAGTAGGTGCCTGTCGTCTCAAACAAGTAATACGTTAAGGTAGAATCTAATGCGTGGAGAGTGTCTGCGAATTGCATTCTTCAAGTTCATCTGGAAGGAGCATAATAAAAGAATTTCCAAGAATATTCATCACCCTATTTTTCAGTTGAAGATTGGTGTGGCTAAGACATATATTCTTGGAAATTGGGGATTTAGAAATTGAGTGTTGTTTCATTTGAGGCATTCTCGGAATCTGTTAATACTTCATCATGTTGGTTGACATTGTCTTTTCATTTTGATCTTCAACATTTTATAAACTAGAGAATTTTGTCTTATTATGACTCTTTTCTCATTCTACCGGTCTTTTTGAACTTGTGCACGTGTTCTTGCGCATGTAAATGTGTATGCACAAGAGCATGTTCATGCTGCATGCCAAATTAATACCCTTTTTAGGCATCACTTGTGTGCTACTACTCTTTTGAAAAAAATATTGAATTTATTATAACTTGGATCAATTTATTTGTGGTTGCAACCTTATATCTCTGAATAATATTATGCATTTCGTGGCTTTGTAACATTTGAAAATCTATCTCAAACCTGTCTCAAACTCTTTGTTGTCCTAGGGCATTTATAAAAAAGAAAGGCGGTGACAATGTTACTGTGGATGATCTTGTACATGTGATTACCCCCAAAGGCAGAGGTAAGAGTTTCTTTCTTTCTTTTTCTTGCCTGCGGTTAATTCTCTGAGTTCTGGAATTATGGATTTCTTTCTCCTTTTTTCTAAATATAACTACAGATTTATTTTTCTTTTATTTTCCCTGTATTTATAATACGGTCTTTTGGGGCACCTCTTTCTTTTTGGGTGGAGTTGCAAATATTATGTTTTATTAAACCCCAACAAAAGCACGGTATCACTGGGATTCCCTTACGGTAAAATTAACAGACAGCATGCACAACACTAGTCGTGGCAAAATTTGAATTTGCATGTTTGCTGTGCAGTGGTTGTGGTGGTGTTTATGCAGTCCTCATATGATGGGGTGCTGCTAGTGCACTGAGTTGGCTTTGCTGGTGTGCACTCCAATGGAGTGACTTTGATAATCACTCCAACTTTCATCTGAAAAAGCGTGATATTAGGGCTTTTTAAGATCTAGAAGGATAACATAACATTGTTATAATGCACAATCTTAACATCATTTGGTGTTTGCCTCGATTCTCTCAAATTCCACCTCTACTCATTTAACAATTGCCTGAAAACCAGTAATCATGACTAGCGCCAAATCAAACACATCCTCAGTAATATAGTTGGGTTTTTCACTCCAAATATTTGTACAGCCAAACTTCTCCTTGGCTTTTGAGCCTGGCAAAGTAGAACCTATAGAGGAAAGAGGTAGAAGAAGACTTGTACCTGCCAAGTTTTAGAAATATGGCTTCGTATGTTTGACGTAACTTTCAATCTAGAGAGAGTAGAGACAAGCTGGAGTTTATTGTATCTAAGCACAGAACAAACACACGAGTGGAGAGGGTTATGACTGTTCTCTATAAGAATTATGTTCCATACCATTCTTGTCCAAGTTATTGTCCCAATTTAGCCATGGAGAAAGGAGTAATTTTAATCCTGACTTTCTTGGGATTGAATGTGCATGGCTGGAATGAGTGATTGGTAAATGAACAGGCACAATCATAACAACCTTATTCTTTTACTAATAAATTTCTGTAAAAAGTAGTCATTTTTTCTTTTTTATTATTATTTTTCCTGTAATACTTCAAAGATCTGCCAGATGTTGGCAGGTGTAGTTTCATTCTTCTCTAGATCTTACTTGTAGCCGTCAGATCTACTTTCTTGATTTTATGTACTTGTTGGCAAGAAAATAAACATAAAGTTCTCTACAAAGCTGAGATTGTCAAGAAATAAACAATTCAGTTGCTTGGACATTGGTCTACACCTGGCTTATTAGTTTTATAATTCCATGGGTAGTAGATGAATGCATTATTCATCTTTTTGGTGGATGGACTCTTTATTTTAATTCTCTCATTTTCCCTTTAATTTATGTTTTTGGCATTCAATTCAACCTATCTTGCTAGCTTATGAGTTGCTATTTTTACCATACATGCAGCTTCAATACCTGATCCCATAAAGGCCGAGCTGTTGCAAAGAATTCGAACCTTCCTGGTTTCAGCTGCTCATTGATTTACCAGCCATGTATGGTATGGCTCATTTGGTTAGGGTTTTAGGAAGTCATAATCTTCTTGTTGATTAAAATCTATTGGAAGATTTGTCTGGCATGCTTTTTGATTGATTTAACCTCCAAGAAAGTCCATTTAAGAAAGTTTAAGAAAGTCCATCAAACTGTGATAGCTACTTTAGAGTCTGAACAATTATGCTTCTAATTTTGTAAACCATACTAAAATCTCAAGTGACACTGTCAATTTAGTTATTTAACTGACTTCTAGTAATCAGGTAAGTTCCAATACGAATGAAGATTACAATCCTTTTACTTCTAAATTCTTCATAATATTTATCAGTTTCTTGTAGTTGTTCTTGTTGTTTGGATTGTTTATTTCTGCACTTATGATGTTTAACTGGAGCATGCTTGCTAGAGAAACCATAGAGAGAAGTGAAGTAATTGAATTCATTAATGATACATACTGAAGCTTTTTCTAGTGTGTTTTCATTTTTATGCTCCATTTGTTTCAATGGAAATCATTTTCCAACGTTCCATTTTCTTATATTTGGTTGAAACTTTAAAACTTTAAAACTAATATATTAGTGAGTATATTAATGATGGTTGAAAAACTTTAAAACTAATATATTACTGATTATATTAATGATGGTAGAGGTAGGGTGGTGATTGACATTGGTAGACACTTACTTTTAGTTGATCATGAGAAACGTTTTTTTGTTAATTTTTATTTTGTCTTGTCAAATGCTAAAATGTTTTTTTGTTAATTTTTATTGTCTTGTCAAATGCTAAAATATACTTTCGCTGAAACAAACAGTCTAGTGTGAGTTTTTTTCTTGGTTTCAGTTGTTTGAGACGTTTCTTCACCGGATCTCAGTCCAAATCTCGGTGCAGGGTGTTGTGTTTGCACCATTTAACTGCTAAGCATCAGCAAGGGCCAGACTTCACCGAACCAACTCTATGCTGACAGGAGATCACGAAGGCATAACCCATAAAATCCCCACTCCTATTCCTTGCCTTGATCCCCATTCCTATTCCTTGCCTTGATCTATGATAACCCTCTTCCACATTCACTTCCATTAATTGAAAATCCTTTAGTTATTGTTTGTCATTTCACTATTGTATACACCTGTTGTACATCCAATCGAACTCAATGAATGTAACCTTCAGGTTATACATTAGATGCGACTGACATGAGAAGCCTGAGAAAAACCAACCTCTCTGAGCATTTGTTTGAATGCTCAAATAATATGCATCTCTAGAAGAACTAGAAGATTTTAGCAACAAACTCTCAGCATGTTTCAATCAAGTAAATCAGACCATAAGGAACAACACCAACACAAAACACAAAGAGCACTGGCATAAAACACAATACAAATTGCAGAGAGTAGGAATATAACAAGGTCGTTGTCATCCTTTGGGGACTAAACCATATTACACAGCCATTGGCCATTCAGTCTCTTCTTTTGGGGACTAAACCATATTACACAGCCATTGGCCATTCAGTCTCTTCCAATCCGGCAAGTCTTGTACATAAGATTACTATGCTACAAAATATTATGCAACTACTCTTGAAATATCTTCACAAGGCACAATTACACTTATTTGGCTGGCTTACACTTCAGAAAATTCCAACACCAGACTTTACCTTCCAAGCTTACGCTCTACGGAAAAACTGTCAAACAAACGGTTGACACACCACAAAGCCTACCACAACCACATATCTTGCTTGCATAGGAGAGTTGATTATGTTAGCAACAAGATCTTAAACACCTGCTTGTTCGCAGAGATCTAACAAGTCCAGGGTCTGCAGTACCAAGCAGAAACAATAATCATCAGTTTCAACATTAATGAGAAGACAGATACATTATACACATAGCCCTGAGTAGAACTCAATGGGAAGATTTTCATCATACCTCCGGAATTGAGAGCTCAAGTCGAAACTTGGGGCCATCATAGTGGTGCAAGACTGGCCTAAAGGCATCTTCCTCCAAGGCCTTGCAGAGTTTCCTAACACGGATTCTCACCTAATTAAGAAAGAAAACAAAATAGTCAGTTGCAAGCCTCCAAAAAACTTATAGAATCAATATGTTCAAATTCATGCATCAGATCTAACCTGAGCAGGGAACCGTGATTCTCCTTTACATTTCTTGTCTTCCCAAGCAGTAGGGTCAATGTTAGAACCCCCAAAACTCACCGCCTGAAAACAATTTTGAGAAAAATACCAGTGTCATTAAAACTGCTAAACCAGTGTAACCCCAACCCGGCTCTAGATTTCGTAATGCAATAAAATATTGGAATTCAATCAAGAGTTGTTTGTCCATCAAAACTTAAAAGAAAATGAAAATAACTACACTGTAATCTGACTCATACTACAACTGTCCCAAGTGTTGCAAAATGTATCAACAGAGGATTCAACAAAGAGTTGGTGGCAAACCTCAAAAATACCATGCAACTGATGAGTAGTATAGTTATAGAGAAATAAAGGTAAGCCTGGTGTTATTGCCCGGACAGAGTCTCTATATCTCGGAGGCAAACCTGCAAAATAAGTATTGGTTCTCTCCAAGTCAACTTCTTGCTCCAATTAAATCAAGGCTAGGATATAAATAAATAAATCAAAATTAAAAAAAGATATACCAAATAGTTGTCGCTTCAGATCTTCCTGCATTGTGTCATTGTTGCAAACAAAAATGTAGCCACCAAGCGCCTCATTCCTTGGGAGTGTCTCAGCTGCAGGCAAGGTTTTGAATCTTTTTTCAATTGCATTTGTGTTGTTATTATCATTGTTGTTGTTGTTGTTGCTGCTGCTGTTGGGCTCTTTGTTCTGATTGTTGACGCCGTACTTGCTTCCAGTCATGTTCATGACAGAGTTGCCATTGCTCTTCTGATATAGTGCATTCATATTGTACATACCATTCCTAAAGGAACTTTTGTTCACATTTTCTGTCATTTTGGGGTCCAAATTTAACATGTTGAAGTTAAGACTTTCGAATTTGTTATCTTCCTGAAAGCCCATATTTTCCCTCGGCCTTATTTCAGCAGGGCCCTTTGAGAGATCAAGGTTAATCCTTCGCTCACCCTTTGTCTGTTCAGCTAGCTTTGAAGCAACCATTGACCACTTGTGATCCTCTGAGACTTTTGATTGTCCTCGAAGCTCATCACCCAATTGCCAAAAGCTGCGCATGCTCTCCATACTGACAAAACCTGATTAACAATCAAAATAAATCCATGTGAGAAGAAGTTTAAAGGGACAAGATAAAAGTATTTAACTAGAACAAGATCACCAAAAACCACCACAACGACGAATAAGCCGTATTATAAACGTACTAAACTTAGTGCAAAATGCAACAAAACCACATCCACAAGAGCATGGCAGGTTGAAATAGATGAAGATCTACTTGTACATTTGAAAAATACTAGCAAAAAGAAAAGTTTCATGACAGTTTATTTTCTAAAATATAAGCAATTAAAACCAAAGATGCTATTGTTCAACCACTAGAAATCTAAGGGCAAGAAAAATCAAGCCAAAATCTGAACAAAACATCTACAGATTATGGTAACTCCCATCTTACCCATTGGCTGATATCACATGACATAATTATTGCATGATGACCCATAACGGTAAAAAAAAAATCATTTTAAAATGCAAAGTTAACCATCCTCGGCACAAATTATCACATCAAACATATTTACTAAAACCAAATTTATAGTTACAGAAAAGCCATCACAATAACAATCCCACACAGTAGACACGTTGTCAAAATGCAAACAAAACACAAGTTCTGATTGGTTTAAAACAATATAGTCTTACAATTTTAGGTGGGATAAATAAACTATCTAGATGTCAGGCTCACATTTTTTGACCAATTAAATTTTTTTTTCCCACACATTTCCAAAGTTTGAACAAATTCATTTTCCACAAAGTGCCAAAGAAGCAGATGGGAAAAACGAAGCACATCATAAATAAACATGCAATCACCCGTTACACCCCCAAAAAATAATAAACAGACAAGTCTCCATGTGTTTTAGCAGAAAAACAGAAGAAGAAAAAAAAAACAATTAATTAATGTGAAAAATAAATTGAAACTGGTTGAATGGACATGTTCGAAGTTCTTGTAGTTTCTTTTAGGCATGGCAAAATTCTTTCTGAATCAAATCAAGAAGTCCAAACTTTTCCCAGCTCTGGGATCAAACATTGACTTGAATAGGAAACTTCAAGAAAGAGGGGGAAAAAATTAAGTTACATTTTTCAGGAACAATTTTTTGATAGAATATCATAAACGGAAATCGAAGTAATATTTTCGTCTGAACAAAGGATCAACTATCGCTTAAAAAATGGGACTCTAAACATGCAAAGATTTTTCCGACAAAACAAAAACAAAACAAACCCAAAAAAAAAAAAAGCCATAATTTTTTGCAGGAATTCCTTCAAAACAGGGCACAAAGAAGGGAAAAATCAAAGTCAACGTGACATAGAATAATAGTATCAAACAATCCCCAAATTTCAATGTTTTCAAAACAGATGAACATTGCTCCGAATCCAGACCCACTGTAAGCTACTCCACTCGATAAACATGCAATACAAACACTATTTGAGCTAATGTCACTGAAATCAAAGATCAAGACACCAAATTGAAGAATTTGTGTGACATGCCAAAATCAAATTCAGCAGAAATACAACAATTACAAACACCAACTCACAATATTACAGAGAGAGAGTCGGTATTTAGCCGTAGAAAAATGAAAATTTCTCAAGATTTTGGACTGATTGACTCTATCAGTTAAAAAAAGAAACCCTAGATTTGGGGATCCAAAGCTAGAGAGAGAAAACGCACCTCTATCTCTCCGCTGCTGCTGCTAGAAACTCGCGATAGTGAGTGGAGAGGGGAAAGGAGATTTTTTCGGAGTTTATATAGAGCTGGTTTAGTGAATTGCCCACGGGGTTTAGGAGTATTGCAAAACTGCCATTTGTTTTTTGAAATTGTAATAAACAGTGATTAACTGGTGATAATTAGATATGACTTGCACGCCCATACCGAGCGCGTGATGGAACCTAGTTCTAAAGAAATTTGAGTTTTGTGTGAGGAGCGTGTTTTCAAACTCTTAGATGCGATTGGGAGATTGATTAAAGTTGTGTGTCGTGCTGCCACTTGAAACAAGTGATCTTATTTAGTGCTGTCGGTAAAATAATTGTGTACCGTTGCGTTGGGATGGGGTCTTTTAAAATGGAGAGGCATGATTTTTATTTTTATTTTTATTTTTATTTTCTCGATGATAGTGTTATATGTATTAACTAGTGTATATTCACGTCTTTAGACACGATATAAATAATTTTAAGATTAAAATGTAATTATAATTTATACGTATTATAATGAAATTTATGAAGTTTATGTCATTTTTTGATAAAGATACTGAAAAAATATATTGAAATATGTTTCTTCTTAAAGGATTAGATTAAAATGCAGTTATAATTTTGCTTGTATTACACGCTCTACAAAACTCAAACAAAATAACAACTCCCCCTAATCTTAATACAAATTAAGAAACAAATATAAGATTTAAAATTATATTGCATATCAAAATATAAAAAGTAGTAAAAAAAAGTGTAAATACTGAACAAAAAACAGAAATTAAAGTTATATTGTCTTACATCAAAAGAGTATGTTAAAACTTTACAAAAAGTGGGTTAAAGCTTTACAAAAGATGTATACTTTACAAAAGATGTGTCAATAACATGTCATACACCAAAAATTATATTGTCATACACCGAAAATAGAAATTAAAGTTATATTATCATACACCAAAAATATGTATGCTTTACAAAAGATGTGTCAATAACATGTCTTCAAATATGTGTTTGCCCAAACCTCCTCCTTATTACTTTTCAAAAAATCTTTGTATCAACTTGTATGTATCCCCAATGAGGAATATGCACAACAATCTGGTAATTTGTGGAAACAAAAAAATATAGATTAGTACATTTGTTGGAAATATATATGTCAAAATATTTTGAGATTGAAATTACCTTATTACATCCCCATCGAAGCAAGCTAGTCGTATTTCTCCTTTTAAATTCTATAGATTTTTCAGTCTAATCCTACAAAAGTCTAAATTTCAAATTATTATTAAATTGAAATTTTATAAAAAGTTATATAATCAACAGAAATAAATCTACATGGTTACCTTCTAATAAAACATCATTTAATGTACATAGAATACTACAGCAACACTTCAGGATAAACAATATTTATAGTAGAATCCAAACTATCTTTAGGGAGGAGAATACTTATACGATCAAAAGATGTACATCTAGACAATGCCACATATAATTGCCCATGGCTAAACACTAGTATACGCAAATCAACTCCAACAAATTTCACAGATTATCCTTGAGATTTATTAATGGTTAAGGCATATGCCAATTGGACTGGAAATTGACGTCTTGTCATTTGGAAAGGCATTTCTAAAGAAGATGGTGTCAAAGATATCATTAGTATGAATGCCAAATTGTCAAACTGCCAAACTTTTCTCCAATTAAAATTTGAGCTTCAATTATGCGAGTGCCGCACCTAGTAACCATCAATTTTGTACCATTATATAGTCCATCTTTCAGTACAATGTTTCTCAACAATATTATAGGATAACCCACTTTCAACTCTAACTTAAAAGTTGGCAACCTAGGAGGATCCAATGAATTTAAATATTCATTAGGATATCTATTTGTAATAGTAGGATCAATTTCATTATCTTCAGACATTTTATCTGCTGCAAGGTAAGTATATAATCTCCCTGGAAACATATTTAATGCAGTAGTATTAATGTCACTGACATCATCGTTACACGCAGACAGAATTGTGCGTTCAGTTAAAAATGTTGGGGTTGACGTCTCTATCATATTTAATTGTGGATAAACTGTAGAAAGTAATTCATTCAAATCTTGACATTTGTGTATTGTTGATGGAAGGTTAACGATTTCTTGAGGATTGGTCTTAATCTAAAAAAAAGTGAAATCAATAAAAAAGTAAGTGTAAACATAATTTATTAATTTAAAATAATCCATATAATAAAGGTTAAAGTAATGTTACCTCCATCAAGAAATTTGCAAAATTAGCATTTTCATGGCCTTCATGATTCACGCGCATATTCAAATCCAAAGTTAAGATATATATATGCTTCCATAGAACAGAGTATCTTAATAATGCATTTACAATTTGCTCACGAACTCCTTTAGGTATAACTGGTAAGATTTGTCGAAAGTCTCCACCAAGAACAACAGTAATACCCCCAAATGGCTTTTCACTATCACAAATATCCCTCAATGTACGATCAACTGCCTCAACACAATATATATGTTGCATAGGAACTTCATCCCAAATTATGAGTTTTGTTTCTCTAAATAACTCAGCTTGTAATGATTGTTTGCTAAACCCACAAAGTGAATTTTCCAAGACATCTAACGGAATGGAAAATGTTGGATGTGTAGTGCGACCTTCTACCAGTAACAATGATGCAATTCCAGACGAAGCGACAGTAACAACGATATGCCCAAGGCTGCGACATTTTAATGCAATCGTATTGTATATAAATGTTTTCCCTGTTCCAGCACCCCCATTCAGAAAGAAAACAGTTCCTTTATTTTGAAAAACTAAAGAAGTGATTGTGTTATAAGCATTCCGTTGTCCATTATTGAGACAATCAATAGTAATTTGTGGATCTGCATGTTGTGCCTCACTCTGCAGTTGTTGATGTTCAAATATCAATCGATTACCAACTACTGCACTCCAATTTACAGTAGGTTGTGGCATGGGTGGGAAGTCAATTAAACTTTTGCCTGATTCATGAAGCATTTGATTTAAAAGATGGAAACCATAATTTTCAATTTGAGCCTCAGTTGGTTTAGAAATGACAAACAATGTACAAATCTTATGTGCAAGATCATTACATATATGCGTTGAAAATTGATTCCATAATGCACATGGATTTAATGGAGAGCACTAGATGAGAATAATACTAAACAATCTCCTCAATTGATATCCAGTTTTTATAACTGCAGTCTCTTTCAAGCATTGTATTCATTCTTCATCATCTTCTAAAAGGCCCCTTGTAACATATGCTAATTTAAATGTATCATGCACAACATTATCGACCGTGCGTAAAGACTGAAACGACTTTGGTCCTTTAACAACGGTTAGTAACAAACGTAGATAAAATCTTTCACCACAATTAGGGCTAGCAAAGTACATTCTACTAATTGTATATCTCATTTCTCTTGATTTCCATCTCTTTTCTGACTTGAGCCAAACAAAATGTTGTGGAAATTCTTGATAAATGAATGGACATTCATCTTCATTGGCAGCACAATATGCAAAGAAGCTAGCAAGAGTTGACATTTGTTGACCAGCTCTAGATTGAATCATTTCTAATGACTCTTCTGGGTTAAAAACAACGCGATGCATTCCAGGTAAATGAAGTGCCAATCGCATAACTATTGGCATCTCTACATGCAAAGGATGACCAAATATTTGCCAAACAACTTCTGGAGGTCCAATATATCTTGCATCGAGATATTGTTGAATCTCATTTATCATTCCTAACACCATCGTTGTACGATCATAACCCTTATAAATGTACTTATGTATATACTTGACACATCTCATTCCGGCACAAACTTCCACATTTATATGACAGTTGAAAAGTTTTGAAAGATATGCATTGTATGGTATGACATCCCTGTTATCAACTTTTTGCCCCTTCACAGTATGTACTTGACCATTATTGCGACGACGATAGATAGGGCATCCATCTTGATCCATAGTTGTTGTTTCTGTGAAAGCTCGAGGGTATCTCTTAGTGCATCTACCATTTTCCATACATGGTACTTGCGGATTTCGAGCACCACATGGTCCATGTACCATACAACATTTGATAGTTTCAAAAAGCATAGGATCATCTTTTGGGTCTGGAAATTCTGCACAGACCAATTTGTCTACTTGAGCACATGTCCGAATTTTGTCTGGACCCTTGAGAAATAAAAGTGCATGCATATGAGGGAGGCCTCGTTTTTGAAATTTAATTGTAAAAACATATGCAACTTTATTTCCAAACACTTTATTTATTTCTATCTTCTTCATCAAACATTTTCTCTTCAACTCAAGAACACGGGCAATTAAATCAGGACGATCAATAGGTTTTTGATATGGTAATAATGCTGAAGTAATTTCTAGCCAATTGGGATTTGCAGTCATGGTAAGAAAAATATCTGGGTGTTGGTTGTATCGTGTGATAGCCATTGAATCTTGAAAGATTTCAAACATATGTCTAGGACTATCAGTAAATGAAGATAGAAAAACAAACCTTTAACCTATTTGTCCAAGTCGCACATAATCTGGATCCATATCTAACAACTTTTGGTAAAGCTCAGCCCGAAGTTTCCCTTGATTAAGCTTGTAGTATGTCAATCGATTTTTCTCAGTTGCAGCCCAAGCATCTATCAAAAACTCTTGAAATAGTTTCTCACCTCTCAAAATTGTTGAATACTCTGTGGGTCATTCAAACAAACGATAACTATAAAAATTCATTTGAGTAAGTCGATCAGTTGAAGGTCGATCATACTGAACATTCCACAATTTCAACTCAGGTTCCCATCCAAGCTCACCATATGGAAATAATAGAACATAATGTAATGGCAAGTATGCTGGGTGACATTCATTAATTTGCATCAACTCATTATTTCCTCGGAAATGTAAGATAATGGATGTGTTTGATTTGTGTTTGTAGAGTAATTTTTTAGATAAAAAGTACGAAAACTTGTTTGGTTTGCCTTTTTTCAGAAATGGTTTTGGAAAATTGTTTTGGGGAGAAAGTTTTAAAAAAAGTGATTGATTTGATGTGCATGAGAGAGAGTGATTTTGGAAAGTAAGTAGCCAAACAAAATTTTGAGATTTTTTTTAGAAAAATTTATTTGGTTTGATTACTTTTGAAAATTTGTTTGTAGAGAATTTTTCCCAAAAATTTTTCTGAAAAACAAACCAAACAAGGCCAATATCTCTCATTCCATTTACCTCTGTTCCATCACCTGGTATCACAATTGCAATCTCATCTGTAGTTGGTAGGTTATACCGACGTCGATCAGTTGTTGAATTGCAATGAAGATGAGCAGATAGATTGTGTCATGCCGAGTCTAATTGATGTAAAATGGCATAAGCCTGGCGATATTTATCTACAAATGCATTGACTTGCAACAAACTATCCTGAATAGTTTTGAGAACATCCCTTCTCAAGTTAGAATTTCTACGATTACAAATTTCTAAAGCTGAATAAGGGTCATAGACACACAGCTGAGCATAACTCGCATTTTGCCCTGATTGTGGTTGTAGTGATCCTGTTCGATGTCACAATTCCCCATGAATTGTGAATGATGTAGGGCTCCTTCCACTGAGTACTCTAGGATCCAATGTAGCACCAAGACTTGTAAAAGTATTGGCTGCATTGTACACTCGAGTATAACTTTGAAAGGATTTTGATTGATCATTATTCTCATCATACAATGCCTGAAGTAGTGGAGGGGGTATAATAAGTAAAGGTAGTCTAATCTTTCCTTCCAAACAGCGAGTTTCGAATAAGGGACGCTTTATAGATGATTTTGTCAATTTTTCATCCATCCAATGTAAGGCTGAACAATAAGGATATAATACATCCATCTTGCCAAGATAATAGCGGCAAGAATCTTTGTGTGCCCGGGCATTAATTGATATACTCGTAGGCAGATCTTCTAATTCATCATCAGTACATAGATCTTCTATAGGAGTAGACCTACGAATATTTGTGTATAAATAAAATTTTGTAAAACAAAACAGTATGAGTAAAAGTATGTATTTCAAGAATAGACACAATAGTTTATCGATTCCTTTGTGGAGCTAAAGATGTGCTTGGCGTAGAAAATGAATATATAGAATGATGGGTAACCATTGTTCGTTTTTGTGCCGAATGAGAATCTTCAGTTATTGTTTCCCACTCCAAGTGAGTGTGATCGCGACGAATTGGTGTTAAAGAATGTTGTCTTAGTTGAACACATTCTTCTAATCCCTCTTGTTCTCGTTGCAAGCATTAAAATTCAAAGTATGACTTTTCAATTTTTTCACGTTCTCGCCATGCACGTTGGGCCAATGCAGCTTTTGATATTACATTATCATTTTGTGCCTAAAATAAAAATATTTTATCATTGAAGCAAAATATATGAATATTTTGTGCTTAAAATGAAACTATCTTCTTATTTCTTCCCTTTCTCTTAATTTTGTTTTCTAATTTATTTGTTTTATACCTTTAATAGTGTTATCTTTATTTATTTCTTTCTTATTTCTTTCCTTTCTATCTTCTTATTTCTTCCATTTCCCTTTCCCTTTCTTTATTTTCTATTTTATATATTAAATAAGAATTAAAAACCTATCTTATTTAGTTTATCCTTTCTTTATATATTTTTTCTTTATTCCTTCGTTTATTTTTTCCTATTCTTTTTATATAAGGAGCAACTTATGGATGGTACATTATAAATGCACATGTATCCATGCAAAATAAAAATAAATAAATTTGAAAAACACATACAAATAATAGCAAGTTACAGGAGAACATGTTACAATCATTCTACAAAAACAACATAAAACAATAAATTCATTTTATACACTCATATCTTTCAACTATTCAAAATTTTAAAAAAGAATATATACCACTTGACATGCATTTGTCATTCTCTTGCCGGAAGGAGCCATCTTTTCTTTTTCTTTAGATATTGGGTTGACCTTTTCTTTTTCTTTTACCTAACAAATATAAATAAAATATTCAAAAGATTAAAAAAAATCTTATATAATCTTATATAAATAAAATACATACAATGTTTGACTTGATTTTGTACTTATCGCACGAACACGGATAACATTGAGGTCGTGCTCATCACGGATGACCACACTAACATTTCTAGATGGAGTTGCAGGAGGAGGCCTACAGAAACAGATTGTGAACAAATTAAAATCTATATAATAAAGTGGTAATAGTAAGAGTAAACAATTCAAGATTGTCTTGGGTAAAAAACTCTTTTTCTTTTACCAATTTGGTGTTAAAGAAGGTTGTCTTGAGTTAATACATTCCTTCGATCTTTCTCTTTCTCTTTCTCGTTCTCGTCGCAGGCGTTGTCCCAATTGGTTTGCAAAACATGACTTTTGATTTTTTTTTACGTTCTCGCCGTGCACGTTGGGCCAATGCAGCTTTTGATAACACATTATCATTGTGTGCCAAAAATGAGAATATTATATAAGAATGTGCATAAAATATGAAGATTAACTAACTTGCTTCACTTTCATCATGTATTTTTTCTTCCTTTTAACTAACTTTTCCTCTTCACTTGGTTAAGTTGTTAGTCATATAAGAATCAATGCATGTATTGATGAAATTTAAAAAGGGAGGGAAAAATAATTTGAAAACATATTAAACACACAAAACTGCAAACTTGTTATACACGCACTTATTGGTTTAAAGACACTACCCATCTCTTTACAAAATGTACGTTGAGAAGGTAAATATATTAGATTATTGGGTACGTAAAATGTGAATATTAGCGTGTAATGTTTTATACTTTACTTTTCACTCTTCTTGTTGTTTCTGTTATATTAAAATGCATTTTTGTTTTTTTATTCTTTCCTTAAGAACTTCTTATAAGAAAAATAAAAATTAAAAAAAATTATATTATGCAGTTTCCTTTTCATCACATATTTGTTCTTTCTTCTTATTTTCCTTTTTCGTTTTCTTCTATTATATTTTTATTATGGTATGTTGTAGATGCAACATGCGTTCATACAAATAGAGAAATATATTAAAAATTCAAATTAATGTTTATACAAATGCATTAGCATGTTGTACAAATGTTTACTTTAACATGCTTCAGAAAAATATTTCACATTCAATAAAAAGAATTGAATAAATTTTTGAAAAATGTACATAAAAAAGAGTATATGACACTATATAATATTCGAAAAAGAAACTTTTAAAAATTGTTAAGAAACCATACCATGGGATGTGCATTTTCCTTTCCTTTGCCATAATGAATAGCTTTTTTTGTTTCCTTTGATATTGCTTTGTTTTTTTTCCTTTGCCTTTGCCTATAAAAAATAAGTAGAATATATTTAAAAATTATTTTTAAAATGATAAGAAAATACATGTCCAATGTTTAAGTGACTTTTAGGCTTACCTCATGAATGCGAATAGTATTAAGGTCACGCTCATCACGAATAACAACATTAACATTTCTTTCTTGAAGAAATCGAACCTATACATACAAAAACTTTAGAGTGATAAATAAAACTTTATACACATAAATAAGAAAATTAGTAAAGGGATGTGATATTACGGTTCGGTGTAAGTCCCCATCCACCTATAAAGTATGAGGGAAAAAAAAATTAGAATAGTGATATTGTCCATAACTGTTGTACTTAAATTTATAAGAAATGTACTTAAATTTATATGAAGAGAAAAAAGAAAAAAAAGAAACTTACTTGACCAAAAATAGTGATATTGTCCATACTGTTGTACTTCAACCTAAAAATGTTTGGTTATATAATTTTAGACACAAATAAACAAAAAATTAGCAATAATAAAAGTTAACATGGATTTCATTGGCAATGAAATGTTATTTCCAAATCTGTTGCTACCAAATCGAATAATAAAATTCAAAATTTTATTTAAATAAATAACTGCCATGAATAGAAAATACTTAACGGGTTACAATCAAGAGGAGAAGAAATAAATAAAAATATAAACTTCTAAGAAAAAGAAAAAGGCCAACCCAATGTTTAGAATAGACGTATTTTAACAATCACATTAAAATGATAAAATTAAAATCGGAATATAAAAATTGTCCAAATTTGAACTCTTCTTTTTTCTAACTGACTTTAATTTTATAGAGATGAAATTAAAACCAAAATCAAAACCCGTTATAATGATAATCACAAATTTATGCCAAAAAAAATAATTCAACAGATACCACAGGCACGTGCCTTTTCTATTTAGAATGGTACAAAAAAAAAATTAATTTTTATAACAAAATGTTAAATACATATTTATGGGTTAAGTTAAATACTTGGTGAATTTGATTCAAAGCAAAACGGATTATGTTAAATACTTGCGTTAAGTTAAATACCTGTAAGTTTAATATATATTTTTTTTTCATGAAGACAACTAAAGTAATATACACACATATACATCGACCAGAATTTTTGAAATACAACATAAAATATTATATTCCCTTAAAAAGGTGCCAAAAAAAAAAAAAACAAACAAACATAAACTCTCTTGCCATATTACACATAAATGTTAAAATGCCAAGTCTTTCAAATTTTTCTTTTAATTAGGAACTCTAGATATTCACAAAAAAATCAAATGAAAAATATTTATCATCTATATATTAGAATCACACAGCAAATAAATATTACATTTGAATGGTATAACTAAATAAATATATTACACAGCAAATAAAATGTTAAATAAATTTTTTTGAGTGTCAGTTTAATTTTTTTGTTGCAGGAAGATCAACTAAATTTTTTTTTGTACCTTTCTTTTTAAATAGCTCCAAACAAACAGTCCCTCTCTCTCTCTCTCTACATTCTTTGCAAAACCCATAATCAAATTCACATTTTCTGAGTCAACCCAACATTTAGAATAGATGTTTTTTAACAGTCACATTAAAATGATAAATTAAAAGTGGAGCACAATATTATTGTCTAAATTTGAACTTTTCTCTTTGTTAACTAACTTCAATTTTATAGAGATGAAATTAAAACCAAAATCACACAACAAATATATTACATTGGAATGGTACAACTAAATAAATATATTACACAGTAAATAAAATGTTAAATAATTTTTTTTGGAGTGTGAGTTTAATTTTTTTGTTGCAGGAAGATCAACTAAATAAATCACCCTTAAATAGCTCCAAACAAATAGCTCCTTCCTTATCAGACTAATTTGTACAACACAGAGCACTAACCACAAACCAAGTCCCAGAGAACCTCCCCCCCTCTCTCTCTCTCTCTCTCTCTCTCTCTCTCTCTCTATATTCTTTGAGAAACCCATAATCAAACTTACATTTTCTGAGTCAACCCAGCGTTTAGAATGGATGTTTTTTAAAACTGGAGTACAATAATTGTTCAAATTTGAACTTTTGTCTTTGTTAGCTGATTTCAATTTTATAGTGATGAAATTAAAACCAAAATCAAAACCCATTATAATCATAAATATTTTGAAGTTCACCATGTAAATTTATGCCCAAAAAAAATAAAAAATTACCATGTAACAAAGCCATGTAAAATTCACCATGTAAATTTGAATGGTACAATTTATTTTATTTTATTTTTTCATAACAAAATGTTAAATACATTTTTGTGGGTTAAATTAAATACTTGCGTTAAGTTAAATACTTGTAAGTTTAATACATTTTTTTTTCATGAAGACAACTAAAGTAATACACACAAATATACATTGACCAGAATTTTTTGAAATACAACATAGAATACTACACTCCCTTAAAAAGGTGCGCAAAAAAAACATAAATTCTGTTGCCATATTACACATAAATGTCAAAATGCCAAGTCTTTCAATTTTTTCTTTTAATTAGGAACTCTAGATATTCAAAAAAATAAATAAATAAATGAAAATAAACCGTCCATTTATTTTTAGAATCACACAACAAATATATTACATTTGAATGGTACAATTTTTTTTTATTTTTTATAATAAAATGTTAAATACATTTTTTTGGGTTAAGTTAAATACTTGGTGAATTTGATTCAAAGCAAAACGGATTAGGTTAAATACTTGCGTTAAGTTAAATACTTGTAAGTTTAATACATTTTTTCTTCATGAAGACAACTAAAGTAATACACACATATATACATTCATCAGAATTTTTTGAAATATAACATGGAATACTATACTTCTTTAAAAAGGTGCCAAAAAAAAAAAAACATAAACTCTCTTGTCATATTATACATAAATGTTGAAATGCCAAGTCTTTGAAAAAAAAATATTTATGAAAAAATTATGAAAAATATTTATCATAATATTTGTGAAAAACAATTATGAAAAATTTTGAACTCTAGATATTCAAAAAAAAAATTATGAAAAATATTTATTATCTGTACAACATAGAGCACTAAAATATTTATAAAAAAATATTCAAAAAAAAAATTATCATCTGTACAAAAAAAAAAAAAAAAAACATAAACTCTCTTGCCATATTACACATAAATGTTAAAATGCCAATTCTTTCAAAATTTTCTTTTAATTAGGAACTCTAGATATTCAAAAAAAAATTAAATGAAAAAAATAGTCCCTTTCTTTTTAGAATCACACAACAAATATACTACATTTGAATGGTACAATTTTTATTATTTTTATAACAAAATGTTAAATACATTTTTTTGGGTTAAGTTAAATACTTTGTGAATTTGATTCAAAGCAAAACGGATTATGTTAAATACTTACATTAAGTTAAATACTTGTAAGTTTAATACATTTTTTTTTCATGAAGACAATTAAAGTAATACACATATATATACATTCACCAGAATTTTTTGAAATACAATATAGAATACTATACTCCCTTAAAAAGGTGCAAAAAAAAAAAAAAGAAATATTAAAAGGAAATTAAATAGAAAAATATAGAAACATAGAAAAACACAAATAGAAAATTAGAGCAAACATATCAGTTTAGAAACCAAATAGAAAAACACAAATAGAAAAATAAACACAAATAGAAATCCTATACACTATCAGTTTATACTTGCATAATATTTTCACTTGTCGTGTCTTAATAGAAAAGTTTACTTAGTTGTGCTCCATTGAATTTTCTTATGTTGATATTGACTGATCAATATATATGTATATATATCCTTGGTTGCAGTAAATTTATGTTATTTTGTCATGTGGTTGGTTGACTAAATTGGTGGTTTGGGAACTGCTCCTTTTTAATTGAAATGGGTATGGGATACTTTACTATGCCATAATTAATAAAGCAGAAGAGGGATTATGATCAAAATATATGGGGGAATTAGGAAGTGAGAAAGGATCAATGAAATGTGAAATCTAATTATCCTAATAAGAAAGTTTTGCAAAAAAATAATGAAAATCCGTAAAAAAACATATGAGAAACCTCTTGCATATTATTATAGTGAATGGCCTATATGATTGCTTCAATGGATACTTAAATCAAACATAGTGAATGCTTAATTCAAACTCAAGAAAAAATAAGAAAATAATTAATAGAAATCTCTTGCATATTATTATAGAAAGCATATAGCAAACAAATAAGAAAATGTTTGCTTTATTAGGCAAAATTGAATTAGGGAACTCTCAAGATTTAAGGTTTAATGGTAAATTTCACTTTACCTCTTTGTGGTTTGGACCACATGTGCATAACTCCCTAACACTAAAATAAGTACTTAACTCCCTATGGTTTATAGACACTCCTCCCATCCTCACCTCTGAATATGATGTGATAAAAGTTAGTGTGATTGTTATGTTTAGGGCATCCCTCTATATAATTCTCTCCCCTGCCTTGCCCCACCATTGTCTACCATCCCCCTCCCATAGCAACACTCAACGACAACTCATCTCTTTCTCCTCCACACCCTCATTTGTCTACATCTAAGACAAATGTGAGATATTGAGGTAGAGGGATGTGGTAGCTAGAAGTAGTGACGACCAACTCAAGAGTCCCTAACATGGCTATTGAATGCCTTTGGCATGCCCTAGATTTGACCCACCAACCAATTAAACCCAAAGATACTGATGGGAGTGGAATTGGTTTCTGCAGCTTTGTAATAAAACTAAAAAATGCTGTGATGGGTTTCTCCAAAGTTACAAAAAGTTGCTTCAATTTGTTTGTCTCAAAAGCATATCAAGCTGAAAGTATGGAGTTTATCATATGTATGGAGTTTATGTAATTAAAAAAAAAAAAAAAAAAACAATGGTACAAAGAAAGTAACAACTTGATAGCAACAATTACTTTGGGCTTTGTTTAAAAGGAAAGAAAAAAAATTAAATTTATGAAAATATCACCTAGGAGAAACATAGAAATATAGAAACACAGAAATATAGAAATCCTATAGACTGTCAGTTTTGAAACCAAATAGAAAAATAAACAGAAATAGAAATCCTATGCACTATCAGTTTTCACTTGTTGTGTCTTAATAGAAAAGTTTACTTAGTTGTGCTCCATTGACTGATCAATATATATGTATACATATCCTTGGTTGCAGTAAATTTATGTTATTTTGTCATGTGGTTGGTTGACTAAATTGATGGTTTGGGAACTGCTCCTTTTTAATTGAAATGGGTACGGGATACTTTACTATGCCATAATTAATAAAGCAGAAGATGGATTATGACCAAAATATATGGGGGAATTGACCAACTCATCTCTCGTTCAATGATGGTAATCATTTTCTTAGGGAATAGGATAGAAAAACATTCAAGGAATTTCTATTCCAACCAGTTTTTTCTTGGTTTTTTATTATCATTTCACTATCCATGGGAATTACAGCTTAAGCATGAAAGGAGTTCTTATGGCCATGATTATTGAGCCAATTAGTTTATTAATAATAAATTAAAGTACTCAAAATTATTTTCCTGATAAGTGAAGTCTCAGAAATATTAATCGTATTAGAACAATTAAAAAAAAAATACATACAGTTAGTATGGAGATTGCTAGAATAGTGAATGATCAGGCTGCGAAGTTTGAGAGCATAAGTTCAAGTCTAAAGACAATCTAACTTAACCAAGGTTCTATTATACAATCTATCTATATATATCCAAAACAAATCAGTTAGAGCAATAGATACAATATAGAAATGAGACTTCGTTAATGAATACATATAGACTATAAACTATAAACTATCAACTATTAGATGAACTATCAGTCAGATGAACTATCAACCATCCAAAACATATCAACTATCAACTATAAACTATCAGTTAGACCAATACATATAGAAATAAATACAAATTCATATCACATATCAGATGAATACATGAATACAAATGAATACAAACTCCATAGCAGATACAAACTCCATTGATACAAACCCAGATATTAGATGAATGAATGAAAGAGAGAACCAAGTCAGCCAGGGTGTTATCAAACCCAAATTACATCAAGTCAGCCAAATTAGACCAATAGATATGTATACAAACCGAGATATTCCAATATTCCAACAACAACATATCAAACCCAGATATTCCAATATATCAAACCCAGATTAGAATGAGGGCCACACTAAAATCAAACCCAGAGTAGACCAACCTAAAAAAAGCCCCACCCCAACAAAGACATCAAACCCAAATCATAAAACTAAAATTACACCAAACTCATATTGTAATAAGCTTACAGAAGTGGTCGATCAGAGCTCTGATTTTGCAACCGAGCTGCTGGAGTGAACGACGATCGGAGTGAATCGAGCTGCCGGAGAGAACCGAGCTGCAGGTCGGAGTGATTTTGAACGACGGACAGAGTAAGCTTTGATGAAGCCAGAGAGAAATGCAGAGGCAAAAGCTGAGAGAGAAATGGGTAGATAAAGAGTTTAAAATTTGAAATCAAGAAGAAGAGAGGGAGAAGGGATAGGTGGGAGGCAGACATGAAATAAGAGTGTTTGATACACTTGGGCAGGAATGACAGGAGTGTTTGAGAGACAGAAGCATAGTGTTTGAGAGACAACCGTTAGATGTTGATCAGGAAATATCTCAACCATTGATACAAATATATCTCTCATACATTTTCACACATTTTCAAAAAGCTTCTTCCCTTATTATATAGATTAATATATTAATTAATATTATTATTAACCTTATTTATCATATAAATTATGAATATTAAAAAAAATTAAATTATGTCACATCATTAATTGATACACTAGTTAATAGATTAATTGATATATATAATATTACGGTGGTGCTACATGCACTAATTAATATACACATTAGTGTATTAATTAGTGTTATAATATCATTAATGACCCTATTTATTATACAAATTATAAATACCCAAAACCTCTAAAATTATGCAACATCATCTATTGGTACAATAGTGTGTACACTAATTAGTGCATATAGCATTATTCATAGTATTATTCTTATTTTAAAAAATTAATAAATAAATATGACAAATGATATTAATATACAATAGTGAAAATAAAACAATGGCATGGGAATTGAAAATTTTGAAAATAAAGTAATTTTTTTAATTTACATTAGTGCAAATTGCATTTAAATAGGAAGAAGTATAAAAAAAAAAATTGAATATGAAATCAAAAGCATGAAATTTGAAAATGACAAATGCTACTAATGTTTTTGAAATATTGTTTAATAATAAAATTATGATTAAAAATGTTTTGAAAATAGATTAAAAGAATTTTGAAATTCATAAAATAAAATGCTTTAAAATTAACATCTATAAATATATATATATATATATTTCTTGTGATTCAAAAACACTTGGTAACAAAACGTTTGAATATTTGGTGAAGCCTATGCCAAGGGGGGAATTATTAAACTTGTTTTTTTTATAGGCAAAAGTTGAACTTTATAGCAGTGTTTTTTTTTTTTAAAAAAAAAATCATTATTATGTATTATGCCTTATGTGAATACTAATTGTGTGTGTCAATTTCTGACCACACTGCCAATCAAGCATTCAGTTGGAGAACACTGATAGAATAGATTAAGTCCGAATAACCTGTTACAAAAAGAAGAGATTCTGGCGGTGGTTCGTCCACCCTGAGGCATTCCGACGATCAAGTCAGTTATCTCTTAATGATAGCAAAAGTGCTTAACTCACTATTCAGAGCATAAAAAACATACCTTAGACCCATGGAGGTGTCTCTCTTTTATAGCCAACACTTACCTAATCCCAATAGAAGCCTAGTTTCAATGGACTTAGGATTACTACTAATCTTGGACTTCCAGTAGGATTGGGATAAATTCTCTAAGAGTCTTATCTTTATCCAAACTGAAGTCCTCTCCTATTCTAGGACTCTTGTCTTTTATCCGCTTATCCCGAATTTCAGTTTCTTCGCAGATAACCTCGGCCTAGCCGAGATCATCTTGGTGTCATGACCAAGACACGTGACACCTTGGCTGACACTTCGGTGTCACCTCAGCCACGTGTTGTCATTAAAAAATTATGTCCCCACAACTACCCCCTAGGTTCTATTACCTCGGCATCATGAGGTGATGGAACCTATATCATTCCTTTCATTTAGCACATCGGCTAAGTTCGCTTTATCCTTCATTACCGAGGTCATCATTCGTCAGCTCAAATATGACCAAGACTTAGTTTGTTTTCATCAATGCCTTAGAACCAAAAAACCAAGTTTTGTTCAAGTTTCACAACCGAGATCGTCCTCCTAGCCGAGGTCCTGCTCTATTAAATTAAGAACTCAAAGAGTTTTATCACACGTATGAGCTGTTACGCGCAGCAACTCAACCGTTTTTGCCACGCGTCTTTCCCTTACTGAGCCGTGCCTAACACACCCCATTAAGTCGCATCGCACTTGCGTGTGCCGTCTGTCACGACCCAAACCCGCCCCTATGGGTTTAGCACCGTAACCAGCCAGTAATCCGTGATTACCGAAGGCCCGCTTAATAGTAGAGACAGTAATACAGAGTACAAGGGCTGGCGAAAGCCAAAACAGTAATAGAAGATATCCAATGAGTTGTGACAGTCTGTATGCAAAAAGACTTTTCATACATATGCACATTCAGAACCAAAACAGTATAGTACATGCATCATATACAGACATCAGGTTAAGGACCGAATCCCTACCGTAACAGTACAGTACAAGTCTATACAGTATTACAAAACAGAGGCAAAAAGGGGAAATCTAAAACACCCCAAAATAGCCTTGGCTTGAACAGATCTGGGACCTCGAAGTGAGGCACAAAGGTTGGCTTTGACAAAACGGGAGCTTAGCCTGACGCTCCTAGCAACGGTCCGGTGCCTGAACATCTACATATATATATGAGCAGTAAGCTAAAGCCCAGTGAATAACGTACGTGTAAAGAGGTTAAGAATGAATGTCCTTTTAGTATTGAAAATAGTCATTTATCAGTATATCGGCCATTCAGTTTGTGGCTCATAATTCATGCCATAACAGTCATTCAGAAACTATAATAGTCATATGTGGTACATCTAATAGCAAAACAGTACAGTAGGTCTTAACAGACCGAACAGTCAGTTGATGGCCATCATATCAGTAAACAGTAGTGGTTCCAAACATGGGAACCGACAGAGATCTCTGTGACAGTAGCAGTACAGTACAGTAACAGTAAATTGCTATGGATGCCACGAATACAGTTTACAAATAGGACAAACATTCATTCAGTAAGAAATGTCATTTCAGAAAGCAGTACAGGTGTTCATTCAGAAAATATTCATGATTGAACATATCTTTACAACATTGTTACTCACAGAGCACTGGGCTATAAGCAGCTAGAGCGTCCTCAGATGCCAACCCTACACAGTTACAAAATGAACACACACTAAGCTACACAGTTGGAAAAATAATAACTTAATCCCTAATTTGCCTCGGTGTGGTTCTACATCAATCCTCCTTAAGATGCCTTAAACTAGGCCTAAGAATGCCTATGATGGAATGAGGATGTAAAGATGCACTTAAAACAACTTTTCAAATTTTTTTGCTGAAATAAGGGTCCCGCTCGAGCGGACATGACAATAAAAGAGCTCCACTCGAGCGTCAGTTCACCCGCTCGAGCAGACTGCAAAACATGCCAAAAGTACTGGATGCACAAAATTCACGCTCGACAGGCGCTCGACCCTCGCTCGAGCATGTGACTCAGGTCCCCGCTCGAGCGTGCGTTCCCCCGCTCGAGCGGACTGTAAAACAATGCAAAGTGCTGGTTACCCGTATTCCACGCTCGAGCGCTACTTTCCCCCGTTCGAGCGTGAGTCCAAATTCTGGAAATTCCAGATTGAACCTTCAAGCTCAAAATCAACTTTTAATGCATCAAATTCGATCCTTTTGGGCCAATTTTCTGGAAAACACTTGTAAATTCATAGCATAACATGATTCAAAGCTCAATTTGTAAAATCAAGGCCCAAAGGTGAGTCAATTAACCACATTTTCAACGATAATTTCAAGAACATTATGTACATGCAACATGCATGAATTTGATCAACTTCAAAGCTTCTAATACAAGAACAAATGAGTCAATCCTTTCAAAAACATGATGAATTTATGGACTATAGCTAGAATATAAACATGCATGTGAAGATTTCCATTAAATCAACTCAAAACTCAACAATGTAAACATGCATGCATGAATCAAGCTTCAATTCAACAATTTAAAACCAATTTGTGACCTTAAGCTCCTACCTACCATGAACCATGCAAGAACAACTTGAATACACAATTTAAAGGAAGAACTCTCTACCTTAAGTCTTGAATTCAAGATATATTAGCTCAATTTACAATCTACTCTTCAATTCTTCTAATTTTCCAAGCAATTCTTGATGAACTCAAACTATCTCCTATCTCTCTCTCTAGTCGGTTAGGCTCAAGAAATGGGCTGAAGAAATGATATAAAATCAAGTCTCAAAAGGGTAAATAAGTCTAACTTATGTAATTTAGCTTTATTTAATTTAATTCAATCATACCAAATCACATTTCAATTAAATATACCATAAAATCACATAATTCTAATTAGCATGAAACATTAATCAATTTCGGATTCGGCCGCCGATAAGGCCTTCAATTTGCAGTTTAAACATAATACAAGAACAGATAATTTAGCAGTCAAACAGATAGAAATGCACTTAAACTATACACTCAATCAATCAGTTCAGGATTTCAGTCAATCCGTCACTTAATCATGTTCAGTCACAGTTCAGCAGTAATCAGTGGTATTATCAGTAAACAGTGGTGAGGGTTGTCACACTGTCTGACAAACACGTCGTCCTAGGCACACTAAATGCGTTTTTGCCGCCATTTTGTGTGTTTGATCAAAATCACTTCTCTCTCTCTCCGTCTTTTCACTTTTGTATCTTCGTCTTCGTACAAGCTTTCTCTTTCTAACTTTCTCTAATCCTTCTATTGCTTCAAGCTCTAAAGCTCTCTGCAATCACCGCCGTTCACCTCCTCCGGCAAGGTTTTTGCTGATCTTTTCTGTTTGCTGCCATCATCTGACTCCGGCGTACTCAACACAGGCTTCATTTTTCTTCGGTGAGTCACTATTTCCTCCTTTATCAGTCTGTGTTTTTCTTTGTACCTTGTACTTTTTTCTTACCTTTTGAAACAATGTAAGCTTTAATTTGGCCGACGTGTCATTTTTGTAATCTAAACAATCATTCTTTAATGTCAGGCCGATGTGCCTTTTTTCCTTATTTAAATGCATATACAATTTTTTTCCCTTTCAAGTGCTTTGAATGTTTGTCTTCTTTTTATTCTTGCATGATTTTATACTTAGAATAATCTGCATGTCTTCAATGTACACCTTAACTGTGCAACCTCCTCGGGGTGGAATATCTCGGTTAAACCACTATCGGTTTATTTCGGCAAGTTCATAGGTACTTCTTTTCAATACAACCTTGGCTTAACTTGTAAATTTTTCTTAAAAATTTCAACAAGTGTTTAAACCAATCTTCCTTTAACATAACCTCGGATTCACTTTAACTTATAATTTTTTCATAAAATTTCAACAAGTGTTAAACATGACCTCAGTTTAACTTCAACTTGTAAATTTTTCTTAAATTTCAACAAGTGTTAAACATGACCTCAGTTTAATTTCAACTTGTAAATTTTTCTTTAAAATTTCAACAAGTGTTAAACCGATCTTGGTTTGAAAATTCCAACTCCCAAGCATTATTCTCCAGCCTTCTGCCCCTTAATGTGAACTTAAGTTCCATTTGGGTTCTCATTAAGCATGTGGCTCTGACCTCGTCGCCGAAGTCTATATTTAAACAGAGACTAGCCGATGTTCTCAACCTTGGTCCTTCTGTTAATCTTACCCAAGTGCACTTAGTTTTAATCTGTGTTTGACTCTGCCGATATGGCAAGTCCAGGTTAATTCAACTTAGTTCAACTCTATTATATGCAAGTAGAAACTCTGTCATTTAATAGGTCTAAGTTATTCGTCATGTGTCAATTAGAAACATCGCCAACTTAGTTCAACTCTATTATATACAAGTAGGAACTCTGCCATATAATAAGTCTAAGTTATTCGTCATGTTTCAATCAGAAACATCGTCAACTTAGTTCAACTCTATTATATGCAAGTAGGAACTCTGCCATATAATAAGTCTAAGTTATTCGTCATGTTTCAATCAGAAACATCGCCAACTTAGTTCAACTCTATTATATGCAAGTAGGAACTCTGCCATATAATAAGTCTAAGTTATTCGTCATGTTTCAATCAAAAACATCGTCATAGGATTGGTCGATCCTAACGCACAGATTTCAAATTCATAAAAATCAAAGTAGCATTTTATTATTACATCAGCCGATATGCCCCATTGCCGGCAACCGAGATGATTCTATTTGGGCCAAGTTTGGCCTCCCTATTATTCTTCTTATTGCCGACAACCTTTCTCAGGATGAGGTCCCTAACCTTGAACTCTTTTGGGCTGACCTTCTTGTTGTAAGCCCTAGCAGTTGTTGGTATGCCCCCAGCCGAATTGCTGTTCTCTCGCACGTTGCAGGTGGATTTCAACAACATTTTCACGCTTTTTTACATAGGCTTCAGCTTCCTTTTGCATGTAAGGCCAAAAGAATCCCTGCGATATTGCTCTATGGGCAAGGGATCTGCCCTCTGCATGGTTTCTACTTACTCTTTTGTGGACCTTATATAAAAAGTCTTTAACTTAGGCTGAGCTTTTCTCTTCTCGGACTTACTCATCTAGGCCAAGATCTTGTCTTCTGGAATTTAGGATCTGCTCACTTAGGTTGGAGGGATCAGTTGTGACTGCTTGTGCAGTCCTTAATCCTGTCTCTTGCTTGTTGTATCCAGTGTTACCCCGGTCTCGCTTCGGTGAGCTGTTTCTCTTTTCTTGTGTTGACGCCTTTGTCCCCGGCGTGTCTTTCTCGGCCCTTGCATACTTCTCTATTCTGGCTATGAGTTCCTCCGTACTCTTTGGCAGTGTTTTTGCCAGTGATTTTCGTAGCAGACAGTCATCTTTCAGGCCGTTCTTAAAGGATACGACCACCACCTCTTGGTTGCATCCTGGTATTCGGTTGAACACCTCGTAATATCTCTTGGTATAAGCCCTAAGGCTTTCATCCTCACTGATTCTCAGGGCCATCAGGGAGTCCACCCTTAATGGTTGTAGTTTGTTTGTCACAAACCTGGCCACGAACATCTCGGCTAGGCCTTCTCAGGTTTTCACAGTTCCTTTCGGCAACTTGTGAAACCAGTCTGATGTAATTTCCCCAAAGGATGAGGGGAACACCTTGTAGAGCAACGGCTCGTTTTCGATGTATAGTTCCATCGAGTTCAGGTACAAGCCGACGTAAAAGTTTGGGTTTGACTTACCGTCGTATATCTGGAATTTCGGCATGTGGAACCTTTTCGGGGCCTCAAATTTGTCCAACTCTACTGAGAACGATGTCTTCGGCTTGACCGGAGAGGTCACCTCGGCATCTTGTCACTTTCTCTGGAGGTAGTCCCTCAGATCCTTCTTGGTTCGTCTAGGAGCTCGGCTATCTCCGGATTTCAGCCTCTTTGGTGCACTACTTTCAGTGTTATTGTGAGTCCTTTTGGACCTCCCTCCATCGGTCGTGTCGAAACAGAGTTCCTTCCCCTGAACATCCCAATGTTCTTTGGTGCAGGTTTCTTTTGTTCGACGTGTCTTCTGGGATTCTCCATGCCCGACCTCCCGTGAAGGCCGGTGAGACTGCAGGAACCGTTTTCTGCCCCCTTTTCTGGGCACCTTTCTTGGCCGCTGGAATCGGCGTATCTTGTAGCGGGAACGGTGGCTGCATGATGTTGTTCTGCATCATGAAATTGATGACCGTTTACAGGTCCGCCATTCCCTTCATCTCGTCGTCCCTCCGCAGGCATCTATCTTTCCATACCTAGAGGTCATCCTCATTATAATACCCACTCTGGTTCGATTTCTTCGGTATGCCGCCCTCTTGGCCGACGTCCTTTCCTCCGTGATTCTTATCACGAGTCTCTTCGTTGCAGTTGTCTTCTTCGACGTCAAGGTCAATATGTTTCCCATTCTCAGTAAGGGTGTCGTCTCCAACCTTCTCTTTCTGTCCGTTGTTGGCCATCTATTCTCATTTCTTTCCCACAGACGGTGCCAAATTGTGTGTGTCAATTTCTGACCACCCTGCCAATCAAGCATTCAGCTAGAGAACACTGGCAGAATAGATTAAGCCCGAACGACCTGTCACAAAAGGAAGAGATTCCGGCGGTGGTTTATTCACCCGGGGGCACTCCGACAGTCAAGTCAGTTATCTCTCAATGATAGTAAAAGTGCTTAACTCACTATTCAGAGTATAAAAAATATAGGGTAAACTACCAATAGGTCCTACTTTTGAGACTTATTATCCGTTAAGTCGTATTGATAAATTTATTAAGTGATAAAGATAAATTTATCAGTCTTTTATTTTTATGAATAAATTTATAGTGATAAATTTATCAGTCTCTTTGTTTTTATGAATAAATTTATAGTGATAAATTTATCAATCTCTTATTTTTATAGTGTTAAATTCATTAGTTAGGACCTGTAGGTAAATAAGTCTAGTTAATAGGACTGATTGGTAAGTACCCCAAAAATATACCTTAGACCCATGAGGGTGCCTCTCTTTTATGGCCAACACTTACCTAATCCCAATAGAAGCTTAACTTCAATGGACTTAGGATTACTGCTAATCTTGGACTCTTAGTAGGATTGGAATAAACTCTCGAGTCTTATCTTTATCCAAATTGAAGTCCTCTCCCATTCTAGGACTCTTGTCCCTTATTTGCTTATCCCGGATTCCGGTTTCTTCGCAGATAACCTTGGCCTAGCTGAGATCATCTCGGTGTCATGACCAAGACACGTGACACCTCAGCTGACACTTCGGTGTCACCTCGGTCACGTGTTGTCATTCAAAAATTATGTCCCCACACTAATTATTATTTTTATTTTGTTATAAGTAATTAATAAGGAACTGATGAAACAATTTGATAATAACTAAGTAATGTATAACATTCATCTAATTTTAATTCAAAAATTTACACTTAAATGAATTAATGCAGTATTCATCCAACGAAAAAATGAATTATAGCAGCACCAAAATAATTGAATTAAACCATATCATCTACATATATGTAGTAATAAACAATTATATAAGTAATATATATTCTTATTGATATATTTATTTATTTAAATTAGGATACGAGTTTCTCGAGTTTAGTTACCAGGTGAAGCTTGAGACTCTGGTACTATGGTGCCATTGGAGAAGAAAAATAGAAGTTGCGTTTTATAGCTTGTTAAAAAAGGTCAAAAGTTGATTTTTTTGGAATCAAAATTATTTGGGAAGATAGCTAAAAATTATTTGTAAAATTACAATTATATTCTCCATGTTTACATTTGTGAGCTAGAGCAAGATCTTTTGAGTAAGGATATTTTGATCATTTAAATATGATAGACAGCATAAAATAATCTAATTGTGGACTGCCCAAAATATTTAATCATGCTCTCCCATTATGTGGATGAGTATCCTTTTGAAATAAAATAAACTGATCTGGCTTACTCTGCCATTTCTTGAACATTATTGGGATAATTTTCTAATATTGGTATTGCATTGCTAATCGTATAATAAAATTTACAAAAAGACAAAATAAATTAAAATAGTTAATAAAATAAAATATCACATCAAACATATAATCATTTTATTTTTTTTCTCACAAATATCACATCTAATAAAAAAAAATCCAATCATCTTTCCAAATATAAAAATTTTAATTTATTAAAATAGTCAAAAATTAAAATAATCTTCTAAAATAACAACTTCCTAAACACACACATTATAAATTAGTTGGCAATTATCATTCTCATACGCTAATAGGCCTATATCCAAAGCTCCACGCTCTATAATTCCAATGGTCCAACTTGTATTTAACAACAAAACAAATAAATAAACTTAAACAAAAATGTTTCATACCACTAATTTATCATCATTAAATAGACCATTAATGATATGATAAGATGTAAATCCTATTCTGGTGTGATAGTTTGCCTTTTAATTTTTTTTTTTCTTACACTGTCACGTTATTAGTATTATTTTTAATGATAATGTATTAGTGGTTTAAATCGAAACACAAACTTAAAACTGTCTGTGTACTATGATGAAGGCCGAAACTTTTGAAATATTATCACTTATAATCACACGATACTCTGATTGGCGAGACAGGTTGTGTAGGGTGACACATGAGAGGATGTGGTGCGCCATTGACATCTCATATCAATACATTAAACCTTGGCATTGAAATTGACCTAATACACATGATTGATTGCCAAAACAAGGAGAATATAAATGAAGATGGAAGAGAAGAGGATCTGGTATTTTATATTTTGAAATTTGGATTGAAGTGAATAAGCGTTTTGGAATTTAATAAAAAGATTAAAATAATTAAAATTAATAAAATAAATTGTTATTCTTACTCTATTTTATTCTAAATACATTTATTTCTTTGTTTTTATTATACAGAGTTATTATTTTTACTTCACTTTGTTCTAAATGCACTATCTTCTTTGTATAATAAGGATAAATAAAGGTGTGTATTTAGAGCAAAATTGAGTAAGAATAGCGGCTCCCTTAATAAAAAGTGTGTTAAAATTAGTAAAAAAAAATACCTTATATATATATATGTTAGTCGAGGTGCACATAAATTAGTTCGGACACCTACTTATCAAAAAAATATATTATTTTTATTTTTTACTTGTGTTTCAAAATACTACTTAACAATAATACTCTAATAAATAATGTTTAATGCATATATACTAAAGTGCAGTATACATTGCTTTAACAATAATGTTAGGAGAATCATGTTTTTGTTATTATATTTTATTTTATCACATTGTGTGACATACTTACATTTATTAAATTTAAAGGATCCCATATGAATATTAGTGTGTATTCCTTGTTTTTTTAGAAATCAACATAGAAAAAAAAGGGAAGAGAGATGTATAAAGCGAAAGAGCAAGAGAAAAGTCAAGAGAGAGAGAGAGAGAGAGAGAGAGAGAGAGAGAGAGAGACCTAGAAGGGAAGTGCATGAGAAGGGGTTAGGGTCGGTGGAAAAAGGTTGAGAAGAGGTGAGATATGGTTGTCAGAACTAGGAATAGATAAGGAATTGAAGAGACAGAATAGGATCGATAGAAAAATGTTGAGAAGAGACGGGATAGGATTATCAGAATTAGGGATAGATAGGGAATTGAAGAGACATGATAGAGTTGGTGGAAAAGTGTTGAGAATAAATGGGATAGAGTTGTCGGAACTAGGAATAGATAGGGAATTAAAGAGACGAGATATGGTCAGATAAATAGGGAATTGAAGAAACGAGATAGGATCCGTGGAAAAGAATTGAGAAGAAATGGGATAGAGTTGTCAAAACTGGGTATAAATAGAAAATTAAAGAGACGGGATAGGGTTGGTATAAAAGGGTTGAGAATGAATGAGATAGAGTTATCAAATCTGTTAATATATAGGGAATTAAAGAGATGGGATAAAATTGATGAAAAATGATTGAGAATAAACGAAATAAAATTATCAAAAAGAGATATATGAAATCAAAATTAGTAGTGATGGCTAGAGTGGGAGCGAAAGTGGAGCAAAGATAAAATTATAATTAGAGCATGAGTTTGAGTGAGCATGATGAGAACTAAAATTTTTATGGTAAGATCAAATTGTAATAAAAAATTGAAAGATTGGACTCTATAAAAAAAATAAAAATGTCTCAGTCCTAATTGCTATAGTCTTAGGGCATGTTTGATTATTAATCTGTAGGTTTAATAATTCTGTGTTTGTTTTGAAATTTTGTTTTATGATTACTAATATAATGGATAATTAATCTAATAAATTTGTACGATTATTAGTAATGTGGTAGGGGTGAGATTATACATCATAAGTTGTGAAATAAAATAACCTTGACTAAAAAATTAAAACACTTATTATTATTATATAATTTTATATTTTAGAAGACTAAAAGTAATTTTTAAAAATTTAAAAATATTTTTTTGATATTTATTTTATCAAACTAGTTTATATTTAAAAAAAAGAATTAAAAAACAAACCAAAATGGCATTTGTATTTTGTATTTTTATTTTGCTTTTATTTATTTATTTATAATTTTTTTCAAAACTACATTTATAATGAAATTTTGATAAAGTAAAGATTGTGAAGAAACATTAATTGAGGGTAAAATTAGAAATGAAGATAAATATAGTTGTAATTCTATATTAATATGTTTTTTTATCCAATGCAAATCAAACAATGGACAATGAGATAATTTATTTCACTGATCCAATTGAATAGCGAATACCACACTAATTTGACGGAATTATTAATACATTTACTATTAATCGTGTGAGTCAAATATGACATTTGAATTGTCTAAAAAATAATACTAAAAATCTCAAAAATTTTATCAAATATCGCGTGACACCACATAAAAGTTACATGATGTGAATTATATACCCATACCAGATATTTTATAAAAGTTTTGAGCTCTCCAACATTTTTTATAGCTAAATTGACTTCGGGAGCAAACCGCCTCAATGGGCCGTAAACCGCCGGTTCGGTCTGTCGTTTTAAAGGGCCGCCTCTCACATGCCTACTTACTTCACTTGCTTCACCTTTTCACTCCCCTTCGCAGAAAGCCCTACTCTGTATTCTCTTCAACAAAAGAAAGGCCTCGGCGGTGCTGCGTCTGTGCGAGAGACAAATCTAACCTTTGTATTCGTCGACGACAACAATGGATATGCAGAACGACATGGATCGCATCCTCTTCTTCGAACACGCTCGCAAGGCCGCCGAAGCCTCCTACACCAAAAACCCCCTCGATGCCGAGGTTCCTATTCTTCTTCATATTCATATTTAATCCCGAATACCTACTTTTTATCTTCATCTCTTTTTGTATTTTTCTTGAATTTTGATTTTTTTGTGATTATTTGTGTAGAATCTGACGAGGTGGGGAGGTGCGTTGCTCGAGTTATCGCAGTTCCAGAATAATATTAACGAATCAAAGGATATGATTCAAGGTTCTAATCTCTCTCTCTCTCTCTCTCGGCTTTGTATATACGCTTTTGCTTAGTTAATTGAATTTCGGTGCAAAAGAAACGAAAACATGTCTGGCGGATTGTAATTTTTTTAAGTAATTATATTTTGGGGCAAATGGGAATAATTTTTTATGGCAATCGAGATTTTAAATTCGTGTCTGTTTAGTTCGAATGTTGAACTGTGATTTTGATTTTAACTTTTGATGAACGAGTGTTACGTAGATGCTATGTCAAAGCTGGAGGAGGCCTTGACGATTAATCCCAAAAAACATGATGCTTTATGGTGCTTGGGGAATGCAAATACTTCCATTGCATTTCTGACCCCTGATCACGACGAGGCTACGGGTTATTTTGATAAGGCATCCAAGTACTTGCAGCAAGCTGTTGATGAGGTAAACTTCAGTTCTAGGACCGGATGCAAACACATGTTCGTTACATAATAATATTGGTGGGAATTACGATGTTTATCATATAGCACTACTTAACTGTTGTGTATTCTTCTTCTTATTATATTTTTAGCATGGTTTTTGGAGATGTGACCAAGGGTTCTCGTGTATTGTAGGATCCAGAGAATGAGCTATACTGCAATTCTTTAAAAGTGTCTTCTAAGGTACAATCTTCCTATCATTCATCTAGGTCCTTAACTTCAAAGATAGGCTTTGTTGTGTTCCGTTTGAATTACATGTGTTGCCTCTTTAAATAAAGAGATAATTACAAGTCAGTGTATTTCTTCAATCAAAATTTCAAATCAATGGTAAAGTTTATAAGCTTTAATAATTAAATTCATAAACTTTTCCACTAATCTGTAAATATTTTGTCAAAAACTCACTGGGCCTCATTTGGCAAGTAGCTGTTTTAGTTTAAAAGTCAAAAAGTTACTAAAAAAGCCAAAAAACCTATAATCTATACCAAAAAGTTAAAGATTCATTTTTCTCTCTACTTTTTACACATCTTTTCGTAAAAAGGCAAAAAGTCATCCCAAACATATTAGTTTTTTTTACCTCATATTTTAATCAAAAAGTCAAAAAGTTACTAAAATAATCTGTTCCCAAACGAGGCGTGATATATAATTTTTCCTTAAATAAAAGGGCTCTGACTAAATGAGTAAGAATTTTCATTGTAATTTTGGCAATGATTACGATGCTTATTACAAAGTCAAATGATCACTTAACACCAGAGTTTTGGCTTTTTGTGTGTTGGAATCTTCGATAATGAGAATTTTCAGTCTTCTACTATTAACTGTTTTTGACTTCATATATTCAGTTTGTGACTCGATGAATTCAACCTTGATTTGTTCCGTCTTCTACTATTATGTTTTTGTTGGGTGGGATGTACATTTATTAAAGAAAGGTGGCAGTATTTACAGATACTGTGAAGATTGAACCCCATTTACATGAGAAAAACTTCAATGCAACGGTGGTATCATTGTCCTATAACGAAAGACTATATAGTATGGTGAACTGCACAGACACGTGGTCTTTATTGTTATATACATGGCAGTTATTAAATTGGTTTGGTGGGGTTCATCATACCCATATGTTTTTTTATAATTTGACAGTGATACCACTTCATCATGATGATATGGTATAACTGTTGTATTGAAGTTTTCTTTTTCCCCATTTACACACCATCTTCTGGACAAGCAAGAAGAAATAAAAGCTGTCTCCAAATCACCTTGCTTCACATATAGATGCTCTTTACCCCAAATAGAGAGTTAAAGCATCAAGACCCTTACAGACGAGCTAATATTTGTAGAGACTTTAATAGATCAGCAGCAGCAGAGGACCCTTGTAAAGCACTTATTGACTTATTGTAACCTGGAGCAGATGGACACTGCTAATAGTTACATTCAGCGTATATCAATTCAATTGTGTATAAAAATAGTTTACTAGCAGCAGAGCATGATTATTTTGCAGAGCACAGATTTAGATCAATTATGTATTAATTTTTTTAAGTATTTTAGTATATGATGTTTTGGCTTATCACCATTATTGTTTGATGACTGTGACTCTCTGATATTTGTCGGTTGTTTAAGTTTCATTGTTACTCTTATTCTGAACTAAGTTTTTTTTATTAGGTTTATCAGCGTGACCTTGGTAAATTACTTTTCAAAATACATTGACGGTATCATTTTTTCTGGTTTCCTAGGCACCTGATTTGCACGTGGAGATTCATAAGCAGGGATTTGCACAGCAAGCTATGGGTGGTGCAAAGGTGATCTCTTCAGTTTTTTGCCAACCTGTCCTACTTTTATGTCTTTACTCCTTGTATGTAGTGAAAGCTGTAAATAAAGGTGTTGCTGTTTTATTTTCCGAACTTACGGCGGAATGCTAATTTTTGTGTTGCATAACATTGTTCTAAACTAATATCTTTAGCACTTCTTCCTGGCCCAGCAGAGAGAGGCCTGTTTGTTAGTTATCAGGCTTAAAGCACCTCTCCCTATGCTTCCCAATAATTTTTTCCTGTGCTTAGAGTTGTTACATCTCTGTCTTCCAACGTTTGAGTGCCCTCTGTTGGATTGGCAAATTCTATTCCTATATGCTGTACAAGTGTATTCAACTCATTACTTCAGATGTTGCATTGCTGCTTTTAAAAGACTGGTCTTTCTCCACTTGATATGAAATTTCTGAGTTTTCATAAAATACATCCATGTTTGTATGGTTGTGCGCATTTGAAGTAATAATTGGGAAATTTTTGTATGGGGATTTGGTGTAGTTAGTCATACCTTTCCAGGAAACTCATCTATAAGCCTGTAATATAGAATTGAGGGGAAGCATCTCTCCATCATTTCCTTGGACACCTGCTGTAGTGATGCATTTAATAGGAAAGGATTCCTCCTTCAATATTACGTAAGCTTTCTTGTGTTCTACAATAACTCTTGCTAGCGAGATAATTGTGGTGGGGATAGTAGTTGTTTTCAATTATGTACTCCAGTTTCTTTCTGATGTTTTGTCTTGTGATGTCTGATTGTGTGTTCTCTTGTGCTTGGAGTGTGCTTAATAACTTTTTCTTTTCTCTTTTCTTTTCCTCTTTCAGCCTGCAAATAAAAAGAATAATGATCTCAAGTATGACGTCTTTGGATGGATAATCCTTGCTGTTGGCATTGTTGCATGGGTAGGGTTCGCAAAATCTCAAGTTCCACCCCCAACTCCTAGATAAGTCAAGCTTTTAGGTATTTGTGGGAATACATCAGAGTTGAAAATGTTATTTATTTTTCTTTACCAGGATGTGAATTTATTGCAGATCAGCCTCTAGTAGATTCAATTCCTTTTATTTTTTGTTTATTTCCCCCATAGTATTGAGTACTTGTATATGAGGCCCCTAATCTAGTGAAGGGGCCTGGCTGGCAAACTATGAAACTGTAGCTGCTGTTCCTGTGGTGCATTGTTTATTTTTTTTGAGAACAGTGGTGCATTATTTATGGTGCACAGCTTTAGATATTAATATTCACTTTAAAGGGTGATATAGTTTGTAGAAACGTACAATAAATTCACAAATGTGTGACTGCCACATTTGGCTGGGGAGAAAAAGTCTGGGTGGGTGACTGTGTACGAGATATTAAATTTGTGTAGTGTAGAGTATATGAAAAATGATCAAGACCCCCTTTCCTCCCACCCCCTTTGACCCCCTCTCTTTCTTGATTGGCCAATTTTTCTTTTTCTTTTTCTTTTTTCTTTTTCCATTCTTTTCCAATCACCACTCGCCACGTGTGTGTGGGGGGTGGTGGGGGTTGGTGATTGAGGGGGTCTCAATCACAGCCGAGAGTATATATATAGAATAAATCTGAACCAAAAGAGGGTACGTAGTATTGCTATTTGGGGAATGTGACTAATCAGTGAGGTTTGAGCCATGATAAATTTGGATCAAAATGATCATGATTGGAGACTTGTATGTGTTCTTCTGAGGGAGGTAGGCTCTGCTTCCACTAGGTGGTAAGTTGGAGGATAAGCGTCTGCAATCTTATATCACAGAATAAAGAGCACTTCTGGTTTGGTATGGTTTGTGTTTTTTAAATGAAAATAATTTAAAGTTTGAAAATACCTTTAGCTTTTTGATTTTATGAGAACAAAGTTTTTGAAAATTCAGGAAATAATTTATAAGTGTAATTCTATAAATGGCTGTTTCAAAAAAAAATTAGCAAATAAATCATAAACATTTTTAGAAAGAACTTGGTAAATAAGTTAGTATATTTTATGTTATTAAAATAAATACAGAAAATAAAAGAGATACAATGGACCTGAAAATTCTCTAGGGCCAGCCGTTTCACTTTTGGATCTTATGCTTTGTAAAATAATTTTTTTTTTGCCCCGGGGGGGGGGGGGGGATTACTAAGAAGTTCTTTTTGAAAAAGTTGCGATTTATTTAGTATCATAACCTTTTGTTTACATTCAAAAGTTCTATAACGCTTTTCTTCTTCTTGGCCTTTGTTCTTCTCTATAGGCAATCATTGATGGGTAATTACATCTTACTTTTTCTTTTTTCTCTTTCTAATTTATAGTTATCGGCGACCGACGACTGTTTTTGATTGGGGTTCACTAGTAATCATCGACCGCTGATTCCTTACTTCACCTTCACCGACGATGAAGAAGATTTGTTTTCAATAAAGAAGATGAGTAGATCAACTTAGATCTGATGTAGATTTACATCAGATCTGAGTAGATCTACATCAGATCTAGCTAAATTTAAACAAAAAATAGTTGTCGGAGTACAATTCTCTCTCTATATCTGTCTCCCTTCTTCAATCTCTTAATTTTTCTATATTTTTTCCACTATACACTTCTCTTTTTCTGTTTTAATAGAGAAAATTTTTAAATTCTAAACAAGTTGTTTTGAAGTTTTTAGTCACGAGCGGTGAAAATTGTAAGATTCTACAGTTTCAATTTTTTTTTGGTGCTGAAATGAATCATGGTTTAAAATTGTAAAATTTTAAAGTTTCAAAAATTTTAGAACTGTAAAATTTTGTAATTTAATAACATATTTTTCAGTTTGATTAATAAGGATAAATGCTTAATAGATTTTTGTTTTAAAACTGTTTGCTTTTTAGTTTGATCCATATTGGAGATTATTTACTTAAACTCTACAAAAATTGAAAAATAACATATGCCTTTTTTCCATTGTTGCTGTTTTTTGTCGTTACATTTTTTTTTTAATTTATCAATATTTAGAACATTTTGCTATGTTCTTTCGTTTTAATTTCTCAATTTATTTTTTTTTGACAATATTCTGGACATTTCGGTGAGTCTCCAATGATGTTCATAACGTTTAGCAAATGTTTTGGACATTCCAACGACTTTTGTTGACATTCAAAACACTTTGGTGAACTTCCATCAATTTTCTGGCGATATTCCGGCAACTTTCCGGTGTTGTTGAACATTTCGGCGAATCTCCGATGATTGCCGACAGTAGTGAGATGTAGCATCATCTGTAAATAAATATTTTTTTTGTAACAATTAAAAATATATAAAATTAATTGATATAAATATTTTATTTTAAAATCAGATGAGTTTTAAATTTTATATATGAGATTTATTGTCGCCATTTTTTTTCATCTCCATAAATTCTTCTACAAACACAACAGGATGTAATAAATACAATCACACAGCCTAATAGAATATTCGGACTCTAGGGTATATGTTGATTTGCTCGCTTGAAATTGTAAAAAGGATTTGTAGAAAAAAAAGAAAAAAAATACATATATATGAATCAGTGCATTTGGTTTGACTTTCTTGAATTAAATTTTTTAAAAATTGTGTTTTTAATTTTTGTATTTTTTTGTTTTTAGTAAATATTTTAAAAATTTTAAACATTTTTTTTTTACTTTTTTGGATGTACCTTACTTAGATGAATTTAAAAAATAAAAAAATTGTGAAAAAATATTTTAAAAAATTAATAATATATAAAAATATAAAAAATGTACTGAATTTTCATATTTTTTTGTATTTTTAGTATTTAGTAAATTTTTAAAAAGTTTTTTTCATAATTTTTTTACTTTTTAGGTATATTTATGTTAGGTATGTCTAAAAATTAAAAAAATTGTTTAAAATATTAAAAAAATTAAGTAAAAATAAAAAAATATGAAAAATAAAAATATAATTCTTTTATAAAAAACTCAAACCAAGCAAAGTGTACTTAACATTATTTGAGGTCGAAAGTCAAATATCAGAGCAAAGCATGTTTTACATTAAAAAATATAAAGGGCAACAAGTGTCCTGGCAAAGCAAGTTTTTTATTTTATTTTTTAGAATGGACAAAGCCAGAAATAAAAATAGACAAAGCCAGAAAACGGAATACAAAATTCAGAAAGACCAATGATAACAAAGCTAAAGGAGTTTCCTCCATCCAAACTGATAAAAGCAAAGCAAGTTTTTTATTTTATTTTTCAGAATGGACAGCCAGAAAACGGAATACAAAATTCAGAAAGACCTATGATAAGAAATTAATTGATTACCGATGTTGGGGTTCTAGATTATATAAATTAAATTTGATTGACCGACAGAGAAGTTTATCTCATTTTATCTTTTATTTTTTTCTTGAGGAGGTTAATATTTAGACAATAATGTTAAGAACTAACTTTTGAATATTATTTTAGGTATCTCCATTAGATATTATTGTTTTAAGCATAATTTATAAATTGATTTTTTCACATATTATGAAAAGATGTAAAAATAAATAAAAATTAATTTGATCCAAATAAGTTAATAAACAACTTATTTATAATATTGTCAAATCAAATCAAAATAGATCCTAATTTGTAATAGTCACGATAATATAATACAACGTAAGTTTTACACTTAGTACATTCACGATACTTGAATAATGTTGCATCTAATTTAAAATTTTTATTTTTAACTAAAGCTATTATATTATGACATTGTTTGGAAATGGCATGGGAGTTTAAATAGTCAATAAAATATATATATATATATATTAAAATAATTAATAAGATAAAATATTATATTTTATCTATTAATTAATAATTTTTTCTCTCATAATCATATATTGGATTTGGGGACGCTGTTGCGGGGGGTGCACAACAGTATTTGCTGTGCGTAGAAATGGGCTCATTTCGGGGCCTATTTTGATAATCCGAACTGTTCACATTTTAGAATACATTAAGTAGAATATGCCTGCAAAAAATCAAGTTAATTGGATATCGTTTACCTATTCATCAACACACATTTGTATTCATTTTAATATTTTAAATCACAATTAGTATTTATTTTTGTAGATAGAAATGTGTGTAGATGAATGAGTAAACGATATCCGATTAACTTAATTTTTTACAAGCATATTCTAATTGATGTATTTTAAAATATAAATGGATCAAATTATCAAAATAGACACCAAAATGGACCCATTTCCGCGCACAGCAGATACTGCTGCGCACCCCGCATCCCCAAGTATAAATTTTTTTTTAATCATTTTAAACCCAAATCTTTTTTTTTTTTTTTTAATCTCAAAGAAGAAGAATGTTGGGTTGGGGTTTTCAGTAGCATTCGCGAAAGCTCTCTCTCTCTCTCTCTCTCTCTCTCTACGTGAATCTTTTGCAGCAATTCAGCCCCAAAAAATGGCGTTGGAAGCGAACGTTTGTTGCGGCAGCGGCGGCGCTATGTCCTTGTCATTCCGTGGCGCTCTGAAACCGTTCCCGAGCCGCGTCTCTTTGCTGCAGAGCATCGAACCTCGACGAGTCCCATTCTTAGCGTTGGCTATTGTTAAGAGAAGCCCTAAGCGTCTCAAATACTCTGCTCCTCGCTTTTCCAAGGTTCTCTCTCTTACACTATCTATCCTCACCTGTATTTCACTCTCATCTTCTTTCTGATTTGCTCATTTTAGTGTAACTTGATCACTATGTAACAACCAAACCAATTCGAATTTTCGTTTGATGTTTATGGAAACAGTAGGTCTTCTGATTAATAAGATCATTAGTAAAGCTTGAATGGAAATTTGTAGTGCTTGCCTAAAACTGAGGGTTATTTAGGGGTTCAACTGCTGGTGTTGTTGGTGGATATATTGCCCCTAAGAATAAAAGAAATTAGGGAACCTTGACTGTATCTTATTTTGCTAGATATTTTTATTTCTATCCATTTTTTACAAATTAAGATGATATTTTACAAATTTTAATAGATTGCTGATCTTCTATGAGGTATGTGCTTAATTGGGATTTTTTTTTTTTTTTTTTTTTTTCTTTTTGAACTTAAGTGGAACTACACGCATAGGGCTGCTGATATCTAAATTTTTATGTTGGTTATATGTATATATCTATGTTTGTATGAATTTGTTTCTTATGATGCTTATCAATCACCATTCAATCTTGTGGAATATATTTTAAGTAGTGACAGTGATGGAAAAGGTTAATGCCAAAATTTATGCGAGACAGCCTGAAGAAAGTATATAGAGATATACTATATTGAATAATTTTAATCTAAGAAGCACGGACACTTCTAAGAAGGTGACGTGTCCGTGTCGGACACCGACACTCTTTGGACACTCTTAGTACACGTGTCCGACACTCTTCAAAACGTATCCTATTTTTTAAATTTTTTTAAAGACCAGGACACTCTTTAGACACTTGGAGGACACACGTGTCAATCGCTTAAACACGCGTGTTTATCGATTAGACATATGTGAAACTAATTATAAGTTTGAACAAAATAACTTAAGATACAATAATAAAACAAAAACCATGTAAATATATAGGAATTAGTGTTATATTGCATTTTTTATTATCTTTGAATGATATATTCATATATATAACATATAATAAATATATAAACTTATATATTTCATGCGTGTCGCCAACATGTCGTGTCCTGCATTTTTTGAAAATTAACGTGTCGGCGTGTCCGTGTCGTATTCGTGTTGTGTCACGTGTCGGTGTCCATGCTTCTTAGATTTTAATCAAGAAAATCGATTTCATTAGATGGTGTCCCAGTGTTTTATGTGAAATGCTAATATGTCAAAATTTATGATCGAGCTGTTAGAAGGATGTAGGAAGTTGCAGATGGAAATTGCAAATTTTCATTCTCTTCTTGATGATGAATGATGATTGTTTTGAAAATGTAAGGAGGACGGGTTGCTTTATGTTGAAGTTGATCCATCTAGAGCAGATGGTTGGAAATTGGATCCAGTTGTCAAACTTCTCAAAGAGGGAGCTGTTGGGGTCATCCCTACTGATACCGTGTATGTTGCTCCTCCTCTCCCTACCAAGCTATGTTGAGAAAGTGGTACTTGCGATTAAAGGTCATATTATGTTATGTACTCAATTTTCTTTCTTTAGGTAATTAGTTGTATCAATATTTTAAGAGTTATGTTAACATAACAGCCCTCTCTCTCTCTCTCTCTCTTCTTTTTTCCTTTTTTAAACATTATGTTACCTTACTGAATAAAGATTCATGAACTCTTGTGCAGAATATTAGGAATTTTTTAATGGCATGTTGTTAGTATCCCATGAATAAAAAGGAATTTCCCTTTTTTTTTAACTTCTATTTGTTTTAAATGATGTTGGTAATTATTTCCCCTGCCACCATTTGACATAACATGTATTATGCTGACCCTGTTTTTAGTTTTTTATTTATTTATTTATTTATTTTTTATTTGATGACTTCAAATGATTCTTGTGTTGGTACTTGATAGGTACGCAATAGTTTGTGATCTGAAAAGTCAGTCAGCTATTGAACGTCTACGAAGGTAGATGCTGTTGTTTGTTTTCACTCGCTGTTAAGATCTCTCCTCCAAATTTCATCATCCTTCATTCCTTTGGTGACAAGCCCCTCTTACTCTGTCTTTCAGAATTAAAAATATAGCAACTTCGAAGGCAAGGACTTTGCTCCTCTTTGGTCTCTTCTTTGACATACTTATAGAGTCTTGGATGGCATTGAACTAGCCAGTGGGCAGGACACGTTTAAACACTTTTAGCTTCACTTGATTGATGGTGCAAGCCACAATATCTCATAGTATTATTGGTTGTAATATCATTTACTTGCATCATTTTCAATGCTAGTGGTATTTTTATGCTTCCTGATGTCTTCATATTAAATGTGCAGCCCCTAAGTATATTGTGTCATTCCTTTCGGAACATTGACACATATACAACGGGATTCCCCCGTGGTAATGGTCAAGGTACTACAAACATATTTCGAGCTGTGAAGCATTGTTTACCTGGGCCTGTAAGGATTATTATGGATGATTTCTTTGTTTATTATTTATTTATTTCTGGATGAGGAAATCTAAGGTACCCAATAGTGACATTCTAAAAGCCGTTTTAAGAATGACAAACTGTTATGTGCATCACATTTGAAGAGATTTGGGAGCCCCCGCCATCCAATGGCTTTTCCCTTGGTTGATCTTTGTCTCCTTGACCTAATCATTTTGTATGTCTATGTTTGCCTTTCCATGTGTATTTCTTCTTCTTTGTCTTCTTCTTCTTCTTCTTCTTCCTTTGTGGTGGAGAGATTATGGTAAAATTTCATCTGACGTCCATAGCATGTGCTGACTGCTAGTACTTGTCCTGAAGATCTTTGGTTTGGGACAGTTTCCGGGGCAATCTGAAGAGTCTTTGGCTTTGCTGTCTCTGCAAGTGTGCCATAGTGCTTGGATCATACTATGATGCTAGTGTACTTAGTTGCTTTTGACTGGATGGCTTTGGGTACAAAAGATTTCTCAAATTCCTCAAACTTCTGAAATGGAGATTATGGACTTGTAAATGGACTCCCTTTTTTTGTTTTTTCCCCTTCTTTTTTCTCTCCTGTTGTTACAGTATACTTTCATCTTAACTGCAAGTAAAGAACTGCCAAAACAGTGCACGAGATATGGCACTACAACTTCCAAATATGCATACCGGAAAAATGTAGGTGTACGCATTCCTGATGATACTGTATGTCAAGCAATTCTAGAGAAGATGGATGCACCCTTGATATCAACAAGGTAACTGGAAATTTGCTATACCTTGATTTAATTTGTCTTTTTGCAATTATTGATTACACAACTTACATAGTTTATCTGGTGGTTGTTTTCCACACACATTATTATTATTATGATAAAATTTTCTTTGCTTCAGTGCCAAGTCACCAAAGGAAAATGGGTGGATAATTGATCCAGTTGTAATAGCTGATGTATATGGACCAGAGGTATTACTCTCTCTCTCTCTCTCTCACACACACACACACACACACACACACACATAGGTGCTAGTCTTTCTTTATGAGCTTTGGTTTATTTTTATATCAAATGGAACAACTAGTTGGTGTATTTCCTCAATTTGCATGAACTGAAATAGTTTAACTGTCCTATAGAAATCAAATAATTTCTATAGCAGTTAAGTTCATTCAGAAACTTTCCCAAAATTTGAGTGGAAAAAATTTGCATGTGTATTTCAAGTCATGCACAAGGATTTTCTTTCGTTTTCAATATCTCTTGGTCTGGATTAATTTATCTATAAACATATTCTGGGATTTGAAGAAATGACTCTGTACAACTGAACTCAACAAGCCTCAATCTTAACTACTTGGGATTTCCTACATGGACCTGTCTTTTTTAATCAGCTCTAACAGTTTCTAATGGCCTCAAAGCAATGTTATTTTGGCCGCCTTATTGTCTTTTTGGCACTTTCAACCTGGATCAATGCTTACTTTGTTAAGGATCACGTCACAAATATGACCTAAAGCTATTGTTTATTCCATAATTTCATTTCCTAATGACTTTATCTTATTCAAATAATAATATAATGGCTGTCTAACAAGGTACAGGGTTGTGCTTTCAAATGATAAGGGAAAAACACCAGAATGAGTTCTATTACATATGTTATCAACAATTTCTCAACTCACAAAGAAAATTTACTTTTTGTGCACTAATATGTCTTACTTGACTTGCTCTATTTTATCCGTCTCAGGGTCTTGATTTTGTCATTGATGCGGGTGTTAGAGTGGCTGATCCGTCCACTGTAGTTGATATGACTGGGAGTTTCCCAAGAATCATTCGTCAAGGAAAGGTAATTGAGTCTGTACTATTCATATTTTGTCTCACATTGCATGGTTAATTGCATATGACGTGTAACTGTTTTTCTCTATATGTGAGCTGGTTTTGGTAGTATGAGTTTGTTCTCTCTCTCTCTCTCTCTCTCTCTCTCTATATATATATATATATATTGAAGCAATTGTGTTTTTAGCCATTGAGGCAATACTTCTTGTGATGTAATGACACTTGCATCTGTATTGAATTTGATGATTGGTTAATGGAGTTCAGGGGCCTAAACAACCCTGGATGGTGGCAGAAGATGATAAAGATTCTGCTGTAGAAGAAGAAGAGCCCACCCCTTATGCTGCTTAAAATCCAATAATTCATCTTTGCTTACCTTGTACAGAGCTTAAGATTCGTTGATAGTAATCAAGGGTGGATTAGTTGTTTTGTTTGATGTATATGTATCATATTTGATTTTGAGAAGAAAATGAGAGTTGTATGATTTGTGAATGCTCAGTTCTAAATGGAAGGATGTAGATTACTTTAATGGCTTTTCATCTCGTTCTGTCACCATAAAAAATTGGTGCATAACATATGCTACAAGTTATAATTCAAATTGGTATTGATTATTAACAATTGTTTTCTTTGGTTATTCCGGTGGTGGGATTAACAAATAGGTAAATTAAAATTGGTTATAACCCATTGTGTGCTTAGTTATGTCCCAAAGTGTATCCAAGTGTCTTCAATTATGTTTTAAAGTATCGTTAGTTATGACTCAATGTGATTATAATTAATGAGTCCAATTTATTTTTTTAGATCAAACAAGGGAATGTAAGAATGCATATATATGGAATGCACATTTTTTTTTAAGTGTGTAATGTTATATATAAATGATTTTTTTACTCAATTAACAGATATAAAGGTAGGGAGACTCATTAAAAACATACATGGAACTTACTACTTTTAGCTTTAGTGGAAAGAAAGATTAATACTAATAAGAAAGTTTTCTCTGTAGGAAATTGTAGCAATTTTAATTTTTTTAAGTCATTATTTATTATTATTATGATTATTATTTTATTTTATTTTTAGCTTTATTAATTGTGTGGTTACATGAGAATTTAATGTGATATTTAATTAATTTAATGTGTTATTTAATTAATTCATATATTTATATATGTTATATAAAAAAAAAGTGATATACATATATATATATATATTTAATTTTATATTTATATTTATATATATTGCAATTGTGTTGTATTATATAATAGTCCAAGTAGATTAGAATAGGGATTAGGTAATCAAAAGAATAGAAAAGAAAGAGGGAGGAAGGGAGGGAGGGAGGGAGGGAGAGAGAGATCAAAGCAACTATGCCCCGTCCCAAATAAGAACTATTTTGTTTTGAATAGGGCGATTTTTTTTAGGGAGTTTTTTTAATAAATTCACTTTCTAAGAGCTTTATTCCATCCAACCTATATTCTTTTTTACTATTCCATTAGGTTCTATTTAAGATAAGAAGACCAAAATACTCTTTTCATCTGCTTATGTTCCATTTAGTTCACATTATTTTCTTATGTTTCAATAAGTCCTATGAGTGACATAATTACCAAAATACCCCTAATGTGAATGTTCACACCGTCAATGTGAATGTTCATATCGTCAATGTGTAGGGGCCCGATCCATGTCGATCCTCGTGGGTGCCCGGAAAAATTCGAGTTGGGCCAGGCCCGCCCCGGCCCATTGACAATGTGAATATTCACATTGACATATTAACATTCACATTAATAGGAGTGTAAAATTGGCCCGCGTTCTATGGCGGCGCAAAACCCGCCCGCGGCCCATGGGCGGCCCGACGCTGACCCGGTCCGGCCCGTTGACAATGTGAATATTCACATTGACATGTTAACATTCATATTGATAAGAGTATAAAATTGGCCCACGGCCTATGGACAGCCAAAAGCCCGCCCGCGGCCCGGCCCATTGACAATATGAATATTCACATTGACATGTTAACATTCACATTGATAGGAGTGTAAAATTAGCCCGCGCCTCGTGGCTGCCCGAAACCTGCCCACGGCCCGTGGGTGGCCTGGGACGGGCCGGGCCCGGCCGAGCCCAGCCCGACCTGTTGACAATGTGAATATTCACATTGACATGTTAACATTCACATTGATAAGAGTACAAAATTGGCTAGCGGCCCAGGGCGGGTCCGGCCCGGCCCGTTGACAATGTGAATATTCATATTGACATGTTAACATTCACATTGATAGGAGTGTAAAATTAGCCCGTGCCTCGTGGCTGCCCAAAACCCACCCACGGCCCGTGGGCGACTCGGGGTGGGCCTGGCCATTTTTTTTAATTCTTTTTAATTTTTTCTACCAAAATTTTATTATTTTCCACAAAAAAAGACACTAGGCCTCGGCACGGGCCGGGCCTCGGATCGAGCCTTGAATGGGCCTTAACCGGGCCGATGGGCCGGGCCGGGCTTTAAAGTGATGGCCCAGGCCCTAGCCTAGGGTCTCGGACTAGGCTCGAGCCTGGGCCCAAACGAGCCTTTCCCGGGTCGGGTTGAGCCGGCCCACGGGCCAAAAAATTAGGCCCAGGCCCTAGCCTTGGCACAAGGGTATTCGGGTTTGGACGGACCGATGGATCTAGCCTCGGGTCGGACCGGTGGGCCTGGGCCTAGCCTCGAGCTTAGGTCGGGCTTGGGCTGGCCTGGCCATTTTTTTTTCAATTCTTTTTAACTTTTTCTACCAAAATTTATTATTTTTCACAAAAAAATACATTACGCCTCGGGCGGGCTAGGCCTTGGACCAAGCCTTGAATGGGCCTTAAGCGGGCCGATGGGCCGGGCCGGGCTTCAAAGTGATGACCTAGGCCCTAACCTAGGATCTCGGACATGCTCGGGCCTAGACCCAAACGAGCCTGCCCTGGGCCGTGGGCTTGCTTCGGGCAGCCCACGGGCCGCGGGTCAATTCTACATTCCTATCAATGTGCATTTTAACATGTCAATGTGAATATTCACATTGTCAACGGGCTGGGCCGGGCCTACCCCGGGCAAATTTTACACTCCTATCAATGTTAATGTTAACATGTCAATGTGAATATTCACATTGTCACGGGTCGGGCCAAGCCCGCCTCGGGCTGCGGTCGGGCTTCGGGCCATCCACGAGCTACGGGCCAATTTTACACTCTTATCAATGTGAATGTTAGTATGTCAATGTGAATATTCACATTGTCAACGGGCCGGGTCAGGCCCGCCCTGGGCTGCTGGCCAATTTTATACTCTTATCAATGTGAATGTTAACATGTCAATGTGAATATTCACATTGTCAACAGGCCGGGCCGGGCTCGCCCCGGGCCGCCCATGGGCCGTAGACGGGTTTCGAGCAGCCATGAGGCGCGAGTTAATTTTACACTCCTATCAATGTGAATGTTAACATGTCAATGTGAATATTCACATTGTCAATGGGCCGGGCTGGGCTCGCCCCGGGCCGCAGGAGGGCTTTTGGTCGCCCATGGGCCGTGGGCTAATTTTATACCCTTATCAATGTGAATGTTAACATGTCAATGTGAATATTCACATTGTCAACGGGCCGGACCAGGCCTGTTCCGGGCCGCCCATGGGCTGCGGGCGGGTTTCGTGTCGCCACGGGACGTGGGCCAATTTTACACTTCTATTAATGTGAATGTTAACATGTCAATGTGAATATTCACATTGTCAACGGGCCAGACCCGCCCCGGCTCGCGGGCGAGTTTCGGGCCGCCCACGGGCCAATTTTACATTCATACCAATGTGAATTTTAAAATATGAATGTTCACATCATAAAATTGCTAACTGTTTAAAAAATATTTATAAGGGTATTAAAATTAAATATAAGGGCATAAGTATCCAAGAAAATAGTGTAAATCAAGAAAAAGGACTTTATGGAATAAAACTATACATACATGGGACTAAATGGGTTAAAAAATTCCTTCATGAACTTCTTGGGTTAAAACACTTCTAAATGGGATTTATCAATAAAAATCCCTTTTTTTTAAGGTCCCTGATATTAAGATTTTATAGCATAAAGGACATCAAATATTTTCATAATGTCTAAAGTCCTTCAACATCAACTCAGAAAAGTTTCAATCTCAGAGAAATTCTGGATCCATCTCAGAGAAATTTTGTTCCTAGAGAAATTTTGGATCCATCTTAGAGAAATTCTCTTCCCAGATAAATTCTGATTTTCTCAAAAGCGAAACAGTCCATTAAAAGAAAATTAAAGACATAACTGGGTAATAGCAAGAGGGTAAGTAGGATTCAGTTGGATAATCACAATACCTTGAGAGCTCTTCTTTCATGGAAATCCTTTAAAACTAATCCTTTAGAAGTTGAGAGCAAAGCCCTTGTTGTAGTGAAAGAAAATTCTAGAACTCAAATCCAGAGAAAATCTCCCTTAAACCCAGAGAAATTTACTCAAACTTAGAGAAAATCTCACTCTAACCTAGAGAAAATTGCCAAATCCAGAGAAAATTCAAGGATAATCCAGAGAAAATTGTCAAATTCAGAGAAAATTCGATCTAGAGAAAATTGCTAAATCCAGAGAAAATTCAATGATAATCCAGAGAAAATTGCCAAATCCAGAGAAAAGTGGCCAAATCCAGAGAAATTCAACACTGTTAACACTGTCAGCACAAAATTTCTCTGGTTTGTAGGAAACATTGTATTCAACACTGTCAACACATTTCTTTGGATTCTGAGAAATTTTGAACCTAAAAGTAATAAAAAAAAGGTGCAAGTAATAAAAAGAAAGGTGCTAAATTCAACTTGAAAGCATTATACTAACAATGTTTGCAAGTTCCAGAAACATTGTGCCTTTGGATGTTCCTACATACTTCACCTGGGAACAATTAGATTTGGTTCATTTTATCCTTTCATTGATGTTAGTCGAAGACCAAATTGCAGCCAATTCACCACAACTTCACAGTGTGAAAATCTAGACTTCCATATTGACAGTATAAGCTTCCTTAGAGTACAAACTTGATTAAACAAATGTATGATCCTGTTAAGTCACCCACTTCTCCCGAAACAAACATATGTTTTAAGGAATTCATTGGACAAAATCTGTTTTCAAGTGGAGTTTGTGTCAGTTTCCTTCATTGCTGCCTCTTCCTCAAGCTTCTTTTTCCAATATTCTTCAAATAGGGGTCCAAATATTGTTTTTCCATAAACAACTCCAATTTTGCGAAACCCAGAAAGTCAAAAAACGTTATATTCAACACTCAGAGAAATTTTGAACCTGAAGATCAACCTCTGCGGCTCGTTTATGCTTTCGGGTTCGATTCCTGTGAGTGTAAGGGAAGGAGAAGACTAGAGCTTGAACTCATGAAAGGAACGGCGATAATGGTGGTTAGTCGGCGGCACTGCAGCGACGGAGGTGAAGAGAGAGAGAGAGAGAGAGAGAGAGAGAGAGAGAGAGAGAGAGAGAGAGAGAGATGTAACAGTGAATGAGAGACACAACGGTCAAGAACGAGATGTGTAGAGGTCAAGAATGAGAACAGAGAAGAAAGAAGAAAGAAAAGGGAGAGAGAGAGAGAGAGAGAGCGGGAGTGAGGGACCTTAGACATCATAAAATAATATTGTGGATCTCTTCCATTACTAAAAATGGAAGAGGGACCTTAGACTCATTTTCCCCTAGTATTAAGATCTTATAGCATAAAGGACACTTAATATTTTCATAATGTCTAAGGTCCCTCAACATCGATCTAGAGAAAATTCGATCCAGAGAAAATTTGATCTAAAGAATTTCTCTGGACAAATCACAGAGAAAATTCCAAATTTCTCTGGACACATCACAGAGAAAACTCTAAATTTCTCTGGACAACAATGAAGACTGGTGCTCTGCTTCAGAGAAAATTGGGTTGGTCCAGAGAAAATCTCTGATTTGGACCGAATTTTCTCTGTGTTGAACTTGTGCTCTACTTCAGAGAAAATTGGGTTGGTCTAGAGAAATTCTCTGGGTTAAACTAGTGCTCTACAGAGAAAATTGAGTTGGTCCGGAGAAATTCTTTGGGTTAAACTAGTGCTCTGCAGAGAAAATTGAGTTGGTCCAGAGAAATTCTATGGTTTCTAGTGCTCTACTTCAGAGAAAATTGGGTTGGTCCATCTCTGGTTTGGACTGAATTTTCTCTAGACCAAACCAGAGAGAAATTTTCTTTGATTCAAATATAAAAAAGCTGTTCAAGCTCAAATCTTATTTAATTCTCAAATGCTCATAGAAATCATAAACAATGAGATTGAGCTTACATGGGATAAAGGAAATTTCTCTAGATTCTCCACCTTCTCTCTCTACAACTCCCTTCTGCTAGACTCTCAGGAACACTCCAGAGAAATTTGAAAATTTCTTTGGCTTCACCGGCCTCCTCACAAAATTACCTTTCCAGAGAAATTTTAAATTTCTCTGACCTCCCTGGCCTTTCCTGGACTCTCTATCTTCTCTCTTTATAACCCCCTTCAGCTGGACTCTTTGGAACACTTCCAAGAGAGCTCAGCGAGCTCTCAAACCTCCAAAGCCTCTATCTCAGCTTGAACACACTCTCTGAAACCATCATTCTCGAGCTCGGCTACAACTCGTCTCTCTCCGACATCGATTTAGGCAACAATTTGATCAACAATGACATGAACGACGAGTTTGCTGACGATATTGGCTGTGATATACTGAAGGTCTCCTTCGTGATCTCGCTGCTCTTAGAGTTCGAGTTGAGCAGATTAGGTTTCGTGAAGTCAAAAGTCAACAATTGAGGTTGCGATTGGGGATGATAGCTCACTAGAGCCACAGAGGCTGGCGTCGGAGTCTGATCGTAAAGAGACAAGGAGGAAGATGACGGAGGACAAGGCTGTCCGTGGCGGAACCGAGCGTGGCCGGTCCGGTTCAAGACTAAAATGACTTTTTTGAACTTGGAAACAATGAAATCAGTGAGTTCTCTGCAATCTAACTGATTTGAAGAAGGTTGTTGTTGTTGTTGCCTTTGCTGAGACTGATGAGAAATTATACGAATCAGATGTTCCATGCTTTTCAATCCAGCTGAAGCCGCCTCTTGTCTCGCCATCTGTTCATCCATCTTCAGAAACCACAACAGCTCCACCGCCATTGCAGCTATATATATGTCTTTGTATGTATTCTAGAGAGAGAGAGAAGTGGGAAGCTGAGGTTTGATTTCAGTCAAATTTCTCTGTAATATATGGGTGTGGGAGTTGAGGGACCTTAGACATCATAAAATAATATTATGGATCTCTTCTATTACTAAAAATGTGAGAGGGACCTTAGACTAATTTTTCCATTAGAATATGGATTAGGTAATCAAAAGAATAGAAAAGAAAGAGGGAGAGTAGCCGAGTGAGAGAGAAATTAGAGAGAGAAAAAGAGATTAGTTCTAGAGAAAGAGAAGCGACTGTATGTGTGAAAGAGAAAGGAGAGGAAGATTAGGGTTAGAGTTTTGTTTTGATGGCTCCATTAATCCTTCAAATATTTCTTTGATCTTCAAAAAAATTATTGTGAGTACAAATCCCACTTCCCTTGATTTATATTTAATTCGTTGTTTTTATTTATTTATTTTTATTTATTTGATGTTGAATTAATTTCATATTTACATGTAGATGATTGATTGATTTTAATTATTTTGATTAGTTGTGTATGTAAGGTTTATGATTTTTAGATGATTGATTGATTTTAATTATTTTGATTAGTTGTGTATGTAGGGTTTATGGTTTTTAGATGATTAATTGATTTTAATTATTTTGATTAGTTGTTTATGCAAGGCTTAGGGTTTTTATATGGATTTATTTTATGGTTGTAATCACACTCATGGATATATGAAATTAAAATAAATTAGGAACCCATAGATAAATTCCTTACACTCTACCATGACTCCATAGATTGTTGTTTTATTTAAGTGTTAGTGAGAAAGAGTGTATGAAAAAAAAAGTGAGGATTATTAGATTTATTTGAATGCCTTAGGCTTGGCATTGTTATGTTTATTCTCATGAGTGAGATATTGTGTATATATATTGTTGCCTCGTTCTCATGAGGAGACGAGTGTTTTGATTTACGTGAGTACGTATATGCTAACCATCCGGAGAGTGTGGGTCAAACTCGGGACGATATCCCCGTACAAGTTTGGCTTGGAGCGGTGTTAGGTATACATGAGGCACATGAGATATATGTGTAGGCTGGAAGTGGAGGCCGAAGTGGTGGAGTTAAGGTACAAAGAATTTAATCATGAGTTTATTAGTATAGTGTGAATTGTATTGATTTGTACATCTTGAAAAATAGTAAACGACCTCATTAAATTATGAAATTTGAGTAGAGGTATGTATACGTGATTCTAGACAACTTTTGTGTTTTAACTTTTTATTAAAAAGATCGATTAGAACTTATAATCGGGTGATCTTGATTATAGTAGTTTTGATTCATTTTGGTAATGCAGATTTTATAGGCTGTTTAACCTACGAAATAAGCTCATTTTTTATTGGTTTTTCGTCAATTGAAGTAAAAAATTATTCTGCACACTTTTCATATTTTGAATTTTTCCGAAAAAAATCATCTTATGGCAGTTTTTATTCGTTTTCAGTTTCAGATTTTTTGATTGAATTCTGTCTAAGTTCTTCTATCAAGTTTTTCTCTCAACCTGTTCAGTTTCTGTTAAATTCGTTCTCGTTGTCATTTAGAAAATTTGATTCTGTGCAACTTTTGTTCTTTGAGTTTTGGTTAATTCGAATTATTTAAGTATGAAGCAATACATTTTTATACTTCTTCAGTAAGTTACTTATGATTAAATTATACTAACTTTATTTTTTTGCAGGATGGTGGGTCTTACTAACTTTTTTATGTAGGGCTGACCCACCATATTTTTATTTCTATTTTGTTTTTTTTATAATCAATTTATATTTTGCTGTGTACGGGCAAGAAACTAAATGCCATTGTATCTCGGGAAACTACCTATTCGTCTTGGTTCGGTTGGAACTACTTGTCTTGTCCCGTAACAAGAATTAAATGTATTTTTGTTTGTGTCTGGTGGACACGTGGGTGTTGAATCTTGTACTCATACCAGTATACCTGTATACTGACCCGTTTTGTCTCTTGGCAACTCGGGTGCGTTCTGTTTGAGCGCAGCTGAACTTCCTTTGCCGGATTATTTTGAGGTTATGGTGGTGACAAGAAATAATTATGATCGTAGGACATGTCGTTTGGAATTCTTTTATTTTCTTGAGCTTAGGGTTGATATTAGTTTATGTATTTATTATTTTTTTTGTGACTTTAGTATTGAGATAATTTGGCATGGTTTGTAACAGTACATTATTTAAGTTGTTTTGGCTATTTAGTGTTACTTTAATGTTGAGGTATTGGTTAGTTATGAAATTATGGTGGATGGTTTGGTTGGCGTTTAGTTTTTTTTGTTTCACCCCTAGGATTTGGATGATGGAATATTGATTGGGGTTTAGTCCTACTTTAATATTTAATTGTCTAAATTTTGGGGCGTGACAGTTTGGTATCAGAGCTCTAGGTTACCCTAGACTTGTGAGAGTTTATGTGATCCTCAGATTGTGGAAACATGGGTTAGCTAGTTTAGGTTAGTGGTTGAATTTATTCTAAGTATTTATGAACGAATTCTTCTTATGTGTTTAACTTGAAGGTGATGGCTGGAAAGTATAATTTGAGAAGCGTTGAGCCTAATGGCACAGGGGAAGAAACAACTGCTAACGCGGTGGCAGTAGCAGCGGCGGCGACGGCTGCTACTAGGGCAATGGCGACTGCTACTGAGGCAACCGATACGGTGTAGGTTAATGTGGGGGAGATGATGGCTCAATTACTTCAGGTTGTGCAGAACAACAATCAAAGTCAGCAGGGAGATCCATTTGCGAAGAGAAACAAAGATTTTGGTTCTTTGGGAGGTCAAAAATTCTCTGGAGATGGAGGACCCATTGCAGCTGACACTTGGGTTCAGAAATGTGAGATGGTGTTTGGTTGTATGCAGCTCACCGAGGTCCAAAAACAGGAGTTGGCGACACATTAGCTTGAGGGAGCAGCCCTATTTTGGTGGAACTCGTGGAAGGAGGGTCTAGATTTAACAACTTTGACTTGGGCAGATTTCAAGACTCGTTTTCACCGGAAGTTTGTTCCTGCTGCTATTCGGTCTCAATTGAGTGATGAATTTTCGAAGTTAACTCAAGAGGGTAGAACAATGATTGAGTATGCCACCAAGTTTAATGAGTTGTCTCGTTATGCCCCTTACTTGGTTGACACGCAAGAGAAGAAGAATGAGAAGTTTATTAAGAGATTGAATCATTACCTGTCTAAGTCCCTTATTCCCTTTGATGTTGAGCTGGTTGATAGAGTTCTTGACTTGGCACTGAAGTATGACTGAAGTATGAGGAAAATGAGAAGTAGTTTAAAGAAGGGAAGGCCAAGGTCGGAGAGACTTCTAGAGAGAGTCACTTCCAGCAGCGGGATGGGAATAGATACCGACCCTATGATCAAAGGCATAGGGGTCAGCAGTTTCAGAGGCCTGAGCAGCAGGGTAGTTAGGGAAATTTTAGACCTCAGGGTAATTTCCAGCCCCAGGGGCACTATTATCAAAGACCGGGTGGTCCGCGCCCACAAGGTTATCAAGGGCAGCGGCAGCAAGTGCCACAGTTGGGTTATCGTCGTCCTGTACCTCAGTTAGAGGGGCCCCACCTATCAGACCAGTAGCACCTTAACCGATTAATAGGAAGTGTTTTGGGTATCAGCAGTTGGGATATGTAATCAAGGATTGCCCTTAGAGACAGCAGGCGCGACAGGGTCAGGCAACTCCAGCCAGGGCATTTGCAGTGATGCCAGGAACTGACAAAGTGCTAGGTACTTTTAATCTCTTTCAAGAACCCATTAGAGTACTTTTTGATACTGGTGCCTCTCATTCTTTTATATCTAGACAGTTTGTAGAAAGAGAACATATTGTAACTACCTCTTTGTCTAGACCTATTCGTGTTGAGACTCCTTTAGGAGGGGCAGTTACTCTTTATGAGATGTGTAAAGATTTTAAGATTGACTTTGCGGGCAAAGTCTTGTATGCGGACCTAATTGTGTTAGGGTTTGAGGGGTTTGTAATTATTTTGGGTATGGATTGGCTGCAAAAACACTTTGTGACTCTAGATTGTGCTAGAAAGACTGTAAATATAAATATTCCCGGTATGCCACGGCTTACCCACACTTCTAGCGATGGAGAAGAGTCGGTGATGACGAGTTTTCAGTGCTCGATAGAAATCCCTAAGCAGGATATTAGTAAGGTAGATGTGGTGCGTGAGTTTGAGGATGTATTTGAGGAGATACATGGACCTCCACCTCGACGGGTAATAGAATTTCGCATTGACCTAGTGCCGGGAACTGCACCGATTTCTAAGGCAGCATACAGAATGGCGCCTAAAGAGCTTGTGGAGATGAAGAAGCAACTGGAAGAGATGCTTCAGAGAGGGTTCATACATTCAAGTAACTCCTTGTAGGGAGCACCTGCGATCTTTGTCTCCAAAAAAGATGGCTCTCTCCCTATGTGCATAGATTATAGAGAGCTAAACAAGGTGACTATCAAGAAGAAGTATCCGTTACCTAGAATTGATGACTTGTTTGATCAGTTGAAGGGAGCAGCCATGTTCTCTCAGTTTGATCTCAGAACGGGTTACCATCAGATGGGTGTGTCAGAGAAAAGTATACCGCTTACTGCTTTTCAGACCAAGTATGGGTTGTACGAATTTCCTGTAACGCCTTTTGGTTTGACCAATGCTCCTGCCTATTTTATGGACTTGATGAACAGAATTTTTTAACCGTATCTAGATAAGTTTGTGATTATTTTCATAGATGATATCCTGGTGTATTCTAAGAATGAGGAGGAACATAGAGAACACTTGAAAGTTGTATTGCAGACTTTGAGGGAGCAACAGTTATACGCTAAGTTCAGTCAGTGTCACTTTTGGGAGAAAGAAATTTGATTTTTGGGGCATGTTGTGTCCAATCAGGAAATAGGGGTAGATCTTGAGAAAGTTGTTGCAGTCAAAGAATGGAAGCAGCCTATGAACCCTGCAGAGGTGAGAAATTTTTAGGACTAGCCGGTTATTACAAGAAATTTATAGAGAAGTTTTCCACTATTGCAGTACCCATGACCAAGTTGACCCGCAAGAATGTGAAGTTTGTATGGACAGATAATTGTGAGAAACCTTTCCAGGAGTTAAAGCAGCGGTTGACTACAGCACCGGTGTTAACTATACCAGTACAAGGGAAAAAATTAGTAGTGTTTACTGATGCAAGTGGAACTGGGTTGGGATGTGTGTTGATGCAGCATTAAAAGGTTGTATTTTATGTTTCTCGACAGTTAAAATCTCATGAGAGACGATACGCTACTCATGACTTAGAGTTGGCAACAGTTGTTTTTGCGTTGAAAGTGTGGTGACACTACTTGTTTGGGGAGCACTTTGAGTTGTACACAGATCACAAGAGCCTCAAATATTTCTTTTCTCAAAAAGAGTTGAACATGAGGCAATAGAGGTGGGTTGAATTCGTCAGTAGTTATAATTTTGAGATCCTTTACCACCCGGGAAAAGGACATGTGGTCACTGATGCACTTAGTCGACAACATGGGATTATAGCTTCTTTGATGATTCAAGAATGGAAGTCCTTGAAGTTAATTTCGATGCATGATATTCAACCAATAGAGAGTGCTGAGAGGGCATACGTTGATAGTTTGACCGTGCAGCTGACGTTATTGGGTAAAGTTCGTCAGATGTAGAATTTAGATGGGTTTCTCATCAGTAAGCTCGATGACCTTGTAGTGGATTTGATCAATGATTGTCCTACTGATTGGTCTGTGGACTCAGATGGGGGATGACGATTCAAGGGCAGGCTGTGTGTACCTAACATTGTTGAATTGAGAAAAGAGATTATGGATGATGCCCATAGGTCCCGATATACCATTCACCCTGGTGGGACTAAAATGTATCATGACCTGAAGAGGACGTTTTGGTGGGAATGTATGAAGAAAGACATAGGAGAGTATGTTTCTCGATGTTATGTGTGCCAACAGGTTAAGGCAGAACACCAGTGACCGTTTGGACTTTTGCAGCCTCTTGAGATTCCTACTTGGAAATGAGAGTACATCTCTATGGACTTCGTGAATGGATTGACGCGGTTTAAGAAAGGCAATGAATCTATTTGGATGATAGTGGGTCGACTTACCAAGTCTGCTCATTTTATTCCTATCAGTGTTCACCGAACTACGGATAAACTAGTTAGGCTGTATATTCGGGAGGTGGTGCGACTTCATGTCGCACCAGTTTCTATAGTTTTGGATCGTGATCCATTGTTTGTGGCAGAGTTTTGGGAGAGTTTTCAGCATGCTTTGGGTGCTAGGTTAGACTTGAGCACGGCTTATCATCCTCAGACGAATGGGCAAACTGAGTGGGAAAATCAGATCTTGGAGGATATGTTGAGAGCTTATGTCCTCGATCTTGGTGGTAGTTGGGAAGAACACTTGCCATTGATAGAGTTTGCTTATAATAATAGTTATCACTCTAGTATCGGGATGGCACCTTTTGAGGCTTTGTATGGAAGGCCATGTGGATCACCTACTTGTTGGATGGAGGTAGGAGATGCGCCATTGTTAGGGCCAGCGTTGGTGAGAGAGACCACGGAGAAGGCACAAAGTCGTCAAAAGAGTTACGCTGATAGAAAACGTAAAGGGGTTGAGTTGAATATTGGAGATTTTGTGTTTTTGAAGGTTTCGCCGATGAAGGGTATTATGCGGTTCGGAAAGAATGGAAAGTTGGCACATAAATTTGTGGGACCATACGAGATCCCTCAGAGGATTGATAATGTGGCTTACAAATTAGCTCTACCACTTGCTTTAGCTATGATTCACAATGTGTTCCATATATCTTTATTGCGGAAGTGTGTGCAAGACCCATCCCAAGTAGTATCACCAGAAGTGTTGGAGATTAATGATGATCTCACGTATGTGGTGTGACCGGTTACTATTCTAAATCGGGATGTAAAGTAGTTGCGGCGCAAGAAAGTGAACTTGGTGAAAGTGCAATGGAGCGAAGATGAGAACGATATTATCTGGGAGTTAGAAGACAAAGTTCGGCGTATGCACCCAGAACTTTTTGCCTAGTACTCTCTTCTATCGAATTTCGGGATGAGATTCTTTTGAGGTGTGTTTATAGTAACGACCCTAATTTTCTTAAGTCATTATTTATTATTATGATTATTATTATCTTATTTTATTTTTAGCTTTATTAATTGTGTGGTCACATGAAGATTTAATGTGATATTTAATTAATTTAATGTGTTATTTAATTAATTCATATATTTATATATTTATATTTATTATATAAAAAAAAGAAGAAGTGTTATATATATATATATTTAATCTTATATTTATATTTATATTTATTGCAATTGTGTTGTATTATATAATATAATATTATATAATAGTCAGAGTAGATTAGAATAGGGATTAGGTAATCAACAGAATAGAAAAGAAAGAGGGAGAGCAGGAGAGAGAGAGAGAGAGAGAGAGAGAGAGAAAAAAGAAAAGGAGATTAGTTCCAGAGAAGGAGAAGCGACTGTGTGTGTGAAAGAGAAATGAGAGGAAGATTAGGATTAGGGTTAGGGTTTTGTTTTGGTGGTTCTATTAATTCTCTAAATATTGTTTTGATTTTTAAAAAAATTATTGTGAGTATAAAACCTACTTCCTTTGATTTATATTTAATTCTTTGTTTTTATTTATTTATTTTTATTTATTTGATATTGAATTAATTTTATATTTACATATAGATGATTGATTGATTTTAATTATTTTAATTAGTTGTATATGTAAGATTTAGGATTTTTAAATGATTGATTGATTTTAATTATTTTGATTAGTTGTGTATGTAAGGTTTAGGGTTTTTAGATGATTGATTGATTTTAATTATTTTGATTAGTTATGTATGCAAGGCTTAGGGTTTTTATATGGATTTATTTTGTAATTGTAATCACACTCATGGATATATGAAATTAAAATAAATTAGGAATCCATAGATAAATTCCTTACACTCCACCATGACTCCATGGGTTGTTATTTTATTTGAGTGTTAGTGAGAAAGAGTGTATGGAAAAAAAAGTGAGGATTATGAGATTTATTTGAATGCCTCAGGCTTGGCATTTTTATGTTTATTCTCATGAGTGAGATGTTGTGTATATATATTGTTGCATCGTTCTCATGAGTAGACGAGTGTTTTGATTTACGCGCGTGCGTATATGCTAATCATCCGGGGAGTGTAGGTCAAACTCGGGAGGATATCCCCGTGTAAGTTTGGCTTTGGAGCGGTGTTAGGTATACGGGAGGCACATGGGATATATGTGTAGGCCGGAAGTGGAGGCTGAAGTGGTGGAGTTAAGGTACAAAGAATTTAATCATGAGTTTATTAGTATAGTGTAAATTGTTTTGATTTGTACATCTTGAAAAATAGTAAACGACCTTATTAAATTATGAAATTTGAGCAGAGGCATGTATACGTGATTTTAGACAACTTTTATGTTTTAAGTTTTTATTAAAAATATCGATTAGAACTTATAATCGGATGATCTTGATTATAGTAGTTTTAATTCATTTTGGTAATGCAGATTTTATAGGCTGTTTTAATCTACGAAACGAATTCATTTTTATTGATTTCGCGCAAAATGAAGTAAAACATTATTATGTACACTTTTCATATTTTGACTTTTCCGAAAAAAATCATCTTAGGGCAGTTTTTTTTTGTTTTCAATTTCAGATTTTTCAATTGAATTCCGTCTAAGTTCTTATATCAAGTTTTTCTCTCAACCTGTTCAGTTTCTGTTAAATTCCTTCGCATTGTCTTTTAGGAAATTTGATTCTGTACAACTTTTGTTCTTTGAAGTTTGGTCAATTCGAATTATTTAAGTATGAAACAGTACATTTTTATATTTCTTTAGCAAGTTACTTATGATTAAATTATACTAACTTTATTTTTTTGCAGGATGGTGGATCTTACTAACTTTTTTATGTAGGACTGACCCACCATATTTTTATTTCTATTTTGTTTATTTTATAATCAATTTATATTTTGTTGTGTACGGGCAAGAAACTAAATGCCACCGTATCTCAAGAAACTACCTATTCGTCTTGGTGCAGTTGGAACTACTTGTCTTATCCCGTAACAAGAATTAAATATATTTTTGTTTGTGTCTGGTGGACACGTGAGTGTTAAATCTTGTATTCGTACCAGTATACCTATATATTGACCCGTTTTGTCTCTTGGCAACTCGGGTGTGTTCTGTTTGAGCGCAACCGAGCTTTCTTTGCAGGATTATTTTGAGGCTATGGTGGTGACAAGAAATAATTATAATCGTAGGACATGTCGTTTGGACTTCTTTTGTTTTCTTGAGCTTAAGGTTGATATTAGTTTATATATTTATTATTTTTTTTGTGACTTTAATATTGAGATAATTTGGTATGATTTGTAACAGTACATTATTTAAGTTGTTTTGGCTATTTAGTGTTATTTTAATGTTGAGGTATTGGTTAGTTATGAAATTATGGTGGATGATTTGGTTGGCATTTAGTTTTTTTTTTACTTTCACCCCTAGAATTTAGATGATGGAATATTGATTAGGATTTAGGCCTCGTTTGGAAACAGGCTATTTTAGTAACTTTTTGGCTTTTTACAAAAAGATACGCAGAAAAGTAGAGAGGTGATGTGATAACTTTTAGTAACTTTTTGACTTTTTGACTAAAATAACTACTCCCCAAACGAGGCCTTAGTCTTACTTTAATATTTAATTATCTAAATTTTGGGGCATGACAGAAATCTTACAATCCAAAAACTATATGTGAGCCGGCTTTGGTAGTATGTTTTCATTTTTTTGAGGTGAAAATATCTTTTAGTATATATTTTCATCAGACTACTTTGTATTTAAAAAAAAAAAAATCAAAATCAAATTTTGTAAACTAAACTATAGAAAGTTAATTTTTCAAACAATTATTATGAAAAATATTATCCTAAAGTTTAGAGGCTCATATCTAGCAACCGACGAATTATAAGGTGTTACTGTATACAATTGATATATTGGAACAAATTAACTATTTTATAATTAAATTGGTTTCATAATTTAGGGGCAGTGAAAAGTTTGTTGAAAAAATATATATATAAAAAAAAAAAAGGCTTGAAAGACTAGAAATCTTAAGCGAAACAAAGATGGATTGATTATCTAATCAAATGTTTTCGTTCATTGAAAAAAATTCACTACGTAAGTTTTTTAGTATCAAAATCAAGCAATTGAAAAATATTGTTGATATACTTTATTTGGTTATGTAACTATAAATAATACGTTAGGGTTTCTTATCAAGTTTGGCTAAATTAAAAAAGTACACTTATTTCATCTTTTTATCTTTTTTGGGTCACATCAATTAACATCTCCTCTCTATTTTTTTTACACATAATACAAGAAAAGTCAAAAAGTGTACTTATTTAGTCTTCCCAAACTTGGCCAAGCATAATATTATTCTTTTAGAATGTTAAAATATATATTTTTAAATAGAGGTTTATTAAAATTAAAATACTTAAAAAACATGTTCTAAGATTCCTAAATCACATATTTTCTAAAACTTAGGCCTCGTTTGGCAAGTGACTTTTTTAGCCAAAAAGTTAAAAAGTCACAAAAAAATCAAAAAGCCAACAACTCATACCAAAAAGTCAAAGATTCTCTTTTCTCTCTACTTTTGCACATCTTTTCGTAAAAAGTCGAAAAATCATCCCAAACATACTAGTTTTTTTAACTCATATTTTAACTAAATAACCAAAAAATTACTAAATTAATCTATTCCCAAACGAGACCTTAGTATCCAAACGAAGTTCATGCAAAAGTAAACAAGAGTGAATGAGTTTTAAATTGAGAAATGTTTTTTAGCACTAAAAATTTTAGCACTAATGCCCTTAAATTTCCAATTTTGATAATTCTGTTTTTTTTTTTTTTTTCTTTGGCTTGTGTTTTTTTTTTTTTTTGCCTTTTTTGGATTTTCGAGACATTAGTGCCCCCAAAATTCGGGGCACCAATCAAGTTTGTTCAAAATTTTGTAACAATTGACTAATAATAAGTTGTCACATCGTTTAGATTGTAAGAGTTCTTACATAATGAATTAAAGAAAGGAAAATGATTTGTCCTCTTAAAAAAATCTCTCCTAATTTCTTTAATGTCTAAAACGACGTCGTTTTGAATAATTTTTTTGTTTTTTTTTGGCCTTGATCTGAATTTTAGGGGGATTAAAGGGCCAAAAATTAAGGCTCCCTAACATGGTCCTTAAAGAAAAACATTCTCCATTTTTTATATATAGCATTTTTCAATATTTAATGTCGTCTTTCTGGTGCCAAGACGACGTTAGGCTCTTCCGTAATTTTCTTTCTTTGATTTATATCTTCAATTGTAAATAATAATTTAAAGAATTTGAAAATAAAAGAATAAATTAATAATAAAAAAAACAGCAATGTTAGGTATCATGAAAAATCTTTCATGAAAATAATCATGAAAATTTTGTGACTCTTGATTACACTTAGAATAAAGCACTATACACTAATCAAAGTAGAGGATCATAAATCTTTCTTAATCATTTTCATAAAAAAAATTTCATCATCCCTAACTTTTTCCTAAAAAAAAACCAGACTAAGTGGAGATGGCCGAGTTGGTCTAAGGCGCCAGATTAAGGTTCTGGTCCGAAATCCCACTCTTCACATAATTATTATTTATCTTTAACTCATTTTCTTTCAACTTCACCTATTTCTTCTTCAACATTTCATCTTATATATATTCACCCATTTCCACCTTCCTCTGAGGAGCCATCTGATCTGATCTTCACCCATTTCTTTCTTACCCATTTGCTTCATCTTTGCCCATTTCTCTATCTACCTTCCCTGAGGAGACATCTATCAGTTTACCCGTTTGTATATGTTGACATCTAATCTTCATCTTCCTCCATTTGTACCTTCTTCTAAGGAGACATCTGATCCTTAATTACCCATTTCAACTTTCTAGACAGACTCATGGTTGCTTGGGATTGAATAATGCTAAATGAATAAAATAAAAAAAAAATTAACAAAAGGTGTATTATGTCATTAAAATTCATTTTGGATTTAGTGTGATTTCTCACTTAAATAAATATCGATCACACAATACACTACCTGTGTACTTTCTATATTTTATTGTTGCAAATTGCATAACATATATAAGTATTATCTTCTTGAATGTGTACCGCTAAGTCTACATGATAATTCTGTTCTTCATAGCATACATTCATCAAACTGATCTACGAGCTTAATTAAACCATGAACCAAGCTCATTTGTATATAATAAAAAAACTCGCAAAATTAACAATCATTTCACTTCATTGTGAGAACACATACATCAAAAAGCTACTATTGGATTATAAATTCAAGTGGAATTAAAAAAAGGAAGAAAAAATGGAATATTAATCAATGATCTCCTAAATCAAATAGCAATAATAAAAACACTCAAAAAATAATCAATAGCATAATAAGCATATTCAGTCCGGCTCATCTTAGCAGAAACTGTGGCCTCCACCGCTCACTTTAGCAGCAGGAGGTATCTCAAAATGCCACAGCCTCCCCACAGACTCCACCCTATTTTTCTCACACAAGAACTCATGCGCAAACGCCTTCTCAACCCTCCTATTCACGTCGTGAAGGAAAACATGTGTCACCCCTGGGCGCATTCTAGCCCTAGCCATCACTGCCGCCGAGAATATCACCGCCATCCTCCCCGGGGCCTGCTTGAAGTAACCCCTCGGCCCATCAATCATGATCACATCCCACTCCTTCTCATAAAACTCGTCCGGAAAATTGCTGAGTGCTAACTTGCACGGGGTGTTACCGCGGAGGAACACGTTAGGGGGTAGGCATCTCGGGTCGGACCGGTACGAGGAGAGGAGGTGATCGGCGTCGGAGAGCTGGGTCTCGTAATGGACGGGGTGGACATGTAAGCTTGGAGCGTCTTTTAAAACACGTTGGACCCACCGAATATCTTCCTCAATAAATAGGGTGGTGCCACGTGGATTTAAAGAGGACCACATGAGAGAGTCGTGTCCGAGTCCGAAGACGAGGAAGTTGCAAGGAGAGAGATTCTTGAGGACATCGAGGGTGATTTGGATCTCGGAACGGGATTGTTGTGGGACGACGGGTGAGGTGGCGTAGTGGAGGATGGAGAGGAGTTGGATGGGGGTGGTGGTGTCGGCGGTGGAGGCGAGAGAGCCCGCGAATGTGCAGAGGATGGAGTTGGTGGTGGTGGCGGATGAGCGGGTTAAGATGGTGATCATCAGAGTGCCGCTTACTACCACGGCAATCATGAAGGTGATGAAGAATGGCTTCCCAATAACCACATTTCGATTCTTCATCTCTCTTTTCGCTTTCTCTCTCTCTTTTTCTTCAACTAGAGAATGTCAAAATTGCTCTTTTTTTTTGGAAGAGATTGAAGAAGGAATGAGTTTATATTTGTTGGAGGAGTGCCATCAGGCTCAGTGTCATACTGAGTAGGTGGCAAAAAGGCATTCGTAACTCAATAAAAATTTTCCACCTGGCTAGACCAAGCTTCATCTTGCTATACTAATTAATTTCGAGAATTGTGTCGATTCTATAATCGTTTGTTTATGTGCGAGGTGATTTAGCAAAAAAACTTTACCACTAAAATAATGGCAACCAAAATTTGTTAATAATTAAGAAATAAACATAATTTATTTAATGTATTTTATAATTACTCATTTATTAAGAATATTACACAAAATATGTTATGTCAAAACCATCTAATTATTGTGTGTGATGAGAAGTTGCTGTGGGCATGGACATTGCCCCAAACGGATCAAAAGTAAATAATCATTTTGGGTAGAATACATTTGTAATGTTGAAAGAACCTCTTTCAGGTCGTCTTCATTCATGAAGATGCAAGTTGATGCTTGGTCGTCGCATTTTTAATGATGGTGCCATGCGATGGTCCAACAGAAAGGTGATACAATGTGACATCAATCAATGAAAATTTTAAAATTTCCTTGGATCATATATTTAAATAAAAAAATTTGAAACAAAAAAGAAAAGGTGAGAATTTTTTATTTTATTTTATTTTATTTTTTCTTTTAAAGCTCTACTTAAATTTACAATCTAAAATATAACAAATGGAGGTTAATTAGATGGGAGGATTCCGCTTTTGAGATTTTCTCATATTATTGCATTCAATACATCTTCCTTCTATAAAAAATGTCCAAAGAAATTCTTCCTTCATATTCTAAAATTTTATGGTGTACACTCCCTTTAGGGTGTGCTTCATATTCACATTTAGTTATGATCTTTGAGTTACGGTTATGACTTACTGTATTATTAATTATGACACATTGTGATATTGGTTATGACAAAATTTTGATTATAATCCAACAATTGTTTGGTTATATCTCATGTGATATTTAGTTATAATTAAAAAAAAATTAATTATGACTCTCATAGTACTTAATTATGTCATTTATGATAATTAAACTCACAAATGGTATAGTTTAAATATAGTACACACTCTATAATTTTTTGGAAAATTTACCTATAAATCCTATAGGGTGGAATGTTGATCCATTTAGTTCTAAGAGTTGTTTTATAGATTGATTGGTCCTGAATGGTTTTGGAAAGTTGTATCTATTACTAGAATAACCTTTGTTGGGATTCATTTTGGTAACAAAATATTACGCGAGTGGGATTTGGGGGGATTAGACGTGTATGTATATTATTGTGTTGTGAGATTTGGAGTATATCACGATGGGTGTGGGTTTTTAGGCTCGTGGATGGTGTAGTGTGGAAATTCTTTATTTGTTGCCAATCTCTTTGTGGAGACGTTGGTGGTGCACTGTTCTATGTGGGTTGGAATGGCGCAAGGTCAGTTGGTTCCCTTTTTTTTTTGTCACTGGTATATGATCTGATTTTATCATTGGATATGGGATGGGTAGTTCTATTATGGGGTTTCTTTTTTATGGTGGTCATGTATGTTATTCATGGTTGATGTTAATGTGGAATGCGGATTGTTGTTGGTGGATTATCGTTGCCTTCTAGGTACAATTTTCGTATTTGTGTTTCTATATATTTTTTTCGTCCACGTTTATGTGTTCGGTCATTGATGGATGTTAGCAGTGTGGTTCATCACTACAGGTTTATTGCTATATGGGTACCATGTTTATATTTTGTTTAACAGGTTCGTTGGAATGGTGTCTGTTTTATGAATTTCACGTTGGCCGAATGCGATATGATCCGATGTGTGATTGCTATGTTTTGTGTTATGTGCAGGTATGGATTATGCAATTATGTTATTGTGCACATATGGCCAAACTAATGCTGTTGTTCGACTGCATCACACATCCAAACGGAAGAGGATTCCTTCCAAAGGCGAGGTAGTACAACGTATTCGATGTGGGCGTTGTGGGAAAATAGGCAATCATAACAAGAAGACATGTAAGGAACCGATATAGGCGTGCACTGCTTGAATGAGTTTCATTACATTAGTTGGTCATTTTGTTTTTTCGTTTAAAATATCGGGTTTCACGTATGTTTCACGTTTGTTTTCATGGCACTTGCTACGTTGTTACTCTGGTGTTTAGTTTTAAGCATTTCATTTCATGTACGTTTTGTGATATGGTGGTACATTTGACGATTTTCAATGTTCGTGGCCGCATGAATTTTGATTCTGTTAACTAGGGATTTTGGGTGTTGCCTAGGTCAATCTTTGTCTCCTGGTTTTGGGTTACATTAACAGTTGTTACATTGGGAAACCTGTATCTAACATTACAAAAAATACCAAACCACAACAAGTTGTGGACATGATACGAATAAACAACACCATTAGAATACCACCAGACTCACAAAACCAATTTACAAAACCCATGATAACATGCAACATATATGAGAAGCAAAATTAATCAGAGCATCCAATTCTGAGAAATGAATTTTCCTTCATCGCCAACGGGGATATCTTAATACGTTAACAAGCCAGTTTGCTGGGTTAACACATAGAACCAAACCAAAACAAATGATTCAATTGAACTAAACCGTTCTAAAACTTATCATAGTACACCTCCAACATGTGGTATGTCCATATGGCGTCGATTATTAGCCAAAATGGTGTTTTCTACAAACGGCGTATGTGCCCTTCACCTAGCTCAATTTCAACAAATATTTTAATGACCCAAGCCATATTAGAGCGGTACATTAGCTTTGACAGGTTGACAATCGATTTTTTCACAACGGCAGTGCCTGGTTTTTTCTTCTTCAATGGCAGCCTACTTTGTCTTTTCACTGCCAATTTGGTCAACGTTGATTGAATGAAGCCAACATCCCGTATCTTCCTTCCTGCACTTCATTGTGTTGGTTGTCAGCACAAATTACCTGTCACATTCAAAACCAATTGTTAGTACAACATTTCTTCAAAGCTCCCATATCATTACACAACACCAACCATTAAGTAATTGGTTTGTGCAAATACTGTGTCCAATTGTAGTAATGATTTCAAAGGGCATAACACATTTCAATGTCACCAAACATTGGGTACGAATAATGCCCAACAAAAAATGCAGTACATTTATATTGAATGTCAATTCATTTGTTTTTCCCAATGCATTTAACAAACTAACATTAACCACTACGCAACAACTCAACTCGCAACATATTTTACCCACATAACACCGTTGTCAAAGCACAAACATACAACGATTCCAATAAGCAGTGCTTACTTGGTCGTTAACATCAACACGTTCAATATACCAAAAATACAATAAGTTTTACCACACATACGACGGTAGCACATTGCCAATTTTCGATGCAATTCACATTGATAAAATGAAATTTAGAGCGTTTCCTCAACATGGAATCTTCGTATCATACTTATGCGGGCACAAAACAATCCTACAAGTGCGACACACAACAACTGCACACGCTTACTAGATTAAGTGAAACACAAACTTTGTGAACACTTCCCATAACCACATATCCACGTAATGTATATGCGTAATAGCACCCATAAACAACACCACATTCACGTGCTCCACATGACAAGACACAAAGACGTTGAAGTCATATATGATTTTCTTAGATGTATTACTGCGCAACTTACCATATCACATAAAAAATAACATTATACAACAATCAATCATCATACAAAAACCAATCGCACAACATAATTGTCACGACCCAAACCCACCCCTAAAAGTTTGGTGTCGTAACCGACCAGTAATCCTTGGATTACCAAAGGCCTTCCTGTACAATCAAAATTAATCAAGGCTAGCGGAAGCAATATACAAAAATACCAAGAGTCCAATGAGTTGTGCAACTATATGAACAAACATAAACATTAATTTACCCACATAACGTTACATAACTTATAACATAATATTTTATACAAAACATATCATGACCAAAAGCTTGACAATGGCCTTCCAGGCCTAACCCCAACTCGAAGGCACTCAAAATGACTCAGTAGGCTTCAAGCAGTGGCTCGGCTAAAGACCTCTTCTAGACTTGCTCTCTGGAACACTCACCTATACATGGATATACAAAAACAATGAGCTAAAGTCCAGTGAATAATATTAACGTAAAGGGGTTAGTGAACGAATTCCAAATCATATCTGTAAAACAAATCATACCATAATTAATCATATCAGTCTTATATCAGAACATAACATACTGGTACATTCCACAGAACGTAGCACATATCGTCTTTCGACTAGAGTAACCAGTTCCGGATATCGATTAAACACATATCACCACAATGAAGTAGCTAACAAGATCTCGTATCACATATATGTCATGGACCCGCATTTACATGTCGTCCCCCATGACTTGAGACTATCTGTGGATGCCATAATAGATTCGCAATTAGGACATTTGTTCACATATCAAAATAACATGTCAAAAACCATAGCTTATCGATAACAGTTAGAATATAATTCATATCAACATATCTTTACAGAAATGTTACTCACAGTGGGCTTCCAAAACCGGTTGCACGGTTTTCAAGTCTTGACCTACAAACACAAACATTCATAACACAATTTCTCAAAACACATTCGAGTCATACAGTTGAACCTTATTCAGTTATCCGTTACTTGACCGTTCAATTATTTTTATTCTTCTTTTATTTTCTTTCGTGCTCATGAGATGCTAATGGATGTAAATAACATGTAAAAATCATGTAAATGAAGGCCCAGAAGTCAGAAAATGGAAATAAAACAAAATTGGAAAATCTGCTCTGTTGGGCCGCACATGCGGTGGTCTTGGCTGCACGTGCGGTGACCTGGCCACTCGTGCGGTGGAACTTTAGAATTGAATTTTGGCTGAACCAAGGTTGGCCGCTCCAGCGGTGGCCTAGGCCGCTCCAGCGGTTTGGGTACATTTTCAATCCGAAATTCTGCTCTAAGTTTGAAACTCAATCTTTACAAAACCAACTTCAAATTCTTAAATTTCAAGGCTCAAAACACTTGAAAACAACTTGAATTTCCCATTTCTAACTTCAAATAAAAAATCACGACTTCAAAACAAAATCCAAATGTCCATGTAAAAGCCCATAAACTTGAATTAAGTTGGTAAAAAGCATAAACATGTATATAAGAGTTCAATTTCTCAAATCTATGGAGTTTCCTCCCCAAATATGACAATCATGCAAGAAAACATGATTTATAAACATGAATTTCATAAAATTATGCCATGCATGTCATACATATGAACCAATTTTCTCAATTCTTGCCATGTATGCTCATATATGATTTCTAGGTTAAAATATAATACAATACTCTAAATTAGACATAATTTCCTCTCAATTCAACTTAACTACTATGAGATCATGAGTGTATCAACCCTCATTCAAGACATTTTAGGAAGACTGTTACCTTAGAGAGATAGTTTATTGAGATCTTGCTTATCTTCCTCCTCTTTTCTTCTTATTTTCTTTCTTCTCTTGACCTCTCTTTTCCTTTCTCTAGAAGAATCTCTCTCTCTCTCTCTCTTACACAGATATTTGATCTCAAATGATAAGGATGAGCTCAAATATGTATAACATGCCATATAAATCTATTTAGGCCAACCAAACATAACTTAACGAATCAGACAGAATCAATTTTTAATTAAACTTCCCAAATGACTTAAAAAATTCTCAGTAGCATATCCATGTACCCAATTTTGGTTTCTGAACCCATTAAGGTCGTCAATTTCAGTTCTGAAGTCATAACCCCAATAGATATTTTCCTAATTCAGATGGATATTCTCAAATTAATTCATATTATCGCATAATTAAATAAAGATAATTATGACATGCATTTTGAGGCCATTACAATATTGGCTAAAAAATAAACCCGACACGCCTATATAGGGTCCAATTACACAACCTTCAAAATGTTTATTTTCGACCTGCAAATTAGCACGTTCACGCTAACATTGAATGTCACATAGGCTAAATACCACGACAACCAACCAATTTTTTTTGCCTACAAAATACAAAGTAATACCGTGCTACATTCTCAAATCAAACACCTATACAAACATGCCACAATTTCCAAATCAAAACTAACAATACATACACAAATTGACGGGGGTAACCTTTTACCGCGCACCACACCTTTGCTCAATGTTCACACAAAAAACATAACGTCACACATCCAACCAAGGCTTCATACATCATTTAACCTACAAAATACTACATGCACACCTACCCGATTAGCCTACAATAACATTTATACGTTGGACACTACCACAATTAACTAGCACGTTAATGTTGGTGTACTTAAAAAAAAAACTACGCCATGTCAACATTTACAATACCCACATAACAAACAAGGGCCACTATGCTCTATAAAGCCACCTACACATATAAAACATTATACCTGTTAGGTTTTTGTTCTTGACAATCCTGTTTGACAAAACCTCTTTCAGTTGTAATTTTATTCGATCTTTTATTTCAGTGAGGATATGAGTTTTTAGATACGAATCCAATTCGAATTGTGTCTATGTAGAGGAGTTTGTGATCTTAATCCTATCATGTTTACCATTTCACTGACTATGTCGGGGATCGAGCTGTTTTTCCGCTCGAGCGATCATTTTTACGCTTGAGCGGAGATCGCAACTTTTCAAAAGTTTCACTTGCCTGCAATATTGGGAGTTGTTTTTTTCCGCTCGAGCGTAGATCCTTATTTTGAAACATGTGTTTTAGTTAGTGTCACGACCCAAACCCGCCCCTATAGGTTTAGCACCGTAACCGGCCAGTAATCCGAGATTACCGAAGGCCTGCTTAACAGTAGAACCGTAAAACAGAGTATAGGGGCATGGCGGAAGCCAATACAATAAATAAACAATGTCCAATGAGCTGTGACAGTCTGTATGCCAAAAAGATTTTTCATACATATATGCAGTTAGAGACAAACCGTATGTACAATATATATAACCAGTTAGAGCATGGACCAAATCCCTATTAAACAGTATAATACGGTCTACGGTATTACAAAAACAGTACGAAGACAGACGGGGAAATAAAAACACCCCTAAGCCATAGCTTGGTGGGCTCGGAACCTCGCAGTGAGGCACAGTGGTTGGCTTGACAAAACTGGAGTTTACCCCGACGCTTCTAGCTGCGGTCTGGTGCCTGTACACCTACATGTATATATGATCAGTGAGCTAAAGCCCAGTGAATAACATAATGCGTAAAGAGGTTTAGAATAAATGTCCTTACAGTAATGAAAACAGTTCATTTCAATCAGTATATCAGTTGCTCAGTACAGTAAACAGTCATATGTGGTACATCCATTAGCATAACAGTAAATAGTAGGTCTTAAGAGACCGAACAGTAGTGATGGCCATCAATCAGTAAACAGTAGTGGTTCCACGAGGGAATCGACAGAGATCTCTGTAACAGTAACAGTGAACAGTAGGTGCTAAGGATGCCACAGTACAGTTCAGAATATAGGACATACATTCATTCAGTAAACAATATCAGTTCAGTAAACAGTTCAGTTCAGTATTCAGAAGATAATCATTTTGAACATATCTTTACACAATTATTACTCACAGAGTTCTGGGCTACAGTAGGCTAGAGCGTCTCCTCGGAATGCCAACCCTATACAGTTAACAGATTGAACACACACTAAGTTTCACAGTTGGGAAAGATAATAACTTAATCCCTAAATTTGCCTTGGTGTGTTCTACATCTATATCTTCATTAAGATGTCTAAAACTAGGCCTAAGACTGCTTAGGATGAAATGAGGATGCAAAGACGTACACAGAAAACATTTTCAGAATTTTCAGTGAAACAGGGTTCCCGCTCGAGCGCAGGTTTCCCCGCTCGAGCGGTCAAGAAAACAAAGGTCCACGCTCGAGCGTCAACTTACCCGCTCGAGCGTACCAAAAAGTACTGGATAGGTGAAATTTACGCTCGACGCCCGCTCGAGCGTGTCACCCAATCCTCCGCTCGAGCGTACATTCCTCCGCTCGAGCGGACTGATGAACAGTGCAAAGTGCTGGGAGCTCGAATTCCCCGCTCGAGCGCCATTCTCCCCGCTCAAGCGGAAGACTAAAATCTGGAAAATCCAGATTCGAGCTCCAAGTTCAAAATCAAACATAAATGCATCAAAATCAATTCCTTTGGGCCCATTTCTTGGAAAACACTTGTAAATACATGGAATAACATGATTCAAAGCTCAATTTGTAAAATCAAGGCCCAAGGGAAGATCAATTAAATCCAAATTTCAAACCCAATTTCATGAACATGAAGAACATGTAACAAAGTGATATGCATGAGATTAAATCAAATCAAAGCTTCAAATGCCTGCTCACTTGAGCTCCTTTCTTTCAAAACATGATAAACTCATGCATTAGAACTCTAATATGAACATGCATGTAACAATTTCTATGAATTCAACTTAAAATCCATCAATATAGACATGCATGCATGAATCAAGCTATAATTCCACATTATAAGTCACATCTTGGCTCTAATCTTCAACAATCCTCTAATCATGAAAGAAGTAACTCAAATTAAACACAAGAAGGTAAAAGCTCTACCTTAAGTCTTGAATTAAAGGTCTAGGAGCTCAATTTTGTAATCTACACTTCAATTCTTCAAGTTCTTCAAGCCAATTCTCTAAATGAACAAGATGAACTCACCCTCTCACTTCCTCTCTCTCTATTCGACTATGCACTCAAAATAGGCTGATGAAATGTGTTGAAATAAGGCTCAAGTGATGTATACAAGTGATTAAACAAGTCTAGATTTGTCCACTAAGGGGCAAAGTTGTAATTAAGGCCACTTCTTGTAATTGGCTTATTTAAATCTAATTTAATCTAGTTTAATCATACTAAATCAACTTCCAATTAAATATATTATAAAATCACATAAATTATGGCGATCACAAATCACTAATCAATTTCTGGTTCGGCCGCCGATAAGGCCTTCAATTTACAGTCTAAACAAAACAGACTGAACAGATAATTAAACAGTTAAACAGATAAAATGCAATTCAAACAGACACAGGCAATCGATTCAGTTTCAGATTTAGTCAGTCAGTTCAGTAATTCAGTCAGTTCAATTATCAGTCATAGTCAATCTTAGTTTAGCAGTAATCGGTACTCAATCAGTGACTTATCGGTAATCAGTGTGAGGGTCATTATAGTTAGTCTGCTCGAGCGGCCATTCTTGTGCTCGAGCTCGAGCAGAGATCGCGGATCTGTTTGCTATAAAAGCTGCGGTTTAGTCAGATTTTAGGATATGACTTCCAAATCTTTTTCTTGGGTATTAGGGTTTTCATCTGGAGGTTTTTTGCTTGTTTCCTTTGATATCTGTGAGAGTTTATATCATGAATTGAGTAAATTATATCAAAGGGTTTGTTTATTTTGTTTTATTCACAAAAGAGAGATTTGTTTTTCAGTGGATTCCGTGAAATTTGGACCTAAAGCTTTGGTGCTCATCGTCGTGGATTCGACATCGGCGTTGTGGATTCAATGTTGGACAAGACGATTCCGAGGTGAAGATCGTGGTGGAAGAGGCATATAGGGGTTGGTTCAATTCGGCTGTAGATTCGCTAGGTAATTGAGAGTACACTTGTGTAATTCCTTTTATCTTCTTAGTGGATTGTTTTGTGGCTTTTCCTCGTGGGTTTTTTTTTTTTTTTTATCACAATTAGAGGTGCTCCAATTGTGGTTTTTCTATATTAAGAGACGAGCTACGGTAATCTAGTGAACATGGAAGCTTAGAATGGCACATAACTTGAGAAGTATATTTGGCGATTGCAATAATTGTCAGTTATTCTTGAGGAAGCTAAGCTTGTGGCCATTTGCTCAGTTTACCTTTACGTGGTTTACATTGAATATTTTAGCTAGTTTCCATATTATTTCATGCATCTCAGATTTGTTTTAAGATGGCATATCAATTTTATCATCCATCACTTCCTTCTGGGAACTCTCTTCTTTTTTAATATTTTATTTTTTATAATTATATTTAATTTTTACTTCCTGTATATCACCAATCAACTTCCCATTTCTAAATTTTCTACATTGGGAAGTAATTCTTGAATACTCAAGTTATCATTTGGAAAACTTAATTAGTTTTGGGAATGTACATGTACGCTTAAATGGATGGTGCTCCTTTTGTTGTTTTCGATTTTATAATTTATGCTTCTACTGTTTCTTTTATCACTAGTGTTCAGTAGTGAGATTCTATATTGAAGAGGTAAAAACAGACATCTCTATGAACTAGGACCAGGACCAGAGTAGGTTTCTAAGCATATCTCATCAAACTAGCTTCCCTAGTGAAGCACAAAAAGGGTTTGATTTCGCACAATGTTCAACCACAATTAGTTTCAAGGTGTTGATTTAGAAATTCATCGAAAAATGTCTCACAACTAAAAATAAATAAAAATCAAATTGACATATTGAAATATCGAAAATGAAAAAAAATGCATACTTTGGGAATTGATAACATATTTAACCCTAAATAATATCTTGGAATCAAACATCTTATTATTTTCAATGGTGTCAACATATTATTTCTATTACATTCATCATCATTTAGTGCAACACTTTTTCATGTTTAGGGTAAACAAACGAAAAAAAAAAAAAAAAAAAAAAAAAATTTGTTCACAAAACAAAAACATGTTATTAGGGAGTTGTTTGAGATGTCCTAAATAAGTTTACTTTTTATCTTTTTGGACTAAAAAGTTGAGGAAAAAAATATGGATGTTTAGGTTAACTTTTTGACTTTTTACGAAAAAAATGTATATTAAAAAATTATATAAATTAGTGTGTAGGAAAAGTTTTGACAGTGTAGGCTGTATGGTGGAAACAAGGTTTGCAGCGTGGTGTAATAGCAAATGGTTGCCTCCTTTTCGGGCAGCCATTTAGACGGTGCTCTTTGGCCAATGGGGGCCCACCACGGGTCCCATTTTGCTAATCGAAACCGTTAAATGTATAGAATTCGTCGAGTATTATATGTTTGTAAAAAATCACGTTGATCGGATATCTATAGCTATCTGATCAGATTAGTTTTTTTGTCAACCGTTAACTATAACACCATCCCTTTTTTTTTATTATAGAAAATTGATTTGATCATGTAGTTAGCGATATCCGACCAACGTGATTTTTTACAAGCATATAGTACTGGACGAGTTCTACACATTCGACGGTTCGGATTATCAAAACGGGACCCGTGGTGGGCCCCCAAGGGCCCAACATTACCGTCCAACTTAGTGAATATATATATATATATGTAATTTTTTTTTTGTTCCTTTCACGGTACTTTCCCAGCAATTCAGTACCTTTGACAGTGTAAAGTTGGTTTGTATTAAAATATTATGTATATTAATTTTTTTATATTTTTAATTTGTGAATAGTGATGACTTTTTTGCTTTTTTTGTAACTTTTTGACTTTTTGAATTTTTTCTAACATCCCAAACCAGGCTTAGATACATATATATATATATATATGTTTTTCTTTTTTAGATGGAAATAAATAAATAAAGACCAAGTATATTTTTATTTTTATTTTTTGTGAATTTGTATGTTGTTTAACAGTGAGCACATTTTCCTCATATCCACTTTGGGCTTAAGCTGGATGGCAACTAGTAAGCAACGTTAGAGCATTTAAATGCAAGAGAGGGGACTCAAAAACCTAGTGGATTTTATTAAAAAAACAATGGTACATTGCGAATAAAATCAGGTTTCTCTATGTATAACACGCGTAAATCTGAGGTTAATTAAATCTCCTAATCAACGTTATGTATTCCTCTATTTCACTTGTATTCTGTGAAATGACTGAAGATTTTTTTTTTTTCCCTTCATGTTTTAATAAATATTATTACAACACAATAATACCCACGTCATAAAAAATTACAGGACACAAACTCGGTACCTTATGTAGTGTAGGTTGAATGATCCAGCTGCTGTTGAGTGACAATAAGTGTAGTGATTGAATCACCTGCATATGTAGACAGAGCATTATATATAATCAATTTGGTTGCTGAGAAAATTGAGCAAAAGAAAGGACAGATTCTTCATAATCATTTTGTCTCGCTGGTTCTACAAAATATAAGCATAAAAATAAAACTCACCTATATCTGTAGGAAATTACTATAAACATCTGCATATATCCACCCATAAAATTAATCCATAAACATCTGTAGGATAAAAATAAAATTCACCCATAAACATCTGCATATATATATATATATATATATTTATCCACACAACATTATATATACACACGCATTCCACAATCTGCATTATATATACACACACATTCACCTGCATATACATACACACACATTCATGTTTGAAATTTATCATAAATTACAGCCCCAAACACTAAATTTTGAATAAACCCTAAAGAACCAATGGGAGAAAATGGGAAAACAGAGCAGAGGGGGATAGGGAGAGAGAGACAGAAACAGACACAGAGAGAGACTGTGCGTGAGAGAGCTCAAGCGAGAGAGAGAGAGAGAGAGAGAGAGAAAGAGAGAGAGAGAGAGACGCCTGCAATACGTGTACAAAGCATTTTATATACATGTACACACATATATTAAACATCATCTTTCAAATTTTTAATAAATTAAAGGCACATACATTCAAATTTGAATAAATCCTAAACCAACAATGTTAGAAGAGGGGGAAACAGAGTAAAAAAGAGAAAGAGACAGAGGGAAAGAGAGACAGAGAGACTGTGTGAAAGAGCTCAAGTGACAGAGAGAGAAAGACGCACGGACAGATCATGAGCGAAAGCAACAGAGAGAAAGAGAGAGAGAGAAAGAGAGGGAGAGAGAGTGTGTGTGTGTGTGTGTAACAACCCCAACCTCTGATTAACGTTAATCCATGATTAAGTATGCCTAATTAGTAATTAAGGAGAAATTCTGAATTAAAATGCATGTGTGTGTTGCATTGTTGTGTTTATATCTGTTAGGCGTAGAAAGATATGCTCATGTTTTAGTTTCGATTTGCGAATTGAAAGCCTTATCGGCGTTCGAATCAGAAATTGACTTGATTTATGTGCTAGTTAGGATTTATAGAGTTTTGTGGTAGGTTTAATTAAAATTCGGTTCGGAACGATTAAATTAGATTAAATTAATATACACCAATTAACTACACTTGTATCCAAGCCTACTTAAGGCACTAATTGAGCCCACTCACTTCTGTTTCTTTCATTCCATCACATTTGAGCTCACTCAAGAGAGACTCGGGAGAGAGAGTGTGAGGACAGAGAATTGGTATAGAGCTTGGAAATTTGAGCTCATTCAAGAAGGAATTGTTGGCTTTTGGAAGGAATTTAAAGATATTAACTCCAACCATTGTAAATTCAAGCCTTTAGGTAAGAATTTTGTCTTATAGCCTTGAAGCCTAGACTCTAATGCATGGAAACAAGAGAGTTGAATTGATTAATGCAAGAATTAAGCTAAAAGTTGGAATTGAGGATGAATTTTTGGGTTGCATGTGCATCTCATGAAGTTTTGAATGTGTTTTCAAAGAATTGCCTCATGCATGTTTTGACTTCACTTTAATTTTGGAAAAACAATGAATTTCATGTTGTTTAGTAGCAATTGATCATGCTTTGGAGAGCCTTAGCTCAAAAATGTACATGCATGTTATGTTTTTGAATTAACTTTGAATTCCAAGTTGAATTTTGTACAATTGGCATACTTTTGGGCCATGATTTCTTGAAATGATTTTTAATACATGTTGTTTTATGAGTTATTATGTGTTTCCTCAAGTTTTGGCCCAGAAAAATGAGTTTTGGATGTTCAAAGGTTGGATTTGAGCTTGGTGATCAAATCTGGAATTTTCAGAAATTTGATCCACGCTCGAGCGGGAAGCTTCACGCTCGAGCGTGCACTCTGAGTACATGCACCTCCGCTTGAGCGACGATGGTTACGCTCGAGCGTGAAATGCACATACCCAGAAGTTCTTGTGTTTTGTAGTCCGCTCGAGCGAGGGAATCTACGCTCGAGCAAAGGTCTGAGTCTCACGCTCGAGCAGAGGTTGAGCGTCTGTCGAGCGTGAAAATCATGCATCCAGCACTTTTTCAAAAGTTTACAGTCCGCTCGAGCGGAGAAAGCCACGCTCGAGCAAAGCTTCATTGTTTGCATGTCTGTTCGAGCGAGGAAAGCCACGCTCGAGCTTGGACCTTATTTTCAGTAACTTTGAGAAATGTTTTTCAATGCATTTTTGCATCCTCATTCCATCTTAGGCATTCCTAGGCCATGTTTAAGATTCCATAATGAGGATTAAAGGTTAGAAACACACTAAGAGCCAACGAAGTAAGTTATGTAAAATTAGAACGTGTGTTTCAGGTGTGTATCTGTTATGTGTTATGTAGGTCACGTGCCGCGTACCGTTTGACCAATCTGCTCCGTCTATTTGTCTCAGGGCCAATTGTGAGTAATAACATAGTAAAGTTATGTTCAACTTTACTTATTTTATGTGCGATGAATTAAGATCTGTTTTCCGAAATGATCTGTTCTATACAATGAATGATTGTCCAATTTCTGTTATATATTCGTGACATCCTTAGCATCATGTGATATCTGTTGGCTGTTACCCAGTATTGGAGGTTCCATCATAGAACTTAATATGTTTGTACTCTATTACCCGTACCGGAGGCCCCATCATGGGGCTTAGCGTATTTATTCTCTGTTACCCGGATCCGGAGGTTCCTCTATGGAACTGGTTATTCGTAACCCTCATGTGTCTGTATCTATTTTGTATCTGCTCTGTTAATACTAATGGATGTATCACGTATACTTAAGCATACCTCATGATTTCTGTATATGATCTGGACAAATTATGAATTTGATACGAAACTTAATTATGATTTCTAAATCTGTATGGACTCATTCATTAAAACCCCTTTACTCTGTTATTGTTCACTGAGCTTTCGCTCACAGTTTATATTATATATATAGGTGAGCCGGTGCGTGATCAGGGCCAAAGTTAACGGCCTTCATTTCTATTTTTGTCAGCAAACCGTTGTGCCTCCCGAGAAGGTTCCGATCGAAGCCTAGTTACATGACTGTTTTTGTACTTATGCTAGTTTCTGTCTGTTTGTAAAGTCGAGTCCTGGGAATTACACTTTTGTAAATGTTTTGTAAATATTGATATCCTTCGACCAACATGCTTATGTATATACAAGTTTTGAAATCTTCTGTCCCATGTATGTTATCACAGCTCATTGGACCTTGTCTATTTTGTATAATTGCTTCCGCAGTCCCTTATTATGTGCTTATCTATTAAGAGGCCTTTGGTAATTCACAGATTACTGGCCGGTTACGATGCTAAACCTACAGGGACGAGTTTGGGTCATGATAGAGAAAGAGAGATAGAGAACCTATGATGTGCGGCTATGACAGTGGTAAGTTGTGATCGTGGTGATTTGTGCAGGGGGCGGTGGCCGTCGTAATGTCAAAGCTATGGTGAGGGGGATGATTTTTGTGAGGTTTGGTGAAAGACGGTGTGTGTGTGTGTGTGTTACAAAGTGTGATGTTGTCTAACAGAGAGAGGCGCGCCCAGAAATAAAGGATTGACGGGTTGAAAATTGAACATTTAGCGACTAATATTTGTTTTTGTCGGCAAAGAAACAGGTCTGGCAACTAAATTTTTTTGTAGCCAAAAGGCTACTAAACAGCGACAAAAACATTAGTTGCCAAAAGTACTATTTGGTGACAAATTTTAATCTTAGTCGGTAAAAAACCAATATTACTGATTAATTTATTTTTTTAGGCCTAAAATTTGGACTAACAGTGACCAATTAAATTTTTAGTCGCTGAAAATGGACTTTTTACCGACTAAATTCAAATTTAGTTGCCAATAAGTAATATTTATTGACTAAAATATTTTAGTAGCAATATCTTGAACCAACGCCGGCAAATTTAAATTTTAGTTGCCAAAAAATGTACTTTCGGCGACTAAAATTGGTTTAGTCGCCAAAAATGGTCGCCAAAGGTCACCAAAAATGGTTGCCAAAGGTGCGATTTCTTGTAGTGTTTACTGGTTAAAATTGATACATAATTACAAATTAATATCTTCGAGATTTTAGATTTTTCAATACCCATTTTTACACTTCAAAATTCAACATACATTTCGGCTATTGGACTTCCATCTAGTAACATTACACACCCACTGTCAAAAACCAGTAACCCGTTGAATACAACAACAAATTTGGGACCCATAATCACATAACATCACATCAACGCACACTCCACATATCAACACAAGATTGTATACTGACCGACAACGACAAACCAGCAACCCCATCACCCAATTAACATTTTCTAACAATGTGGATATCTAACACGAAACTCATATCACACACATATCGCAAAAACCCCTTGCAATCTAACCCAATCTTGACAAACCCATAACCTCAACATAACAAACCCTAACATTTAGATTACCAATATCAAATACATACAAAATAAACATCACTAACCTTTCTACCTTGTCATCATGTACTACAAAACTGGTTCAATCGTTCGACTTCCACGTATGCTGGTGTCCGTTACAATTCCTTGTCTGTACAATGTAGGGTTTCACTCTCGAAACGTGACTGCGTTGGACGCCTACTGTTAGCGTCAATCTCTCATCAACATCATATGATTACAACTCCTTATGCATAACCCATCAATTGAACATTACAAAATACAATCTTTTCATTTCTGATAGTGTGGGATTCGTTCGCAAAAGAGGGAAACGATAAAAGTCTACAGTGAGCTTGGTGCAAATGTGCAATTTCATCTTACCGCGAAATCTCACATTTACCCCTCACTTTATTCAAACATGTGTTGTTAGCCCATCCTTTTGTGTAAATTCACTTATGATGGGACTTTTGGGTCCAATAAAAAAACGTGAAGACTAAGCAGTTCACAAATGAGATTATGGGATTTATTGGTACTTCTCTCATAATTTTTCCCTTAAATCTTACCTCAAAAAAAAATTAATAATATATCCCATCAAAATTTTTAAGGGCGTAAACTTATGAAAGTAATTACAGATTAGAAAAATATTTTATTAATATTAATAATTAAAATTATAAAATTTTTAATATTTTATTATTATTATTATTATTACTACTTTCTGTGTACACTGGATTATCCCAAATTTTTATGCAGCGATTTTCAATCGTACATACTTTTGGTGCGTACAAAGTGAAGCGTTCCACAAATAATTTTGGAGCGTACATACATTTTTCTTCCATGAGCTCCACTCCATCCAATAGATAAGGTTCAATTCTATTCTATCTCCTACCTCATTCGCAGAACGCTAACCCTACATTGGTTTGGTTGGTAGAATAATGGCGGCGGCAACAACTAGTATGAGTTTGAATTTAGTAGGGGCTTTTAGAGGACTCTCCTTATCTTCAACCTCATCTTCTTCTTTCTTCAAAGGAGACTTTGGTTCCATCAATCTGTCTCCCAAGGTCTCTGTATCGTTTCCTTTTAAATTTCCATTGACGATTGAGTCCGCGCACAAGAAAGGAGCAGGAAGCACCAAGAACGGTCGAGATTCCAGAGGGAAGAGACTTGGCGTCAAGATTTATGGCGATCAAGTTGCCAAGCCAGGCGCTATCATAATTCGGCAGCGGGGAACCAAGGTATCTCTTATATATATGTTTTAATTCAATTGATTTTGCTATATGAGTATGGTTCAGAGATGCACAAAAGGTATTTGATTCGTGTTGTGATTGGTGCTCTTCTTTACCCTGAATCTTCATTTAATAGAATTGAATTATTGTAAATTTAGAATTTAGAATTAGTAATTTCATTCTTCTTCTTCGAATTATTTGTTCTTATTAATGTCCATCCGTGTATGGAACTGTTAGTAGAGGAGAGCTCTGAGACAAAATGTTGTGGAACAAAGATGCCATGAAAGATAAGAATACTTAAGAAGTGATGTTTTTAGAGATGATTTAAGTTTATATCTATCAAGTTGCTATGTTTTGATTCCTATTGACATGCACATGAAACAATAGCAGCTATCCTGTAATATGCTTCTCGAGTCATTTGAACTTTTCCAAGTAAAATTTGATTTTTATATACCCTGGAAATAACTTTCACATTGCTAGAAATCTGACTTTAAGTCCAGACTCCAATCAATATGAGCTGCAATATTCTCTGCACATCTCATAGCTACTACAATGACCCGTGGTGAGAAACCTAAACTAGTGATCCTTGTTAATCAGAACTATGATTGCAATTGCTATCTCACAATGGTTTTGCAGTACTGATGTGTTCTGTCAAGTAAATGCTGTTTTTCCTCACTGTTATATGAAAATGGGGGGAAGTGCAGAAACTTATAAAGAAGTTTGTTCTAAAAAAGATTAATCCATTTGGCCCAAAAATAGCTGCCCTTTTGCAATGATAAAGAAAATATGAATAATTGTTCTCTTTTTCCCTATGTCTAATTTTTCTTCCCCATTTGAATATGGGTGAAGGTGTACCATTCTATAAGTAGAAACATAGAACCTCATAGTTGGTGCTTATGTGCATGATGACAGTGGTGTCCATTGATTACTTTTTCTTTACCGTTGAGTGGCATATGATCTTGGAGCTTGTGCACTTTGGAGGATTGGAATTTGGTGGAATTCACCTTTCTTGAACCGGGAGTTTCTCTTAATTCGTCAGATTAAGGCTGGCAATGATAGAAAAGAACTGGCTTGTGGTGCTTTTTGTTTGGAAGTGAAGGAGTATGCAACTTGTTAAGATGTTGAGTTTTGACTCTAGAGAGTTAATCTAAAATCCATGGTACTTAAGAACCTTTTTTTTTCGTGGGTTAGTTGTCATCAATTTATGCAGGAAACAAAATAGGGTAGCTTGAATTGTCTTGGTGCCTAGCTACCCAGATTTGCCTGTTGATGCTTCATGATATTACTGGTGAACAGAGGCTGTAGCATTTGACATCATGCCCCAATTGTAGACTTTTATTTTTTTAATTAAGGGTAAAAATTATGAGATTGCTTGCTTCCCTATAGACAATTGGATTTTAGGATGGTTGTTATCGTTTGTACATCTTGGTATAATGGAAGTCACTTGTTATGCAAGTTTGCCATAACCTGGATCTAGTGATGAAAGTGTAACTGGAAAGATTTTGGATAAACCCTATATAATAGGAACATACTGAAGAGCTTGAACATCTTTTTCAGATAATAGACCACATTTGTGAATCTTAAAATTCTTCGTTGTCGAATCAGAAGATCACTAATAAATTATAGAAGCTATGGGGGACTTGGGAGATATTCATCGTTTACATTTCTATATACAAGCTCCCTGCGTCTTGTATCCAATCCAAGACCATCTCATAACCCATTTCACTAAACCTTTTGGCTAACAGTCTCTACTAACTTGTGAGGTGTGCTGGATGTAGAGGCTTTCATTTGGTGATAAAAGGATTGATCTTAATGTTCGCATATATAATTGGATGAGTAAAAAGCAGCAGTCTTTTTTTACTATAAAGGGCTGCATGATTGTGTACTACATTTTTCTTAATCTTTCATAACTATGTTAGGGGTGATCATTGGTTCAATGGTTAAGACTTGGCCTAATAACTTTAAGGTTATGGATTCAAGTCTTGAGGCCACCGCTTTATGCATTATGCTAAAGGTTAGGTGTGTACTCAATCTTTCTCTTCTCAAACACACATTAATGTGTACTAATTGGGCCTTTTTTTTTTTTTTTTTTCATAACTACATTCTTTTCCCATGTTAGAAGTTGTCTACTGTGCACTTATTCTATGTTGTTGGTCGTGCATAAGATGTGTTTTTTTATGAAATGTTTTCAAGACACATTTGGGGATTGCGAGTTTCCATGTCAAGATTCACCATAGTGTTGTGTTGGGAATTTTCCAAGAAGTGTTGTCAAAGTGTTTGAAATTAGAAATTTTCATTCTAAGTTTTGCAATGAAGCTGCATACTTGCTCGACCTGGCCTTTGTTGAGAAAGTTAATGCAGTGGCTGATGCTAGAGTTCTATAAACTCTAAATTCCTCCCTAGAAACACTTATAGTGAAACATACTAATTATGATACTGCCCATTAGTTAATATCTTTGATGGAAAAATTATTGGTTGGTCCTTGGGCGCCATGTGGCCATGCCTGAGGTTAATCACAAACCCCCATGCCCTCTCATATTCTCCAATCACCCAACACAAAATCATAGGTTCCACTCTCTCTGCCAGTCACAATACATGTGGAGCGCCACATGGTGTTGCCCCTGGACCAACCACTAACTTCTCTCTTTGATGACCTTAAATATTCTTCTCTCTCCATGACATTTGCAGTTCCATCCTGGGAACAATGTTGGGCTTGGCAAGGACCACACTATCTTCTCCTTGATCGATGGATTGGTCAAATTTGAGAAGTTTGGACCTGACAGGAAAAAGGTTTAACTTTGAAGTTCTACAAATTTTCAGTTTGTGCTTCAGACAACTAGGGATGTCAGACTAACACAAATTATGTGTAATCAACAGGTAAGTGTTTATCCACGTGAAGTGCAACCTGAAAACCCTAACAGTTATAGAGCAAGGAAGAGGGAATCTTTCAGACTACAGCGTGAGCGCAGGAAAGCAAGAAAGGAAGGCATTGTTGTTGAACCCATTCTAGTACTGGCTTCAGCCACAGAAGATACAAACAATCCGATTGGCTGATCTTATTACTAAATTTCGTGCATCCAAGTTTGTAATTTCTGTCATTATTTTGTTGAAGTTCTTGCTGGGAAGACCAGAAGCTAATTTCTCACTCCCAAATCTGAAATTTCCTGTTAGTTATCTAAAGTAGGTTCACCATTTCTGAAATTTTCTGTCGTTATCTAAAGTAGGTTCACCATTTCCATTGACAAAAAGTTGCAAACGATGATTTTTTTTTTTTTTTTTAAATTTTGGAAATTTTAAATTCTAATTATTTCTTACCCGTCACATAAAAGGGGTTGTTAATTCATTTTACAAAAGTTCAACTTAATTCATGGACTCAAATCCCAGGGTGGTTCCTTGACCGCATAGTTACAAGGATAGTGGGATTTTGCATGGTTGTTTTGGAAATTAAGTATTTTAATTAAATTTTTAATTTTTTGGGCAAAGACATAAAAAAAATAGAGAGGAGTTAAACTTTTTAGTAATGACTTTTTAATTAAAATAATTTATTGTCAAATTTGCTCAATCGTCATGGATGTCGTTTTATCTTGGTGGGAGAGAGGACTTGTGGATGCAAAGACTTAGGGATTTGGGGTGGCTGCTGTGCACTCACACAACAGCCGTTGTGCATTTTAATGGTCCTATTTTGAAACTCATTTTTGATAATTCGAACCGTTCACATTTTATAATATATTTTTATAATATATTAAGTAAAACACATCTGCAAAAGATCAAGTTAATTAAATATCGTTTACCTATTCATCTATTCATATTTGTATCTATAAAAATAAATAATAATGGTGATAATAAATAATAATTGTGATTTAAAGTATTAAAATGAATACAAATATAAATGAATGAAAGGATAAATGATATCTAATTAACTTTATTTTTTATAAATATGTTCTACTTGATAGATATATTGTAAAATATAAACAGTTCAAATTATTAAAATAAATTCCGAAATGAATCCATTAGACTACACAACAGTGCTGTTTTGCACCCTGCACGAGGATAATAGGTCAACCATTAGGCTGAATAGTTTTTAAAATTGAATTTTGTTGATGTCCTTGAGACATTGTTGAGATGTATAAAACACTTGCACGTTTCTAAAGAAAGGAGCTAAACATCCAACAATATGACCATTAAATGTCTCAATTTTTTTGTACCATATGCATGTGAGTATTGTGTCAATATTTTGATAATTTTTTTAGTATCTAGCATTAACAAATGGCACTGTTGATCTGTCCAATGTAGAGGTCCAGTAATTAGATTAACTCAACAGCATCCTCCACAAGTCAAATATTATCCTCCATTATCCTCCTAAAAATGCTTTAAAACGCAAAAAACCAAAAGAAAAAAAAAAAAAGCACGAACTTCATGCTGAATCCAAGACTGTTTTGATACAGCAGCCTAACAAAAACAACATGAGACTACCAATAGATTCAACTGACATCACCACAACACAGTAAAGGGGAAAAAAAAATTGTTTGGCACTAGAACGCTACTGAACAAAGTATTTCAAGGTATTTAATTGGTAATGCATCTGTTGAAAAGGATCCTACAAAACTTAAATCATTCTCTTCTCTTTGTGGTTTGCACCCTATTGACAACTGCCACTTTCATGCAGACTCACATTTGCACCTGACCTGCAGATATTTAAAAAGAAATCAGTAAATCCAAGATAATCAAAACCTACCTATAAAGCAAAATGTGTCAAGCTGGCAAACAGTAAATAAAGCAATAAAGAAATAAAATAGGGGGTGAAAATTCCGTTTCAGTTGAACAGAATAGAAATACAACTAAGTTTGAGCTTTAAAATTAATGAGGCTCCAAAATGTGTCAAGCTTAGCTAGTTTGGATCAAGAGTTGGTCTTGAACAAGCTTTTAGTCAGCTTATGAATTGAGTTCAAGTAACCTGGTTGGTTTTAGAACCCTACACACAAATCTATCCTACAATAGGTTCATGCCTAAAATATTCATTTTTTAGGGGGTGAGCTTATTGGATTCTTACAAAATTTGCTCAAATACACCCGATATACACAAGCTCAAATCATCCCCCAAATCATGTAAAGGTTGTAAAGCCAAATTACTATTCCCAATGAGGAAAATTATGGAACACCAGTTATAAGCACAAAACATAGCACAACATAGGAGTCAGTGATACAAGAGGAGTGGATAAAAAGGGGAAGAGGATTCTGATTTGTTTGCAGACAAAAAGAAAAAAAAAAGAGGTAACACTAATCAGTTTATTCTTTTTCACACTCATCATTTTAAAACTAATAAAGGAGGATTGTAGCATGCAGAGCAAAATGGCAAAAAATAATCCATGTACTGAGCAAAATGGCCACAAAAAAAAAAAAAAAATCATATACCTGGCCCTAAACAGTTTAGTGAAGGCTTGAGTTGAGTATAAAACTGGTTCATAAGAATGAATCCCATAAGAGCAAAACATATACATTTGCAAGAAGCTAATACAATAGGGACTAACTGAAAGATGCCCGCCGCATAGTTATAAAACCAACATGGACTCATTTTCCTTGATTCACAAAAGAAATAGTAAGAATTTCGTAAGACAAATATCAATTCCCCAAATATAATGCATTAATGACAACAGGATACTTTTTTTTTCAACCCAAAAATTAAAGATAAAATGCAAAAGCATTTCATTAATTAAAATACGTGCACACATTTGAGACTGTATGTTGACTGGTTTCACAATTATATCCCTAAATCTCATCAGCATCAACTTCTAGAGCATTTCATGTGAGAAAAGTTCAAATTAAATCCAAACAAAACTTCTAAAACTTACAGAGTCCAAGATTTCGAAAAAATCCGTTAGCATACAGTTATTACAAGTTTGTCTCTTCACTTAACAATTTGCACATGTAAAGCAACACCATCCTCAAAATTGTCACAAAATTGAGGCATTCATTATACAATAATGTTTGGGAGCTCTAATTTGAGAGTTTTAATAGAGGTCTAATGGTGGGTCCCACATGGTGATGTGATGTTTTGGCTTCTATAATTTTTTATTTTATTATTATTATTATTATTATTATTATTTTTTTTTTTCTGGTTTTGCCACTACCCTTCATTATATATATTGATAATCATTCAATTCTAGCATAAAGACATAGAAAATAACAAAATTGAAACGTTTGTTTGTTCTAGCTCAAGTCTTGAACACTATGATTTGTCTAAACTGAAACTTACATGTATTATTGATCCATTCATCAACTGAATACCAAACCATAGTATTGAAAAAGCACCACAGAAAAATAAGAATACAAATATAATTAAACGATCAAATTTGCAATTCAATTCCTAAATCCACATATATTCAAAATAGCTAGTTGTATAGGAAGTGAAATTGAGCTAGTAATTCATACTAAACAACAGAATTCAGGTACATCATGAATTGCATGTTTATGAAAGCAAAATTAGAGGAATCCGCACTCTAATTCCATATCCAAGGCATAGATTCCGTGCTCCCAAACACATCGTAATGGTAATTGACAGCATGCAAAGACTAATGATGCAGAATAATCAAATACAGAAATCAAAAAAATCACCTCAACCAGATCCGACGATGATGTTGTTAATGGGTATGAAGATCAGCTTCACGAAGAAGCCTACGAATCCCATCACCACGAATCCAATCGCTGTACGGACCGCGACCTTAGTGAATTCTACACACACAAAAAGACAAACAACAAACAGTAAGTCAGATCAGATAAAATCAGATCGTTCAACAAACAAGAGAAGAGCAATAGTATCAGATTGAAAACGCAAAATGGAGATCGAATCGAAGCCCTAAAAGGAGACGAGAGATTGTTGTGGTTTTACCTTTGCGATCGGGCTTGTGGCATCTCTTGACGAGGCGAACGCTGTCCTTCGCGAACTCCCTCAATGGATCGAATACAGAATCCAAGGCATCCATTATCTGCGTATGTAGAGAGAAAATTCCAAGACAACAAGAGAGAGAGAGAGAGAGAGAGAGAGAGAGAGAGAGAAGTTAGATCTGGAAGCCGAAATGCGGAGGCTATGGAAACAGCTTCTGTTCCGGTGCGCATTTGGGCCAAAAGATGCTCTGATTTATTTTTTATATTGGGGGCCCAAGTTACTTCATTGCTTGTTCTCTTGGGCCATTGGGCTTTGGTTCGTTGAGGAATTAAGACCTGGGCCTCTTTTTTAAAAATGAAAAAAAGAAAAGAAAAAATATATATATTAAACATTTTTCACTTATTTTAAACTAATTTTTTTAAAGGATACGAGAAATCAAGAGATGTTATCAGTCCAAAAAAACAACCTTTTGAAAAAATAAATAAATAATTTGTTTAAGTAATCATGCAGTGGTTCAAAATTGATCAAACAACATAAATAATTATATTAATCTTGTTTATTCAATATTTTATGGGCTGATTAGTTTCCGCATAAGACCTTTTCAACAATGAAGAATTAATTAATTAATTATTGATTGGTTTCACAACTTCATGGCAGATGCCATTTTGTTGTACAACTGTCAAGAAGATTATTAAAAAATTTACTTCTGATGATGTACGAGCATGAAATAATTCTTCTCGTATGATTCTATTGATCAAGTTTGCGCTCCTTCAAACGTCGTCGCTTTACTTCCTGAAAACACAAACGTGAGCTAACTGACGGGTGTGTGCCGGAAACCCCTTCGATACCTAAGTCAGCAAATAGACAATAGACAAAAACTCTGCGTATTCGAGAGTCAAAATTGTGATACCTGTACATAGGTCCTGTTATGAGCTTTTATAGATTTTGCCTAAGACAATCCTAGTATGATTCCAACTCTCCCTATGAAAGTCCTCCTAAGAATCACACACCCTACTCACTACCAACCAAGTAAGATGGTTTACACATTCCTAGTAGGACTCTGCTTTCCTTAGCAGAATACTCCTAGGAGTCTCATCACTGCAAGCCAAGTGAGATAACTACCACGTTTGAATAACAGTATAATCGAGCTAACACTAGCCCTTTGTCATATTAAATCCGCTGCTTTCATATGCAACACCTAGCTCAGCCCTTGTTCACTTATACCTTGATTTTGTCTGTTTAGATCGAGCTAACTGCAACAATATCTGACCGAGCTAACAAGGCGAGGTCCAACTTGTAAAGCCCAAACACCTTAGCTCATAGCTCGGTACAAACTTCACCTGGCCCAAGCTCGTTAGTTTTTAGACCGAGCTACAGCAGCTCCTACCTCGGTCCGTCGTGTGGCCCAACTTCCAAAAAAGCCTATTCCTTAGCTCGGCCTAATTTATTTATAAATTACCCTCTCAATTGCCCCTTAATTCCATCTGCGCAGCATAATTTGGGATTACTTGTTACCAACCAAGCTAAAAGTTAGCCTTCTACCGAGCTAAATTGTTACCGGGCAACCAGTTTGTCCAGTCAAAAAACGTCTTTTCAGTCGCTGCACATCTGAATCGCTTTCTATTCTCATGGACACGTGGCTGGCCCTTATTGATTGAATACAGCTGTCATAGCCGTGTTCGTACTCCGCAAATTTTGAACAATCCCGCCTATTTTATGCTTTATACGAAAACTCTAGTTTTTGAATTAATCACTCTATTATTCATCTTCTCTCTCTTATCCTTTGAGCCTTCATTTTTGCAACCATAGCACTTGCAGAGCCTGCGTTCTCATCACCATCCTCGCGGTTTTAATCTGCGTCCTCCTGTCTTCAAACCGTAAGTAGCTCAATCCCTTTTCCTTTCCATTTGTATAGTCTAGCAACATGTAACATAGCATATATATGTTTTTTCACAACACACTCATATGGTTTTCCCTCGAATGGGTAAGAACCTTTTAGACAATAATGACACTCACTGGATTCGCAAACAATCTGAAATGGGACGCCTTCGATCCAAAATCACACCATGACCGAGATAGGAACTTGTTTGCCATAGGTGTGTATTAGACCGAATTGAAAACCATAGCCAATGACCGAACTACAACTGGAGCTAGACCTTTAACCGAGCTAGAGGTCCTAAGTGAGGCCTTCTGTTCGACCGAACTGAAAATACCACGTTCCCCGAATGTGACCGAGCTAGGTTTTTTCCATTTTCTTTTTTTTGATTGTAAATTGACTTTTCACTTAGTCCGATCCAGTTGTCTGGGCATAACACTTCTTATCTTCACTTTGTAGACTTTGACTAGGTTGGCCAGACACACCTTTGTACGCTCAACCAAGATACTCAACGTCATCTCAACACCGAGCTAGGACTCTGGGCTAAGTTATACATAATTTTAAGTTATAAAATGGATAAATACAGGTTCCTAGTAAACTCACCAGGGGCCATTGCCGAGTTCTGCAAGGACTACAACATCCTTGATGATGTCCACCTCTTACTAGCCGAGCTAGATACAACTCCGTGGGGAAAACCGGGCTTCGTTCCCTTCACCGTTGTAGACACCCCATTTTTGACCGTCCTCAAGACTTGGACGTCACCATTTGAACACTCGGTGATTATCCATGATTGTGTTCGTCTCGAGTTCCCGGAGGCCTCGGCAGCGCGCCTCGTCTCAAGACCTCTTGACTCGACTGCTTCGTGTTCGGTTTTGGCACCAAACACTTGTGTTTTTGCATTTGAGGGTAGGGGGAGGCTTGTTAGCCATCCCTGAATCCCACCGGCTGCCCCCACACCCCACCGGCACTCCCTTTTGTCCGTCGGCACTGTTTTCTCAAAAACTTTGGCCGGTCGACACTATATGTTGCCGACCGGCACTTTTTTGTGCCGGTGACGTTTTTGGCTGGCCGGTGACCCTTCTGAACCCCCCTGAGGATGGTGCATGCCAGCTGTGCCAGCTGGATTACACCATCTTTCCTCTCCGTGCATAGGATTGGCCCATATGCACCTTTGACCCCCCTAAAGCTTCTAGAAGCTTGAACCCTTTTGGCCAAGCTTCTTGGAGAAGCTTGGCCAGCTGTTTTGGCTTCTCCAAGAAGCCTTGCACCCCCTTGACCCCTTTTGAACCTTTTCCTTTGCTTAGCCATTAAGTCTTGGCTTGGTCTTGGCCTATATAAAGACCACCCCTCTCCATTGCTCAAGGGTTAGCCATTTGAGATAGAAAAACCAGAGCTTGTGTATCTATACCTCTATCATATATCTCCTCTCTCTATATTTTCCCTCTCTCTCCTCTTGTGTGTGTGTTTTTAGGCCTAAAAGTGTGGTTTTACCTTACTTTTGCACCATTACACACACTACTACACCTTAGCTCGAGATTGAGGGACTTGGAGGGTTGTTTACTGTGATTTTGGACTGACTTTGATCATTAGAGAGTGGCTGCTCCACCTGTTCTTCAAAGGATCTTCAAGGGTTAGCTTGTTACTTTAGTTTCCCCATTCTTGCACTAGCTTTCTACCCCTCTTGCTTTGTGTTTTTGGATTTGTGTTCAACATAAAAAAGACTTGTTTTTCCTTACTTAAGAACATTCATCAAGGTTGTTTTGTGGTTTGGGTAGAGTCTCACCCTCTTAGGCCTTGTTTTGGCCATTTTGGAGCCTTTTCTTGAGGCCTTGTGTACTTGGTGTTCTTGGTCTTCTCACCACTGAAAACCAGTGGGTTTTCAATGGTGAGGAAGGTACTTTCAAGTCTTAGATGGGGGAGGGACACCCCTCTCCCCCTTGTCCTTTGCTTGCCTTTGTATTTGGCCTAAAAGATAGCATGTGTGCATAGCCTTGTATGGCTTCATTTCAGAGTTTTTTTGAGTGTTTTGGAGCATGTTTAACCTCTGTTTTTGGTCGGATTTGTGGCCCTTAACATGCCTCTCATACTTGCTTTGTAATGCTTTACTTTGCTTGGAAGTGTGCCATGCCATTAGCCTACCATATCCTCATGTTTTAGCCTTGCATGTTATAGCATTTGATCTTGATTTGCCATGAAAAGGGGCTGTTAGCCACTATTTTTGCCATGTTTGGTATTGTTGTCTTGCTTGTTGGCTTGTAAGCTTTGGGTGTGTGAGTCCCTAACATGTTTAGCCTATCTTGATCTCATGATTTGGCATCATTCTAGATCACATTTCAGTCCTTATATCATGCCTATAAGTTTCCATCTACCATCTCATTCATGCTTTGAAATGTCGTAATGTTATGCCTAGGAATAGGCCATTTGCATGCTTCCATGTTTCAAGGCATTTTGGGACTGCCATATAAGGGGATTTAGGTGTATTTTTGCATGCTAAGAAACTGTTTTTGGTTGTCCAACATGTGCCATGAATGGTCATATTGATGGTAGTTAGATGCTCTCTTTGGTGCCCTTGGTTTTGGGCCTATTTACTTGCATGCTTGTATAGCATTTTGCCCATGTTTCGGGGCACTTTTTGCCACTGTTTTGGGGAGATTTGAGGGCCGCCCCATTGTAGTTAAATCCACCATTGTATGCTTGCTTCATGTTTGTTGCATACTTGTTTCATTAAGTGTTATAGCATGATGAGCCTATGCTTGATTTGTCCATGCTTACATTGCATTTGCACCTTGCATGTTGCATTACATTTGGCATGTTGGCATTTTAGCATTGGGTTGCATTATGGAGTCATGTTTGCATAACATGCATTGCATTACTTGGTTTGGGGTTGTCAAACCAAGCATAAGGGTCGAGGGAAGTTCACACTACAAGTGGTGCAATTTGTTTCAACTCTTGGTCACCAAAACCTTTGATCTATACATGATAAGGTTTTGGTCTCATTTGTGTGTTGCATGCATTACCATTAAAATGCAACCTTGGTTCCTTAGGCCACCATGCATCAACATGCATAATTGATGGTCCAAGAACCAAGGGTCATGCTTCCTTGAGTCCCCAAACATGATAGGAGGCAATGGCCGTGCATACATATGCCTAAAAAACCCATGCCATGCATTGCTGGTCTGCTGCTGCTGTCAAACTGTCCCCTGCAGGAACTTTCTGCCGACCGGCAGTATAATGTGCCGACCGGCACTACATTTTCAGCCGATAGCCTCCAGATCAGCCGGTGGTCAATTTGAGCAGCCGGTGGCCATCTCCTCTAGCCGGTGGTGTACTTCAGTGCATTTGGAAGATTCCCTGGGACTTTGGCAGTGTTTCAGAAAGGCAGGGCAGTGGAAACAGAGGCAGCAGTGGTGCGGTGTGGGCTTTCCGGGCAAGTCGGATCGAACATGCATCATTCGCGCATCCCGAGGCAGGGCTGAGGCCCCTTTCTCTTATGATAACATCTAATTTGATAATTAGAAATTTCTGTAATAATTAATTTATTCTGTATTTAGACTGTATTATTTTTGGACCGTATATTCTTTCGGTCCCTCTGTGTGAGGGCATATTTGTAATAAGTGTGGGTGAGTGTGTGTATGTCTTCCAACCCCCATTTCTTTCTTCCCTTTTATTTACTTGCTTTGATGGTTAGTATTAGGGCACATTTATTTTAGCATACCTTATGCAATGCATGCGTGCATCCATACATTTGTTACACATGCATCGGGCTCGGCGCATCATACAAACTGCATTGTATTTCAATTCCAAATTGAATACGTGTTATTTGTAGCATTCCACGTGCCATGTTTAGGATAGCCGAGCCTGTCTAGATTGCATCTTTGCATGTGTTGCATTAGCCACTTAACATGAACTAGGATCATGCATATGATTACTAACTGGTTTCTGTTTTGGCTCGGAGTACTAGGTGAGCTTTTATGCTTTAGCATATCGCATGTGTGTGATTGTTGCCATGATAGCATGATCACCATGAGGCTAGCTGCTTATGTGATATAACTGCCTGTGGATGGAGGTTGAATTACCTAAATTGGGACAATGCATTAAAAACTGTGAGTTTTAAGCCCGCCAGTTAGTGGCAAAACCATCTTTTCTAAAGCCCACTTGAGGGTGGCAAAACCTGCATTTTAGCCTACTTGCGAGTAGCAAACCGTTTTCAAAACAAACATGTAGTGTTTTGTTCCAACTTAGGCGATTTGGTCTATACTTGTTTGCTGTGCGCATAACATAGTAATTCTAGGCTAATAACTGGAATAAGAACATGTAATGTTTTCAAAATCGAATATCACGGTTAGTAGAGGCCGGTCTTCGGACCGGGCGAAAGGGGGTGCTCATAGCTGACCTTCCCCGATCGTACCCAAGCTCCCGAGCCAAGACAACTTTGGTGATGACGGACACGTGGCCTTTGGCACCGAGTCAGGGTTTCCTAAATTCCCCCATTAAAAAATATTTAGGTGGCGACTCTGTATCTGGCAAAGCAGTCCATGTTTGGCACTTCTTTCAAAAAATCTGTTTTCAAAACGATTTGCCGAATTTGGACTCTTTGGTTCGAGATTTAGAACCGTAACATTTGAGTCCTTCGAACTGTAGTGACCCAATATCGAACCAGAACGGGGAGGGATTCGCACTCCTCTCCCCGGGATGCGTTCGGGGACGTCTACAACCGTCATATCCATTGTAGAGGCCGGACTCCGATTCCCCGTTCAGCCACTATTATGCGAATTCCTTAGGCAGACTAGACTATGCCCAACCCAACTTAGCACCAATTCTTATAGGATAATAAACAGCATTGCCGAGCTAAACCGCTGGCTTGGCCTCAATCTCAGTTTAGCCGAGTTATTTCACCAATACTCACTTGGCCAGAATGAAGACGACTGGGTATACTATTTAAGAATAAGAAGATGTCGAGAGAAAATAATTAAAAACACACCGGACAAAGACGTAAATAACGACGACTTTTTCTGGATTTCTGGCAATTTTGAAGACTAGGAAGCCCAGATACCGGGCTACGGTATTAACTGGAATAAAGGAACAGCCGGTATGAACACCTCGGCTCAATTTGTATGTTTTGTACCCTTGCTGTTTATAAGTACCGTGCTAACCGTTTGCATTTTTCCTTATGCAGACTTGAACCAGCTTAAGTCTCAATATCAATACCCTAACTTGGACGCTCTCCGCGCCGCGCTTCGATACCGCGATCGAGGTTGGGCCGAGCTATTTAACTTTGAGCCGACCTACAGATACAGCAGAAAGGAGGAAAACTAGGGTAACCGACTTTCTCCTTAAGCCATCCCCTGAAGCAGATCCCACACTTCCTCAAATTAGGTTGATCCCACTAACAGAGGAACAAGAAATGGCTAAGAAAAGAGCAATCAGAGCACTTATCACCGAAACAACAACTCCAGCTATCGACGCCCAAACCGAGATACCACATGCTAGCCAAATACATGAGGCCGTGGTAGACCTTCCAATAGCCCGGGCCTTATCATCTCGGCCCAATAAGCGTGCTCGCACCTCCTCGACCGAGCCACGCCTTGTTGATGAAGACGACACCCTACTTTCTCAACCCACGCCACCGAGCCCAGAACCCCAGCGTTCTGACCGGGCTAGCTCTTCAGAGTGGGCCCCAAAACTAACATATAGGAACCAAGCCATAAAAAACACAGACTCAGTGGTAGTAGACAAAGACCATACGCTCGCTTTTAACCTGGCTAAGAGCGTGTGCTTGCCCTCTGACATGTATTTGACCGAGCTGAAGGCCATCCGGTCAGCGACGAAGTCAATGGTGCTGGTAAGTGCTTATTGTAACCATCTTTCATTTTACACCATCTGTTTGCTCGGCTTTTATTCATAATTGCTATCTCTCCTTTTGCAGGCCATGCAAAAGAACCACGTTGCTCACAAGCGCGTGTTGGAACTGCGTAAGACAAAAAGGCTGGCCATGGCTGAGGCCAACAACAAGACGGTCGAGCTAAACGAAGCCAAATAGAAAATGGCTAAGCTTGAATCTGAAGTTGCCCGACTTACTGGGCTAGTTAGCTCGGCTGAAGCAGATAAGCAGAAGGCTTTGGCCGAGCGGAAAGACAAATATCTGCGTGAGCTGGCCAAGCTTGGGAAAAAGAAAGATGCAGAAATTGCCGAGCTAAAGAAGAGTGCGGACGATGTTGAAGACCGCGGCTACAAGGAAAGGGAGGCCGCCTACATCCTGCAATGCGAAGCTGCCAAGGACATATTCTTAAAATGCGGATGAAAGGCAGCTGTGTCAAAGCTCGGTTACGGCCAAGAGACCGAGGTCTTTCAGAATCCTCCTCCCTACTTCATTTCGAGCTATATGGTGGACTACGCCAATGCTATTCAGCAAAAATTTCTTCAAGTAGGGGAAGAAGATAAGGCATCCCCACAGCCCCACAACACCCCGGCTACTACCAATGATCCTGGTCTACAAACCGCTTAGTCAGCTCGGGTGGAGCCCCCGGTGCCCAGTACGGATGGAGATGTAACCGGCCTTCCTGCTGAGACCGGGCTACGGAGTGATGAAACTCGAGTTGACCTGGACGCAGACCTGGATGATCTTTTTGCCTGATTTTTGTATTTTTCTTCTTTTGATATCAATTTCTAAAAGCATTTTGTAACCGGACTGGAGCCCCTCACTGTAATGCAATTTCTAATCTTGAATGAAAGTCATTGTTTTGTCCATCTTTTTATTCGGTTAGATACTTGCATTTATTTTTCAACTCTGGTTCGCATGAAGTTTTAACATTTTCTGGCCGAGATACATATCTCGGTCTTGGAACCTTGCAGTCTGTTTGGTCATATCTGCCAACCTCTTCAGCCTAGATCCTGATCTCGGTTGAAGAGAGATAAATGTTGGTTATTTCTGCCGACCTCTTCAGCCTAGATCCTGATCTCGGCTGAAGAGAGATAAATGTTGGTTATTTCTGCCGACCTCTCCAGCCTAGATCCTGATCTCGGCTAAAGAGAGATAAATGTTGGTTATTCTTGCCAACCTTTTCAGCCTAGATCCAGATCTCGGCTGAAGAGAGCTCACTGTTGGTTATTCCGGCCAACGTTCTTCAACCTAGATTCTGATCTTGGCTGAAGAGAGCTAACTTGTTTGGTTATTCCTGCCAAACTTTCTGATTGCCCCTCGGTGGCAATCACTCAGAACAACTTTTACAATAGAAAAACTTTATGCTAAGAAAGTAAACTACTCGTATTTATTTGGAAAAAGTAAAAATTACATTTATTCTAAGAAAAAAAAGCTAAAAATAAAATAACTTGAGATTGGCAGTATTCTATGGCCTGGGAACAGCCTTGCTGTCTCTATCTTCCAAGTAATATGCCCATTTTCCTGCTAAACTAACCACTTTGTATGGTCTTTCCCAGTTAGGTCCTAGCTTGCCATCTCCGGGTACCAAAGTGTTGCCCATTACTTTGCGTAATACCCAATCCCTAACCTTGAATTGCCTCGGATGAACCGTTTTGTTGTACTTTCTAGATAACTCCTGCTGATACGAGGCAATGTGAACCAATGCTCTTTCCCTTCTTTCTTCTGCAAGGTCGAGTTCCAAGGTTATGGCTTCTCCATTTAAGTCTGGGTCAAAGTTTTTACTTCTTATGGTAGGGAGGCCTACTTCCAGTGGGATTACAGCCTCCATGCCATAGGCCAAAGAAAAAGGTGTTTCACCAGTTGACCGTCGGGGTGTGGTGCGATAAGCCCATAAAACATGAGGAAGTTCCTCGGCCCACTTGCCTTTTGCTTTTTCTAGCCTTTTCTTCAAACCATCCAGGACAACTTTGTTTGACGCTTCTGCTTGGCCATTTGATTAAGGGTGTGCTGGTGTAGAGTTGTAGAATTCTATCTTGTATTCCTCGCAAAAGCCTTTGAAGATTTTGCCATCGAACTGAGTGCCATTGTCAGATATCAGTGCTTTGGGTATGCCAAATCGGGTTAGGATATTCTGCCAGACAAACTTCTTCACATCTTTCTCTTTTATTGATGCGAGCGCTTCAGCCTCCACCCACTTTGTGAAGTAGTCTGTTGCCGCGAGAAAGAATTTTCTGTTGCCGGGTGCTGTTGGAAGTGGTCCCACTATATCCAAGCCCTACATTGCAAAGGGCCATGGGCTGGTTAATGGTAGAAGCTCTCTGGCTGGTTGATGTATTTGGTGTGTGAACTTCTGACATTTTTCACACTTCTTGACATATTTCTCTAAATCTGCTTGCATGTAAGGCCACCAATATCCTTGTGAAATTGCTCTATAGGCTAGTGATCTTCCTCCTTGGTGGCTTCTGCGCCTTCGTGTATCTCGAATAAAAATGCTTCGACCTTGCTAGGATGGACACATTTCAAGTAAGGTCCTGTGAAGGTTATTTTGTACAATGCCAATGATGGAGAGAGCCAGAATCGTTGTGATTTTGCTCTAATTTTGTATCGTTGTGATTTTGCTCTAATTTTGTTGGTTTTTTTCTTTTCTTCAGGTATGATGCCATCTTTCAAAAACACTATGATGGAGTCCATCCAAGAAAGGCCTAATTCGGTACAACATGTCTCTGCTACTTCGGGTTCTTTAATGCTTGGTCTGGGTAAGAAGTCTATCAGTAATGGATGTAGGATAGATGTATCCGCCATTGAAGCAAAATCTACCAGTTCGTCTGCTCTACTGTTTTCTTCTCGGCCGATCTGCGCTATTCGTACTACTTTAAACTTCATGATCTCCTTTCTGACTAACTCTTGGTACTTAGCCATCCTCTCGTCTTTCGCCTCGTAGTCGCCTGAGATCTAGTTTACTACTAGCTAGGAGTCACTGTAAACCATTAGCTCGGTGGCCTTCATGAAGATTGCTGCTTTTAGGCCTACTAAAAATGCTTCATACCCCACCTCATTGTTGGATGCTGGGAAGCCAAGGTTGACTGCTTGCTCCACTATTAGGCCATCTGGTGAGATAAGGACTATACCAAGTCCTGCACCATGCCTGTTGGATGCTCCGTCCACGAAGAGCTTTCACATCTCTCTGACAAATAGTTTCCAACAAGCAGAAGGGTCGGATGATGTCTTGGGGTCATGAGTGTTGCTGATGTTTTCTTCCAAGTCCATGCCTGCTGCCGGGGTTTGCTCTTCACTGTCTGACTGCCCCAAGTCTTTACTTGTTGATAAGTCCCTGCTGGATATAGCGCGGTTTGCCCCTTCCTTCCTATCTTCAATCCTGTATGGCTTAGGAAGTAGCTGGGCAACTTGTTTTGAGGGCTGCGCAGTTCCTGCGGTACTTTCCATCCCCACTTCGGTTGTATCAGTCAAGTCAACTCGGCAGATGTGATGCCTTCCTGGTGTGAATTCAACCACAAAGTCTACCAAAGCTTGGGCTTTTATTGCAGTTATGGGTTGAAATTTGATATCAAATTGTCCCAGCTCTACTGCCCATTTCAGAATTCGTTCCAAAAAGTCCGCCCTCTCAAACAAGGCTTTTAATGAGAAGGCTGTTAGGACAATTATGGTGTGGGCATGAAAGTAATGCGACAGCTTCCGTGAGGCCATCATCAAAGCTAAGACCAACTTTTCCAATGGTAGGTACCTTGTTTCAGCATCCAGCAAGGTTTTGCTAACATAAAATATGGGCAGGTATTGGATTCCTTCCGCTCTGACCAACACTGCGCTGATTGCATGCTGTGAGACTACCAAGTACAAAAAGAGTTCTTCTCCTGGCATTGGGGTTACTAATAATGGAGGAGAGGTCATGTAGTCCTTCAGGCTCTTTAAGGCACGGTCACATTCTTCATCCCACTCAAATTTGGCTTTCAAAGCTTAGAAGAATGGTCGACATCTGTCTGACCATCGACTTGTGAACCGGTTGAGTGCGGCTGCTAGGCCAGTGAGATGCTGTACCTCTTTGACTGTGTTAGGCCTCTTAAGTTCTCGGATTGCTTTGATCTGGGAAGGGTCAGCTTCTATACCTCGGTTGGTTACCAAGAAGCTTAAGAATTTGCTTAATCCTACACCAAATGCACACTTGAATGTGTTCAGGCGTAACTTGTTCTTCTTCAAGATTTGGAACATTTCACCTAGGTCCCTGAGGTGGTCCTTCTCATCCTTGCTTTTGACCACCATGTCATCTATGTAAGCTTCCATTGTTCTGCCTAACAATGGCTTAAACATCTTGGTGATCATCCGTTGGAATGTAGCCCCTGCGTTCTTTAGGCCAAAGGGCATGACCTTGTAACAGTATAGTCTTCTTGGCGTCATAAACGACGTGACCTCCTAGTCTGGCTCATACATAACGATCTAATGGTAACCTCTATACGCATCAAGAAAGCTAAGCTGGTTATGTCCTGCTGTTAGGTCCATCAGTTGGTCTATTCGTGGCAGGGGGAAACTGTCCTTTGGGCATGCCTTGTTGACTGTTTTGTAATCCACGCAAACACGCCATATTCCGTTTTTCTTTGGCACTACCACAGTATTAGAGATCCACCTTGGATAATGCACTTCTCTGATAGCTCATGCCTCCAGCAGGTTTCCTACTTCCTTCGCCACTATCTCTGCGTGGTGGAGTGCCGATCTGCGAGTGCGCTGTATGACTGGTCTGGCGTTTGGGTGGACGTTAAGTTGGTGGCAGATGAACTTAGGGTCAATGCCAGGCATGTCGTATGGCGTCCAGGCGAACACTTTGATATTTGAGATTAAGAATTCCATTAACTCGGTTCTCTCAGTGCTGGACAAAGACGAGCCTAGCAAAAAGAACTTTTCTGGGTCTTTTTTATCTACCTTTACCTCAACCAAGTCCTCCACTGCCTTCTGCTCTGCTGCTTTGCCCACGTCCGCAAACTGTTCATTGCTTTCTGGCTCTTCCACTATTTGTACATACCCTTTTGCAGCCCGATTGCCATTTACTATGACGAAGCACTGTTTCGACATAATTTGGTCTCCCAAGACTTCTTCAATTACTCCGGCTTTATTGGAGAACCGCAATTCTTGATGGTAGGTTGACGCTACCGATCACATGGCGTACAACCATGTTCTCCCTAAGATTATGTTGTAAGTGGAAGGGACCTTCAATACCCAGAATTCCACCTGTTTCGTTACGGTTCCTGCCTTGACTGGAAGGATTATCTTGCCTACTGGCCATTATGGCATTGAGTTGAAACCGACGAGTGGAGATGTCGCGGATGCCAGGTCTTTGTCCTCCAACTTCAGTTGCTTGAAAGTTTCATAGTACATTATCTCACATGAGCTTCCTTGGTCAATCAGGATCCGTCTGATGTCAAAATTCTTGATGTGCAAAGTCACCACCAGTGCGTCATTGTGAGGGCAATGTAGCCTTGCTAGATCCTTGTCTAAGAAGGATATGACATTCGTAGCTACTGTTCTGCCCTTTTTGATGGTAGGCTGTGCACTTAATACCTCTTTCAGGTGCTCTGCCTTTTTTATCATCCCCCTGAGTTCACATACCCGCTTTAATTCGATGATCCCATGAATGACGTTGATTATGCCTTGGGGTGAACTGTCGACTGGCATCCCCGTTCAGTCTGTTGAGGTCTTGGAAGGTTGGTTGTGTTTTCCCCTTCTATATACTGGTCCAGGTGACCGGCAGCTACTAACTCTTCCAGATGTTGCCTTAGGGGTGTGCAATTTTCAGTGCAGTGCCCCTTCTCATCATGGAAGGTGTAACGGGACCTCTTGTCATAGCCCCTTTGTGCTTCTCCTAACTTAGCGGGCCACCGAACGAAGGTTCATTCCGTATCTCGCTGAGAATCCGGTAGATGGGTTTATTGAACACGGTGGTGATAGCGGTGCGGACTCTTAAGTTCCTATTTCTGGGTCTTCTCTATTGGCTCGCCTACCTCGCCCATTCCTGCGTGGCTATTCCACCGTGTTGACTTTCGCCGTAGTCTTTTTATCTGGTATTACTGTTGTGCTAGATTTTGTTTTAGCGCGAGCGCTGTCTTCCTCTACACAGATATGTTGATGCACCCTCTCCATTAGGGCCTCCATCATGAGGGGTGGTGTCATAGTGATTGAGTCCCTCAATTTGTTTCCGACTGGTAAACCCTGTTTGTATTGTGCAATGGCGAGATTTGTAGAACAATCCCCAATCTAGTTGAATGTCTCCCAATAGCGACTATTGTAAGACCTCAGTGTCTCCTTATCGCCCATGTCAATGGAGAGTAGTTGATCGATCTCTACTGGTGTCTTGGTGTTCGTTCTGAATCTGGTCACGAACGCTTCTGCTAATTGTGCCCACGAGGCAATGCTGCCTTCTAGTAGCCTTCGAACCAGGTTAGACCTAGGTCGCCAAGGCTGGATGGAAACAGGATACACATCAAGGCCTCATTCCGTCGATATACTGCCATAACCTGGCGAAAGTGGCTCAGGTGCATGTAGGGGTCTGTCTTCCCTTCATAGGTAGTGAATTTGGGCTGGTGGAAACCCGAAGGTAGTGGCACGTTCTTTATTGCTGGAACGAACGGTGAGCTCTGTAACCTTGCTAGTATCTTCTCTGCGGGCTTGTAGGCAAGGCGCGACATTGGCATCCCTACCTCGACACTCCCATGTGTCCTAAGGGCCAATCGCTGTAGTGCTGAGACCCTGCGAGGGTCGCGAGCCCTGGTGTCTTCCCTCCATCGGGCCCTCTCCTCGAGCACCATCCGTAAGTCTGTAGACCTAGGCAACTCTGTGTGCCTAGATGTCATCTGGTGAGTGTGCGAGGGGTGATAGTTGCTTCCCTCTGTACATGACCTTTCAGTCCTCGTTCTCTTAGACTTGGAGTGACGAGTCCCGGTAGTCCTCGGTTGAGTGTCGCATGTTCTAGGGCTCCTATTTTCTGCTTGTGATGGCGTGGCATGTCTGTTACGATCCTCCGAGCGGCGAGAGGGCGTGTTACCTTTGCGCCCTTCTTCTGTCGCCACCCCTTTCCCTTTTATCTGGCGCTTCATCATCTCCATATCTGCCGTCATCCTCCTTATTAACTCGTCTTGCTCCCTCACGCGATCCTCTAGAACTCGAGGATCCAGCCTTCGCCTCTATCTTTCAGGACTTTGAGAGTGACGGGGACTAGTGCCTCGTCTCTCCCGCTCGTCCTTCCGGGAGTTCTGTCGCTGGGGTTCTAAATCTGCCATGAGAGGGATAGAGGGTAAACCTTCGCGTCTCTCACCCCTCTCCGGGGTTTTTCCGTCGATAGCAGATTGCAGCAAACCTTCATTGTGCGCCATTGGTTTCAGCTGGAGAGGAAAACTTGATCAAAAGGTTTTGTTCTTTCTATAATTCCCACAGACGGCGCCAATTGTACGAGCACGAAATAATTCTTCTCGTATGATCCTGTTGATCAAGTTTGCGCTCCTCCAAACGTCGTCGCTTTACTTCCTGAAAGCACAAACGTGAGTTAACTGGCGGGTGTGTGCCGGAAACCCCTCCGATGCCTAAGTCAGCAAATAGACAATAGACAAGAGCTCTGTGTATTCGAGAGTCAAAATTGTGATACCTGTACATAGGTCCTGCTATGAGCTTTTATAGATTTTGCCTGACACAATCCTAGTAGGATTTCAACTCTCCCTATGAGAGTCCTCTTAGAAATCACACCCTACTTACTACCAACCAAGTGAGATGGTTTACACAATCTCAGTAGGATTCTGCTTTCCTTAGCAGAATACTTTTAGAAGTCTCATCACTACAAGCCAAGTGAGATAACTACCACGGTTGAATAACAGTATAACTGAGCTAACACTAGCCCTTTGTCATACTAAATCCGCTGCCTTCATATGCAACACCTAGCTCGACCCTTGTTCACTTAGACCTTGGTTTTGTCTGTTTAGACCGAGCTAACTGCAACAATATCCGACCGAGCTAACAAGGCGAGGTCCAACTTGTAAAGCCCAAACACCTCGGCCCATAGCTCGGTACGAACTTCACCTGGCCCAAGCTCGTTAGTTTTTAGACTGAGCTACAGCAGCTCCTACCTCGGTCCGTCGTGCGGCCCAACTTCCAAAGAAGCCTGTTCCTTAGCTCGGCCTAATTTATTTATAAATTACCCTCTCAGATGACATGATTTAAATAAGTATACTTTTTGACTTTTTACGAAAAGATATATAAAAAAATAGAAAGATGATATGATTTAAAAAAAAATTAAAAAATGTGCTAATATCCCACATGTTAAACAAGTTCTGAATATATTATTTTATTTTTAAGTGTGAATAACAAATTTATCATCTTATAACACGCGTGAGAAAATAACGTAACAAGCGAAATCAAACTGTTCAATCCATATCGAACACAAGCTGCTGAGACCTAGGCCCTGTTTGGTAGAGTTGTGGGAAAGTGCTTATAGCTTATGCCTAAACAACTTATAGCTTATAACTATGAACATAAGCTAATTTCTGACTTATAAATTAAGCATCTCCTGTCCCACTCAAAGAATAAGCTGATTTCTGACTTCCAAAAAGTTATAAGTTATGAGCTATAAGCTAAACCAAACACATCAAAATAGCTTAAATTAAGCTGAAAACTGAAATAAGCAACTTTCAAGCTGTACCAAACAGGGCTCTAGGAATATTTTATTTTATTGTTAATTAATAATGACACACAAACTATACGTCTTTATCAAACTCATATAGTGGTCGGCTTTTAAATAAGTTATTAATTCTTTTATTTGGTGCTTATTTAATCCAAATATATAAAAAGTTGAATAACATAGGCCCCGTTTGAAAAGTGAAATTTTAGTTTTTTTTATGTTGTGTTTGGTTGGGGAATTTAGGGAGGGATTTGGAAAGGAAATGGAAAAATGTGTGTGAAACTAGGTGAAATATAGGAATGTTTTATTTACATTTCACCTACCTTTTCTATTTCCCTTTCCAAATCTCTCCCAAAATCCCCCAACCAAACACAACATTAAGGTTAAAATTTATAAAAAGGCAAAATATGTCAAAATAAATAAAATATCACACCAATTCCATAATCATTTCATTTTTTCTTTCACAAATATCACACTTAACAATAAAAAAATTCAATCATCTTCCGAACACAAAAAATTTAGCCTATTAAAATAACCAAAAACTAAAATAATCTATCAAAATAGCAACTTTCCAAACACCTACATAATTAAGATAATACCTTTTCTCAGTACCACTGAAGGACCCATGATTGTGATTGGCTACCCTAAGAATTTTTTTTCTTTTTTCCCATGCAATGTTATCAAGTGGTACTGTTCAACAAAAGAGGGGGGTAAAATAATTTTAGTTATATAGATAACTTGTAATTTTAAAGATGTTTTTAAATTTAAAAGTGTCTCTTTCTTTGAATTTTAAAGTATTTTATAAGGCATAATTATGAACGAAATCGTGTTTCATGACCTTGACTTTCTATAAATATGAATATTCAAACTCGGCAATAAAATAAGAGCAATTTATGCATTAAAAATAATGTTTGTAACATATATCAAAATCTCATATCAATCTACGTTTTTTTTTTTTTTATATATTTTATTTTATATCTAAATGATGAAATTCCCCAACAATATGATAATTCTAATTACTACATTAATTTCGAAAGGTCAACAAAGTTGAGTGTCCACATATACCACATAGAAGCTATCAAAGCCGTGAACTCCAAAGCTTTTTTATTTTAATAATTATTTTAAATCTGAAGTGTTGCGTGCATCTCATCTAGATCTGGTCATTTTCAAAATGAAATAATAAAAGGTTAATTCTAGAAATGGCATTAAAAAAAACCAAACACACTAGGCTAGCTAGCAATCCTGGCTGTGCAATGAAAAAATAAAACAATTGGTAACCTAACTTCACATGGCCATAAACATTTTGATCGATCATATGAACCTAATATGCTCAAATAATACATTTTTTTAATTTGTAATTCAAAAAATATTTACATTTTTCACTTATTTTTAAAATAAATTTTCATTTATTCCCTTGTAACACGCAAAACAACTCTTTTTGGTCACTCTACTATTCGCTTTGGCAATACCTCCCTATCACACTCTCCTTCCCTCCAACTCACCAAACATGTTTTATTTTTCTCATTTTTTATTTTATGTATTAATATTAAATTTGTTTTATGAAAAAATGAATTGAAAACTGGCAATGCTACCAAATACAACCTAAAATTCCTTGTGCTTTATCTGTCTTGAACTATTGTTAATTTGGTGGAAAGTTGAACTGTTGTGAAGAGTCTAGGTGCATGGGTTCTCATTTGAAACATCACAGGCCCCAATAGGGAATAAGGTTTGGAAAGTCTATTGTGGAAAACTTGCATTGTTTGACTTTGTCATAACCTGTTGTAATTCATTTTCTTATTTTTTTTGTCACATCAATTAATATCTCATATCTATTTTTCTACACATCTTTTTATAAAAAGTTAAGAAATACAAACATTCCAAATTTGTAGATGAGCAATAATATTGCCTATGTAGAGAGAGCCGTTGGAGTTGTTGGAGCTGTAGATTTGTTCATGTGTCATTTTCACTTTCCTGAATTGATCACCATTCACTCCGAGAGAGAGAAGTGCCTCAAGGCGTTGAGCATCTACACTGGAATCTACAACACATACCAATAAATTTAGCCACCAAAAAAAAAAAAAAAAATTTAAAATTAAAATCACGAATAAGAATAAGAATTGAGAACTGAATTATTCAATAAACAGCAAAGTTGAATTTTTCAATACCTAAATGTATGAGCTAGCAAGCAAGCTCATTGAATAGCAATGGTGGGTCCAAGAACAAGACGATTAATTTCATCTAATGGGTTCCTTGCCGTATCAATCATTGGATCAGACAATTGGCATTGATTAATGTGTTTCATTGAAATGAATATGATGAATATTTTAAACACAAATCTCAGTCATATGTCAAAAAAAAAAAAATTTCAAAAACTACTTTGAAAATAAAATGTGAAATAAATTTATTCTAGATGTAGTTCATATCACACTGAGCATGTTTGTTTTGAGGGATAAGGGGGTGGGATTGGACTATTAGTCCCACCGGACTAACAGTCCATTGTTTGTTTGAAAATTTTTGTTCCGGACTAATAGTCCCCCCGGACTATTAGTCCTACAAATATGGGACTATCCTATCCCATGGGGGGTGTGGGATAGAAACCATGGGATTGGTGTCCCATGGGATTATTTTGTGAAATGTCCATTTTACCCTCCATGCTATTACTTAGTAAACAATTAAAAAATGGTAAAATAGTCTTTTGAATATTTATAAATTATTTTTTTAGTGTTGTTAATTTAAAACTATATATTAAATTATAAATTATAAATTATAAATTTAATTTAATTAAAAATAATAAATTATAAATTATGGCCTTATAAATTAAATTTTTTTAGTGTTGTTAAAAAATTAAATTTACATATTAAATAATTTTTTTTTAGTATTGTTAATTTAAAATTATATATTAAATAAAAAAATATAAATTATAAATTAAATTTATTTAAAAATAATAAATTATAAATTATGGCCTTATAAATTAAATTTTTTTAGTGTTGTTGAAAATTTAATTTATATATTAAATAAAATTATTTTTTTTATTGTCGTTATTTAAAATTATATATTAAATAAAAATATAAATTATAAATTTAATTTAATTGAAAATAATAAATTAAAAATTGTGGCCTTATAAATTAAATTTTTTTAGTGTTGTTAAATTATAAATTATAGATTATAAGGGTAAAATAGTCTTTTGAACATTTATCCTTATCCAGTCCGTCTAACCAAACATTGAATTTACTAAAAATAGTCCAATCCAGACATCTAATCCCATGACTAAACAAACATAGGATACAAATCCAATCCAACCAAATAGTCCCGGGACAATGTATCCCGGGACTAACAGTCCGATGGATTACAATCCCCCCTTATCCAGTCCGTCCAAACAAACACACCCTAAGTTTAAATTTATACCATGCACTTCATTTTTATTTTACTGTTTTTGAGGTACATGGCTTTTTTCCTAAACCCCATAGTCCTTTATTGCAAAAACAGAAAAGAAAAGAAAAAAGTCTATGTAACCAGAACAAAAAAAAAAAAAAAAAAAAAAAAAAAGATTGAAAATGAAGTGTTCATTTTCTGCCAACTATTTTGGGCTACTTTTTTAGATTCCACAGTATTATTGAATGTAGAATGATGTGATCGAAATTAACCGCATTGACACCATTATTTGGCATCCATTTTTTTCCCTGGTATTTTTAAAGTGTATTTGTAAATTAGTTTCTTACAGTGAAAATTTTGCAGGACTGGGAAGAGATGTTTGGAATTGAATCCTGCCATGCGATTTGAAGCACCAAGGTTGTTGTGTAATAATATGTGTGATTCAATGGGAGGCCTACGTCCATGACAGAGGAAGCGAACAAAATCTACTATATACAACAATGATTACCAGAAGACTCAAACTCTCCGCAACTCTATTTCACTGTAACATTTTCAAACCCTACTTGAAAATAACAATATTCTTGATCTAATAGCCTCGGCCCTTCACCTCTCTAAAAGCCCCTTATAGTATTCTTAATTTGTAATAAATACAAAACATCCCACAACAAAGGTGTTATGTAAAGTAGTAAACAGAAAATGTGCATAGAAAAAGTACCCAATAAAAAAAAAATGTATGATCTACATTAATAAACAAGTTTGGTGTAGATTACATCCGAAATGAATATCAACCACGCATTTCATTTTATGTATTAATAACATTCCTGGTTTATCTTCTCGACCAACACTACTGCCTTAAACAAATGTAGAAATTTAAACGATAGGACAAAGACCTACCCCAGCTACGTAAAATTTACTGGTATAATTTGACTACTAGTATGACAATGATGCCATGTTTACGTCTTATGGGAGGAAATAGTGTAACAAGCCACAATAATACGAGAAAGTGACAAGGCTTAGACCAAGCAAAACTGCTTTGTTTAATATTCCAAGTATGGTTAGTTCGTAGAAGGGTCACTGTTCTATCTCTCTGCCTTCGTTCCTCATCTCCTATATTATGTATATAAGAGCCGTCCAAGAACTATACACAGAGAGAGAGAGAGAGAGAGAGAGAGAGAGAGAGGTGAAAATTGTGTTCAAATAGAGAAAGATTAATGGAGGCATGGAGAGGATTATGTTTGGTAATGGGGATGATGATAGTCATAGGGAGAGGAGAAGGGCAATTAGTAGAGAATTTCTACAGCTCAAGTTGTCCGAACGTGGAAAGCATTGTGAATCAGGTGGTATCTACAAAGTTCAGCCAGACGTTCACCACAGTTCCGGCCACACTTCGTTTATTCTTCCATGACTGCTTTGTTGAGGTACCATACTTTTTGGTGTTCTTATGCCGTTCTGTACAATCATCTGTTCATGCTCTGTTTATATTAATGTGTCGAGAATCTCAAAATTTAAAAATCTCGAGTTATGATCATATGACTGAAAGTCCATTGAATCATATGACAGATTTTGAAGTAGCTGAAGCCTGTCCTGGCATCTCTGTAACTGCTACATATTATAGTTATGTTATAAAAAATTATGGGTATTCACATAGAAATACCATACATTCATTTAAATTTTAAATTACTTATTCAAATAGAAGATGCGGTTGCATTTTTATCTCAAACATTTTCAGGCTGTTTGGTTTTCATACTGAAATTGAATGCTTCTGTTGCGACTTGGACATGACATGAATTTGATCAGTTTGATTTTTTCTTTGTTGTTATTTTTTTATTTTTCTTTTTCTTTTTTCATGGGAATTTCCTATTGTTTTGTCACCTTTCAACCAACTAGCCTGCACTAAAATGTCAAAAGAACACCATAATGGACTAATTCAATTGCTTGAATGGATTGATGGCAATTACTGACAAAGCATAGTCATTGACTTTATACTGATTTGTCCATTATTTGTTCTCATGTATTCTTCCCCTGTTTATGTACCTAAAAAAAATATCCATCCCCTGTTTTCCTTTGCAATTGGCAGGGATGCGATGCCTCGATTATGATTTCGTCACCGAATGGGGATGCAGAAAAGGATGCTCCAGATAATCTCTCCCTCGCAGGAGACGGTTTCGATACTGTGAGCAAGGCAAAACAAGCAGTCGAAGCAGTATGCCCCGGGGTAGTATCATGTGCTGACATCTTGACAATTGCTAGCAGAGATGTTGTAGTCCTGGTATACATTCACTACCCTGCTATTTCTACTTTGAATCGAAGATTCACATTATACCTTTTTGTTTAATCTGATGAAATGAAATCTGTTTGTAGGCTGGAGGTCCTTCCTTCAGTGTAGAGTTGGGACGTCGTGATGGACTAGTCTCCCAGGCATCTGATGTTGCTGGAAATCTTCCAGGGCCTTCCTTCAATCTCAATCAACTAAACACCATGTTTGCCAAGAACAATCTTACGCAGTTTGATATGATTGCATTATCTGGGGCTCACACTGTCGGCTTTTCCCACTGCAACCGCTTCGCAAATCGTCTCTACTCATTCTCTTCATCCTCTCCTGTGGACCCTTCACTGGACTCAAGCTACGCTCAGCAGCTGATGCAAGCATGTCCTCAGAATGTAGATCCCAGCATCGCTGTTGACATGGATCCTGTGACCCCACGAACTTTTGACAATGTCTATTACCAGAATCTCATTGAAGGGAAGGGTATGTTCACTTCAGATGAAGTGCTCTTCACCAACACAGCGTCTCAGTCAACTGTCAATGATTTTGCTAAAAACTCGAATGAGTTTAACGGAGCATTTGCCACTGCAATGAAGAAGCTTGGCCGGGTGGGAGTCAAGACTGGTAGCCAAGGACAGATCAGAATAGATTGCACAAGCTTCAATTCGTAAGGGCAAGCTTCATGCTAAACCTTGGAACACAAAGAGACATATATGAAATAAGACCCGTAAAGAAATTATCACAATCATCTATTTTGTAGATACGGGTGGGTTATCTGATAATTTTCAGTCCACAATTATATATTTCAGAGTTCAGAAATAACTTTTTTTTCTCCTAAAAAAGGCCGTGTATGGTTCAAATTTCATTGATTTGTTAACATTTCAAGTTAAGATTCACTTAAACGGACTATTTTTTAAACCAGTTCAAAACTGGTCCTTAACCAGCAATACCAGTTTTCACAACAACAAAGAAAGCCCTATGAAAATTTAGAAACTTCGGTCTCGTAAGCACGAAAGGAAAATATTGAAAATAATTAGGAATATCATCATCAGTAAACGGACCAAAAATTGTCTGGCAATGGTTACTAGGTTACAGACCTGATGCATGATGATAAATTCCTTTCCCGTGTGCTTCAAAATCCTCTTCCTCTGAAACATCATAAAGCTTTCTCATTCTATGGATGGATAACACGCTTGCCACAAAACTGGGGGCATTCTTTTGGTATAATCCTAGTTTATAACCCATAAAGCAAGACTATGTTACATGTGCATCAGACAAGTTCCTACCTAAGAGGGCATCACCACCATGCGGTGAGATATGGTATTTGTTGTGGCCTACTCTGTATGAACCGTTAATTTTATTGAACCAGAGCGTGTTGATGCTAAAACATAAAAGATCTGAAATCGGAAAAGGAATCCTCTGCTGAAAGCAGGAAACATTATATTCATTACAAAATGGTTTACAAAGCCGAGTTTAATGATCAACAGTTTAATCCAAGTTTGACAAGATACAACACTTGACATTCAAAACATAAGATGTAACATCACTCAACAAAATAGACCCATCTGGGTTAGTAGAAGAATGTGGTAATACCCCAAGTACATCTGGTCCTCATTCTCTGGAGAGCTGTCATGACATATGTTTGCCATCATCTCTCAATGAACATCTTACATAGGTTGGAAACAGTAGAATCTCCACTATCTTGCACAAAATATAATAATCCAAAATAATCAAGTTCTGAAAGCCATGTAGGTTCTCTTCCCACGAGTCTATGTTCGAGATTTTCCATAAAGGTGAGCATAAACACTTCTAGTGCGATAGACAAGAATCATGCTTAAAACAACTGCAATGAGGCAAAGTCCTGACATTATCATGGATGTCAGGAAAAAGCATATGGAACCTTCACACTTCAGGGGTTCATCCAAGCCAAGGCTGCCTAAAATTATTGATCCCAGATCTCGTTGATGGCGTGGTCGATGAGCTTGCTTCTCTGCTTCACTGTCATATATACTGCTTGCAATCACACCAGAGAAGACTAGGGAACCAGCAGGGTTTGCCAGAGTGAGAAAATTGTACAAAGCTCCAAATTTTTTCAAGCCAAACAACTCCGAGGCAGCAGCCGGCACAATTGCCCAGTGGGCCCCATACCCAAGCCCAATCAGCAGAGTACCAATGTACATTGCTCCAGGCCAACCCATAGCAATGAACAAGTGCCCAAATGCCATTATGACTTGGGCAACAGCCATGGCGACTGGCCTTGGATAAGCATAGTCCCTATTCAAGAAAAATCGTGAGGTTGAATGAGGAAGTTTAAAAACCAAGATAACCAATCAAGTTTAATCAGTACCAATTGAAGAATGAAAGCTTACAGACCATACCTGACAATAATCTCAGAAAAGTAACCCCCACCAACACGACCAAGAAAGTTCCAAATGCTGATCAAGGAAACAAATATATGCGTATCATTATATCCTAAAGATTGGCTCATCTGACCCAAATTATCGATCACTGTCAAACCAGATCCAGATCCCAATAGAAGTGAGAAAAAGATGAGCCAAAAGTCTGCCTTTATCAAAGCCTGTGTCAAGGTAAAGTCCTCCCCCCTATGTGGGCCCCTTCTCCGCTTGACCCTCACAGCTCCTTCTGCTGCTGCTTGGGCTAGCTTTGCTTGCAGCTGGGCGATTCTCCTTTGCCTCTCTGAAGCTGGAAGCAAGTCTAATTCCTTAGGTTTCTCATCTTCCATCTCACTAAATATAACCTCATTCACATCATGTTCGGATTGGCTTGGTCCTTGTTTCTGCGGCTCATGCAGAAGAGCTGTTTCAGCTGGATCTCTCGTCTCTGAGCAAAAACTCAACCAGACAGGAATTATAATGGGGATTAATAGAAGAATAAATAAAATCACCGTGAAAATTATGATCACATTTTCATTCAAATCAACTAGATCTTGAACAAGCATGACCGCCATCAAATAAGCAGCCAAAAGGAGGCAGACGCTATAGATAAATGAGAAACTCATCTCATCAGATGGTCTGACTTGTTTGTGACCTCCAACAGGTCTGACAATGAACATAAGGGCAATAATCACCATTGCTGGCCCAACTGCAACCATGAAGATGAGTGACGCGTGATCAGGGGTACGAATCAATGCATATATTTGAGTCAGAATTGCACCACTTAACCCGGCAAATCCCTTTAGTATTCCCACCACGGGACCACGGCTTTTTGGAAAGTTTTGCACACAGGAGACCAGAGCTGCAGTATTGAAGTAGGTCTCACCATTTGTCCCCATAAATATAAGAATGCACATCTGCATAACAACATTAGTTAACAATCTCACTAAAGCAAGATGGTAAACGAAAGTTTGCTTAGCTCTTGGATTAAAAACCCCTATAACTATCTCATCCTTGTAATAGATGCCATTCATCCAACCGAACAACAGAACCAATTATGGTATAAATGCATGTGTTTCTAGGCACTAAGAGACATGCATCAATAATAAAAAGTGAATGAACTACTTGTGCATCAATAATAAATGCTTTGAGGGTGTAACTACAAATATTGTGCATTACTTCTCTAACATATGGGCTAAGAAGTTACAACCAAAGCTGACTCTCTTCAAACTAGATTTTCGTATAGAAAATTGACAAAACAAAGAAACAGAAGGTTTAAGTTGCAACTGCTATACTCGCTAAAAATTATATAAAAATAAAAACTTGCAACTGTTATGACATCTGATATCAAAATTCAACTTTTGAAACAGAGAGAGAATGGAAAAAGAACAAATGTAGGAGGAAAAAGAACAAAGATCAAATCAGTTGAATAAATGTTACCTTCCAATGTAGGAGGAAAAAGAACAAAGATCAATTTTGTTTTCCCAGACATTATGTTTATCATATCCTTAATCAGTATTAATAATTTCTATGGCTGACTATCATTATAAAAGAATGTGCCACACTACAAAAAGCTCAAGTAATTATTATACAAGGTAGTAGCCTAGTAGGAAAATATTTTGGAGAACAACTTGATCCAATATGCATTTGGAAGTGTTAGATTATATATCCATTTTAAAATCACATATATGGAACATGAAGGATATACGAGTACAGGAGATTGTATTGTGAACTGCATACTCCACCCTGTTAGGAAACCGCAATTAAAATTCAAATCAATGCTATAATTTCTTCCGGATCATTTTCTACTATTTTGATAATAAATTTTTTTCAGCACCATTAAATAAACGTCGAGACCATGTGACTTTCTTCATTTTCTTCTAGGTTATCAACTAAAATTTTCCAATTTCTGATTACCACAAGATGCATACTAGAGAAACATCACAAATAAGTCTGAGTCAATATGATTCCCTCACTATAAGCATGACTTGAATGCAAAATCACTAATTATGGAAGATTAACAGTTCCTTCTTCATCTAGGATGTCAATAGGATGCTCATGAGCATTCATATTCTGCTGTCATCTTTCCTATAAAACCACGCAGGCTCGATTTAAAGGAAAATGTTTCCCTAACACAATTGAAGAAAGTGATGGGGAATAACCCCAAAACAACAATAAAGGATTAATAAGTGAAATGGACTTAAAAAGGATTGTTTGAATTGTAATATTCAAATATTTGGGGGAAAAAGAACAGACATCACTTGTAAATATTACCAACGATACCAATGATAAGTTCCGACTCCACAAACATTTTGAGAAGCTTAGGTAGAAAAGATACATATACATGTGGAACACATTTGATATAGCAGAATCATGTGGTCCTGCAAATTAAACTCACTTTTGCAATCAGCAAGTTCAGATCATGATGAATAGACAAGCCAACAGAACAACCAATAGGTTCATGATATGGCAAGCTAGCTCACCTCAGAAAATACAGAAAAAAGTTTACCAATAAATTGTTAAACCCTTTTCACCCTAATGTTGAATCATTTGTGAAACTCTCTACAATATTACAATTTTGATGGAATGGGGAAAATAATTTTCTGATTCCGTAGATTTACGCGAGTTTTAGGCAGAAAAACACGTTCGAGGGGAAGGTAAAACACATCTAGTATAGCAGATATCATGTGGCCCAGCAAATTAAACTCACTTAGCCTTGCAGTCAGCAAATTCAGAGATCCATTGAATCAAGATGAATGGTACAGCGAACAGAACAATCAATGGGTTCATTCAAATAGCAACCAGACACACCTCAGAAAATATACAGATAAATATTTTCGTATAAGTTTTAAGCCCTTTTTGCCATAATTTTAACTCGTTTCAGGCCTATCATCAAGGTTACAAGCCAACATGTAATAAAACGAAAACTCCTGCATGCAGTTTAGTGCCTTGTCTTAACAGCAACTTGTGCAGCAGATGCATAGATTCAAAAAATAAGATCAATTACAGAATCTGAATCAATTCAGAACAGATCACTAGACCATGATCAATTCCAAATAGTTGGGATAACTAGGAATCACGAACAAGAATATTCCACACAGTAATCATAAAACGTGCTTTGAAGATTCAGATAAAAAAAATAAATAACAATATTGAATCTTGCAAGACTTGCAACAACCCAAATCGCTATTCTAGCTAACATGATCTAAAAGAAGACAAATAGGAAAAGTGAAGTGAAAAGTGAAAAAAAAAAAAAAAAAAAAAAAAGGTCATCAAAAAAGAAAGAAGATAGATGCAAAGATAGAACCGAATCGAATGGATGATGATACTCACAGCCCACAAAGGCAAAGCAGGAGCTCGGCCAGTGATGATCAGCCAAACCCAACCATACCCAACAAAGTTCTGCAAAGCACCAACAAGAAGAGCAGCCCATAAAGGCAAGACCTCACACAAAGTCCCAGCCAAGAACCCAACACTGTCCCCGAGGTCTTTGGCAACACCCAATCTCGCAATTTGCTTCTGATTGTAGTTCATAGAGCTCTTAATCACAGGCGATATACTCCCAAACAAGTACCCAATACCCGCACATGATTGCATCCACATTGCGGCCACAAAAACCAGCCATCTGTTGTTGAAAAACGCCACTAACCTCTCTCCAAATCGACCCATCATCATCAGTCCAAATAGCAGTCTTATCTCTCTACTAGTGTGTATGTGTGTGTGTTTTGCTTGGGTTGGGTTGTTCAAATTTGGATTTGAAGATCGAAGACCGAAACGAGATACTGGGGGTATGTCGAGCTGAAGACTTTTTCTTTGTTGTGCTAACTGTTCTTTTTCTCTTTTCTTTTCTGTTCTTTTATATTTTGGGTAGGACTGAGGGAGTATAAAATATTTCTGTGTCGGAGTGATGATAATGATGTCCTTCATGGACCACTCAGGTTGTTTTGGGACCTTTATAAAAAAAATTAATTTTTTTATAAATTAAATTTTTGGATTTTTAATTTTTTTTATACAAAAAAATTAAATGATTGTTTGGAATGATTTAAGTGTACTTTTTGAATTTTTATAAAATATAGATTGAATTTAATGTGATGTGATAAAAAGATAATGTAACTTAAATAAGATGATATGATTTAAATAAGATAGTAATTTTTTAACTTTTTTAGGTTATCCCAAACCGAACCTAACTCTTTTAACATAAAAAAATCCAAAAAACTATAAAAAAAAATGAAAATAAATAAAAATTTTACAAATCAATTTCTTACCGACTTCCTAAAACACCATTCGCTTCACCATCGACCGTGCTGTGCACAAAAACAGAGATATGTGTACATCGGTTGGACTGTCATCATTATATGATTTCTTAAAATATTTTTAGCATTTAATTAAATTTTACTATCAAATTTTAAGTATAATAGTGACCCATCTTTCTACTTTATGGATTAGGTATTTCAATTCACGTTATAAGTTTGCTTTTCAATTTTTTGCGCAATTCTGTCTAAACTTTAACTTTTTTTTGGATAAAAAAAATACAACTTTTCCAAAATAACAATTAACTAAAATTAACTTATCTATTTATCTATTGAAATCAATATATACGTCTATCTATTGAATTTCATCATAATTGTCTGTTGAAATGTGACACGTATCACAGATTCAACAACTTATCTGTAAATTATTTCACATTTATTTATGTATGATAGGATTCAAGAACGTCGATAGAAAATTCGAAGATTTTCGAAGATCTTCGAAGAAAAATTCGAATTCTCTAGAAGATGATGAGAGGCTTAGATTCTTCAATAGTCTCAATTAAGAACAAAAGAGCAAAGAAATGATAGAGATAAGAGATTGGGTAAAGAAGAAGTCAAAGTAGTTAGAGAGAGGATAATAGGAAGGCTCTCCCATGGATCTCCCACTTTCACTCTCAAGGTTGATAATGAAGATGGGAATTAGTTTTTTCCCAAGAGTCATCTCTCCAAAATCCATTCCTTGTAAAGCCATGGGCGGGTGCTATTTATAGGCACCTTATGATGTAGGATGGAACCCATGTGCAAGGCACATGGGGAATATTCTCTCTAACCACCTTGTTTGAGGAAGTAACCTCTCCAAGGATGAGGAAAACCCTCGAAAAGGAGATCAACCTCTCGGTGAACCCTTCTTCTTAGCCACACCTAACCAATGATCCTCAATCATCCCAATGGGTCAAGGGTAGTCCTAGAGGATGTCCTGCCGCAGAAGAGTCAGGCGTAGTTCAAGAGAACGCCATGCCGCAAATATTGCCGAGTCTCAGGGACCCCCTAGATCGTGCCACCTCGACCCGGGCATAGGCTAGTTTAACCGAAGAGTGAATTTATCTCCACTCACCGTCCTCGGGATCGGGTCCTTTGTTCGAACTCCATTACGCCCATAGTTCTGGTGCGTAAATCTTGAAAAGCTCCGAGCCCGCAAGTGTTCTGAGACTCATTAACGGAGCGACTTCTAGATTGCGTCTGAATCCATTCGAAGCCAAGTGCTTCGGATCTCTAGGTTCGTGGATCCGAACCCTTTTGAGTCCGAGTGCCTTAGATCTCTAGGCTTGCTCAATACCCTTTTGAGTCCGGGCCCTAGTAAGTCTCTAAGTTTGTGGATCCGAACCCTTTCGAGGCTTAAAACGATTCAGCCCGTTTGATGGCGATAAATCCAGGCCCACTAATCTTGGACTTGCGATAAATTCGGGCCCACCAACCTTGAATTATTGGGCTAATTAATTTAGTGGGCTCAAATTAGCTCCTTTTACATTTGCCCCTTGCGTGTATGAGAAATTTTAGTTTTCTCGGACATTCATAATTTCACCTTTTCAGCCATGCTTCACATTACATTTTTGGAAATATTTGGTCTTGACAGAGTCTATGGATAAAGCTAAGGACTCACCGTAATTTACGGATAAAATCGACAAGTAAAAAAAAGCTTTTTTTTTTTTTTTTTGGCCTCTACGCCATGTTTGGGACCACATTAGTTGTGCCACATTTTTTTTTTTTATAGTCAAGCTTGGTTTTTTATTTTATTTTATTAATTCTTCAACCAACTCCAAATTCTCTGATTGATTCTTTTATAATAACTAAGGCCCATATTGCTTACTTTAAGGCAAATTCTGGACGCCCACACTTTTTTTGCTTCTCTAAAATCTTCAAGGCCCATTATAAATACATATATTCTTGGGCCATCAGAGGAACAAACCCTATTCTGAGCCTACTCTCTCTCTCTCTCTAAAACAGAGACCAACCCAGCTCTCTTCTTCTTTAATGAAACAGAGACTATCGCCATTTGCATGCTAGCCGTCGCAGCTCCAAGCAACACCACCGAAGCCCCACGCCACTACCACGGTTGGCCAGCATCGGCACCAGCTAGTCACGGTTGCTGCTTGCTTGTGCTGCTAACGTCCTACAACCTCGCCACTACCTTCAGCCGTGATTTGATCAACGCCGACCATGCCGCCTTTTCAACGCGGCGTTGGTCTGTCTAGTTACTCCGTCGCTTGCACTCCGCTTGCTACCGCCGGCAACCACAGCCTAGGGATGCAGTGACTCAACCTTATCCGTCGCGGCCTTGCTTGTGTTGACCTTACGCATGCTGCTCGCGTCTTGTGCCGCTGATCTACTCAACTGAGTGCTGTCAGCTCGCGTGTGCCTTGTTCGCACCGTGGCTTTGCCTTGCTTCTCTACTCCAAGCACTGTCATCACTAGACGTCGTCATCACTGCTGTGTCTCTGCCCTCTAGCACCGCTCGTGTCGCTGCGGACCTGTCCTGGTTATTCTTGGACTCAAGCCAGCTCTTCATTTTGATGAGCTTTGGTCTTCATTTAAGAAACTTCATTCTTCTTTATCATTTCGGATCTCTTTGACTGGCTCTGATTATATATATCTTGAAACCCTTACTTGAGATTTGGGACTTTTATTGATAGACTGGATATAGATAAATCTTCAAAACTGGGCTGTTGAATTTCACTGCTGATTTTGCAAGATCAAAACACACCATGACATTGCACTCCTCCTGATTTTTAAAACTTGAGCCCGTGCCTTGATAATTTTGATACAAATAGAACTATTGAAAAATATTGAGCATTCGCTGGTTGTCTCATGTGAATTTATTCATTACCATCCTTGTGAATGTTGGAATAGTTACTGTTGAACTCTTGTTATTAAATAATTGATTGTTTGTAGAAAATAAGCCCTTGTGTGTTGATTGTTGCTGCTACTAAGAATATTGAAACAATAGCATCGACTTCATAAAAGTAAAATGATCTTGTTATTTATTGATAATGTAAGAACATCATACTTGACTTTCATGTACTCGGTGAAAGAATTCTTGATACCCGAACTTAGCGAACAATTTGTTTGAAATGATGAAGTGCCATAGCAGAAAGTAGAATCATATATTGTTGATTATTGAACTTGTGGATACCTCATTGCTCGATTTTATTATTTCAGCTAAATGGACCTTTTCGTAAGAAGTCCACCACCTCAGGGCCCTTGAAAGTTGCACTAATGAAGACAAAGGGTTGTTCTTCGAAAATCTGAGTGGAAGCAAGGTTGTCCCTCAGGAGTTCGATTAGTAGCACACACTCTACTTTGGCAAGAAAGATACCTCTGGAAGGAAACTGCGTCTATTAAGTTTGTACCAACAGAAGTAAAGATTGTCTCTCAGAAATCCAAGTGGAAGCAAGGCTGTCCCTTGGAAGTTCGAGTGGATGCACACTTCTACTTTGAAAACTAATGGAAGTAAAGGCTGTGACCTCGGAGCCCTCAGAACCCGCACTAATGAGAGTAAGGGCTATTCTTCGGAAGTTTGAACAGAAGCAAGGCTGCCCCTCAGGAGTCTGAATAGTAGCACACACCCTACTTCGGCAAAAAAGATCTTCGAAACTCACACTGATGAAAACAAGGGTTGTTCTTCGGACCCGCACTAATGAAAGTAAGAGCTGTCCTTCGGAAGTCCGAATGGAAGCAAGGGTTGACCTTCAAAAGTCCGGGTGAGAACTCCACGACCCTGGGGTCCTCAGAACCCATTCTAATGAAGGCAAGGGCTATCACTCGGAAGTCCAAACGAAAGTAAGGTTGTTCATTTGGAGTCCAAAAGTAGCACACACTCTACTTTGGCAAAAGAAGATCTCTTCTGACAGGTAACTGAGACTCAAGGGTTGTTCTTTGAAAGTCCAAGTGGGAGCACTACTTTAGTGAAAAAGATCCTCGAAGCTCACATTGATGGAAGTGAAATCTGTTCTTCGAAAGTCTGAGTGGGAGTATACACTCTACTTCAGCAAGAAAGATATTCAAAGCTCTCATTGATGAAAGCAAGGGCTATTATTTGGAAGTCCGAGTGGGAACACACACTCTGCTTCAACAAGAAAGACTCTCAAAGCTTGCATTGACGGAAGTAAGGGCTAGTCTTCGGGAGTCCGAGTGGGAGCACACACTCTACTTTAGCAAGAAACACTCTTTGAAAGTCTGAGTAGAAAAACACACTCTACTTCAGCAAGAAAGATCCTTGAGGCTCGCACTGATGGAAATGAGGTTTGTTCCTTGGAAGTCCAAATGAAAGTAAGGGCTATCCCTCGGAAGTCCCGGTGGAAGCATACTATTTTCTTTGGCAATCAATGGAAGCAAATGCTATCCCTCGAAGCTCGCACTAACAGAAGCGAAATCTGTTCTTCGAAATTCTGAGTGGGAGAACACACTCTACTTCAACAAGAAAGATCTTCGAAGCTCGCATTGATGGAAGCAAGGGTTATTCTTCGGAAGTTTGAGTGGGAACACACACTCTGCTTCAACAAGAAAGACCCTCGAAGCTTGCATTGATGGAAGTAAGGGCTATTCTTCGGAAGTCCGAGTGGGAGCACACACTCTACTTCAGCAAGAAAAACCCTCAAAACTTGCATTCATGGAAGCAATGGTTGTTCTTCGGAGGTCCGAGTAGGAGCGCACTTCTACTGCGTCAAGAAAGGTCCCTTCAGGTTGGTAACCGAGTCTACGATTCCTCTTTTTTCTTTGAGGGGCAATAAAAATTGAAAACTATTTCAAGCAACATAACACAATGAAGATATACAATGTAGAGAAAATAACTTCTAATGGAGATACACAATATTGAGGAAATAACTTTCTTCATAACATAAGAAAGAAAGATAGATAGAAAATAATTGGACAATGCAGTAAATACAAATTGTAAATGTCATAGGTAAACTTCTTCTACAGAATGTCGACATTTGCCCATAGAGTTGCAAGGTCATTTGGAAAGCTTTCACCAACTGCTCGGGTTGTGGCCGTCATATGTCATCATAGCCACGTTTTCTAAGATATCCTAGGCCCCTATTCTTTAAACTCTAGCTCATCTGCTTCGACTTTCCTTCTAAAGACCTTTTTAAGCGTCTGACACTTTTCTGTAGGATGTCCTAGTGATCGGTGGAAAACACAATAATTAGGGCCCTCGCGGTCCTTCTTTGGCAAAAGCTCTTCGATACGAGGCAACTTCAGTTCCCCGTCTACCACCCATTTTTTAACTAAGGCCTTCACCTCCTCAACACTACACAGAAAATGAGTGTCATCTTTATAGTTTTTCCTCTTCTGACCTCTGAATTCCTCCCCCTGCGACTTTCGTGTAGAAGATGCGGAAGTCGCAGTGACAAAAGGTCCTCGGGATGACTTGAAGCTGGTTTTATAACTAGTCTCGAACCCGATTTCCTGAGACTGAGGTATGTTGATGTTTCAAGATGCTTCAATTAGTGCCGAGAAAGTGGGTAACTTGTGATTAACAAGAAGCATTTTGTACCCGTTCAATGCCCCTTCAATACAGATTTGGACCAAGTAGCTTTCCTCTACAGCCTCGTGACAGTCCACGGCTTTATCTTGGAACCTCTTCACATATTCAAGAATGTTTTCACCCTCCCGCTGCTTTTCCTTACAAAGGGTAAGTGTGGTCACTTTCTCGGCCACCTGAAAGAATTTGGTGTAAAATTTGTTGACCATCTCTTCCCAACTTCGGATAGAGTTTGGCGCCAAGTTAACGTACCAACTATATGCTCGGTTGGTGAGGGACTTGGAGAATTCTCTCAGTCAGAGGATATGATTTGAACCATGAATCCCCAAAGTCTCTATGAACCGAACAACATGTTCTAGATCATTTCTTTGCTTGCCATCGAATTTGATGAACTTCGGCACTGTGTACCCATCCGGGTATGGATAACTTAACATCTCGATAGGGTATGGTGGCTTGACATCTGGATCAGGCAAAGAGGGTAAAGTCCTCTTGTCTCGTTCGAGATCGAACATAGCCTGCACATCGACGAGAGTGAGAAATTGTTGAGGGAGAGAACTTGATAGTAATATTCCCGAAACTTGGCTTGTAGACCCGAAAACCGAGCCTGGAGCGACTTGGCCATTTGGGTGTTGAGAATTCATCATCGATAATGACACATGACGATATTGGCCATCGGCACCTATGGACACACCATTTGGTGATGGGACGTTGCATTGGGTCCCATAAAGTCCATTGCACGCCACGACTATAGTAGGTTGGGCTTGCAAACTCGGCGTCGGAGCCAAAGGAGACCCACTCAGTACATGGGTAAAATTTACAATCGGTAGAACAAAATTAGGCATGGGTGGAGCACCATTTTGTAGAGAAATTTCTGTAGGCCTTCCTTAAACTTCTACAGCAGCTGGAACACCATTCATCGCGCTAGGAACTCCTTCAACCATCGATGGACCATGGCTCAATCCTCCAGTTGCGTGATTTTGCGCTCCATGGGCCACAAGTTGGCCATGACTTGTTCCTCCTAGCACTTGATTTTGCACACCATTTTGTATAACTTCAGGGAGAATTTTGGATGGATCTTGATGGTTTTGACCATTCCCAACATTACCATGAAAGTGGTGCGAAATTTGAACTCATTACCAACAAGGTATGGGTGAGATTTTGAAGGGTGAGATTTTGAAGGGTCGTGAGAATCTCTTGTTGAGTGTGTTGGAGTCCTTGAATGGCTTCAAGGATGAGAGGTGCGTCTTGAACTTGAGTCCTCTCATCACCACCGTTGGAAGACCCTTCTTGACGAAATTCTTCTTCTCTCGCCATCTTCACCAAAGTTGTGTAGATTTCGGATCTTGTTGAGACCATTAACCAATCCGCTTCCTCAGTGAAGTCGCCAAATGTATGATAGGGTTCAAGAACGTCGTTGGAAAATTCGAAGATCTTCGAAGATTCTTGAAGAAAAATTCGAATTCTCTAGAAGATGATGAGAGGCTTAGATTCTTCAATAATCTCAACTAAGAACACAAGAGCAAAGAGATGATGAAGATAAGAGATTGGGTAAAGAAGAAGGCAAAGTAGTTAGAGAGAGGATAATGGCAAGGCTCTCCCATGGATCTCCTACTTTCACTCTCAAGGTTGATAATGGAGATGGGAAATTAGTTCTTTCCCAAGAGTCATCTCTTCAAAATCCATCTATTGTAAAGCTATGGATGGGTGCTATTTATAGGCACCTCATGATGTAGGATGTACCATGTCCGAGGAGGTGACCTCTCCGAGGATGAAGAAAACCCTCAAATAGGAGATCAATCTCTCGGCGAACCCTTCTTCTTAGCCACACCTAACCAATGATCCCCAATCATCCCAATGGGTCAGGGGTAGTCCCAAAGGACGTCCTGTCGCAAAAGAGAACACCCCAATCATCCCAAAAGGTCAGGGGTAGTTCAAGAGAACGCCCTGTCGCAAATATTGCCGAGTCTCAAGGACCCCCTAAATCGTGCCACCTCGACCCAGGTATAGGCTAGTTTAACCGAAGAGTGAATTTATCTCCACTCACCGTCCTCGGGATCGGGTCCTTTGTTCGAACTCCATTACGCCCATGGTTCTGGTGCGTAGATCCCGGAAAGCTCCGAGCCCGTAAGTTGTCACGCCCCAAAATTCGGACAATTAAATATTAAATTAGGACTAAACCCCAATCAATATTTCATCATTCAAATCCTAGGGTAAAATAAAAAAAACTAAACGCCAACCAAACCATTCACCATAATTTCATAACTAACCAATACCTCAACATTAAGGTAACAATAAATAGTCAAAATAAACTTAAATAATGTACGGTTACAAACCATGCCAAATTATCCCAATACTAAAGTCATAAAAAAAATAAATAAATAAACACATAAACTAATATCAATCATAAACTCAAGAAAACAAAAGAAGTGCCAGAGATGCCCAAAATCTATGGTTACTCCACGTCACCACCGTAACCCCAACTAATCCTGTAAAGGAAGCTCGGCTGCGCTCAAACAGAATACACCTGAGTTGCCAAAAGACAAAACGGGTCAGTATATAGGTATACTGATATGAGTATAAAATTTAATACCCACGTGTCCACCAGACACAAACAAAAATACATTTAATTCTTGTTACAGGACAAGACAAATAGTTCCATCCGCACCGAGACGAATAGGTAGTTTCTCGAGATACGGTGACATTTAGTTTCTTACCCGTACACAACAAAATATAAATTAAGTATAGAATAAACAAAATAAAAATAAAAATATGATGGGTCAGCCCTGGATAAAAAAAAATTAGTAAGACCCACCATCCTGCAAAACAAATAAAGTTAGTATAATTTAATCATAAGTAACTTCCTGAAAAAGTATAAAAATTCACCATTTTATACTTAAATAATTTGAATTGATCAAAACTCAAAGAACGAAAGTTGTACAGAATCAAATTTCCTAAAAGACTGCGTGAACGAATTTAACAGAAACTAAACAGGTTAAAAGAAAACCTTAATAGAAAAACCTAGATGGAATTCAATCGAAAAATCTAAAGTTGAAAACGAACAAAAACTGCCCTAAGATGATTTTTTTCGGAAAAGTTTAAAACACGAAAAGTGTGCAGAATAATGTTTTACTTTAGTTTGTGTAAACCAATAAAAATGAACTCGTTTCGTGGGTTAAAACAACATCTAAAGTCTGTATTGCCAAAATGAATTAAAACTACTATAATCAAGATCATCCGATTATAAGTTCTAATCGATCTTTTGAATAAAAAGTTAAAATACAAAAATTGTCTAGAATCACGTATACATACCTCTGCTCAAATTTCATAATTTATCGAGGTCGTTTACTATTTTTCAATATGTACAAATCAATACAATTCACACTATCACAAAAAAACTCATCATCAAATTCTTTGTATCTTAACTCCACCACTTCGGCCATCCACTTCCGGCCTACACATATATCCCATGTGTCTCCCGTATACCAAACATCGCTCTGAAACCAAACTTGCACGGGGATATCGTTCCGAGTTTGAGTCACACTCCCTGGATAGTTAACATATATGTACGTGTGTAAATCAAAGCACTCGTCTACTCATGAGAACGAGACAACAATATACATATACAAAACATTTCACTCATGAAAACAACATAACAATGTCAAGCCTAAGGCATTCAAATAAATCTCATAATCCTCACTTTTTTTTTATGCACTATTTCTCACCACCACTCAAATAAAATAACAATCCATGGAGTCATGGTGGAGTATAAAGAATTTATCTATGAGTTGCTAATTACTTTTAATTTCATATAATCATAAGTGTGATTATAACCATAAAATAAATTCATATAAAAATCTTAAACCTGGCATACACAACCAATCAAAATAATTAACATCAATTAATCAACTAAAAGCCCTAAACCTTACATATACAACTAAAGAAAATAATTAAAATCAATCAATCATCTATAAACCCTAAATCTTACATTCACAACTAATTAAAATAATTAAAATTAATCTATCATCTTTATGTAAAAACAAAATCAAACTAACATCAAACAAACAAAAATAAATAAATAAATAACAACAACGAATTAAACATAAATCAAGGAAAGTAGATTTTGTACTCACAATATTATTTTGAAGATCAAAGAAATATTTGGAAAACTAATAGAACCATCAAAATAAAATCCTAATCTTTTTTTTTTTTCTTTTTCCTTCTTTTTTCTTTTTTTTCCCTTGCCGCCGTCCCTCTCTTTCTCTTCTTTGATCTCTCTCTCTCTCTCCCTCACGGCTTTCCGCTGCGCCTTTGTTTCACTTTTTTTTTTTCTTCTTTAATTGATAACCTAATCACTTATTATATTATTATATTATATAATATAAATACAAACTAATCACTTATTATATTATTATATAACCTAATAGTTATTATATTATATAATATAAATACAACATAATTAAAACATAAATAAATATGATATATATTTTATCAATATATAAAACACTTTTTTTAAAACAATATAAATATATCAATATTTGGATTAATTACCTATAATTAAATAACACATTAAATTAATTAAATAACACATTAAATTCTTATGTAACCACACAATTAATAAAGCAAAAAATAAATAAAATAATAATAATCATAATAATAATAAATAATGACTTAAGAAAAATCCGGATAACTACAATATACACACCTCAAAAGAATCTCGTCCTGAGATTCGATAAGAGAGAGTACTAAGCAAAAAGTTCCGAGTGCATACGCTGAATTTTCTCTTCTAACTCCCAGGTAATATCGTTCTCATCCTCGCTCCATTGCACTTTCACCAAGTTCACTTTCTTGCGCCGTAACTGTTTTACATCCCGATCTAGAATAGTAACCGGTCGCACCACATACGTTAGATCGTCACTAATCTCCAACACTTCTGGTGATACTACTTGGAAAGGGTCTTGTACACATTTCCGCAATAAAGATACATGGAACACATTGTGAATCATAGTTAAAACAGGTGGTAGAGCTAATTTGTAAGCCACATTATCAATCCTCTCAGTGATCTCATATGGTCCCACAAATCTAGGTGCCAACTTTCTCCTCTTTCCAAACCTCATGACCCTCTTCATCGGCGAGACCTTCAAAAACACAAAATCTCCAACATTCAACTCTATCAGCATAACTCTTCTGGCGGCTTTGTGCAGTCTTAATACGTTTTTGAATAATGTTCACCTTCTCCGTGGTCTCTCTCACCAACTCTGGCCCTTACAATGGCGCATCTCCTACCTCCATCCAACAAGCAGGTGATCGACATGGCCTCCCATACAAAGCCTCAAAAGGTGCCATCTTGATACTGGAGTGATAACTATTATTATAAGCAAACTCCACCAATGGCAAGTGTTCTTCCCAACTACCACCAAGATCGAGGACACAGGTTCTCAACATATCCTCCAAGATCTGATTTACCCGCTCAGTTTGCCCATCCGTTTGAGGATGATAAGTCGTGCTCAAGTCTAACCTAACACCCAAAGCATGCTAAAAACTCTCCCAAAACTCTGCCACAAACAATGGATCACAATCCAAAACTATAGAAACTGGTGAGCCATGAAGTCACACCACCTCCCGAATATACAGCCTAGCTAGTTTATCCGCAGTTCGGTGAACACTGATAGGAATAAAATGAGCAGACTTGGTGAGTTGATCCACTATCACCCAAATAGATTCATTGCCTCGCTTAGACCGCGACAATCCATCCACGAAGTCCATAGAGATGTACTTCCATTTCCAAGTAAGAATCTCAAGAGGCTGCAAAAGTCCAAACGGTCGTTGGTGTTCTGCCTTAACCTATTGACACATATAACATCGAGAAACATACTCTCGTACATCCTTCTTCATACCTTCCCACCAAAACATCTTCTTCAGGTCATGATACATCTTAGTCCCACCAGGGTAAATGGTATATCGGGACCTATGGGCATCATCCATAATCTCTTTTCTCAATTCAACAATGTTAGGTACACACAACCTGCCCTTGAATCGCAATCCCCCATCTGAGTCCACAGACCAATTAGTAAGACAATCATCGATCAAATCCACTACAAGGTCATCGAGCTTGCTGACAAGAAACTCATCTAAATTCTGCATATGACGAACTTTACCCAGTAAAACCGGCTGCACAGTCAAACTACCAATGTATGCCCTCTCAGCACTCTCTATTGGTTGAGCATCATGCATCGAAATTAACTTTAAGGACTTCCATTCCTGAATCATCAAAGAAGCTATCATCCCATGTTGTCGACTAAGTGCATCTGCAACCACATTTCCTTTTCCCGGGTGGTAAAGGATCTCGAAATCATAACTACTGACAAATTCAACCCACCTCTGTTGCCTCATGTTTAACTCTTTTTGAGAAAAGAGATATTTGAGGCTCTTGTGATCTGTGTACAACTCAAAGTGCTCCCCAAACAAGTAGTGTCGCCACACTTTCAACGCAAAAACAACTGTTGCCAACTCTAATTGCCAACTCTAAGTCATGAGTAGGGTATCGTCTCTCATGAGGTTTTAATTGTCGAGAAGCATAAGATACAGCCTTCTGATGCTGCATCAACACACATCCCAACCCAGTTCCACTCGTATCAGTAAACACTACTAACTTTTCTCCTTGTACCGGTATAGTTAACACTGGAGCTGTAGTTAACTGCTGCTTTAACTCCTGGAAAGCTTTCTTACAATCATCTGTCCATAAGAACTTTACATTATTGTGGGTCAACTTGGTCATAGGTACTACAATAGTGAAAAACTTCTCTATAAATCTCTTGTAATAACTGGCTAGTCCTAAAAAACTTCTCACCTCTGTAGGGTTCGTGGGCTGCTTCCATTCCTTAACCGCAACAACTTTCTCAAGATCTACCGCTATTCCCTGATTGGACACAACATGCCGCAAAAATCGAACTTCTTTCTCCCAAAAGTGGCACTTACTGAACTTAGCGTATAACTGTTACTCCATCAAAGTCTGCAATACAACTTTCAAGTGTTCTTTGTGTTCCTCCTCATTCTTAGAATATGCCAAGATATCATCTATGAAGATAATCACAAACTTATCTAGATACGGTTGAAAAATTCTATTCATCAAGTCCATGAAATAGACAGGTGCATTGGTCAAACCAAAAGGCATTACAGGAAATTCGTACAACCCATATCGGGTCCGAAAAACAGTAAGCGGTATACTTTCCTCTGACACACCCATTTGATGGTAACCCGTTCTGAGATCAAACTGAGAGAACATGGCTGCCCCCTTCAACTAATCAAACAAGTCATCAATTCTAGGTAACGGATACTTGATCTTGATAGTCAACTTGTTTAGCTCTCTGTAATCTATGCACATACGGAGAGTGCCATCTTTCTTGGAGACAAAGATCGCAGGTGCTCCCCACGGAGAGTTACTTGAACGAATGAACCCTTTTTGAAGCATCTGTTCTAATTGCTTTTTCATCTCCACAAGCTCCTTAGGCACCATTCTATATGTCGCCTTAGAAATCGGTGCAGTTCCCAGCACTAGGTCACAGCGAAATTCTACTACCTGTCGAAGTGGAGGTCCAGGTATCTCCTGAAATACATCCTCAAACTCACGCACCACATCTACCTCACTAATATCCTGCTTAGGGATTTCTACCGAGCACAGAAAACTCATCATCACCGACTCTTCTCCATCGCTAGAAGTGTGGCTAAGTCATGGCATACCGGGAATATCTATATTTGCAGTCCTTCTAGCACAATCTAGAGTCACAAAGTGTTTTCGCAGCCAATCCATACTCAAAATAATTTCAAACCTCTCAAACCCTAACACAAGGTCTGCATACAAGACTCTACCCGCAAAGTCAATTTCAAAATCTTTGCACATCTCATAAAAAATAATTGCCCCTCCTAAAGGGGTCTCAACACGAATAGGTCTAGACAAAGAGGTAGTTACAAGGTGTTCTCTTTCTACAAACTGCCTACATATGAAACAATGAGAGACACCAGAATCAAAAAGTACTCTAATGGATTCTTAAAAAAAATTAAAGATACCTTACAGCCATCACCTTCAAGTTAAACATACAAGAAGAATTCGTTCATAAATACTTAGAATAAATTCAACCACCAAACTAAACCAGTTAACCCATGTTTCCACAATCTGAGGATCACCTAAACTCTCACAAGTCTAGGGTAACCGAGAGCTCTAATACCAAACTATCACGCCCCAAAATTCAGACAATTAAATATTAAATTAGGACTAAACCCCAATCAATATTCCATCATCCAAATCCTAGGGTGAAACAAAAAAAACTAAACGCCAACCAAACCTTTCACTAACTAACCAATACCTCAGCATTAAGGTAATAATAAATAGTCAAAATAAACTTAAACAATGTACGGTTACAAACCATGCCAAATTATCCCAATACTAAAGTCATAAAAAAAAATAATAAATACATAAACTAATATCAACCCTAGGCTCAAGAAAACAAAAGAAGTTTTAGAGATATGCCCAAAATCTATGGTTATTCCACGTCACCACCGTAGCCCCAACTAATCTTGCAAAGGAAGTTCGGTTGCGCTCAAACAGAACGTACCCGAGTTGCCAAAAGACAAAACAGGTCAGTATATAGGTATATTGGTACGAGTACAAAATTTAACACCCACATGTCCACCAGACACAAACAAAAATACATTTAATTCTTATTACGGGACAATACAAATAATTCCATCTACACCGAGACGAATAGGTAGTTTCTCGAGATACGGTGACATTTAGTTTCTTACCCGTACACAACAAAATATAAATTAAGTATAGAATAAAAAAAATAAAAATAAAATTATGATGGGTCAGCCCTGCATAAAAAAAATTAGTAAGACCCACCATCCTGCAAAACAAATAAAGTTAGTATAATTTAATCATAAGTAACTTCCTGAAAAAGTATAAAAATACACCGTTTCATACTTAAATAATTCGAATTGATCAAAACTCAAAGAACGAAAGTTATACAGAATCAAATTTTGTAAAAGACCATGCGAACGAATTTAACAGAAACTAAACAGGTTGAGAGAAAACCTTGATAGAAAAACCTAGACGGAATTCAATCGAAAAATTTAAAGCTGAAAACGAACAAAAACTGCCCTAAGATGATTTTTTTCGGAAAAGTTCAAAACACGAAAAGTGTGCAGAATAATGTTTTACTTCAGTTTATGTGAAACCAATAAAAATGAACTCATTTCGTGGGCTAAAACAGCATCTAAAGTCTGTATTGTCAAAATGAATTAAAACTACTATAATCAAGATCAACCGATTATAAGTTCTAATCGATCTTTTTAATAAAAAGTTAAAACACAAAAGTTGTCTAAAATCACGTATACATACCTCTGCTCAAATTTCATAATTTATCGAGGCCGTTTACTATTTTTCAATATGTACAAATCAATACAATTCACACTATCACAGAAAAACTCATCATCAAATTCTTTGTATCTTAACTCCACCACTTCGACCCTCCACTTCCGGCCTACACATATATCCCATGTGCTTCCTGTATACCTAACACCGCTCTGAAGCCAAACTTGCATGGGGATATCGTCCAAAGTTTGACTCACACTCCCCGGATGGTTAGCATATACGAATGCGCGTAAATCAAAGCACTCGTCTACTCATGAGAACGAGGCAACAATATACATATACAAAACATCTCACTCATGAGAACAATATAACAATGCCAAGCCTAAGGCATTCAAATAAATCTCATAATCTTCACTTTTTTTTTAATACACTCTTTCTCACCACCACTTAAATAAAACAACAATCCATGGAGTCACGATGGAGTATAAGGAATTTATCTATGGATTCCTAATTAATTTTAATTTCATATGTGTAATTACAACCATAAAATAAATCCATATAAAAATCCTAAACTTGGCATACACAACGAATCAAAATAATTAACATCAATTAATCAACTAAAAACCCTAAACCTTACATACACAACTAAAGAAAATAATTAAAATCAATCAATTATTTATAAACCCTAAATTTTACATCCACAACTAATCAAAATAATTAAAATTAATCTATCATCTTTATGTAAAAACAAAATCAAACTAACATCAAACAAAAATAAATAAAAACAACAAATTAAACATAAATCAAGGGAAGTGGGTTTTGTACTCACAATATTATTTTGAAGATCAAAGAAATATTTGGAAAACTAATGGAGCCACCAAAACAAAACCCTATTCTTTTTTTTTCTTTTTCTTTTTCCTTCTTTTTTTTTCCTTGACGCCGTCCCTCTCTTTCTCTTCTTTGATCTCCCTCTCTCTCTCTCTCTCTCTCTCACGACTTTCTGCCGTCCCACCCACTGCCACAGTGTGTTTGTATCTTGTTTTTTTTTTTTTTTTTCAATTGCCACCTCACTAATGGTGAGATTAGTGATGGCAAATTAGTGGTCTATAACATTGCTCAATTGATAGAGAAATGCTTTAGACCACTAATTAGTGGTGGCTCTAATGATGTGGCAGTGGGTTAGTGGTGGCTCTAATGATGTGGTAGTGGATCCCATCCACTGCCACAGTGTGTTTGTGCCTTGTTTTTTTTTTTTTTTTTTTTTTTTTCGATTGCCACCTCGCTAGTGGTGGGATTAATGATGGCAAATTAGTGGTCTATAGCATTGCTCAATTGATAGGGAAATGCTTTAGACCACTAATTAGTGGTGACTTTAATGATGTGGCAGTGGGTCACCCACTGCCACAGTGTGTTTGTGCCTTGTTTTTTTTTTTTTTTTTTTCAATTGCCACCTCACTAGTGGTGGGATTAGTGATGGCAAATTAGTGGTCTATAGCATTGCTCAATTGATAGAGAAATGCTTTAGACCACTAATTAGTGGTGGCTCTAATGATGTGGTAGTGGGTCCCACCCACTGCCACAGTGTGTTTGTGCCTTTTTTTTTTTCTTCAATTGCCACCTCACTAGTGGTGGGATTGGTGATGGCAAATTCCTGGTTTATAGCATTGCTCAAATATTATATAGATGTGTATGTAATTTATGTGTTGGTGATATTAAATAAAAATAATAATAAAATGATCAATTAAAAAAAAATTGATGAAAAGTTCATCCCAAATGGGGATGAGGTATTAGATTTAACGTAAAATCTTATTTGGTGATGGGGACATGTCGAAAAGTTTGTCAGAGTTGAAAAAGTTGTGGGCGGCAACAAGTGGTGCTGGTGAGATAATTTGTAAGATGAGCTAATTTGAGCCCACTAAATTAATTAGGCCCAATAATCTAAGGTTAGTGGGCCCGAATTTATCGCAAGTTCAAGATTGGTAGGCCCAGATTTATCGCCATCAAATGGGCTGAATCGTTCTAAGTCTCGAAAGGGTTCGGATCCACGAACTTAGAGATTTACTAGGGCCCAGACTCGAAAAGGTATTGAGCAAGCCTAGACATCCAAGGCATTTGGACTCGAAAGGGTTCGGATGCACGAACCTAGAGATTCGAAGCACTTGGCTTCGAACAGATTCAGACGCAATCTAGAAGTCGCTCCGTTAATAAGTCCTAGAACACTTGTGTAGCGATCCGGATTTTTCGTAAGTCATTATTTATTATTATTATGATTATTATTACTTTATTTATTTTTGGTTTTATTAATTGTGTGGTTACATGAGAATTTAATGTAGTATTTAATTAATTTAATGTGTTATTAATTATAGGTAATTAATCCGAATATTGATATATGTATATTGTTTAAAAAAATATGTTTTATATATTGATAAAATATATATCATATTTATTTATGTTTTAATTATGTCATATTTATATTATATAATATAATAACTATTAGGTTATATAATAATATAATAAGTGATTAGTTTGTATGTATATTATATAATATAATAACTATTAAGTTATATAATAATATAATAAGTGATTAGGTTATCAATTAAGAGCAATGCTATAGACTACTAATTTGTCATCATTAATCCCACCACTAGTAAGGTGGCAATTGAAAAAAGAAAAAAAAAAAAAAAAAAGACATAAACACACTGTGGTAGTGGGTGGGATCCACTGCCACATCATTAGAGTCACCACCAATTAGTGGTTTAAAACATTTCTGATAATATTTTCATACACGACTTAAATTTTTTTGGTACTCATCTCTAGCATTTTTTTTCCCCTCCTTTTGATAATTAACAAGATTTTAACTCCTTAAGAATTTTTTATTTTACTTTATATGTAAAAAGATATTTATTATAAAATATTTAAAAGCCTCCGAGTGTTTGAGTTAATCATGAAATTGTCATTTATGCATAGGAATTATCTGGCATTAGCATGGGATTAAATTTATAAATTTTTATATAATTCTATAATTAAGACCGTATTAAGATAGAGAGGAAAAAAAATTATATATAGATGAGAGGAGGGAAAAATAATAACCAATATATAAACAACAATGCTACATACCACTAATTTGGTATCTCTAACCCACCACTAATGAGGTGGAAAATGGAGAAAAAAAAAAAAAAAAAAGGCACAACAAATGATGTGGCAGTGGATGGGATCCACTGCCATATCATTAGTGATAGCACTAATTAGTGCTTCCAAGCATTATTGATATATAAAAGGGTGCAACAGTCTTTCATTTGCATCCTATCAAAAGCACAGAGCATCTCCAACGGTAATAGATATTTTACCTATCTAAATATTACTATAAAGTATATATTTTATTTTGCCTATCAATTATTTCATGTTTCTACTACAACCATACTCTTTATTTTAACTATTCATCTAAATATTATTAATTTTATAAAATGTCACATCAGCAACAAAGATGGAGGGAAATAATCTTATTGATTAAAGCCTTATTTGTTATAACCTAAAAAAGTTAAAAAGTTAAAAAGTCACTATCCTATTTAAGTCACATCATCTTATTTAAGTCATATCACCTCTCTACCACATTATTTCAAACCCAACTCATACCCAATCCATATTTCATAAAAAGTCAAAAAGTACATTTAGTTAGATCATCCCAAACCACCCCTAAATACATTTTGCCTAGCCTTGAAGGCTAGCTACATGTAGTTAGTGAATGTGAGTTGAGTTAATATGCCTAATCATATGTCTAGTGCATTGGAGTTGAAAAAAATAAGTTATACTAGACATTTTAACTAACAAGCATTACACCTTTCATATGTTGATAATTTTTTTTCCTTTTCTTTCACCTACATGTAGTGCCCCCTCTCCCAAAAAATTAGGGAGATTTACATGTAAGTCTTAATAGGTAAATTTATTGTCTAATAGGTAATGTGATAATTAATAGCATTTTTCATTAAACATTATTAAAAAAAAATCAATAATTGTTAATTTTCAGTAAAAGTTTAAAAATTGTCACAAAAAAGTCATCAATTATAAGTTTTAGTGGTAGTTTAAAAAAATTGTCACAAAAAAAGTCACTAATTTTTAAATTTTAGTAACAGTTTAAAAAATTTGTCACAAAAAATATCACTAATTATAAGTTTTAGCGACAATTTATAAAAATTTTGATAAAAATCGTTATAAAAAATTATTTTTAACAAAAATTTTAATAGGACTTATTCTCAATAAGATTTAATGCGAATTAAATCAAACTATTAGAACTTATTAATAATTTATCTAAAAAAAATTAGAGTATACTTTAACAGTGTCAATCTGTCTACTATTGTTTGGACACTATGCCTAACGTTAAAATTGTTGCAATTATAGAAAGCGTGCGGATGTAAACATGTTTGAAAATTACAGAAAAGGTCATTCAAATTGCCACTTGCTACTGTTTTGGCTTGTGTCTACATCCATTGGGACTGCCAGCACCTACTTTTCTTGGCACTGACCTCATCAATATCATATTCTCAACTTGCCCTCATTGCCCAATTTCAATTCCATTTTTCTACTTATTTATTTGTAATCATACCCAAACCATGTCCTGATCCTTAAATCACCTTGATTTTTTTATACTCTCCATTTGTCAACTACCTTACCTATTAAAGTAGTTCTTATTAAAAATGAAATAAAATAAAATAAAAAATTCACAAACGTAATTGTGAGATAAATGTGTGAATCTTACATTTGTATTTTATTATGTAAATATTTTATGTATTTTAACATAATTGATCCTTTAAATTTCAAATATGTTTCTTATTTGTTTCCCACCCCAAAGTTTTGAAAAATACAGTAGACAAATTATTAGAAGTATCACATGACAATGTGACACATGGGAATGGATTCCCTAATTTGCTTATTAATCACAACAAACATCAATGTCTAGAAATTGAACATATTGAATCCCCTATTATATATTTGACAGAAATACCAACCTATAAGTAGATTGCACATTGCAATTAGTAAACAAACAAATATATATATATATATACACACACGACTGAGGTGTTATAAACGAGGACAATTTGATTCAATGAGATGGTAGGACTAATTTCAAATGTTGATTTTGCACTTCTGAGTTTCAAACTCCCTAGTTGTATTTTTGGTTGTGTAATTTTAATGTGCCGTCCTCTACTCAAATTGTAAGAAAATATTTTAAGTGTCTTGAATACAACACATGTTAAAAAAATTATAGAAATATGAATTTTTTTAATGTACATAAAATTTATTCTGTTTTGTTTAGTTTCTAAAATCTGTTTTTTTTTTTTAAATAATACATAATTTGATGAAATATATTTTTACCAGATAATTTTTTTTTTCATTATTTTTCAGTAAATTAAAATTTAATATTTTAAATTCAGAAAATAAAATTTTAAAAAACCAAACAAGTAATTGTTAACCCTTATAGACACGAAATGCTGAAAGTCTGGACAAACGAAGTGAGCTGTCATCCCGGCATATTCTTGCTCGTCGTCCTAAATAAATATCCGACCAACAGATTAAAAGTTGCCTTTAGTCCTTTTCTCCATCAATTTATGCCAGAGCCTTGCTTGGTGCTCAAATTTTTGTGGCTCAAATTTAGCTCAAGTGATGTGGTTTGATGATGTGGAAAATTATTCAATTTTTTTTATTTTTTATTTTTTTTAGGATACTAAACTTAGTTGTTCTTGATAATATGTGATTTCTTGAGATATTTTATCAACTCTTTTTCTGGTAAATTGTATATTTTTAATAGATTTTATAAAAAATTCACGACGTTAGTGACAGTTTGCTATTAATATTAGTACTTGATTACGATCTAGCAACAAGTTGTGGATATAGAAATGGCGATAAAAACTCATAAAAAAATAAAAAAATTTAGATGTTTTGATTTTGGGCCCACTATACTTCTAAAATAAGAATAGTATCTAAAGATTTTGACCGTTACCTAAACGTAGTCAGCGTAAAACTTTAGCGTTGGCAAGCTTCCAGTTTACAGATGTGGCTAACCTCAACATTTCCTTCATTAGATTAGGCTTAGCACAGATTTGTTTTGTTTCCTACCTCAAACCGTAACTTCAAAAACTGCTTCTTAGGTTATGCAGGAGACCTAAGATCAATAACTTGACATACAGTAATAACACACTCGCTTCTGGAAATGAATTATTTATTTATTTATTGAACAAAGATTTACAAGGAAAGGGTGTCTGTAGATTGTTGTACTGTTAGAGTATTGTTTGCTCTAAGAAGGCCTGAGAACCAGACTTTTTTCTTAGTTTCAAGTATACTCTAAGTAATCTGTCCCATTTTTCTCTCCCTCAAGGCCTTTATATAGGCACCTTGTGGACCTTCAAGTCTGGATTTCCACCAATATTTTATATATTATATTTTATTGTTACTATAAGACAAATAAACAGGTGGCATGGCTACATACTGATTTATTTATGAACAAGAGACACCTGGTGGAGTAGTCACATGGAAGTGTAGTCTTCATCCATAGTTTTGCCAAACTGCCCATGGTTTTGTCAATCCATTACATTGTCTAGATTCCATACCTCGTCATCACCCATGATATTACTAATATCATAGTTTTCATCATACTCTTCGAACAACTCATCTCATCCTTCTAGATCTTGTTCCATAATATATTTCTCTAAAATTTTACATCCTCTTTCAGATAAATATGTCCTCGATTCTACCTGTTCCAAATAATCATATACTAATTCATAATGCAATATTAGAACAATTAATTTTTCTGCCAAGGATAGTGTTATTGCAAACGTAGTCCTCCCATAATGAATTATTTTGAATCCAACTCTTGCTAATTATGTAGTTTCGTGAGATATTAGGAAAAATCCTCTTCCCCTTGCTTCTCTTGGGTCTAATATAAAAAGTTCATTCCAATCTTTGAACCAATCACATTTGTAGGGGATCATGTTGTAAACATCTCATTTTTTACCACCCTTAAGATTTGGGCGCCTCAGGTTAATCACTCGATGATGAAAGTTATATTGTACAAACGTTCGATTTCTTCAGCAAAAATAGCTTCTAAATCCTAACCTTACACCCCATTTTTGACTAAAACTATTTTAGACCAAAACTATTTTAGACCTTGAAACCCTCTTTTTTCAAAATATTTTTTTAAATGTTTCTACAATGTTCGGAGGTTCGCATTTCGTTTAAAATATTGCACTTTTTGATAAACCGAGTAAGATCAAAGTGGAAATAAATGGAAGAGAGGTGAACTCTTTGAAAAATCTTCAAAAACAACTTATTTATAGGTTTGGAGTTGAATAAAATAGAAAAGGAGGGCAGAAAACTAGTTAGGGGGAGAAGTTGGGCATCAATCCGTTGAGAAAGAAATGAGCAACCTTCATTAAAACAGACATATCTCTTTGTACACTTAGAATTTAGATGTGAGGCCACCACCATTGGAAATTAAATTTCTGAGGCTTCAATTTAGACTTAAGAATCACCTAAAACCGAATATAAATGAGGCAGATATGCCTGTTTGAAATCGGGCCTAGAAGTAAATTTTTGTGGACGGCCGGCCACTAATAGTGTACAGCCAGCCAGTTGTGAAAAATTAGGCCATTTTGAGTGGATTGGCCAGCCAAGTGTCTCCACTAGTGTACGGCCGACCAGAAGAAGTGTACAGTTGTCCACTGAAGGTGGCCTGTTGGCCACTTGTGTTAAAAATAAATATTTTACTACTAGTTGTGCCAGCTGTCCCCACAAGTGCATGTATTGCACCAGTTGTCTCTATACTGATATTTTCGAGATAGTCACATGTTTTTCTATATATAGATGACCACCCCTTTTGAAATTAGGTTAGAAAAAATTTCAAAGGCTCCAATACTTGCATAGCACACTCTCTCTCTATCTTGCAACCTACACACTCTCTCTCTACACTTCCTAAACCAAAAATTTAGCTCTTCTTGCTGAGGTTCTTGAGCTCAAATCTCAACTCTTGAGGGTGAGAACTTGTGGATTTGTTAACAAAAGAGTTACCTTGCTTCAAGAGGTATAACTTTAACTATCTTTACACTACTTCTTTTTCATTATTTGTTGCTGTTTTTGTACTGTTTTTCACCTGTGTTTATGGGTTGAAACTTGTGATTTAAGGCCATTAAAGGTAGATGGGTTGACCATCTTTCTTTGAACCTTGCTTCTTAAGCTTTTTGTGTTTTCCATCTTTTTATCAACTTTTTTTGAGCTTTTACCACTGATTTTCAGAGGTTTTTAGAGACTAAAAAAGTGGTTTTAAAGTCCCAAAAATGGAGGGGTTAACCACCACTCCTTTGGCTTGTTTACTAGCTTAATTTCTCTATTATTTTAGCTCACTCTTATAGCTTTTTGTACATTAATTTCAGTACTGTTTTTAGGTGTTTTAGGACTGTTTTTGGTTGTTTATTTCATTTACGCTTCATATAGCATACTTGTAGCGTAATGGTCCTCATAGATTTGGTGTTCTAGGCATTAGACACCAGTCTATTTGAGTTAATAGCATTTATTTAGTGTTTTCCATACTTGTGTTCATCTCTACTCACCTCTGCAACCTCCCTCTTTTCTTGGGTTTTTCTTTGCTTTGAGAGTTATTTCAAATGGTCATTGTTTAAGTTTGTATAGCGATCTTGGTTTTGACCCAACCTTTGTTATATTCCGGACTTAGGTTTCGTGGTTTAATATTGTTATCCATGTCTTTTTTTCCTTCATTTGTCTTTGGCTTTGAGTATTGGAATGTCTTGGGCATGTTCGAAGAAGGTTAGTTACTAGTTATTCAAGTTGTTGTTGTCTAGAAAATTGCTTATTCGCTCGAGCGATGCTTCTTGCGCTCGAGCAAGCCTTGTGAAATTTGCTTCTTCGCTCGAGCGAGGCTTCTTGCACTCAAGCGAGCTTTGAGTGTTTCCAATATTTTTCCCCAAACCTGCAGAATTTCTGGAAAGGTAAAGTTCTTCACTCGAGTGAGGCTTCTTGCGTTTGAGCGAGGGTGTGCATCTGTAAAACTTCTGAAGGTATGTATTTTGCGCTCGAGCGATGTCACTTGTTGTGTCTGGTCGCTCGAGCGATAACTCCTTCACTTGAGCGAGCCTCGCGTATATCAGTTCGCAGCAGAGCAATTTTATATCACTTTTTGATTTCCTTTATTCTAAAAACCCTAAATCAGCTCATTCTCTTTCTAAAACTTGACTTCTCTCTACAAATGCTCCAAGGTCTAAGCACCTTTACCCTACTTCCTTTAAGAGAAAGGTGGAGCATCTTGTGGGCTTCTATTTGATCCGAACAAAGTTGAGTTTAGGCACTCTTGAAGTTCTTTCTTTTCTCCTTTGGACTTCTACTCTTGAGGTAGGGACATTCTACACTTTGTTATAATCTTTAACCTAGTTATTTATTGTTATGTACAAAAGATGAGTTTTGGGTGTGATTTGGGTAAAATTAGGGTTTGGACTCAAATTGAAAGAGGGGTTTCTATGTCGGGTTCTATAAATGGATTTGGGGCTTTGAATATGAGGTTACCTTGGGTTAAAGTGGTAAAATTTGGCCTTGGGGTTGATATTTGAAAAAGGGGGAGATTTGTCTTAATTTGTGTTGAATAATTATTTTTGTATCAATAATGGAATTAGTATGAAAAATGTAAAATTGGGAGGATGTATGAATGAATAGTGTAGTTGGATTTGTTAAATCACTCACTTATGGAAATTTGATAATTTATTTGTTATAAAAATTGTATATCTGTTTAGAAATATCTGTAATGGGCTATCGGTGGAGGATATCTTTGATTGTTGTAGAAATTGCATGAGGATTAGATGAATTGAAACTAATCACTTAATTTGAGTCATTGAATATGACGGTATGATAGGGCATTGAATATGCATTGTTGATAGTCATTGAATATGACGATGTTTAAGATACATTATATATGTATAATTGTTTAGGAGAAGAAATGGGATGTACTTCATGTTTTTGGAGGAGATAGGGGATGGATTCCATTGAAAACTAAGTTGGCCGAAGTGTCTAGGGTGAAAGTCCCGAAATCTTATGTATACATGGGTGCCCATCCCGCAGATGAAATTTTCGTAAAATGACAAGATTAAAGTATTTATATGTTTGTTGTGTTGATTTGGAACCATTGAGTTATAATCTCAGTTGGGTTATTCGGAGAACTATAAACTTGGCCTATGAGTTGAAATGAAATGAACTAATATGAAATGAACAAATGGAAATGGATCTAGATGTGAACGTTGGTATCGTGTTGTCATGTGAAGCAGATGTGTTTTGGGTGTAAGTGTTAAAGTTAAATCTCATATATTGTGTTAGTTTATCTCTACTGGGTTTTGGCTCACCGTACTTGGGAAACCATTTTCAGGTACAGGTGATATGCTTCCTCCAAGGACGCAGTTTGGGACGACTTAGGAGTTGGAGGCTCTATTTTGTTTATTTTTGTGTTTAAATTTTTAATCAAGCTAAGGGTTTTAAATGTATAGAGCTTATGACTATCTTTTGTTATAACCAAGTTATGTCTTAGAAAGATGTAAGCCCGTAGAGCGTTTATTTTGTTGTTATTAATTAGTGTTACATGCTGTAATTTCAGAATGAACATTTATAAAAGTATAATGCATGTAATTTCTTTTGTAACACAAACTCTGTTATATGAAAGTATATTAATTCCATTTATATTCGCTTATGAGTTGGATTATTGGTATTATTTTTGGGGGCATGACAGTTTGAGATAGAGATCCTTGTGCTTAATGGTTTAATCTCTTCGGAGGTTCATTACCAAAGACATGACATCTCTCTCATGCCCAAAACAGCCATTTGTTTGACACTTCTTTCCATTAGTGGACTTAATCTTCATTATTAGACTGAAATGCTTGATAAATGGAAAGGTAATTAAAAGAGGTAATAAAATTAGAGTAAAAGAGGTAATAAGACAATAAAATGGTTTGGGGTTCAATCGGACGTTAATTGACCCCATTGAGTCTTGAGTCGTTTCATACTTGTTAGTGATGAAAACGGTTCAACAGTCAATGTCAACCGCTTCCCTGGAGTAATATCATGATAGGGAGAAGGTTCATGAGTCTTTCCTTGTCACTTATCCAAATTGTATCCCTTGATTCATAGATCATCACGCAATCATTTTGCGTTGATTGATGGTTTGCGAATCAAGTCTACTCTTCATTTGATCTGTTTAATGATAAAGAGAGGCAGGGTGGACAAACATCTCCTGAAAATACTATGTTTGTGCTCTGTTTTGTGTCTGTTGTTGCAGGACAGTACCAAACATTAGTGGCTGGCCGGCCACCTTTACTGTATGGCCGAGCATGCATGCTTTCTAATTCTTTTTCTTTGTTTGGCTTCCTTTGGAGTACTGGGTGAGCACCTATTGCTTTAGCATATTGCATGCGTGTGATTGTTGCCATATCAAGCATGATTATCATGAGGCTAAATGCTTAATTGATATACTTGTTTGAATGCCTATGGATGAAGGCTAATTGCTTAAATTGGGGTAATTTGATTAATGTACATATGAGATCACTTTTTCAAGTGGTGCGTATTCAAACCTCTTTTCAAAACATACATGAAATCAAAGTGTTCTAATTTTTACAAATTAGTTTGTACTTGTGTGCATCACATAGTAACAATAGTCTAATAATCGGAACAAGAGCATATAATGTAAATAAGAATCACATCATGATTAATAGAGGTCGATCTTTGATCGGGCGAGTGGGGTGCTCAATTCATGACCTTCCCCTCTCGTACCTAAGTTCCCGAGTCGAGACACTTTGGTGATAACAGATAAGTGGCCTTTAGCACGAGTCCCGAGTTTCCTAAATTGTCCAAAAATATTTAGGTGGCGACTCTGTAATCTGGTAAAGCAGTCCATTTTTGACATTTTGATTCAAAATCGATTTTCCAAAAGAATTGTCGGATTTGGACTCATTTATGTTTATCTATTTCACATTGTACTTGTGAAATCAGATTCAGAAGTACGGGAGTCCGAACTATAGGGCTAGTCGTGTCCGAAAATAGCACGAAAAGTAAGTTACACATGTCTTTCTTGTCTTTGACTTTTATCAGATAATGAGTTGCATTTAGACGTTCATCTTTTACTTCTGTTTGGGTAGTTGTAAATGTGATGGGTGTCATGCTTGGATATTCTTCAAAGACTTTATAAATTATTCTGAACATGAATTATTGAAATTTGGTGAGCTAAGGGAAAACAGTACTCTACAGGTGAGGTAGAACGTCGAATGTATTGATTATTCCCAATTTCTACATTTGAACCAAAAGATCTTTCGGGCTGATAACCTTGTTTGGATCGAATAAAACTTTTAACGTTCTATAACTCTACAAGGCAGTCCATCCGTTGAAATAACACCACCGAGTTCCCAGATAGGTGATACATTTTTCATACCATTTCAAAAATAACTTAATAAACGTACATCTTTTTATTTTATCTTGGATGTCATCGGAGAGTTGAAGAAACGAATATAATGCTTCTAATCTTAAAAATGTTTTTGCTACTAAATGGGTTGTTCTAATAAGCTTGTTCATAGAACAACTCTTCCCTATAGCCTACATTTTTTTGATAATTTCAGTACTATCTTGTGTCACCAAGTCCAGTAGTTTTTGAGTTTCTACCATGAGTGTTTCCTTCTCTGACGATGTAAGTCTTATGGATGTCATTTGCAAGTTCTTGAGTTAGAGTATCTGCTAAACTATTTTTATTACCATTAATATCTTCTATATCAAAAGTAAATTGTTTTAACCATATTTGCCATCGTAAAAGCCTCCCTTACGCCTACATGTTAGATAAATTCTTATTTATGAAACCTAGTAAGCCTTTGCAAATAAGTTCTTATTAAAAACAGTTTTGGTGCCAAAAATATTAAAAACTTTTCTATTCCTTTTATTATGGCTAATAATTCTCTTTCCATGGTAGAATAATTACATTCAGCTTGATTAAAACTTCTATTACAATATCTACATAATTAATTATTTTCTTTTATTTTTAAAACTGCGCTCCAGTGATTGTTACTTGCATCAGTTTCTAGTATTAGCTCATCATTTTCATTAGGAAGAGTTAAGGTAGGTAAATCTTTACATTTTTCTTTTAAGAATTTTACTAAGATGGAGTCGACTGAGTTCCAAGTCCAACTCTCATCCTTTCTTAGTTTCTTTTGTAAAGATTTTCTTATTTTGGCTAAGTCTTTTATAAAATCCGAGGCATATGTTAAACATCCTAAAAATCTTTCTAATTGTTTTTCACTCGTGATTTTATCAAGAAATTTATTAAGTTTTTAGATAACATGACTTTGCATTTTTATTGTTCTTCCTTTGATTTCAAATCCTAAAAATTCTATTTTCTTTTATGCTTACACGCATTTCTTTTCACCTAATACTATTCCATGTTTTTCACATTTTTTTGTTATTATTTTAATATCTATTCTATGTTGTTCTGTAGATCTGAAAAAAATTAAAATATCATCTATATATACAAGACAAATATTCAATTCTTTAAAGATGTTATACATTCTTCTTTGAAATATTTGAGGTATATTTTTAACCCAAATGACATTACCAACCATTCATAATGTCCTTGTGGTGCACTAAAGGCTGTTAGTGGAATGCTGTCTTTATCCATTTTTATTTGTCAGTCCATTTTGGAGAACCAAGAGGTGCCTTGTATTCTGTTAAAAATGACTTGCTTATTTTGAATAAAATAATCATCTCTTTTAGTATTATCATTTAATTTTTTTTGTAATTTATTACCATTCTAGCTTTTTCTTTTTTAATCTCAGCATGATTTCTGATCATAAATGTTGGACTACTATGTGGACTTTTACTATCTTTAATTAATTCTTTTCGTTTGAGATCATATTTCTTTTGTGAATTCCCCTATATCATTATAAGCATATACCATTTGTTTTACTCTAATTATTTTATTAGGATCGATTAAGCCTATTTTAGTTATACTTATATTTTTATGCCAAAATTTTAACGGATCTTCACTACATAAATTTTTGCATATTTCTTGTTGTTCTTTTTGAATTGCTTCCTGAAGACTAATTTCTTTAATACTTAGTGCAGTTTCGCGCCCAATTGAAGAGATTACTTTATCACCACGCTTGCTGCGTACGAAGTCAATGTTGTGATGTGTAACAGTCGCTTTTAGTTTTAAAAGTTCAATTGATTTATTGTTATTTGTAAATATAACATAGTGTAATGCTTGAGTACAAGGACTGTATAACCTTTGAAAATTATTGCCTATAATTACATCATGTGATGGTTGATCGGTTACTCAAAGTTTAGGAATAATAAAGGTAACTGAATTAATTTCGATAACTAAATTTTCTATATTCATGATTTCTGGTATCATTTTCCAATTGTTGTTTGGTAAAATTTCTAAAATCTGGATGATTTGGATTAAGTAGGGCGAATGAGTTACTTGCTTCTTGTTTTACTACTGCCATATCTATATCATTAACGTTATTAGTTTCTTATTCTAAGGTATTATCTTTTTCTAGGTCTTCGAAATTTTCTAGTACATTATTTTCTTTCTTTTTCTGCTTCATTATTTCCTATTATTTGTTCTAATTCTTCAAGGGGAATGTGTTCCATTTCTCCCAAGCTGATTAATCCTAATTATTTATAGATATCATCTTCTAATTCTATTCTCTCATTATTTATTTCTTCATCTACCATATCTAATAGTTAAGCTATTTGTAACATTATCTTGTATTTTATTTCATTATCATTTTATTTTTCAACCATTTTTTTCTAACTGTTTTAAGCTATAATTACATAACTCCATTATCCTTTTGTTTTGCAGGTCAAACTAATTCAAAGGGTTCCTCCGAATTATTTCCTCTATATAGATATGGATATAGATCTAATTCTTTTTGTTTTTCTTCAAAAAAGGCTACTTGTTTTTTCGGATCTTGTACAAAATATCTAATTTCATTTATTATTTCTAATTGATTAGTTCTAAATTTTTCGTTAATTTCTTTTAATAGCCTAATTAAGGTATTATTTTGTTCTATTATTATTAGCAAAGAAGTATTATTATTTAAGTTATCAGATTCTACTTCTTCACTATATTTAATACTCATGCAAGGATTATTGGCAAGGCCAAGAAACCGGACTCTAATACCAATTTGTAATGGATCTAATTTAATTCACGATGGATCATTAACTCTTTTAACAGTTTTCGTTGATAATCTACACTTGACTTTTCTAATGATATTTTATTTTTAATACTAGCAATTTTTTGGCTATAATTTGTTATAGATTGTCCTGAAGTAATAGCCAAAAGAGAGTTTAATCTATTTAATTCACTTTCTAATTCAAAAATATATTCTAAACTATCTTTTATTTCAGCTCTAAGTTTTGTAATTAAATGCATATAAATACTAATCCTAAGTCTATACAAAAATTTTAATTTAATTTAAATTATTAATTTTTTATCTTTTATTTATTTATTTTTATTTATATTTTTTTGGTTACTTTATAATATTGATAATGAGAATAGTTGAGTTGGCTTTAATGGATGAGGTGGATCTTCCACCTATGTTCAAGGCAGATTTGATCCAAAAACTTTTGAGATTTTAAGAAATTCTCTTAACTATATTAGCATAAAGAACTAGATGGTAGCTGTTGTCACGACCCAACTCCAGGAGCTTAGGGTTGGAATCGCAACTTACTAACTTATTCTATTCGTAGCAAATTAAACTACGCAAACAGAAATAAAAATAATTAAATAAAAAATTACTTCATTTTACTATTTTAATAAGAGTAAATACATCTAGAGAGCTTTTATTATTTTATTATTCAGTGATCGGCCTCAAGTAGAAACAAAAGGGAGCAAAAAAAAAATTAAAAAAAAGAAAAGAAAGACAAAATAGTGATTTAACATCAATCCTCGTGCGGGTTCCATTACGTGAGATTAAGGGTTTCCCCTACATCTCGTCACCTGAAAGGGTAACAACTATAAGCACACAGTAGAGTGAGAAATATTATGCCAAAGAGTATAGGGAAATACAAAATAACCATGGATGGTTAGTTAGGCCAAAACATTTACATAACTCAATTTGGTGAATAAATCATTTAAGTGACAGAAATTGAAATACAGAAATTATATAAATAAATAACCATAACTACGGTACAGAACAGAATAGAACAGAGGTCACAGAAGTAAGAGCTGACACAAGTCGAATTTTTAATTCTTGGAAGCAATGCTCTTGTTTGTTAGTCCACTCAAAGGGTGTGTTCTCCTGAGTTAGCTGGGTCAAGGGTGATGCTATCTTTAAGAAATCTTGCACGAAGCGTCGATAATAGCCAGTTAGACCCAAGAAACTTCGGATTTCTGACACATTAGTAGGTCGTGGCCAGTCCACGATTGCTGCAACTTTTGGGGGGTCAACCGAGATGCCATCTTTGTTAATGACGTGACCCAGAAAGTGTACATTAGTGATCCAAAATTCGCATTTCTTTAACTTGGCATAAAGTTTGTGATCACGTAGTGTTTGTAGAACCGTTCTCAAGTGCTGCTCATGGGCCTCTGGTGACTTGGAGTATATGAGGATGTAGTCAATGAAGACGATGACGAACTCATCAAGATAGGGTTTGAACACTCGGTTCATGAGGTCCATGAAGGCTGCTGGGGTATTTGTGACGCCAAAAGGCATGACAAGAAACTCGTAGTGCCCGTAACGAGTTCTGAAGGCAGTCTTTTTTATGCTTTTCGTTTTGACTTTTAGTTGATGGTAGCCAGAACGCAAGTCGATTTTGGAGAATACTTGGGCGCCTTGAAGTTGATTGAACAAGTCATCGATTCGTGGCAGAGGGTACCGATTCTTGATGGTGACCTTGTTTAGCTCCCGGTAATAGATGCATAATCTCATCGTGCCATCCTTTTTTTTCACGAACAATACTGGAGCTCCCCAGGATGAAGTACTAGGTTGAACGAAACCTTTGTTCGGGAGTTCCTGGAGTTGAGTCTTCTGCTCTTTCAATTCTGTATCGACATGCGATACGGAGCTTTTGATATTGGTTGTGTGCCAGGTTGGGTTTCAATGGTGAATTTGATTTCCCAGTCAACCGGAATACCGGGTAGATCTTCAAGAAAACATCCAGGAATTCTCGTACTACGGGGATCGCATCAATGGTGGGAGCCTCTTTTTGTGTATCAATCACATAACAAATACAACCACCATAGCCCTTTCTTAGAAGTCATTGGGCTGTCATGGAGGATATAATACAAGGAGGGTTGGAAACTCCAGTCCCATCAAAGACAAGTTCGGGTTGGTTTGGTAACTTGAGGAAGACCTTTTTGGCTTTACAATCAATAGAGGCGTGATTGGCAGCCAGCCAATCCATACCTAAGATCATATCAAAGTTCCCAATGCGGAGGGGAATCAAGTCTACATATAAGGTTTTGCCTTTTAAGAATATAGCACAAAATTTGTACACATCAGTACTACAAGCAAACTTACTAGAAGGAAAAGACAGACAATATATATCCTAATGGTTCGGGTGTTGATGCCAACTTGGCAGCAAAGTGTGGTGCAACAAAAGAATGAGTTGACCCAGAGTCAATGAGGACATAAGCTAAATGACCACAGATAGAAAGTGTACCTGACACAACGTTTTCGGTAACTTCTGGTTTTCCAGGTACCAAGGCGAAAAGCCCATCCTTGGCGTTTTTGGTCCTTCCTCTCTCCTCCAGGTCTTGCGGGTTTCCTAACTAAGCCAGAGGGGCTGGCTGTAGGATTAGTCAACTTTGGACAATCCCTCAGCAAATGGCCAACTTGACCGCATTTAAAACATGCTCCCGTGTCTCGATGGCATTGTCCCCAATGAGCCTTCCCACAAGTGGGACAAATTGGAATAGTGCCACATCGGGGGTTGGTAGGGCCTTGATGGCTTGAACTGGTTGTGCCCGTATTCACTTTTTTGGGAGACGCAGCACCGGATCTTCTGTTGTCTCTTTCCCAGAATCGTTTCTTTTGGCTTGGTTCCCCGGAACGCAAGACTTTAATCCCCTTTTCTGCAATGTACGCTCGGTCTACCATTTCTGCATAGGTTGGTAGTTTCAAGACCTTGAGCCTATCTTTAATTTCAGCATCCAATCCTGCTTCGAATTTTCTTATTTTTTGAGTTTCGGTGGGAATGACATATGTTGCAAACCGAGCGAGTTGTGTGAACTTGCTCTCGTATTCAGCCACCGTCATGGTTCCTTGCTTAAGATGTATGAATTTTGATGCTTTCTGTTCCCGCAATGAATTTGGCAAGTATTTTTCGTAGAATACTTCCAAGAATCTTGTCCAAGTCACAATTTCTTCTTTCCCCAGAGTGAGAAGCCACCATTTTTGTGCATTGTCTTTGAAAGTGAAAGTGGCGAAAGTTACCTTTTGTCTTTTGGTGCAGGGTAGGGCGCGAAAAATCTTTTCCATGTCTTTAACCCAAGCATCTGCTATCATTGGGTCTGGGCCGCCGGTAAATGTTGTGAGTTTCAAATCCTGGAACTGTTTTATAGTAACCGGCTCTTCTCGTCGTTCCGGCATCCCATTGTTGATATTAGATTGCAAGGCTTGAAAAAAGCTAGTAATCACTCTTTCTATTATTCTTTCCATCGATTTTGTGCCACTGACTGATGACTCACTTCTGTTACCATTATTGGCCATTCTACAAAGTAATAAATGAGGTATTACATCCATAACGCAGCATATATATAAGCATGTGTAGCGCAATCTATATCTATATAAAATGCCAACTTTACATTTTTTACAATTAACATTACATCTTTGTTTCAGAAGTCAGAATATGTTAGTGTCTCATCCCTGTGGTAACCAAAAACAAAAAGACAACAAAAAGGGATTAGAACACATCATGGTCAGCATACAAAAAGGTTTTCTTCTATCAAATCTGGAGTGGTGGGTCAAATGGGCCAAACAACCATGGGAAATAGTGTTGCATGAAAAGCTCAAATTTCCATCCTAACTGGACTACACCAAAACACATCCACGCTGCCTGTACTGTGAAAATGGGGATGGATTGTATGTATCCTAAAAATGTTCGATCGATAATCCAGCCCGGTGTTTCGACATATGACAAGTCATTATTAAAGTCAACATTTTGAATATTAGTTATCTCCAACAGGTTAGGGACAGTGGTGAAAATATAGTCCTCAGGATACACGTTCCTCTTTCTGGCCACAAAATCTGGGGGTATAGGGCCTATGATATAGTACGGGCGGTCATGTCCTGGGACAACGCCAAAGACACGAGTGGGTCCAAGAAAACGTCCGCGTGTATAGGCACGGCTTTGCCTCCATAGTAAATGTGGGACATCGGTAGGATCAGCCTGTATATAGATTGGCCGACCCATCAATTGGGCAAGGCCTGGATGCAGTCCTCTGATTATGTCCTCTGAATCTCCCCAACCTTCAAGTGAGGCGAGGGCGGGGTGCTCAGCTAAAACCTCATCTAAATTAATGGCCTCGAGCTTATCCCAAAACACATCATCAAGGTTAATCTCTAACATTCCTACATCACCAGAATAAACGTGAAATTTTACACAAAAGGACTAACGTTGCAGGTAAATATTTATTATTTTTTTATTATTTATTTTATTTTATTTTATTATATTTATTTAGCTATATAGTTTTATTTATAACTTTTCGAACTTCCTGATCAAATTAAAATAGCATTGTTTTTTGAACCATTACTCTGATACCACCTTTGTTACGACCCAACCCTAGGGGCTTAGGGTTGGAATTGCAACTTACTAACTTATTCTATTCATAGCAAATTAAACTGCGCAAGTGGAAATAAAAATAATTAAACAGGAAATTACTTCATTTTACTATTTTAATAAGAGTAAATACATCTAGAGGGCTTTTATTATTTTATTATTCAGTGACAGGCCCCAAGTACAAACAAAAGAGAGCAAAAAAAAAAAAAATTTAAAAAAAAAAAGAAAAGAAAGACAAAATAGTGGTTCAACATCAATCATCGTGCGAGTTCCATTACATGAGGTTAAGGGTTTTCCCTACATCTCGTCACCTGAAAGGGTAACAGCTATAAGCACACAGCAGAGTGAGAAATATTATGCCAAGAGTATAGGGAAATACAAAATAACCATGGATGGTTAGTTAGGCCAAAACATTTACATAACTCAATTTGGTGAATAAATCATTTAAGTGGCAAAAACTGAAATACAGAAATTATATAAATAAATAACCATAACCACGGTACAGAATAGAATAGAACAGAAATCACAAAAGTGATAGTCAAAACAGAGGTCAATGGATCCATGACAAATAGAGGACCACAAAGTGGCCAAACAGAGGCCAATGGTTATTTAAGCCCCCCAAGGTGTGGGACTCCCATGATGGTACTTACAAAACATAATTGTTTATAAGGTTATAGTCAAATATATACTAAAATTTAAACAAACATATCCATGGGTTTCATTTTAAGCAAATAAAATTCAGAAAATAACTCACGTAATTGAAATATTAATATAATTTATAAAACATAACTTATATTAAATGAATTATGGTAAGTCAAAACATACGTAAAATATATTATGGTGACTCAAGGTATAATATAACTCACTTTAATATTGACATTTAGCCTTACTTTCCACTATCACAACCTTCTTACTATAAGTTTCCTACTTTCAGTAACTTATGTGCCTCTCTCTCTCTTTTTCCTTCCCTTTTCTTCTCACAGATTTGATCAACTCCTCTCTATTTATAAGGAGGTAAAAACATCAGTAGGCCAACACGTGGCCAGCTCGAATCCTTCCTGGATTTGCTCATAACTCACCCTGGATTTGCTCATTAATAACCATAGATTTATACTTGTCTTAGTGAATGTTTATGGTAATTACACTTTTGCCCAGTTTTCTAGCATAACTATATAAATAAATTAATCTCTAATTAAATTACACTTTATCGTATACCAACAGAAAATTAATTAATTATTTTACTACCACACCCACAATTATTATTATTATTATTATTATTATTATTATTATTATTATTATTATTATTATTATTATTATTGTTATCAATATTATTATTTATTTACTCTTACTTTTATATTTATTTATTTACTATCTTTAACTCTAATTTGGCTCAACTAGTATTATAATTCCATATTTCTGTTAATTTGGCCCCAATAATAATCCCTAATTAATCTCATATTTGATAATCCAATGCCAAATTAGATTAATATATTTATTTATTTATTTAATAATATATCATCACATGCAATCATAATTATGTATAACTATAAATATTTATGTAGTATTTAATTAAACGTTCAGAGTGTCATAGCTGTATGAGCACAGAATAATTTTCTCGTATGATCTTGTTGATCAAGTTTGCACTATTCCAAACGTCGTCGCTTTACTACTTGAAAATACAAACGTGAGCTAGCCGGTGGGTGTGTGCCGGGAACCTCTCCAATGCCTAAGTCAGCAAAAAGATAATAGACACAAAATCTCTGTATATTTGAGAATAAAAATTGTCATACCTGTCCATAGGTTCTGTTATGAGCTTTTATAGAATTTCACGTAGCACAATCCTAACAGGACTCTAACTATGCTTAGAGTTCTCCCAAGAGTCTCATACCTAAGGATAATGCTTATCTTTAGAACACCCTCCTCACTGCAAGCCAAGTGAGATGGCACAAGTCTTTGCTCGACTTTCTACCGTCCAACTAGACTATGTCTGCTCTGTCTACCAATGGCTTAGTCGTGCAACACGCAACACCGTGAAAGCTAACATTGCATGGCTCTCATCTTAGCTCGACACTCCTTCTAGCTGGGCTATCCTCTCTGTTTGACTACCTTGCTTGGTAGCTCAGCCATGGTGTTGACCGCCACTAGGAAGTAGCCAGGTCCCATGGCTAGGTTCTATAGCTAGGCATCGTAGCTAGGTCTCATAGCTCAGTCCTATAGCTAGGTCTCGTAGCTTGGTCCTATGGCTAGGTCCCATAGCTAGGCCTCGTATCTAGGTCTCATAGCTAGGTCTAGTGGCTAAATCCCATAGCTAGGTCTCATGGCTAAATCCCATAACTAGGTCCCATAGCTCAGCCATAGTGTTGTCCGCCACTGGGAAGTAGCCAGGTCCCATGGCTAGGTTCTATAGTTAGGCCTCGTAGCTAGGTCTCATTGCTAGGCCTCGTAGCTAGGCCTCACAGCTCAGTCCCGTAGCTAGGTCTCGTAGCTTGGTCCTATGGCTAGGTCCCATAGCTAGGCCCCATAGCTAGGCCTCGTATCTACGTCTTATAACTAGGTCTCGTGGCTAAATCCCACAGCTAGGTCTCGTGGCTAGGTCCCATAGCTCGGTCTCATAGCTAGGTCCTGTAGTTAGGTCCAAAAATATGGACATTTATTAGTTTGGTCAAACATCTTTGACCACCACTCCAACCTAACTCGGCCTAATTTGGCTACACAAATTACCCTCTAAATTGCTCCTTAATTCAATCTGCAGTGCATGGATTAGGATTACTCTGTCCAGCCGAGCTACTTTGCTCCATCCAACCGAGCTACTTTGCTCCATCCAATCGAGCTCACCAAAATTGCTCAATCATAGATTTCTTATAGTTAGACAATCTTCCCAATCCTACTTTGCCGAGCTAACCAGTTCAGCAAAGATTTTTTAAAGTTGGTCAAACCTGCCAACTTATTTTGCCGAGCTAACCAGCTCGGTAAAGATTTCAAAAAGTTGGTCATTCCTACCAATCTTCTTTGACCGAGATAACTATCTCAGTCAAGGAGTGCAAAAAATTGGTTACTGTAGACACCCCATTTTTGACCGACCTTAAGACTCAGACGTCACCGGTTGAGCGCTCGGTGATGACGCATATTGTGCTCGTTCTGAGGTCGCGGAGTCTCGGCTGAGAGCCTTGCCTTCGGACTTCGGGGCTCTTTTGTGCTTTGCCTCGGTTTGCGAATCAGGTCCTGTTTTCTCTATTTTCTCTTCTTGAAGGGAGAGAGAGGTCTCGTAGACCATCTCCCAGTGGCCGTAGGCTACGTTTTGTGGTCGTAGGCCATTTTTCCTGTTTGGAACCCAGTTTCCGATTTTCGGAGCCGTCGGCCGTGTGCCTCAGTTCGGGACCGCTTAACTACCTCCGTTTGCTCCAGTTTTTGGCACACACCTTGTTTCCTCTCTTTTGAGGGACGTTGTGGCCCAGAAGACCACCTTCATGGTCGCATGCCACTTCCGATGGTTTACATAGTAGAGAAAGGTGTGCAGGGCAAATGTTCAATTTCTTCGGCAAGGAGAGAATCAAATCTCAACTTCATACCCCTGTTCTAGACCAAAACAATCTTGATCAATAGATTTTAGTCTTAAAACCCTCTCTTTCAAAATGTTTTCGAAATAAAGTTTTTACGATGTTCAGAGGCTCGCATTTTGTCAAATGTTACGCTTTTCGGTAAACCGAGCAAGGACAAAGTGAAAATGAACGAAAGAGAGATGAAATCTTTGAAAAATCTTTCAAAACACCTTACTTAGGGGTTCGGAGTTGAAGAAAAGAGGAGAAGAGAGAAGAAAACTAGTTTGGGAGAAGTTCGGCATGAATCCGGGTAGGGCCAAAGCTGCGCGGCTTCACCGAAACAGGCATAACTCTTTGCACAGAAGGAATTTTGATGCGAGGTTGGCGCCATTGGAAAGCTAACTTCTGGGGCTTCAATGTGGACACATGGCAGCCCATAAAATCAGATGGCTGTCCAGCTTTTTTTGGTCAAAAGTGGTTCAGCATGAATCTGGGAATGAGAGAAAACACTGCGCGGCTTCACCGAAACGAGCATAACTCTTTGCATACTTGGATTTAAGATATGAGGTTACCACCGTTGGAAAAATTACTTCCGGGGCTTCATTTTTCACTTAAGAATCTCCTAAGGACAAGTCCAGGTTAGAGATGGCAATCTGAAACCGGCCCGACGGTGACCCGACCCCCCGTCCCCGAATTTTATGGTTATTCACCGAAAAATATCCCCTACGGGCCGGGGACGGTATTCAAAATTTCATCCCCGATGATATCCGGGCCGGGGACGGGGACATGTGTTTCAGACCCGGACCCGGCCCGACCCCGGCCCCGCCCCGCTTATTCCCCGAGATAAAATTACCGTTCTGTCCCTGCATATATATATATATATATATCATATATGCTAAAATTTGTTTAGGGTTTCACATTTCACTTTCACAAACACTTCAGCCTCTCACACACGGCCCTCCTCACTCTCCCGCAGCTCACCACTGGTCTCTCCCTCAATCTGTCGCTGCCGCGCCTCCCTCCTCACCGGCGATCCTCCATCACCACCGAGCCTCTCACTCACACACAGCACTCCCCTCTCTCTCTTCCCTCTACTCTCTCTCTCACTCTCGCCCTGTTCGCGACGTCGATCATCAGTATCCGCGACGTCGATCATCAATCACAGCCACAGTCCATCGCAACGCAGTCACAGCCACACCATAGCCACTGTCGCAACCGTTCTTCTCTGTCTCTCACAGCCCGATCTGAAGACGTCGCCTCTCGTTCTTCTCTCTCTCTCACAGCCACCGTCGATCTCACCACAACCACCGTCGGCGTCGATCAGATCTGCTAGATCTGTACTCAGATCTGTTTGTTATCTCTCTCTCTCTCTCTGACCTGATCTTGTTGGTGATGATGAAAACATTTTTTTTTTCAGATTTTTTTTTTAATTTACATATGTTGTTGATGATGAAAAAATATATATATATATATATCTATATATATATTTTCAGATTTTTTTTTTTAAATTTAAATCTGTTCTTGATGATGAAAACATATACCGACTGTTGGTACTCAGATTGATGAAAACATATACTGATTTTTTTTTAAAAATTTTCAGATTATTTATTTTTAATCTAAATATGTTGATGATGATTGTTGGTACTCACTCAGATCTGGTCTGTTATACTGATTTGCTGTTGAACAAAATTAAAAAAAAATCGGGGATTGTTCGGGGCCGGGGAAACTCGATCCCCGTTAGGGGACGGTGACGGGGGGGTGATAGGTTCCCCCGGCGGGGATCGGGGACGGGGACGGGGATATTTTAACCTTCGGGGATCGGGGACGGGGAGGGTGGTCCCCGGCCCCGCCCCGCCCCGTTGCCATTCCTAGTCCAGGTGGGGGAGATATGGTTGGTTGAAGTCCGTTTGGACCGAATCTGCGCGGCTTCACCAAAACTGGCATAACTTTTTCCACAGGAGGAATTTTAATGTAAGGTTTGCGGCATTAGAAAGCTAACTTCAAGGGCTACATGGACGACCAGCTTTAGGGCTTGAACCTTTTGACCCTGGTCGGCCGGCCACTTAGACTGGTCGGCCTACCACCTTGCCTGGTCGGCCAGCCACCTGGACCTTTTGCACCTGGCCGGCCATTCTTCTCTCTCCTAGTGCATTCCAGCTGTGCCAGCTATTTTGCACCAAACCCTCTATCCGAGGGTCTTTCCTTTTGAGGGGAAATTTGAATTGGTTTTTCCCCCCCTTTCCCTTGATCTCTCTCCCTCTATATAACCAACACCCCACCTCATTTTTTAAGGGTTAGAAGGTTTTGGCTGGAGCATACATACAACTCCCCCTATCTCTATACTTCAAGCCTCCAAACCCTAATATTCTTGACCATTTTACACTACAACTCCTAGCCTACCATCTCCACCATCCATTCCAGCCCCTTGAAGCTGATTTTCAGAGGTTGAGAGCTCACAATCTTGGACCAAAAGCTGCTGCATTGCTGTGCTACAAGGGTAAGTCCTCATTTCCCCTTTTCTTGCACTATTTTGCTCTATACTTTAGCTCCATTTGCAAGCATTTTCGAGCCTTGGTGTAAACTGAAAATAATCTTATTTTGAGCTCCTCTTCATGTTTGATTAAGGATATTTTTCTGTTTGAGGTCTCTTACATCCTTGTATGCTTTATCTCTCTTTTAGGGCTTATTTTGCATGATATATTAGCCTTATTTGTGGACATTTTTGGACCTCGACCTAAACTGAATAAAGTCTTGTTTTGACCTCCTCTTGAAGGTTGATTAAGGTCACTTTTCTGTTTAGAGTCATCTCTGACCTTGCATGCTTCATTTCCTCATGCTTTGAGCCTTGTATTTGAGCATTTGCATTGGCCTTATTTTGGCCTCTTGGCCACTGAAATCCAGCGGATTTTCAGTGGCCTTGATGTGTCTTTGAGCTTCAAAATCATGGAGGGGTGACCCTCTCACCCCTCATGCTCTTTACTAGCATTGTTAGCCTTCCAAAGGGACCCTATTTTGCATGGATCGAAGTCTTGTTTCAAGCCTTATTCTATGAGTTTCGGGGTCTGCCTTGGCTCTGTCCAAGACCCCTTTGGCCATATTTTATGTCTATGTTGCATGTGTAGAGGAATCCCATTCAAGGCCTTTCAAAGAGGCCTTTCTTTGCATGTTTCCTAGACCTATTTCAGGCCCAATTTGGTGAGTTTTAGGGCTGTCATAGTCTATTTCCAGAGGTGGTTTTGCTATGCTTCATGTCTATCTTGTATGTGCTTAATAACCCCTTGTATGGCCCTCTAAAGGAGCTCATCATTCTTGCATATGTTGGTTGCATTTCAGTGATTATTTGGGCATATTTTCATATGTTTTGTTCACTGATTTTTGCTAGTTTGATGAGATCTCACATGCTTCACATACATGCCATGTAAACCATGTTTGCTAGTCAAAGTTGCATGCTATTTTAGTCCATCATGCTAGCATCTTTTGGTCATGATTTGAACTAGAAATGTTCATGTTTTGGGAATGCCTTGGCTCTGTCTTTGTGCTTCATAGTCAAATAATGCATGCTTTGTATAGCTATAAGTCAATACATGTGCCTAGTTTTGAGTTTCGGGGCTCATCTCATGCATCGGGTGCCATGTTTCCATGTTTCGGGACCTTTTAGCATCATGTTTCAGTGCTGGAATTTACATGTTTGAATGCCATGCTTCATCCTTGCCATGCCTCGTTAGAGTTACATGTTGTGCCTTATGATCGGTCCTCGGTTTGCGTGCATGTGTGCATGCATTTCGGTTGTCTCGTTTTCATCTTATGGCTACTGATGTGAGTGTGGCTGAGGTCCACTCATATTGGTGTAAGTCCATCGTGCATTGTGCCATTCCATTTCATAGCATTGTGTATGCTAGGTTGCATGATTAGAGCATCGTGTATGCCATGTTACATCGAGCATTGTGTATGCCATTTCATAGCATTGCGCATGTTAGGTTGTATGTTAGTCGCATTGTGTATGCCATCTCATTTGCATTGTGTTTGGGATAGGAGTTAGCCCGAACACGGGAAACGAGGGACGTTTCGTACTCCGAGTGACGGAACGTGTCTCAATTCCTAGTCACCGATGCTCCGGATTAACCATGATGGAGTCTCGGTCTTGTTGTGTTTATATGTGCATTCATTTCATATTGAGTCGTGCAATTCGACTCCTCGGCCATCATGCATCGAGATGCGTGATTGGTGGCACGAGGATCGAGGCAAGCATACATACGTGAAAATACATTGACATGCCCCTTTCTTGCTCTCTGTTGCAGCAAATCAGAAAACCGGCAATCTTTTGGAGCTTCGTGCAATATTCCGGGCTTAATTGTAAACAGAGACTAATTGGGGCATCACAATGGATTTCTGCGCAAGGCAACTCAAGCATGCATCATCCATCATCTGGAGCAGAGCTGAGGCAGTCCATAGGCTTGCATGCAAATTTACTGCTTTCCTAGATTAATTTGTTAATTAATTAGGGTTTTGTATTTATTCGGACTGTACTATTTATTTGGACTGTATATTATTTATTCGGACCCTCCGAGCGAGGGCAATGTTGTAATAAGTGTGCGTGTGTGTGATGTATGTCTTCCAACCCCACGTCTTTCTCCCTTTTATTTACCAGCTTATGATGGTTAGATTAGGGCATGTTTCAATTAGCATACAGTATGATAGCATGTTTGCATTCATTCATCTGTTTTGCATGCACCGGGCTCGGCGCATCATACTCACTGCATTGTATTTCAATTCCGAGTTGAATACATGTTAGTTGTAGCATTTCATATGCCATGTTTAGAATAGCTGAGCCTATCCTAGTTGCATTTTGCATGTGTTGCATTAGGCATTTCTGTATAGTTAGGATCATGCATGGATTTCTAACATAGCTTCTGTTTTGGCTTGGAGTACTCGGTAAGTTTTATGCTTTAGCATCCTTGCATGCGTGTGAGTGACTGCCATGATAGCATGCTTACCATGAGGCTATGTGCTTATGTGATATAACTGCCTGAATGCCTGTGGCTGAAGGTTGGGTTATTTGGATTGAAACAATTCATCGATTGCGAGTTTTAAGCCCACTAGATAGTGGCAAAATCATGTTTTCTAAAGCCCACCTGAGGGTGGCAAAATCTGCATTTTAAGCCTACTTGCGAGTAGCAAACCCCTTTCAAAAACAAACAGGAAATGTTTTGTTCCAATTCAGGTGACCTAGTCTATACTTGTATGCTGTGTGCATCACATAGTAAATCTAGGCTAATAACCGGAATAAGAACGCGTAATGTTTTCAAAACTAGATATCATGGTTAGTAGAGACCGATCTTTGATCGGGCGGGTGGGGGTGCTCACAAAGTGACCTTCCCTAATCGTACCCAAGTTCCCGAGCCGAGGCAACTTTGGTGATGACGGACACGTGGCTTTAGGCACGAGTTAGAGTTTCCTAAATTTCCCAAAATAAAATATTTAGATGGCGACTCTATATCTGGCAAAGCAGTCCATGTTTGGCAGTTCTTAAAAAAAAATTTGTTTTCTCAAAACGATTTGCCGGATTTGGACTCTTTGGTTCATATTGAGAACCGTGACAATTTGAGTCCGAACTGTAGTGAGCCCAAAAATGAACGGAACGGGACTCATCCTCCCGGGGCGTTTAGGGACATCTACAGTTTCTGGCGACTCTGCTAGGGATTTAGAGAACTTGACTCGAACTCATGATATCTTGTTTTGACTACACTTATGTGTTTCTTTGCATTGCATGTGCATTGGTGCGCCTAGGACACCGTGTTTGCCATCTGCTATTCCTGAGCGGTTTGCCAGAGGCTGCGTGCCATAAGGCTTGCCGGTTACGGGCTCTGCCAGTATGGGAACACATACCCCGGTTTTACCGGGGCACCCTTTTGACCATTCGATCTAGTGCATATTCGGAATCCATAGTGACCATTCCAAGCTAGGACAAGTTGCTTACCCGATGTAGGTTGTTTGAAACCGTTGTGTGCGTAGTGAAACCCTAGCTCCTGACAAAATAGGACAGGGAAACCTTACCCCTCCATAGGGGTGTTTTGGCTCTCACTTGCTTGTTATGTGCTTTTAGAGTGCGTCTCTACAGGAATGCATGTATCAGTTTGCAAGTCTGGGTATCAGGCCTGTGGGCATCAGTATTTTGAAGAATCAGTTTTACCTGAGGGTATCAGTTTACCGGCAGAATTTTGGGCAGAATTCAGTAGAGAGCACACTCATTCAACTATGCTCATATCTGTTCAGGTGAAATCAGGCTAAGATGCTGTCTATTTTCTCTTTTGCTAGGTAGTCTTGGAACCATAGCTTCAGAAGGCTCCAATATCCCCCAGATACACCGAACTTGTGTTGATAGACTTTGTTGGGTCAAAGATTCAGTTCAAGGGCAATCAGTGTTCCTTTACCAGAGGCAGGGTGAAAAGGTCGATCAGGCACAGACCACCAGTACAGCAGCTACCAGCTCAGTGGTCTTTGAACAGCCACGTTGAGATTTCGAGTCCACTGCAGAGATAGATATACTGGTGGTTCAATCAGATCAGGACAGTATGTCAGGCTTAGAAGAAATGATGCGTCAGCTTCAAGAGAGTATGAAGCTCATGCAGGAGGACACTGTCCGTCAAGTGGAATTCGCCAAACAACAGGCCGTGGTCATAGTCCAACAGGCAGAGACAATTGCCAGGTTAGAGCAGCAAACTGGAGTATCTACTTCACACCAGGCTCCTCCCCCACCAAGAGTTCCCATACTCGGGGAGGCAACCCACGTTCAGGATGATATGGACATTCCAGGCGGGCTAGCTCCGCCCCCGGTTCTACCCCAGCTATCTAAAACACCCACCAACCTACCAGACTCCCCCTTTGAGTTCGAGACGGACCCCACAGCATTGAAAGTGAGCAAGCTTGAGGAATTGTTCAAAAAGTCTCAGGGGGCCCACTCTATTCCTGATATAGAGGATGGTTATACGACTCAGTGGTGACATTACCGGATCGGTTCAAGATGCCACATATCGATCGATTCGATGGCTCTGAAGACCCAATGGTACACCTCCAACTGTTTTCTGATATCTTGAGGCCAATAGGTTTGACCACAGCCCAGAAATTGTCACTATTCGGCCGAACCCTGTCTGGGATAGCCGCAATCTGGTATGCAAAATTGGAGAGCTCTGTGAAACAGAGCTGGGAAGAGCTGGCTGAGGCCTTTATTGCTCAATACTCCTACAACACACAGATCGAGGTCACAACTCGTGATCTTGAAGTCACCCGCCAAGAACCAAATAAGGGTTTCTCAAAATTCGTGACGAGATGGAGAGCAAAGGCCTCAATGATGACTACAAGGCCTTCCGACAAAGATCAGATCAGGATGATTGTTCGGAATTTGCATGGCAAGTTGCTGCAAAAGATGGTCGTTCTACCTCTATTTACCTTTCCAGCCCTTCATGAAATGGGGGTTCAAATCTAGGATGCCATCAAACAAGGGATCTTTGCAGAAGATAATGAGCCTTTGAAGAAGAAAGTTGCTCGCAGTTCCAATGCTACTACTGATGGTAGCACAGCTGCGAAATGCTCAGAAGTAGACACTATCACCACTTCCCTCAATGGCCAAGAACCAACCACTTCAACTCGGCCCCAAGCCCGAAAATTCCATCCTCTTTACATGAGTCTCTTTCAAGCTTTGAAAAAGCTGCGAGAAGAAGGGCACCTAGAACTTCTAGAACCCCAACCCCTTTCAAACCCTCTTCCACCAAGATATGACCCAGCTAAATACTGTGCCCACCATCAACAGCACGGTCATGATACGAACCGTTGCATCCACCTTCGTCATAAGATTCAGGATCTTATTGACGAAGAGATCTTAGCTCCACCAAAAGGACCTCAAGTTAGTACTGACTCGTTACCTCCCCACCTCAACCTCATCCATACACTACCATCCACCTTCGACCCCAGCATATACATCACCCCAGCCCATCTACCCAAGCCTGAGGTGTTCATTCCAGAAAGCATGGACTTATGCATGATGGATGCACCTGGACCCCAATCATCTCAAACCCGTGAGCCCACTACTTCTGAGCTAAAGAGAATGATCGAAGATCTTCAAAGAACTGTGACAGATCTAGCCTCTGGGACATTGGCTCCATCATCGACCACAGCACATGCTAGGAGTTTCACGACAAAAGGCTCCCCAATATTGGGACGGGCTGCATTTGAAGAAGGCCGATCCCTTGACCAAGTAGAGGCGAGTGGTAAGAACAAGGTAGGGGCAGGCATTGGTCCCCATGAACACCTTCAGTGGGCTGTTGAGGCGTTGAAAGCCGAAGGGGTGAATAAACAGCAAGTAATTGCAGTTGTTGCAAAGATTGTGGATGGCACTTTTGCCACTCAGAATGAGAGCAATTTGAATCAAGGGGCAAGCCAGGAGAAGGATCGTTGTACCAGAAACACCCCTTTCAGCTCCAATCCTACACTCGGAAAAGATCATCAAAAGTCAGCACCTACCGACCCTTTCACCGGTACATCCAACACAACCAGCTCACAACCTACCAAATACCCACCTCGGGGCCAAAGGGTGTTCACCCCACTGGACATGTCTCTGTCAATGGCCCTGAGGGTCTTGATCGAAAAGGGGCATCTGAAGCCCCTGGAGCCGCGGCCATTACTGAATAAACTTCCTCTCTCCCACAACCCGGCGAAGTACTGTGTCTTTCATCAACAAGCTGGCCATGACACTGACATGTGTCTTCGTCTTCACCATGAAATACAAGATCTGATTGATAAAAAGGTCATCTTCGCGTCAGGTCCTGCAAAGTCTATCGGCACTGGATCGGTAAACTTGGGCGATAATATGACCATGTGATCGGGGGATGAACCGCCTGCGGGTGGCGCTCGATTAACTCCAGACGTGGGAATGGCACGCACTGTTCTGAGCAATATGCAAACACCAGTTTTTGTGCTTTCTGACTTGGGTATTGAGTCAGTCTTGTTGTTTTGTATAGAGTCAGGCTTTTCTTACTGAGTCAATTGGGCCTGTCTTGTTGTACCGAGTCAGTCCTATTTTGTTGGAGTCGGGTGATTTCGGGGGTGTTACCTCGGACATCACTTACTTGTTTTGTGTTTGTCTTTTTGTTTTCTTTTAAGTCTGTTTCTGCCTTGGAGCCAGTAATGCCAACAGATCTGAAATGAAACAGCAGTAATTTTTGCACTCTTGTGTTTGCTTCTGCCGTGTGCTAGTTGTGCCAGGATTTGAATGAAACGGCAGTGCATTCCACCTGCTCTTTTGTGCCCTGAAATTATTGCATTGACCTAAGTTTTTCAAAACTTTTTGAACACTGTGGTGAAAACAAAGAGGAAGGAATTCATTGGGATTTGCAAAAATTTGATCAATTGAGAGAAAGAGAGGCATGCTAAGCCCTTAGTGATTGAGATCATGTTTGATAATGTGAGTACTGAGAAGGATCCTAGCTTGATCCAGATTGGTTCTACATTGTCTTCCGCGCGAGTAATTAGTCGCTTTCTTAAAAGATTTCAAAAAAAAAATGTTTTGCGCAGTCCTGCGAAGACCTGTGTGGAATCGCTCTTGAGATTGTGCAACTTAGGATCGCTCTCAGCCTTGAGACTCGACCCCCCCTTTGCTTTCCGACCTTCAGCCTTAACTCAGAATGTTCAACGGTCAACCGCAATGTGAGGCCTGCATGGCCAGATTCGAAGCAGCCCTCGACCTAGAGGTAGAAAAATGTCCGATTGTGCTCGAAGAGCCGAAGATGGATCATTCCGCAAATCAATGAAGATCGACAAGAATGCCAAATCCCAGAAGGGGGAAAGAAGAAAGTTTTTGCCGAAGGACAATCGAGTTCCTATCCACAATACTAGGGGCAAATTCAGCCCCCATTGGATGGACTCCTGCATCGTCGGCGAACAGCAGCCATTCTCCTAGATTCAGATGACTTCAATATCTCAAAACCATTTGACATGGACAAAGCAACACTTTTACCCTTGAGAGGCTCACTGGGCCGAAAACTCGGAAGGGCGACCCAGGCAAAAGTTAGAGCAAGAAAAAGAAGAAAAAAGAACACAAAAAAAAAGAGAAGAAAAATACAAAGAATGAAAAAAAAAAAAAAAAAATGAAGAAAATGAAAAGAAAAGATGAAAAAGAAAAAAAAAAAGAGAAATGAAAAGAATTGAAAAGAAAAGAAGAACATAGCTCGCAAGGTTGAAAACCCGGAAGGGCGGCCTTGGCAAAAGTTAGAGCGCAAAAGGAGAGGTTAATACACGAGTGTACCTTAACCCCGAACTATGTAAGGCTTGATTCTCATCTTTGGGATACGTAGGCAACTTCATCCTGAAGTCCAGCCATAAAACACTTTAATTTGATTGTGCCCATGTAATGGTTTTGATCATCTTTGCCTTCTCTGTATCCGAGAATTTGGTTGTGTTCGTCACTTTGAGGACTGACTACAATGCGCTGCGGTGCCATTCAAACAAGGGGCAACTTTCCGTTGCCATTCAATGCGCCGCGGTGCCGTTCAAACAAGGGGCAATTTTCCATTGCCATGCAGCTCTCTTCAAGCAAGGGGCAATTTTCCTTCGGATTTGAGGTTGTGCATCTCGAGAGTGGGTTCTATGCTCGTTGAGCAGTGGCCGATTGCAAAAACAGTTTTTGAGAATTTTTACTGAGGTTGACTGATTTTCTCTCAAAAACTATTCCATTTTTTCCAAAACTGGACCTTTTTCCTAGACCCAAAAAAGGAAAATTTTCAGTGCTTATAACCTAACTTGCATGATTTTGAATCAGAAAATCGAACAAGCGCGTTAATCTAGCTCTCATTTTGGTTAAAATTGTTTTAGTAGTAAACCAAAAAAATGGTCAAAACAATGAACTAGGGGCACAGTTGAGTCAGGCTTCCTGTCTTTCCCCATTGTCAACATACTTGCCAAGAAGGACACTCTACCTGCCAGAAGAGGGCACAACTGAAGCTAACAGCAAAAGGGCAGAAAGCTCTCACATCCTCCAAGCAATGAGGTATCAAGCCAAGGGCGAAGCACGAACTGGAATGGGGCTAGATATTCCACTCCCTCATCTGGACAGATCTGATCACGTCCAAACTCCCAGCAAAGCATCGTCGACCGATGTCAGCTGCAGATTTGCTACACACCCAATTGTAGTGCGGCCCCTCTGTGGAAGAAACTCACTATTGTGAACAAGAAGAAGAATCTAGCGGAATGCTAGGGGCAAGACCTCGCAACTTTCTGTTTATCCATCAACCACCTAGGGGAGGGATAAAAAAAATATGAGAGATTAAAGAATAGAGAGATGTGCAATGAGAGAAAAAGTGAGAAAAGGGTTTTGAGAGAAAAACAGAGCCTGAGGGCGGAGTGATGTGAGAACCACAAATAAGAAAGGGTGGGAAACAATACCCGGAGAAACTGGCTCCTCGTGCACCAAGAGGTATCTTGCCTTTGTAACACAGCTGAGTGTTGTGTCTGCGTGTTTTGTTTGTCTCGATTCTTGTTTTGAGTCGTTTGAGTGTCAATAAATGTGTTTAGGTTGTTTTTCCTTTGTTGAGTCGTGTTTAGGTTGTTCTACCTTTGTTTTCTGTTGTTGAGTCGTTTTCGCTGTAGTCAGTTGTAGGCTCAATACCCGATTAAGAATTCATTTCTCACTTTCAAAAAAAAAAAAAATCGTTTTGTGCTCAGAGTGTCGTGTCGTTCTCCACGTTTGTGCAAAACAAGATTTTGTTCTTTCAAAAACCGTAGGGTTCAACCCAAGTCACGTGAGAACAGTAAAACCAGGACCTATCTGAAGCTACATGGGTTCCGAACTGTAAAGCAAGAGAAAAGAGGAAAAATTGAAGCATCTGAGTGTGTTTCACCTTCAGAAAATTCCGTGATTGTCTTCCGGATGTACCTTCTCAAGCCTTGTCAATGCTCCGAAGTATGAGTGTGCCTCTACCTCAAGCGCAAGATCAAGCCTGCTTCAAAGTTATGCACCCTTCCACCCGCATGGTTATGCATTCTTCCACTGGTATTGTCATGCACACCTTTACTTGCATTGTCATGCACACTCGTTGTATTGTCATGCACACCTTACTTACATTTATTTGCATCTTGTGTTATCTTCTATCATTTATCCTTTTACGCTGAGTAGCGTTTAGGATCGTTGTCCTCCGGGACTTTCTCAGGTTGCGTTGTGCGCGCACTTAAGCGGTTGTTTTCGGATCTCTTCTCACGATTTCAGCGTGGTTAGAGTGTCCCTTTCCTCACACGATTTCAGCGTGTTTGGATCTTATCCCAGGTTGCGTTGTAGACGCTCTGGGCGGGTTGTTTTAGGACCTCTTCTCACGATTTCAGCATGGTTTGAGTGTCCCTTTCCTCACACGATTTTAGCGTGTTTGGATTTTATCCCAGGTTGCGTTGTAGACGCGCTGGACGGGTTGTTTTAGGACCTCTTCTCACGATTTCAGTGTGGTTTGAGTATCCTTTTCTTCACACAATTTCAGCGTGTTTGGATCCTTTCTCAGGTTGCGTTGTGCGCGCACTTGAGCGGTTGTTTTTGGACCTCTTCTCACAATTTCAGCATGGTTAGAGTATTCTTTTCCTCACACGATTTCAGCGTGTTTGGATTTTATCCCAGGTTGCGTTGTAGACGCGCTGGGCGGGTTGTCTTAGGACCTCTTCTCACGATTTCAGCGTGGTTTGAGTGTCCTTTTCCTCACACGATTTCAGCGTGTTTGGATCCTTTCTCAGGTTGCGTTGTGTGCACACTTGAGCGGTTTTTTTCGGACCTCTTCTCATGATTTCAGCGTGGTTAGAGTATTCTTTTCCTCACACGATTTCAGCGTGTTTGGATCTTATCTCAGGTTGCGTTGTAGACGCGCTGGGCGGGTTGTTTCTGGACCTCCTCTTACGATTTCAGTGTGATTTGAGTGTCCCGTTTCACACACGATTTCAGCGTGTTTGGATCCTTTATCAGGTTGCATTGTGCGCGCACTTGAGCGGTTGTTTTCGGACCTCTTCTCACGATTTCCGCGTGGTTAGAGTGTTCTTTTCCTCACACGATTTCAGCGTGTTTGGATCTTATCTCAGGTTGCGTTGTAGACGCGCTAGGCGGGTTGTTTTTGGACCTCTTCTCACGATTTCAGCGTGGTTTGAGTGTCCCATTCCTCACGCGATTTCAGCGTGTTTGGAATTTATCTTAGGTTGCGTGGAACGTGCTCCTGATTGATTTTCTTTGTTCTTTCTCCACTCACGAGTCCAGCGTGGTTGGCGTATGTCACCATTTTGCATCTATTGTACTCTCTGTTGCATCACATCTATTATCTATTGCATCACATCTATTATATCCATTGCATCGTATCTGTTTTATTGTCTGGTCTAGGAAACCTTAAATCCTCTGGTCTAAGGAGACCTTAAATCCTGCATCATCATTTGCGCTGTTTTGCGCATCGTACTTGCATTTTACTTGCATTTCATCGCACTATCTTGTGCACTCTCCGGTCTAGGAGACCTTAAACCCTCTAAAGGTGCAATTCCTTTGGTGTTTGTCGTGCCCGAACGACTTCCGGTGGTTCGGTATAGCCACCTGCCTATGTTTGCAGTGAGTTCCTAGGAGACTAACTGAGACGGTGGAAACTAGAGTTCGAATGGCTCATGCCTAGAACACAAAGGTTCGGGATTTCCGAGACTAAAGTCTGGTTTAAATACCCAGGGGTATATCCTCGGATTGAAATCTGAATGGCAGCCCATAGATTGAGATAGCATGTGTATGCGCCTCAATTCTGGATACTGAACCAACCTAGTCTGTCACCCTATTGGAGAATAGGGAAAGCTGCGACCATAGTCAGGGAGAAAAGTAGTACCTGTGGTTCAATCAAGAAGAAGCGAGAGATCCCCAGCAGCATGAGGTACGTCATTGCCAAGTGCCCCTGTAAGGTACTTTCATTTCCTAGCTATTACATTGCATTTTAGTTATTACATTACAGTACATTGCATGAATCCTCAATTTTCGAACCGGCTTCGCGTAGCGTATAAGTCCAATTATCAAACCGGCTTCGCGTAGCGTGTAAGTCCAATTTTCAAACCGGCTTCGCTTAGCGTATAAGTCCAACTTTCAAACCGGCTTCGCTTAGCGTATAAGTCCAACTTTCAAACTGGCTTCATGTAGCGTATAAGTCCAATTATCAGACCGGCTTCGCGTAGCGTATAAGTCCAATTATCAAAATCTTTCTACATATCATTTTGCATCCTGTCCCTGAACTACGCTGGTTTGATTCCTTGCAAAGGGATACGTAGGCAGCCTGTGGGCACAACCATTTATTTATCTATATTTTGTTTGTTTGTCCAAGTCTTCGGCCTTATCAAAAATGGGTCGTCTCTGGGCTTTGACACTCACTCCCGTCACTTATGACTTCCGAGTTCTATCAAAGAGGGGCAACTGTAGACACCCCATTTTTGACCGACCTTAAGACTCAAACGTCACCGGTTGAGCGCTCGGTGATGACGCATATTGTGCTCGTTCTGAGGTCGCGGAGTCTCGGCTGAGAGCCTTGCCTCCGGACTTCGGGGCTCTTTTGTGCTTTGCCTCGGTTTGCGAACCAGGTCCTGCTCTCTCTATTTTCTCTTCTTGAAGGGAGAGAGAGGTCTCGTAGACCATCTCCCAGTGGTCGTAGGCTACGTTTTGTGGTCGTAGGCCATTTTTCCCGTTTGGAACCTAGTTTTCGGTTTTCGGAGCCGTCGGCCGTGTGCCCCAGTTCGGGACCGCTTAACTACCTCCGTTTGCTCCAGTTTTTGGCACACACCTTGTTTCCTCTCTTTTGACTGTGGCCCAGGAGACCACCTTCATGGTCGTATGCCACTTCCGATGGTTTACATAGTGGAGAAAGGTGTGCAGGGCAAAGGTTCAATTTCTTCGGCAAGGAGAGAATCAAATCTCAACTTCATACCCCTGTTCTAGACCAAAACAATCTTGATTAATAGATTTTAGTCTTAAAACCCTCTCTTTCAAAACGTTTTTGAAATAAAATTTTTACGATGTTCCGAGGCTCGCATTTTGTCAAATGTTGCGCTTTTCAGTAAACCGAGCAAGGACAAAGTGGAAATGAAAGAAAGAGAGATGAAATCTTTGAAAAATCTTTCAAAACACCTTACTTAGGGGTTCGGAGTTGAAGAAAGGAGGAGAAGAGAGAAGAAAATTAGTTTAGGAGAAGTTCGGCATGAATCCGGGTAGGGCCAAAGCTGCGCGGCTTCACCGAAACAGGCATAACTCTTTGCACAGAAGGAATTTTGATGCGAGGTTGGCGCCATTGGAAAGCTAACTTCTGGGGCTTCAATGTGGACACATGGAATCCCATAAAATCAGATGGCCGACCAGCTTTTTTGGGTCAAAAGTGGTTCAGCATGAATCTGGGAAGGAGAGAAAACACTGTGCGGCTTCACCGAAACGAGCATAACTCTTTGCATACTTGGATTTAAGATATGAGGTTACCACCATTGGAAAAATTACTTCTGGGCTTCATTTTTTACTCAAGAATCTCCTAAGGACAAGTCCAGGTGGGGGAGATATGGTTGGTTGAATTCCGTTTGGACCGAATCTGCGCGGCTTCACCAAAACTGGCATAACTTTTTCCACAGAAGGAATTTTAATGCAAGGTTTGCGGCATTGGAAAGCTAACTTCAAGGGCTACATGGACGAACAGCTTTAGGGCTTGAACCTTTTGACCCTGGTCGGCCAGCCACCTGGACCTTTTGCACCTGGCCAGCCATTCTTCTCTCTCCTAGTGCATTCCAGCTGTGCCAGCTATTTTGCACCAGACCCTCTATTCGAGGGTCTTTCCTTTTGGAGGGAAATTTGAATTGGTTTTTCCCTCCCTTTCCCTTGACCTCTCTCCCTCTATATAACCAACACCCCACCTCATTTTTTAAGGGTTAGAAGGTTTTGGCTGGAGCATACATACAACTCCCCCTATCTCTATACTTCAAGCCTCCAAACCCTAATATTCTTGACCATTTTACACTACAACTCCTAGCCTACCACCTCCACCATCCATTCCAGGCCCTTGAAGCTGATTTTCAGAGGTTGAGAGCTCACAATCTTGGACCAAAAGCTGCTGCATTGATGTGCTACAAGGGTAAGTCCTCATTTTCCTTTTTCTTGCACTATTTTGCTCTATACTTTAGCTCCATTTGCAAGCATTTTCGAGCCTTGGTGTAAACTGAAAATAATCTTATTTTGAGCTCCTCTTCATGTTTGATTAAGGATACTTTTCTGTTTGAGGTCTCTTACATCCTTGTATGTTTTATCTCTCTTTTAGGGCTTATTTTGCATGATATATTAGCCTTATTTGTGGGCATTTTTGGACCTCAACCTAAACTGAATAAAGTCTTGTTTTGACCTCCTCTTTAAGTTTGATTGAGGTCACTTTTCTGTTTAGAGTCATCTCTGACCTTGCATGCTTCATTTCCTCATGCTTTGAGCCTTGTATTTGAGCATTTGCATTGGCCTTGTTTTGGCCTCTTGGCCACTAAAATCCAGCAGATTTTCAGTGGCCTTGATGTGTCTTTGAGCTCCAAAATCATGGAGGGGTGACCCTCTCACCCCTCATGCTCTTTACTAGCATTGTTAGCCTTCCAAAGGGACCCTATTTTGCATGCATCGAAGTCTTGTTTCAGGCCTCATTCTGTGAGTTTTGGGGTCTACCTTGGCTTTGTCCAAGGCTCCTCTAGCCATATTTTATGTCTATGTTGCATGTGTAGAGGAATCCCATTCAAGGCCTTTCAAAGAGGCCTTTCTTTGCATGTTTCCTAGACCTATTTCAGGCCCAATTTGGTGAGTTTTAGGGCTGTCATAGTCCATTTCCAGAGGTGGTTTTGCTGTGCTTTATGTCTATCTTGTATGTGCTTAATAACCCCTTGTATGACCTTCTAAAGGAGCTCATCATTTTTGCATATGTTGGTCACATTTCAGTGATTATTTGGGCATATTTTCATATATTTTGTTCACTGATTTTTACTGGTTTGATGAGATCTCACATGCTTCACATACATGCCATGTAAACCATGTTTGCTAGTCAAAGTTGCATGCTATTTTAGTCCATCATGCTAGCATCTTTTGGTCATGCTTTGAACTAGAAATGTTCATTTTTTGGGACTGCCTTGGCTCTGTCTTTGTGCTTCATAGTCAAATAATGCATGCTTTATATAGCTATAAGTCAATACATGTGCCTAGTTTTGAGTTTCGGGGCTCATCTCATGCATCGGGTGCCATGTTTCCATGTTTCGGGACCTTTTAGCATCATGTTTCAGTGCTGGAATTTACATGTTTGAATGTCATGCTTCATCCTTGCCATGCCTCGTTAGAGTTACATGTTGTGCCTTATGATCGGTCCTCGGTTTGCGTGCATGTGTGCATGTATTTCGGTTGTCTCGTTTTCATCTTATGGCTACTGATGTGAGTGTAGTTGAGGTCCACTCATATTGGTGTAAGTCCATCGTGCATTGTGCCATTCCATTTCATAGTATTGTGTATGCTAGGTTGCATGATTAGAGCATTGTGTATGCCATTTCATAGCATTGCGCATGCTAGGTTGTATGTTAGTCGCATTGTGTATGCCATCTCATTTGCATTGTGTTTGGGATAGGAGTTAGCCCGAACACGGGAAACGAGGGACGTTTCGTACTCCGAGTGACGGAACGTGTCTCAATTCCTAGTCACCGATGCTCCGGATTAACCATGATGGAGTCTCGGTCTTGTTGTGTTTATATATGCATTCATTTCATATTGAGTCGTGCAATTCGACTCCTCGGCCATCATGCATCGAGATGCGTGATTGGTGGCACGAGGATCGAGGCAAGCATACATACGTGAAAATACATTGCCATGCCCCTTTCTTGCTCTCTATTGCAGCAAATCAGAAAACCGGCAATCTTTTGGAGCTTCGTGCAATATTCCGGGCTTAATTGTAAACAGAGACTAATTGGGGCATCACAATGGATTTCTGCGCAAGGCAACTCAAGCATGCATCATCCATCATCCGGAGTAGAGCTGAGGCAGTCCATAGGCTTGCATGCAAATTTACTGCTTTCCTAGATTAATTTGTTAATTAATTAGGGTTTTTTATTTATTCGGATTGTACTATTTATTTGGACTGTATATTATTTATTCGAACCCTCCGAGTGAAGGCAATGTTGTAATAAGTGTGCGTGCGTGTGATGTATGTCTTCCAACCCCACGTCTTTCTCCCTTTTATTTACCAGCTTATGATGGTTAGATTAGGGCATGTTTCAATTAGCATACAGTATGATAGCATGTTTGCATTCATTCATCTGTTTTGCATGCACCGGGCTCGGCGCATCATACTCACTGCATTGTATTTCAATTCCGAGTTGAATACATGTTAGCTGTAGCATTTCATATGCCATGTTTAGAATAGCCGAGCCTATCCTAGTTGCATTTTGCATGTGTTGCATTAGGCATTTCTGTATAGTTAGGATCATGCATGGATTTCTAACATAGCTTCTGTTTTGGCTTGGAGTACTCGGTAAGTTTTATGCTTTAGCATCCTTGCATGCGTGTGAGTGACTGCCATGATAGCATGCTTACCATGAGGCTATGTGCTTATGTGATATAACTGCCTGAATGCCTGTGGGTGAAGGTTGGGTTATTTGGATTGGAACAATTCATCGATTGCGAGTTTTAAGCCCACTAGATAGTGGCAAAATCATGTTTTCTAAAGCCCACCTGAGGGTGGCAAAATCTGCATTTTAAGCCTACTTGCGAGTATCAAACCACTTTAAAAAATAAACAGGAAATGTTTTGTTCCAATTCAGGCGACCCAGTCTATACTTGTATGCTGTGTGCATCACATAGTAAATCTAGGCTAATAACCGGAATAAGAACGCGTAATATTTTCAAAACTAGATATCATGGTTAGTAGAGGCCGATCTTTGATCGGGCGAGCGGGGGTGCTCACGAAGTGACCTTCCCCAATCGTACCCAAGTTCCCGAGCCGAGGCAACTTTGGTGATGACGGACACGTGGCCTTAGGCACGAGTCAGGGTTTCCTAAATTTCCCAAAATAAAATATTTAGGTGGCGACTCTGTATCTGGCAAAGCAGTCCATGTTTGGCAGTTCTTAAAAAAAAAAATTGTTTTCTCAAAACGGTTTGCCGGATTTGGACTCTTTGGTTCAGATTGAGAACTGTGACAATTTGAGTCCGAACTGTAGTAAGCCTAAAAATGAACGGAACGGGACTCATCCTCCCAGGGCGTTCAGGGACGTCTACAGTTACACCTGCCAACCTTCTTCAGCCGAGATAACCATCTCTGTCAAAGAGTGTAGAACGTTTGTCACACCTGCCAACCTTCTTCAGCCTAGATCCTTTATATTGGCTAAGGAGTACAAAAAGTTATGTTGGTCAAACTTGTTAACCTTCTTTAGGCAAGATCTTTATCTCAGCTAAAGAGTGCAAAAATTTGTGTTGGTCAAACCTGCCAACTTTCTTTAGCCTAGATCCTTATCTCGGCTAAAGAGTGCAAAAAGTGGATATTTCTCAAACCTGCCAACCTACTTTAGCTTAGATCCCTATCTCGGCTAAAGAGTGCAAAAATTTGTGTTTGTCAAACCTGCCAACCTTCTTTAGCCTAGATCCTTATCTCGGCTAAAGAGTGCAAAAAGTGTATGTTGGTCAAAATTGCCAACCTTCTTTAGTCTAGATCCTTATCTCGGCTGAAGAGTGCAAAAAGTTTGTATTGGTCAAACCTAACAACTTTCTTTAGCCTAGATCCTTATCTCGGCTAAAGAGTGTAAAAATTTGAGTTGGTCAAACCTGCCAACCTTCTTTAGCCTAGATCTTTATCTCGGCTAAAGAGTGCACAACTTTGTTGGTCAAACTTACCAACCTTCTGTAGCCTAGATCCCCATCTCGGCTAAAGAGTGCAAAAAGTTTTTGTTGGTCAAACCTGCCAACCTTTTTTAGCCTAGATCCTTATCTCAGCTAAAGAGTGCAAAAAGTTATGTTGGTCAAATCTCCTAACCTTCTTTAGCCTAAATCCTTATCTCAACTAAAAAGTGCAAAAAAATTTGTTGGGCAAACCTTCCAACCTTCTTTAGCCTAGATACTTATCTCGCCTAAAGAGTGCAAAAATAAATTTTGTTGGTCAAATCTACCAACCTTCTTTAGCCTAGATACTCATATTGGCTGAAGAGTGCAAAAATGTGTTTGTCAGACTTGCTAACCTTCATTGCCTCCAATTGGGCAAAGGTTTGTTTAGAAAGAGTTAGTCAATCTTGTCAACCCTTTTTGCTTCCTGTTGGGCAAAGATTTGTTAGAAAGAGTTGGTCAAACCTACTAACCCACTTTGCCCCCAGTTGGGCAAAGATTTTGCACGGTCGATCATTCTTTTCGATCTTGTTAACTTTCGCCGAAGGCTTTTTGTTCGGCATCGCTGTTGTGCCGAACTCTGCCTTGGCGTATGCCCCATCTTCCTCCACCCAGATGTATTGGTGCATTCTCTCCATCAGGGCTTCCATAATAAGGGGGCGGCGTCATTGTCATTGAATCTCTCAACTTATGACCCATTGGCAAACCCTACTTGTACTATGTAATAGCTAGGTTGGTAGGACAGTCGCCTATCTGGTTAAAGGTCTTCCAATACCTGTTATTGTAAGATTTCAACGTTTCTTTCTCGCCCATGTCAATGGTAAGTAACTGATCTACCTCGACTGGCGTCTTGGTGTTTGTCTTAAACCTAGTGACAAATGTTTAAGCAAGTTGTGCCCATAAAGCGATGCTATCTTCTGGCAACTTTTCAAACCAAGTTAAGCCCAGGTCACCCAAGCTTAACAGAACAAGATGCACATTAGAGCTTCATTCCGCTGATGTATGGCCATGACTTGGCGAAAGTGGCTCAAGTGTATGTAGGGGGTCTGACTTCCCCTCATAGATTGTGAACTTAGGCTGGTTAAAGCCCAAGAGCAGTGGTACGTTCTCTATTGCCGGAACAAATGATGAGCTTTGCAACCTTGCCAATGCCTTATTGGCTAGTTTGTAGGCAAGGCGCGATACTGGCATTCTAACCTCTACACTTCCGTGCATTCTAGATACCATCCGTTGTAGAGCTGAGATCCTCTAAGGGTCAATGGGCCTTGGCTTCTTTCCTCCTTCGCGCCCTTTCTTCCAGAACAGTTTGCAGATCCACCGAACTGGGCAGCTCGGTGTGTCGAGAGGTGGTTTGAGGGTCGATGATTGCTTCTCTCCGTGTAAGACCTCTCAATCCTTGTTCTTTCAGACCTGGAGCAACCAGTCCTAGAAGTTCTTGATTGAGTGTCGCCTGCTCCGAGGCTTCTACTTTCAGAATGCGAAGGCGTAGCTCGCCTGTCGTGATCTCTTGAGTGACGAGAATGCGTTCTTCCTTTGCGAAGTTCCACCCCTGCCACACCTTTGCCCTTTATTTGGCATTTCATGGCCTCCATAGCCTCCATGTCCGATGCCATTTTCCTTATCAACTTATCTTGCTCTCTTACGCGATCCTCTAAAACCTAGACGTCCATCCTCCGCCTCTATCCATCTGGGCCTTGAGAGCGACGAGGGCTTAAACCACGCTTTTCTCGTGTACCCCTCTGAGGGTTCTGTTGTTGAGGGTCTAAATCTGCCATGGGCGGACAAAAGGCAAATCCTCACGCCTCTTGTCCCCTTCTAGAGTTTGTCCATCAACAGCAGACTGAGGCAAGTCTTCGTTGTGCGCCATTGAAATCAGTTAAAGAAAAACTCAATCAAAAAGGTTTGTTCTTTGTGATCTTTCCCACAGATGGCGCCAATTGTACGAGCACAGAATAATTTTCTTGTATAATCCTGTTGATTAAGTTTGCACTCCTCCAAATGTCATCACTTTGCTACCTGAAAATACAAACGTGAGCTAGCCGGCGGGTGTGTGCCAGGAACCTCTCCGATGCCTAAGTCAGCAAAAAGATAATAGACACAAAAGCTCTGTATATTTGAGAATAAGAATTGCCATACCTATCCATAGGTTATGTCATGAGCTTTTATAGAATTTCACGTGGCACAGTCCTAGCAGGACTCTAACTCTCCTTAGCAGAGTCCTCCCAAGAGTCTCATACCTAAGGATAATACTTATCCTTAGAACAACCTTTTCACTGCAAGCTAAGTGAGATGGCACAAGTCCTTGCTCCACTTTCTATCGTCCAACCGGACTACCTTGCTCTGTCCGCTAATGGTTTAGCCGTGCAACACCGTGAAAGCTAACATTACATGGCTCTCCTCCTAGCTTGACACTCCTCCTAACTGGGCTCTTCTCTTTGTTTGACTACCTTGCTTGGTCATTCGGCCATAGCGTTGACCGCCACTAGGAAGTAGCTAGGTCCCGTGACTAGGTTCCATAGCTAAGCCTCGTAGCTAGGTCTCATTGCTCGGTCCTATAGCTAGGTCTCGTAGCTTGGCCCTATGGCTAGGTCTCTTAGCTAGGCCTTGTATCTAGGTCCCATAGCTAGGTCTTGTGGCTAAATCCCATAGTTAGATCTCGTGGCTAAATCCCATAATTAGGTCCCGTAGTTAGGTCCCATAACTAAGACCCGTAGCTCGGTCTCGTAGCTAGGTCCCATAACTAGGTCCTATAGCTAAGTCCCGTAACTAGGTCCAAAAATATGGACATTTACTAGTTCGGTCAAACATCTTTGACCGCCACTCTAACCTAGTTCGGTCTAATTTGACTACACAAATTACCCTCTCAGTAGCAATTGGTTGATTCAAAACTCAAATTTGATAGGATATACAGTTTTTTTTTCTTTGTTAGGCTGTTTTCGGCCTTTACTTTAATTTTTATACAAATTAGAGTGAAATTTTATTTGATATGAAACACTTAATGAATAAATTAATATTTAAATATTAATTTGATTAAAAACTTCATTTATGGTAAAGTGATAAATATAAAAATTTTAAAATAAAATAATATTGACAAATTTGAGTGAACTTTGAAGCATATCTTGATTTGTTGATAAAAAATAAAAAATTGAATGTAATATGAATTTGAAGAATAAATCTGTTCACACATTCCTTAATATATGAATAATATACAAAATATGATTGGTCTAATATGTGGACCTCACATCTGAAAAAAACATATAACCATTCCACCAAAAATAGTAGGATCCTTTATTCCAAACCAATCAAAATGCATGCATGTGAAGTTGCCTAAAGAACTAGGGAGAGTTTTCAAAGAGGTTTTATTCCAAATTTAAGTTCGACTGTGTAGACGTCCCCGAACGCCCCGGGAGGGTGAACCCCCCCTCCCCGGTTCTGTTCGTTTTGCGGGGTTTACTACAGTTCGGACTCAAATTGTCACGGTTCTAAGTCTGAACCAAAGAGTCAAAATCCGGCAAATCGTTTTAAGAAAAACAGATTTTTAGAAATGACGTGCCAAACATGGACTGCTTTGCCAGATACAGAGTCGCCACCTAAATATTTTAAAATGGGGAAATTTAGGAAACCCTGACTCGGTGCCAAAGGCCACGTGTCCGTCATCACCAAAGTTTCCTCGGCTCGGGAACTTGGGTATGATCGGGGAAGGTCAGCTATGAGCACCCCTTCTCGCCCGATCCGAAGATCGGCCTCTACTAACCATGATATCCGATTTTGAAAACGATATGTGTTCTTATTCCGATTAATTAGCTAGAATTACTATGTGATGCGTACAGCAAAACAAGTATAGACTAGATCGCCTAATTTGGAACAAAGCATTGCATATCCGTTTGTTTGGAAATGTTTTGAAATTTGTTACTCGCAAGTAGGCTAAAATACGGATTTCAACGGATTATCCAAATTCAAGTAATCCAACCTTCACCCACAGGCATTCAGGCAGTTATATCAACTAAGCATTTAGCCACATGGTAAGCATGCTGTCATGTTAACATTCACACTCATGCGAGATGCTAAAGCATAAATACTTACATCGTACTCCGTGCCAAAACAATGAAGCTAGTTAGCAAAACATGCATGACCCTAGTTCATGTTAAATGGCTAATGCATCGCATACAAAAATGCAACTAAGTAGGCTCGGCTACTAATGACATGGCATGTGAAATGCTACAATTAACACGTTTTCAACTAGGAATTGAAATACAATGCAGTTAGTATGGTGCGCCGAGCCCGGTGCATGCAAGACAGAATGAATGCAAACATGAGAAGCATAAGTATGCTAATTGAAAACATGCCCTAAACTAACCATCGAAAGCTAGTAAATAAAAGGGAAGAAAGACGTGAGGTTGGAAGACATACACACACTCGCGCACACTTATTACAACATTGTGCCCTCGCTCGGAGGGTCTGAAAGAATAATACAGGCCACCTAATTAACTAACTCACAAGCTAATTAAATATTACAGAACCAAATGAATAACTAGCTACAACTAATTATTACACAACTTAATTAATTAACAAATCAATTAACTAATTAATGAACGACAACAAGCAAATAAGGAAAGCAGTAAATGATGCTATTCCAGCTCTGTTTGAAGAAGGGAGGCATGCATGCTCGCTTCGGTTCCTTGCTTTGGAAAGCCTTCCGGTTGCTCTTTAGAGGCTCTGTTTGCAGGGTGTCTTCCTGTGCTTGATGCTGCAACTTACCAAAACACTGCAGGGGAAGCTACCAGTGGCCTGCCGGCCATGAAAGGAGCACTGCCGGCCAGAGATGGCCCATTGCCGGCCAAGGGTAGCACACTGCCGGCCACTAATGGCAGGCTGCCGGCCACTGGTGTGCTGTGACACCAAACTGCAACGAAACACAAAATAGAGAAAATGGAGGGTCTCCCAAGGGCATATACGCACCATGGCACTCCAAATCACCTCAAAACATCAAGGGAGAGGCCAAATTGGATCCATGACCATCAATTACGCATCCCGATGCATGATGGCCAAAGATCCAACTTGTGCAAATCAATATGAAAATGAATGCACAAACAAAGCAAGTAAAGCCTAGAATTCTATCATGAATCATCAAGAGCTTCGGCGACCGAGAATTGAGACACGTTCCATCACTTGAAGTATGAAACGCCCCTCGTTCCTCGTGCTCGGATTAATGCTCAATCCAAGCAATGCAACACATAAGCATGGCAAACATGCAACATGACCTAAGTGTGCAAACATGCAACTAAACCAAACATGCAACAAGCATATAAGCATGATGTGAGGTGACAACCTATGGCAAAATGCAATATGAACAAATGAACATGCAAGGCATGTAAAGCTAAGCAAGTATGCAACAACATACTACATGTAACAAGCACGCGACAACATGGTGAAATGGGCTTACACCAGAGATGGACAGCTCTCAACTAGGTCCAAATCAGTAGCCAAAATGATGAATTAAGCAACACAACACACTCAAGCATGCAAAACGCGAAAGGTTCAACAAAGGGGCCTAAAAGGGCAACTCTCAAAAGTGCCTAAGAAGTGACAAATGTGCAAGTGTAACAACACTATATGCACTGAAATGAGATGATAAATGATGCCAAATCATTTAAACGACACAAGTAAAGCATGCGAAGGTCCTAAGTCATGAAAGCTAGCAAAGAGCAATACAAAGGAGGCATGTAATACATGGCATGAACACATGAACTAAGCATAAACAGAGCTTAATTAGGTCTAAACAAAGACTTAAACATGCTGGAATGAAGGCTCAAACACCTAGACATGCAAGCATGCAAGCTAAGCCTTAAACTAGGCAATAATGCGCGACATTCAAAGACACTTGAAGCGTGAATGAAGTGGGAATGTAGCAATGGTACATACTCTGAAATGAAGTATTAAATGATGCCAAATCATCTAAATATCTCAAAGATAGCATGCATGCGTCAACGAAACACGAAGCTTGCAAGGTCAATTACACTACAGCTATACAAAGCATGCACTATTTGACTAAGAAGCATAAATACAGAGGCAAGGCAGCCCCAAAATATGAACATTTCTAGTTCAAAGCATGGCCAAAAGGTGCTAGCATGATGGACTAACATAGCATGCAAGATTGGCTAGCAAACATGGTTTACATGGAAAGTGCATGAAGCAGGTAAGAACTCATCAAACCAGCCAAAATCAGTGAACTAAACATGTGAAAATATGCCTAAATAATCATGGAAATGCAGCCAATGCATGCAAAAATGAGGGGCCTCTTTGGAGGGCCGCACAAGGGATTATTAGGCACATGCAAGATGGACATTCAACAAGGCCAAACCAACTCTGGAAATGGCTCAAGAGGGTCCCACAACCCACTAAAAAGGACCTGGAACAAGGCTTAGAAGCATGCAAAATGTGGTCTCTTTGGGAGGCCCAAAAGTCCACCAAACAAGACAAGGAGAGAGGGGGTCACCCCCCTCTAATTTTGGCCTTCAAGAACACAACAAGGCCACTGAAAATCCACTAGATTTCAGTGGCTAATAGGCCAAAGCAAGGCCAATGCAAATGCTCACATGTATGGCTCTAAATATGAAGAAATAAAGCATGCATGGGGGAAGATGACCCCAAAAAGCAAGGAAGCCTTAATCAATCTTAAAGAGAAGGTCAAAACAAGACTTTTTTCAGTTTATACCAAATCTCGAAAACAATCACAAGTAGGGCTAATCTATCATGCAAAAATGGCCCTAAAAGGAAAGATAAAGCACAAGGGACAGTAGATGACCTCAAATAGAGGATAGCCCTTCAACAAAGTTTAATAGGGGCTCAAAATAAGTCACTTTTCAGTTTATGACTAAGTCCAAAACAGCTCACAAATAAGCCTAAAATACTATGCAAAAATAGGCCTAAAAGAGAGTTAAAGAGGCAAGTGATAGTAGGAGACCTCAAACAGCAAGAGGTCCTTGATCAAACATGAAAAGGAGCTCAAAATAAGACTATTTACAGTTTGGGTCGGAGCCCAAAAATGTTTTCAAGTGAGGCTTGTAGATGAAGCAAGAAAGTGCAAATTTGAGGGAAATAGGATCTTACCCTAGGAGAGCAGCTTTCTAGCAGGTTTTGATCCAAGACTCTGAGCTTCCAACCTCTTCAAATGGCTTCCAAAGTGCTGGAATGGAGGATGGAGGTGTATATCTAAGTGTTGTAGTGCAAAAGTGCAAAGAAATCCAACTCTAAAGCCTCAAACACACACAATATAGAGAGAGACAGAGTTTTTGCTCTCAAAAACTCAGAACCCTTGCTTAAGGAAGAAGGCTCTTCCTTATATAGAGCAAAGTAAAGCCAAAGCTTCTTGAACAAGCTTTTCTTGGCTTCCATCCCTCCATACACGTGTATGGAGGGTAGCAAATGAAAATCCAGCTGGCTCAAAAGATCTGCCTGAAAACCAGCTGAGATAGGGGGGGTGCCGGCCATCAGTAATGTCCAGCAGTGCCACACTGATGGCCGGCAGGGCTTCATCAGTGGCCGGTAGGGGAAAAGCCATGGCCGGCAGTGCCATGCCATGGCCGGCAGTGCACTATGAGGGCCACTCTAACAGGACCTAGTCAGGGTCCAAAAATGAGGCAGAAATGATACAAGGTCCGGGAAACTCGAATCAGTGCCGTTCCGCCACGACAGTCGAATGCTGGCGAGCAATCGAACCAGTTGTTAGGTGTACCTACAAGCACAACCAAGTCTTGAGGACGGTCAAAAATAGGGTGTCTACAAACTGTGAAAGCTAAAAGTTACCCAATTCTGTAATATTGCGTTGGTCGGAGAATTTAAAAAGAAATTTGAAAAGAAGAACAAAAAAATAGATAAAATTATTTAATTATATATATTTTTTATTTTTTTTAAAATTCTTCTCTAAATTTTCAATCAAACCCAACATAAAAACATAAACGTGCGCACAAGTTCTCCATAGTCGGGATACCACCTTTTTGTTCTTCCACTAGTTAATCATATGAGTCTGTTTGGTAACTATTCTGTTTTCAATTTTTAGTTTTTAGTTTTCAATTTGTATTTGCAAAAATTAAAAATATTATGATAAAAATTTGTTTGATAATTTTTTTGATTTATAAATGTTGTTTCAGTTTATAAATTTGAGGAAAAAACGTAAACTCAAAAAATGAGTTTACGTTTTTAGTTTTCAAATTTTTTTTTAAATAATTTTTTTTTCAATAACTTTTTTTTAAAATTAATTTTTTTTTCAATAATTTTTTTTTCAATTATTTTTTTAAATAATTTTTTTTTCAATTAATTATTTTTTTCAAATATTTTTTTTAATTAATCTTTTTTTTCAATTAATTTTTTTTCCCAATTAATTTTTTTTTCAATTATTTTTTAAATAATTTTTTTCCAATTATTTTTTTCAGTTATAATATGTGTGATCCCATTGTCATAAATAATAAAAATAAATATAAATATTTTAGGTCTGAACAAACATATTTTTTAGTTTATGTTTTTAATTTTTTTTTAAACATTTTGTTCAAACCAAATGCATTTGTAATTTATGTTTTTCTAAAAATAAACAAAAACCAGTTTATAAAATTTTTGTAAACATAAACCAAAAACATAAACGTTACCAAACGCTACCATAATAATTCAACCAGTGGATTTTGTTTTTCGTGATCATCAAACTCAAATGCACCCTTTCTTTCTCTTTTTTTTTTCTTGACCCCCATCATCCTTAATGTATTGAAATTGATTAATTTTTTACTTTTTATTTTTTTATTATTTTTTTTATCACTCACTGATATGTATTTATGGGGGTTGTGGGAATCAAGAAAAAAAATAATCTCTATCATTTAGTAGCCTATTTTAGTTTTTGACTATTTTAGTAGGTTAAAATTTGTGTTGAGAAAGATAGATTTTTTATAGTTGAATATCATATTTGTGAGAGAAAAAATAAAATAATTATAGATTTGATGTGATATTTTATCTTATTAATTATTTTACTAACCTATTTTATTTTTTAATTTTATTTTAATTATAAAAAATTAAAAAATTTCTTCCCCAACACCCCTATTGTGTCGGTGATTTTAAACACAAAAGTCATGCTTTTATTTCTCTTTTGCAGCAAGTCTCTGCACCCTCAATCAGTATCGATTGTGTTTTTTGGTTTTTTTTTACATGTAAAATTATACTTGAAGTATAGAGACATCGTCCACGTAGTATAGATAAGATTTGGAATTATTTAAAAGGATTTAAATAAGTATCTTTTTTGATTTTTTATAAAAAGATATATAAAAAGAGATGATGCGATTAAAAAAAATAAGAAGTATACTAATATAGGTTTATCCCAAACAATCCAGGAAAAGAAAAAATACTCCGCCTTCGTTTGGCAAGTTCGGTTGGATTTGAGACTATTTTAGCGACAAAAAGACAAAATAGATCTTTAACTCAACAAAACAAAGCATTACATCTAACTCATAATCATTACATTCTTTCTTTCATAAAAATCAAAAAAGTCAAAAAAATTCATCCCAAACGAGACTTTGTCCTAGGCTAAAATAATCAAAAAGCTGAAAAAACCAATCCATTTTCCAAACGAACTCTCAAACACAAGGTGTAGAGAAATTAATTATTTCAAAAATTTCAAAACTTAGGTCTGTTTTGGAAATTTAGTTAAAAGTTAATTTTTGACTTTTAACTTATTTTGTATTATATTATTTCTCTATTTTTTTACACGTTTTTTAAATAAAATAAAAAAAGCTAAAAAAAAATTAACTTTTAACTAATTTCTCAAAACAAGCCTTAATTGATCATAAAAATTAATTTTTATTTTTATTTTTATCCAGTAACTCATTCATATACTTCTTTATATTTTTACGACATTTTCTCTAATATGAAACTGAGAAATTATTTAAGTTGCAGATGCAGTGGCAAAGCTAATCCCGCGTGTTCCTTGCGGATGATGTTGTCGTGGTTGTACAACATACGCCTTTTCTTTTGAGAAGTTATTGGTGGGTTGTGAAGCACCGTAAGGCCCCGTTTGTTTTTGAATGTAATGAATGAGGAGGGATTAAGATAGAGATGGGTTATTTGTGTTGTATTTGTTTGTAGAGTTAGGGAAGGGAATAGGATGGAAGAGGGGGTTAAGATAAAGGTTGGAAGGGGGATTGGTATGGGGAGGTGGATGTGGTATTAGAAAAATAGTGAAGGGATTAAAAAAAAAATTATTTTTTTATTTTTTACATATTGGGAATTTTTTTTTAAACATTAATGTTTAATTTTTTTATTTGTTTTATTATTTTATATAAAAATAATTTAACAATTCCTACACTAACAACTATCATCAAAACAAACACAATTTTACTTAATTCCCTCACTATTAATCCCCTCACTGTGAATCCTTTCTATTCTACCTTTGAAAATAAACAGGACCTAAGGTGGTATTTAATGGTATTATAATTGCTAAAAAAATAAAATTTATAATTTTGTATTGAATGTTTGGAAACATGAAAAGATATAATAGTTTGTGATTGGTGAACATTAATGTCACGTGGCCCTTTGGACCAACTAATGATTTTACTTTTTCTTTTTCAGTGGTCTAAATCAGAGTAATCTTATTCAAGATTTAGAAAAAAATGAGTTTCAAAAAAAATTAAATTGTCATGTATTTCATACTAAAATATACTCTCTCCATTTCAAGTTATTTGTCCATTATCGAAAATTCAACTTCTTAAGGAGGCATGTCAAATTTACATTTTAATTTAATTTTTGAAATGTTTTTTCCACAATTACCTTTCTTTTTGAATTTTAAAATGTGTTTATAATAATTTATAAGAGGTAATAATTTATAAGAAGTAGTTTTGAAAATCTAATAAAATTTAATAATTCAAAATAGAAAGTTGACAAACATTTTGAAACAAATTAAAATAACAAAATGGATAAATAAAATAGGAGGAATGGAGTATATTTTATTTTATTTGTTAATTTATCTATGCATTATCAGCACTAGTTTATGTTATACCTTTATCAAAAGAGATATAGATGTAATTATATAAAATTTTGTAAATTTTACTGTATTTTTTTTTCCTTCTAAATCTCAAGTGAAAAGTTTTTCCTGGTTTGGTCTCTCTCAAATTCAAAATTTGAAGGACTTGTGGATCCATCATAAGTCATTTTTCAATGACTTGAACGATTCGTTTTATGATATTCTCTATTTATATTATTCTTGAAAAAAATTAAATTAATTCAATAATAAAAATATTTTTATTTATCTAGTTTGATTCTAAAAAAATAAATAGTGTCACGACCCGCTCTCCGTATCCAAGGGTTAAGTATCGTGATGACCAATAATTGAGGTTACCTCCGGCCAATTCTTAAATAAATTAATAAACGCGAGCAGAAGTAATATTTCAATGAGGGTACCAAAATAATCATTGGAGTTTTTATTTTTATTACAAAATATATTGATCAAAAAAGTCGATATTTACATAAAAAAATATCATGAAGGTGCTGTGTGTGTGTCTATTCTGTAGACCCGCGTCTAAGACTTTCTAAAAACTATTTCTAAATTGCACTGTTTCCTGAAAATTAGTAAATAACTATAAGCACATAGCAGAGTGAGAAATATTATACCAAGAGTATAAAGGACACGAAATAACCATGAATAGTTAGTTAAGCCAAAACATTTACATAACTCAATTTGGTGAATAAATCATTTGAGTAACAGAAACTGAAATACAGAAAGTATGTAAATATATAACCATAACCACGGTACCGAATAGAACAGAACAGAGGTCACAGAAGTGACAGTCAGAACAGAGGTACAGATTCAAAAGGTGGCTCGTACGGATTCTAGAGGTGGCTCCCACAATAGTGTAACATTTAGCTCCGCACAGCACTTTGATCCGCACAGAACAGAGGTACGGATTCAAGAGGTGGCTCGTACGGATTCTAGAGGTGGCTTCCACAATAGTGTAGCACTTAGCTCCGCACAACACTTTGGTCCGCACAGAACAGAGGTCAATGGATCCATGACAAATAGAGGACCACAAAGTGGTCAAACAGAAACCAATGGTTATTTAAGTCTTCCAAGGCGTGAGACTCCCGTGGTGGTACCTATAAAACATAATTATATATAAGGTCAAGTCAGATATTCTTAAAATATTAAATAAACATATCCATGGGTTTCCTTTTAAGCAAATAGGGTTCAGAAATAAAACCACGTAACCGAAACCTTTATAAAACATAACTTTTATTAAAAACATAACTTGTATAAAATAGATTTTGATAAGTTAAAACATACGTAAAATACATTTTGATAACTCAAGATATAATATAACTCACCTTAACTTTAATACCTTACTCTTTCTTTCCACTATCAAAGATCCTTTCAACTTTCACTATTTTTTTCCTTCCTTTCCTCTCTTTCTTTCTTTCTTTCCTTTCCTTCTTTCCCTCTTTCTTTTCTTTCTTTTTCTTTCTTTTCTTCGCCTAGCCGAATAGGGAGGTGAAACCAGTCTTTGGCCAACACGTGCCCAGGCCCAAATCATTTCACAGATTCGATTATAATTTCATAGATTCATTCTTATATTTAATAGATATTTAAGATAATTACCATTTGACCTAATATTTTAATATAATTATATAAATAAATTAATTCTTAATTAAATTACACTTTATCATATACCAATAGAAAATTAATTATTTATTTTAGTACCACACCAATTATTATTATTATTTATATTATCTATATTATTATTATTTATATTTTGACCCCTAAACTTTTAATAATTATATTATTTTACAAAATTACGCATAATAATATATAATAAATTGTATATTTTCCGAACTGAGATTAAATAATATTAGTATAAATTCTACAAAATAATTAAAAATCTGGGTTGTTACAATCATCTCTTCTTTTAAAATTTTGTCCTTGAAATTTGTCATATGTAAGTTATTCGCTGCGCACTCTGATAAATATATATTAGATGATTAATCTGATAGAAAATAGTACCTCAAAAAAAAACTTTACCAAAAACTACTCACTGTCTAGTTGTCAAAAATTATTTTTGGGCCAAAATAAAAAATAAGGAGCGACTTTAAAAACTTTTCACTCGTTTTGTTTACGATAAAAATAAATAAAAATGAGAACACAATAACAGAATTATATGCAAGAATTGAAAATTTTGAGATGAACTTTTCATTGATGGGAAATAGTTTCAAAATTAGTATCTTCATAATTTGAACCTATTTTTAAAAACCATCAAAATAATTTTTTTTTTGAATACTGAACTGAAAATTATATGTATTTAATTATATTATAATTTTGGTGGGTGCTTGAGCCCGACATCCTTCTTTTCTTTTCCTTCTTTTCCTATAACAAATACAAATTATATCTAATAGCCTTCACAAATTAGGCACACTAAATTTTTTTTTTATTATATATATATATAATCATATAAAATTATAATATAATTAAATCAACTATCAAAGTATAATATTTATGGACTAATTACCCGATATCCCACTTCTTAAATGTGCGTGTGTCCTATACTCTAATGATGATTTTATTTTTCTTAAAAGAAACCATTGTTTTGATACCATTTGTCACGACCCGCTCCCCGTACCCAAGGGTTAAGCATCGTGATGGCCAGTCACTGAGATTATCTCCGGCCAATTCTTAAACAAATTAATAAACGCGAGCGGAAATAATATTTAAATGAGGGTACCAAAATAACCATTGGAGCTTCTATTTTTATTACAAAATATATTGACCAAAAAGGCCGATATTTACATAAAAAAAATATCATGAAGGTGCTGTGTGTGTGTCTATTCCGTAGACCCGCATCTAAGACTTTCCAAAAACTATTTCTAAATTGCACTATTTCCTGAAATTTGGTAAACAACTATAAGCACATGGTAGAGTGAGAAATATCATACAAAGAGTATAAGGGACACGAAATAACCATGGATAGTTAGTTAGGTCAAAACATTTACATAACTCAATTTGGTGAATAAATCATTTGAGTAACAGAAACTGAAATACATAAAGTATGTAAATATATAACCGTAACCACGGTACCGAACAGAACAGAACAGAGGTCACAGAAGTGACAGTCATAACAGAAATACGAATTCAAGAGGTGGCTCGTACGGATTCTACAGGTGGCTCCCACAATAGTGTAGCACTTAGCTCTGCACAGCACTTTGGTCCACACAAAACAGAGGTACGGATTCTAGAGGTGGCTCCCACAATAGTGTAGCACTTTGGTTAACACAGAACAGAGGTCAATGGATCCATGATAAACAGAGGACCACAAAGTGGTCAAACATAAACCAATAGTTATTTAAGTCCCCCAAGGCGTGGGACTCCCGTGGTAGTACTTATAAAACATAATTGTATATAAGGTCAAGTCAAATATTCTTAAAATATAAAACAAACATATCTATAGGTTTCCTTTTAAGCAAATAGGTTTCAAAAATAAAACCACGTAACTGAAATGTTTATATAATTTATAATAGTTTATAAAATATAACTTGTATAAAATAAATATGGTAAGTCAAAACATATATAAAATATATTTTGATAACTCAAGGTATAATATAACTCACCTTAACTTTAATACCTTACTCTTTCTTTCCACTATCAAAAACCTTTTCAACTTTCACTATTTTTTTCCTTCCTTTCCTCTTTTTCTTTCTTTCCTTTCTTACTTTCTTTCTTTTCTTTCTTTTCTTCACCCAGCCGAATCACCTCCCTATAACCTCCCTATAAATAGGGAGGTGAAACCATTCTTTGGCTAACACGTGCGCAGGTGCAAATCATTCCACAGATTCGATTATAATTTCGTAGATTCATTCCAATTTTTAATAGATATTTAAGATAATTATCATTTGATCAAATGTTTTAATATAATTATATAAATAAATTAATTCTTAATTAAATTACACTTTATCATATACCAATGAAAAATTAATTATTTATTTTAGTACCACACCAATTATTATTATTATTTATATTATCTATATTATTATTATTTACATTTTGACCCCTAAACTTTTAATAATTATATTATTTTACAAAATTACGCATAATAATATATAATAAATTATATATTTTCTGAACTGAGATTAAATAATATTAGTATAAATTCTACAGAATAATTAAAAATCTGAATTGTTACAAATAGCCTATTTAAAAAAATGTACTCAACGTCTATTTTTTAGAAACAAAAAAAAAAAAAATATTATAATTATTAAATCAATTTAATTTTTTTTTATGAATGATATATATTGAGTGTTTTTCAAAATAAATGATTAATATTATCGAAACACCACCCATGATGAGCCTTGCATACTTTAGAGAAGCCCAACTTTTTTTGGGAGAGGGGTGCACACAATAAATGCCTATTTTAGCAAGTTGGTGAGAAGCTTTTTGACTTTTTTTTATTACATCATCTCTACTCACATTTTTTTTTAAAAAAAAAAAAAAAATTAAAAAGTCAAAAAAATTTGACTTTTAACCTACTTTTCAAAGAGTATTGCTACAGGGCCCGAAAAATTTTCGAGCCAAACGGCTCGAATTTCAGGCGGTTGGAGGAAGAAGAAGGAAATGAGGAAGAAGAAGAAGGAGAGGAGGAGCAGAACTGGAGGGGGCCCTAAAAATGGGGTTGGAGGCGAGGGTGGAGGCGGAGGCGGAGGCGGTGGCGTGCGGAGGCGGACGAGCGACGAGCTGCAGAGCGGAAGCGGGCGGAGGCAGAGGCGGAGGCGGAGGCGGCGATGCGACGGCCGACGAGCTGCGACGATCGGGCGACGAGCTCGGCCGACGAGCTCCGACGCCAACGACGACCTGCTTCTCTCTCTCTCTCGCCTGTGTTCTCTCTCTCTCTCTCGCCTGGGTTCTTCTTCTCAACGAAGAAGAAGAAAGAAAAGGAGAAAAGGAAGAAAAAAAAAAAAAAAAACAAAACCCCAAAACGACGTCGTTTTGGGGTTTTGAGCCAATTCGAGCCTCAAGTTTCGGGCCCTCAAACATTTTCCCTTTTCAAATAGGCCAAAATGTTAGTTAGTAGAATTAAATTATCTGCCAATGTCACTCTATTAATTCAAACTTAAATGTGAGTGTCTTACAAAATAAATTATTAATATTATTGAAACTCGACCTATGGTGGGCCTTACATACTTGAGAGAAGCCCAACTTTTTTTGGGAGAGGGGGGCACACAATAAATGCCTATTTTGGCAAGTTGGTTAGAAGCTTTTTGATTTTTTTTTATCATATCACTTCTTTATTTTTTTACACATTTAAAAAATAAAATAAAATAAAATAAAAAAAGTCAAAAAAAAATTGAATTTTAACTTACTTTTCAAAATAGGCAAAAATGTTAGTTAGTAGAGTTAAATTATTTACCAATGTCACTCCATTAATTCGAACTTAAATGGTAGTTAGTAGAGTTAGATTACCAGCAGAGGTCATTCTATTAATCTAAATTTAAAATCCCATCGTAAGATGTTTAAGCGTGCTCTTATAACCCTTAGCCTATTTTGGCATCAATGTTAAAAGTTAGTTTTTTAATTTTTTTAACATTTTTAAGTTACAGTATTTCTCTATTTTTTTTACATGTTTTTTAAAAAAAATAAAAAAAAAATAAAAAGTTGACTTTTAATCTACTTCTAAAAATAAATCTAAGTTTTAGTGAGAAACTTAGGCCTATTTTGAGTTAAAAACCAGTTATTGAATTTTTTTTTTTTTTAATCACATTACTTCTTTATTTTTTACACATTTAAAAAAAAAAATTAAGAAAAAACTTTTAACTCACTTTTTGAAATAGGTCTTTTTTTTTTTTTTTTTTTTTTTTTTTTGAAATAGGTCTTAATTAAATATTTTCTTAAATATTGAGGGAAAGACGGAGAGACATCAGAACCCAAAAAGCAAGAAAAATTGTGATGCGATAAAGAGAAATTCTTTAAGGTCTCAAAAGTTCTTGGCTCAAATCCACCTCGAACACAGGTGCAAGATCCACCTCATCCATTAAAGCCCACTCAACCATTCTCATTATCAATAGAATAATACTTGAGACCCCCTTTTGGGGTCACCCCCTCACCCCCTTTGCCATGTGTCAGGGAGTGATTGGAGGAGCAGGAAAAAAAAGAAAAAGAAAAAGAAAAAGCAACCAATGAGAGAGAGAGGGGGTCAAAGGGGGTGATGGGAAAAGGGGGGATGAATCATTGCTGTTATCAATATTATATAGGTGGAACATGGATTGTTTTAAGATTGCCTTATGATGTAGAATCAGAGATATATTTATCTGAAAGAGAATGTAAAATTTTGAAAAAATATCTTATGAAACAAGATTTAGAAGGATGAGATGAGTTATTTGAAGAGTATGATGAAAACTATGATATTAGTAATATCATGGGTGATGACGAAGTATGGAATCTAGACAATGTAATGGATTGATAAAATCATGGGTGGTCTCTTGCTCATAAATAAATCAGCATGTAGTCGTGACACCTGCTTATTTGTCTTCTAGTAACAATAAAATATAATATATAAAATATTGGTGGAAATCCAGGCTTGAAGGTCCACAAGATGCTTATATAAAAGGCCTTGAGGAAGAGAAAAATGGGACATATTATTTAGAGTATACTTGAAATTAAGAAAGAAGTCTAATTCTCAGGCCTTCTTAAAGCAAACAATACTCTAACAATACAACAATCTACAGACACCATTTCCTTGTAAGTCTTTGTTCAATAAATAAATAAATAAATTCATTTCCAAAAGAGAGTGTGTTATTACTGTATGTCAAGTTATTGATCTTAGGTCTCCTGCATAACCAAAGAAGCAGTTTTTGAAGTTATGGTCTGAGATAGGAAACAAAACAAATCTGTGCTGAGTCTAATCTAAGGAAGGAAAGATTGAGGTTAGCCACTTTTGTAAATTGGAAGCTAGCCAACGCTAGAGCCTTACGCTGATTACGTTCAGATAACAGTCAAAATCTTTAGATACTATTCTTATTTTGGAAGTATAGTGGGCCTAAAATCAAAACATCATTTTTTTTTCTTTTTTTATGAGTATCTATCACCATTTTTATATCCAAGATCTGTTGATAGATCATAATCAAGTATTAATATTAATCGCAAACTGTCACCAACGTTGTGAATTTTTACAAAATCTACTAAATATTGGTGTTGCAAAAAATATAGAATTTACCAAAAAAAGAGTTGATAAAATATCTCAAGAAATCGCATATTATCAAGAACAACCAAGTTTAGTACCCTAAAAAAAATATAAAAAAAAATTAATTTTCCACATTATCAAGCCACATCACTTAACTTAAATTTGAGTCATAAAAATTTGAGGTACCAAGCAACACCCTATAGTTAATTACTTTGGAAACACTTTGTAGAATGAATTAATTATTTTAATTTATAAATTTAAGATCTGCGCACCTCATGAAAAAAATATTGTGACTTTTGAGAAAATTTGTACATGCCCCCTTCTTATCATAAGAGTTATGTTAATAATTCTAAATAATTTATAAAATTTCTACTAAATCTCTTATATGGGTGTGTGACTGTTATACATGTGGATTTATATAGATCCCACACTCATATAAAAGGTTGGGTAAACAAATCCTATGAGATTTGCTTAAAATACAGATTCCCCCGTGGTTTGAAAAATTACAAATACCCCTTTATTAGAATTTTCTATTTAACAGAATTAACTAAAAAATAAAATTCATAATTGTTCTCATATACAATAATAAAATTAGCTAAATTATTAATTGAAACATATTTTTAACATTATTAATAACAGTTAATTGACTTGTTGATTTATTAATAAAATAGACGATTTGTTTTGAAATTAGAAAGCTCAGGAGGTGGAATGTAATTTTCAATACCACAGAGAACAATTCGTATTTTAATCAAATCTCAAGGGATATATTTATAATTTATCCTAAAAAATTTAATAAATTATTTAAAATCCATAACATTTTCCTATCCATAATGACTGTAATGTTGAATCTGAACTGTTATCATTATGGCTTTAATGTTTTGGCTTTTGAATATTCAACAATGATTCATCCCCCCTTTTCCCATCACCCCCTTTGACCCCCTCTCTCTCTCATTGGTTGCTTTTTCTTTTTCTTTTTCTTTTTTTTCCTGCTCCTCCAATCACTCCCTGACACATGGCAAAGGGGGGTGAGGGGGTGACCCCCAAAAGGGGGTACTAAATTGAGTATTGGTATGTGTATATTTATGCTATTTTTAGATTTAAAATTTGTAAAAAAAAAAAAAAAAAAGGGTAAAAGATTGAAAAAGAAAATTTTGTTAAATGATTTTATCATTATTTTACCTTTTTTAAAAATTAATAAATTCAAAATTTAGACATAATATTAAAAAATTTATTATTTTAGATTAAAATCACCAATTGTGCATCAAGTGGGAGGTGGGACAACTAATAGAACAATCAAATTATGATTTTAAAAACTACTCGCAAGAAAAAAATAATATTAGATTAGAACTAAGATTTTGACCTATCATATAATAGTTGTTGCTTGTGCAATCTGAAGTGTCCTCTTTATCTTTTAATATTTTTAAGGCTTCTCTGTGACAATCAAGCAAGCATATTTTAATTGGTAGTTTTGTCCTTGCTTAAGCCTATAAAATGATTTTTTTTTTTTTTTTTAGATGGCATCCTATAAAAGGATTAAAGATAGGAATTTACGAATAAATCAATTATATCATACACACTTTTTAAAAGTACTTATCATATTTACCTTGATGATATTGTAATTAAGGGTAATTATAAACATACTTCTTGAGATTTGCTTAAAATATAAATTGTCCCATGTAATTTTAGAAATTACATCATGCCTTCCGAAGTTTATAATTTTATAACAAATGGCCCTTTCTATTAATAAATTATCAAGTTGATTAATAATTTTTAATAATGTCATAAATTTATTTCAATTACTAATTAAGCTAAGTTTATTATTGGATTGGAGAGCAATTAGAAATTTTATTTTTCTAACTAATTTTGTTAATAAAAAAATTTACAAGGGAGAATTTATAATTTTTTAATCCAAACCCAACCCAATTGCCGAACCGCAATTGAATGGCCTTGCTTTGGGCTTTTTCCATCTTGCCTCTCTATTTTGGGTATAGATTATTTTAGTTGGTTATTTAATTTTTTTACAAAAAAATGTGTAAAAAAATAAAGAGAGTGATGTGATAGAATATTTTGTTTTATTGACTATTTTAACCTAGGATGGGCTAACTGTGACACCCAAATGTTTAATACGTAAAAAAAAATATAACTTCTGGATTTCAGTTTCTACCACTTAAATAATTTATTTACTCGAATTAAGTTTGTATAATGTTTTAGTTTAAATAACTATCCATGGTTATTTTGAACCCTACGCTTTTAGCATAATATTTCTCACTCTGCTGTATGCTTATAACTGTTACCTCTTTTAGGTGATGGAATATAAAGAAGGATGGTAACCTCGTGTAGTAGGACCAGCACGAAATTTGATGCGGATATTTTTTCTTTCTTTTTTATAATTGTCTGTCACCAAATAATAAAATAAGAAAAGCTTGATAGATGTATTTCCTTTTATTAAAATAGTATAATAAGAAATAAAGTTAATTATCTATTTAATTATTTCCTTGTGCCACTTAGTTTGTTAAAATCAAAATTAATTAGTAAGTTGCGATTCTAGCCCTAAGTAGCTAGGATTGGGTCGTGACACCAACACCCCATCACTCTCAAGTTGATTAGAAGACTCTTATATTGTGTTTGGTTTATGAAATTATGAAGAAAATTAGAAAGAAAAAAAGAAAAAAAAAATGTGAATGAAATATAATTTTTTCCTTTCATTTTTTTTTTCTTTTTACTCTTCAAATCTATAAACACAACTTTAAGATTACACAAACATGCAGAGATATAGGGCGGTTCCTTGCAATCACCTCCAAGACGTACTCCATAGACATAATTTTTAAGAATCGTGCACGAAGCTGATGGTCCGCTTAACAAAATTATTGTCATGGTAGAGATCTTCTAATGAAAGGTATAGCGTTATATAATTTACCATTGATACATCTAATGGTTTATTTTTTAAGGATTGCACAGGGATGAAACTCTAGGATAGACACCTCAACGTCCGGCCCATAATTCATTAAATCTCAATCATATATGGTATCATTACATAAAATACTTTGTGGCGTGAGATGGATGTGATGTTCTAGTACACAAGTAACATAACCAAAAGGCTATACCCTTTTCCACAAAGGTACCGAAGAGGTTGAAATTGAGTCTGACTATGTAAACTGACAATCAGCCAAATCTGAGATGGCCCATACCATAACTCACTTTATAGAGCTCTCATTGATGATACAAAATTTCTCCTGAAACGATGCAATTGCTCACTGCGACACACACTCAGAGGGCAACAAATGTGCAGATAAGCTTGCCAACATAGGAGTTTCACAAGAAGAATATGATGTGGTGCTTGAAGACCCCCTGAGGAAGTGAAGGCCCTGCTTATAGATGACATAACTGGTGTTAGTGAGATGAGGGACTAGTCTCTTTTGTTTGTGTACGGTATCTACTTTTAAGTCCTTTCTCTTGTTTTCTGAATTTCCAATGAAAAAAAGAAAAAGAAAGAAAAAAAAAAAAAAAAAAAAGGGGGTAAACCCTTTTCATTCAGTACCTCAAATTCGGGTCGAAAATAGAATCTAAACGGGCTCTGAAAAGGGCCCACGAGGTTAGATGTGTTGGTAGCGTATGAATCCGACGGAGAGAGAGAGACAGAGAGAGATAGAGAGAAGGGGGCTGCGAATTTAAGGAGGAAGGAAGGAAGATAAATGGATCCGAACGCAGTAGCGAAAGCATTTGTGGAGCACTACTATTCGACGTTCGATACGAATCGAGGAGGGCTCGCAAACTTGTACCAGGATGGCTCAATGTTGACCTTCGAGGGTCAGCAATTCCAGGGTGCTCAGAACATCGCCGCCAAGCTCGCCAGCCTCCCCTTCCACCAGTGCCAGCACGGCATCACCACCGTCGACTGCCAGCCTTCCGGCCCCGCCGGCGGCATGCTCGTCTTCGTCAGCGGCAATCTCCAGCTCGCCGGCGAACAACATGCCCTCAAATTCAGTCAGGTACATCTTCTCTCTTTCATCTCCATGTTTGTCTACGGATTTTACGGTTTACTTGGTCTATATTCTGATTTATGTGTTTTTTGGTTGATCTGGTGCGTTCTTTTGATTACACTTCATTGGAATTAGATTATTGGTATTATGTGAAAAAGTATTTGATTAGGTTATGAATAGATTTGTCTTTGTGGAATAATGTGAGCCATGGCACTGCATAGAATGAATATTTGTTTTCCCATTATAATTTATAGGTGGTGGTGGAGTAATGTGTATTATCATGTAAGGTGCAAAAGTGGGCATCCCATACTTTTCCTCAATTACATACACCTATATATACTTACCAACTGCCACAGATTCCTACTTCTCGACACACCCCAAATGACTCTAGGGGATGGATTCATCGTCTCAGTCATCCAATTATTAAACAAATAAAAAATGGCATAACCAAATGATTGTTTAGCCAATGGTGGATTTCGTGCCACGGAATGAATTGAGGAACTAAGGATATTTCCCGAGGGCTTCCTCTCTACTCTGTTCACCTCCTTAAGCAATTTGCTATGTACATATAGATAGAAGAGTTCAGTCTAATTGTGGTTTCCAGATATCCAACAAGAAAATTGGGGCAACACTCAGATAACTGCTTACCTTTTGTTTTCCCCCTTCTTTCTGTAGAGCATACCTTTTTTATGCTGCTTGTTTTACTTGCCCTGTTCAACTCTCCAACCACTGCATCAACAAGCTAGACATTTCCCAAACAACTACATACATAGAAAACACTGGAGCCCTCAACTCCAAAATGGTACTATAGTTTCATTGGGATATTCAGATATTACAGTGACTCACTGTTTCATTGAGTTTGGAATGTTGCAATTAGTGCAGGTTAATGTGTAAGTAAGGCATTGCTTATTCACCAGCTCAAGGATGATTTTGATTGTGCTGTTGCACAATAAGCAGCAGGTTTTTGTTGTGCTGGAGATAATGTCTGGAAAAGCTTTTACATTTGCATAGATCATACACTTGTGGTGCTGACTTGCCTAGAATCGTTACACTTAATTTTGGGGCTTTTTTAGTATTAGTGGGAGTGGTACAATGAGGTGGATGTGTAATATGTATGTATGTGTTTGTGATCCATTTAATGATTCTAGGAATGGCAATTTAATGAGAATATACTTTGTATTCTTTGAAGTTTTCAAGCGAAGGGCCTTTAACCAAAATTGAGCTTTGTGCTTGATTTTGCATGGACTTTGGAAGTTATATACAAAACTTTAGAATGAGGTTGTTACTAAGCTAGTGGCCTGAATCCTGATTATTTTTTAGTGTCCAATATACTATATGAGGCTTTTGTTAGATTATTTTTGTCTACAATTAGCTTTCTTTTTACAAAAAATTTACTCCTTACCTTAGAATATTAAGTTTTCTTGATGTTATGTCTGATTTGTTCCTACTACCTAATGCTCCGTTTTGTTGTCTTTCCAGACTTTACTACTCATATTTCACTCTGTTAGCTCAATTTTCCATAGTATTTGATATCATGCGTTGATTGGTGGGTGTACCGTGTATGGTAGCTGTTAAGGACCCTATCACTAGGTTACAATTAAGGGAGAAAGAAAAAGCAAGAAATATCTGAAATTGGAATCTTTTTTTCATAATTTCTTGAATCATATTGCGTAGGAAGAGGCAAAATATAATCAGCTTGATTTCGGGATTATATTAATGGTGATAATTTACTTGAGTCAATTGGTGAAGTAGAGCAAACTTGTTCTTTTTAAAGAAATTGTTGTTGTGGGCTTATTGTGGGGCTTTTTTTGTGTACTGTTTGGCTGATATTACAGGCTATCCTTATGCCCTTAATCTCTTAAAATGTTTGTACTCAGATATGTTGTTGAACGCTTATTTTAACCACTTTGCCTTTCACTGATTCTGGACACTAATTTTTATGTATCACATATTCGTAAGTTATAACTACCCTTTGAATTAAAATTCAACAACCAAAAACAGAACCTTTCTTGGAATGTCGTGTTTGATTTCTATCCTTGCATGGTTGAACCAACATCAGTTTGCGAAGATATATGTAGTAGTCTAGACATGTATATTGATATAAAATAATGGAAGGACAAGGATGTTGATGTCATGATTGAATGATGTGTTGGGCTGATATTTTAATAGTACCAATCAATGATGAAACAAGTATCAGTTTATATGTTTGCTCCTTTGAATACTAACAGAATTATGCTTTGAATGATGGTTAGATTCTGAAAGGCTAAATGAAAATATTTAGCACAGTTTATAACAACGATTGACAATTTAGGGTTGTTTGTGGGTTCTCTCACCTTCTGATTGTTGAATGTACTGTGACTTTTAAAGCTTTTAAACCTGGTTAGTGTTACCTCTTAGGCTTGCTTAGGTTCTTTGCTTAGAAGTAAGCTTCTTGGACTCCTGTGTTTGATGTGGCAGGAGATGCCACTCAAGCTAACAAGTGATGGTTAGCTCCTTTATTCATAGAGAGTGTTATTTCTATCTTGTTTAGTGTTATAGTTGTATGATTCCCTTAAATAGCCCCTCCTCATGAATCCCTATTGAATGTTATATTTTGTTTTTGTTAAATATACTGTGCTGTACACTTTAGCTATGACATAAAGTCATGATGTTGGATTATTGTTTGAGTAATTTGATCAGGTTTTATGATTGCATAAGATTCTTTATGGTAATGTTGATATTATACACTGACATCTGTCAAGAACTTGAATTTTTGTTCATTACTGTGTAGTGGATATTTATGTTTTGATGACACTTTTGACATACATGTGCACAATATGAGCATATTTTTGGGTCACTTTACCCATTATTTATCATCATTCTCTCATAGAGCCCATTAAGACATGCTTGTGCATGCACAAGCACAAATATACAGTAACTGATGATGAGTTGCTCTAGTAAAATGGAAGTTAAGAAATACTCAACATTCCAAACATTGGATACCCAAAAGTTATCCAAACATTGGATGGTGATACTGCCACATGGTCTCCGTTACATCCAATATTTACTTGTTGTCGGGGGCAAGTTTAATATGAAGTTTTCAACTTTTGCTCTTGGCAGCCGGATCTGCTCTGGTAATATCAATGGATGAAATGTTTTCATGCTGGAAAATCATGCATCTAGGTAGAATCAAACTTGGTACCACCTCAATGTTGAAGCACCTGCAATTAAAATTTTGCTCTGTACCTAGGAAAGTGGCTTGACTATACATATGAACTTCATTATTTATCTTTGCATGACATACAATGATGATATCCTTTAGCTAGCATCTTAATATGTTTAATTGTTTGGCCATTGGATCTTTCATCAACTTTGGGTTCATCTAACATGTGTGGCATTGAGTTGCTTTATATTGTACTAAGGACATTGCATTGCATAGATTGCTATTATTGGATCCGAGTGTTTCATTGACAAAAATCTTATCTTTTTGTTGGCTGGATCTCTTGCTTAAATTTCCTTTATATTGTTATTGAGGACACAGAAGTATGCATCCTGTTTAACAAAACTTAAAGGGTAAGGTAACGCATGCATTGCCAAGTAATGACCCCTACTACTTAAAACCTGTCACTAAACTGATATTAGGAACTTGCTTCAGCGACCATATAGTTTCATTTTCCTTATGTTGACTTGATCAAATGAGAGTTAGTAAATACAGTCCTTCCATTTGATACCTTCTTGTTTAATCATTGGCTTGACCATCTGTCCCAGATTTCTTCATTAGCCTACGAATTTGTGAAATACTTCATAATAATTATTTGTTTCTGATGGCTGAACTTGGTCATGCAAGAATAAATCCAAGTTCCTGAAGGGATATTTTATGCACAATTCACAGTCCTGCAATATTCTGCTCCTGTTCTTTCTTATTAAGGAGATCAAGGTGGTGGAACTGTGAAAGGTTTTGACTTCTTTTACTGCAATATGATATCTTATTTTTAGATTATATCAGATGAGTATAGTAATATGGTCTTTGTTTAAATCTCCTGAAGAATGGAGAGGAAGTAGGCATGCTTTAATATGGCTTCCTTAAGAATTTTGAGCATTTTTTCCTTCTGCCAGGCATTAATGATTTCCTCTATATTAAAAAAATGAAACACTCAAATCTTTTTATTTTTATAATTCATAATTCGGAGTGAACTACACATTTTACACTAGGGAGAGCACTACATAAGGTGGTGGATAGGATTTGAAAGATCTGATGGGATCAAGGGTGCATACAAAGGAAATGACCATGGTCTTTGTTGTCATCCACGATATAGTGGATTCATTGTTGCTCCATTGTTGTAAATAGACCTGTTAGAGCTGTAATTCTTTCAATATCCTCATTATCCTGTTGCTTCTCTTGCCATATTTTGGCTAACAGATGTTTCATTTGATGCCAACGCCACAAGGGAGTTTCTATGTGCAGAATGACATATTCCGCTTGAATTACGCATGAAGGTGGTTGGCTATTCTGGAACACAATAGAGGAGTGTTATTTTGTTTGAATGTCCAGGGCTTAAAAACAAGATTCGGAAACTTTTAAATAGCTGTTAGGAATTTGAAGATGTTGAATACCATCTCTTTTGCTTTTCTGTTTGCTGTTTAATTTTCACATTTTCAGTTGTTGAATTATGGGACTTGGTGGTTGTGATTAGAATGATGAAAATGACTGGTCTGTTTTAAATATTCCCTAATGAGTTTGGTTGTTCTTTGGTAAAATGAAAAAGTTAAGATTATATGCTAAGCTAGATGGTTTCTCTCTCTCTCTCTCTCCCTCCCTCTCTATCTCTCTGCGAGTGTTTTTCATAGCACTTGCTGTTGCACCATGGACTGGCAATACATTATGCATCTATGTTTGCCGAACTAATGCCACTTTACAGATTGTTGCCATGCTTTGGAATGTCATACTGATGACAGCCATTGATCTATCAGCAAGGTGAGGAAAATGTCAAAATATATTAGAAACCTCAATGATTTTTTCCCACTTTTGAACTAATATTTTTTCACATTACTAAATATATGTAAAAATGCTAGTATGGTATGTATCAAGTGTTTAAAAATAGAAAATGCTACAATGGCCACTAATGTATATCTCTGCAATGCTGACAATTAGAGAACCCATTATACCAATATTATTGACAAGTAAAACGGTAAGCATAAAATATATATATGTATAGAAATGCTTAGTAATAAGTAACAAATTAACATTATTAATTGAGGTTATTAACAATGCTTCAGCTTTGGGTCATTCTTACTCACAAGTTTAGCACTTACCCAAAAAATACCAAGTACGTGTTACTCACAAGTTTTACAGCACATCTATGTGAATTCTATGAAGTGATTATTATTATTATTTTTGTGGGTGGGGAATAGAGCGATGGCGTGATCCAGATGTCTAGATTAAAGCTAACACCAGAATATTGATCTTGAATATGTTCCAGAAAAAGAATATTGATCTTGTTAAGCAACCATAAAGTGCTCATTTTTAAGGTTGTGGAATGTCCTCTAATCTACTTTTATTTACTAGGCACAACACAATTAGATAGTGATTTTGTTAGGACATGTTTGATTTATAGATTGAATTGAGAGAATGGTAAGTTATCTTAATCATTTTGTATGGAAAGAGTGCTCCTGGTATATGTTGTTATAAAATGTTTCCAAATATTAAGCAATTTAAGCTCACACAATAAAAAATTTGCAAGTAGACGTGCATATGAAGTAAAAAAAACTAAAGCAAAAGGTGTGCAATGAGAGTGTGAATCCAATCTGGGCAGTAGCTAACTGTCACCTTTTCCTCGTCATCCTCTCTTGTCTCTTCCTCCTAAACCCCATCTTCACCTGTATATGTATATATGTATATATAAATTGTGTCACCTTTGTCATTCGCAATGCCCCCACACGTCTTTATTTCTATTTCCATTTTCACTACTCTCAAATCAAACCTCACATAGAGCGAGAAATTAATTACTAGAGAGAGAAGGAAGAAGAAGATGTCGGACTGGGGACCGGTGTTCGTAGCAGTAGTGCTGTTCATACTGTTGACGCCGGGACTGTTGATTCAGGTACCGGGTCGGGGCCGCTTTGTAGAGTTCGGAAACTTCCAGACTAGTGGTGTCTCCATACTAGTTCATTCCCTCATCTACTTTGGTCTCATCTGCATCTTCCTCTTAGCTGTTGGTGTCCACGTTTACATCGGCTGATAATACTAATATATTATCAACAATCTCCAATTTGTCATATCCCCATTTCAATCCCATTCATTCATATTAATTTTTTGGAGGTTTCTAATTTCGATTTGTTGTTTGTTTATTTATTTATTTATAATTTGATCTGATTTGCTCTTGATGTCTCTACTTTTGTGCATTCAAATTTCAGGAAAGTGAATTGTTATATAGTCTTTTTGATTTTCTGCAAACATTAGAATTGTCCCCTATTATGATTGAAGATTTGTTTGGCTTTTCCAAAAGTTTATTATTGTAAGGACATTTTTTTTTTTTTTTTCAATTTCTGAACTTTAATTTAGAGGGTACACAGTAACTTACATGTATTCAGACTGTAATATTGGAAAGCTTGGAATCCAATTGATGATAAAATTGTAGTAATGTTTGTGATCTGTCATGGATTTCCAGGGATATATATCATATGGATCTAAAGCTTCAGAGACTATTATTTGTTGGGAGCTATGGCTCCTGAATAGTCGCGTCAACTGTGTTTCTTTGTTTCATTGAAAGAGCTCTGTTCAGATCTTGCCTTATCATTTGACTCTTTATATACTGAAAAAACATCACAACATTTGCTGGGTTCTCTGAACCTTAAATCCCCAACTTGGCATTAAAAAATAAGAATAAGGTATTAAAAAAAACCAGAAAACAATTATCAATTTTATTTTTGAGCGAGGACTGAGTTTAGAAACAATTTGTCAAAACAAATTTGCACAGGCAGTTTTTGTTCTGTTTTTTTTTTTTTAATAGAAATTAAAAAGTAAAATGATTCCAACTTGACCCGAATTTTCCATGGAAACACTTTAGAAAGAAACAAGCATAGTTAAGAAGTTAAATTAGGTTGAGCTCAAAAGCAACAACCATACAACAGAGTTGATTTTGAAGCGAAATCATCACAACTAAAAAGAAAAGAAAAGAAAAGAAAAGAAAAGAAAAAGAACACAACAAACATAAGCAAAGCAGACTAAATTAAGTAAAATAAGATGAACAAAAAGTTATGCTTTCTGCAACTAGCCTTTGAACAAGCTTCTTAGGCATAGAGATGAATATTAAGAATAACAAGGAACAAAATAAGAAGCAAACCGTAGAGAACAGTGTGGAGTATCATAGAGACTACACTAGTCTTCATGTTCAAGAAATCCACCGGTCGATCCTTTCCAGGCATTTGAAAGACCAGTCCCGGCGATAGAAATGCAAAGAGCGCCGTGGCTATGATCGGAGCAGCCCAGTCGTTCATTCTTTAGCCTCCTTAACAACCTGACACCTCTTTCAAGTTTCACAATTAATTGCCCTTCTCAACACAACAATATGAACAAGAAGAACAAAGCTGTGTTGAAAAAGCACCTCGGATGCCATATATAATTGACTGCACTGCACAAATATCCATCCCTTCTTCTCTGTATTAGGTATGACGGTGATATCACATTGTATTATAACTAATTAATAAAATATAACATTGTAGTAATACAAACTAATATGCTCAAATTAGTGGGAACTAAATATGTCTACCTAATTTTTTTAAAACTGTTTATTGATCAAGGACACCACATCAGATAATATTTTACTATTATCTTTAATATTTATTTCGATCGTCGGTAGGGGAAAGGGAAAGGGAAAGGAATGGGAATCTATAAAGCTAGAACATGTAAAGGAATAATCATCTACTTTTTTTTTTTTTTTGTGTGTGGTTATGTTTGTGTGTTTATTATTTGAAGTTGTTGGATAAGGCAAAAGCAAGCATCATTTTCTTATAGCTATTATTGGTCAAAACGCCTACAAGGCGTGTGGTGGTGGGTGGTGGTTGCATTATATGACTTTAGTATCAATTTTATCACCATATTGGTCTCTTGGGTTTTGGTTGGTAGCTAATGGGTTATCATCCTTCAGTGAGGGTCCAGTTGCTAAAGTATCTTATAACATTATTTATGTAGTGTTTTTTATAAATAAAAATTATAATAAGTGAATTATTTCTTGTCGGTTAATTATCAAACAAAATAAGTCAACAATTTTTCACTATACTAATAATTTGAACCACCAAATAAATAATCAGACATGATTTTTGAAGAATATCTAATAATTAACGTTCTTCTAGTGAAATTTTTGGTACTACGATTACTTCACACCGTTCGTTTACCTTTTTACCTAGAATTTGGTAATGTAAATAAGACTATGGAGGAGTAATGAAGCCACGTGATCATGTACTCTATTAAAATTGTGATTTGATGTTATTCAAGCGGAAAATAAAAAAAATTAAAATTAAAATTATATGTGATTTTTAAAAATAATTATAAATTTATTTAAAGATTTATGATTTTAATTATTCATATCAATAAAATTTATTATTAATCTGTAATTTTTTTTAAAAATACATTGATATTAAACTTTTTCACAAAAAATTAATAATCCTTAAATTGATGATTTGAAGTACGAGTTATGTTAGGAACCCCAAATATTCTATCAAATATTTTACGAAACCTCTTATAAGACCCATACACATGTAGATTTATATGAATTCCACCCCATATGAGAGATTTGATAAAATATTTGATATAATATTTGAGATACATAACATTATTCTTTGAAGTATTGCATAATCGTTAAATTTGGACCATCATAGTGTGGGAAAATCATGTACGATTATGTTATGAATCATGCATTACTTTTTAAAAAATATAAATTTATAAATTTATTTCAATGCAAGTTATTTTAAAATTAATGTTTTATATGGCATAAAAAAAAATTGGTGGAGAAATTTTTTACGACATCTAGATTAAAAGTCAGTTTTTTGGTTTTTTGGGTCATATTATCTCTTTTATTTTTTTTACACGTTTTTTCAACAAAAATTAAAAAAAGTTAAAAAATTAATTTTTAATTTACTTCCCAAAACAAGCCGTAATAAGCTGAGAAGGGTTAATTTAGAGCTCTACTTTTTGAGAAAAAAATTTGATTATAATAATGATCTAACTTGAGGATCCAACTTGAGAGAGTATTTGGACTTGGTAGGTCCATTGTAAGCCCAATCTTAGTTATTTAAACTGTTCACTTTTTAATACTCGTTGAGAATAATATTCATGTAAAAAATTAAAGGGTCCAGCTTGTCTCAAGTTGAGATCAAGACTGGACCCGTCCAGTTCAGCCCAGGGGGCCCATTTTTTGGACCTGTTTTGATAATCCGAACCGTTCAATATGTAGAACTCGTCAAGTACTACATGGCTGTAAAAAATCACGTTGATCGGAAATCAATAGCTATGTGATCAAATCAGTTTTGTATAAAAAAATGGACAGTGAAAAAATTAACAGTTAATAAAAAACTATTTTGTTCACATAGCTATCGATATCCGATCAACGTGATTTTTTAGAGGTATAAAGTACTCGACGAGTTCTACACATTGAACGGTTCGGATTATCAAAACGGGACCCTTGGTGGGCCCCCACGAGCCCAACAGCACGGTCCAGTCCGATCTTGAACTGGACCAAAGCCACTGCCAAAATTAAAATGATTGAGTTTTAGTAACTATATATTTGAATCATATTTGTGCTATTTTGGGAAGGAAGAAAAATGCAGCGTCTGGCGTTCTCAGCCAGACGCGAGACACGTGCGTTTGCGGCTGACAACTTAAAAAAATATTATCTACAAAACCAAAAAAACAGCTTTTTACCAACTTCCTAAGTCACTTTATGAAAAATCCAAAAATCTTGGTTAAAAGCAAAAAAGCTGATTTTTACCACCTTCCCAAAATAGGCCTTTATCTTTAAAAAATAAATGATTATTCTTGAAATTATATTTACCGTCTATTTTTTTAAGATAAATATAATTCAAATATATAATTACTTAATGTAATTATTTTAATTTTTTTACATAAATATTCTTTTTAATAGATATTAAATAATGAATAATTTAAATAACTAAAATTAAGCTTACAATAAGTCCATTAAATCTAATTCTCTCAAATGAAGGGATCGTTTGGTTTTTGAGTTTGGGTTAAAAAATCATAGAAGGACAAAAAAAAAGTCAAAATATCACAAAAGGACAAAAAGACAAAAAAAATTAGCCATTCCAAAGCCAAAAGACTAAAAAAGCCAAACAAGAATACCAAAGGCCTCTTTTGGTAACATTTATATTTTCAGTTTATATTTACAAAAATTTTATAAATTGATTTTTGTTTATTTTTAGAAAAATATAAACTACAAACGCGTTTAGTTTAGACAAAATGTTTAAAAAAAATTTAAAATATAAAAAAGAGTGAGAAACGGCAAGTAGTGGCGGGTGGTGGGTGGAGATGAGTGGTGGCGGCGGAAGACGGTGGTGGAAAATAATGACGGGTGGTGGTGGCGGAAGACGGTAGTGGAAAATGGTAGTGAGTGGGTGGTGGTGGTGGTGGTGGTGGTGGTGGGTGGGTGGGTGGATGGGTGAGTGGGTGACGGTGGCGGGTGACGGTAGCGGGTGGTAGTGAGTGGGTGGTGGTGGTGGCGGCGGCGGTGGCTGCGGGTGGTGGGTGGCGGTGGTAGGTGGGTGGCGGATGGCGGGTGGCGGCTGGTGGTGGTGGCAGGTGGGTGGCAGATAGCGGGTAATGGCAGGTGGGTGGTGGTGGCGGGTAGGTAGCGGGTGGTGGTGGTGGTAGTGGTGGGTGGATGGGTGGTGGATGACGGGTGGTGGCGGGTAAGTAGCGGGTGGTGGCGGGTAAGTAGCAGGTGGTGGTGGTTGGTGGGTGGGTGACGATAGCGGGTGGTGGGTGGTAGCGAGTAGGTGGTGGTGGTGGTGACGGGTGGTGGGTAGTGGTGGCAGGTGGGTGGGTGGTGGTGGTGGTGGTGGTGGGGGTGGGTGGTAGGTGGTGGTGGTGGTGGTGGTGGTGGGGGTGGGTGGTGGTGGTGGGTGGGTGGCAAGTGGCTGGTGGTGGCAGGTGGGTGGCGAGTGGTGGTGGCGGGTGGTGGTAGCAGAAGACGGTGGTAGAAAATGGTGACGGGTGGTGGCTAGTGTTGGATGGTAAAAAGAAAAAAATTTGAAAACTCAAAATGTAAACTCATTTTTTGAGTTTATATTTTTTGGTCAAATTTTATAAACTGAGACCATTGATTTATAAATTAAAAATTTACCAAACAAGTTTTTATTAAAATTTTTAAAATTTTTATAAATATAAACTGAAAACGTAAGTGTTACCAAACGACCCCCAAACGACCAAAAAAGTCCTAGGTTAAAAAAATAAAAAAAAAATCATTGCCAAATAAGCACTAAATTATGAATATGACAGAAGTGAAACCATGGGGCAATTTGGGGACTTGTAATCCCAAAAAAATCACAAAAAAATCAATTTTTTTTTATCAAAAAAGTCAAAAAAAAATTTAAAAAATCAATTTTTTATCAACTTTCTAAAACACCCCCCATTTCTTAGAGCGTTAGGGGCTCGCGCGGAAGAGTAAAGTCTTTGGATACTTTGAAGGGTTATCAAAGAGGGTAGGCCCACGTAGTGTTGTTGTTCTTTGCAAAAATTCCAAAATCGAGATGAGTTTCTTTCGGAGCAAAGTGAGGGTTCACACACTTTCTTTCAAGTAATACTATGGTTGATAAAAAAAATATCATAATTTTTTTTTTTTTAATTTATACATATAATAAAATATCACATATTAATTGCATTTCATAATTTTTTTTTTATGATCTCTTTACCCACTTTCTTATGCGCCACTCACTCCCCCCTTGCTCTGCCCTATATCTATTCGACGTTGAGAGTTGGCTCGCGTTGCCCGAAAGCTATTTCAGCGTTTGTCGTCCTCACTAGATCTCTCTGTTCACACACTCTAGATCTCGTCTCTCTGGATCTGTGAGTTGAGTTGAGTTTGAGTTGGTTTGGAAATGGCGGATTGGGGACCAGTACTGATAGGGGTGGTGCTGTTCGTGCTGTTGACGCCGGGACTGCTGTTCCAGATACCTGGAAACAACAGACATGTGGAGCTTGGGAGCATGAAAACTAACGGTAAGGCCATAGCCCTTCACACTCTTCTCTTCTTCGCCCTCTACTCCATCATTATCCTCGCCCTCCATCTCCATATCTACACCGGGTGACATCCTTCATGTTCTGATGATCATATCCTCAGATCTCTGTGTTTTTTGGATGGATATATCTAGATTTGTAATGTTTAATCATCTCTCTACTGTTTTTTTTTTTTTTTTTTTTTTAAATCTTCTTCTTCTGCTGCTGCTGCTGCTTGTATAATAACACAACACAGATGAGATGTTTGAAAATATGCGTTTAATTAATTTACTTATTAATATGTTTATTGATTGAGTGCGTACGAAGAACTCAACTCTCTTCGCCTGAATCAAGACTATATAGACTTTTATGTAGTTTTGCCCCAATTGTGAAACAGAGTTTTAGGAGATCTATTATCAACAGCTCTGAAAAGAAAAGAAAAGAAAAGAAAAGAAGAGAAAGATACTAGCAAATTTCAACCATCTTGGCTTTCGGGTAAGCGGAAATCCAGTGAGTGGCAACTTCCCATGATCCGCTCAGCTATGCAGTAACGAATTCCTTTTTTCATTTTTTTTAATTAATTAATAGCATTGTTTTGTCGGTAATTTTATCAAGAGTGATGATACACTTACGTGGTAAAATAAAAGTTAGTAGAAAACATTTATCAAGAGGGATGATATAGAAATCCAATAATAGAGCTTCCATGGTAAAATAAAAGTTAGTATAAAACGTTACATCACAGCCAGATTCATTACAATTAAAACTTCATAATTTTTTTTTTAAAACGCTCAATCATTTTTATTTTATCAAGGCTCCACTCCCATGTGGGCCATGGACGCATAAGATAAGATAATACCCAAGTTGAACGAGGTGTGGCCCATGAAAATGCATAGCAAAGCAAACGAAGATGTTACTAGATTGTGACACCTACATTATTGATGAGTCATAGATTCCTTCTTTAGTAGGACTTTTTAATTTTTTCATAGTCCCGATTATTAAGTGCGGGTAGGGATGATCTAAATAATTATATTTTTTGATGAAATATGAATTGGGTATAAGTTGAGTTTGAAGTGATGTGTTAGAAAAGTGATGTGACTTTAATAAGATGACGTGATTTAAATAGAATAGTAACTTTTTAACTTTTTTAGGTCATACAAAACAAGGCCTAAATCTCTTTTGATGAAAGGCAACAAAATAAGATCTTCGTCGTTTCAAATGCCAGCAAAATTTAAACAAACAAATAAATAAATGATTGGGTTGAGCTCCGCTCCACTCACGGAGAATTGCTGTTGGACTTGTGGGATTTATTTGGGTCCATTTTGAGTTATTCGAATTATTATTTTTTAGAATTTGTAATCCGAATATGTATTTATTGATATTTGATTAATTTTATTTTTTACATAACTTATGTTTATGACAAATTTTATAAAATGAACGACTTAAATTTATGATTATTATTATGAGAGTGCAAAAAAATGTTTGACATTGTAAATTCTTATAATTTTTTAATATAATATATAGCCTCTGTTTGGCAAGGCAAATTGAGATTATTTTAGCTATCAGCGGACAAAAAAGGCTAAATCAATGCCACTGATCATTTTAGCACGTGCTTGGCAACAACCATGCCACTGATCATTTACCAAACTACCTCCACTGACTCTTATGTCCTATCTGTTGAGAACTTTTATCATTCACGTGGTGGTGTACCATGTTTGAATTTGATTTTAAATTGGGTATAGTGACTGTGCGTACCTTTTGTTTTCTATAGCTGTCGTTTGATTAGTTTTTTTTTTAATTGTTTTTTTTTTTTTTTGAGTTGAAATTTTTTTAATTTAAAATTTAAAAAATTATTTTAAAAAATAGATTAAAAATTAATTTTTTTGACCGCACAAAGATATGAAGTGATATGATTTTCAAAAATTAAAAAACTAATAAGTTGACTTTTAATCGTGTTTTCAAAATAGGTTAAAAGTTCATTTGATTTTATTTTTTTGATTTTCTTAAAAAAAATTAAATAATTATAATTTAAATATGAAAAAATACATGAAAAAATTGAAAAATGATAAAAACGTAAATTTAGAAAAAAATAAAACACATGAAAACCTATTTTTTGAAAAATAAAAACAAATTAATGTATACAAATAAAAAAAATGACAAAAACGTAAATTAAAAAAAAAACCACAAAAATACGATTCATCAAAAAAAATAAAAATAAAAAATAAAAAATAAAAAATAAAAACATAAATCAGTATTTGCCACGTAATTTAAAAATAAATAAAACACATGAAAACTCATTTTTGAAAAATATAAACAAATTAATACCAATAAAAAAAAGGACAAAAACGTAATTTTAAAAAAAAATGAACAAATTAATGTATACAAAATAAAATGACAAAAACATAAATTAAAAAAAAAAAAAAAAAAACCATACAAATACGCCTAATCCTAACCACAACAAAAAAAAAAAAATCCGGTACAATGACGCTGATGTGGAGGATGTAAGGCAAGGAGTTGACATGTAAAAATCACTTCAAGTGCAGTTCAATCATTTAACATGAAGACACCTCACCAAAAAGTAAAAAAATTCTTTTCAAATTAGACCTTTTAATACTAAATTAAAATAGTTAAAAAAATCAAAAAGTCAATCCACTTCTCAAATGACACCATAATATTTTTAAAATTTTTGGGAGTGCGTTCTCCATCCTTCCGCCAATCCTCCCATCAGCTCCCCTCCTCCTGTTCCAAAGGCGCAAAAAAATTGTTTATAAAAGAATCTCTATTATAATAAATAGAGCAAGGAAAATAAATCATAAATAAAAAAATTAATTTAAAAACGTAATAAATAAAATATAGATTAAAATTTAAATATTAAAAAAAAAAGCTCTTTCAAAATTTCAGGTTAGCTCTAAAACATATTTGTTTGTTTTTGGTTTTTTAAAAACACTTTTTAAAAAATTTTATTTTCTTGTTTTTCATGTTTTTTTTTTTGTTTTTATTGATTTTTTTAATATTTTAGGTATTTTTTTTAATTATTAGACACCTAACATAAATACTCAAAAAAGTATGATTTTTGTAAAAAAAACTTCTAAAAATTCACTAAATACTAAAACAACAATGATTCACACCACTAAAAAAAATGTCACTAATAGTACTAATACATTGAGAATGTCAAAAAAAAAACAAGACATAGCCCGCTGTCACATCATTAGTGGTGCTATTAGAGCGAGTCCGGATCCTCGGCCGCACAATCTTGCTGCCAACGCTGCAGCACCTCCCAAAACGACGTCGTTTTGGAGGAAATTTCAATTTAAAAAATAAAAAAATAAAAACAGAACAGAAACCAGACCAGAGGAGAAGAAGAGAGAGAGGATGGAGGGGGGACCAAAATCAAACCCAGAAACAAACAACCCCACGTCTCCCTCAAATGAAGTTTGTCTTCCTCTGTTATCCATCTCTCTCTCTCTCTCTCTCTCTCTCTCTCTCTTACACACACACACACACACAAGCACTAGCATTGTAATGTTGAACCAGATCTGAATTTCATTCAAAAGAAATATCAAAATTGCAGATACGAATACTGTTGGAGTGATTTAAGATCAGATCCGAACCAAACTTAAGCCAATCAAACTCATATCACTACAAATCAAACCACTTCGAACACAAATCTGAGAGACTCAGACCAAAAGAAGGTTTCAATCAAAATATATATATATATGTATATGTAAGATTCATTTTACAAAAGTCATTTGCAGAGCTATTTGATACAATATTCGCAAGAATATATATTTGATACAATATGTGAAAACAATATCATAAATCAAACCCACTGTAAAAAAAAATTCACAGTGATTTAAAAAAAAAAAATCAAACCCAATATTTGCAGAACTATGTGTGTTCCAAAAAAAAAAGGAAAATTCATGAATCAAACCCACTCGATTTTTTTTTTCGGCGAAGGATCTTTGATGCTCTATAAAGACGTTTCAAGAAGATTCGTTGTCGGAGGCCAATCTCTTCACATCGATGCAGATCGGAACAGATCTGAGACCAAATGAGTAAGTTTATTGGCTTCTCTATTTTTGGCGAAGAGAAAGCTTTAATTGATGCATTTGAACCTGCCACTATGACTATGAAGGAAATTAGTGGAACAGTTGGAGTTAAAATTAAGGTCTTGAGGTTTTTGTAACTCAAAGATCCCATGTTGTTCAGCAATCCATTGGACACGTTGTCGGTGATCTGCGAATGATGAGTCCGAGTATGATGAACACCGTTTCTATTGTTGAGAACCATCCTTTTTTTCATTTTTTTTTAATTGAAATTTCCTCCAAAACGGCGTCGTTTTGGGGTGCCACAGGGATGGCGGCAGGATTGTACGGCCGAGGATCCGGACTCCTATTAGAACATCACTTTTAATGCCCTTAATCATTTTTCATACTAAAAATATAAAAAAAATGCAAAAATCTAATATATTTTACGTATTTTTATGTATTTATTAATGTTTAAAATATTTTTTTACAAATATTTTTTACTTTTTAAATATATCTAAGTAAGGTGTATCTCAAAAAATAAAAAAAAATACTTAAAATTTTAAAAATATTCACTAAAAATAAAAAAATAAAAAATTTAATCTAAAAAATTCAAACCAAACACGTAAATTGGGTTGGCCCTAATATGCACACAAAACTTAGCAATCAGTTTACGCGGGGGAAAAGTGGACGGAACCTAAAGGACAAAAATTTTGTTCTAGCCTCTGCCAACCGAATTTCTATTTTAATGAAAATTAAGAGATTAATTTCCCATAATGTTACCGACACATAAATATTCAGAAATTATCAAAAATTTCACATCAATAATTCAGATTTATTTTATATATGAATGTCATATTTTATCAATTTAATTTCCATCATCCAAATTCATTTTTGGATCCCAAACTTTGAGACGCTAGTTTTTATTTATTTATTTACACTTTGGGTGTATTTGTTTAAATGGACTGAATAAGGGAGATTATAATACACCGGTAGGAATGGCAACGGGGCGGGGCGGGGCCGGGGACTACCCCTCCCGTCCCCGATCCCCGAAAGTAATACTCCCCCCGTCCCCGTCCCCGATCCCCGACGGGGACCCCTATCCCGGCCCCATCCCCGCCCCCGATCGGGGATCGGGGATCCCCGCCCCCGGAAAATCCCCGTCCAAAAAAAAAAAAAAAAAAAAAAACCGAGGTAGATCAACAAATCAACAATACATCATAGCAACAGATCAAAAATACATCATACCAACAGATCAACAAATCAACAATACATCATACCAACAATACAGTGTACAACTTACAGATCAAAAAATACACCATCAAATACAAAAAATATATATATACATATCATCAACAAATCAACATAGCAACAGACGAAGGCAGATCGGAGGCAGATCTACCCCCGTAGAAACAGATCGGAGGTAGATCCACCGCCGTAGAAACTGATCGAAGTCTGTGGCAGATCAACACAGAGAGTCGATCGAAGTCTGTGATCGGAGGTAGATCGAAGTCTGTGTACGTTGCAGTCACGGATGGGCGAAGTGGACTACGAGGAGGAGGAGAAGAGACGATGAAGGACGGTGGTGAAAGCGAGGAGGGGAGGAGGCGACGGAGCGAGGGTTGGACCTTCGCTTCTCTCATCTCTCAGTCATAGAGAGTCACACAGAGAGTAGAGGAGGGAGAAGAACGAGAGAGAGAGAGAGAGAGAGAGAGAGAGAGAGAGAGAGAGAGTGAGTGGTTGAGATAAAATAATAACCTAAGCTATTAATTTCTAAACTAAACATATATATCTATATACACACGGGGATACACACGGGGACTGATCGGGGCGTGCTCGGGCCGGGGCTCGGGGCCGGGGCCGGGACTGAAACAGGTATTCCCGTCCCCGGCCGGGAACAAATCGGGGATTGATTTTCAGATACCGTCCCCTCCCCGTCGGGGGTATTTTTCAGGGAAAAACCACATAAATCGGGGTCGGGATCGGGGATCCCCGTCGGGCCGGTTTCAAATTGCCATCCCTATACACTGGATTGTTAGTCCTGGGATATATTATCCCTGGACTATTTGATTGGACTGAATTTATATCTAATATTTGTTTAATCATGGGATTAAATGTCTAGATTGGTCTATTCTATTGAATCCTATGTCTGTTTGGGATATTATGGAGAATGATAAATTCTCAAAAAACTATTTTGCCTTTTTAAATTATTTACTAAATAATAGGAATATAAAATCTGAATTATATATATTTTTTAGAACTTTAAAAAATTAAATAAATAGAATATTAATAAAAATTACATAAATTTATTTTAATTTATAGTTGAGATTTTTAAATTTTATTTTACTTTACTAGGTAAAATTAATGCCATATTATTAAAATAAATAAAATAAAGTATGAATAATTTAATAAATAATTTAATAAATAAATTTTATTTTTAAAAAGATATTAAATAGTAGAGGGTCAAATATGTAATTTCATTACCTAATCTCATAGGATGAGTTATCCCATGATTTGTGTCTCACCTCCCATAGGATATAATAGTCCAATATATTTGGAATTAATAATAATCCAGTACAAAAAATTTTAATCAAACAATAGATTATTAGTCTAGATAGACTATTAGTCCTATCCTATAAGCCACTCCTTCCAAACAAATGCCACACCTTTGAGTAGAGATTAATTTCCTGGGGTGCTACGAAAACTTCCCTTCCATAACACTGAAAAGCAAATCAAGTCAAAACTACCAAAAAAAATCCCCCTCATCTTATCTTTCACCTGTGGCAACATGTACTCCATATTCACGGACAGTCAAATTTTGGTGGAAAGCTTAGAGCATCTCCAACGATAATAAGTATTTTACCTATCTAAATATTATTATAAAGTATATATTTTATTTTACCTATCAACTATTTCATATTTCTACTCCAACCATGCTCTTTATTTTAGCTATTTATCTAAATACTATTAATTTTAGAAAATGCCACATCAGCAACAAAGATGGAGGGAAATAATCTTAATGATTAAATTCATTTTGCCTAACCTTGAAGACTAGTTACATGTAGCTAATGAATGTGAGTTGAGCTAAAATGCCTAATCATATGCCTAGTGCATTGAAGTTGAAAAAAATAAGTTATACTAAGTATTTTAATTAACAAGCATTATATATCTAGTGGGTTGGAGATGCTCTTACGAGGCAAAACTCAAGCTGGGAGGCAAATATGGTGATTGATGATATTAAACACTTGGGTTGTTTTTTCAAGTTCCTAGCTGTCACTAAAGTAAATCGTGACGTAATTAAACCAGCCCATACTCGACTAATACTTGTTAATGGTTTCTGATTATCTATATAATATTTCCTTATTTCTTAAAATAAAATTTATAGGAAAAAAAAAAAAATCTTATCTTTTGGAAAACACAATGTGGGAGATAATTTGAAGTGACAAGCTTCACTGTTGCAAATAATTGTTGATCATTGATAGACTTGAATGCTCAATCAATTTTATTACACCATATGGCCATGACAATGTGAGCATGGTTCTAAAAATTCCTGGCTTTCGCTTCGACTATGTTGGATTGTAACACTATAGCAAGTACGAATGAGTCCAACTCTTCCACTTTATTATATATAAAAATAATTAAACAAATAAAATTGAATAACTAAAATCATCTAGACAAGGAACAATATCGAAGCCATTTCACACTGTTCAACTACATTTTTCCTGTCATGTGTAACCAAACTGAGAAAGAAACCGTACAACATTTAACAATGAAGCACTGTAAATATACTTAAGAATGAAATTAAATATCATTCCAATGAGGAGGATTAGCAGGAGGAGCTGTGTAGAGTGAGGATGAATTAACCAGTACGTATGTGAATGCCAATAGCAATGATTAAAATGGTGTATATACAAAAGTAGAGGACTGCATGAACCAAGATTGACAACCCACTTGTGTACATGTTCCCAAACTCTACCACCCTAGCCCTTGCTGGCAGCTGGAACAACAGCCCTGGCGACAATAGTATGAACATCACCACTGCTACCACCACAGGTCCCCAATCATTACTACCCATCTCTCTCTCTCTCTCTCTATATATATATATTTGTGTGTGTGTGTGTGTGATGGTGAGGATAAATACTTGATTATATCACTCACTCAACAAGTATATATATGATGAGAATAAGGACAGGCATAGTAACGTTGGCTGCAAATATGGAAAACTTAGCCAAGAAGGGAGGGGGAGAGAGAGAGAGAGAGAGAGAGAGAGGATGCGAAACTTGGAGAGAAAGAAGACAATGGGAATTAATGGGTTTGCTACGGAGGGAGGAAAGGTATATATGTTATTATGTGGTAGTGGGAATTTGCTTTATTATGATGACAATCAAAAGAAACTACTTTTTCCTAATATAAGCTTCCAATAACTGATCTAGCTTTTTACAGATGCAAGAAGGTGGTGGAAGTCCTTGTATGAGAATTTAAAAGAAAGAAAAAGAAAAACGAGGAAGGCTGAGTAGAACCTGTAAAGCTGAAGGAAGTAAAGCTAGTTGGGTTAGGAATGCTTTCTCGTTTGGTTTTCCGCTTTTCAGGAAAGGCTAAATTGCGCATCACAGTGGGGTGGATGTTAAAGCTTAATAGAAGAGATAATTAAGGAAAACTATTTGGTTTAAAGGCTTCCTTTGAAAATAAATTATTTTAATAATTTTTTAATTTTTTATAAAAAGATATGTAAAAAAAAATAGATAAAGTGATGTGATAACTTATAATAACTTTTTAATTTTTTGAGTAAAATAATTACTTTGCAAACGAGGCCTTAGAGACACCTCAAAGAAGATGTTTATTGATTTATTTTTATTATATTATTTTTCTATTTTTTTTGTACATTTTTTTTAATAAATAAAAAATTAAAAAATAAGTCATACATAAAACCATTCTAAATTATTTGGGTAGACCTCACGTCATCATGAAACTTCTTGATAACTAGGTACTACACCAGATCATTAGAATTCCAACAATATTCAAAATAGTATATCTAGAGCTCGTTTGGCATAAAAAAGTTGAAGGTTTTTTTGGTTAAAATAGTTATAAAAAGATAAAATAAATTTTTTAGTTCAATAAGATAAAATATCACAATCAATTCATAATCATTTTATTTTTTCTCTCACAAAAGTTAAAAAAATAAAAAAATCTATCCCAAACGAGACTTTTTAACCTCAGACTAAAATGGCCAAAAAGTCAAAAAAGCCAACTCACATCCCAAACGAACCCCTATATGGACAAGTTATTTCAACAATATTATATTTTTTAATTTATCATCCCTAAATAAAATATGACCCTTGTCAAATACATCATTAGAAGTGATTTTTAAAGATAATAAATTCAGTATTTCAAACATTTTTCAAAAAATTTTATATGTTACACCATCCACTTCATTTTTTTTAAACAACTTTCAGAATAAGCTTTTATAATTCCTATCATTTTTCTAAGTGATTATTGTTTGGGGAGAAAAGTTAGGAATCATGAAAAAACTTTCATGAAAATGATCATGAAAGAATTATGACCTTTGAATTACCTTAATTAGTGTGTAGTGTTTTATTTTAAGTGTAATTCAAAGATCATAAATCTTTTATAATCATTTTTATAAATTTTTTTTCATAATATCTAGTATTACCCTTGTTGAGGGCATAAGAAGGTCAAACGTTAAAATTTAGTAGTGTTTGTCTTTGAAGTTGCTATTTACTAATGAATACTTTTACAAAAGTTATTATTATTATTATTATTATTATTATTTTATATTTTGCAAAAGGAATTGCGTGTATTGGGCCAATCCTCCAAACATAACTAATTTCGTGGATTGGGCCAATCCTCTCCCCCCTGCAGTAGGTGATTCTATTTGTACCCAAATATAACGCAGTACGTTTAATTAAAATTTTAAAATTTTAATTCTAATTATATTTTAATGTAATTTTATTAATAAGAACAATAAGCATTAAACTCTAAAATATAATATTTTATTTTTTTCGTGATACATCCTAATCACTCATTGGTATTCTTCATATTATTCCCTAAGTTCCAATTATTTTCTTTTCATCTTCTTCCTTACCATTATCATCAATATCATTATTTTTTATTATATTGTTATTTTCAAATAGAAAAATGTTTGAACAAAATCAAACAATAAATAAAAATAATAATCAAAAGAAATTTTTTAAAACAATCTATCACCCAATTATGTGTGAATTCAGATGGTCGGGGTTAAAAAAGATTAGCTGGAGAAGATGGTTGAGAAGCATAAAAAGAAACCAAAGTTTGCTGCTTGATTGATTAGTAAACATTCACTCATTATCTTTATCTTTCTTTTGTTTTGTTTTGTTTTGTTTTTTTTAATCAATATGCAGAATGAAAACTAATTGTGATGTTGATTGTGTTGAATGTGCATTGTTTGGTAATAGAAACTCAAAACAACATTTCATCCACCTTTTTATTTTTGTGATACCCATCTACTTTTTTTTATTGATGTTGAGAGCTTTCAACAAGGCAGGGGTGTTGAAGAGTTTGTACATGCATGAATGATCTGTTTAAGAAATCTATTTAAGGGTTTTTAATGTTCTTTTAAATGGTGTAATTTAGGATTTTTAATTTATTAGTATTTGAGTGTACCATAAATTATGATTTTATCTTGAAAGGTAATTTGTGAAATAACACATAGGTGTACTGAAAGTAAATTATAATCCTATATAATTTAATGAAAAATATTGAAAAATTGAATGTATTGAATGATTTTATTATTATTATTATTATGTGCAAATAGAATCACGCCAAGAAGTTGCTTAGTTGGGCCTAGGGTGCTGTGGATTAGGATCAGGCTTAACCGAAATTGCGTGGATTGGGCCAATCCTCCTAATAAGAATGACCCCAAAATTATTTATTTTTATTTCCGGAAGAAATAAAAATTATGTTAGGAAGTAAGGGTGTAAATTTGGCCCGGTTCGGCCTGGTCCATGTCAAGGTTCGTGGGTTTCCGCCAAAATTCGGGTCAGACAGAGTCACAGGTCAAAAAATTAGGCTCAAGCCCAGGGGTATTCGGGCCTTGGGGGGGCTTGAACAAATTTTTTTATTTTTTTAATTTTTTCTACCAAATTTTTTTTATTTTTTACTAAAAAAAACACTAGGTTTCGGGCGGATCGAGCCTTGAGTGAGTTTTAAGCGAGCCGATGGAGAGGTCTTCAAAATGATGGCCCAAGCCCTAGCTCAGGGTCTCGGGCCGGGGCCCAAACTGGCCTAAACAAGTCGGGCTCACCATGGGCTGCGGGCGGGGTTCTGACTGCCTTAAGGCCACGCGCTGCTTTTACACTTCAAGAAGAAGTCGACATCAAAACAAGAAAATTTTTTGAGAATCGATATTTTTAAAATATAAATATGGATTAAAGGGTGTTGTCTTACCCAATGAGGCCAATTTCGATGATTCAATCATTTTACTTAAAAACTTATGTGGGTATATCATTTATAAAAAAAATTAAATTAAATTAAATTAATCTAATAATTATAAACACATAATTTTATTATATTTACCTATAAAAAAATAGACAAACTAATTTTCAAATTATTTTTATGGTATATTTTTTTAAAAAACTAATACATTAAGACTGTGATCATCAAAACAAACTATTTTTTTTAAATGAATGATTTATTTACATAAACTTAAAAAATAAACAAATAAATAGGACTCATAGTAAATCTTACGAATTTGAACAACACCTTCCAATCCCCTTCAGTTCATATAGCGGACTCCACACAAACTCAATCAAAAAATTTTACTTTTTTTTGGAGCATTATTTCACTTGCATCAGCAATTATAATATATATATATATATTTAATTGTTGAGGAAAATGGTAATGTAAAAAAGGATGATATTACCAGTATATTTGACCATGGAAATCCTTTACCAATCAGTTTGGAGTTTAAAACGAAGGATGAGAAGCAACCAATAACTTTCCAACATCAAATTTCTGATATAAACTAAAAAGATGCGGGTGCCGACCTTCTTAAGTCGAGTGCCGGACGAAAGCCTCCCTTTCTCGTCTAAAAAGCCTCCACGTAGCCGCCCTTCTCACGAGGGCGTCAAATCCAATGCCTCTCATTCATTCTTATTTCTTTCTTTGTCTCCATTTCCTCCTCCTCCTGCTACTACATTCACTCTCTACTTAGTCCATCATCTCTCTCTGCCTGTTAGCTATTATTATCCACCTTTCAAGCTCACTTTCTTCTCTTTTTTGAAGGGTTAGGGGGATTTTAGAGAGGAAGATATCATCATCATCATCAGTTAGGAGAGAGAGAGAGAGATGGGGTCGGGGGATTGGGGACCGGTGGTGATAGGGGTGGTGCTGTTTGTGGTGCTGACGCCGGGACTGTTGTTCCAGCTCCCCGGTAAAAGTCGAGTGGTGGAATTCAATAACATGCAGACTAGCGGGGTGTCCATATTGGTTCACACGATCATCTTCTTCGGCCTCATCACCATCTTCCTCATCGCTATTGGCGTCCATATCTCTTCCGGTTAAGATTCAAATCAATTATATATTATTCTCCATCTCTGTTTCTTGTTGCTTAATTCTACTTTCACTTCCTCCCTCCCTCTCTCCCTCTGCAATTTTTTGTTGCCAGAGGGCTTGGTTGGTTGGTTGGTTGATTTTCTTTTGTAATTTTTCCGAGAGTTGTTACACGACACCGTTTGAATATCGTTTACTTAGCTTCTCTTTTGTAAATCTTGTTAATAGGATTGATGCTTTGTTTGCTCATTTGGAAGGAGTTATTGGATTTTGATCCTTTCCATCATCGTTACACTTACTGTGGTGAATTTTTTAACAATAATGAATGTATAATAATGAGGATCTCAATTCATAGTTTTAGCGGATAATGCTCACTCATTCCTTTTCACCCGACTAGGTCCGAGAGGTGAGTAATTATTCAGTAATTTCAAAATATATTACAAAATATATTAGGTGATATTTGATGAAGAAAATAGATAATTGGGATATTATATTAGATAATTAAGAAATATAAACGATATATTAAATGATGACACATAATACTTTGAGAGAATATTCATGAGTGTTCTGAAAAAAAAATTAATTTTTTGAACTAATAAATAAGTTAAAATGTCAAAATTTACTTATCACCAATTAAATAATTAAAAATAGTATTTAATTTTTTTTTCAAAAAATAATAATTAAAAGAAAATATTTGGGATCTTTTTTGGGAAGACTTTCACCACTCTCACAATGATTTGGATTAATGATGTGTTTATATTTTTTTTTCTCCCTTTTTTATTTGGACTAATCACAAGTTGGGGTTATAGAAATGATGTTTTATGGGATTTGAATCATTACTGATAATAAAAATACTTAACTTTCCAAATGTGTCATAATTTCTTTTAAATTTTACAAAAAAAAAAAAAAAAAATCAAAAATATCTAAAAAGCTACTCCTAAAAAATTAATTAAAATATTTTTTAAAAATTACTTTAAAAAATTAAAATGATATTTAAAAATTTTAAATTAAATATTGGAGAGTAAATTAGAAATTAAAATAATTAATAAGATAAAATAAATTAAAATAATTAATAAAATAAAATTTTATATTTAAATTATAATTATAATTATTATTTTTTATAATTATTAATCAATTAATAAAAAATTAATTAATTTTACAAACATAATTTTTTTAATTAAATTAAAATAATTAAAAAATTAATTAAAATAGTCAATTTTTTAAACCGTGTGTGTATTGTTTTGCGACGATACCAGCCCAGCCTACTCAAAATGATATGATTGAAACCTAATACTATAAAATAATGAGGCCAATCCAAAAATAACAACGCATCCGAGGAAGAACTAATGAGGCCAATCCAAAAATAACAACGCATCCGAGGAAGAACCTAATGACACTAGACAGGAGGGACAAGGATAAGGATAAGGACGGCCGTCTTTTTCAAACCAACTTTGATAGGACCCAGAGATATCGGGCTTGTTTGGTTTGTGTTTCAGAAACATGTTTCTGAAAAAAAAAGTACGAAAACATGTTTGGTTTGGTTTTTTGGGAAATTTGTTTTGGAAAATTGTTTTGAGAGAGAGTTTTGAAAAAAGTGATTGATTTGATGTGTGTGTGAGAGAGGTTTGTTTGGAAAAGTTGTTTGGTTTGTGTGTTTTGGGAAATTTTTTTGGAAAAATTTGTTTGGTAGAGAAAATTTCTGAAACTTGTTTCTGAAAAAAATTTCTAAATTTTTTTTCCCAAAAACAAACCAAACGAGCCCATCAATTTTCATAGGATTTTTTTATTATTTTTTTTTATTACAACAATAAGTTTCATTTGAAAATTGATTGTTTTAGTTTTAATTTTTTAATTTTTAATTTTTTATAAAAAAATATATATAAAAAATAAAAAATCATATGAAAATTTATAGAAATATTTTAACTTTTAATTATAAACTCATGTTACCAAACCAAGCCTAATTCTATATTATTTAATTTTTCATGGATGAAATATTTGTTTTTACTAATTTTTTAATAATTTTTTTTCAAATAATAGAATTAACGTTAAGTATTTATGTAAACTGTGATACATAATAAAAAATAAGTCATACATGACATGTCTCTAATGCTATGTACACCCTTTACATAAATCATACATATTAATTACGTGGATTCTTGTGGGAAAAGTAGGTACAAGCACTGTTGTTTGTATTATCTTAGGAATAGTTTGGCTAGTTAATTTCGAGAATGGTTAACCAATTGTATAAAAAGAATTTTTGGACTCGTTAGAAATAGCCCCTTTTGTCAATTCTAATTTCAGCTTCTAGAACTTATAATAAAATGCTATATAAACTAAGCAACAAAAATAACATAAAATGACTTGAAAATCATTGATTTTATCAATTTCAAACAAAAGACTATTAAGGTGATTTAAATTTTGAAAAACGCATAGTTCTATATAAAAATTGAGAAATGTCATTTACCAACAAATTTATTTTACTATTTTTATTTCGCTTAAAAATCATATGCATTTATAGGACTTAATTTCAAGCAAAGCATTGCAAACTAGCTCTTGGACATGGTAGATACTACAACAAAACAAATGCATACAAAACCCTAATTTCATACACAAATTAAAATGACAATAGCTTAAATTGATAGGACTGCAACTATATATAACTAATACTAGTTGGAGTGAAAGGGTTGAGATCTCTAGTGCATGGATGTCTTGAGACCTCTTACATTCCGAGTTGACTTGACTCGACTCATTCAAGCCTGAAACGCTCTTGAACGTAAGAGATATAAGTTGCAGCCTTCATATCAACACCTTCATCCTCAACCACACCGTAGAAGTTCTCAAACTCGGTATATGATTCGTCACGGTGATTCTCCGGTGGCACGAACGAAACTTTCTGATTCGACTGAGGTGTTACGTGGTTGTGGCTGACGATGATGCCCACCGACCCAGCTGACGACGGAATTGGCTTCACCTTACTGTCATATTGCACCGTTGAGGAAGCCGGCTTGGCAGCCCGATAGAAAGACATCATCAGCTTCCTCTTCAATAAGCCTTCGCGTTTACGGTTCTTCTCCATTGATTTGATTCTTACCCACAACTTGTAGCTCTAGCTATCAAAATTGAAAACTGAGCTTCTTGTTTTTTGAGTGCTGCATTGTGAAGTGTGAGCTCTCAGCTCTATATATAATTGTTTTCAGTTGTGGAATTTTGGACAAGATTTACATGAAAGACTGTGGAGTTGGTCTGCTCCAAAAGGTAAATATATCTAGAATCCTTGTATGTACCGGTGAGATATTTTGTAGTATGTTGGTAAGAGTTTTTAAAAAAAAAATTTGATATCAAAAGTTTGGTCCGGTGATGAGATTTGAAATTCAAGGGTGTATTCTCCCCAAAGAATTTAATATTGTGATATATATATAAGCTGGCTCAATATATCTTCCATATCAAAAATAGAAAGAAAGAAAAAAAAAAAAAAAAATTTGAGTTGTGTTTAAAAGTTAATTATTAAAGAATTAATATAAGTAACCCTAGGAAGTTATAAAGGGCTAGAAATATCAGCAGAAGATAAAGTTTAGAGGTTAGAAATATCTGACGAAGATAAAGTGTGCCCTATACTTTTAAGGCAGGCCACCCCCACTTGGGAGAACATTTTGTTTCCCTTTCTTTCATTGGTTTAGTCCATTGTTAATAGTCACATGGTTCTACCAGTCTTGCCTTCAAACTATGGCTCCAACATCAGCTAAGAAATGTGGCAATTTGTAGCGGCAGTATCTCCTGTTGCGTTTTGCCCAATCAAATTGGGATAATGCTATACAACGGAATATGTATCTCATGTGAATCGTAATTGTCAAAATGTTAATGCTATATCATTATGAAAAGATTTTACGGACATCAATATTGTTTATGAATCATTTAATCTCTATTGAAATTGTGTTATTTTTGTCTCTCGTCTCATGAACTTATATACACCATTATTGTTTTGAAGAATGTGAGTAATTTAAGTGACTATTGACGTTCAATTTTTCATGGGCCAAGTATAGTGACCACTCTGAATTTTTGAGAAGTGTATTGGTAGAATGAAACACGAAAAAAAAGAGCAGAATCTTGTGAATCCAGATGACTAGTTCCCTTCCATTCATCATATTCTCTGTCCCTTTTTATTTGATTGCTTTTATAATATTACTTTTGCTGATATGGATAATAAGATGAAAGAGGACAAAGAATGGAACATAGAAAAAGAGTTGGTGATCTTGATTTGAATCATGCGTGCCAGATGATTTCTACTTGGTACCATTGAGAAAGGATCAAACAAGGAAGGAGTGGATTGGGCATAACACAGTTATACAATCAAACACAGTTGCACATTGGATTGGACAAAGATTTTGTGATGAATTTTATCTCATTCATTGTTTGAGGCACAACAGTGCCATATCACCCACTGGATAAGCTATCTAGCAAAAATTGCCCCCAAAAAAAACAAGAAGAAAAACCCTCAAACACCAGATGAAGCTGGATTTATATGGATCCGTATCTAGTTTTATAGAATCATTATTTTCCACATATAAACCCGAAACAGAACTACAATATATGTATTTGTTTATAGATTATGGTTCTTGAGGAATATCAGGTTGAGATGAGACAATTCATCCCCATGTCGGTATAATCGTATAACTACTGTTAACAAAATGCTTTGTAATGCTTGTAACTGTTTTTGTGAGAATCTGGCATTACATGACATAAACTATATGATATATATATATACTTAATTATGTAAACTATATAGATATTTCTGAACAAAAATTGCCCCCCAAAAAAAACAAGAAGAAAAACCCTCAAACACCAGATGAAGCTGGATTTATATGGATCCGTATCTAGTTTTATAGAATCATTATTTTTCACATATAAACCCGAAACAGAACTACAATATATGTATTTGTTTATAGATTATGGTTCTTGAGGAATATCAGGTTGAGATGGGACAATTCATCCCCATGTCGGTATAATCGTATAATTACTGTTAACAAAATGCTTTGTAATGCTTGTAACTGTTTTTGTGAGAATCTGGCATTACATGACATAAACTATATGATATATATATATACTTAATTATGTAAACTATATAGATATTTCTGAAGTGAGGTTCAAATCTGAAGCTATTCATGCCCCAAATTGGACAAACAGGTTAGAAAGACAATATACTCGACCCGAGGAGGGATAAGGGCGGTGTCTCTTTCACAACTTTCCAGTCTCTCTGTCATGAAGCTTTTTCAAGGAATGAGTTCTGCTTTTATAATGCCACAACACATTCAAAAAGTTGGTAAAAAGGTAGGGCACTACAGCGTCTATAGGCTTAGCAGTTTGCAAGTTGTGGGTAAAGAGCACTTGGGGGTATGACATGTTGTATTACCTCTATTATTATTACAGTATTTTCTTTGTGTGAATAAAAGTAGTTCAATTTGCAGCAGCTCAATATCTTGAAAGAAAAGCACATGAAGTAAGTGGACTAAGTTACTGTTGTCAAAGCCAATGCCATTGTTAAGGCCGAAAAAAACAAGTCAACATGGTCTGCAACAAAGGCTACTATCTTGACTAGATGACAACTCTAAAAAAGATGTTTGTTCCCAAGGACTCACCCCTTCGTGATATGGGTCAGCTCAATGTCCCTTTCCCTCTCTCTCCCAATCAATCTGAGGATGAGGCCAAGGAAGTAAAAGAGACCGATGACAAGGAGGTCGGAGACAAGGAAGAGACTGAGGCTGAGGCTGAGGCTGAGGTTACCGAGAAAGAATCTGAATCTACTGCTGGGGCCAAGTCCCCAACTTTGAATGAGCTAGTCCTTGACTTGACTCAGGATGAGGAGGATGAGGTTTAAAAGACCACTTCTGAGGCCGAGGTCGAGACTGCCAACAAGAGCCTAGATGACACACTGCGTGAGATCGACGGCGAGGTCTAAGTTGAAAAATCTGCCCAGCTGTCTGTCGAGGCTGATACAACGCCAATTGCCAAGGCAGGGCAGACTGTGGAAAATGCATGAACTTTGGTTTTTCCTCATTTTTGTACTTTTTCTTCTTACTTTTGGACAGCTATAATCTTTTGTTTGAAAAATGTTAGCTTTATAGTTGGCCGATGTGCCCCTTTTGTCTTTGTAGATGAACAAGTAATCTATTATGCCAGGCCGAAATGCCTTTTTGTATCTGAACAAGTTTTTTTTTTTTTCTGAATGCAAGTCTTATATTTTCTTCCAAGTGTTGAATGTATGCATTCTTTTCTTCTATGCATGTTTGCTGCTTTCTTTCATGCTTTTCATGTTTCCAAACTTAGAATATTTTTGTATTTCTTCAAAGTGTACCTTAACTGTATAATAACTTTGGGATACAATACTTCGGATAAACCTTGACTGTTTGCCTCGACTAACAATTTTCATACCTCGGCTAACACTTTAAAAATAAAAATATTTTTACAAGTGTTATTGCTTTTTTACCTCCATACGCTATCTTCTATTAAGACTTCACCATTTTCAAGTTTTGACAACCTAGTTGGTCATCTCAGATACTTTATTCATCATTGCATCGGCTAACTCTAACTTGTAAATTTCTCTGAAATTTCAACAAGTGTTAAGCCTATTTCTGAAAATTTCAACAAGTGTCAAACTCTTAAGTTTGTTCATCACTCTAGTTTCTTGCCCCCCCCTAATGTGAACCTAATGTGAACCTAAATTCCACTTAAATTCACATTAACCATGTGACTATGGTCTTTTGCCGAAGTCAGATTCAAACAAAGGCTTCCCAAGGTGTTTCAACCTTGGTTTCTCTGTTAATGAACTTAGTTCCATTCTGAGTTTGACTCTACCGATATGGCAAGTTTAGGTTAATTCAACTTAGTTCAACATCATTATATGTAAGTATAATTCAACTCTGTCATATAATGAGTCTAAGTTATTCATCATATTTCATTCAGAAATATCGCCAACTTAGTTCAACTCTATTATATGCAAATATAATTCGACTCTGCCATATAATAAATCTAAGTTATTCGTCATGTTTCATTCAGAAACATCGCTAACTTAGTTCAACTCTATTATATGCAAGTATAATTCAATTCTGCCATATAATAAGTCTAAGTTATTCATCATGTTTCATTTAGAAACATCACTAACTTAATTCAACTCTATCATATGCAAGTATAATTCAACTCTGCCATATAATAAGTCTAAGTTATTCGTCATGTTTTACTTACAAACATCGCCAACTTAGTTCAACTCTATCATATGCAAGTATAATTCGACTATGCCATATAATAAGTCTAAGTTATTCGTCATGTTTCATTCAGAAACATCGTCAACTTAGTTCAACTCTATCATATGCAAGTATAATTCGACTCTGAGTTATTCGTTATGTTTCATTCAGAAATATCGCCAACATAGTTAAACTCTATCATATGCAAGTATAATTCAACTCTGTCATATAATAAGTCTAAGTTACTCATTATGTTTCATTCAGAAATATCGTCAATTTAGTTCAACTCTATCATATACAAGTATAATTCAACTCTACCATATGATAAGTCTAAGTTATTTGTCATGTTCACCATGGGAACATCGCCATAAGACATTTTGGTCTTATCGCACAATTATGGATTCTAACAACATTTTCACGCTTTTTCACATATGCTTCAGCATCCTTTTGCATGTAGGGTCACTAGAATCCCTAACATATAGCTCTGTGGGCAAGGGATCTACCCTCTGCATGGATCTCGTATAAAAAGTCTTCAACCTGGGAAGGATGTACACATCGCAATAGAGGTCTAGTAAAAGTCCTTCTGTACAGATGGCCTTCTGCCGACAAGCAGAACCTAGTCGACTTCAGTCTGATCTTGTGTGCTTCTTTTTTGTCTTCTGGGATTTGGGATCTGCTCATTTAGACTGAGCTGTTGTCTTCTCGAACCTACTCATCTAAACCGAGATCTTGTCTTCTGGGATCTGGGATCCGAGATCTAGAATCCAGGATCTGCTCACTTCGGCTGAGCTCTTGTCTTCTCGAACTTAATTATCTAGGCTGAAATCTTGTCTTCTAGAATCTGGGATCTGGGATCTAGAATCCGGGATCTGCTCATTTAGGCTCAGCTCTTATCTTCTCGGACTACTCATCTAGGCCGAGATCTTGTCTTTTGGGATCTGGAATCTGGGATCTGCTCACTTAGACTGAGCTCTTGTCTTCTCGGACCTACTCATCTAGGCTGAGATCTTGTCTTCTAAGATCTAGGATCCGAGATCTGAATTCGGGATCTGTTCACTTAGGCTGAGCTCTTGTTTTCTCGGACCTAATCATCTATGAATAGATCTTGTCTTCTAGGATCTGGGATCTGGGATCTAGAATCCGGGATCTGCTTGCTTAAGCTGAGCTTTTGTCTTCTCGGACCTAATCATCTAGGCCGAGATCTTGTCTTCTAAGATCTGGGATCTGGGATTCAGGATCTAGAATCCGGGATCTGCTCACTTAGGCCGAGCTCTTGTTTTCTCGGACCTAATCATCTAGGCCGAGATCTTGTCTTCTAGGATTTGGGATCTAGGATCTGGAATCCAGGATTTGCTCATTTAGGCTGGGCTCTTGTTTTCTCGGACCTACTCATCTAAACTGAGATCTTGTCTTCTGGGATCTGCGATCCGGGATCTAGAATCTGGGATCTGCTCACTTAGGCTGAGCTCTTGTCTTCTCGGACCTAATCATCTAGGCCGAGATCTTGTCTTTTGGGATCTGGGATTCAGGATCTAGAATCCGGGATCTGCTCATTTAGGCTGAGCTCTTGTCTTCTCGGACTTAATCATCTAGGCCGAGATCTTGTCTTTTAGGATCTGGGATTTGGGATCTAGAATCCGGCATCTGCTTACTTAAGCTGAGCTCTTGTCTTCTTGGACCTACTCATTTAGGCTGAGATCTTGTCTTCTGGGATCTGGGATTTGGAATCTGAGATCTGCTCACTTAGGCTGATCTTTCTATCTTGAAAGTCATCTCCTTGGGAGCGCTCGTGCCCCCTATCTTTGCATCCCTTTTGGAAGGGTTTTCTTTCCGTTAATGTCAACACATTCTCCATCTTCGCTAAACTAGTCGTTGCCGACATGTTGATTTTGCACGATGATGGCCATCTATTTTAACTAAATTCCTACAGACGGTGCCAAATTGTGGGTGTTGATTTCCGACCACCCAACCAAACGGGGAACTCAGCTGGAGAACACCAGTAGAATAGATTAAGCCTGAACACCTGCAACGAGAATATGAGAATACCGCGGTGGTTCGTCCACCGGGGGCACTCTGATAATCAAGTTAGTAATCTTATCTCTCACAAATATCAATATAAGTACTTAAACTTCAATAATGAAAGCATAAAAGCATCTCAAATAAAGCATATCTTAGACCCACGAGGGTACCTTATTTTATAATGATCAGTGTCCAACTTCCCCTAGAAATCTCACTTCATGGGACTCTATCTTTTACAAAGATAACATTTGTCATAACTCACACTATTCAGATTAAAATGAACTCTCTCAAGAGTCTCATCTCTATCCAAATAGGTAGCTTGATGTCATTTAGGACTCTAGTCCTCTATCCAAATATTTCGAATTCCGGTATTATCACACCATATCTCGACACCATGGTCCGCCCACGTAGCATCTTGGCTAACAACCTCAGCCACATGAACTACCTAAAAATATGTCCCCACAATAGCTCTTACCATTATTTGGACCACATGTTGCTTTCTAATTTATTTTTTGTGCACAAATTTTATTTAAGAGTGATTTTATTTACAAATTTAATAAGTGTGACAATAATCCCGTTTGTTAGAACTATGGAAAAGTGACTATACATTATAACTTAACAGACTATAACTTATAGTTGTGAACATAAGCTGTTAACATGTTTGGTGCAGTTGTGAGATTATGAATTTAAGCAGCAAAGTAGTGTTTAGTTAATAAGCTGTAAAATAACTTTTTGATGTGTAATTGTCCTTTTTACCCTTATATAATATAAAAATAATTATTTTGTCATTTTTTTCTTTTAATTTTAAAAAAAAATTATTTCATTAATAAAAGTTAATATAATTAGTATTACATAAATTATTATTTTTATTTTTTCATTATAAATCAATTAGTATAAAATTATTTCATTTTTTCATTATAAATTAATTAGTGTCAATTAATGGCTTATTTTCATTTTTTTCATTATAAATTATTATTTCCAATTTTTCATTATAAATCAATTAGTATAAAATTATTTCATTTTTTCATTATAAATTAATTAGTGTCAATTAATGGCTTATTTTCATTTTTTCATATAGATTATTATTTCCATTTTTTCATTATAAATCAATTAGTATAAAATTATTTCATTTTTTCAATTAATTAATTAGTGTTAATTAATGGCTTATTTTTATTTTTTCATATAGATTATTATTTCCATTTTTTCATTATAAATCAATTAGTATAAAATTATTTCATTTTTTCAATTAATTAATTAGTGTCAATTAATGGCTTATTTTCATTTTTTCATATAGATTATTATTTCCATTTTTTCATTATAAATCAATTAGTATAAAATTATTTCATTTTTTCATTATAAATTAATTAGTGTCAATTAATGGCTTATTTTCATTTTTTCATTATAAATTATTATTTCCAATTTTACAATATAAATCAATTAGTATAAAATTATTTCATTTTTTCATTATAAATTAATGGAAAAATTATTTATAAGTCCTATTAGGGAGACTTATGCTACATATGATCGTACTAAAAAACTTATGTTCCCATAAGTCCTATGGGAAGTTTGTTGACACATTTACCCTAAATATTAGTTGTTAATATCATAAATAATAGTAAAACCATATATAGGAAATTGAATGTTACCATAGATCATATCTATATAAACATAACGTAACGTGATACCTACATAAACGTAACGTGACACCTATACGTAATGTGACACCTACATAAATGTAACGTAACACCTATAATTTATGGTAACATGGTAAATTGCATGTTACCATAAATTATATCTACATAAACGTAACGTAACGTGACACCTATATAAACGTAACGTGACCCCTATGATCTATGGTAACATTCAATTTCCTATACATGTTACCATAGATCATATTTACATAAACGTAAATTGAATGTTACCATAGATCATATTTATATGAAACGTAACGTTACACCAATATAAACCAGCAACATTTGCACATTCAATTTAAAAAAATAAAACTCATTAAGTTTACGAAACGTAACGTGACACGTTACGTTACGTTTATGTAAGTGTCACGTTACGTTACGTTTATGTAAGTGTCACGTCACGTTACGTTTATGTAGGATCTTGTGGAATACATTCCTATCTAAATAGGACTTGAGACTCTATAAGAAATTACACAGAACTTAACTTATCATAAGTGTCTGAAAAAGGACTTATAAATAAGTTTCCCTAAATTAATTAGTGTCAATTAATGGCTTATTTTCATTTTTTCATATAGATTATTATTTCCATTTTTTCATTATAAATTAATTAATATAAAATTATTTCATTTTTTCAATTAATTAATTAGTGTCAATTAATGGCTTATTTTCATTTTTTCAATTAATGTAAAATTTATTTCATTTATAGCTAAAATGCTTAATTATTATTATTATTATTATTTTTTGATTAAAAAAATACGGAAAACCTCCACACACACACACATACACAAACTGAAAGCTCTGGCAGGCCATGCAGCGATGAACCGGCGCTAGGATTTGAGATCGCCTCGCACGGCTGATCACAAAGGGGGATTGGGAGACAACGACGGAGGCACACAGAAAGAGAGAGAGAGAGAGAGAGAGAGAGAGAGAGAGAGAAAGAGAGAGAGAGACCAATAACAAGAGACAAAGAGAGAGAGACAGATCGCGATAGTTCAGAGACAGAGAGAAAGAGAAAGATAGATTGCGATGGTTCAGAGACAGATCGCGATGGCGAGAGAGAGACAGTTCACGATGGTTCAGAGACAGAGACAGAAAGAGACTGTAGACACCCCATTTTTGACCGACCTTAAGACTCAGACGTCACCGATTGAGCGCTCGGTGATGTTGCATATTGTGCTCGTTCAGAAGTCTCAGAGTCGCGGCCGTGCGCCCTGCATCCGGACTTCCGAACCCTCTTCTGTGCCTTGCCTCGGTTTGCGAACCAGACTCGGTTTTCTCTGTTTTCTTTCCTGAGGGGAGGGAGAGGTCCCGTAGACTATCTCTCAGTGGCCGTGGGCTACGTTTCGTGCCCGTAGGCCATTTTGCCCATTTCGGAGCCCGGTTCCCGGTTTTCGGAGCAGTCAGGCCGTGTGCCTCGGTTCGGGACCGTCTAACCATCTCTGATTCCTCCGGTTTTTGGAATACATCTTATTTACTCCCTTTCGAGGGACACTGGGGTCTTAGATACCTACTTCGTGGTTGAACACCACTCACGATACCCAACAGTCAGTTTTCGGGGTCCCGAACTGCGCGTTTCGGCCCCCGAACCTTCATTTCGCATCGGTTTGGGTTCATTTTTGGTGGAGGCCTTATTTTCATGGTTAGGAAGCTTGTAGGAGGGTGGGAGGCCAGCAATTTTTTTGACAACCAACTTTTTGTTTGGTCAAAAGTGGTTCAGCATGAATCCGGGAAGAAAAAGTCTGCGCGGCTTCACCGAAACAGGCGTAACTCTTTGCACAAGAGGAATTAAAGTATGAGGCCACCATCGTTGGAAAGCTTACTTCCGAGGCTTCATTTTGCACTTAAGAATCTCCTAAGTTCAATTCCGGATGGAGGAGATATGGTTGATTGAAGTAAGGCATCACTCCGGTTGAACCGAAATCTGCGCGGCTTCACGGAAACTGGCATAATGTAACAACCCTCGTACTGATTACCGATAAACTACTGAATTAGCTACTGATTACTGCCAAACTGAACTGATAATGACTGATAATTGAATTAACTGAAGTACTGAATGGACTGATTGAAATCGAAACTGAAATTGAATAAGTATATCTATTGTATTGCATTTCTATCTGTTTGATTGATCATTTATCTGTTCGTGTTTATGTTCAAACTGTTAATTGAAGGCCTTATCGGCGGCCGAATTAGAAACCGTTTAGTGTTTTGGACTCAGTAGAATATTTGTGATTTAATGGTGTATTTATCTGAAAATTTATTAGGAATGATTAAATTAGATTAAATATTGATTAATTGAAGAGTTGGCCTTATTCACCAAACTAGCCCTTAGTGGACCTTTGTTTATTATTGAAATTGAGCCTTACACTTAGAGACAACATTTCCCTCAGCCATGTTTTGAGTGTATAGCCGACCAAAGGAGAGAGTTAGAGTGAGAGAGTGATTTCATCTTGTGTATTGACTTACTCTTGAAGAATTGCTTGAGAATTGAAGTGTAGATTGTCAAATTGGACTCTCAAACTTTGAATACAAGACTAGGGTATGTATTTCAACCCCTCATTGTTGTCCTTAAGGTTGTTTCTTGCTAGATTCTTGGCAAATTATAGAGTTGAGTCTTGATTTTGTCATAATTGTTGAATTGGAGCTCCATTCATGCATGCATGGCCATTTTAGTGTATTTTGAAGTTAAATTCTTGGAGAGTTATACATGCATGTCCATGTTTATATTATAGTCCATGTTTTCAAAATATTTTCCAACTATTGAGCTCTTTAGAGCAAGGATTGAAGCTTGAATTTGGTTTAAAACTCATGCATTGCATGTTTACATATTGTTCTTGAAAATGGGTTTGAATTTGTATTTAATTGGCTCACCTTTGGGGCTTGGATTCATAAATTGGCTTTTGAAACTTGTTATACATTGTTTTAGGTTGTATTTTCCAGAATTTGGGCCCAAGAGGTCGAGTATTGAGTTGGGAATGCTTGGTTTGAGCTTGGAAGACAAATCTGGAAATTCCAGATTTGGCTTCTTCGCTCGAGCGAAGGATTCCTCGCTCGAGCGACCAAGGTTTCCTCTGAGCCACGCTCGAGCGAAGGATTGGTGGCTCGAGCGTAAAAATCGAGCATCCAGTACTTTTACTGTTTCTGCAGACCGCTCGAGCGAAGGATTCCTCGCTCGAGCGAAGCCTTTGATTTTGCAACCCCGCTCGAGCGAAGGAAGGCTCGCTCGAGCGAGCCCCCTGTTTTCAGCAACTTTTGAAAAATGCCTTCCAAGTGTATTTTTGCATCCTCATCCCATCCTAGGCATTCTTAGGCCTAGTTTAAGGCATCTTAATGAGGATTTAGACATAGAACCACACCGAGGAAATTTAGGGATTTAATTATCATCCTTCCCGACTGTGAAACTTAGTGTGTGTTCTACTTGTTAACTGTTTAGGGTTGGCTCTCGGAGACGCGCTCTAGCTGCTATTAGCCCAATCTCTGTGAGTAACGTTTGTGTAAAGATATGTTCAAAATGGTTATATTTTGAATACTGAACTGAACTGTTTATTGAACTGATATTGTTTATTGAATGAATGTATGTCCTGTATTCCGAACTGTACTGTGGCATCCTTAGCACTTAACGATTACTGTTACTGTTACAGAGCTCTGTCGGTTCCCTTGTGGAACCATATCGTTTACTGATTGATGGCCATCATTATTGTTGGGTCTGTTAAGGCCCGGTCCTTTGGACCTATTGTTTATAGGCTATTGGATGTACCACATATGACTGATTGACTGAAATACCGAAAGACTGAAATACTGTTTAATGAACTGTTTTCATTACTGTAAGGACATTCATTCATAACCTCTTTGCGCTTTATGTTATTCACTGGGCTTTAGCTCACTGTTTATATATATATATGTAGGTTCTCAGCAGCCAGACCGGAGCTAGGAGCGTGGGTTGGTCCCCAGTTTTGTCAAGCCAGCCTATGTGCCTCACTGCGAGGTTCCGAGTTGCCATGCTATGGCTTGGGATGTTTTTGGTGTCCCCCATCGGTCTCTTCTCTGTTTTGTACTACTGTATAGACCGTTTACTGTTTACTGTACTGTTACCGAGGGATTAGGTCCCCGTACTGAATGTTTGTATATGATCGTATAGACTGTACTGTTTGAACTGTATGAATGCATGAAAATGTTTTTGGGCATACAGATTTTCACAGCTCAATGGACACTAGTTACTTACTGTATTGGCTTCCGCCAGGCCCTGTACTCTGTTTAACTGTATTACTGTTCAGCAGGCCTTCGATAATCTCGGATTATTGGCCAGTTACGGTGCTAAACCCATAGGGCCGGGTTTGGGTCGTGACAGAGTGGTATCAGAGCGATACTTAACCACGAGTTATACCGCACACACGTGTCCAAATGAGCTATAGAGTGTCCTAGAAAAGCGATTAGGGCATCTCATGAACTTGAAAAGTGTGTGGTTATGACTGACTGAATATATGTTAAAATGCTAAACTGTTTAATTGTACAACTATTTATAATGATAACTGTTATAACTGCTTATAGTGAAATGGATAACGCAAGCACTGCAAATGAAACTGAATCATCATCCTCTGAGGCCAGAATGGCCAGACTTGAACAAATGATGGGACTGGTAATTGAAAAACTAGATCAACAACAGAACCAACAGCCCCCACCTCCTCCTCCTCCGGTACAACCGGAACAGAATGTACAGAATGTGAACGTTAATGAGGTGGACATTATTGCACTGACTCATAAATTCAGCAAGATGAAACCGCCGTCCTTTCAGGGAGGCTTAGAACCGCTAATGGCTGAAGCTTGGGTTTTGGAGACTGAAAAATTGTTTGAAGTTTTTCCGTGCTCAGAAGCACATAAGGTATTGTTAGCCACCTTTACATTGCAGGAAGAAGCTAGAAGGTGGTGGATGTTGATCCGTGACACCAACACTGTGGTGACTTGGGCTCAGTTCAAGGAGTCCTTCTTTGAAAAATATTTTCCTCAATGTGTCAGGGATAGAAAGGTAACTGAATTTGAACAACTGAAACAGGGCACAACGTCTGTTGCCGAATATGAGAAGAAGTTCACTGAACTTGCTAGATATGCACCGCATATGGTGGACACCGATTACAAAAAGGCCAGGAAGTTTGAAGGCAGCCTGAATGTTCCTATCCTTGATAGAGTTAATATGTTGAAACTGCCAACTTATGTGGGTGTTCTTGATCGAGCCTTGATGGCTGAATCAAATATTGAAGCACTGAAACAAACCGAACCACCAACAACTGAATGGCGCAGTAAAAGACAGGGTTTCAAATTCAAGAAAGGCAAACATAACTCTGCAAACAAGAAACAGAACACGGGGTCAACAACTAGCCCCAGCCAAGGGAGTGGGTTTACCCCACCCTACTCCGTATGTGGCAATAAGCACAAAGGGGTTTGCTACCAGATTTCAGGAGCTTGTTTCAGATGTGGCAAGGTGGGCCACAGAATTAAAGACTGTCCCTCTGCCCCGCAAGCCAGTAGTAAAGCTGCACCAAGCGCAGCAGCATCAAATGTAGCACCAAAGCCTAACCCCAAAGCTACCGGGAAAGAGCCTATGAGGCAGGGCCGAGTATTTGCCCTAGTACCGGGAGACGTTAAGAATACTGAGACCGTTGTGTCAGGTATCCTCCCTATTTGTACTCAGAATGCATATGTATTGATTGATTCGGGGTCTACACATTCTTATGTGTCGCATGCTTTCTCACGAAAATTAAATAGACCCTTAGAACCCATGAATTATCTGCTAGCTGTATCATCACCTGTTGGGGGATCCATGACATGTGCATATATGTACCCTGCTTGTGAAATTATTGTTGGGGATATGCATCTGTTTGTTGATTTACTGCCGTTGAACATAGATCATTTTGATGTAATATTGGGGATGGATTGGTTACAAAAATATCATGCCACTATAGATTGTGTAACAAAACAAGTAGTTTTCCGTCCACCTGGTTTGCCTGAATTTGTGTTTAATGGGAGTGGAGTAATACCTCCTCCGTATTTGATTTCTTCGGTGAAAGCTGTTAAATTAATTAGAAAGGGGTGTAAAGGATATCTGTGTTCCGTACTGACTGTATCTACTGATGATTGTGTTAAAACTGATGTGAATTGTATTCCTATAGTCAGAGAATTCCCAGATGTATTTCCAGATGATTTGCCAGGGGATTTGATTGATAGGGAAGTTGAATTTACTGTTGATGTGATTCCGGGTACACAGCCAATGTCTAAAGCTCCCTACAGAATGGCTCCAACTGAACTGAAGGAATTGAAAGTACAATTGCAGGAACTGCTAGACAAGAAGTTTATCAGACCCAGTACTTCACCGTGGGGTGCACCTATTTTGTTTGTAAAGAAGAAAGATGGCTCACTGAGACTGTGCATTGATTACCGTGAATTGAACAAGGTAACTGTGAAAAATAAATACCCATTGCCGCGTATTGATGATTTATTTGATCAGTTACAGGGTGCACAAGTGTTTTCCAAGATTGATCTCAGATCGGGATACCATCAACTGAAAGTTAAACCAGAAGACATTGATAAAACTGCTTTTAGAACGAGGTATGGCCACTATGAATTTTTAGTTATGCCGTTCGGAGTTACCAATGCCCCAGCTGCATTTATGGACCTTATGAACAGAATTTTTAAACCATACCTTGATGATTTCATTGTGGTATTTATTGATGACATACTGATTTATTCTAAGACTGTAGAGGAACATGAACATCATCTGAGACTGGCCCTGCAAACCTTAAGAGAATAGAAACTGTATGCTAAACTGTCTAAATGTGAATTTTGGCTTGATCATGTTATGTTTTTGGGGCATGTTGTTAGCAAAGATGGAATTTCTGTTGATCCGCAGAAAATTGAAGCTGTAGTAAACTGGCCTAGACCAACAAATGTGACTGAAGTCCGAAGCTTTTTGGGACTAGCCAGGTATTACAGAAGATTTGTCAAAGATTTCTCCAAAATTGCCCTACCACTGACTCAGTTGACACAGAAGGGGATATCATTTGACTGGACTGACCAGAGAGAATCAGCATTCCAGGAGTTGAAAACTAGACTCGTGACTGCACCAATTCTTACCTTGCCTACAGGTACGGATGGTTATACTATTTTTAGTGATGCTTCTCATAAGGGTTTGGGATGTGTTTTAATGCAGAATGGGAGAGTTATTGCTTATGCTTCCCGACAGTTGAGACCACATGAAAAGAATTACCCAACCCATGACCTGGAACTTGCTGCAGTGGTGTTTGCACTGAAAATTTGGCGTCACTATTTGTATGGAGCAACATGTGAAGTGTATACTGACCACAAGAGCCTGAAATACTTTTTCACTCAGAAAGAACTGAATATGAGACAGCGGAGATGGCTAGAACTGATTAAAGATTATGACCTACAGATTCTGTACCATCCGGGAAAAGCCAACACCGTTGCCGATGCATTGAGCCGTAAGTCAATTGCCAACTTAGCTTGTTTGCTCACCGGGCAGAAAGAATTGCTTCATGATCTGGAAAAGTTTGAAATTGAAATTGTTTTGAGAGAACAAGGTGGAACAATAGCTGCCATTACTGCTCAACCAGCATTGATAGAAGAAATTAAAGAAAAACAGCAACTGGATGATTACTTGAAGAAAATCATTGAAGAAAGAGATTCTAAACCGAGACCGGGGTTCAAAATTGACAACAATGTACTGAAATTTCAAGAAAGACTGTGTGTACCGAATGACACTGAACTGAAAAGAAGAGTACTGCAAGAGGGCCACAATTCAAAATTTTCTATCCACCCGGGGAACACGAAAATGTATCAAGATCTGAAACAGAATTTTTGGTGGCCAGGAATGAAGAAGGAAATTGCCGACTTTGTGTCCAAATGTCTTCATTGCCAACAAGTCAAAGCTGAACATCAACGACCCGCAGGCTTACTGCAACCCTTACCCATACCAGAGTGGAAATGGGAGCATATCACGATGGATTTTATCGTTGGATTACCTCGCTCCAGGAAAGGTATGGATTCTATTTGGGTTATTGTTGATAGACTGACCAAATCTGCTCACTTCTTACCTGTCAAGACAATTTATAATGCGGACAAATTGGCTGTTATCTATATTGATGAGATTGTGAGACTGCATGGAGTGCCTGTATCTATTGTTTCTGACAGGGATTCGAAGTTTACATCGAGGTTCTGGCAAAGTTTACAGACTGCATTGGGTACTGAATTGAAGCTGAGTAGTGCCTATCATCCTCAGACGGATGGACAGTCGGAAAGGACCATCCAGACTTTAGAAGATTTATTGAGAATGTGTGTCCTTGATTTTCAGGGAAACTGGGAAAGTCATTTGCCGTTGGCTGAATTCGCCTACAACAACAGCTACCACCATTCGAGTATTGGTATGGCGCCTTTCGAGGCATTGTATGGCAGAAAATGTAGATCTCCAATTTGCTGGGCAGAAGTTGGAGATGGGCCGTTGCTTGGGCCCGAGATTGTGTATGAAACAACTGAAAAGGTAAAACTGATACAGCAAAGATTGAAAACTGCACAGAGTAGACAGAAGAGCTATGCAGATGTTAGAAGACGAGACCGAGAGTATGAAGTGGGTGATCACGTGTTTGTGAAAGTGACACCAATGAAATGCCAGACTCGCTTTGGAGTCAAAGGCAAGTTAGCGCCGCGGTACATCGGACCGTACCAGATTATTGAGAAAATCAATCCGGTGGCGTATCAAGTTGCACTTCCTCCTGAAATGGAGCATATGCATAACGTCTTCCACATATCTATGTTGAGAGATTATCTCCGGGATCCATTCCATGTGATTGAGCCTACTCGAGTAGTGTTGAGTGATGACTACACTTACGAGGAACGGCCTATACAGATTGTAAACCGACGGATCAAGAAACTGAGAAACAAAGAGATTCCGCTAGTGAAAGTTGATTGGCAGAACCATGGTGGTGTGTATGCCACTTGGGAAAGGGAAGATGACATGGCTAAAAGATACCCAGAACTGTTTCCATCCTGTTTTCTTCCAAACTGAAGGTAACTCGAGTTTAGAGGACTAAACTCCTCATAAGGAGGGGAGACTGTAACAACCCTCGTACTGATTACCGATAAACTATTGAATTAGCTACCGATTACTGCCAAACTGAACTGATAATGACTGATAATTGAATTAACTGAAGTACTGAATGGACTGATTGAAATCGAAACTGAAATTGAATAAGTATATCTATTGTATTGCATTTCTATTGTTTGATTGATCATTTATCTGTTCGTGTTTATGTTCAAACTGTTAATTGAAGGCCTTATCGGCGGCCGAATTAGAAACCGTTTAGTGTTTTGGACTCAGTAGAATATTTGTGATTTAATGGTGTATTTATCTGAAAATTTATTAGGAATGATTAAATTAGATTAAATATTGATTAATTGAAGAGTTGGCCTTATTCACCAAACTAGCCCTTAGTGGACCTTTGTTTATTATTGAAATTGAGCCTTACACTTAGAGACAACATTTCCCTCAGCCATGTTTTGAGTGTATAGCCGACCAAAGGAGAGAGTTAGAGTGAGAGAGTGATTTCATCTTGTGTATTGACTTACTCTTGAAGAATTGCTTGAGAATTGAAGTGTAGATTGTCAAATTGGACTCTCAAACTTTGAATACAAGACTAGGGTATGTATTTCAACCCCTCATTGTTGTCCTTAAGGTTGTTTCTTGCTAGATTCTTGGCAAATTATAGAGTTGAGTCTTGATTTTGTCATAATTGTTGAATTGGAGCTCCATTCATGCATGCATGGCCATTTTAGTGTATTTTGAAGTTAAATTCTTGGAGAGTTATACATGCATGTCCATGTTTATATTATAGTCCATGTTTTCAAAATGTTTTCCAACTATTGAGCTCTTTAGAGCAAGGATTGAAGCTTGAATTTGGTTTAAAACTCATGCATTGCATGTTTACATATTGTTCTTGAAAATGGGTTTGAATTTGTATTTAATTGGCTCACCTTTGGGGCTTGGATTCATAAATTGGCTTTTGAAACTTGTTATACATTGTTTTAGGTTGTATTTTCTAGAATTTGGGCCCAAGAGGTCGAGTATTGAGTTGGGAATGCTTGGTTTGAGCTTGGAAGGCAAATCTGGAAATTCCAGATTTGGCTTCTTCGCTCGAGCGAAGGATTCCTCGCTCGAGCGACCAAGGTTTCCTCTGAGCCACGCTCGAGCGAAGGATTGGTGGCTCGAGCGTAAAAATCGGGCATCCAGTACTTTTACTGTTTCTGCAGACCGCTCGAGCGAAGGATTCCTCGCTCGAGCGAAGCCTTTGATTTTGCAACCCCGCTCGAGCGAAGGAAGGCTCGCTCGAGCGAGCCCCCTATTTTCAGCAACTTTTGAAAAATGCCTTCCAAGTGTATTTTTGCATCCTCATCCCATCCTAGGCATTCTTAGGCCTAGTTTAAGGCATCTTAATGAGGATTTAGACATAGAACCACACCGAGGAAATTTAGGGATTTAATTATCATCCTTCCCGACTGTGAAACTTAGTGTGTGTTCTACTTGTTAACTGTTTAGGGTTGGCTCTCGGAGACGCGCTCTAGCTGCTATTAGCCCAATCTCTGTGAGTAACGTTTGTGTAAAGATATGTTCAAAATGGTTATATTTTGAATACTGAACTGAACTGTTTATTGAACTGATATTGTTTATTGAATGAATGTATGTCCTGTATTCCGAACTGTACTGTGGCATCCTTAGCACTTAACGATTACTGTTACTGTTACAGAGCTCTGTCGGTTCCCTTGTGGAACCATATCGTTTACTGATTGATGGCCATCATTATTGTTGGGTCTGTTAAGGCCCGGTCCTTTGGACCTATTGTTTATAGGCTATTGGATGTACCACATATGACTGATTGACTGAAATACCGAAAGACTGAAATACTGTTTAATGAACTGTTTTCATTACTGTAAGGACATTCATTCATAACCTCTTTGCGCTTTATGTTATTCACTGGGCTTTAGCTCACTGTTTATATATATATGTAGGTTCTCAGCAGCCAGACCGGAGCTAGGAGCGTGGGTTGGTCCCCAGTTTTGTCAAGCCAGCCTATGTGCCTCACTGCGAGGTTCCGAGTTGCCATGCTATGGCTTGGGGTGTTTTTGGTGTCCCCCATCGGTCTCTTCACTGTTTTGTACTACTGTATAGACCGTTTACTGTTTACTGTACTGTTACCGAGGGATTAGGTCCCCGTACTGAATGTTTGTATATGATCGTATAGACTGTACTGTTTGAACTGTATGAATGCATGAAAATGTTTTTGGGCATACAGATTTTCACAGCTCAATGGACACTAGTTACTTACTGTATTGGCTTCCGCCAGGCCCTGTACTCTGTTTAACTGTATTACTGTTCAACAGGCCTTCGGTAATCTCGGATTACTGGCCAGTTACGATGCTAAACCCATAGGGCCGGGTTTGGGTCGTGACACATAACTTTTTCCACAGGAGGAATTTTGATGCAAGGTTTGCGCCATTGGAAAGATAACTTCCGGGGCTTCAATTTGGACACTTGAATGGCCACATTTGGACTTCCCTAGCACCCACCGGCCAGCTTTCTTTCCGGCAGTTCCTGAAAACTAGCTGGCCGGCCAGAAAATCTAGCTGGCCGGCCACCCCTTTTGTGAAATGACCATTTTGCCCCTTTAAGCTGGCCGACCATACCCCCCTCCCCAGGTGTGTTCTAGCCCTGAATTTTGTTTTGGACTTCACTCAGGTCCGAGGGTCTAACCATTTTTGGGAGGAAACTTGACTAGTTTTCCCCCCCTTTTTTCCCTCCATTTTTCCACCAATCTTTCCTACATATACACCACCTCAGATCTGTTTTGAGGGTTAGAAAAAATCCTTGGAGAGCCTTGTGTTGTATCTCTCTCCCTCTCTATATTTCCAAGCTCTAAACAACCAAGTTCCAATCCATTTCTTCATCACCACCAAGCACCACCACCACTACTCCATCACAGCAGCTTGGAGCAGTTTTTCAGAGGCTAAAGGTGCTGCAATTCAAGCCAAGAAGCAACAAAAGAGATAGTCTACAAGGGTAAGTCCATTTCCCTTCTTTTTTGGCTCAATCTTGTACCATTTTTCTACCCTCTTTGCTTGTTGTTTTAGGCTCCGACCAAAACTGAAAGTGGCCATGTTTTGAGCTTATTTTCATCTTTTGTTAAGGATATTTCTCTGTTTGAGTTTTCTTTTTTATACTTACTTCAATACCCCTTTGAATGCCATTATTTTGCATTGAATATTTGGCCTATGTGTGATCTGTTTTCGAGCATGATGTGAACTGTAAGAGGGCCTGTTTTGAGCCCCTCTTCAACATTGAAGAAGGGCTCAACCCTGTTTGGCCTCTCTATCATACACTTGCTTCATAATCTCTCACATTTTCCGTAAATTTGCATGATTTGTTTGGCCTACATGTGATCTGTTTTGGAGCATGTCATGAACTGTGAGTAGGCTTATTTTGGGTCCCTCTACAACATTGCAGAAGGGATCAACTTTGTTGGGGGTCTCCATGTTATACTTGTCATTATACCCCTCTTTGACCCCCATTTTTGCATGCTTTGTTAAGCTTATCTAGATTCTGTTTTTGGCCATCATCAGGTCTGGAAAGAGTCATATTTTGATCTTCTTGACATATTTCATTAAGGGTCCTTGTTGGTTTGATGAATTTTTGGCCTACTTCATGTTATACCCTCTTGTGGCCTATATCTTGCATGGCATTTCTAGCATGTTTGCATACTGTTTTGGGGGATGTCATCTACTGTAAATGTGCATATTTTTGGCCCCTCTTCAGTGTTATAGAAGGGCATTTTTCTGTTTGGGCTTTGCATTTACCATCTACTTCAATACCCCTCTCTTGGCCCCTATTTTTGCATACCATTGTTACCCTATCTATGATTGCTGTTTGGCCTTGTTTTCTACTGAAAAAATGCTTGTCTTGGGGCTGCCTTGCTACTGTATTTTCATTCCATGTCCATATTGTGCATGCATTGCATAGCTATAGGCCATTTCGGGCACCTAATATCGCATTTCGGGATCATTCCATGCTTCGGGTACACTTTGGCCATGTTTCGGGACTGTTTTCCCCCCACATTTCAGTGCTGAAATTCTATTTGCATGTTTACATATCATATTCCAAGCCATTTCATGCCTTAGGGCCATTGCCTCGATTTGCGTGCCCGTGTGCACGCATTTCGAGGCACTTCATTTTCATCCATCGGCCTCTTATGTGAGTGTGGCTGAGGCTCACTCATGTTAGTGTAAGTCCATTTTGTATTTTGTATGCCATTTTATTCTCATTGCATTCCGTATGCCATTGCCTCGGTTCGCGTGCCCGTGTGCACGCATTTCGAGGCACTTCATTTTCATCTCGCGGCCTCTTATGTGAGTGTGGCTGAGGCTCTCTCATGTTAGTATAAGTCCAATTTGCATTTGGAGTCTCATTTCATGCCTTAGGGCCATTGCCTCGGTTTGCGTGCCCGTGTGCACGCATTTCGAGGCGCTTCATTTTCATCTCACGGCCTCTTATGTGAGTGTGGCTGAGGCTCTCTCATGTTAGTGTAAGTCCATTTGCATTGCGTATGCCATTTTATGCCTTAGGATCATTTCCTCGGTTTGCGTGCCCGTGTGCACGCATTCCGAGACATCTCATTTTCATAGCATTGTGTATGTTAGGATAGTATCTTAGTTGCATTTCATGCATATCATGTATATTGCATCGTGTTCGGGATAGGAGTTAGCCCGGTCACGGGAAACGAGGCACGTTTCGTACTTCGGGTGACGGAACGGGTCTCAATTCCCAAGTCACCGACACTCCGGATTATCCATGATGGAGTTAGGTTTTGTTGTAGCATTCATATGCATTCATCCTATATTGAGTTGTGCAAATCGGCTCCTCGGCCATCATGCATCGATATGCGTGATTGGTGACACGAGGATCGAGGCATGCATATATTTGTGAAATACATTGCTATGCCCCTTTCCTGCTCTCTGTTGCAGCAAAATCAAGAATCAGCAACTTTTCGGAGTCTGGCACGCTTTTCGAGGAACATTGCAAACAGAGGCTAATTGGGGCATCCCAGTGGATCTCCGCGTGAAGCAGCCCAAACATGCATCATATCATTATCCAGAGCAGAGTCAAGGCAGCCCCCTGGCTTGCATGCCAGTTTTCAGCTTTCTTAGTTAATTTGTTAATTAATTAGGAATTTGTATTATTTGGACTGTATAATTTATTCGGACTGTACTATTCTTTCATTTGGGACTGTATTATTTATTCGGACCCTCTGCGCGAGGGCATAATTGTAATAAGTGTGCGTGAGTGTGATGTATGTCTTCCAACCCCACGTCTTTCTTCCCTTTTATTTATCCGCTTACGATGTTTAGATATAGGGCATATTTCAATTAGCATACAGTATGACAGCATGTTTGCATTCATTCATCTGTTTTGCATGCACCGGGCTCGGCGCATCATACAAACTGCATTCGTATTTCAATTCCAAGTTGAATACTTGATAGCTGTAGCATTTCATATGCCATGTTTAGAATAGCCGAGCCTGCTATAGTTGCATTCTGCATGTGTTGCATTAGGCAATTCTGTATACTTAGGATCATGCATGATTTCTAATGTAGTTTCGGTTTTGGCTTGGAGTACTCGGTGAGTTTTTATGCTTTAGCATCCTTGCATGCGTGTGAGTGACTGCCATAATAGCATGCTTACCATGAGGCTATTTGCTTATGTGATATACCTGCTTGAATGCCTGTGGGTGGATGGTGAGTTATTTGGATTGGAACAAATCATTGACTGTTTGTTTTAAGCCCACTAGATAGTGGCAAAATCATGTTTTCTAAGCCCACCTGAGGGTGGCAAAATCTGCATTTTTAAGCCTACCTGCGGGTAGCAAACCATCCTTCAAACAAACAAACATGAAATGTTTTGTTCCAATTCAGACGACTCAGTCTATACTTGTATGCTGTGCGCATCACATAGTAACCTAGGCTAATAACCGGAATAAGAACACACAATGTTTTCAACATCAGATATCATGGTTAGTAGAGGCCGGTCTTTGACCGGGCGAGCGGGGGTGCTCACGAAGTGACCTTCCCCAATCGTACCCAAGTTCCCGAGCCGAGGCAACTTTGGTGATGACGGACACGTGGCCTTTGGCACCGAGTCAGGGTTTCCTAAATTTCCCATTAAAAAATATTTAGGTGGCGACTCTGTATCTGGCAAAGCAGTCCATGTTTGGCACTTCTTTCAAAAAAATCTATTTTCAAAACGATTTGCCGGATTTGGACTCTTTGGTTCGAGATTTAGAACCGTGACATTTGAGTCCTTCGAACTGTAGTGACCCAATATCGAACCAGAACCGGGGGGGGGGACTCGCACTCCTTCCTCGGGATGCGTTCGGGGACGTCTACAGAGACAGATCGCGATGGTTCAAAGACAGATCGCGATGGTGACGAACCAACGCCGGAGAGAGAGAGAGAGAGAGAGAGATAAAAAGAGACAGAAAGATAGAGAGAAAACAGCGTTTGAATGTCGCCGAAAATAGTCGAAAATAGAGAGAGATAGCCAGAAATAATCGCCGAAAATCGTCTCCTAGACTCTGGAAATCACCTCTCAGGCTCTCTCTCTCTCTCTCTCTCTGGATGTGAACAATGTTTGAATGTCAAGTTTATATAGTGGCATTTTGGTAGTTTCTGAATTTTTGAAGGGGCATTTAAGTCATTTCGCTCTTCTATAACCAGCTGCGCGCATAAGCTCAAAAAAAAAAAGCACCTCTGAGGCAGCTTACAACTTTTAGCTCAAAATCAATTAATTTAAGTTATAATCTATCTCTCATAAATTCAACCAAACACTCCAAAATGACTTATTTTAAGTCAAAAGTTGATTTAAGCTGCTTATAAACTGTACCAAATGGGGCCAATATAATAGGGTGAGAATATGCGGGCGGGGCTGGCCAGGAAGTTCCATTTGATTTGCCTCCTGATGTGTGGGTGTATGGATAGTTTTTTAGTCCATAAGCCAATCTCCTTTAAAACTTCTCTCAAACATATTATAGAATTTCTCATATTGAAACAATTTTGCATCAACACCCATGTGCGACCCTTATTTGTTGATTACATTCCTGCATCAAGATACTGCAACTATGGTAAATCATGTAAAGGCATAATGGGTAGACTAATTCTCAAATAAACCCGAGTTACAAGTCTTATGACATCAAACTAACCAGAAGAATTCTATTCAAGTTGAGACTATCTTAGAAATACAGAATTACTCAAATCAAGCATTTGATTATATCTATGCTCCAAAATCTCATCAAAGTTATTCGTTGTCAAAACTAATCTGGAAGGGTTGTCCGAGTTCAAAGCAGAAAGCCATACTACACCAAAAAAAGAAAAAAGAAAAAGTAGAAAACCATACAGCACTCTAATTTTGATCCTGAACTTGCATGTTCAACTAATCAGACAACTTTCACTGGGAAGTAAGAGTGATATGCTATCACAAATCATAATACGTAACAGTCAAAATCACTTGAACCTCAAAGTAACTAGGATAATTGAAATAAAAACAATTCAAGAAGACTCAATGCACATCCACAGTTTAAGAGCTGCTCTCATCTTAAAACTACAAGAAGTCAGGTTGCTAAACGCCGTACATAGTGGCGGAGCTATGAAGGGACTAAGGGAGGCACGTGTCCCCTCTCAGGTTTTGCATTTTTTTTATTTATTTTCTTGCATATAAGAAAAATAATTAACCAATAAAAATTTATATAGAAATAACATTTAGAATGATTTCTTAATGACATTTTTCAAATTACGACTAGGAAGCACGGGTGCAGGTACGAGTACGGTACGGGTACGAGTGCGGGTATGCCAATACAGCAAAACCCCAAAAAAGTATGATACGGGTACGGCTGCGGTACGCAATATTTTTTTATTTTTTATTTTTTATAATCATGGTTAAACTCCTAAACTTTATTTTTTATTTTTTTCATTCTGCTGAGGAATAACTTTGTTCTAAACTTCTAATTAACTTTTTTGATTAACATTCTTTTGTTGAGGAATAACTTTGTTTTAATTAATTTTTTTGATTATTAACATTCTGTAAGTATGATTGATTATTAATTTTTTTTGTTCTAAGTATGATTGAATAACTTGGTTCTACCTCTCTAATTTTTTTTTTGGTTCTACCTCTCTGACCAGGTTCTACCTCTTTGAAGATGAAAGAAGAAACAAGAAAAAAAACAAAAAAAAAAATAAAGATGAAGACAAAGAGATGAAGAAACAAGGAGATGAAGAAAAAAATTCTAACCAGTTGCTTGCTGTTTGCTGATATGCAGGGGCACCCTAAAAATTCTGACTAGTTTCTCACTGGAGAGAAGACGAAGAGATGCAAGAAGGGACAAAACCAGATACTTGCTGATCTGCAAAACAAAAAATATATGAGACGAAGTAGAAGAAACGAAGAAGACGAGGGTGGAAGATGTAGACGAAGAAGAAGAAGAAGAAGAAGAAGAAGAAGAAGAAGATGAAGAGCACTCACCGGAACTCTCCTTGCGTTGCCGTTGCCGTTGCCGTTGCCGTTGCCGTCGCCGGAGGCCTTCGAAGGGAATGGATGGGTCGCCTCTTTGTTGCTGTGTTGCTGAAGTGAAGAGATTAGGGCAAAACCTAGGTCATTCGTATATATTCCTTTTATTTCTTTTTTTTTTGAAATTTTTCTTAATATTGCTCCGATACCCCTCAATTCTCCTGGAAATTTGATTTCTGCCCTGGCGTACCCAAAACGCACCAAAGGCGTACCCATGCTGTACCCAAGCCGTACCCAATTGAACCAAATGTACCAAACTCCTTTTTGCCGTACCCGGTACGCGTGCAGCCGTACCGATATGCGTACCCACACCCGGTAAGTACCCGATATGTGTACAGCACTATTTTTGGAGTACCCATGCTTCATAGAATTACGAAAATAATGATGATTATTTTGATTGAAAATGAAAAAATTACAACAAACCACATTATTAAAAAAATTTAGTGCAACAGTAATATCAAATTATCACTTACATGTAAACATAGTTAACCCACTACAAAAATGAGAAATTATTGAATTGTTAATTATATTTAACAAGTGTGATTGACCTTCTATGTGCTATTTTACTATTGATTAGTAATCTCATATGTCGATGATAATGTTGTATCACTATTATTTATATATTATTATATAATCTATTATAAGACTCTTTTGCATTGTCTATGATACACTAATTATAAGTAATATCATATATTTTCAATTCTAATTTTTCACAATGTCATTTGTAAAAACAAATTTTTTTTAAATTTTATATTAAATATTTAAGATTTTGTGCGTAATATTAATTTAAAAATTATTATCTATTGTTATTGATTATGAGAAAAAAAAATCAAAATTTTAATTAACAAATGCTCATTTTAAATTATGTTTCTGATTCTCCCACTGTCGTACTAGTCAAAATCAACTAAAAACTGATGTCATATGCCGCCTTCTTTTTGGACTTGAGCATCACAAACCCAACAAAGGCAGACAAGAAGCAGAAAAGTGCCACACCAGCAAGTACAGGAATGAGAATGGCAAATTCTTGGAGAAGAAAGTACTTGTGGATAAGGTGATCGTCAACAAATGGTTGCAATTGCGTAGAAATAGAAAGTAAACAACAAATTTATTCAAGTTTGAAACAAAAATTTTGAACTAGATGGAATGTAAACTGACCAGGATGATGACCCAAAAAGTATTATAAGTGAATATGGATAGGCTGACAACGGATAACAGAAACCCAACGGCCTTGTCAGCTAATTCCATTACGATAATTGTGGGATTTTGCTGCCTGTAACAGAATTCAGCGAATTAGCATCTAAACTCTGATTTTGATGTTTCAATTGGTTTAGAAAGCGTTCCATAGCATCAGCATGCCGCTTAAGCGTGTGGATCAACATGAATCAAATAAACCTCACTAGTAAAGCAAATCCCAGTAATATATGTATATTAGTCTTTAAATGACAAGTACTCCAAAAAAATAAAGAATAGGCATTTACCACGGCTATACAGTGGAATCTCATAGCCCTAAGGTAATGTTTAATTCACTGGAATGAAACGGAATGAAATGATCATTTTATTAAAATGTTTATTCTTATGTTTAGTTGACTAAAAAATTAATGACAAAATACATTACAAGTAGAATTATCATTCACCATTTCAGATGAATGGTCATTCCATGTAAAAGTCTGAGGAATAATCATTCCATTCCATTTCATTCCAAATCATTCCAATGAACCAAATAGTGCTTAAATGATCTACTATTCTGTTTCCCCCACCCCACTACTCAACAAAAACAAATAAAAAAACAAAATTCCACAAAGGACAAAACTATTGTGGATAAAGAACTATCCAACACTGCAATTAACAGAGAATTTAGCCCATTATTGGACAGGGAATTAAATCTTGCAAAGAGAACCTCATTCAGAATCCAACCACTTGAAAATTAACAAAAGAAAAAACTCAAAAAACACCCAACACAGCACAGCACAACACAACAATCATATAAGAACTCAACACGATGCAGTAATTCATTATCCCTCCATAATATTCGTTAAACTAAGTTGAGCAACGGTATATCTAATTGAGCATTTTTTCCAAAATATTTAAAATATCTAAAATATTTTTAGAATATTTAAAATATTTTTTCACAAATATTTTACTATTTAGATACATCTAAGTAAAATGTATCTAAAAAAGTAAAAAATAAAAAATAAAAATTTTAAAAACATTCACTAAAAATAAAAAACACGAAAAATAAAAAACTCAATTTTTAAAAAACTGAATTTAGAAAACTAAAAACAAACACACTGAACATTTTCTATAGTTCTATATACACCATATTTCCATTTCATCCAATCCCAAAGGTTCTGTTATTTTTTATTATCATCTGGTAAGTTAATTTAGAAATTATTATCATCAATTGCAATCATTATAGCTTCACCATTGACGGTGTGATTAACTTGCCATGGCTCTGGACCTGTTTTGGCATTTAATAGTATTATACGAATTTCATTAACAAAATTTTATTGGAAGATTTATTAGAATTTTTTTTTTTAAGTTTTTATATTTCAATTAGTTTATAAGATATTCTTATATTTTAATAAATCTTATTATTTGAACATTTGATTTACTATATTAGAAAATTGGCGCCCATGTGGCATGACCATGACCTTTTTGAATCTTATCCATGTAAGTTTTGAATTTAAATTCAAAACCTATTTGAATAACCCACTCTTGATATCTATATCTATCATATCAACTGACATGGATAGATGATATATATAGTTATATATCTGATTATATATTTGAATAATATATTGATATCAGATACGTTATGTGGTTTTTACCCATAACGTTTTTATATACTCTCTATCTGAGATTTTCAATGCATAAATAATTACTCTGATTGTATGTATTATACATTATGTACATTGAAAGATTATGTATTTGTTGTGGCTATAAGGATTTACTCACATTAATAAATTATGCCATATTTAAAAAATTAATTATGTTTTAAGAGTAGCCACAACATCTTAACACATAAAGATGTGATCCTCAGTATTTTGATCTAGTTAAAAATTAATTTAGCATTTTTACATTGCAATTATGTTTTATAAATAATTTCTTGGTCCCACAGGAAAGTAAATTAAAAAAACGATCGAGCTTTTTGCACTGTAACTTGTGTGGGTGATACTCATATTGTGGTATCACTCCACTGCTAGGTGTTCGTTGTTTGCAATTTTAAAGCACGTGATTTACTCACAAGATTCTTCGCTTCAGGTTCTATCACCTAAGGTATGACCAAATAATTTTTATCTATACTTGTTTCACATTAGTATCAGAGCCTTAATGGGTATTTTCGTACTTATTTTTATGCATTAAAATAGGTGTATAATTTTATATAAATATATACACGATATATGCATGAAAATTAATAATTTTTCGAACTATCTCCGATTGACCTAAAATTTGTATATATTGTAGTATATTTAATGTAGAGCATATTTGCAAAGTTTCATGAAAATCTAACGGTTAGATTTCAAGAAAAATGGAGACCTATTTTATATTTTCGAAACTTTACATGCATGATGGTTTTACATGCTTTAATTTCAATTTACAAATCTTACATATTTAGAATCCTTGTTTCGAGACCTTCGAAACCATATTATTTGTTAGATTTGGATTTATGGTTAATGAGATACATCAAACCCTAATTTGGGTTCGTTTTGATTTTTTGATGGCTTGAGGAGGAAGATGAAGTACAGGATTTTTGCACTTCCACTCTCATTAGAGAGAGAGTGTAACACACCTCATCTTTTATGTTCATTAAATGTCTTTTTTGAGACCACAAATATTTTTATTTTGGAAAATAGAGTCCGGAAGTACCAAAATTGGACCAGAAAACACTCCGGAAAGCGGCGCGTGAGCCTCACGCGCCAGATGATGCCGTCAGCGGCTGCCACGCTCCATCACGCACTACCACGCGCCAGGCGCGCTCCCTACACGCTGCCACGCACTGCCACGCGCGCGCTGTCAGCGTCGTCCACGCGCGTGACTTGCGCCATTCCACGCGCGCGTTAAGTTGCGTCGCTTCGAGCCGCGCCACGTACGCTGCCACGCGCGAGCTGTGCGCTGAGTTGCACACCAAGCCGAGCCGAGCCGAGCCGAGCTAAGCCGCGTCGTTTTTCGCGCCGACTTGACTGGTTTGACGGCTGGATATAAGGGTCTGTTTGTTTTTTTTTAAATCTAGAATTGCGTTAAATGGTCATAAGTAATTCATTATAGCTTTGTTTTAAGCGTGGTTGGTACTGTTAGGCTCAGAATTAAATTTTCTATCATTTGTAAATTTTTAAAATTTTATGAAAATAAAAATATTTTTCCTGAAATAATAATTCATTATTTTTTCTTTAAAATGCTTTTGAGATTGCATGACTAAGTTTTTTGGGCTGAATTTTTTAATGTAGACTACTGTTATGGTTTACTATTTACTGGCATGGTTGTTGCATTTTTTCAGATTCTGGAATATTTATTTATGATTTTTTATGTGTTTATTAATTATTTAAAATTCCAGAAAATACCAAAATTTTTTACAAGTGATATACTTTCTGTTATGACATAATCTGAATATTAAATACAGTATATTGTTATTTTTTGCCTAGAGTTTCTAATATGTTGTAATTAGAATAGCATGATTAATTGTTTTTTTATTTAAATTTCATTATTAAATGTAACATAACATGAGTTGATTGTGAATCGACTTTAAGATGCTATTGTATGGAATTAGAATATTTTATCATGTTTTTAGACATGCCATAGTCAGTGGGAGGTTATTTGGTTGAGAGAAATCTTTGTAGATTTACTCCCGAAAACTAATATTTTGCGCATAAATTAAATTAAATTTTGGATAATTGTCACATGTGGTGCAAGAGATGATTACGAGCATAGCGGATTTTCGATCTTGCGATTTGTGTAATATTGTCACTATTTAATTTAGATTTTTGTGGCAAAATTATATTATGTTAATCAAATTAATCCCAATGCGAATTTCTCTCTAAATTAACTTAGCTTATGGAAGTTAATTTGGTTGACCTAGACTTAGTAGAGATGTTCAAGTGTGAACAATGTAATCTTATTTTTTAGATGAGCAAAAGTCTTGGAGACTTTAGGTCAGACCTTAATTGAGCTAAAGTAAGGAAACATGACTCAAAGTCGCCGTGGTTTTGTTGGCTTGTTTGGCACAATAAAAACTAATGTGTGCACTATGGTTAGCGGCACACTACGTAGTTTTGGTTGGTGAGTTTTGGAGTTATGAAATTAGTAAGCCCTCAATAGATCTGTACATGATCTTGACTATTGAGCTGCGCAGATTGACTTTGTAATTTGACTTGTAATGATGTTGCATCATTAGAGAAAGTAACATTCAAGAGTCACGTCATCCAAGAAATGCGAGCTTAAATGAATTAGTTATTAAGTGTAAGATGAGTAGCTAGTATGAGCAGTGTTTTGCTCTCTATCCAACTGTTGGGAGTGGATGGAGCAAAATTTCATTCACTATAATAATGTGTATTAAAGTATCACTTGAAATTAAAAGATTAGCGCTTAGTAGCAGAAAAATCTATTGACACTAAGTGAAGAGATTAGGGCCAAGTGGCTGCAAAATCTATTAGCATTGTCAACTTGTCTAAGTCTGGACACTTACTGTTTCCACACTTGAGTGTGATACATGAGGAGGTGCTTCTTTGTATGGTTCTTTAGCTAGGCTAATGTTTTTGAATAACGTTTACCACTAAGCGCAAACGTTGCAGCATGGTAATGAAAAGGTCAAGGCCGACAAGGTTGTTATGACTCTAAGAATTTGACGCATGGCTCGTGAGAGCATTGTGTTGAATTAGACTCTTTAGCCTAATTTGAGCTTAAGTTACTTCGGGAGCTGTCATAAATTGATAGCTTATTCTCTCCTTCTTGTGGATAGTAGAATTAATTGCAAGTAACTATGAAGCAAGAAACAAAGATGGCAAGAGGAGCATCGTCATCTTTGAACTAGATGCAGTAAAGTGTATGGAGAATAAAATTGACATGAAGGTGCAGGGGATTAACACTTACTAGTTAAATTTGCGATTTAGGCGCACTTGATATCTCCATGACATCCTTTTATGATCTAGTGAACATGAATTAGTCGTGAGTCATTACCTAGTTGGGCCTAAACCTTTTAAACTTGTCTTCGAGAACTCACACACTAGAATGATTGGAATTAGTTTATGACATTGGATATAAACTGGTGGTTTGTTATACTTAATCACATTAATGAGAAGATAACATGGATGGTTTGAGTAGGCCCTCTCGAGCCCACTCGCTTGCAACATCTTGCTCTCATATGAATGTGTAACTTTGTTTGCAATGGTTGTGCGCAAGTAGGAAAGCTGTAGAAGGTCATTTGTATTGATGCATTTAGTCCACTATGATATTTGTGACCAGATATGTGAAAGGATATGATAGCTAAGCCTTAATCTCAATACATTTATAGATTACGATATGCATCTGAGTCAAGACTATTTGATCTCCCATAAGTCAAAAGTTTTGAGATGATTTTTGACTTTGCAAATATGAGGTTGAGATCAATTAGATAACAACTTTCGTGCTTTTAGTTTTGACCAAGGTGGCGAGTATCTATTTGAGTTATTTTAGAAAACTCTGTGAAGAGAAATAGATGCTTAGAAAATTGATTATTCCTAGTGCTCAACAACACAATGGTGTAGTAGAGATAAGGAATTAAGTATTGTTAATGTTATGTGGATGATGGCGTAAAATGTTTCCTAATAGGGAATTGCACTAGTTTGTTGCCTATATCTTTGACTAAATGCCCTCCATATCAGATTTTACACTCCATTTGAGTAATGGGTTAGCGAAGAGCCATCTATGGGCGATCTGTAACCATTAAGCAGCTTATCTTTATTTTATTTCTCATAAGGTTGCAAAGTTAAGACCTAGGATTCTATGGCGCATTATTGTATGCTGTCATGTAAACCCTCCGGGTCATATGCATATAAGTAAGCAGCTTTGTGAGAGTGTAACTAAGTCACATAAAGTTTTCTTAGTAAAGGTGACGTGAATAGAGTTTTGGAACTCTATAAGATAGAGAATTCTAAGCATAGCACTCTATATAGCCTAGTTGAGAATGGAAAGAAATTTCCAATATCCTAGGGATAGTGGGAGTGATGTGCCTACTAATGGATTACTCCATTAGAGAAGAATACTCTACATTCTTAGTTGTGTGGTAGCGAATGTGAAAATTTTCCACGTCATCACTGGGTGATTGAGAAGGAAACATTCATGATTGCTCCGCAAGATGATAAAGAGCCTAAGATAATGCCAAAGGCTTTAGTCCCCTGTTTTTAGAAAGTGGATCAATGTTGCGCAGTTTAAGACAAAGTCTTTGAGGATTAACCATTTCTATAATTTGGTTGACTTTCCATTATGATGCGAAATTGTTCTAAAGTTATGCGTAATTTGGATAGTCATTGTTGAGGCATAAGGCTCGCTAGATACCGAAAAGTCGCACCATTAAGGAAGGTGTAGACCAAGAGAAGACTTTCTCTTGGGGAGTGAGGTTATTTCAACTTAGGCTACGATTGACATAAGTTTGAAACATCGATTTGTGGACGTTGTGACCCAACTTCTCATTAGAGAATTGGATAAGTAGATCCGTAGGGATTTGCCTTCTGCTTTTATGGTGAAAACTTGGGAGCTCAAAAAGGTTGCTAGTTCCAATAAATCTTTTACAGCCTAAAACAGTTATCCAAATAGTGGTTCTTAGATTTCATTGATCCATGATAGGCCAACGATGATCAATGATCGATGAAGACCACTGACGCATGATCAATGGTCCAAAAGAAGTTTTTCCTTACTTAGTCATTATGAGCCAGGAATTTATAAGGTTGTCGCCACCTAGGGTGGGCAGTCCTCTATTTTAGATATGATGGACATAGGTGATATAATTTATATGCTCGGATGTACGATCCTTAGGGATTGTTTTGGGAGGATTCCCGGTTGTCTTTGATGACTTACATAAGAAATATCTTAGAATGATTCTAGATGCAAAATTGCAAACCCATTAACTTACCTATCGGTAAAAGTCAGAGCCTTAGCTATTGAGTGAATCCTCGGATTGTCTTTGGGAGAAACAAATGACCTATATTCCTTGATCTTTTTTTTTTGTTGTGGGAGCCTAAAGTACGCTATGTGGGCGTATTCGGCATGATAAGTGTTATCTTTGGTAAATGGTCAACTGAGTTGTTTAGACATTGACCTTGCTCATTAGATTGTGGATAGAATGCTTTACTAGTAGTATATTAATTTGCTCCTTGTAAGATTCAATGCACTAGTTGGGCGCATCTTGAATAAACACAGATTGGTCACCAAAATATCTTTAGAGAGATTATTGAGTAAGAGGTAGTGATCTTGAATCACTTCAAGTGAGGCGCACATGGTGGATTTCGTTGTATATATTTATCGCAATGTTTGGAATCTAGAATTGCGCAAGTTGTGGTCGTGTTTTTTTAAAAAATCGATCATTTATTTGTTGTGAGATGATGGGATGTTGACACTATTATGGTTTGTGTTATAATGATTAGTATATGATGATGTCAGCAGGCAAGATTGGCTCACTCACACGAGCAATCACCCTTGGCGCTTGGGAGCGAGCAAGGATGAGACTAGTGGTTTATTTTTATTTGGAGCCAAGAGAGGCTTAAATTATCCACTATGTATGTCACCTTGGTTACAACCAAGATAAGATCGTGATAAGGACCATACATGGATGTTAGTACCCACTTTCCATGTTGTGCCTGTTATGATTAGCCAGATGCAAGATCTCATTTAGCGCTTGGAAGGTGAATAAATAGAGAATTCGGGCTAGGCGCTAGAAAGCGACTAGACTAATATCTGTACGGTGTATCGAGTATGACGTCACTCTTTTTGGAAGAGTTACTCCACCGTAACATGTATTCATACTACATGTGCTTGGCGACCGAGTGATGAGGTGAGAGAATGGATCCTTGTTTCCTTACCGTGTGAGTCTTACGTGTTATTATTGATATGACTTTCATTTATGTACCCCTTTGTGATTTTTGACTATGTCATAAGGTAAGGGGTTAATGTTCTGCTACTTTGGTATGTTGCCTGCGATCATGTATGATTCAGCCTTAAGGGACATCACTGGGAAAGCGGTCAATCCTAAACTAAATGGCATGAGGGCAAAGGGGATATCATCTAGTATTACACCACTATTGTATATTCATTGCCGGCAACTCATATCACTCTGTATGAGAGGCGGATTGAATTTGAATATATTGCAAGAATTGAGAGGGTCAAACGTGCTCTTTTGAAGGATTAGAGATTTTTTTTGGACCGGTGTAATTAGATGGGTCTAGGGTATATGAAACACTATTTCTATTCTTTTTGGGTTGATGTCTCTATGCTGGCTCATTTTGAGTTTCTAGTATAGAGCTCCCACATGCAGGTGTTTCTCAGTGGTCGCACGGTGCATTGGCTAGTATGAAATTGTTCATTTTTTTTTTAGGGAGATTGAGATAGAGATGTGGCTATGTCATGCCAACTCATGTGCGAGTGAGAGATGTTAGAAAATGGGTGCCCATGTGGCATGACCCATGACCTTTTCAAACCTTATCCATGTAAACTTTGAATTTGAATTCAAAACCTATTTGGATAACCCACTTTTGATATCTATATCTATCATATCAATTGATATGGATAGATTGATATATATGGATATATATCTGATTATATATTTGAATAATATATTGATATCAGATACGTTATGTGGTTTTTACCCATAACATTTTTATATACTCTCTCTGACTCTCTCCCATTAAAATAACGATCGAGCTTTTTACACTGTGACTTATATGGGTGATACTCATATTGTGGTATCACTCCACTGCTGGGTATTCGTTGTTTGTAATTTTAAAGCACGTGATTTACCCACAAGATTCTTTGCTTCAGGTTCTATCACCTAAGGTATGACCAAATAATTTTTACCCACTGCGTTATACTTGTTTCACATACTAAATCTTAATTCTCATATTTAAAATATTTTATAGATATTTCTATCCTTACAAATATTTTTTTGAACGGTTAGTAATTTAGTGATGTGAACATTTATATTTTACAATGTGAATATTCACATTGACGTGTGATTGTTCACATTGACGGTGTGAACATTCATATCACGGAGCATTCACACTATAAATGTGAATATTATTAGGGGTATTTTAGTAACTATGTCACTCATAAAACTTATTGGAATTTAAGAAAATAATGTGGACTAAATAAAATATAAGTAGATAAAAAGAGATTTATAAAAAAGTGTCCCAATTTAATTACTGCTAGTATTTAAATTACCATGTCAAAATGATTAAAAGGTTTGTTTAGTAAGAAATTTTTATGTTTTCCATTAACTTCCATCACTCCTAAATAATTGATATTGATTTCCCTGCAAAAAAAAAAAACTAAATAAAGATAAAAAAAACATAGTTCATATTCTGGTCTTGTCTGGAAAGTTGACAATTTTAGTAGGTTATTTTGATTTTTACCGATTATAGTAGGTTAGAATATTTGTGTTTCAGAAGAGAGTTAGTTTTTTTTTTTTTATAATTAGATGTATTGTTTGTGAGAGAAAAAGTAAAATAATTATAAATTTAATATGACATTTTGTCTTATTAACTATTTTAATCTGTTTTATTTTATTTTTTTATAAATTTTAATAAAAAAGACTAATTTTTCACTTCTCAAACACCCTACGGCTATCAAATTTACCATGATCCTGTGAAGTGAAAAGAAGAGCACAACTCGCGTTTTTCATTTGGTGCCTTAGATATGATTAGACAAAAAATGATTTCAATGCAAAAAAGTAAAGTTATGAACTCAAATAAAATTTCAAAATTTTAAAATTTCATTCACAATACAGATAAGTTATTTAATTTAATTTGTATGTTGTAGGATTCGGTAGGTGTTGATTTCCGACCACACAACCAAAGGAGGAACTCAGCTGTAGAGCACCGGCAGAATAGATTAAGCCCGAACAACCTGTCATAGAAAGATAAGAATCCGGCGGTGGTTTGTCCACCCGGGGCACTCCGACGATCAAGTCAGTAATCAATCTCTCTCAAAAATAACGAATAGTGCTTAACTCACTAGACAGAACATAAAAACTATACCTTAAACCCATGGAGGTGCCTCACTTTTATAGTGGTCAGTGTCTAACTTCCCCTAGAAGTCTTACTTCATGGGACTTTATCCTTACTAAGGATAACATCTATCACAACTCACACTATTCAGATTAAGATGAACTCCCTCAAGAGTCTCATCTCTATCCAAATAGGTAACTTGATGTCATCTAGAACTCTAGTCCTCTATCCAAAATATCTCAAATTTCGTATTATCGCACCATATCTCGGCACCATAGTCTGCCTACGTGGCACCTCAGCTAACAACCTCGGCCATGTGGACTACCTAAAAATATGTCCCCACAATTGCCCCCTAGGTTCTATTACCTTAGCAAACTGAGGTGATGGAACCTATATGTATACTCCTCCGACCGAGATCATGACTTGTCGGCGCCAAGAAATAAGGACTCATATGTCCACTCGTCAAGAATCAAGAATCAAGAATCAAGAACCATCATGTTCTATCTCATCCAGGTCCAACATCTTAACAGAGATCACATTACTAGCAGTGATCATGACTTGCTAGTTCAAGAACATCAAGATCCTAGTATCATCTCATTAGAAACCAAAAATAAACAAGTTCTGCCCTCATCCAATTTCAACATCTCAATCGAGATCAATATCTCAACTAAGATCGCACTTCTTAATCAAGATCATCATCAGATTAGGGCATACCAATCACGTCCCCATTGTGTCGCATCAGTTCTGTCCCCCGACGCTTGATGTCAGCGCAGGCATGTCGGGAATCGAAATCATAACTTTTTGCCATCTTTTTCCAATTCAGCAAAACCTTTTCATTTTCTCATTTCGTGTCTACTTGTGCCTTTAGACTCTCTTTCTCTTGGCCTTTGCAAACCATCATCGCTGTTCTTGAAGCATTCATTCCTATTATAACTCTGGTCACCACTTCTGGCATGCACTCAGCAGTTCTGTTCCAATCATAACATTGTTTGACTTCGGCGAATCCCTTACCGGCATTTACTTCCTTGGCTTCACTTTGGAAGTCCTTGATTTCTTTTATTTTAACTTCAGTTCTCTATTGTTTTCAAATATATTCCTTATGTGGGTTGTTACACATCACACATGATATCTGTATCTGCATCTACATTGCCATCTTGTATTCATATTCGAATCCCATTGTTCTACATGCCTTCGCTTGCTTTGACTCATATTTTGTCCTTCATGTTCTTGAGCCCATCTTCACATTTTTTCTGTATTTGACACATATCTTCTAGCACACTGTCATCGAATTCTATCAATTTTGTTCATTCCCTGAATCTATCAATGCTCTATTTTTCTCATGTTCTTGAGTCTTTGATCACTGTTTCATGTTTTTGAGACCTGTTTCTTCTATCTATTCTTGCTTGTTAGTAGATTACTGCCTCTGAATCCTGTACATTTGCATAGATGTAGGTTTGGGATTTGCTAGAATCCACACTTTTAAAACAAATTTTGCCCCCAAACCTTCCTTAGAACCCTAAAACTGATAACCCAGCAGTTGTTAGGGTTTCGCCAAGGTCTTTAACCCATATAGTCCAACTTTCCTTGCCAAATTCACCCTAGCCAAGGTCATGAGGATGTTCAAATGGAGGGTAAACTTCTCCAATAACCTAGAATACTTCCGTCGGAATTTTTCATTCCAGCCGACGTTCATCTAAGGTTGGCTGGGGAGGAGGATTCCATGATGCTTGGAGAGACATGTATGCCCTTTCCTGTAGTATCTATCATTTGAGGGTGGAGTCAGATTCCTTCTTGATATCTTGTTTTGCTTTGGGCCGAGGTGCCTTCTTTTGTATCTGAACAAGTTGTCTTTTTGAATGTAAGTCCTCTTTTTGACTAAGTGTTCAATGCTTGTCTCTGTCTTTACTATCCTGTATGATTCCATACTTAGAATATTTTTGTTCTTCTCCCGAGTATACTTTAACTGTGTAATCACTTCGATTAGAACACATCTGACACGTACCACGTCGGATCCATTTCATCTCGGGTACATCCTTAGTTGGCCACCTCGGACCAACTTACTTTGGAGCTCGCCTTTTACTGTGATCTCGGCCAACGGGCATTTTATAAAAATTATTTAAACAACATTCAACAAGTATTGTTTCCTTACTTGTACTTACTGCCTTCCAATATTTCTAGGTTTGACGAATTGGTTGGTGATCTCAGGTAACCAACAACTCGAGTGTCCCCTCATCTGGATACCTCAACTAACTCCAACTTGTAAAAAATTTCAACAAGTGTTAAGCCTATTTCTTATTCCTGTTTCTTGCCCCCCTAATGTGAACCCAAGTGTCACTTATGTTTGTAACAAGCCCGCGAGGGACCTCGCTACAGTTCGGACTCGATTCGTGCCACGGTTCTAAATCTTGAACCAAAGAGTCCAAATCCGGCAAATCGTTTTGAAAACAGATTTTTTTGAAAGAAGTGCCAAACATGGACTGCTTTGCCAGATACAGAGTCGCCACCTAAATATTTCTTAAAATGGGAAATTTAGGAAACCCTAACTCGGTGCCAAAGGCCACGTGTCCGTCATCACCAAAGTTGGCTCGGGAACTTGGGTACGATTGGGGAAGGTCACATCGTGAGCACCCCCGCTCGCCCGGTCAAAGACCGGCCTCTACTAACCATGATATCTGCTTTTGAAAACATCGTATGCTCTTATTCCTGTTATTAGCCTAGGTTACTATGTGATGCTCGCAGCAAACAAGTATAGACTGGGCCGTCTGAATTGGAACAAAACATTTCATGTTTGTTTGTTTGAAAATGGTGTGAAGGTGCTACCCGCAGGTAGGCTAAAATGCGGATTTGCCACCCTCGGGTGGGCTTAGAAAACATGATTTTGCCACTATCTAGTGGGCTTAAAACAAACAGTTGATGAATTGTTCCACTTCAGATAACTCAACCTCCACCCACAGGCATTCAAGGCAGTTATATCATATAAGCACATAGCCTCATGGCAAGCATGCTATCATGGCAACACTCACACGCATGCAAGGATGCTAAAGCATAAAACTTACCGAGTACTCCAAGCCAAAACAGAAACTACATTAGAAATCATGCATGATCCTAAGTATACTGAAATGCCTAATGCAACACATGCAAAAATGCAAACTATAGTAGGCTCGGCTATTATAAACATGGCATATGGAATGCTACAACTAACATGTATTCAACTTGGAATTGAAATACAAATGCAATTTGTATGATGCGCCGAGCCCGGTGCATGCAAAACAGATGAATGATGCAAACATGCTATCATACTGTATGCTAATTGAAATATGCCCTATATCTAACCATTGTAAGCGGATAAATAAAAGGGAGAAAGAAATGGGGGTTGGAAGACATACATCACACTCACACACCCTTATTACAATTATGCCCTCGCGCAGAGGGTCCGAATAAATAATACAGTCCGAATAAAAGAATAATACAGTCCGAATGAAAGAATAAAAGAATAATACAGATTCCTAATTAATTTAACAAATTAACTAAGAAAACTGTAAACTGGCATGCAAGCCAGGGACTGCCTTGTTTCTGCTTCGGATGATGAAATGATGCATGCCCGGATGCCTTTGCGCGGAAATCCATGGCGGTGCCCCGATTAGCCTCTGTTTGCATTTTTCTCGAAATGCGTGCCGGACTCCGAAAAGTAGCTGATTCTTGATTTTGCTGCAACAGAGAGCAGGAAAAGGGCATGGCAATGTATTTCACAAATATATGCATGCCTCGATCCTCGTGCCACCAATCACGCATACCGATGCATGATGGCCGAGGAGTCGGATTGCACAACTCAATATCGGATGAATGCAGATGAATGCTACAATGAAAGCCTAACTCCATCATGGGTTATCCGGAGTGTCGGTGACTTGGGAATTGAGACCCGTTCCGTCACTCGGAGTACGAAACGTGCCTCGTTTCCCGTGCCCGGGCTAACTCCTATCCCGAACACGATGCAATATGCATGATATGTAACTAAGATACAGCCTAGTATGCACAATGCTGATGCGAATGAGATGAAAATAAGATGAAAATGAGACGCCTCGAAAAGCGTGTACGCGGGCACGCAAACCGAGGCGATGGCATGAAATGCAAATCAGATAAAACCGAAGTGCCTAGAAATGCGTGCACACGGGCACGCAAACCGAGGCGATGATATGAAATGGAAATCGGATAAAACTGAAGTGCCTCGAAATGCGTGCACACGGGCACGCAAACCGAGGCGATGATAAAATGCAAATCGGATAAAATCGAAGTGCCTCGAAATGCGTGCACACGGGCACGCATACTGAGGCGAAGATGCTAAAATGCAAATCGGATAAAACCGAAGTGCCTCGAAGTGCGTGCACACGGGCACGCAAACCGAGGCGATGCTAAAATGAAATGAAATGGCATACGGAATGCAAATTGGGCTTACGCTAACATGAGAGGGCCTCAACCACACTCACATAGGCTGCCGTCGGGTAAAAACAAAGTTGCCTCGAAATGCGTGCCCCCGGACACGCAAACCGAGGAATGCATAAAATGGCATACGGAATGCAGTGATGGGCTTACGCCAACATGAGAGAGCCTCAGCCGCACTCACATAGGCTGCCGTCGGGTAAAAACAAAGTTGCCTCGAAATGCGTGCCCGCGGACACGCAAACCGAGGAATGCATAAAATGGCATACGGAATGCAGTGATGGGCTTACGCCAACATGAGAGAGCCTCAGCCGCACTCACATAGGCTGCCGACGGATAAAACGAGGCTGCCTCGAAATGCGCGCACACGGGCACGCAAATCGAGGCGAGGCTCTAAAGTACCAAAATGACATGCGAATGAGATGTGGCGAATGGCATGAGGAAGATGCAAAATTCAGCAACTAAAATAATGCAAAAACAGCCCCCAAATTATGATAAAATTGCAACCGATGCCCAAAATGCGATGAAATGCACCCGAAATGGCCTACAGCCCTATTAAACATGCAAAATTGGCACATGACAGCAAAAACAGTAGCAAGGCAGTCCCAAATATGGCATTTTTCCAGTACAAAACATGGCCAAATTGTAAGCATAGATATGAAAACAATAGCATGCAATATAGGCACAAATGATATCTACAAAGCAAGTGATATCTACAATGCTCAAACCCAAAAAATCAGTTCTACAACATTGAATATGGAACAAAAATATGCACAAATGCAAGAGATGACAACCTCTAAATCAGTATGTATATATGCTAAACATAGCATGCAATATATGGACCAACAAGGGCTATAAAGAGAGGTACCATAAGCAAACATCAAATGGCCTCAGACCCTTAATAAAACACAAAGAACAAACCAAAACAAGGCACTTTCTAAGCCTGATGGAGACCTAAAACAGAAGGTAGAATGGCCTAAACAATCATGCAATTTTACGGAAAATAAGATGGATACAACATGAAGTACCAAAACCAAACATCAAATGGCTTAAGGCCCTTAACAAAACACAAATAACAGACCAAAAAATGACACTTTACAAGCCTGATGGAGACCCAAAACAGAAGCATGGTAAGCTCAAAGAAGCATGCAACATGGGAGTAGAACAAGAATTCAAAGCAAGTGCATGATAGAGGATGAAAACCAGGTTGAGCCCTTCTTCAATGTTGAAGAGGGGCTTAAAATGAGCACAATATCAGTAGGTTTCATGCTCCAACTCAGATCAAAAATGGGCTAAAAATAGCATGCAATTTTACGGTAAAATGGAGGAATTTCAAAGGAAGTGCATGCTAGAGCCACCAAACATGGTTTAGCCCTTCTTCAATGTTGAAGAGGGGCTCAAAATAAGCCCACCCACAGTATATAGTATGCTCGAAAACAGACCACTTAAAAGCCAAACAAAGCATGCAATTTCATGGCATAAAGAGTGATATTGAAGCAAGTATATGAAAGAGATACCAAATGAGGTTGAGCCCTTCTACAAAGTTGTAGAGGGGCTCAAAATAAGCACAAAATCAGTAGGGGTCAAAGCCCAAAACAGAAAGGAAATAGGGTAAAGATTTGACTCAAGATTATGCAAGAAAAAGGGATTTGAATGCTTACCCTTGAAGACAATTCTTTTGCTGCCTTGTAGCCTCAATTTGCTGATCCTTAGGCCTTGAAGAAGCTCCCTTTGTTGCTGAAATGGAGATGGTGGAGGTAGAGCTTAGGGTTGGTGAAGGAGTGCACTAGAACCTTGAAGGTTTTTTTGAGTTTTTGAAGGTGGAAATGGAGATTTTGGGGGAGAGGTTCTTGAGGTGAAAATTGCTAACCCTAGCAAAGGGGCTGTCCAGCCCTTTAAATAGGGAAGAAAAGGTGTAAAAGGGGAGGGAAATGGAGGCAAGATTTCCCTCCCAAAATATCCCCCGGATGGGGGATATATTTTAAGAAAATATCCGGACAGCTGTAAAGAGCTGGAAAGCAGAAAGCTGGCCGGCCAGGTGGTTTTGCTGTAAGTGGCCGGCCAGCCACCCCTCATGGCCGGCCAGCCACCTCCCATGGCCGGCCAGCCACCCCAAAAAATGAAGTGTAAAATTTCTGGCCGACCACCACACAATGGTGTCCTCCCAGGTTTGTAGAATAAGGCCCCAAGGTCGGAAATTGGCAACACTGAAGCAGGAGCCACAACATAGAGCTTGAAGGAGAGGCTCAAAAATGAAATGCACAATTACTGGCCGACCACCAACTTTTGGTGTCCTCCCATATGTGTGGAACAAGGTTCCAAGGTCGGAAATTGGCAACACTGAAGCAGGAGTCACAACATAGAGCTTGAAGGAGAGGCCCAAAAATGAAATTCTGAATTGCTGGCCGACCATGCTCTTTTGCTGTCCTCCCATATCCCCTGATCACAAATATGTAGCTTTGGTGGGAAGAAAATACCCCCAGGGTGTTCAACATTGGCCCGGAAGTGAGCAAAACGGGCGCCGGAGGAGCGAAACTGGTTATCTGGGATAATTGCTGGCTTCTCACCCCCCCAGTGATCTTCCTGGTGTTGAAACAGAGGTACCTGCCAAGTTTGAACAAAAACTAATGAGAAATGAACGCTCGGAGTCAAAACCGGGCAATTCGGGATCCCGAAAATGGGCTGCAGGTGCCGGAAGTGGTGTTCAGCAGCGAAGTGGGCATCTGCGACCCCAGTGTTCCTTGAAATGACAAAACAGAGGTTCCTGCCAAAAATCAGAGAAAACTGATGCAAAATGAATGCTCGGGGCCCAAATCACGCAGTTCGGGGTCCCGAAAACCGGCTGTAAGCACCGAAAGCGGTGTTCGGCCACGAAGTGGGCATCAGGGGCCCCAGTGTTCCTCGGAACTATAAAACAGAGGTGCATGCCAAAAACCGGAGAAATCGGAGATGGTTGGGCGGTCCCGAACCGAGGCACACGGCCTAACGGCTCCGAAAACCGGGAACCGGGCTCCGAAACGGGCAAAATGGCCTACGGCCACAAAAAGTAGCTCACGGCCACCGGGAGATAGTCTACGGGACCACTCCCTCTCCTCAGGAAAGAAAACAGAGAAAACCGAGTCTGGTTCGCAAACCGAGACAAGGCACAGAAGAGAGTTCGGAAGTCCGGAGGCAGGGCGCACGGCCGCGACTCTGAAACTTCTGAACGAGCACAGTATGCAACATCACCAAGCGCTCAATCGGTGACGTCTGAGTCTTGAGGACAGTCAAAAATGGGGTGTCTACAGTTGCCCCTCTTTGACAGAACTCGGAAGTCAAGAAGTGACGTGAGTGAATGTCAAAGCCCAGAGACGACCCATTTTTGACAAGGCCGAAGACTTAGATAATCATACAAGATAAACAGAGATGTGTGCCCGCAGGCGTGCCTCCAGGCAAAGAGGGGGCAAAATGCAAATGATAGGCACGGAGCCAGGTGATTATGCAAGTGCAACAAGCTGTAATGAAGCAAGTATTGACAAATAGATGCAACAGTTTTAAACAAGAATGCAAAGCAACAACTCCATTTCATGCAGTTAGGAATGCGGAGAATTATTCAATTCTCGTCGCGTCTCACACGGAGAAGATACGATACCTGCGCGGTTCGTCTGGTCGCACCAGCCTCAAATGAACCGTACATACAATATCGTGCCTGCAAAAGAGAGAAATTCAACAAGAACAATATGCTAACAACATATATTCAATGCGATCCCTAGGATTCGAAAAGTTTGACACACACAGTGTCGGTGAAAGGATGCATCACAACACGAGAAAAGATAACGCGTGACAATGCATGTTCGAGCATAGAAGTATGGTACATCAAGAAGTCACGCATGACAAGGCAGAACATTCATGAGAATGTAAATTATGAATCAAATAATGAAGAACGAGCACAAATCAGGATGCTTGTTTGTTGTGCAACAACGAGCTGAAAAACGCGCATTTCGGTGACGGCAACTCGATCGCGGCCTCTGATTCGTCTTCCGGAGAGGTCACAACACATTTTAAAAGGATACACTCTGATTTTGATGAATAATGATGAGATACATGTCAATAATTGCAATTAAAGTTCCAGCGGAGCAATTCGGCGCCAGAAAGTGCACTTTTCTTCAACTTTTTCAGGTCCCGGGAACTCCGATTTTCCTCAAAATTTGCAGAGAGGTAGGGGAGGGGGTGGGGAACATGGTCGGCCAGCTCTCTTCCCTAGGAGAGGCCATCGGCCAGGGGCAAAAAGTAGAGGGGCCGGCCAGCCAGGTTAGGTGGCCGGCCGGCCACATGCCCAAAGTAGGGGCATTTTTGGTCATTTTTCATGTTTCTATATATATGCTTGCCCATTGCCTCCGAAATCACACCCCCAAGTGTGGAATTCTCTCCTCTTGCTCTCTAAGCCATTTTCTCTTTCAGATCTGCATTTTATACGCGCCCCTCGGCCTCCCACGCAAGTTGTTTTCGCGAAATCCTTCAGATTTAAGCACTTTGAGGCGACTAAATTTTGACTTCGGGACTTCTCTTCTCATTTTCACCACTTGAGGTAATTTTGTTTCAATATTTGGAAAATTTTTCCGGGAGTTGACTTTTGTTGACTTTTCGTTTCCCGAGAGTTGACTTTTTGTTGACTTTTTCCAATTTTGGCCCATTTTGCTCATTTTTGCTCCTCTTTGCAGATTTCTCAACATGGCGGGTCATTTTCCTCGCGGTAGAGGTTTTCCGGGTGCCGGAGACGATTTTGATCCCATGACACTGCCCCCGAGGGTCCGCCCTTTTATTCCCGAGCGGTATGCCCCAGCGGTGCATAGGCTTCCACGAGCCACTTTTCGTCATTTTACCGATTTCAACGATCGGGTACCAGGGGATCTCCTTCTGCGAGAACCGAAGCGGCACCTCTCCTACGATGTAGAGGTATTTTTTATTTCCTGTATCTTTCGTGCATTTTGTACCTTTGCCATGCTTAGACACACAGTTTAGCTTATGACATAGTACTTGCATCCTGAGCATGTAACTTAGCCACTTGAATTTCATGAACACCTGGCACATTGAATAATTGTGAACGCACGGCACACATTAGTTAGAAATTGAATTCACAGCCCAAACATTGATTCACCAAACACACAGCCCGAAGTTGAAAATGGGCACACAGCACATACCGACTAAGAGTAGAACACACAGTCCCAAAACTCAGGTTTACTGAACACGCAATTCAGATTTGAAGCGAACACAACAGCCCACTGATTAAGAGTAGAACACACAGCCCTAAACTCTGATTTACTGAACACACAGCCCAGATTTCGATGTAAACACACAGCCCACTGATTAAGAGTAGAACACACAGCCCTAAACTCTGATTTACTGAACACACAGCCCAGATTTCGATGTGAACACACAGCCCACTGATTAAGAGTAGAACACACAGCCCTAAACTCTGATTTACTGAACACACAGCCCAGATTTCGATGTGAACACACAGCCCACTGATTAAGAGTAGAACACACAGCCCTAAACTCTGATTTACTGAACACACAGCCCAGATTTGAAGTGAACACACAGCCCATTTGAAGCGAACACACAGCCCACTGGTTAAGAGTAGAACACACAGCCCTAAACTCTGATTTACTGAACACACAGCCCAGATTTCGATGTGAACACACAGCCCACTGATTAAGAGTAGAACACACAGCCCTAAACTCTGATTTACTGAACACACAGCCCAGATTTCGATGTGAACACACAGCCCACTGATTAAGAGTAGAACACACAGCCCTAAACTCTGATTTACTGAACACACAGCCCAGATTTCGATGTGAACACACAGCCCACTGATTAAGAGTAGAACACACAGCCCTAAACTCTGATTTACTGAACACACAGCCCAGATTTGAAGTGAACACACAGCCCACTGATTTGCACACAGCTTCTTCATTTTATTTGCACACAGCTTCTTCATTTCATTTGCTGATACATGCATTTGTTCTAAATGCAGGCTGGCTCTCGCACCGTGCGAGGATATGGCTCTACTGCCGCGAGGGAGTGGTATGCTGAGCTTCCGGAAGCTGTCCGGGACTTGGTTGACTTCGCAGGATTCGGACCATTCTGCAGGGGGTTATCACAGTGTCTTATCAGTAGGACATTGTTTGCTGCTCTGGCGGAGAGATGGTGGGACACCACCAATTCTTTCCATTTTTCTGCGACCGGGGATATGACCATGACCCCGTTGGACTTTGCTATGCTCACCAGCCTAGACCTAGGCGGTGGACCCATCCCCTACGACGAAGATATGGGTGAATGGGAGGCTGCTTGGATACATCTATTGGGGGCCCGCCCGCCTGTAGACAGAGGTACAGGGAGAGTTCGGTATACCTGGTTCTCTTCCCATTTCCGGTGGCCACAGATGGAGCCTGAGTCTCCTGCGGAGGCTGAGCAGTACGCCCGTGGCTTTCTTATGTTCCTCTTTGGCACCACTCTGTTTGCCGATAGAGGGAACATGGTCGGGTTGTACCTACTGAGCGCCCTAGTAGACCTATCACAGGTCGGTCAGTATGATTGGGGCGGCGCTGGCCTGGCTACCCTTTATTGTTACATGAGCGCAGTCTCTCGCGGGCGGGGGGACTTGCTCGGCGGCTATTGGAGAGCCTGGGAGGTACACTATGTCTTCTTGATTTACATTTTGCTCCTCATTACTTGTTCACTGCACACACGGCGCACTTTGCATTCTATATTCTGCCTTTAGCACCTTGTATTCACATTCCGCACTGCTTTTCTTAGCTATGGGTATATGCATATTTCCCCACATTAGCTCCGGAGATGGAGGTGGCAGGACCTCCTATGACTCCATTTTCATTGATGTTTGAGGGTGAGCACTTATCGAGGCCTCGAGAGACTCTCTTCTCTCTGCGACAGTACTTCGACACTGTGCGCGCGTCAGAGGTATTTCAGAACTCTCAGTTCTTTTCATTTCATCTTTGATCTGCTTTGCATTTCTTGACTTCTGATTGATCTGTATACTGGTTATCCGCAGATCACCTGGCAACCTTGGGCAGTCTTTGGCGACGATCTCGAGAATCAGTACCCCGGAGGGTCGACTAGTTCCCAGTACAGGTTCCTCCTCGAGGGACCAGTTGGCAAGGCTTGGTTCCTGGGGGAACGCTTTCAGCGTCAGGTGTGGGGGTATGATTCTCAGGACCCTCCTGCTGTGCCTCCACCCACTATGCGGACTGCCGACAGGCTATCTATTGAGGAGGTCACTAGGGATATGCAGGGCACCGATGCTTTATTATATCTCATTGAGGGGAACTACGCCACCTATCGCCGCATATATCTGATGCCCCCCTTGACGGGAGTACGGGCTCCACCACTGAGATCCACTGGCACACCATCTTCGAGTCGTGCCCGTGCTGCAGACATCCCTTCTTCTAGCAGGGCTGGTGCACCTAGAGGTAGAGGCAGTTCGATTCCTCCTATCCCTCCGACTCTTGATTATCCTGGATGGCCAGATATGCCGACCGAGTTGACGAGTTGGCAGTATGGGACTACTTCTCCGATCCCGATCCCTATGGAGCCTCCGATGTCTGGTCACAGATATGTCAGTGATCCTGACTCACCACCGGTATGTTCTACTATTTTTCATTTATCACACAGACATTTTGGCAGTTGTTCATTTATTGATGACTTGAGCTTGTATCTGCAGCCACCTCGGGAGTACATAGATCAGATGCTCGGAGTGGTAGCCTCACTTGAGGGGATGGTCCTGCGTAGAGAGGCACAGATGTCCATCATGGGCTTCCAGGTACCCTTCACCTCTCTTGCATTTATCATATTTCTGTTAATGCTGGTTTTAAACATTCTGTTGCATTGATAGGCTGTGTAGAACACATCTTGCACACACCCCACCCACATACTGTACTTGCACCTGCGGTTTATGTTTGAACTGATGTATTGCACTTTTCATTTTCAGATGCCTCCTGTGTATGCTCCGACGCGAGGCGGGCCACCAGGGTCTTCTCAGAGAGGTCGAGGTGCTAGACATGCTCGAGGTACTGGGCCCCGAGGAGCTGGGCCATCCAGGCCTTACCGAGGAGCTCGAGGAGCAGGGTCGTCTCGCAGACGCAGGGCACTCATTGTCGAGGATGAGGAGGAGGAGGTCGCAGACCGTGTGTCAGAGACATCTCCTGGGGAGGGAGGCTCCGGTCTTGGTTCCGGGAGCGGAGGCGAGGCTGAGGGAGATCCGGAGGATGACAGCTCTGATCCGGATGGTGATGATGGTGCAGAGGTTATCCCGCAGAAGAGGATGAGGGGGCCTCCTCATTCCCGTTCCCGAGGGCATTGATTGTTATTTCCTGCTTTATTTTTACTTTTTGGCTAGTAGTTTGTAGCACTTTGCACATTGTTAGGCAGTTTTATTTTCTGTAAAACTTGTACCTTTGTTTTGTTGTAAAACATGATGGAATGAAACAGCTTTTTGAATATATGTTTGTATTTGAAATTCTTAGCATCGCATCGCATCATTTTGCACAAAAAATGGAATTGAATGGAAATGTGCCTTGTGTATTTACCGGGTCAGGTAGTGAACCGACACAACAAATCAAAACAAAACGGCTTACTAAGAAATAACAGAATCTTAGCAAGTTTACAACTCGATAAGCAAAATACAACAATATTAACGACTCAATAGACAAGACTTAACAAAATTGTGTAACCAAAAGCAACAATTCAAAACACAAAATGCGACAGCTCGACAAAACTTACAACTCGATAACCAAAACAACAACTCGATAAGCAAAATACAGCAAAACATCCTTCGGATGGACAATCCGGATGATGGAATGCACCCGTAACTGAAAGAAATGGAAGCCTTCGACTTTCCCGATGCATGAAAGTGCTTCAAACTTCCTCCCGGCGGGCAAAACAGGACCAATGCACGGCCGAAATCATTTTGTAGTTAGAAATTAGAGGGTGGCCGGCCTACTAGGTTAGATGGCCGGCCGGCCACTTCCCCCACAACCTCCAGAATTTTGACAAGTGTCCCTTGAATAGTGTTTTGCCCCTCTATAAAAGCCCCACCCTTGGAACTCATTCATTTCATCACATTTCTTCTCAAAAATGGAAGCATTTCTCACCGAAAATCTCACATCTTGGATTTCTTCTTTAGATGGCTCGGAGAAGTTGAACTTCCGGGGTTTTGGCTTGAATGCACTATTCACGCTAAGCCGGACTCCACTGCATCTTCCTTTCCTCTCTGCTGCGGCAAGGTTTTGGAACCCGGTGACGCACGTCTTCAGCTTCGGCGGGCAAGAAGTATGTCCTACTTTTGAAGATTTTCAAGCCTTGATGGAGTCCGAGCGAGGCGAGGAAATTCTGCCCCAGCTCAATTTTAGCTATGCCCAAACCTTAGGGCGGATGTGCGGTCTTAATGCGCATGATGCTAGATCTCTGATTGGTGATGGCATGTTGGATATCCCGAGCCTGGTTTACCGATTTTCTGATGCCGGTGATCGCAGCAACCACTATTGGCAAGGCTTCCGGCAGCACGCCCTCTGCTTGTGCCTACTATCTCATTTTCTGTTTGTCTTGGGCTCCGGAGGGGCCAGCATCCGTTTGATTGAAGTCGCCCAAGGTTTGAGAGAAGGAAAGAGTTGCATCGCCATGACTCTGGCCGAGACATTGATGGGCTTGGATGCTTTCCACTGCCGGGAGACAACCAGGTTTGCAGGGAGTCCACTACTGCTGCAGGTAATGTTTCCCACCCAAGCTCACATGTATATTTGCTTACATCACTCGGCCCTCGGGCTCGGTTTTTCTCACAAAACCCTCATCTTACTTTTCTCTCATCGCGCATCTCTCTATTCTTTATTCTCTCATTTTTCATCCCTCCCCAGATATGGTTGATGGATAAACTGCAAGTTGTGGACTCTTGCCCTGCTTACTCAGCCCGTGGCTACTTCTTTCGGCAACGCCTAGTCAACGCCGTTGATGAGGGATGGTGGTTTGAATGGATGTGCAACTTGTCGGCGGATCGCATTGCGTGGCGCTGCCCTTGGCTCAATCTCCCGGCAATGAGCTATAGCATGTCCCAGCAGGTCGGGATTCGACTGATCGGCTTGACTCATTGTGTGTTCTATTTCCCATTCCGTATTCTGCGCCAGTTTGGCCGTGATCAGACTTGCCCTCCGGAGGGGATTGAGTATCCGGCTACATTTCCAGTTCGAGGCGCACAGCTGGCTCGGCAGACCGCAGCATGGAGAGTTAGAGAGCTTCTGGCCCCTGCCCTTACTTTTAGTTGCACTTTATCTGACGAGTGCTGGGATTGGCTTAACGAGGAAGCACAGGTTGGGCCTAGGCTGGCATCAGAGGCTTCAACTAGCTCTGGAAGGAGGGGCAGGGACACCTGACTTGACTATGCCCCAGATTTATTGCTTTATTAGTACTTTCAAGTTTTCGTTACGAGTGTAATAAAAAAAGCAACTTCAATTGTATGCAAGAGCAGGAGAACTCTATCTTGAAATCTATGAAATTGAAGGTTGTGGTACTGAAAATTTTCCGCTTTGGTCCAAAAATGGTCTTAGTTGTAAAAAGATTAATTTGAACAAAGTCAACTTTTATTAAAACTTTTCAAAACTATTTTCGATATGGATCAGAACTGGACACGCCTGAGATCTGTCACTGAGATACACAACCCCGGATCCTAGCAACTGGAAAGTTGCCCCTAGTCTGAATGGTGCCGCAGCACTCCATTGCAACGGAAAGTTGCCCCTAGTTTGAATAGCACTGTACCGGAGGTTGCGATAAATGCTGATGAATAGAGATGACTAAGATGATCAAAATGGACAAAGTTGATCGGGGAAAAGATTGTGGCTGAACTTCAGGATGAAGCTGCCTACGTATCCCAAAGATGGGAATCAAGCCTTACGTAGTTCAGGCTTAGGTTCGCTCGGGTATTTTTACTCTCCTTTTGCGCTCTAACTTTTGCCAAGGCCGCCCTTTGCGGGTTTTCAACCTTGCGAGCTCAGTTTTTATAATTTCAAATTTTCTATGCTCTGAGTTTTGCCTAGGTCGCCCTTTCGGGTTTTCGGCCTAGCGAGCCTCTCAGGGGTAGTATTTCTTCAACTTGTCCATGTTGATCGGTTGAGAAAACTCTAGGCCATCTAAATCCATCAGAACCACAGCTCCACCTGACCAGATTGACTTGATGATGTAAGGACCAGTCCAATTGGGTCTGAACTTGCCCCTTGGGTCATGGATGGGAGCTCGGTTGTCCTTGAGTACTAAATCTCCTTCCTTTAAGTTCCTGGACTTCACCTTCTTGTTGAAAGCCCGGGCGATTCTGCGTTGATAGCCTTGAATGTGGTACAGTGCCTTCAGTCTTCTTTCATCAAAAAGCATGAGTTCCTCAAATCTGTTCTGCTGCCAATCTGCCTCGGCTATTTGGCACTCAGCCAATACTCGTAGTGACGGAACCTCAATCTCAATAGGTAGAACGGCCTCCATCCCATAAACCAATGAATACGGAGTCGCCCCAGTAGAAGTTCTGATTGAAGTTCGGTAGCCCCACAGAGCAAACGGCAGCTTATCTGGCCAGTCCCGGTAGGTTTCCACCATCTTCTGTAGTATGCGCTTGATATTCTTGTTGGCGGCCTCAACCGCTCCATTAGTCTGTGGCCGGTATGTAGACGACTTATGAAAAGCCACATTGTATTTCTCCAACAAGTCTATCACTTCCTTCTTGAAGTGGGAACCGTTATCTGAAATTATTTCGTTTGGGACTCCGTAGCGACAGATGATGTTGTTTCTGATGAATTTTGCGACATGCGAAGCCTTCAACACCGCATAAGACTGGGCCTCAACCCACTTCGTGAAATAATCTATCGCTACCAAGATGAACTCATGCCCATTCGACCCCTTTGGCGTGACAGCGCCGATCACATCAATTCCCCAAACAGAAAACGGCCATGGCGAAGTCATGTTATACAGCTTTGACGGCGGAATGTTCATGCGATTTGCATGAATCTGACACTTGTGACATCGCCGGACGAAACCAATACAATCCTCCTCCATGGTGGACCAGTAATAACCCTGTCTGAGAATCTTCCGTGCCAGCATGACCCCATTCATGTGTGCACCACATTCTCCCCCGTGGATGGCTTCCATCAGACGTTTCGACTCTTCTGCATCAACACACAGTTTATGCATTCCCAGATGACCCCTTTTATACAGTTTACCCCCGCAGATGATGAACTGAACGGCCAATCTTCTTATTGCCCTTTTGTCTTTGGCATTTACCCCTGGCGGGTACGCTTCTTTCTCCAAGAAATTCCAGATGTCGTGATACCAAGGGTGTTCGTCCTGAACTTCATCTATGGCTGCAATCGACTCATAGGCAGGTGCAAATTTCTGATCAATAATGACTGGACGCATTCGGACTCCACACGGGATGTCTATCATAGATGATAGAGTTGCTAAAGCGTCTGCGAACTTGTTGTTCTCTCTCAGTAGATGAGTAAAACTTAACTTTTCAAACCGAGGAATCAGCAAGTCCAAGGTCTGGTGATACATCATCATATTTTCCTCTTTTACTTTCCAGTCTCCTTTAGCTTGAGACACAACAAGGTTCGAATCCCCAATGACGTCCAGCCGTTTTGCCCCTAGTTCTAGGGCTGCTTCTAAACCAGCAATGCACGCCTCATATTCTGCTTCGTTGTTTGAGACTTTGAACCGGAGTTTGAAGGCTAGAGGGATACGGGAATTGTCGGGTGCTATCAGTAACACTCCTATCCCATACCCATGTTGATTTGACGCTCCGTCAAAGTACATCGTCCAAGTTTCATCGTCGATGTAAAGAATTGTTTCATCTGGGAACAGGTATTCAACTGCTTCATCCCCCTCAACCGGGTGGTCGGCAAGGAACTCTGCTACTGCTCTTCCTTTCACTGACTTGCGTGTGACGTATGTGAGATCAAATTCGGAGAGCAACAGCAACCAACGGGCTAGCCTACCTGTAAGTGCTGGTTTCTCGAAGAGATATTTGATGGGATCAAGTCGTGAAACCAACATTACAGAGTGAGCTAACAGGTAGTGCCGCAGCTTCCTGGTAGCCCATACCAGAGCTAAGCAAGCCTTTTCCAGCGGTGTATATCGGGTCTCATACTCCAGCATCTTCTTGCTCAAATAATAGATGGCTCTTTCCACCTTATCTTCTGATTCTTGTGCAAGCATGCAGCCCATTGTAGTCTCAGTCACTGACAGGTACAAAATCAACGGTTTCCCTGGTTCTGGCGGTGATAAAACGGGCGGGTTCTGTAGATATTCTTTGATCTGTTCAAATGCAGCTTGACATCGGCCGTCCCATTGGAACTTCTTTCCTTTCTTCAAAAGACCAAAAAGTGGTTCACAAGTCAAGGTTAGTTTTGAAATAAACCGTCTTATGAATTGCACTTTACCCAGAAAGCCGCGCACCTCCTTTTCAGTCCTCGGTGGGGGCATTTCTAGGATGGCCTTGATTTTGGAAGGGTCGACTTCGATGCCCCTTTGTGTAATTAGAAACCCTAGCATTTTTCCCGCTGTAACACCAAACGTACATTTTTGAGGGTTCAGCCGCAACCGGAATTCCCTGATCCTTTGGAAAAACTTATGCAAGGCGGTGTAGTGGCCCTCTCTTTCTTTGGACTTAACAATCATATCGTCCACATACACCTCAACCTCTTTGTGGATCATATCATGTAGTATTGTGGTCGCGGCCCGTTGATAAGTAGCCCCAGCGTTCTTCAACCCAAACGGCATTACCCGGTAGCAGTATGTCCCCCACGGGGTGGTGAATGCAGTCTTTTCTCGGTCTTCCGGCGCCATCACTATCTGGTTGTACCCCGAGAAGCCATCCATGAACGAGAGCAATGCATGCCCTGCTGTGAAGTCCACTAACTCATCGATGTGCGGTAGGGGAAAGTCGTCCTTCGGACTGGCTCTGTTCAAATCCCTGAAGTCTACACACACCCGGATCCTGCCATCTTTCTTCGGCACCGGCACAATGTTGGCCAACCAAGTCGGGTATTCGGATACCAGCAGGAAGCCTGCGTCGATTTGCTTGGTGACCTCTTCCTTAATCTTAAGAGCCCAGTCCGGGCGGATCCTCCTGAGCTTCTGCTTGACAGGTCGGGCCTCGGGGTCAAGGGGGATCCGATGCTGTACAATCTCAGGATCGATTCCAGGCATGTCTTCATAGGACCACGCAAAAACATCTTTGAAATCTTTTAATAAAGCGACTAAGCGCTCGCGTTCCTCTGAAGACAACGTGGACCCGATCTGGACCAGCCGCGGGTCCTCCTCAGTACCAATGTTCACAGAAATGATTTCATCCATTAATGGCTTAACAAATCTCTCTTGCTCCTGCTCAATTAAACGTTGTAAAACCGGAGGAACTTCGTCCTCTTCGTTTTCATCAAAGTTTTGAAAGTCTGAATTAATACAATAAATCAGGGGCACAGAAAAATACTCAGAAACCACAGTTGCCTGATTCTCATTAAGTTCATCCAAATCGTCCTCGGTTACAATAGACTCAAATGAGAAAGAAAAAGACGACCTGGACAAGACCGTGGCATCCGGGTGAACATCCCCAGGAGTACCAAACTCAGACTCAGTCGAGCTGGAACCTGATTCCGACTCACAAGACTTGGTGGAATCAGATTCCGGCTCACTACCTGACCCGGTGCTGCTGGATAGAAATCCCTCCTCGTATTGCCAGGTGAGGGAGGGTGCGATTGATGCGTCCAAGATGGCTGCTGGTCGGCTCGCAGCCGTTTCATTCCCAATCATGGAAACCACAAAGTTATCCCCCAAGCACTCTTGGTCGATCAGAGGATCAGAGAGGAGACATGACAGTGCTACCCCCATTTCAAATTCACTGCCCTCAGGATCCACTGCTTTATTCTGCTCAACCTCAGTTATTGGGTCTGTCTGCTCTGCGGCAACGTCATCCCCGGATAGTTGCAGGTCGAAGAAGATTTCGAAGCCTGGCACGCGCTTCTTCTCCGCGTTCAGCCACGGCTCTGGGAAGCCGCAAAATGGAAAGTCCTCCCCCTCCCGGACGAAGCGTCCGTTCAGGGTACCCTGGATGGGCCTGTGCATTAGATCAAAAGGCTTCCCAGCCTGCTTCGCTCTGGCTCTGCTGGCCATTTCCTTCCCTTTTCTTGCCCAATCTTCTTTGGTGGGCAGATAACCCAGTCCAAAGGTATGTGGATTGTGTGGCACTTCGGCCAATGCCGCGACTCCTTTTCTGCCGCTTCGTCCCAATCCCATCCCGGGGATATGTTGTAGCTTGTTCATGAGGTAGACAGATTGAGCACTGACGTACCTACCCTCATTCACAGCCATAATATTTTGCACCACCCGGGCCTCAGCCAAAGTAAATCCTGATATGAAAACATCCTCCGTGCCGTGTTCGATCTCCAGAACTGGTGTAGATACCTCCGGGGGCGGATGGATGGATGAGTTTCCAAACACAATGGCTACTCCCTTTCCACAGGGGTATTTCACCATTTGATGTAGAGTGGAAGAGACTGCTTTTACTTGGTGCAACCACGGCCGTCCCAAGAGTAAGTTGAAGGTTGCGGGGACGTCCAAGACGTGAAATTCGATGTCATGTTGTCCTGGACCGACCTTGGTCAGAATGTTAACAGTCCCCATCACTTCTCGACTGGTATTATCATATGCCCTGATTACCTGAGTCGTTGGTAAGAAGTCTGCGGGTTTCAACCCGATTGCATACGCCGTTCTGACTGGGCATACATTAATAGCGGACCCGGTATCCACAAGTACCACCGGTATCCACTTTTCTTTACATTCCACAGAAATGTAGAGGGGTTTGTTATGATTCGTGCCCTCAGGCGGCAATTCCTTGTCCGAAAAGGTCAATGCCGGGGAACCTCCTCCCGGAAAGACCAACCCAACTAGCTGTTCTGGTGTAGTTTCGATGGAGAGTTTGGCCTTGTCCATAGCAGAGAGGACAGCCTGTCTATGCACCCTTGAAGCCATAAGCAGTCCCCAGATGGAGATGTCTGCTTGTATTTTCTTTAACTGTTTCAGTACAGCCTCTTCTTCAACTTGCTTCTCTTTCTGTTTCTCTGCCTCTTTATCTTTCCCTGATGCCTCGGGTTGATCAAGGTGTGGGGGCTTGAAATACCGCCCACTTCTAGTCATATGGTCCACCTCTTCGAGGTACCAGGTGCTGTCTGGTTGGCCACCCGCCCAATCTTCGTCTGTGTGGGCGAGATACAAGTCGTCATCTTCCCACCACATTCCACTGGCATCCAACAGACACCTGTCTGGTTCTGGCATGTTTGCGCTCTCAGCATTTTCCTCCCACATACTCGCAGCATGTTCAGTTTTTGTGCCCACAGCATTCCCAATCTCCTCATGGTTCTTTGCTTTTCGGATCCTCTTAGAATCCCATTTCTTTTCTTGTTCCTCTAGTGTTAATTGTTCGGTTTTCAAAGTGTTTTGCCCCTGAGCAGAATTCTTCGTACCGGCGCTCTCCGGCAATTTATTCTGATTTTCGGCCCTTCCGGCCACAAATGGTACTTCTGCCCCTGCCGGGCCTTGCTCTGATTGAAATTCCACGATGTCTGGTTGATCATCTAACCACCCAGTAATTTCCGCTGACTCCCCGTATTCAAACCAGTTGATAGTTGCATCCGCTGATTCTTGGTCGTTGAAAAATTGGAGGTTGGCGAAGTCCTGTTCCATTGTAGTCAGATCATCTCCCACTGATTCAAGTTTGTCCCCCCGAAGCATGCACAATTCAGTCTCTTCCGGCGGCCCCACACTCAGCTTAGGCTGGCTCATTGACAAGATATATCCACTTGGATCATAAGCTCTTCCAGCTAAATTCTCAGACTGCTCCACCCCAGACTTAACAGTTTTGCTTTCCTCGGAAGCCTGCCCCGTTCCATTTTCGGTGGTCACCACCTTTGGCTCAGGTTGGGTTGTGGAGGTGTCCATCATGCACAAGTCAGTGCTATCAGGAAGGATCACCTTTGGCTTGGGTAGGTGGGAGGGAGTAATGTAGATACTAGGGTCGTAAGACACGTCCCCGGTTTGGATGAGATTGATTCTTTTGGGTGGATCTTGGTTATGTGCTGGGAGTGGGTTAGTTGTGACGTTGGGTCTCTCGGGAGGTAGAATGATGTTCTTGTCAATGAGGTCTTGAATCTCATGACGCAGCCTGTAACATTGGTCGGTATCATGACCATGCTGCTGGTGGTATTTACAATATTTGGCTGGGTTGTGGGAAGGGGGGAGTGGATTTGGAGGGGGCCTCGGTTCCAAGGGTTTCAGATGCCCCTTTCTGACTAGAACCCCGAGGACTTTGGACAAAGGCATATGTAGTGGACAGAAGGTTCGTTGGCCTCTGGGTTGGTATCTTGAAGCTTGGTTACTGCTTCCAGATGCATCAGAAAAAGGTGTGGCCGCTGCGAGCCTTGGTTGGGGAGAGGGATTGGTGGTGACCATTCCGACCTCTGAAGTTCTTGCATTAGTAGAGCCACTCGAGCCTGCGTTATTGTTTCGGTTAAATGTCCGCCGGGGTTGCTCCCGGTCTTGGTCAAACAGACCCTGCTTCATCGCATCCTCAATCTGCATTCCCATATCATGTAGATCTGCGAAGGTGGGGAAAGGAACTACAATCATCTTCTTCATTAACCCTGGTTGGAGATTGCGCACAATCATTCGGATTTGATCTCTATCTGTGGGCCTCAAGGTCATCATCGATGCCTTTGCCCTCCACCGGGTTACAAAGTCGGAGAAAGACTCCTTGGCTTCCTGCCTCGTTGTCTCGAGATCACGAGTGGTAATCTCGATCTGTGTGTTATATGAATATTGTGCAACGAAGGCCCCAGCCATCTCATCCCAGTTTCTCTTCACATCGTCTTCAAGTTTTGCGTACCAAATGGCCGCAACCCCTGACAAAGTTCTGCCGAATAAAGAAAGCTTTTGCGGTCGGGTTAGGCCCATCGGCCTCAAGATATCTGAAAATAGTCGGAGATGGACCATAGGATCTCCAGACCCATCAAAACGGTCTATCTGTGGCATCTTAAATCTGTCCGGCAGTGTTACGGCCACGTCAGTGTAGCCGTCTTCAATGTCTGGGATGGCCTTCACCCCCTGTGATTTCTTGAAGAGCTTTTCCAATTTGCTCAATTTCAGAGCTGTCTGGTCTACCTCGAACTCAAATGGAGAGTCCGGGTGATTAGGTGTAAGGTTCTTGGACAATTGCGGCGGAAGCGGGGGCGGAGCCAGCCCCGTTGGAAGACTCGTGTCCTCTTGAGTGTTTTGGAAGTTTGGCGGAGCGTTCTGTGGATCTGGGAGGGTATTCTGGGTGTTCTGGGTATTCTGAGGATTTGGAGTTGCATTCTGGCCAGTAGGTATCTGTTCAGGTAGTGGAGCTCCTAGCGGGGGAGGAATCTGATGCGCCCCTAGTGGAGGAGGGAGTTGGTGTGAAGCAGATGCTGCATTCTGCTGTTGTAATCTGGTGATCAACTCAGACTGCTGGGCCATGACAGCGGCCTGCTGTTTAGAAAATTCCGCCTGGCGGATAGCATCATCTTGCATTTGTTTCATGCTCTCATTCATCTGGCGCATCATCGCCTCCATTGCTGTATTCTGTTGTTCCATCTGAATAACCGGCAAGTGTATCTCTATAGCAGAAACAGGAATCTCAACCCGACTGTCTGACACTAGAGTAGGCTGCTGTACCAGTAATCTCTGCTCTGATGGACTGCGTTTCCTCGGCCTCCTTCTGATAACCGGGGGTAATGAATGGAACACCGGATGTCCGTCAACTAGATCCTCGGATCGTGTAAGTCGGCGACCTCGTGTCCAAAGTGCTTGGGGAATATCTGATGGTTCGGAAGCAATTGTGCCACAAACTGCCCTAACAAAAAGATAATAAAGCAAAAAGGAAATAAATGACCAGAAAAACGGGCAGCATAACAGCTTAAATTTAAATACACACAACATACAGTCGGGCATACAACACGCAGTTTATAAGCTGGAAATACACTGTCCTCAACCACTGATCACTATTCCTGTATTACTGTTCCCCAAAACTGAATCGGATTTCTGCAGACAACTGATTCTCGGATAACTGACTGATGCCCGCAGGCCTGATATCCAAACTCATAAATTGATGCCCGCAGGCTTGATGCTGAAACTCATAACCTGATACATGCATTCCCTGTAGAGACGCACTCTAGCAAGCACATAGCAGATAAGTGAGAACCAAAACACCCCTATATTGGGATAGGGTTTCCCTGTCCTATTTTGTCAGGAGCTAGGGTTTCACTACGCACACAGCGGCTTCACACAACCTATAAACGGGTAAGCAACCTGTCCTAGTTTGGAATGGTCACTATGGATCCGAATATGCACTAGGTCGAATGGTCAAAAAAAGGGTGCCCCGGTAAAACCGGGGTTTGTGTTCCCATGCTGTCAGAGCCCAGAGCCGATCAGCCTTACGGACATGACTTGACAAGACAAGCCTCCGGCAAATCGTTCGGGAATGGCATATGGCAAACACGGTGTCCTAGGCGCACCAATGCAAATGCAATGCAAAGAAACACACAGGTGTAGTCAAAATCAGATATCATGAGTTCGAGTCAAGTTCTCTAACTCCCCAGCAGAGTCGCCAGAAACTGTAACAAGCCCGCGAGGGACCTCGCTACAGTTCGGACTCGATTCGTGCCACGGTTCTAAATCTTGAACCAAAGAGTCCAAATCCGGCAAATCGTTTCGAAAACAGATTTTTTTGAAAGAAGTGCCAAACATGGACTGCTTTGCCAGATACAGAGTCGCCACCTAAATATTTTTTAAAATGGGAAATTTAGGAAACCCTAACTCGGTGCCAAAGGCCACGTGTCCGTCATCACCAAAGTTGGCTCGGGAACTTGGGTACGATTGGGGAAGGTCACATCGTGAGCACCCCCGCTCGCCCGGTCAAAGACCGGCCTCTACTAACCATGGTATCTGCTTTTGAAAACATCGTATGCTCTTATTCCGGTTATTAGCCTAGGTTACTATGTGATGCTCGCAGCAAACAAGTATAGACTGGGCCGTCTGAATTGGAACAAAACATTTCATGTTTGTTTGTTTGAAAATGGTGTGAAGGTGCTACCCGCAGGTAGGCTAAAATGCGGATTTGCCACCCTCGGGTGGGCTTAGAAAACATGATTTTGCCACTATCTAGTGGGCTTAAAACAAACAGTTGATGAATTGTTCCACTTCAGATAACTCAACCTCCACCCACAGGCATTCAAGGCAGTTATATCATATAAGCACATAGCCTCATGGCAAGCATGCTATCATGGCAACACTCACACGCATGCAAGGATGCTAAAGCATAAAACTTACCGAGTACTCCAAGCCAAAACAGAAACTACATTAGAAATCATGCATGATCCTAAGTATACTGAAATGCCTAATGCAACACATGCAAAAATGCAAACTATAGTAGGCTCGGCTATTATAAACATGGCATATGGAATGCTACAACTAACATGTATTCAACTTGGAATTGAAATACAAATGCAATTTGTATGATGCGCCGAGCCCGGTGCATGCAAAACAGATGAATGATGCAAACATGCTATCATACTGTATGCTAATTGAAATATGCCCTATATCTAACCATTGTAAGCGGATAAATAAAAGGGAGAAAGAAATGGGGGTTGGAAGACATACATCACACTCACACACCCTTATTACAATTATGCCCTCGCGCAGAGGGTCCGAATAAATAATACAGTCCGAATAAAAGAATAATACAGTCCGAATGAAAGAATAAAAGAATAATACAGATTCCTAATTAATTTAACAAATTAACTAAGAAAACTGTAAACTGGCATGCAAGCCAGGGACTGCCTTGTTTCTGCTTCGGATGATGAAATGATGCATGCCCGGATGCCTTTGCGCGGAAATCCATGGCGGTGCCCCGATTAGCCTCTGTTTGCATTTTTCTCGAAATGCGTGCCGGACTCCGAAAAGTAGCTGATTCTTGATTTTGCTGCAACAGAGAGCAGGAAAAGGGCATGGCAATGTATTTCACAAATATATGCATGCCTCGATCCTCGTGCCACCAATCACGCATACCGATGCATGATGGCCGAGGAGTCGGATTGCACAACTCAATATCGGATTAATGCAGATGAATGCTACAATGAAAGCCTAACTCCATCATGGGTTATCCGGAGTGTCGGTGACTTGGGAATTGAGACCCGTTCCGTCACTCGGAGTACGAAACGTGCCTCGTTTCCCGTGCCCGGGCTAACTCCTATCCCGAACACGATGCAATATGCATGATATGTAACTAAGATACAGCCTAGTATGCACAATGCTGATGCGAATGAGATGAAAATAAGATGAAAATGAGACGCCTCGAAAAGCGTGTACGCGGGCACGCAAACCGAGGCGATGGCATGAAATGCAAATCAGATAAAACCGAAGTGCCTAGAAATGCGTGCACACGGGCACGCAAACCGAGGCGATGATATGAAATGGAAATCGGATAAAACTGAAGTGCCTCGAAATGTGTGCACACGGGCACGCAAACCGAGGCGATGATAAAATGCAAATCGGATAAAATCAAAGTGCCTCGAAATGCGTGCACACGGGCACGCATACTGAGGCGAAGATGCTAAAATGCAAATCGAATAAAACCGAAGTGCCTCGAAGTGCGTGCACACGGGCACGCAAACCGAGGCGATGCTAAAATGAAATGAAATGGCATACGGAATGCAAATTGGGCTTACGCCAACATGAGAGGGCCTCAACCACACTCACATAGGCTGCCGTCGGGTAAAAACAAAGTTGCCTCGAAATGCGTGCCTCCGGACACGCAAACCGAGGAATGCATAAAATGGCATACGGAATGCAGTGATGGGCTTACGCCAACATGAGAGAGCCTCAGCCGCACTCACATAGGCTGCCGACGGATAAAACGAGGCTGCCTCGAAATGCGCGCACACGGGCACGCAAATCGAGGCGAGGCTCTAAAGTACCAAAATGACATGCGAATGAGATGTGGCGAATGGCATGAGGAAGATGCAAAATTCAGCAACTAAAATAATGCAAAAACAGCCCCCAAATTATGATAAAATTGCAACCGATGCCCAAAATGCGATGAAATGCACCCGAAATGGCCTACAGCCCTATTAAACATGCAAAATTGGCACATGACAGAAAAAACAGTAGCAAGGCAGTCCCAAATATGGCATTTTTTCAGTACAAAACATGGCCAAATTGTAAGCATAGATATGAAAACAATAGCTTGCAAAAATACGGAAAAAGAGAGGATTTACAAAGCAAGTGATATCTACAATGCTCAAACCCAAAAAATCAGTTCTACAACATTGAATATGGAACAAAAATATGCACAAATGTAAGAGATGACAACCTCTAAATCAGTATGTATATATGCTAAACATAGCATGCAATATATGGACCAACAAGGGCTATAAAGAGAGGTACCATAAGCAAACATCAAATGGCCTCAGACCCTTAATAAAACACAAAGAACAAACCAAAACAAGGCACTTTCTAAGCCTGATGGAGACCTAAAACAGAAGGTAGAATGGCCTAAACAATCATGCAATTTTACGGAAAATAAGATGGATACAACATGAAGTACCAAAACCAAACATCAAATGGCTTAAGGCCCTTAACAAAACACAAAGAACAGACCAAAAAATGACACTTTACAAGCCTGATGGAGACCCAAAACAGAAGCATGGTAAGCTCAAAGAAGCATGCAACATGGGAGTAGAACAAGAATTCAAAGCAAGTGCATGATAGAGGATGAAAACCAGGTTGAGCCCTTCTTCAATGTTGAAGAGGGGCTTAAAATGAGCACAATATCAGTAGGTTTCATGCTCCAACTCAGATCAAAAATGGGCTAAAAATAGCATGCAATTTTACGGTAAAATGGAGGAATTTCAAAGGAAGTGCATGCTAGAGCCACCAAACATGGTTTAGCCCTTCTTCAATGTTGAAGAGGGGCTCAAAATAAGCCCACCCACAGTATATAGTATGCTCGAAAACAGACCACTTAAAAGCCAAACAAAGCATGCAATTTCATGGCATAAAGAGTGATATTGAAGCAAGTATATGAAAGAGATACCAAATGAGGTTGAGCCCTTCTACAAAGTTGTAGAGGGGCTCAAAATAAGCACAAAATCAGTAGGGGTCAAAGCCCAAAACAGAAAGGAAATAGGGTAAAGATTTGACTCAAGATTATGCAAGAAAAAGGGATTTGAATGCTTACCCTTGAAGACAATTCTTTTGCTGCCTTGTAGCCTCAATTTGCTGATCCTTAGGCCTTGAAGAAGCTCCCTTTGTTGCTGAAATGGAGATGGTGGAGGTAGAGCTTAGGGTTGGTGAAGGAGTGCACTAGAACCTTGAAGGTTTTTTTGAGTTTTTGAAGGTGGAAATGGAGATTTTGGGGGAGAGGTTCTTGAGGTGAAAATTGCTAACCCTAGCAAAGGGGCTGTCCAACCCTTTAAATAGGGAAGAAAAGGTGTAAAAGGGGAGGGAAATGGAGGCAAGATTTCCCTCCCAAAATATCCCCCGGATGGGGGAGATATTTCAAGAAAATATCCGGACAGCTGTAAAGAGCTGGAAAGCAGAAAGCTGGCCGGCCAGGTGGTTTTGCTGTAAGTGGCCAGCCAGCCACCCCTCATGGCCGGCCAGCCACCTCCCATGGCCGGCCAGCCACCCCAAAAAATGAAGTGTAAAATTTCTGGCCGACCACCACACAATGGTGTCCTCCCAGGTTTGTAGAATAAGGCCCCAAGGTCGGAAATTGGCAACACTGAAGCAGGAGCCACAACATAGAGCTTGAAGGAGAGGCTCAAAAATGAAATGCACAATTACTGGCCGACCACCAACTTTTTGTGTCCTCCCATATGTGTGGAACAAGGTTCCAAGGTCGGAAATTGGCAACACTGAAGCAGGAGTCACAACATAGAGCTTGAAGGAGAGGCCCAAAAATGAAATTCTGAATTTCTGGCCGACCATGCTCTTTTGGTGTCCTCCCATATCCCCTGATCACAAATATGTAGCTTTGGTGGGAAGAAAATACCCCCAGGGTGTTCAACATTGGCCCGGAAGTGAGCAAAACGGGCGCCGGAGGAGCGAAACTGGTTATCTGAGATAATTGCTGGCTTCTCACCCCCCAGTGATCTTCCTGGTGTTGAAACAGAGGTACCTGCCAAGTTTGAACAAAAACTAATGAGAAATGAACGCTCGGAGTCAAAACCGGGCAATTCGGGATCCCGAAAATGGGCTGCAGGTGCCGGAAGTGGTGTTCAGCAGCGAAGTGGGCATCTGCGACCCCAGTGTTCCTTGAAATGACAAAACAGAGGTTCCTGCCAAAAATCAGAGAAAACTGATGCAAAATGAATGCTCGGGGCCCAAATCACGCAGTTCGGGGTCCCGAAAACCGGCTGTAAGCACCGAAAGCGGTGTTCGGCCACGAAGTGGGCATCAGGGGCCCCAGTGTTCCTCGGAACTATAAAATAGAGGTGCATGCCAAAAATCGGAGAAATCGGAGATGGTTGGGCGGTCCCGAACCGAGGCACACGGCCTAACGGCTTCGAAAACCGGGAACCGGGCTCCGAAACGGGCAAAATGGCCTACAGCCACAAAAAGTAGCTCACGGCCACCGGGAGATAGTCTACGGGACCACTCCCTCTCCTCAGGAAAGAAAACAGAGAAAACCGAGTCTGGTTCGCAAACCGAGACAAGGCACAGAAGAGAGTTCGGAAGTCCGGAGGCAGGGCGCACGGCCGCGACTCTGAAACTTCTGAACGAGCACAGTATGCAACATCACCAAGCGCTCAATCGGTGACGTCTGAGTCTTGAGGACAGTCAAAAATGGGGTGTCTACAATGTTCACGTTAAGCATGCATCTTCAATTTCGCTGAAGTCTGATTCAAACAAAAACTAGCCGAGGTGTTCAACTTTGTTTCTGTAAGCAAACTTAGTTCCATTCTGAGTTTAACTCTACCGATATGGCAAGTCTGAGTGAATTCAACTTAGTTTAACTCTATTATATGCAAGTATAATTCAACTGCCATATAAAAAGTCTAAGTTACTCGTCATGTTTCATTCAGAAATATCGCCAACTTAGTTCAACTCTATTATATGCAAATATAATTCAACTCTGTCATATAATAAGTCTAAGTTTCTCGTCATGTTTCATTCAGAAACATCGGCAACTTAGTTCAACTCTATTATATGCAAGTATAATTCAACTCTGCCATATAATAAGTCTAAGTTTCTCGTCATGTTTCATTCAGAAACATCGCCAACTTAGTTCAACTCTATTATATGCAAGTATAATTCAACTCTACCATATAATAACTCTAAGTTATTCGTCATGTTTCATTCAAAAACATTACCAACTTAGTTCAACTCTATTATATGCAAATATAATTCAACTCTGCCATATAATAAGTCTAAGTTTCTCATCATGCTTCATTCAGAAATATTACCAACTTAGTTCAACTCTATTATATGCAAGTATAATTCAACTCTGTCATATAATAAGTCTAAGTTTCTCGTCATGTTTCATTCAGAAATATCGCCAACTTAGTTCAACTCTATTATATGCAAGTATAATTCAACTCTGCCATATAATAAGTCTAAGTTTCTCGTCATGTTTCATTCAAAAACATCGGCAACTTAGTTCAACTCTATTATACGCAAATATAATTCAACTCTGCCATATAATAAGTCTAAGTTTCTCGTCATATTTAGTTCAACTCTATTATATGTAAGTATAATTCAACTCTGTCATATAATAAGTCTAAGTTTCTCGTCATGTTTAGTTCAACTCTATTATATGCAAGTATAATTCAATTCTGCCATATAATAAATCTAAGTTATTCGTCATATTTCATTCAGAAACATCGCCAACTTAGTTCAACTCTATTATATGCAAGTATAATTCAACTCTACCATATAATAAGTCTAAGTTTCTCGTCATGTTTCATTCAGAAACATCGCCAACTTAGTTTAACTCTATTATATGCAAGTATAATTCAACTCTGCCATATAATAAGTTTAAGTTATTTGTCATGTTTCATTCAGAAACATCGCCAACTTAGTTCAACTCTATTATATGTAAGTATAATTCAACTCTGCCATACAATAAGTCTAAGTTTCTCGTCATGTTTTATTCAGAAACATTGCCAACTTAGTTCAACTCTATTATATGCAAGTATAATTCAACTCTGTCATATAATAAGTCTAAGTTACTCATCATGTTTTATTCAGAAACATCACCAACTTAGTTCAACTCTATTATATGCAAGTATAATTCAACTCTGTCATATAATAAGTCTAAGTTTCTCGTCATGTTTTATTCAGAAACATCGCCAACTTAATTCAACTCTATTATATGCAAGTATAATTCAACTTTACCATATAATAAGTCTAAGTTATTCGTCATGTTTCATTTGGAAACATCGTCATAGGACTGGTCGGTCCTATCGCACATATTTGAAATTCACAAAAATCAAACTAACACTTTATTATTACTTCAGCCGATATGCCCCATTGCCGGCAACCGAAATATTCCATGCGGGCCAAGTTTAGCCTCCTTATGATTCTTTTTATTGCCGACAACCTTTCTCAGGATGAGGTCCCTAACCTTGAACTCTTTTGGGCTGACCTTCTTGTTATAAGCCCTAGAAAGTTGTTGCTGGTATGCCCCCAGCCGAATTGCTGTTCTCTCGCACGTTGCAGGTGGATTTCAACAACATTTTCATGTTTTTTTACATAGGCTTCAACTTCCTTTTGCATGTAAGGCCAAAAGAATCCCTGCGATATTGCTCTATGGACAAGGGATCTGCTCCCTGCATGGCTTCCACATCCGCCTTTGTGGACCTTATAAAAAAATTCTTTAACCTGGGAAGGATGTACACATCGTAATAGGGGTTTAGTTAAAACCTTTCTGTATAGATGGCTTTCTACCGACAGGCAGAACCTGGCCAACTTCAGTCTGATCTTGTGTGCTTTCTTTTTATCTTCAAGGATCTGAGATCTGCTTACTTAGGCTGAGCTCTTCTCTTCTCGAACTTAATCATTTAGGCCGAGATCTTGTCTTTTGGAATCTGGGATCTTCTCACTTTAGGCTAAGCTCTTCTTTTCTCTTTTCGGACCTAATCATCTAGGCTAAGATCTTGTCTTCTGGAATCTTGGATCTGCTCACTCAGGCTGAGCTCTTCTCTTCTCGGACCTAATCATCTAGGCCGAGATCTTGTCTTCTGGAATCTTGGATCTACTCACTTAGGCTGAGCTCTCGTCTTCTCGGACCTAATCACCTAGGCTAAGATCTTGTCTTCTGGAATCTTGGATTTGCTCACTCAGGCTGAGCTCTTGTCTTCTCGGACCTAATTATCTAAGCCGAGATCATGTCTTTTAGAATCTGGGATCCGAGATCTGGAATCTGGAATCTGGGATCTGAGCTCTTGTCTTCTTGGACCTAATCATCTAGGCCGAGATCGTGTCTTCTAGGATCTGAGATCCGGGATCTGAGCTTTTGTCTTCTCAGACCTAATCATCTAGGCTGAGATCATGTCTTCTAGGATCTAGGATCCGGGATCTGAGCTCTTGTCTTCTCGGACCTAATCATCTAGGCCGAGATCATGTCTTCTAAGATCTGGGATCCGGGATCTGGAATTAGTGATCTGAGCTCTTATCTTCTCGGACCCAATCATCTAGACCGAGATCTTGTCTTCTAGGATCCGGGATCTGCTCACTTCAGCTAAGCTCTTGTCTTCTCGGACCTAATCATCTAGGTCGAGATCATGTCTTCTATGATTTGGGATCCGGAATCTGGAATCCAGGATCTACTCACTTCGGCTGAGCTCTTGTCTCCTCGGACTTAATCATCTAGGCCGAGATCTTGTCTTCTGGGCACCAGTTTTGGTTGTGGGTGTCGACATGTCCTGTAATGGGGATGTTCAGTTGCATCACATTGTTCTGCATCATGAGGTTGACCACTGTCTGTAGATGTGTTAACATATTAGCCATGTTTTTCAGTTTCCTTGTCTTTTCTCCGACATCTGTCCCTCCATACCTGAAGGTCCCTTTCACAGTAATACTCATCTCGGCTACTCTTCTTGTTCCCTTCCCGGTCTTTGGCGACATTATTCTCCTCAGGATTCACTTTTTGCACTTTTCCGTTATGGTCCCTTCCTTCAGTGTTAGGATCTACATGCCCCTCCTCCTTATCGTGGATGTCATTTCGAATCCTCACTTCCTGTTCGTTGTTGGCCATCTATCCTTACTAAGTTCCCACAGACGGCGCCAAATTATGGGTGTTGATTTCTGACCACACAACCAAAGAGGGAACTCAGCTGTAGAGCACCGGCAGAATAGATTAAGCCCGAACAACCTGTCACAAAAAGATAAGAATCTAGCGGTGGTTCGTCCACCCGGGGGCACTACGACGATCAAGTCAGTAATCAATCTCTCTCAAAGATAACGAATAGTACTTAACTCACTAGACAGAACGTAAAAAGTATACTTTAGACCCATGGGGGTGCCTCATTTTTATAGTGGTCAGTGTCCAACTTCCCCTGGAAGTCTTACTTCATGGGACTCTATCCTTACTAAGGATAACATCTATCACAACTCACACTATTCAGATTAAGATGAACTCCATCAAGAGTCTCATCTCTATCCAAATAGGTAGCTTGATGTCATCTAGGACTCTAGTCCTCTATCCAAAATATCTCAAATTCCGTATTATCGCACCATATCTCGGCACTATGGTCCACCCACGTGGCACCTTGGCTAACAACCTCGGCCACGTGGACTACCTAAAAATATGTCCCCACACATTCATGCATAAATTTAACTTGAAGAATACATATATGTAATTTAAATCTGTTTTCAAAAAAATAAATCTAAACTATTCATTAATATTTTTAAATAAATTCTAGAAAAAAATTATAAATAGCTACAACAAACAAAACATCACATCCAATCTATAATCATTATACTCTTCTTTCACAAAAAAAGCAAAAAAAGCTAAAAAGCCAAAAAGTCTTTCCCAAACTAAGCTTTTTAGCCCAGGCTAAAATAGTCAAAAAGGCCAAAAAATCAAAAAGCCAACCCACTTCCTAAACGGAGGCATAGTCTCTCCATGTGAAAGCAGCAAGAATATTAAGGTTCTGTTTGGAACGATTTTCAAACGTTGATTCTATTCCCACATTTGAATATGATGTTTGGATAGGTATGTGGAACTAATTTTTCACAACTCTGCAGAAAACTCTGTCTGAGACATGATTTTCATTTTTTTTTTTTTTTTGAAATTTGGCCTAACTGGTCGTCCCACCGGTCGTTCTGCAGGTTGACCGGAACAGCGCAAATTTTTTTTTTTTTGCAATTGATATGTTAATTTTTATATATTCGAAAAAAATATTTTCTGAACTTTTTAAATTTTTATATGTGCTTTAATAGAATTTTGAGTTATATGTTTGGTTATGAGTTGTAAGTTTTTGTATAAAATATCATATATCACATCAAAAATTCCCCACTCAATTCAAAACTCTTTTCAAAACTCTTTTACCAAACAAATTTTTCACACTCAAATTATAATTTCAAAACTCACAAATTCAAAATACAACTCCTACTCTCAAATTATATTTACAAAACTCTACCAAACGCAACCTCAAATTGTCACCAAGACGTAAGCCTAACATCATATGGTTTTCTACATCATTAGCCTAGCTAGTAATTTCCTTCTATAGATGTATATCACCATGTTGGGAGTTGCTATTTGTATGCACAAAAACCAAAAAAAAAAAAAAAAAACAATTTTTTTGGCCCAATCACGGGCCTCCACCTCACTGGGGGTCACCCCAGTGCGGGTATAAAGCATTTTTGATTTTAAAATATGCTTATTAGTAATTATTATTTTATTATGATTTAAACATTAAATACAATTATTTTTATATCCAAAAAAAAAGCACCATTAGATGGAATAGAAGTTTTATTTATTTTTCAATTAAAAAGTTAGAATTTAAATTTTTTATTAAAAATTAATCTAATAAAGCCTAAAAGTAAAAAAAAATCAGTGTGTTTAGTTTGAATTTTCTGGATTAAGTTTTTTAAATATTGAGTTTTTTGATTTTCGTATTTTTTTTGTTTTTAGTGAATATTTTTAAAATTTTAAATATTTTTTTTACTTAAAAAAGTAAAAAAATTGTGAAAAAAAATTTTCAAAAATTAATAAATACATAAAAATACAAAAAATGTACTGAATTCTTGTATTTTTGATATTTAGTGAATTTTTAAAAGATTTTTTTACATTTTTTTACTTTTTAGGTATATTTATGTTAGGTGTGTCTAAAAAGTAAAAAAAAAATTCTTAAAATATTAAAAAAATTCAGTAAAAACAAAAAACATAGAAAATAAGAAAGTAGAATTTTCTGAAAGTGTTTTTGGAAAAATGAAACCAAGCAAGCTAGGGATTTTTAGTTTAAGATTTCTAATATTAGGGTTATAAAATAAAGAATATGCAACATTTTCATAATAGGTGGATCCCTCAACATTTTCATAAAAAAAAATTTAACTCTTCACAAAGAAATACATTTTTTCACGGAGAAATTTCAAATTTTCAAAGAGAAATTTCTGTTTTAAAAATAGTTATAATTACGTTATTTTTTTGGCTACTTTTAGTTTTAAAAATAGCTTTCCCTTTTATTTAAGCTGTTAATTACATTATTTCTTGGCTATTTTTAGTTTTAATTTTTAAATTGTTGTAATAGTTTTTAATGCTATTATTTTTTTTAATAATTGTTTTTGGAATTTTTTTTTTTGAGGTTTTTCTTCTATTTTTAAGTTGTTTTCAGCTGTCAATTCATTTTTTTTTATTGTACTTTTTTTTGGGGTATCTTACGCGTTTTCTCAATTTCTGTATTTATTTTGTTGAGTTTTAATTTTTTAAGTAGTTGTTTCCCGACCTTAATTCACCTTTTTTTAATATTTGTTTTTCTTATGTGTTTTCAGCTGTTAAGTTATTCGGTGGTGTTACATATATCAATTAATATATTAATTAGTGTATTAATACTAATTATTATTAATCTTACTCATTATACAAATTACAAATGCTAAGAACTCTTAAATTATAACACATTATCAATTGATACATTAATTAGTACATTAATTGATACATCTATACTATATACTAAGCAAAAGGGGATTTTTAACCCCAAGCTTTGTGAGAGCTCCAATCTTCCAATCTAAATTTCCTGATTTTTTGATTTAAAAAAAAAAAATCTTAGCATTTATTAATATCTCCTAACTCCCAAGTCTTACCTTTATAATAACACTTTAATGCATTAAGAACAAGTATAAAAAAAATTCTTTAAAATTCAACACATATGAATTCCTTGAAAAGTCTCAACACATATAATTATTATCCCTCATAATAACACTTTAATGCATTAAGAACAAACATAAAAAAAAAATTCTTGAAAAATCCAACACATATGATTATTATCAAAATATTAAACTTTAATATAATATAAAAAAGGAAAAAAATAAGACATTTAAAAAAAAAAAAACATTTAAAAATCACAATTCACATATAGAGATAATTATAAACACAATAAAATAGGAGAGCATTCATGTCTACACTTTTTTTATAAGATCTCTTCCATTATAAAAAGATAATACTTTATTTCTCTCATCTTATAATCTAGATATATATATATTATATATACTATATATTAAGCAAAAGAGGGTTTTTAACCCCCAAAGTCTGTGAGAGCTTCAATATCCCAATCTGAATTTTTTAAATTTTTTATTTTTTATTAAAAAAAAATTCTCAGCATTTATTGATTTGGTCAAAATCCTCTGATCAGCATTTATTAAATTTTTTCAATTCACATGTCTTTCCACATGCCTGCATTTATTGATTTGGTCAAAATTCCCTAATCAGCATTTAAAATCCCATCATACAAATAATTATAGATACAATCCATGTATAGTTATTGCAGTACCCTTTTCAACTTCTCCCATACACTATGGTTAGTGATAAGATTGTTAAATTATTTTATAAAAAATCTTTTAAAATATAATTTATATATTAAAAAAAAGGAAAATTTACCCATAAGTCCTAGTTTTTTAAAAGTTGAACCATTTAGTTCTAAAAGTTTTCTTATGCTCCATTTAGTCCCATTTGCACATCAATCTAATGTTCGAAACATTAATCTGATGTTCGAAATCTAATGTTCGAAACATTAATCTGATGTTTGAAACATTGTAAAGGTACCTTTCAGTCTATAAGAAAACTTTTAGGACTAAACAGTGTATAAGTTATTAATTTGGGATTTATTAGTGCATCCCCCTAAAAAAAATCTAAAACAAATATAAAATATCTATAATTATCCCGTGCATAACACGGGTGATAGGCTAGTATAATATTATTCTAAATTGTTTTCAATTTTATTCTAATTTTTACCACTGTCCCAACGGTTAATCAAGCTTTTTTTTTTTGGCCGTTAAATTATTTTTTTTTTGTTAATGCAGTTGGTAACGCAAGTGTTTTTAATGCAGCTGGAACAGTGCTACTGCCGGAGAGGATCCAAATCCCAATTCTCCGAAAGTTAAAGGTCAGTTGAAGGGGTTGAACAGTCCGGCAAAGGATTGTCGTCAGCATCCTCTAATCGCCCGAAAAAGGTATCGAATTCCTTCAATTGAAACCATTTTTATTTTGTTTTTCTTATTAGCACAATTGATATATTGAAATTAGGGTTTTGATTGACTCAAATGCGATTCGAATTTCATAAATTGCGAGATACTTGAATTAACCTTGTGGTTTCTATACACATGCATGTATGTTCTGATATGGATGATTGACGATGTATATATAGAAACTGATATTAGCTACTGATTTAATAGAATGTTACTTGATTCCACCAAAATTCTGAAAATTAGGCCTTGTTTGATTAGCAGGATTAATAATGAGGAGATAAATAATCTTTGAAATTAGTGTAGGATTGATTATCCAATTGGAATAGTGGAATAAATAATAATAGATATAAAAATATATAATTTCTATTATATGTTTATTAATAAATACATAAAAATACGAAAAATGTACTGAATTTTTGTATTTTTTTTACATTTTTAGCATTTAGTGCATTTTTTTATTATATTTTTTAAGTATATGTATATTAGGTGTATTTAAAATTAAAAAAATATTTAAAATATTAAAAAAAATTTAGTGAAAACAAAAAAAAAATACAAAAAAAGAAAAAGTAAAATTTTATGAAAAGTGAAACAAACAAAGTGCTTAAATTTATTTTTATTATTATTTTTTTTTTTTTGTGGTCAAGATTGGGTGGTTAGAGGAAGGAAAATGGAACTCTCTCGACATCAATCAGTGATTGGAAAAGGTTAAATTTTCAAATCTTTAGTACATATCACTTCTTTTCTATTAAAAAGCAAAGATTTCGGCATCTCAAAACCAATCTTCTCTTTTTGTAAAATTTCTGAATTAAATTTCTTCTTTCCACACTTCATCCTTCTTATTGATTCACTTCGTGTTGTTCCTATGCTTTCATCTTTCTCTCACCATGTTTCTTTTCTTCACCCTAATATTTTCTAAGTTGATGTATATCAATGGTGCTAATTACAGTACGCCACTGGAGGAGGCTATATACAGATACTTCATAAATTTCTTTCTTTCTTTTTTTTGTGTTTTTATAATTTATACATAAATGTAAACTAGTCGAAAAGTGATGTTGGAATGGCTCAATCAAATTAAAGCTCTCATTTGTTGGGACTTTTAGTCTGATTGAGCCGTGCCAATATCACAACCAAAATCTATATATATATATATATCATTTTGCTAATTATTGTAGTTTAAATATTAACAAAGTTCAGCAACTTACTATATATGCAAGTCTTTCTTAAAATGTTAAAAGAATGATTATCTATATGCTTCGTGATATTTTTGTGGACTTAGCGGGTTGATATTGCCAAAAAGGATGATGAAGTACCAATCATGCTTATACAAAAAAAGAAAGAACACTATTGGATTCTTTCACTTCTTCTTCTTCTTCCTTTATTCCAATATTCTTTTTTTATTATTATTTATGAATACTTGCAATTTTGATTTGCAGGTTTTATCATGTGGTCCCAATTTTGCTCGTTCCATGTAGTTTTGATATTAAGATGCCATTCCAATTATATATAATCTATAATGAAGAGTGAAGTCGTTCCTTTTCTCATGTCACATGATAATATTTTTTATTTAAAAAACAAAATTACACAAAGAAGTGAGTAAGAGCATCTCCATCAATCTTGTTAAATCTTACTTTTAGTGGAAATAGCTAGCAAAATAGAAGAAAATTTGTTTCAATAGCCTCGCTCTATGCTCGGTAGTTTAATATGGAGCTACAGCTGCTAGTTAATTCTAGCGAGGCACTGTGGCACTGCTAACCATGTAAAAAATAAGGAAAAATGAGAAATTGGTGTATATTTGGGAAAAAAAAATTAATTAATAATAAATTTTTTTATTAAAGCCATAATTTTTTTTATGAGTATGTAATTATTTTGAAAAATTACATTTGATTTGTTTATACTTGCTTGTTAATAATATTTTAATGAAATAGAATTTTAGAATAGAGAATTTGATGAAGTGTGTATATAAAAAAGAGACTAGCTAAAATACAAAAGTGAATTTTGAATTATAATTTAGCTCGAAATTTGTTGAGGCTGATGCTGATGCGGATGTTCGAAGACTTGAGAACCCATGACCATATATTTAAGGTAAGAAGACTCATGCCACTTAATCTAAATACACATTATAATATGAATTTCATTACTATTTTATTTTATTCTTGCTTATTTAAATTAAATACGTATCGCATGTGCCATCTGGTAGTATAAGGTATCGTTTAGGATGTTGGCTAATTTAGCTAAATTTGTCACAAAAAAGTAAAATAGACTAAAAAATTAATAAGACAAAATGACAAATCCAAAATATAATCATTTTATTTTTCTCTCATAAAAATAAAAAAAAACAACCCAAACAAATTTTTTAACCTGAACTAAAATAGCTAAAAAAGAAAAAACCAACCCAAGTCAAAAAATTATGTACTATACATTGTTTTTTCTTGCGACCATCTTCTCAATTGCAACTCTTTCAAGTTAGTTAGCCCGTCTGTTTTAGTTTTAAAATTATAATTTGAGTGTGTAGTTGTATTTTGAATTTGAATCATGATTTGAAAAAAGAAAATTTATTTAGTTATGAGTTTTGAAAATAGTTTGGAATGATTTGCAATTTTTTTTTTTTTTTTTGTTGATTGATTGATATATAGAATGTGAGAGGAAAGATGAGACATAAGAGACAAAAGTGATTGATTAATTGATAATAATAAAAAATATATTAAAAAAAGAGAAGAAAAGAGTTTTGAAAGTAATTTTGAATTATATTTTAAAAATATATTTGATTAACATGTGACATCCAAATTATAATTTAAAAATAGAGCTTAATTTTGAAAAGTAAACCAAACACTACTTTAATTTTCAATAATGCTTTAATTTCTTTGCATACGTTGTATGGGTTTATTTTATTTATCGTTAGTGCTACATGCACCAATTGATATACCAACTAATGTACCAACATATTTTAGGTCTTTATTATTGACCCTACCCATTATAAAAATTACAAATATCTAAAATCTCTAAAATTATGTCATATCATCTATTAATATACTAATTGAAAATATCTAAATTATGTCATTGGTTGCTTTTTCTTTTTCTTTTTCTTTTTCTTTTTTTTCCTGCTCCTCCAATCACTCCCTGACACATGGCAAAGGGGGTGAGGGGGTGACCCCCAAAAGGGGGTCTCAAGTATTATTCTTGATATATATAACATTATTCTTGGTCTATTCCATACTTATGTTGATCGGGTGTGTGGGTATTTTTTATTTTTCATTCGGCTTATAAATTTAATTTTAGATTTTTTTTTATTAAAAGGTTTAAAATATTTTATCAATAAGAGCAAGTTGGCGTAAAATGACGAAATTATCTATGTATATGTATATTTCTCAAACCAAAACCTAATAACCCGTCTCCTCTCTCTGCGCTCTGGGTTCCTCTCTCTGTCTCTCTAAAACCCTCCCATCTCTCTCCCACCGTGTCCTCCTTTTCTCTCCCTCTCTGCCGCCGTCCTCTCCCTTCTCATTCTCCGCCGCCACCGGCAGAGGCTTTTCCTCCTTCGATTTAGTCACTGATCGTAGCGGATACCGGAGTTTCGAACCTGATGGTTTCATTATCCCACAATACATCTAGCTTTCTCTCTTTACTTTCAGTAGGGCGTAACGATCAGATCTTCTGTTTCGGAAGGTTGTCGAAGAGCTTCAATGTACAGCTCGTACTTGCAGAGGAGCAAAGGTTGAAGTTGAATAGAGAAAAAAAAAGTGAAGTGAGAGAGAGAGAGAAAAACAAATTTTGGTCTGCCATTTGCAGTTTCATCATTTTTTTTTTAATCTTCATTGTCTTTTATGTTTATGTATGTATGTATATTTCTTATTTTATGTATATGTATGTTTTTGTATATTTGTTCATTTTTGTTCTGTACATGTACATTTGATCTGCAGTTTTTGTTCTTTTATGTATGTATATGTATGTAAAGTGAAGTTGGAGAGAGTTTTTTTTTTTTTTTGTATATTTGTTTTGATCTTATTTTATTTACGCTTTTTTTTTTTCGTGTTTTTGTGTTCAAATTGCAATCTGATAGGTATATATTTGTGTGTATATGTGCAAAAAGATCTGGAGTTGGTTGTTTGATCATATTTGATCTGATTTTTTTATATAAAAAAAGTAGGAAGAAAAGATTGTTCAAAAAAAAAATTTAACAGATCAGATCTGAGAAACTCTGTTGCTCTAGTATTTTGGTAGAACTGTGGTAGATCTAGATATGCGGAGAAGGCGTACTATTACTATTATTATTACTGTTACTGTTACGATTATTATTATTATTTATATATACACTATAAGAAATTTTACTTTTGCCAATTAAAATTTTAGTAACTAAAAGTCTTATTTTAGTCACCAATTGCTTTTGGCGACCAATATATTTGGTTGCCAATAGTTCATCAAGGAAGACAATCGGCGACTAAAATTTTTTTAGTAGTCAAAAGTAACCTATTAGCAACTAAAACTTTAGTCGTCGTATATTTTTTAACAATAATTAAATATATATTTTTTACTTTTAGCGAGTAAATTATTTAGTAGCCAATTGAGCATGTATGTTTGGCAACTAACTATTTGGTAGCTAAAAGGGACTTAGGCCTCGTTTGGGAATAGACTTTTTTGGTAACTTTTTGATTTTTTGACTAAAATGTGATGTAAAAAAAAACTAGTATTTTTGGAATGACTTTTTGACTTTTTACGAAAAGATGTGCAAAAAGTAGAGAGAAAAAAGAATCTTTGACTTTTGGTATAGGTTGTTGACTTTTTGATTTTTTTAATAATTTTTTGACTTTTTGACTAAAAGGGACACTTGCCAAACGAGTCCTTATTGGTGACTAAAACTTTAATCGGCATATATTTTTTAATAATATATATATATATTTACTTTTAGCGACTAAATTAATTAATAGTCAATTGTGCATGTATGTTTGGCGACTAATTATTTAATAGCCAAAAGTTTCACTTTTTGAGAATTGGCAACTAAAAATTTAGTAGTCAAAAGTTTCCTTTTTATAATTGGCGCCTAAAAGTTTAATAGCCAAAAGTTTCATTTTTTTACAATTGGCGACTAAAGTTTTACTAACAAAAAGGCAACCTGTGATATTTGTTTAGTTACTAAATGGTCTCATTTAGTTTTTATAATTTATTCTGTAATATTTTTTGCGTCACCTGTAACCTACGCATATACAAAATTATTCATTCATTCATTTGATTCTCAATCATTTAATAAAAATATTTCTCCACAACTTGTAGCATTCAATTTCCAACCATATACAAAACTTAACTATTAACCGTATATATCAAAGAAAATAAGAATTTATAAACATAGTATAATTTAACAAATACATATACTATCCAAACTAACAATTAAACTCCAAGTTAAACAAAATCTTTCTTCTTTTTTTTTTAAACAGCGAAAAAGAAAAATTTATTGAAAATGATCAAGCGAAGATACATTGACAATCATCAATAAAAAAGGGGGAGCAGAGAGCATCATAACAAAACTACCCAATCTTAACTAGGTTGGCATCAAGAAGCATGTCTAATCATATGCTAGCACCATCCAAAGTTGGTAAGACACCAACACAAAAAGCAAAAACTATAAGAGAAAGCAACAGATCTACAACTAAAAGGAAGCCTCAGCAGCAAAGATTTCTGAATCAGCAGCCCAGAACAAGTCTACTCCCCAAACTGCCTCTGATTTGTCTGAAATTGAACAAGAAGTCTTCAATAGTGAAATGAAAATCCTTGAATTTGTGATTCAACCAAAGTGCAACTCTAATCTTAATCAAATCACACAAGTCCTCCAACTTAGGTGTAGCAGATTGGAAAATATACTTATTTCTAAGCTTTCATAGTGACCATAAAACAACCAAAGGAATAACCTTCCAAAGCAACTTTTCCTTTTTGTTCAGTTTATCCCAATCCCACCAATGTAGTACAACTTCCACAGATCTTAGTACACTACAACAAAAAAGGTCTTTGGGGACGAAAACGCATGACGAAAAAAAATTTCATCTCCAAACATACATGTTTTAGAGATAAAAGTAAGATTTTGTCTCCAATTGTAGTACTTTTAGAGAGAAATCCAAATTTTGTCACCAAATGCTTAAAATCAATAAACCAATAGGTGACGAAAATTTTATTCGTCTCTATATTTTATTTTTCGTCGCAAAAAAATTTCCCGCCCTTGGAAAATTTTGCGGAATATTTGGGCGCCATTTTAGAGACAAAAATTTTCATCACCATTGTACAAAATTTTTCGTGAGGAAATAATTTCGTCTCCTATAGTTTTATTATGCAAAACGACATTGTTTCATGCTATAAGTGAGAAGTCCTCTTTGTTTGCCCAAATCAGTTCCTATTTTGCAAAGCTCTTTTTGGGTTAGACATGAGTACTTGTTTAAATAGATTTTTCTATCACCATTGCCACCACTCCAACACTACCACCATCTCTACTGCCACAGATTCATTACCACCACCACCTCTCATCCACTTCCATCGCCACAACCGCCACTACTCCACAACCATTGTCGCCACTACTCCACTACCACTATCACTCCACCACTACTGTCACTACTACCACCACCTATCTTCCACCACCGCCATCACCACTTTACCACTGTCACAACTAACTCTCTTCCACCACCACTACCACCACTGCCACTGTCGCCACTTTACCACCACCACCATCACCTTTACACTACCACCGCTACTATTTCACCACCACCATTACCACCACTGTCGCTACTTTACCACCGCCCCTGCCCCCGCCACTGCATCACTACCATTACCACTATCACCTCTCCACTACTTTCACCACCACCACTAGTACCATTGCCCCACTACTACTATTACCACCACTGCCGCTACCATTTTTTTTCCACCACCACTGCCTTACTCTACTACTACTGTTGCCGCCACTCCACATCCACGCTCCACGCTCCACTACCACCACCACTAGCACTCCACCTCCATCGAACCCATTTAATGGAAAATATTGAAAAAATATTTTTTTAATATTTTCGACAATTATTTTTTAATATTCCCATTGAATCGATTTCATTTAGTTTCAGTTTTTGAAAATTATTTTTCAAGTTTCAATTCTTATTTTTTTACTTTTTAGTGAACTTTTTTAATATTTTAATTATTTTTTTAATTGATTAAATATTGAAAATTTCACTAAAACTTTTTTTAAAAAAATACTAATTAAAAACTTGAAAAAATAATTTTTAAAAATTGAAACAAATTTTTAATACAAGACCTATTTTTGAGTCGTTCAAACCTGCCTGTTTACCAAGTCTGGAAAAAAACAAAAAAAACAAAAAAAAAACCATTATTCCCAAATTTTCCCTAATTTTTCTTCTTCTCAGTCGCGCTTATCTCTCTCTCTCAGTCGTTTTGTATTTTTTTTCCCCTTTAATTTTCAGCCACTTTTTCTTTTGTTGCATAACCCTAACCCAACCCGTTTTTGAGAGAGACGCAGAGACAAAACGACGTGGAGACAAAGGCGCTGTGACTCTGGCAGACAACTCCGGCAACTAGGCGAGGGGAGGCGACCGCAAGGCAAGGGAAGGCAGCGACCGACGAGGTCCCTTTCATCTTCATTTTGATTTGTTACTGATATATATATATATATATATGATTTCTTGCCATGGTTTGATTTGTTGTTGATTTGTTAAATGGGTTTGATAAATACTTTGATTAATAAGTTTTATGGGTTTAATGATTTAGGGTTTGTTGTGGATTTTTTTCAATCATCATTCTCATTTGTTCCTATTATATATTTATGATTTCCTGGGCAAAAATTGTTGTTGATTTCTTAGATTTGTTGTTGATTTCGGACATGGATTTGATAAGTGGAAAAGAAGAATGAAATGGTTTTGATGATGTTTATTCTATTAAAGATCTAATCTTGTTCATAGCCTAGTTTAATAAACTGATTCCTCAAAAAATCTAATTAATTAAGTTTATTCTATCAACCAGCTGATGTTTTATGGGTTTGATGATTTAGTGTGTGCTTTTTTTTTCCTCGAAATAACTAAGTTAGTGTTGAAATGTTACAATTTGGTTGGTTTAAATGTGGGTTTTTGAATTTTTGTATTAAAGCTCACTTTTTAGAATCATTAGTATTAATACAAATACAGAATTCCTTTCAAGCTCCTACATAGTTTATGAGTCAGCTAGTTGTGTTTCATGTTTTGTGTAATGATTTTTGTTTTTTGACCTACTTCAAAAAAATTTAACTTGCATAATGTGCTTCCTATGAATTTCTAATGTTATTTTAAAGAGAGATAGAGCATTTAGTGCAAACAGAGCTAATGGAATTAATTGTGATTTGATTTGATTTGAAACTACTTTTTGATTTGTTCCCTAGTTGAATTCTCTTAAATATGGAATTAATTGTTTCCCTCCATGTGGAGAAATTGGAAATGGAATATGGGATTCTTGGTTTATGTCCCTATTAGAATAGGTGAATCTCACATTCTAGTGCAAACAGAGCTTGCCATCTGTTATGCTGTAATAACGAATTTTACCGGCAATTTAACACTTTTCTTGTTGCACTTTGTAGACTACAATTGCTTGTGAGAAGGTGGTAAAGCTGTCTGGTAATTTGTTTGCCTCCTTGAAATGGCATATGACATTTAACTTTATTTTTTTCATCAGTTAGTGCCTTCTTTAACTTACAGGTGAAGGAAATGGATGAACTTAGTTAAGGTTACAACATAGTGGGACTTTCTCAGGTGAAATAGAAGTCGCTATGAATGTTTCTTTCTCATGTCGTAGTTTATATTTGATCATGAGTCATTTAGTAGCTAGCTGTTCTCCCTAAGCTATGCTAAAGTCCTTATTTTGTTTGCTTACTGTGTTTCTTTATGTGTTTGACTGTTTTGGGAATTATATATCAGAATCTTTGCAAGAAACTAAATTGGTTACCTTATCTTTGCTGCAATTCATTGCTTTCTTCTGACACCCTTATTTTCCTAGCATAGAACTGACTTCTGGTCTGCATATGAAACTTAATTTTGTGGCCTCTTATTTTTCTTGTTTGAGACTGGTGAAGAATTTCATATCATTGGCAAGTCCTCATGCTGGGACAGCTTCTATTCCATTTTGTGGAGTAAGTGATCCTTTTTACACTTGTTGTTTTTGGTCTTGATGCTTCATAATTTTGATTTTTTAATTTGGACTAGTATAAAAGGCTAAACAACTTTATTTAGAAGGTGACATTAAAAAGATAAAACTTTAGAAAGTCATGTGATGTAGAGTAAACCTTAACTAGAAATAGAAAATTAACCCTAATCTTTTGATTAAAAAGATAAACTTTAGAAAGTCATGTGACGGAAAAGTAGTATTCTAACCATTAAACTTAACGTAGTAGTACACAAAATGTATAAAATACCCTTTTTCTTTGAGTTTAATAACAAAAATATTTTATTTTTTTCTATCGGTTTTACTTAACAAAAATAAGCAAATGGTTTAGATTGAAAGTATAATTTGTTAAGGATGGCACCAACATCAAAAGAAGAACAAAAACTCAGGCTTTTTAATGGTGAAATTTCTTGACTTGGGCCTGCTAACCGGTTCCTAAAATTCTTGGTCGACAACCCCTATGCCTTTAAAAGGCTGGAATCTTTGCTTTTTATGTGCACCCTTCAGGAGGAGGTTTCAATGATTAAAGATTCCCTCACAACCTTAGAGGCAACAGATTGTACCTCTAGAATGCACATTTTGTTTATTTGTGAGTCTCTTTGCTTGTAGCATTTCTTATCAAAATTTTTGTGGGGTATATATATACGAACGAATATATTGACTATGAGTATATCTAGACTCTAGAGCAATATAGTTCAATCCTTGACCCGTATAAGGAGAATAGATACATTCTCTTGAGGTGTATCCAAAGTTCAATTTGGAATTGGAAAATTGGACTGCAATTAACATTTCCTTTTTCCCTCTTAGTTTTTGGCCTTATATCATGTGTATGTTGAGTGTGACAGATCCAAAACTTGATTAAGCTGCCTAATTAGGTGTGATGAACATGTACTCTTCCAATGCAATGATATTGAAATTTGAACTAATATTCCATTTGCTTGAAAAACTGTACAACTTTGGTTAGTCAACAAGGGACCTTGGGCAGTGCCCTTGCTGGAGTGGGCCTGTGCCCCATTGCAAGTGAGCTTTATAATTATGACTTTGGTTAATTTAAAATTGTAACCAAACTTTTTTTAAGCAAATAAGTACCTAACTGCTATTAGTATTATTTTGGATCTTTAGTTTCTATTATGTAATATTGATATAAATCATAGAGTACAACACACCATACACTATCATATTCTAGCAACATCTGATGTAATATTCATTTGAAATATCGGTTACGCTCTTCAATCTTCTTCTCATTCTCTCTCTCAAATCTCTCCCTCTCTTTGTTTTTCCATTCATTTTAACTCGGATCGCCTCTTTGATGGTTCAAATGATTCCCCTCTCTCTCTCTCTCTCTCTCTATAACAATACACAATCCATCTCTTTCAGCTATTTTTTTTTCCTAATTAATGTTCGGTTTGCTTTTGAATTGCCATAGTTCTCTTTCTCTCTCTATTGGAAGAGTACAATCTATCTGGAATTACACTACAAGTAAATTTCAAAGGTGAGTGTCATAAAATCTATCTGGAATTACACTGCAGGTAAAATTTATAGTACCACTTAAATGTTCCTAGGCTGGCAAAATCAATGTCTAGAATGTAAGCATCTCACCATCATCTTCTCTGGCTCCTTAAAATCAATTTGCTTGTTTCTAATTTTTGCTGTAATGGGAAGAAGAATTGTAGAATAAGGTAGGCAATGTTGCAGCCATTGATTATGAATATCAGAGCTTGAAACTTATTTTTTGCTGCTGACATATGTTCTGTTCATGTCAGCAATTAAAGCTTTTAGGGATTCAATTGTAATCTCCAACCAAATTATCTTGGTTTAGCACCTAACTTATTATTGATTACATCCATGATGATCACTTAGTGCATAATGAACTTGATTTCACCTAATAAATCACCTTCATGCTTTTTATTGAGTTAGAAAATTGAACAAAAGAAGTAGCATCCTTTACCTCATATAATAAACCACCTTGTGCCATTCACAAGTCAGAATTAGCAGATACACGGACATGCGACACGCTGTCAAGACAATTTTTAATATGTACATGACACGATACGCTTGGAAAATGTTAAAAATATTTTTTAAATAAATTTATTATATGTCGAAGATAGGAATGGTTTATTCAATGGTAATAATAAATAAATAACAACAACAACAACATAATACTAATTAAATTAGAAAGTCATATATTCCACAAGAAGATTCATTTGAATGTTTTGGCCTCAGGTTTTGTGGATCTTGTAATTGAGTTTGATCTTAAGGTGACTCTTTTCAAAGGCCTTAGACAGGAATTGACGAGCAAGAATCTTCTACATATTGATATATATATATATATATATATACACGCATGTACACAATCACACACGTCGATGAGGTTGAGGGTGAGCCTACTGAAAACCCATAACGGTCTTAAGAGGTTGAAAGTGAACCTACTAAAAACCCGGATATTTTATATTTGTTGTATGGGCTGTTGGTAGAGGTTGCGGGTGAACCTACTAAAAACCCATGTATATTGTTTTATTTATTGTAGCATTATTGAAAACCTATATATGTTAAATACAAATGCAACATCAAGAAAAAAGAAAAAAGAAAATGAAACATAACCAATTAAATATCTAATACATCTTCATAATTCATAATAATATATGCATGGATATAAGACGGGACTACCGGTTTGAAAACTATGAAAAAAAATACACTTTTTCAAACTAAGTCTAAAAATACACTTTTCCAATACTTAGGTTTGAAAATAGGCCATCGAAGGCTAAAATCGTGAAAAAGCCATGAGAAGGCCCGGGAACACCCCTAACACCTCGGGAGGGACCAATGTAAGTTGTGGAAACTTACGAAACTAATACGAGACTCCCGGTTTGAAAACTAAGTCGAAAAATGCATTTTTTCAACACTTAAACTTGAAAATAGACCATCGGGAGGAAAATAGTGTAACAGCCACAAGAAGGCTCGAGGAACACCTCAAACACCTCAGGAGGGACCAATGTAAGTTGTGAAAACTTACGAAACTAGCACGGGACTCCCGGTTTGAAAACTAAGTCAAAAAATGTACTTTTTGAATACTTAAACTTGAAAATAGGTCATCGGGGGGCCAAAATCGTGTAACAGTCACGAGAAGGCCCAGGGAAGACCTCAAACACCTCGGGAGGGACCAATGTAAGTTGTGAAAACTTACAGAACTAGTACGAGACTCTCGGTTTGAAAACTAAGTCTAAAAATACACTTTTTCACACTTAAGCTTAAAAATAAGCCATCGGAGGCCAAAATCATGTAACACCCACTAGACGGCCCGGGGAACACCTCAAACACCTCGAGAGAGACCAATGTAAGTTGTGAAAACTTACGGAACTAGCAAGGGATTCCCGGTGTGAAAACTAAGTCAAAAAATGCACATTTTCCAACTCTTAAGCTTGAAAATAGGCCATCGGGGGCCTAAATCATTAAACAACCACAAGAAGGCCCAAGGAACACTTCAATCACCTCGGAAGAAACCATTGTAACTTGTGTAAACTTACGGAACTAGCACGGGACTCCCGGTTTGAAAACTAAGTCCAAAAATGAATTTTTCCAACACTTAAGTTTGTAAATAGGTCATTGGGAGCCAAAATCGTGTAACAGGCACGGGAAGACCCAGGGAACACCTCAAACACCTGGGGAGGGACCAATGTAAGTTGTAAAAACTTACGGAACTAGCACGGGACTCTCGATTTGTAAACTAAGTTGAAAAATGCATATTAAATTGTATATTTAATTGATAAGATAATAATTGTCTAACTTGCCTTTTTTTTTTTTTTTTTCAGATTCGAGATTTGATATAGACATGTTTGGCAATTTGGAGAGCACAAGCTAGCTCATTTTGTGTTTTTGTTCATATTACTTTACATGTATTTTGGTTGCGTTGTAAATTTTATATTTTTGTTGGTATTATAGGACATGTTTGGTAATCCGTACTTGATATTATATTTTTATTGATATTAGTAGACATGTTTTTTGTGAATATTAGGAGATGTGTTTGGTAATCCGCAGCGGTTCATATTGTATTTTTGTGGATATTAGTAGACATGTTTTTTGTGGATATTAGGAGACATGTTTGGTAATCCGCATGCAGTTGATATTGTATTTTTGTGGATAGTAGTGAAATTTGATTGTGATATTTATGAAAATGAATGAATTTTTGTATTGATTTGTAATAGATATTTTATTGAACAGGTTATTAAAATACGCAAGGAATTTTTGGTGAAAAGAAAATTTTAAATTTGAAAATAGTACCCCTATTTTAAAAAAATTAATTATTATTAGCGACGAAATAAAAAAATGTCGCTATTAGTTTTCAAAAAACATGACGAATAATTTTGTCACTAATGATATAGTTCCAAACAAATAATTTCGTTACATTTGCTCAATATTTCGTCGCTAAATTGAAATATTTGGTGACAAAATATTTTTTGTTATTGAAGAATTTTTTTTTTCTGCTCATTTTAGTGACGAATTTTTTTGTCACCTTAATCTATATCATTGGTGAGGAAAACTTTCATCACTAAAATCTATTTGGTGACGAAATATTTTGTCGCCAAAAACAATTAAAATAAAATATTATCTAATTTTAGTGACGAAATTGATGTTCTAGAGGACGAAAAATGCAACATTTGGAGACGAACAATTTCGTCGCCAAAAATGAAAAATAGGCAACGAAACTGTTTTTCGTCACCAGGTACTTTCAGCAACAACGTATAGGTGACAAACGTGGTGACAAAATTTTTTCGTCACAAATCACTTTAGTGACGAAAATTTGATATTTGGAGACAAAATCAATATATCACCAAAGGCCTTTTTTGTTGTAGTGGTAGAGCCCCTTGCATCTCCTACCAATTCAACATTGCAGCCCAAACCTTCCATGCGAAATGGCAGTGCAATAGCACATGGCATAAAGATTTATTCTCAGCTTTACAGAAAATAAGAGGGCTAGTGCAATAGCCCGAATCACACCAATTTTATGAAGAAAGTCGGCTGTTTTGACTCTATTTTTCTAGGCTAACCAACAAAAAAATTGAACCTTTGAAGGTGCAAATTTGTTCCAGACCAACTTCCAAGTACTACGGAGAGGACCAAGGGAGTCAACTTCACTTTGATAAGAAAAGGAGACAGAGAACTGCCTAGAACCTGTAGCCAGCCAGGAAAGATTGTCCTCCTGATCATCACCTAAACCAGTGAAAGACTACAAAAGCACTTTGAGTCTACTTACTTCTCTCTCTTCCCACTCGATCAACCTTTTTCTCAAGTTAAAATTCCAGTCCCCTGAGGCGACCTTCCTATCATACATTGATCTCAGGGTTTTGTCCTTTTTCCATCACCAATCTATACAAAATAGGAAATTCAACTTTCAAGCAATAATTGTTACACCATTTGTCCTTCCAGAAGTTAGTACTTCAACCATCCCCTACTTTAACCTGAACATTGATATAATAAAACATTATCAGATTATTTCTCCTCTCAGGTAAGGAGATGATTACTTTCCACATACAAGAGTACCTGCTACTAGAGATAGAAGAGGGGTACCAACTTTTGACATCCAGATTATATTTGCCGCAGATAATCTTTTTCCACAAAGCATCTTTCTATTTTCCAAACCTCCACCACCATTTTAATAACATATAATCATTTACCAACCTAACTCTCCTAATGCATAATCCCCCCTGTTTCACACTCTTTGCTACTTCATCCCATTTAACCATGTGGATTGGTTTTCTTGACGCTGACCCACCCCAAAGGAAGGCAGCTTGCAGCTTCTCAAATTCTCTTGCTACTCCTACAGGCATTTTAGATAGAGATAGATAGTACAATGGCAAGGTAGAGGTGACAGACTTTAATATAGTGAGCCTCCCAGAGAATGAAAGCAGTTCTTTTTCCAGCCTGCTAATCTACTTCTGACTTTGTCGAACTGGCTTCCAAGTTGCCTTCTTATTTGGATTATCCCCCAAAGGCATACCTAAATACTTTAAGGGGAATACTTTAAACAAAATCTTAATAACAAAACATATCAAGTGTACATGTTTTTCATAAACAAAAATATAATGTAAATTGTGCCCATGCAAACATCATCAATTTGTTCCAAAAACATCACTTTATCTATGCCAACATCATCAATCTGTAACAAAAAAATAATATCCATTAATACTTTATTGAATAACATTCGCATTTACAATTATAAAAAAATTTTAAAAAAATTTCATACAACTTGAAATTTATTATTTTCATGGAATCAATTACAAAATCATTTTATTTTTTAAGTACTTAGAAACTAAACAAAAACAGAAACAATGGTGATCAGGCTCATATGGAGTCAAAGCTTTTAGGGGAAACAATTTTCAATATCTCAGAAAGAATGTCATAAGATAATCCATTGGAAGGAGTCCTATGGATATCCCAGGTGAAATTTTAGAAGAAGCCCATGTTAGCAAGGAAATCATATTGATAGTCTTTTTATTAGAGAGCCCCATTGGTGCCAACGCAACAGTAGGGCAGGATGTAATTTTTGAAACTTCAAGAGGGAATATGTAATTTAACTAAACCTCGGGGGTGTAGATAATTTGCCAATCAAAATAAACAAGTACTTAAGTCCTAATGTGCCCATGAAAAAAAAACAAAGAAGTAATGTTCCCAAGATTTTCTTTTCCCAATTTTCATATTATCCAATTGTTCTATTAAGGAGATACACACTATCTCTACTTTTTGTATTTGTTTTATTATAGCTGAAATTTCATATTTGTCATAGGGAAGCTGTCCGTGACAGCCACACGATAGTTTGTGAACTGTTTTGAATTTTCGCCCTCGGAACGCCATCTTACAACTAAGTTTAAGGCGTTTTCGACTCTAACTCATAATCTATGAGTCTGAATTACATTTCATCTATTGTCACAGGTCATTTTTGTCACGAGGAAGCTATCCCTGACAGCCACACGGTAGTTCGGGGGCTGTTTTGAATTTTCGCCTCCGAAACGCCATTTTTCGACTAAGGTTAAAGCGTTTTCAGCTCTAACTCCTAACCTACGCGTGCTATTTATATTCCGTCTGTTGTCATAGGTCATTTTTATCACAGGAAAGCTGTCTGTGATAGCCACACGGTGATTCGGGGGCTGTTTTGAATTTTTGACCCTAGAACGCCATTTTTGGACTAAGTTTAAGACATTTTTTGCTCTAACTCCCAACCTACGCGTGCTATTTATATTCCGTCTGTTGTCATAGGTCATATTTGTCACGAAAAATCTTTCTGTGACAACCACATGACAGTTCAGGGTTGTTTTGAATTTTCGTCCTTAGAACGCTATTTTTCGACTAAGCTTAAGGCGTTTTCTATTCTAACTCCCAACCTACGCGTCCTATTTACATTCCGTCTTTTGTCACAGGTCGTATTTGTCATGGGAAACTATCCGTGACAACCACACGATGGTTCGGGGGGCTGTTTTGAATTTTTGCCCTCGGAACGCCATTTTTCGACTAAGTTTAAGGCATTTTCAGCTCTAACTCCCAACTTACGCGTCCTATTCACTTTCCATCTTTTGTCATAGGTCGTATTTGTCATGGGGAAATTGTCCGTGACAGCCACATGATGGTTCGGGGGCTATTTTGAATTTTCTCTCCCAGGACGCCACATGATGGTTCGAGGGCTATTTTGACTAAGTTTAAGGCATTTTCGACTCTAACTCCCAACCTCCGCGTGCTATTCACATTCCGTATATTGTCACAAGTCATATTTGTTATGGGGAAGTTGTCTGTGACGGCCACAAGGTGGTTTGGGGGCCATTTTGAATTTTTGCCCTCGGGACGTCATTTTTGGACTAAGTTTAAGGCGTTTTTGGCTCTAACTCCCAACCTACGCGTCCTATTTATATTCCGTCTTTTGTCACAGGTCGTATTTTTCATAGAGAACTATCCATGACAGCCACACGGTGGTTCGGGGGCTATTTTGAATTTTCGCCTCCGGAACACCATTTTTTGACTAAGTTTAAGGCGTTTTCGACTCTAACTCCCAACCTATGCGTCCTATTTACATTCCGTCTTTTGTCACGGGTCGTATTTGTCATGGGAAAACTCTTCGTGAAAGCCATACAGTGGTTCGGGATTGTTTTGAATTTTTGCCCCCAGAACGCCATTTTTATACTAAGTTTAAGGCATTTTCAGCTCTAACTCCCAACCTACGTGTGCTATTTATATTCTGTCTATTGTCACAGGTCGTATTTGTCATGGGGAAGCTGCCCGTGAAAGCCACACAGTGGTTTGGGTGTTGTTTTGAATTTTCGCCCCCGGAACGCCATTTTTCAACTAAGTTTAAGGTGTTTTCGGCTCTAACTCCCAACCTATGCGTCCTATTTACATTCCGTCTTTTGCCACAGGTCGCATTTTTCATGGGAAATTTTCCGTGACAGCCACACGATGGTTCAGGGGCTGTTTTGAATTTTTGCGCCCGAAACGCTATTTTTCGATTAAGTTTAAGACATTTTCGGCTCTAACTCCTAATCTACAGGTTCAAATTACATTCCGTTTATTGTCACAGGTCGTATTTGTCATGGGGAAGCTGTCCGTGACAACCATTCCGTCTTTTTTTACATAATTAATTAATTAGTAAATGAATTAATGTGTTATTTATTTTCTCCTCTTATTTGTATGATGTCAAAACAATTCCAAGTTCTCTAAAACAATAATGTCAATATGTGAAGTATTTTTGTAGAACTTTTAGTATCATATAAATAAAATTCTTCTTACCAAATAGGGCGATTACCATCTGAACCCTGCAACAGAGTTGTGAGTCGCAAAACCACATAGAGGACAAAGGTGAGAAACTACCATTTAATACTACAAAAATAAAAATAAAAAAAGAGTATGCCTAGTTTAGTCCCCATTGGATGTGGGTAGAGAAGTAGATTGATTGATTACAGACCCAACCTTTGGCATTATTTGTACAAAATGGCTACTCTCACAGAGATACTATGTTACAATATGTCAACACCACAATTATGAACAATGAATTCATAAAGCATGTAATTCACTAGCATCAAATTTGTAACCTAAAAAATTGCTAGAAAACTTGGTGAAGTTGTTTAGGTCTACTTGAACATGATTTTCTCTTGCACAACAACCAAAATAACAAGCATTAGCTATAGGGAAACAAACCACCACACAGAGACACATACACACCCAAATAAGGCAACTAGTAAAAGTAACCTTGCATGGTAGTTAGTGTAGGAAAAATATTTCTGAGAAATAAAAAGAAAGAAGCCATTCTTATTGTAGATATAGCATTAAAACTAAATACCTTAAACCAAAGACAGTGTCTTTGCCTCAAAAAACCCAATTCACTTGCTGCCATAGAAGATGAGGGTCACTTGTCTTGGACCAATCTTCCACTTTGCAAGAGTCTACTTCTCAATAATGACTTCAAAACAAGTACAACATAAAGCAATGAAAAAGATTTCAATGCTTCATGGGCATAAATCCCATACTTATTAACATCATGGCTAAATGCCAAGCATGGAAACAAAGCATAAAACATATATATATATATATATATAAATATGTGTGTGTGTGTGTGTGTGTATGAATATTTTAATATAAAAAAGAAAAGACATAATTGAATCATCTCGACAAGTAACACGCATGATACACAACTTTCTCATAACATGCATTGAATAATAATTGTGATCTTTACACGATGGTATTCCTGTAAAATACAAAAAAGAAAAACTAATGAAACAATTTACAAGAATAAACATTCAAAGTCAAACTTAAATATATGAGGCATGAAACAGATCCAGCAATCACAACATACCAAAATGTTAGCACCAATACTAGTTTCAACAGCAAATAGAGGAGCCTTGGCATATTCATGATGAAGATAATGAATAACTTCACTTTTATGAATCCAAAAAGTTAGAGTTGGCTTTTTGCCCTTTAAAATAATCTCACAAGATGTATAAATAGGTCCCTTACTAATCCTAGTTTAATCCTTAAAGTAAACCTTCAATCCAAATTCAACAAAAAATAAGACAAACAATCTCAACCATACAAAAAAAGTCAGATTATTTAATATGAGATTCTATAGGTGTAGAAATGATTGACACAAAGTTTAAAATAACTAAAGCCTAAATGGGTATAGAAACATGGAAGTAGGAAATGGTACAAAAGGTTGTATAGCAAAAACAAGTAATGTCAGCACAAACCTAAAGCAAAATCACCAGCCTAAATGCTCTACCCCAGGCCTGCTAACCAATCCCCCTAATGCAAACTTTGACTTTTTGCAAGTTGAAAATAATATCATTAATGAAAAATCCAAGGAGAGGAAAGATTCTTTGATCCACATTGTAATCCTTAACTTAATAGTCTCACACAGCTCCCCAATTTACCAACAATTTCATTTTAAATTAATGAGCTCATCAAAACAACTCAAGAGGAGCACAAGGACATTGTAGAAACTGAGTGCAACCAGTGTAATTTCTCAAAACAAAGTTGTGATTGACTTTTGGCAAAGGAATAAATTTGAATTGGTTTTTATCTTTCATGTGAAGAACTGGATTAAAAGATTATAACATGGCGCAATAATTCAAAGTCCCATAATCACATTATTCTTTAGCAAAACAGAATAACCTTGGTACAGCAGCAAGTAATATGAAAAAAATGAAAACCAGGTTAACTGAATATTTCTGTTTGCACTAAATTCTCTGAATTCAAGACAACATAGTTTTCTTCTATTAATAGTAGACAACCAACAACACTTGATACATTATATTGATCTTAACTCTTAAAGGCCTCAAAACCATAGACTTACTGCATACCTTTGTTCATCACTATAGTGGGAGTTGTAGATAAATAAAAATCACCAAAACAAACTGATGTAAACTTAGTAAAGACCATAATATCATTATCAAATATGTAATTCATCTGTGATTTAATGGAGCATGTCTAATCATGATATTATCAAACAAAAGAGGGAAAAAATCAAATTTTTTAGGAGGAAATCATTTTCTACCTGCTAGTATTGCTCATCCGAACCTTCCACTTGGACTGGGACCATGGGGCCATGCACGAGCATCTGAAAAGAGGCATAATTTCCACATCTACGAATCAAATTCACCAAAACACACTAGGAAAAAAAAAAGTCAACAAAATCAAAAACTTGTAATGAAGTATGCATACAAGTAACATTCGGATCGGAATCGATTGGATGATTGGAATTGGAAAACCATTACTTCGCATGCTCAACGTAAGGGATGTATAACGAATCCATCAATCCAAACTCTATGGCCTTAATCCAAACCCTAGGAGCAGATTAAGATCGTAAAATAAGAAAAAAAGAAGGAAGAGAAGAAACAAAGAGAGAAAGGCTTCCGAGAGAGAGTTCTTCAATGGCGAATCAAGATCTGCAACTCTAAGGAGGAATTATTGGGGGGGGAGAGAGAGAGAGAGAGAGAGTACCTTCGTGATGTTTAGATATATCGACGGGTTTGATGGATAATACAATTTTGTGGATGGATCGGTCAAAATCAAAACTTAAATACAATAGATACATAACTATATGAATCGAAATCAGTCAAAAACTTCAATCGGTAAAAAAAGCAAGCACAATGTCGAAGAAATCTACAGAAAATTAAACGAAGATTACGATATATATATACATAACTATATCTACATGTATCGAAATGAGTCAAAAACTTCAATTGGAAAAGGTCAGAGAATAACCTGAATATCGATGGGAGGCGAGACAATGGTGAGCTGCGGTGGCGATGTTCGACAGTAGAAGATTGACGAACACTGTGGTCATGTGCGATGCTGAGACGAGGGGCGGTGGTGATTGATTCTCTGTGAGGGAGAGCAAGAGAGAGAAAGAACCGTATGAAGACTAATAGATTTGAGCAAAAATTTAGGCGCCAATATGAAATATTTCCCACTAAAATTTTGAACACATTTGCTGACTAAATTTTAGTCACTGAAAATAGATTGTTGGCGACCAAAGTTTGGTTGCCAAAGATAACAAATAATTTTTTTATTTTTCATTTGGCGACTAAATGATTTTAGTAGCCAAAACTCAATATACGGCAACTAAAATATACACTACAAAAAAAAACACCTTTGGCGACTAAATTTTTAGTCGCCAAAAGTCCCTTTTTAGTCGCCAAAAGTCGGATTTTCACTTTTCCCGACTAAATAATTTCGTCGCCGGTTTTGTCGTGAATATGTGGTCGCAGATGGAATTGGCGACTAAAAGAGTGTTAGTCGCCAAAAGTCAGTAAAACAGCGACCAACGCATTTGTCGACAATACTGAATTCCTTTTTTGGAAATTATGCATTTGGCGACTAAAATTTTAGTCGCCAATAGTGTTTATTTATTTTTTTTTTTTGAGTTTCCCCGACTAAACTGATCGTCGCCAAAACAATTAATTTTCGGCGACTAAACTCTTTAGTCGCCAAAAGCATGTCTGAAAAAAAAAAAATTCCCATCTGCCTGAGCACCTCAGGCAGTTCGAACCTTGGACCTCCAACTTCCCAACATTCCAAACCTTCACAGCACAGTCCGTCCCACTATGCCACTGAATCCTCACGCGAATATAATTGCAACTTATATTATTTATACATTATTTTCACCGGTTTTAATAGAAAAGTATATATATAAATATAATTATATATATTAAATATAATTGATGTACAAAATAAATTATTTATTAAAAAAAAATATAAGCCACTTTTGGCGACTAAAATTTTTTTAGTCGCCAAAAACTTTAGTTTTGGCTACTAAAAAATAATTTAGTCGCAAAAAAATTAATTTCCGCCTAAAAAAACCACTTTCAGCGACTAAAATGATTTTTGGTGCCAAAACTGTCACTTTTGCCGACTAAACTCAATTTTAGTCGCCAATGGTCCACTTTTTAGCTACTAAATATTTTTAGTAGCCAAAAACATCCACTTTTGGCGACTAAACTGAGTTTTAGTCGCCAAAACCCCTCCTTTTAGCTACTAATTTTTTTTAGTAGCCAAAAACATTAACTTTTGGCGACTAAACTGAGTTTTAGTCGCCAAAACCCCTCTGTTTAGCTACTAATTTTTTTTAGTAGCCAAAAATCTCCACTTTTGGCGACTAAACTGAATTTTAGTCGCCAAAACCCCTACTTTTGGCTACAAAATTGATTTTAGTCGCCAGTAAGTATACATTTGGCGACTAATTTGTTTTAGTCGCCAAAAGTCCTCAGTTTTGGCTACCAAACTGTTTTTAGTCGCCCAAGGTGCTACTTTTAGCGACGAAAAATTTATTTTTAGTCGCTAATTGTGCTTTTTGTTGTAGTGATATTTTGTTGTTGAACATATGTTTTTGGCAACCAAACGTTTGGTCGCCAAAGATAAAAAATAATTTTTTATTTTCTATTCGGCTACTAAATGGTTTTAGTTGCCAAAACTTAATATACGGCGACTAAATTATTTTTTTATCACTGAAAATATGTTTTTGGCGACCAAAGATAAAAAATAATTTTTTATTTTCTATTTGAGCGATTAAATTTTGTTTTAGTCGCCAATAATCAATATACCCCGACTAAAAAAATTAGTAGCTAAATATTATATTTGCCGACTAAAAAAATTTTTGGTCTCCAATTCCACAACTTTTGACGACTAAATTTTTTTAGCTGCCAATTTTGGTCGCCAAAGGTGCATTTTGTTGTAGTGATATATATATATACAAATCTATTTTTTTTAGTTGTTGTTGTTGATGATGATGAAATAGGTTGCAACAGATAAAGAGGAGAGATACTAAAATTTGGACATATAATAAAATTTGGACAAATCTGTTGAACAAATAGTGGCTTGTTGTTGAAAGAATTCTTCGTTGAATAGATGGTAAAATTCCTGGCTCAATTTTTTTTTTCTTGACTCAGATATTTTTGTTGTTGTTGTTCTTGTTAATGACGATGATGATGTTGATGATAATGAAACAGATTGCTATAGATAGGATAGGGTTGGATTTGGTGATATTGCAACAGACAGAGGTTTGTTTAGCTCAACAAATAGGATTTTGTTTAGCTTCCTATTTTAACAAATGGGAAAAAATGAACAGATAGAATTTAGACAAATCAAATTCAGAGGAAAAAATTGAACAGATAAGGGAAAAAATTAAAATAGATAAATAAAATTTTGACAGATAGACAAAAATTTGAACAAATAGAAAATAATTTGAATAGATAGATATAAATTTGAACACATAGTCAAAAAAAAAGTTAACAGATAAATTAAGGGATAAAATTGAAAGCAAAATGTCAAAACTTCTCACTAAATTATTAAAATTAATTTTAAAATCATGATTTGGGTGTGGAGCCGTGTTTTGAGTTATGAGTTTTAAATTGAGTTTTGAAACGAGAAAATTTGTTTGGTTTTAAATTGTAAAAAGAGTTTTGAGTTGTATTTTTAAATTTTTTGGATTTTTTTTAATATTTAAAATTTTTCTTATTTTTATTTTTTAGGGAAAATATTTTATATTTTAAATATTTATTTTAATGTGCACTATATTTCATATATTCATGTGTTGTATTTTTTTCAATATTAAAAAATTATTTTTTATTTTAAATATATAATTTTTATTTTAAATATTTTTTATTTTTATTTTTAATACTTATTTTATTTTATAAATATATTTTTAAATATTTTAATTTTTTTGTTATGTGTTGGTTATGATTTGAGTGTAGAGTTTTAAAAGTAGTGTAAAGTTGCGAGTTATGTGTTTGGTTATGAGCTTTGAAAATAATTTTTGAATTGAGTCTTAAGTTATGTGTTTGATTACAATTTAAGTGTAGAGTTGTACTTTGAGTTTAAAATATTAAAATTAAAAATTAAAATACTTACAAAATAAAATAAAATAAAATATTTAAAAATATTTAAATAAAAATTATATATTTAAAATAAATAAAAAATTTCTTAAACATTTTTTAATATTTAAAAAAAATAAATTCAAAAAATTCAAAATACAACTCAAAATTAAAAAATTCAAAACTCAAAATACAACTCAAAACTCTTTTCAAAATTTAAAGGTTTTGTTTGGTTTAACTCTCAGAACATAATTTTTGAAAAAAATTTCCAAAATTTTGTTTGGTTGGAAATTTTTTGAAATTTTTTTTCAAAATTACTTTATCTCTTCTACACATCAATCGATCATTTTTTCTCTCTCCTCTCTCCTTCTCAATCATTTTTTCTCTCACACACATCTACTCAATTATAATAAAATATCAAATCATCTCAAACCCCTATACTCCAAAACTATTTTCAAAATATACAACTAAAAAAACCAAAAAAATTTCTAAACTCTTTTTTCAAATTTTTTTTTTTTTTTAAATTTATCTCCCAAAACCAAACCAAACACATCCAAAAATTATTTTCGAAATACTTTTCAAAACGCATAATCAAACAAAAAAATTTTTTTTTTAAAACTCAACTCACAATTCTACACTCAAATCATAACTCCTAAAAGTGAATCACATTTTCAAAACTAAATCAAACACAACCTAAATTATTGTTAAAATTTTTACTGGATTCTAAATATTGACCACGAGATGAGAGGTGTCATTCAAATGGAATCATTATACATTTGGTATCCTTTATATTTCAAAATATTTTTCAAATCGCATAACGAGATAAATTTTTTTTTTTCAAAACTCAACTCACAATTTTACACTTAAATCACAACTCTAAAAAGAGAATCACATTTTCAAAACTAAGGGGTTGTTTGGGATGTCCTAAATAAATACACTTTTTGTCTTTTTGGACTAAAAAGTTGAGGAAAAAAATATAGATATTTAGGTTAACTTTTTGACTTTTTATGAAAAAATGTGTATTAAAAATTATATAAATAAGTGTGTAGGAGAAGATAATTAATTAATCCGTACGGGTTAGGCAATACAGTCGGCTGGATAGGAGATGGGAAAAGATTGCCTCATTTTCAGGCTTTGATTGGACGATGCTATTTGGCCCGTAGGGGCCCACCACGGGTCCCCTTTTTGTAATTAGAACCGTTCAATGTACAAAACTCGTCGAGTACTATATGCTTGTAAAAAATCACGTTCATTGGATATCGATAGCTATCAGATCGTATTAGTTTTTTTTGTCACATGTTAACTATAACACTATCCATTTTTTATACAAAATTGATTTGATCATGTAGTTAGTGATATCCAATAGACATGATTTTTTACAGACACATAGTACTAGATGAGTTTTACATATTGAATTATTCGAATTATCAAAACAAGACCCATGGTGGGCCCTCATGGGCCCAACTTTACCATCCAACTTAGTGAATATATATATGTAATTTTTTTTTTCCTTTCACTATTTTGCTTTGACATCAGCACCTAGAGTGACGTGAAGTTGATTTGTATTTTAATATTATGTATATTAATTTTTTTATATTTTTTTTAGTGAATAGTAATAATTTTTTAATTTTTTTAAGTTACTTTTTTACTTTTGTTAAAGTTACCAAATCAGCCCTAAATCAAACACAACCTAAATTATTGTTAAAATTTTTATTGGATTCTAAATATGGACCACGAAATAAGAGGTGTCCATTCAAATGGGATCATTATACATTTGGTATCCTTCTTATTTTTGTTTTTTAAATTCTAAGATAGAAAAATTAGAAACTTAAATGATAATAGCTTCTTTGATAAACTATTTTCCAAATTTTAAAAAAATATTTTCATATAACAAAATAATAATTTCGTTTGGCAATGACTTTTTGGGCTAAATTAGTCATAAAAAGATAAAATAAATTAAAAAATTAATAAAATAAAATATTACATTTAAATTATAACTATTTTATTTTTTTTCATAAAAAAAAATAAAAAATCAATCCAAAAGAACTCTTTAACCAGAGCTAAAAAAAAAAAAAAACCAAACTAAAAAGGCACATGCCAAACCGCAGAGCAATAGGTGGGCCATGAGCCCCATGTGAGAGCCGAAGTTGATCTAGGCCTGAAGTTATCAATCCCTAAGCCCAATATAGACTGCTGCAATTCTATAGTTGGGACCCAGCCTATTGGTTTTTTATCAGAGCCCTACTACTAAATTAGCTTGCTTGTTCTCATTTTTTAAAAAATATTTTTTATAAAAAATTATTTTTTATTTTTTATATTTTTTTATTTTTACTGAATTTTTTTAATATTTTAAGTAATTTTTTTACTTTTTAGACACACCTAACATAAATACACCTAAAAAGTAAAAAAATTATAAAAAAAAAATCTTTTAAAAATTTATGAAATATCAAAAATATAATAATTCAATACATTTTTTATATTTTTATGTATTTATTAATTTTTTAAAATATTTGTTCACAAATTTTTTACTTTTTAAATACATCTAATTAAGGTGCATCTAAAAAAATATATAAAATGTTTAAAATTTAAAAAATATTCACTAAAAACAAAAGAATATAAAAACCAAAAAATTTAATTTTTAAAAAATTTTGATACAAAAAACTCAAATCAAACACATTGAATAATTCAATTGAAATTGTAGGAGGTCAAAAAAATCCCTCTAAAACCCAAAATAAACAAATTAAATTAATTCTGCTGCATATATTCGGGCAGAATGGAATGTCAAAAATATTAGTTATTTTAAAAATTTTATTAAATATCTTACGGAAATAAAGGATTCACCTAGACTCGCGTTATATAGATGTGACATCCATATGGACATTTAATAAAAAGTTTAGGTCTCCAGCCTTACTAGTCGAATGTTCATTCCTCCTCCTCTATCTTCGATCAATAAGCAGCTGTGTGGATTGTATTTGTATTGTATCGTGGAAACGAGATTTAGGGTTTTGAGAGAGAGAGAGAAATGGCTTTAACGAACTTTATTCTGACAGTGGTCGGTGTGAGCGCAGTGGTTCTGCTGCTGAGGAGCGATGTCAAACAATCGGCCACTATTTTCAGGCGAAACGTTCGTCAGATTCGCCATTGGCTTGAAGAAGAGTCCTCCAATGCCGCCAAGTATGCCCCCTTTCGATCTTGTTATTTCTGTAGTGATTATATTTCATAAATACATGTATTATGAATGAGCTTGAGATTAGTGTTTCTTTAATTCACTGGATTTTATTTTATTTTTATTTAGCATATGGATTTCTCGAAATACAATGAATGTAATACTCGTCCGCTTTCTTCACTGGTCACTGCTGTAGTAATTGGAATTCATGCCATGCTTGGCTCAATTAATTAGACTTGGGTCGATCCATCATCGTCCGTTTATATACTTAAACTCAGACATGCGTATTTTATTTTCTTGGTAGCCCAAGGCGCATCTGTTTTCAACAAATGTCCCCCCCATATATGAATCTCTATTTTTACAAGGAAAACTGATTTCCATTTTTATCATGCATTCACTTCTTTTATCAAGTGTATGTTCATAATTCAATTATTGTGCACTTGTATGATGGAACACTACTAACTTGATGCAAGAGCATGTTAGTTTGGAATCATTATTGAAATTCCTTTCTATTTGAAGATTGATAATTTTTGTTAGGCTCTTAGGGCATGTTTGATTGGGCAGATTATAGCATAGGTTTGGTTGTAATTTTTGTTATTTGGATTAGATTCCCATGGACATTCCATCCAACAAAATTGATGAATTTTTTAATCCTACAACTAATAATGCAAAACAAACGTAGATAAGAGGGGATTATTTGTTTCACTAATTCAGCTAGATAAGCAATCCTACACCAATTTCATGGATTGTTATTCCCCCACTATATTAGTCTTGGTGATCAAATAGGGCCTTCAAATATTATGAATGTCAATTTGCAATGCGAGTATTTAATATGTGTATATATATAGATATAGATATAAAGAATCTTCAGTTAAAAAACTCAGAATTCGGGTGGAAGATTGCAAGGTTTGGAGGTACAATAATAGTTCTTTATATATTTTTTTTAATGTTATTCAGGTTTTTCATTGCTGTTTGTTAGCTTTAGAGTTCTTTAGTGCCACTAGGTAAGACTAAGGCCTCGTTTGGGAACAGGTTTTTTAGTAACTTTTTGACTTTTTGGCTAAAATGTAATGTAAAAAAAACTAGTATGTTTGGGATGACTTTTTGGCTTTTTACGAAAAGATGTGCAAAAAGTAGAGAGAAAAGGGAATCTTTGACTTTTTAGTATGGGTTGTTGGCTTTTTTATTTTTTTAATAACTTTTTGGCTTTTTAGTTAAAAAAGTCATTTGCCAAACGAGGCCCTAAGTCTTTGTGATAGTTTCAGCTTCCTTTTGTACTGCAGATCTCCTTCTCTGCTTATATATTATTTTATCTGATTACAAAAACCATGGACAAAAACAGCAAAGATTTAAGCTGGTTCCGGTTGTAAAACCTGACACAGTTCTGCACTCCTAAATGCTAATAGAGAAGGGTCTGCTCAGAAGAATTTGAGTCCCATACCAGATTTCTATTGAAAGATAACTGCATGTTCCTTGATGTCAGCTTTGTCATTCTAAGATTGTCCATCCCAGGCTACAACGTTGCTTCCGAATTCAGGTTCCTAAACTACATATCAACACAATAAAATGTAGTAAAGGAGCTGGTTCAAATTGAATTAGAATTGGAGTTGGGTTTTCCTGTAATTTATTGAATGGAAGTGATGTGTGGTTATCTACTTGGTAAGTGAGCGGGTGATGATGGGGTTTGAAGTTTGAACTAGCTCTATCAGGCTATATCATTCGATAATAATTGTCTGGTTATTGCCATTTTTAATCACTTTTATATCGGTCTTATTCATTCTTCAATTTATGTTTTCTATTCATTCATTTAAAATTCAATAATTATTTTTCATTGAATTGTTTATAATTATTTTTCTTTTGTTTTCATTAGTTGCATGCCAGTTTGTAGTTGAATGTTGATTAGCACACATCTGAAATGAAGGGGAAAAAATGAAAAGATAGAAGTGTGGGAGAACAATTACCGTGCGTTAAGACAAAGGTTAGGTCAGGATTGTCTCAATGAAACCATTGTCCTATCTTGCACCTCTATAAATGAGATCAAATTTCATCCCTTTGTTTCTATTACAATGCAAACCATTTTTGCTTAGCTGATCTTTGTTTATATATATTTTTATTGCATCTTTAATAAGTACTTCTTTCACATCTCTTAGTTCATGCAGACCCTCTTTTGTCAGAATGAATAAAGGTTGTATTTGGTTCGTTTTAATAGGGAAATGGAGAAGGCTAAGCCCAAGGAGCTGCCGAAGAAAGATATTCCAAAAGAGGATAAACACTAGGTGTTTTAGATCAGACGTGGTTTATATTGTAAAACTTCTCGTTCTTCCATTTTCTTTTGGATATGACAATCTATCTTGCACAAAATCTTGACCAATGTAGCTAGCTTACTGCTTTGTTTTGTGTTTCAACACTTTCTGTACTATACTGTCTGCTATGTAATATACTCTGAAGAAAGGTGTTATTCTTTTGATCAAATCTTCTGCTTGAGTGCAAAATTACTAGAATTTGCTTTTGTTCACACTCTAAAATGTAGGCAACCAAGCTCACTATCATCTGGTAAATAAAGAAATAAATTAAGAACGATAATATTCATGAACGAGAGATCAAGGGGAACATCAAAGAAATTATGGATCTTCAGAGAACCAGTTGACATTTCAAAAGGCTTAAAGCCAACTATTTCCAGGAGAATGGAAGCACTTTTGTGGCCTCTTTTTCCAACAAATCATCATGCAGCAGTTGAAATACCCTCATTGCGAAGAATGTTGATGCTTCTGACTTGATGAACCAAAAACTGGAGACCGCTCCTCCATTCCTTGGGAGCACGAGCATTGAACTAGACCATCAAAATGCAGGCTGGTACCCACTGGCTGATTGGGAGTAATTACACTAGTTCCCAAAGCCTGTGTTGAAAGTATTGACAGAAGAGAGAGAGAGCACACTTGGAGTCGGCAGAAAAAAATTTCTGGTGATCCCTGCCCCTTTGTGCAGGGCCACAATCATTGCCAAGCCGCTGGCTGATGGAAACTTCAGGGGCTACTCGATTGCTTCTTTCAGGGTCGTTGACCAGAAAGAACGGGAATCGCTTGTCAACCCCTTTGTAGATGCAGGCTAAAGAATTTGGAATTGCACATTGTTGATCAGTGCAATACAACTCTTGGTGATGCTTTGCATCCCTGGACCATGTGGGAACAATGCTTGCTGTAGGGGTTGTGTATGGTTGTGAACCACTGAACTGTGAAAGTCTTGTACCTAGATTTAGGGAAGAAATGTTAGAACCCAAACTGACATATTTGACTTTGATATCAAAGAGAAAACTATCATGGGTTCTCTAAACTTTGTCCAACATTTCAGCATGGGCTTGTATGGAGAATCAATTTGTAACTTATTGTTTTCATGACTAAACACTGTAGTTAGAACAGAGTAGTTCAGGAACAATGTTAGGAAATAATCCAAACCATGGTGATTGGGGAAAAAGCTCCCAGAAGTCATGTAGAAGGCTTGTGGCTGGGGTTTCCTACGACACCGGTTGTGACCATCAAGGCGTTTTCTGCAGCTTCGCTTCTCTTCATCAAACTCCTGTAGAGATTGGAATCTACAAAGGGGGGATTAAGAAGAAACTAATCACTCATGAAGGGTAAACTCAATCAAATATTTTTCATGACATATTCACAATTTTTGGTGGAATCAGAATTTATCCAAGTTCTATTTCACAGGAATGGGACCTAGAACGATGCCAGAGTCCCCTTAAAAACAATCTTTATACTGATAATAACAATGGTTGAATCTACAACAGCAAAGCAAAGGAAATGGAATTTGAATGAATGCCCAATTCATACCTGCTACATTGCTGGCAGAAGCGGAGCTCTTTGCCTCTAACCACCACAACCGGTGTCTTAGAGTGGCACTCACACACCCTGTGGCGGCGATGATACTCTCTACAACTACTTAGTTCAGCCGAGCAGCCATCCACTAAGCACGACACATTTTGATTTCCTTTGATAGGCCTCTTCCTCTTTGATGACACAATTGTGGAGCCTATTGGTTCCCTGAATTTGTCCCCAAAACTCCCAATCCACCAAGCTTCAAATCAAATGAAAAAACTCCCAAGCTGATGTTTTCAATTTAAAGTCCATAATAACAACAGCTTCCACTTTCACTCATAAAACCTACAACAATCGAACAACTCTAACTTTGGAGATTTAAAGAAAGTTCTAATGATGTAATAAAATAAATAAAATAAAAATATAGATATAAATATCACATCACATGTGATTCCCACTATTTATCACATCATTAAAATTTTCTTTAAAATTTTAAAATTAAAACTCCTAAACTTTATTCTAAAACCTATTCTCTGTACTTCACCCAACTCACAGCGCCATAAATCCTAATTATATTTGATCCACATAAAGTTTGGCAAAAAGACAAGAAAACAGAAAAAGTAAAAGAACGGAGAAGCAAGTACAACAAATAATTGAAAACATAAAATTAACAGCAATGCCACTACTACACAACAAAAAAGAACAACAGTACTAGATATTCAGAACAAGTATACACCCTACTTTTTAGATACTTTTCTGATAATTTTTAATGGTACATAAAATTTCTATAAAAAGAAATTGTGGGAATACTAGTACTTCAACAAGTGGAGCAGAAGAAACTTTGATTTGAGCTTTCTCAGCCATTCATTCTCTGGCCCAATAACGTGTTGGTCATTGCTAGAATTATTGGGTTGAGCTCAAAATATATTATAATATTGGAGAAAACACAAGATTAGGATATTAAAATGGGGAAACTAGCTTAGGATTTGTTTTGTTCTTTCTGTTGTCTCTTTATTTAGGGTCTTGTCTGGAGTTTTGGAATTGTTGGAAATGTAGAGATGGGAACAAATAAGCAGAGAGAGCAGAGTTGAAACAAAAAGGATGAGAGAGAAGAGGGGAGGAGTGGTAAAGAAACGGACACGGTGTTATTGCTTTCAATTTTTCTTTAACGATGACGGGTTGGTTTGTAAAAATAAAAACTACAGGAAACAAAAGAAGGGTATGGTCCTTGTAATTTTACAAATATTATATTGACACATCATTTTAAATGTATTTTTTTGTTTTATATATATATATAAATTTGAAAAAATTAATAAAATATTTCCCTTCAACTTTGCATAGTAGAAGATATCGAAAATATTTTTTTTTTTTATTAATTAAGGTCACTCGATGAAATTTCTTTGTGATCATATCAGAGAAATTTCAGGACTAAAATTTCTCTGAGTTTGATCGAAATTTCTCCGAGTCGGGTATAAATTTCTCTGTGAAAATATTGAGAAACTCAACTAATATAAAAATATTATATATCATTTATCTTATAAAATTTTAATATTATGGATCTTAAAAAAAATTCTCCAATAAATTTATGTCTGCAAATCATTTTCTTTCTTGCCCATCACATAAGATGTAGCAATATTTCCAACAGGGTAAAACAACTTTTTAAACATACAAATTTTCAAGGGTAATACTTTTTACTAGGATGAACCAAATATTGAATTAAAAAGTTTGGAGGACAATAATTTTAAGGGACTCTAGCAGTGTGATTTCGAATATTCGAATATGATTCTCTCACTTCTACATAAAAATCTTCTATTCCTCAAGAATAATTATTAGTATTTAACAATAAAAAAAAGGGCAATGCTTCAGACCCCCACTGGGGGTCGACCCCAGTGAGGTGGCAAGTCTCTATTTGCTGAAAACAAAAAACAAAAAAAAAAAAAAAAAAAAACAGTTTTTTTTTTTTTGACCAATCAGTGGGCATCATTCATGACCCCCAGCACCCCCAGCTGGGGGTCTTAGGCATTTTTCTAAAAAAAAATAAGTAGACTCAATATTTAGATTTTTTTTTTATTATTAATTTTTTTAAAGGAGAAACCAGTATGCCACGGTGAGGCTTTGAAAGTTGCTGCACTCATTGAATTGAGTTCCACCATTTCACTTAAAACTTGCAAACTTGCTTCTCATCTCATTTGTTGGATCGAACTCATTTAAAATCAATTGGCGTTGATGAAGGTTACTTACCTTGTACGGTAAATTATATTAATGGTCTTATAGTTTAAAATTTGTATTATTTTGATTCTTAACTTTTTAATTGTGATATATTTGACCCTGAATTTAAATTTTGTTCTAAATAAGAACAATTGAAGATACTATCGCTTAATTTTAAGGGCAAAACCATCAATTTGATAAAATATAAACTAATTTAACAAAAATAAATGTCAAAAAATATTTTTGAATTTTAAAAAAATTATTTCTACACACTAAAGATAAAATTATGTAAAATTGATATATCTTTTAGACATTTATTTATTTATTTTACCAAATTAATTTTTATATGAGTTTAGATGATCATCGTGTAATGAGTGGTTGTTTTTATTTTCATTAATGTAACAATTCGAAAATTTAAGTTGTCCTTTAAATTTTATATTAGTATTATTTAATTATAAATGATTTTTAAAAAAATGATTTTAATTTTATATTATTATTCGATATTATTTTCTGAATATTATAATATTTTTATTATATTTTTTTCTATATTTTTTCTAAATCAAAATACACCAAAACATAACATTTTTTATACAATATGAATGCGTGCCCCCCACGTCACTTGCTGCCCACGCCTTGTCACCTATATATAAGGATGAACATGTGCATCAACATCATGTCCCAAAAACACTCTCTCTCTCTCTCTCTCTCTCTCTCTCTCTCTCTCTAAGTATTTTGTTTTATATATAAAATTTTGAGTTTACTTTAGAGTATTTAATTGGTTGCAGTGAACTAAAGGTAAAAATTGAAATCAATATAAAGGTGAGTTATATTATACCTTATATTACCATTATATATTTTACGTATGTTTTAAGTTACCATAGTTTATTTTATGTAAATTATATTTTATAAATTATATTAGCATTTTTAATTTATGAACTTTATTTTATATAATAAGGAAAATCATGAATATAACTGTTTTGAGTAATTATTTTATAAGTACCACCACGGAAGTCTCATGTTTTAAGGGGCTTAAATAATCATTGGCCCTCTGATTAGTCACTTTGTGACCCTCTATCTGTCATGATCCACTGACACTCTGATTTCTAGTGTGGAACAAAGTGCTGTACAGTACTAAATACTACACAATTGTGGGAGCCACGTCTAGAGTTCGTAACAGCCACCTCTTGAGTTTATACATCTGTTCTGTTCTGTACCGTGGTTACGATTTCTGGTGTGGAGCAAAATGTTGTACGAAGCTAAGTGCTAGACTATGGTGGGAGCCACCTCTAGAGTTCGTACGAGCCACCTCTTGAATCCACATATCTGTTCTATTTCGTTTTGTACTGTGGTTATGATTATTTTGTTTGTATGATTTCTGTATTATATGTCAATGATCTCTGTATTATATACTCTGTATTTTGATATCAAACTTTGTTTAGTCAATAATTATCCGTTGTGAATTTTATGCCCTTATGCTCTTACTATAATATTTTTCACTCTACTATGTACTTATAGTTGTTTACCAAATTTTCAAAAAACAATCAGTGTGTTTGATTTGAGTTTTTTGGATTAAATTTTTTAAAAATTGAGTTTTTTGATTTTCGCATTTTTTTGTTTTTAGTGAATATTTTTAAAATTTTAAACATTTTTTTTCTTTTTTAGATGTATCTTATTTAGGTGTATTTAAAAAGTAAAAAAATTGTGAAAAAATATTTTAAAAAATTAATAAATAAATAAAAATACCAAAAAAAGTACTGAATTCTTTTTTTTTATATATTTTTCGTATTTAGTGAATTTTTAAAAGGTTTTTTTTACAATTTTTTTACTTTCTAGATATATTTATGTTAGGTATGTCTAAAAAGTAAAAAAAAAAAATTGTCTAAAATATTTTAAAAATTCAGTAAAAATTAAAAAAAAAATACGGAAAACAAGAGTAAAATTTTCTGAAAAGTGTTTTTTGAAAATAGGAACCAAGCAAAGTGAATGCAATTTAGAAATAGCTTTTGGAGAGTATTAGATGCAGGACTGCGGAATAAACACACACAGCACTTTTATAATATTTATAATTCTATTCTTCATATGTAAATATCGACATTTTTAGTTAATAACTTTTATTATAAAAATAGAAGCTCCAATGATTATTTTGGTATCTTCACTTAAATATTTTTTTTTGTTCGCTTTTAGTAATTTGTTTAAGAATTAGCCAGAGGTAACTTCAGTTACTGGCCATCACGATACTTAACCCTTAGGTACGGGAAGCGAGTCGTGACAATTAAATTAGTTTCTATTTTTTCAAAAGTCAAATATGGCGACAACTTTGATATCATTATTAAACCAATCCATCAAATCAAAAAAGAGATTTTTGGTGAAACCCCATTTTTGGGCCTTTTTATTAGAGTAAAGGATAACTCAATCAATTTTTTTTCAAAAAGCCCCTGAGTAAGGGATGCCTGCCTTAATAGGGACATTTTAGAATTTTTATTTTTTTATGACAATATTGCCCTTCTATATATATGTATCATATATTTGAAATCTGAGCTCATATATAGTATACGGATCTGCTACAATTTGTGAAATCAGGAATGAAATCAATGAAGATGATCTCCAAATTTGAAAATCTCGCAGCCGAAGATTTGTCCCTTGGTCAACAATAGACGATCTCACCGCTAACGATCAATACTTTCAACTAAACAAAAGTTTCATTGAGATTTGTAAGTGTTGATCGAGTTTTAGAGGCTTTTCTTCTCAAATAGGTATATTGATTTGTTGATTAATTATTATTTTTTGTTTTTTTTTTTAAATTTATTTTTGTTGTGTTTGATCTGATTTCGTTTGACAGAATCAAAGTAAAATTTTACTCTGGTTCTATTGCTCTATTTTTTGTTTGAGAGAATGAGAGTAAAATTTTACTCTAGTTCTATTGCTCTGTTTTTTGTTTGAGAGAATAAGAGTAAAATTTTACTCTAGTATGTGTTCTATTTTTGTTTGAGAGAATGAGAGTAAAATTTTACTCTGGTATGTGTTTTGTTTTTGTTTGATAGAATGAGAATAAAATTTTACTCTGGTATGTGTTTTGTTTTTGTTTGATAGAATAAGAGTAAAATTTTACTCTGGTGTTAGAATGACAGTAAAATTTTACTCTGGTATTCTATACTTCTGTAAAATTGTGTTTTGGATTTGTAGTGACAGTAAAATTTTACTTTGATAGTGACAAGTGAACTAATGCATATTTTAAAAAACAAAAATACAGTGAAATGCACTCGAATGTGGCAGGGTCTTTCAATTCATGGATCCGTCAAGCTCGTCATTTACCCACTATGAAGATGATTAATTCAATTAGATTGAACATCATGGATTTAATGTCAAGAAAGAAAGAACAAGCTAAGAAATTGAATACTTTTCTTTGTCCGGAGATGGATTCAACATTAATAAATGCTCTTAAAAGTGGAAGAATTTGATTGGTTAGTCGTTCAAGTGATCATGTTTTTTAGGTTCAATCTTGGCCATCAGTTAGCGTTGACCTCTTGAATAGAACTTGCTCATGTTACCAATGGCAATTGAATGGATTTCTTTGTGCTCACGCGGCAACCGCTATCCAAAAGAGCTAAAGTGATTTGTATGCACATGTGGATCCATTTTATTACACTAACAAGTTCAAAGCTTGCTATGCTGAGTTCGTTTATCCAATACCCACTATTGAGAAACCTCTTGTAGTTATGGATGATCTTGTTATCCTTTTTCTAATTTGTAAGAAACCACTTGGTAGGCCAAGGAAGAATAGGATTTCATCTAGGGATGAGAAGATAAGACGAGTACAGTGTGGTAGATGCGAGAAGTACGGTCATAATAGGAAGAGTTGCAATGAGACATTGTCATGAAAGACATTATTGCTTTTATAATAAAAGTATGAAAATAATGCAGTTCTTTTGCAATAAATAGTCCATAGCAATAATAGTATAGTCTTTTAGACTAGATTTGTAAGGAAACATTGCAATAAAAGACATTTTTACTATATTCTTGAATGATTGTCTATTCAAGTTTCTGATTTGCTTTGTGGTTGAGTTAAACATTTTAATATATTTTTTTAATGTGGTTGAATAAGTTTCATGTAAATAAACTTATAATGGAGTTTGTTCAGTAAGTGTGAAGGTTTGAAATGGCTGTGCTCAGCCTGTACTTTCTAAGTAAAATTTTTCGGTATTTCAGATAAACTTTTACTTTATTGTAGAGCAAAATTTTACTTTTTCCAGAGTAAAACATTACCTTCATTCACATGAAAGTAAAACTTTATTGCCTTTCAAAGTAAAAATTTACTATGTTGTTGAATGGTTGTCTATGGGTGTGATAAGCCTGTGGTTTCACAGTAAAATTTTACTTTATTTTAGAGTAACTTATTACTTTTAAAGTAAAATTTTACCTTATTTTAGAGTAAAATTTTACTTTTAGATTCAGAGTGTAACATTTTACTCTTATTTCAGAGTAAAATTTTACTTTTATGCAGAGTAAAATTTTACTTTAGATTTAGAGTGTAACATTTTACTCTTAGATTCAGAGTGCAACATTTTACTCTTATTTCAGAGTAAAATTTTACTTTTATGCAGAGTAACATTTTACTTTTAGATTCAGAGTGTAACATTTTATTCTTATTTCAGAGTAAAGTAAAATTTTACTTTTATGCAGAGTAAAATTTTATTTTATTTCAGAGTAAAATTTTACTTTATTTCAAACAATATGTTAGTCCCTTAGAAAAATATTTCCAACCTGCACCAAAATTTATCACAATACACAAACTCCACTAATGCTCATCATGCAAAAATAATCTAACAACACAACTACATATATCATCAAAGATACACAAGTATAACCTGTACCATTGTATTCTATCCATAACAACGTTCGTTTCTAGTCAAAACACATGCACTCTCTCTCTCTCTACACATATATAATAATATTTCTATATTGATGTGTGTATGTATATCTTATTGCCTGGTCCAAGCTATTGGTTTCTGTGTTCAAAAAGAGAACAGTGAGGGAGAGAGAATTGGTAAAATATCTGAGCATTTGGAGATCTGTTCTTGCAATTATTATGTGACTTTTGGTTTGAGCGTTTGAAGATCTCAACTAGAGTACGTAAGTTTTATTTATTTATTTATTTATTTCTCTCTCTCTCTCTCTCTCTCTCTCTCTCTCTCTAGAAAGATCAGATTAAGCTCTAATGGAAAGCAAATGAAGAAAAGTGAAGCTCGCTTTGACGTGCCTATACATCCCGAGCATAGTAGAGGACTCGCCACCGTCGGTTCAGTCCGCTGGGAGGTTCTCCGACGCTGCTTTGCTCCCTTCGGCAACGGTGAGGGGCTCAGACTTTTCAATGCTTACGACGCCGATTCCTTCTTCTTCTGGTCTCCGATTGCCCAAACATGGCTCCGAGTCATCTAAGGTGCTTCTTATCATCAAAATATAGCTTCAGAACTAGACTTACTTGCATATACATACATACATTCATATATATATATAAAGATATAAGGGTATTATCCTAAGCAAGAGTCAGTTACTTATATAGAAGGGTATTTCAATCTATTCATCATATTTTTTTAATTGAGGGGCTTTTGAAGTCATTGTTTTATTCCGTGGCTTCACACAAAAAAGGTCCAATGAGAGGAATTTTTCACCAAAAATCCCTTCAAAAAATTTAAAACTAAAAACATTTCATAATATAATATATCGATTGCACATTGAAATTCTAACAATCACTCATTACAATTTACATAATCATCATCTAAACACATAATAAAAATTAATTTGGTAAAAATAAATAAATGTTTAAAAGATTTATTAATTTTACATAATTTTATCTTTTATGGATAGAAATAATTTTTAAAAATTTAAAAATATTTTTTTGACATTTATCTTTATCAAATTAATTTATATTTTATCAAATTGACGATTTTGCCCATGAAATTAAGTAGTAATATTTTTAATTATCCTTACAACAATGCTACAGACCACTAAATTCCTACCACTAACACCACCACTAATGATGTGGAAAGCAAAAAAAAAAAAAAACAAAACAAAACTAAGACACAAAATACATGTGGCAATGGGTGGGACCCACTGCCACATAATTAGGGCAACCACTAATTAGTGGTCTGCATCATTTTTCTTATCCTTATATGGAATAAGATTCAAAATTCAGAATCAAATGTATCACAATTAAAAACTCCATAACCAAAGTAACACAAGACCTAAATTATAAAAACTGTTAGTATAATTCGCCCTGCATTGTATTCAACATGGCACCCACGAATTTATTTTCCAGAGCGATACACTAACAATATATATGTATATATATATAGCAGATAAACAAACAAGTAGTTATATGCTTTCACTGCTTCGCTCATCACCGAAAAAGCAATTTATATTGGAATATGCAAGTTGTGTGAGTGATTTTCCGATCACACTGCCCTTCTTAGTAAATCAGTTGTAGAACACAGGCAGAATAGATGGCACCCTGCTGTCCTGCACAAAAAGAGAAGGCTCCGGCGGTGGTTCTTCCACCCGGGGGCACTCCGACGATCAAGTCAGTATATCTCTCAAAGATAATCAAATATTCAACTCACAAGCTTGAGTATTAAGAACATACCTTAGTCCCATGGGGGTGCCTTTCTTTTACAGCTAATACAATCCTAGTCCCAATAGGAGCCTAACTCCAATGGACTCAGGATTACTGCTAATCTGGAACTCCCAGTGGGATTAGGATAAACCCTCTAAGAGTTTCATCTTTACCCAAACTGAAGTCTTCTCTCATTCTAGGACTCTTGTCCTTTATCCGCTTATCTCGGCTTCCGATATCTTCGGAGATAACCTCGGCAACTCCGAAATCACCTCGGCGTAACTACCACAACACGTGGCACCTCGGCTAACACGTCGGCGTCACCTTTGCCACGTGTTGGTACTCAGCAAATATATCCCCACAACTGCCCCCTAGGTTCTATTACCTCGGCATTCTGAGGTGATGGAACCTATATTGATCCTCCTTCTCACACGTCGGCTTAAAGAACTTCTCAGCCGAGGTCTTTCGACATGTCTTCTTTCAAGAACAAAATTCAAATGAACTCTCCATCGCGCATGAGCTGTCATGCATCACTTTTCAACCGCTTTTCTCACGTGTTTTATCTTCATTGGCCCGTGCCTGTGACGCGCTTATAAGCCGCCCTTTATCCGTCTGCGCCGTCTGATGCATGCGTTGTTCTAGGCATAATAAATGCCTTATTTTGCCGCCATTACTCTTTTTTGACAAAAACTCTTGCCTCTCTCCTCTGTCTCTTCACCTTTTTATTTGTTTACTTGCTTTTTCTCTCTCTAAAGCCCTTCCTTCTTCGAATCTGCCATTGCTCTAAGCTCCAAACTCTGCAACTGTCTTCATTCTGCCATTCCTGCAAAGCTTTTGCTATTGTTTCAACCGTCGTCCGTCCTCGGCGAATTTCATTCTGGCCTCACTTTATCTGGTAAGCAACTGGCCCTCCTTTCCCAGTTCTTGATCGTTTCTGGAATTTCCTGTTTTTACTGTTCTGTTCAGGCATTTAATTTGTAAATCATTCACCTGAATGTATCTTATTTCATGATTTTGCACATGTCATGAACACCTGCACTTGTTTCACCACTGTTCTTGGCCTTCAGCTCTTTGTATTCTTTAGGCTCTTGACAGCCCAGCCTCGTTCTTTGATTCTGAAAACTTGTTCTTGTTTCTTGTTTTCTGTGTTTTTCCCAGATTCGAGCCTCCAATCTTTGCTTTCTTAGATTTAGGGTTGGGATTTGTTTATAGAACCTTCAATTCTTAGGAAAAACTAAAACAAACCTTACCAACATATACCTAGGTTTAAGCCGAGGTCCCAGTAACCTTTTAAGAGCACTCTGTTCCTGTAGTCAAATTCCTTTACACCAAAATCATGGGTATGTGGAGACATAGGGTAAACACCCCAACCAAACTCGAATTCTTTAGGCAAGAGTTAGGTTTAAGCCGAGGTCCGAGTAACCTTTTAAGAGCACTCTGTTCCTGTAGTCAAATTCCTTTACACCAAAATCATGGGTATGTGGAGACATAGGGTAAACACCCCAACCAAACTCGAATTATTTAGGCAAGAGTTCTCTATTCCCGATGATGTTCACCTTAGGCCAGCTGGGGATGATGATTCCATCATGCCTATAGATAATACGATGTCTTTCCCTATTGTAGCTTTTGTTGAATGTGGACTTTGGCTCCCACTCAATCCCCTCTTTCGTGAAGTTCTTCACTACTACACCCTGAACCCTATGCAACTCACCATTAACTCCTATAGAGTGCTTAATGGTATCATAGCCTTAGCCCGGCAGGAGAATGTTAGGATCACCCTCGCCGACATCCAATACTGTTATACTATGTGCGCCCTTAACCTGAAAGAAAAAGGTTATGTGTATTACCTCAAGCCGAGGTCTACTGAATTCAAAATTGTAGCCGACCTCCCAGACTCTAACAAAGGGGCTGGAGATGATTATCTTATTGCTTCTGGAAATTGGAAGTTTGGCCCAGATGAAGATGTCCATCTCTACCCTCTTCCTCGAACGGTTAAAGAGGGCAAGGGTAAGAGCCCAGTGTCAATCACTTAGTTGTTCTTTTCATATCCTCAAGACTTTGTCTGTCTCTAATGTCGTGTTCTTCTTTGCAGACGTTCGTAAGCCACCAAAGGACTTCCGCCAGTCCTATTTTCTTGGAAAAGACTTAAAGAAGCTCCTAGACCTTCCGATTCACAAGCGCAAGGCTCCATTGGTACTGAATTTTATCCCAACGTACAAATCCACTTTGCCCGACGTTCCAAGGAGGCTGAAAAAGAGCCTTTCTCCACCTACTGCCACAACTCAAGTCGCTTCCTCATCCCGAACAGATCAAGAGTCCACATCTGACCCAACCAATCAACCTTCCACCTCGGCACCATACTTGGTACCAATTCCTGAAAGAAAACGCCGGCGCAGACTTGTCAAAACTGCCGAAATGGTTCGCCCAAAGCCTGTCACCCAAGATCTTCTCGCCGACCTACCAGCCGATGTCGATGCTGTTCCAACCCAAACGATGCCCCCACCAAAACCAAAAAGAACAAAGAAGGTTCAGCGAAAGACCAAAGCTACTGAGGCTGAGGCTGAGGATGCCTTGCCCATCTCACAATTGGCCGAGAGCAAGAAGACTGCTTCTACTTCGGTAAAAAGGTCTGCTAAAACTCAACCAGCAGAGTCCTAGAAATCAAAGAAGCCAAGGTCTTCTTATGCGTTAACTTCAAAGTCCAAGGTACCAAATGTCCCCTGGATGCCTGCAATTACTCTGGAGAACAAGCCTGTCCTGGCCAGTGATAGCGCCGACGATATAAACATCGGCGTTGCACTCAGTACAGCACTTCTTCTTCCAGGTGATCTGGAAAAGAATGCTGAAATGAGTGAGTACGAAAATTATGCTTTTATGCTTCAACGCTGTGTGCAAGTAAGCGTCTTCACTTGGTAACTTGTTTTATCCTCATCTCTCCGTACTTGTAAAATTCTGTAATAACTTTTCGCTTTGTGTTTTTTCAGGCTGTCCAGCATGCACATTCCTTCTCCATGCAATCCTTTGAGACCAGGGAGAAATTAAACGACTTAAAGAAGGAGTATTCTGCCCTCCAGAAGATTAATAAGGGCTTTCAAGCAAAAATGAAGAAATTGGAAGATCAAGCCGAGGCTGCTACTAAAGCCCAAACCCTTGCTGAAGAAAAAGCTGAATCTGCCGAGGCCATTAAGAATGTCACCGAAGCTCAAAAGAAAGAGACCGAAGAAAAAGCAGCCCAAACCGAGAAGGAACTCCAGGAGGCTTTGGCCACCAAGGATGCCGAGATCAAGGCGGCTGATGAGAAGGCATACGCCCAAGGCATGGCCGACGTTACTGAGGAATACAAACTTCAAGTCAGGCAGGCATGCAACAGGGGCTTCTCCCTTGGTTGGATGTCTCTTGCCAAGAAGCTTAACATCCCAGATGACTCGCCATTGCGCAAGGCCGATGCTATTCCTCTGCCATTCCCTCCTCCTCCACCTCCAAGTCAAACTGAAGATGAAGATGAATCCGAGTCTGAAGCCGAGGATGAGGATAAAGATGATGACGATGCTCTAGTAAGGAAGCCCAAAGGTACCAATGAGACCAAGTCTCCTCCTCTGGGTGATCAAGTCCTTGACTTGTCTAATGAGGAAGATGAGGAGGTCATCAAAGAGGCTACTCCTGAACAAGCATTATCTGATGTCCCCTTGGTTGAAAAAAGTCTTGATCAAACAGTCGCAGAAATTGACGCCGAGATTGCGGCAGAAAAATACACCGAGGTTGCCGGAAAAGATGCCAAGGTTGTGGCAGAAAAAGATACCGAGGTGGTTCTCCCAGAGTCCTCCGAGGTCCCAGCCCAACCATCTGTTGATGTCGAAGAATCTTGAATGTCTTTTGTACTCTTTTCTTTTTTTGTACTTTCTTTTATTTGCTGGACTATGTGAGCTTTTCCTTATGGCCGATATGCCTTTCTTATATGCAACTGCAACCGTTTTTCTTCTGAATGCTTTAGTCTTTAATTTCTCTTCTTTGTATGGTGCTATACTTAGAATATTTCGCATGATTTACATAATTCTTCCTTCGCATAATCTTCTCGGGGTTAGATACCTCGGGTATAGTAACTGCAAGTTTTACTTCGGCAAGATACTGACCTACGATCTTTTCATAGATTTCAACAAGTATAAAATATATTCTTTTTAATGTAAACTTTGCAGACTTTCCTCACGTTACAACAAACGTGTAAACAGTAATTTCACTCTAATCTTTTTTGTAAATTGCTACAAATTTCAACAAAGACTAACATATACAGTAATCTTTTCTCAAGTTATAACAAGTGTTAAACAGTGATCTACTTGTAGATTGCTGCAAATTTTAACAAGGGTTTAAACAATATACTTAGCTTTTACCTCAACCTGTGAATTGCTGCGAATTTCAACAGATGATCATACGTCGGCTTAACTTCAACTTGTAAATTGCTACAAATTTCAACAAGTGTTAAGCATCTTTTTCGTTTTAGCCAACCAGTAGGTTGCCATAAGTCTGTAAGTAATAACATCGGTTTCACTTTGACTTGTAAATTGCTACAAATTTCAACAAGCGAAGAGAAACAGTAATGTCGGCTTAACTCCCATTTGTAAATTGTTACAAATTTCAACAAGTGGTAAACTTTGTGTCGGTTTGACCAACTTGTAAATTGCTACAAATTTCAACAAGTGGTAAACTTTGTATCGGTTTGACCAACTTGTAAATTGCTACAAATTTCAACAAGTGGTGAACTTTGTATCGGTTTGACCAACTTGTAAATTGCTACAAATTTCAACAAGTGGTAAACTTTGTATCTTTGTCTTCTCTCTGCCCCCAATGTGAACCTAAGTTCCACTTGGGTTCTCATTATTCATGTCTTCCAGAAACAATATGTTTAACAATCATATGCGTTTGAAGAATTCTGAAAAGATTTTATTGATGACATCGGCCAAAAATAGTGAACATCTAATGATAGAAAAATTTCAAATTACAAGTGTTCCAAGGTCTTGGTAATGCTTTGCCCTCATTGTCTTCTAGCCGATAAGCTCCATTGCCTAATACCGAAGTAATTCTGTAGGGTCCTTCCCAGTTTGGGCCAAGCTTGCCTTCTCTGGGATCCTTCTTGTTGCCGATGACTTTCCTCAAGACTAAGTCGCCGACTTGAAAATCTCTTGGATTGACCTTCTTATTGTAGGTTCTGGCAAGCTGTTGCTGGTATACTGCAAGCTGAATTGCAGCCTTCTCTCTTCGTTCTTCCAAAAGATCCAGATCTCGGGCTAAGAGTATATCATTAGTCCCATTCTCAACTCCCTGGGTTCGGATCCCTGGGATGTCGACTTCCAGTGGAATGACTGCTTCTGTGCCATAAGCCATGGCAAAGGGGGATTCCCTTGTTGATCTTCTCGGCGTTGTCCGATATACCCAAAACACGTTGGGCAATTCGTCTACCCACTTCCCTTTTGCTGCCTACAGTCTCTTCTTTATTCCATCCAAAATTACTTTGTTGGATACTTCTGCTTGCCCATTGCTTTGGGGGAAACTTGGTGTTGAAAAGTAATTCTTGATCTTGAATTTTGCACAGAAGTTTTTGATGAGTTTGCTGTCAAACTGCGTTCCGTTGTCGGCAACGATGGCTCTTGGAATGCCAAATCTGGTGATAATGTTTTTCCATATGAAGTTCTTGACGTCCACATCTCGGATTTTGGCAAGAGGTTCTGCCTCTATCCACTTTGTGAAGTAATCCGTTGCTACCAGCAAGTATTTCCTCTGCCCAGTTGCTTGGGGAAGTTGTCCAACTAGATCCATGCCCCATTGGGCAAACGGCCAAGGGCTGGTTACTAGATTCAGGTCAGCAGCTGGCTGATGAATCAAAGGTGCAAACCTTTGGCATTGTTCGCACTTCTTCACGTATGCTTCTGCATCTTTTTGCATGTAGGGCCACCAATACCCCTGGGTAATGGCCCTATGGGCTAGTGATCTGCCCCCAGCATGGCTTCCACAAATTCCTTCACAAATTTCATATAAAAAATCTTCAACCTGAAAAGGGTGTACGCACCTTAAAAAGGGTCCAGTGAAGGACTTTCTGTAGAGATGTCCGTCCTTGGTCAGGATGAATCTTGCCGACTTCAATCTGACTTTGTGTGCGTCTTTGCTGTCTTCTGGCAGCTTTCCTTCCTTCAGGTATGCAACAATTGCATCCATCCAGCTTGGCCCCATGTCCACACACATTGCTTCCTGCTTTGTGTTCTGTGGTTCTATGCTCGGGCCCGACATATAGTCAATCATAATTGTTCTTGTTTTTCCAGTCTGTATTGAACTTGCCAGGTTGGCCAACGCGTCGGCGTGGCTGTTATCATCTCGGCTTACTTGAAGAAGTCGGCAGTTCTGAAATAGTTCGGCCAATCTGATGACCTCTTTTGCGTATGCCGACATCCTCTCGTCTCTGGCTGCAAATTCTCCTGTTGACTGGTTAACAATTAATTGTGAATCACAAAATACTATTACCTCATCTGCTTCTGCTACTGCTGCCAGCTTTAGTCCTGCAATTAATGCTTCGTATTCTGCTTCATTGTTTGAGGCCTTGAACCCCAAACGGATGGACTGTTCTATTATTTCCCCATCTGGAGATATCAGTAGCACTCCTGCCCCTGCTCCTTGCCGGTTTGAACTTCCATCGACAAACAGTCTGAATGAGTCGCCGATGTAGATGATGTAGGGTCTGAGTTTTTCTTTCTTTTGCTCCCTTGCCTTGGGCTGGGATTCTCCTTGTTTGCTGGGGCCATGTTCATCTCGGCTCAACGGAGCCCGATGTTCGATGGATTCAGGTGTGAATTCCGCCACGAAGTCGGCCAAAACTTGGCCTTTAATTGCTGTTCTTGGCCTGAATTCCAGGTCATACTGGCCCAAGGCCACTGCCCATCTTGCTATTCTTCCGGTTAAGTCTCCTTGTTGCAACAAGGACTTCAGTGGGTGTTCTGTTAGTATCACAATCTTGTGCGCCTGGAAGTAATGGTTTAACTTCTTTGAGGCCATTACCAAGGCCAGCATTAATTTCTCCAGTGGTAGATACCTTGTTTCAGCGTTGGCCAAGGTTTTACTTACATAATAGACAGCCTTCTGTTCTCCTTGCTCTTCTCGGATTAGTACTGCGCTTACTGCGTGTTCTGATACGGCTAAGTACAAAAACAACTCCTCCCCAAGTTCAGGTGTTGAGAGGACTGGAGCCATGGTCAGATATTTCTTTAGGTCGGCTAAAGCGGCCTCACATTCTTCAGTCCACAGGAAGTCTGCGGTCTTTTTTACCAGGTTGAAGAAGGGTTTACACTTGTCTGAGCTTCGGCTTATGAACCTGTTTAGGGCTGCGGCCCTTCCAGTAAGCATTTGTACATGTTTTGCCGACGTTGGACTCTGTAGATCTAAAATGGCCTTGATCTGATCTGAGCTGGCCTCTATTCCCCTTCTTGTTACCAGGTACCCCAGGAATTTCCCAGATCCAACTCCAAACGCGCATTTTGATGCATTGAGTCGGAGCCGATATGTTTTGAGAATTTCGAATACCTCTTTTAGGTCGGCAAGGTGATTCTTTGGCTCCTTGGTCTTCACGACCATGTCATCGATGTAGACTTCTACCGTTTGACCAATCAAGTGTTTGAACATTTTGGTTACCAGCCTCTGGTAGGTTGCTCCCGCGTTTTTCAGCCCAAAAGGCATCACTCTGTAACAGTACAGGCCTTTTGGGGTGATGAACGCCGTCTTCTCTTCATCTGGGGGGTACATGGCTATCTGGTGGTACCCCCTATAAGCGTCCAGGAAGCTCATTCTTCCATGTCCAGATGTGGCATCTACCAGTTGGTCAATCTTGGGCAGAGGAAAGCTGTCTTTGGGACAGGCTTTATTCAAGCTTGTAAAATCTACGCAGACCCTCCATTTACCGTTTTTCTTTTTTACCACCACAGTGTTTGATAGCCACGTTGGATAATTGACTTCTCTAATGGCCCTGGCTTCCAGAAGTCTGTCTACTTCTTCTTCCACTGCTTCTACGTGCATCAACATCGGTCTTCTTGCTCGTTGAATTACAGGTTTAGCCGACCTGTCGACGTTCAGTCTGTGACATGTGACCTCGGGGTCAATGCCAGGCATTTCATAAGGTGTCTAGGCGAACACCTCTATGTTTGTTCTCAAAAAGGCTTCCAGTTCTTTTTCTTCTTCTTCGGCTAAGCCTGAGCCGAGAAGAAAGAAGCGCTCTTCGTCGCCCTCCTGGACGAGGATTTTCTTTAGTGTTTCCTCACTCTTCTCGGCCGGCTCCTTGCCGACATCGTCTAGGACCTCCATGTCCTCGTCTTTAATCTCCGCCTTCCCTGGTTCTCGTATGCTACAGGTTGTTTTCATTGCTGCCATGGAGCAATTTTTTGCTTGTAGTTGATCTCCTCTGACTTCTTCAATCCCATGTTCTGTTGGGAACCGTAATAGTTGATGCAACGTTGAGGGAACTGCCCCCATTGCATACAACCATGGCCTTCCCAATATGATGTTATAAGGAGAAGGCGTATCAATCACGATGAATTCTGTCCTGATTTTCTTAGTGCCGGCCTGTACTTCCAAGTTTGTAGCACCCAGTGGCCACGTCGGCGTTCCATTGAAGCCGACCATCGGGCCATTCGATTGCTCCATGTCGTCTGGGTGAAGGCCTAACTCCTTGTAACATCTAACATACATGATGTCACAAGAGCTGCCTTGATCTATTAGGATGCGTTTTACTTGGCACTCCCCAACCTGGAGAGATACTACCAAGGCATCATTATGTGGGTGTTGTATCATCTCTAGGTCAGCTTCGGTGAAGGCTATCATTGGTCCTTGGTACTCCGCTGGCCGATGTCTTTTTTCCCCGACTTGGTAGACATGCTGCAGATGCCTTACCCTTTGAGTCTCTCCTCTGACTTCATTCTCGTTAACCTTTGAGTGGATCACATTAACTATCCGAGGTCTTTCTGCCCGAGGTTGCGGAGGTGGTGGGGCTGCTAGAGCCTGAGGCAGTCTTGCCTGTTCTTCTCTTGTTCTGGTTTCATCGATAAGGTCTCTCAGGTGGCCTTGCCTTACCAGATCTTCCAAGTGTGCTTTTAGGGCTCTGCAGCCCTGTGTTGTATGTCCGTTTTCATTGTGATAAGCACAATGTCTGTCCATGTTTCTTCCCATAAATTATCCCGGTTCCCTTGCTGGCGTTCTGAAATAGGGCTGGTTCCGAATTTTTCCTAAGACTTTTTGAATTGGAATTTGGAACACGGTGGTCACTGCCTGTTTGGCCTTTAACTCTATCTCTGTTTTGCTGAATCCGTTGTTACTTCGGCCTTGCTTCGGCGAGCCGTTCCCTTTTTCCTGTTTGACTTCCTTGTGGGCCGATGTATCCTCCTCGGCTCGGGCATACTTTTCGATCCTTGCCATGAGTTCTTCCATGCTCTTTGGTAATGTCTTTGCCAAAGATTTTCGCAGTGAACAGTTATCTTTCAGGCGTTTCTTGAAGGATACAACCGCCACTTCCTGGTTGCACTCGGGTATTTGATTGAACACCTCGTAGTATCTTTTTGCATAGGCCCTAAGGCCTTCATCCTGGCTGATCTTTAGAGCCATTAATGCATCCACCCTTAATGGCTGTAGCTTGCTTGTTACGAACCTGGCCACAAACATCTCGGCCAGGCCTTCCCATGTTTTTACGCTTCCCTTCGACAGTTTATGGAACCAATCTGATGCAATTTCCCCAAAGGACGAGGGGAACACTTTGCAGAGTAATGGCTCGTTTCTGCTGTATAGTGCCATTGAGTTCAAAAATAATCCAACGTGGAAGTTAGGATCCGACTTACCATCGTATATTTGAAACCTCGGCATATTGAATTTTTTCGGTGCTTCAAATTTGTCCAGTTCTACCGAGAACGGTGTCCTCGGCTTCACGGGTGAGGTTACCTCGGCTTCAGCGTTCTATTCCTTTCTCTTGAGGTAGTTTCTCAAGTCTTCTTTACTCCTCCCTGGAGCCCGGCTATCTATGGACTTCAGTCTCTTCGGCACACTACTCTCGGCCTCGTGATGGGCCCGTTTTGATCTTTCTCCGTGGGTTATGTCAAAGCAGAGTGCCTGCCCCTGAATACGCCGATGTTCTTTGTGCTCCTGATCCTTTGTATGATACGTCCTCTGGGACCTCTGTTGTCTTGGTTCCTCTCGCCCGACCCCCCGGAAGGCGGGTGAGAGTGTCTTTTGCTCCTAGTGTGTTGTGGTGCCTCAGGAATTATTTTCCTTCCTTCTTTCTGAGTATTAACTGCTGGAATTGGCGTGTCCTGCAGTGGGTACGGCGGCTGCATGACATTGTTTTGCATCATGAAATTGACGACCGACTGCAGGTCTGCCAATTTGTCTGCCAAATCTTTTACTTCCTCATCCCTTCGTAGGCACCTATCCCTCCATACTTGGAGGTTATCTTCATTGTAGTATCTGTCTTGGTCCGTCTTCTTTGAGGTGTCGCCCTCCTGGCCGACGTTTTTTCCTCCATTCCCCTGGTTGTGGGTTTCTTCATTGTGGTTGTCTCTTTTGGCGTCAAGGTCGATAGGCCTGCCACTCCCAGCGGGAGCGTCGTCCCCAACCTTCTCATTTTGTGCGTTACTGGCCATCTATTCCTCTTTCGTTCCCACAGACGGTGCCAAATTGTGTAAGTGATTTTCCGATCACACTGCCCTTCTTAGTAAATCAGTTGTAGAACACAGGCAGAATAGATGGCACCCTGTTGTCCTGCACAAAAAGAGAAGGTTCCGGCGGTGGTTCTTCCACCCGGGGGCACTCCGACGATCAAGTCAGTATATCTCTCAAAGATAATCAAATATTCAACTCACAAGCTTGAGTATTAAGAACATACCTTAGACCCATGGGGGTGCCTTTCTTTTATAGCTAATACAATCCTAGTCCCAATAGGAGCCTAACTCCAATGGACTTAGGATTACTGCTAATCTGGAACTCCCAGTGGGATTAGGATAAACCCTCTAAGAGTTTCATCTTTACCCAAACTGAAGTCTTCTCTCATTCTAGGACTCTTGTCCTTTATCCGCTTATCTCGGCTTCCGATATCTTCGGAGATAACCTCGGCAACTCCGAAATCACCTCGGCGTAACTACCACAACACGTGGCACCTCGGCTAACACGTCGGCGTCACCTTTGCCACGTGTTGGTACTCAGCAAATATATCCCCACACAAGTGATATCAAAGTAACTAGAGTCTGTTCCAGTGTCCGTGCACAAAATTCGAATACATACTGTTTACAAAAAAAATATTTGAGATTTATTTTAAGTAAGACCTACATTACACTTAAAATTTATTTGTGCATTATGTATTTTAGTTTTGTGCAACTAGCATTATTGAAAAAGTAATGGGTTGAAAGTTTGTAGTTTAGGCCAAGTTTGGCATGTGCCTAAAAAGTTAAAAAGTTATTTAAAAAGTTAAAAAATTATCACTATTCACTAAAAGTTAAAAAGTACGGCTGCACAGCTCTCAATCATAATTTTTCCCTACACACTAATTTATACAATTTTTTAATACACAAATTTCATAAAAAGTCAAAAAGTACACTTATTTAGGACATCCCAAACAACCCCATATCAATAGTTAAATAATGTTATATAAACATAATTTTTGTACAAAAATTTTATACAGCATGATGTGTCGTTTCATAATTATTTCTTTTCAAGTTAAAATATCCATTATTCTATTCACCCAAAAAAAAAAAAATATATCCATTATTGTGACTTACAATTACACAAAACAAAAACAAAAAAATACTAACCATTATTCTGAATAAGTATTATTTATAAACAACACCCCAAATTTTCTACTTTCTGTTTTTTTTTTTTTAACCCCAAGTCTTGCAATGCTCTAATAAAATGTGCCTTTCACAACACAGCACTCTTGTGCTTATTTTCTGCTTCCTTTATTGATCTATTAAAATATATGTACTTCTAACAATTTTGGAGCCCCATTATGTATTTGAAAGAATTTTGAAGGATCTTCTAAAAATCATTCTTTTAAACAAACGAGGTGAGCTTCTTTAGGTTTGACGACAACCTAAGAAATGCCAAGAGTAATGCTAATTAATGACATACAAACATAAAAATTATATTTAATGATGTGGTGGATACATCATTTTTATTTAGTATTTTGAATAAAATTTTTGAAAGAATAGCAACATCAACCATCTCGGTGGATATAACCAACAAAAAATAACCTCGACATAAATTCTATATAAATTTCGTGTTAAAACAATACCTGTCTAACCAACATCATAGGAAATAGGTCAAGCTAACATGAATGAGCTATAAATGCATAATTCGAGACTTCAAGTGCAAAATGGTCCTTCGATTACTACTAACAAATCTTTATATCCTTAGTAGAACTATCGCTATTTTCATAAGTATATTTGAACACTTAAATACTTAATAGGTCTTGTTAATGTATGCTTTAAAAGCTTACGATAACTTAAAAAGATTATACATTTTTTATTGCACATATTTTCACGCAAAATATATAATCTTTTTAAGTTTCTTAACATGTGCATTAATGACACACGTTAATAAAATTCTTAATTAAAAGGGAGAGGATAAATATGCATCTGACTCAAGATTTGTTCGAAATTATCAGAAGGCTTCTCTATTGGATGTGTGTGAACCCCTTCATAAGTCGTTACTACAACACCTTCATCTTTGGACTGCCGTTGAACTTGCTTCTTCACATTGCACCCTTTATGAGTACACCGATAGTAGCTTCTGCCCAAAAAAAAAACAAAGGAACAATAGGGTTCATCATTCATGCATGCACTTATTCAATCAGAACATGGATCAAAAATATAAATATGGAAATTATCATAATAATGTTCATGGTTTAGTTGATGACCTGATTGAAATTACAAGAACGATCATCTGATGTATTTGATGATTAAAGTCATATGGGGAGAGTATGCATGGCTATTTTGAACTAAGGGGTACTGATTAATGTACATATCCATGATGACTTCAAGTACCAATGTTTGGTTTCATGGTTTTTTTTTTTTTTTTTTTTTTTTTTTTTTTGAATCAGCAAAATAAAATCCATTGATATAAAATGAAATGTACAAAGTTTAACTGGGAGACATCAACAGAGAAGAAAAGAGAGGTGCAAAAAATATCATGGCTTAACCTCCATATTCCGACCAGGTTGGCAAGTAGAGGCAAGTATGCTAGCTCATAACAAAAGAAAAGGAAAAGAAAGAAGAAGAAAGGAACACCAAAATACAATTCAAAAACAGAAAAGGGATCCTTCATCATGACTAAAAATGCCTAGCCATGGGAAACACAGAAACAAATACCAGCAAAATACCACTTTTTATCAACACAAGCTCCGACAAAACAACAAATCCATCTCTCTATCAGAAGCATATTACCAACAAACACCAGACAAAAAAAAAAAAAAAAAAAACACTTACCTTCTACTCATATTTTTTATGCTACTTATTTTGCATTGAGGTAAGGCAAAGTGTTTTTGGGAATCAAGGGTTGTGAAGGGTTTGATGCTAAGCTGCTGATGGGTCATGTGGTTAATGTGTTTTCACCTCATGTGCTGTTATAAATTGTAATTGCTGCTTTGTGCTACTGGAGCTGTTACAATGGGATTTGTGAAGGGTGTCTCAATCTAATTGGGATGTATCCTTGCTACTTGAACACAAATTCAATCTGAATAATATCCTTAGATCAACAGATAACACCTAAGATCTTTAATTTGGGCCATTATGCAAAGTTTGTCTTTGATCTAGTGTTGAACTGCAATAAATGTAGTGACTGTGCCATAACAAACAAAAAGACCAACCTTGAAGTACTATGAACTCCACTTTCTCAGCTAAAAAAGGAAACCCTAGATAAGAAGTATTGGGATATCAAAGATGCACATCACTCTGATCCATCATGTAATCATCTCTTAACAAGCTAAGCACGCATGCATGCATTAATATCAAATATATATCCACAACCCTAGTCTGAAAGGAATAATTGCACCAAACCCTTTTGCTTATCCTCAAAAAAGGCTTTATTAGATCTGAAATGGGAGTTTTCTTTCCAACAAAGTCGGATTGATAAGATTACTTGGTGGGGTCATCAAGATCAAATTACCCACCATATAATGATATAAAGGTCATAATCTTGGAATCAAAGAATAAAATTCATGTTCAACTCATATGACCTTGGAAATCTGCTGTTTATAATTACCTTCTTTGCACCGATATCAAATGTAATGAGCATCATGATCACATTTGCGATAGAAAAAGCCAAAAAACAAAACACAAAAAGATCGGTTAATCTGAGAAGCTAAGAATGTAAATTCAACTGACCTTGGAAATTTGTTGTTTTTCACAGCTTTTTGACCATATTTTCTCCACCGATAACCATCGTCAAGTATATCAACTTGGGTCCTTGTTTGAAAAGCAAATCTGGGCTTCCTAATTTTCTTCTCACCCTTCTTCTTACCCAAATTTTCTTCATTTCCAGACACCACAAGGTTTGCACTACTGTTAGAAACATGTTTGACCTCTGATGATGTTGGAAGATGCATCTCCATACTTAACCCCAACAAACCAGTGGGATTCTTATTGTAAAGATCATTAGGAACACTAGAAGAACTTGCTGTCTTTGATGAGAAAGAAGAAGATTGTGGAAGAGTCGATGCACAAGGGAAGAACATTGAATAATTCTCCATTAAGAAGTTTATGGAGAAGAAGAAGAGGAATAAGAGATGTTTATAAAGGAAGTGGGCCAAAAAAGAAGAAAGTGAGGCGGCTTAAGGCCAAATCAACAAATTTTATGTGTCCATGGAAAGTAAATAAAATAATTAAATTAAAGTAAAGGGACAACAACCCTCTTAGGTGAAAATTCTCTGTGAAAAGATTATAGAAAATTTTGAGACATAATTCAATGATTAATAATATATTGAGATAAAAGAGAGAATATCTATTGCCTAAATCAAAGAGTTGTATGTAATCCCATTACTTACAATAACATTATTTGATTTTTTTAATTTAAAAAATTAAAACATGGGACTGTAAATTTATAAAAATTTAACATAGAAATCTTATTGGACAAAAAAATTATACTTCATGAAAAGAACGGGAAACTTGATTTTTTGATCAACGGTTATGAAAAATCCACATCAGCAAAAAAAAAAAAAAAATCAATATGATTAAATGAAGTATAAAACTTAAAATGATGTAATAGGCATGAACAATTGATTTTAAATTTTTATGATGTGTTGCAAACTTAGATGAAATAGAGAGTAACAAAATCAACAAAAAAAAATGTGAAAAAAAAAAAAAAACTTTGTTAGGACTAGATTATCACATTTATATATCATAAAAATTAGAGAGATGTTACAATGTGTACCCTCAAAAAGGTGCACGTGGTATGTTTTTCATAATTTATTCACAAAATTTCATAACCTAAATACAAAATGTCATAATTTTTTCATTAAAAAAGTCATAACTTTTTTTCACTAAAAAAAGTCATAACAAAAATCACAAAATGTCATAAGATTATCATCTCTAACTTTAGGGTGCATATCATAAATTTATTATTCATAACTTTATTATAAAATGTTATAACACACATCATAAACAATCATAACGTTCATCATAAAAAATTATGACTTTTTTACGGTATGCACCATTTGAAAAAGTGCACATTATAAATTTCTCTTTAAAAATATTTATCATTATATTGCTTATCATTAAAAAATTTCACTATTTGTGTTTTTTATCAATGCAGTGATGACATACGAAATAATAAAAAATTTATAATATATAAATGTAATTATTGTGACATTTGTATTGACACATAAAATATATAAAAAAAATTTAAGTACACAGAATCTGATCAGGAAAGAAACACTCCATATAAAAGAAGAGAAAAGTTAGGGATCATGAAAAATTTTTCATGAAAATGATCATGAAAGATTTATGATCCTTAAATTTCTTTGATTAATATGTGGTGTGTTATTAGTGTAATCTAAAAATCATAAAACTTTTATAATTAATTTCATGAAATTTTTTTTATAATACCTAACATTGTTGATAAAAGAATTGTGTTCGGTTGATTGAATTCCGTGTAGTTAAGGAGAAGAATGGTAGAAATTTTGTACTGGATGAAAGGCTGTCGTGTGGGACACCTAAACAAATGTTATACGGTGAGACAAATGTCGTTTATCAATGGATCCAATTAGAGAAAATAGGGTGGAAAATGGTGGCGGCTTCATGATTAGATTAAGACTTTTTTTTTAGATCGGAAAGATCAAGACTTTAATTCAGGGGTGGCTAGGTGTAGAATTAATGTAGGGGAATAATATAAATCAGTCCGTAGGTTTTCAATTTTTTTTTTTTTATTAGTAAAGAAGGAACAACTTTATTAATGTATAAACCAATATTACAAACAACTTTATTAATGCATAAACCAATATTACAATAATAAAAAATAATTAAAAGATAAGTGTGAAAGATTGCATCTTAGCGAAACGAAACAATTCCGACTAAATTGATACTGAACCGCAAGCTCAATTATATGCATGCATAATACCAAAATTGATGAGAAATCAATCAACAAAAAAGAGTCCTCCACAAACACCTCCAAAAAAGCACCAGAATTAATTTAGTCTCACCGTAGACTTACCACACATGTCAAAGTTCATTATTCTCTTAAAAATAGAAAATATACTTGGTTTAAATTTGGAAATTTAAATTTTAAAACCTCTTCTTCAATTCTTGCAACCAAATGATAAAACCTTAAGAATTGGAACAAAAAACATTGCAAAGGCCATGATATCTAATGTGTGCATGGATTTAGCTATCATGAAGCTTGATCTGTATGTTTGATTGAGTTCTCAAAAACGTGTTTCAAGAAAAAATTTCTAAAAAATTAAAAATTAGTTTTATGAACAAAAAAAAAAAGAAATCAAAAGTACTTATCATTTTTATATAATTTTATCTTTTTTGAGGACATAAATAATTTTTAAAAATACAATTTTTTTATGTTTATTTTTGTCAAACTAATTTCTATTTTTATCAAACTAATAGTTTCAAAAAATCAAACCAAACATGACCTTAATATTTATGAATTGGGCTAGTTATCAAAACCTTTAAATGTTAATGAGGAAAAAAACTTCAACGTAACAATGATACCACATCATCATAGATATCATCGTCTAATAATATCTCAGCATTTACCTTATATGCATATGTTGCAAGGTACTTTTACTTGAAAACTAGAGATTCTTCCCTCCAATATAACGTTTATTATTTATTAGTGATACCACATCATTGGTATCATCATTATATTAAATTTTTACTTGTTATTAAAACAGACTTAGTACAAATTAGTTGGTAATTACATTATACCTAAATTATCTAATTGCTAAAATAACCCAATTTATGCTTCTAGAAATTTTTAGAACTTGTTTTCTTTATTTTCTGTTTTTGAAAAATTATAAAGTAATTTGACAAAAATAATACTAAAAAATAAAAAAAATTAAATTTTTAAAATTTATTTCCAGCTGAAAAGGAGAAAATCATATAAAAATAATCACTTTTATCCCATGAAACAATTTTTTATTTTTTATTTCTGAAAACTCAACCAAATAAATTTTAAACATTGCTTTCTATGGATGGTTGAAAAGCAATATGAATTTGGTAACATTGGAGGAGAAAATAAAAAATTGCAGATTCGAGGACTTATATAAGTGATCTGATGTGACTTGTACCAAACTCATGGAAATCAGATCTAGTAGCATTATTCTACATTTTCTGTGGGGGTTAATTCCTAGCTGGCAACCGGTTACCTCGGGGTTAGGGCCCACAGGGGGCGTGATGACACCTCAGATCCCCTTTTTTTTCATGTTCAAAAAAAAAAAAAAAAAAAAAAACATAGGTCTCTATTAAGGTCATTTCTACCTATTCATCAAACTTTATATTAGATTTAAAATTTAGTGAAAAAGTCACATTTCGAAACTCTAATAGTTTCAGTAAATAGATATCAAAATGAGAATGGAACAAAAAATTTATCAAAGTGAAAATAAGTTTCAGATTTTACTATTTTACTGTACTTTACTGTTGGGGGAGACCAACCGGTCAACCAGTCAGATGTCCGGCCAGTTGACCAACCGGTCGACCGGTTTCCTTTCAAATAAATAGGTTCGAACAGGTCGAAAGGTTGAAACAAGTTTAAAAAAAAAATTAGTCTTACCGGTCAACCCGCCGATCGACCCACCAGTCGACCCTTCCCTCAATTCTGCATATATTTTGTTTCACAAGTTTGATGCTCATCGTTGGAGGAAGCCATATCAAATTGAGAAAACAACCTATTTTTTATTCAAATTTAGTGAAAAAAGAAATAAACGGTTGGAGATACTCTGAGCACTCAAAACCTGTATTTGAAAGTTCTCGACTTTGTAAATTCCCCCTCAATTGCCTCCAATCTAACTAGAGCATCTCTCATTTTACAATATTTTAATGGTTGATTATACCCTCAATATTTTGTAAATAATTTAATAATAAATTTATATTGTAGACTTTTATTATACACGTGTTTTAAAATTGTATGAACCTAACTCAAAGTAAATAATATTTTTTTTATAATGTGAGGCCAGACATAAAAGTCTACATTATAAAAAATTTAAAAAATTAACTTTTAACTTATTTTTTAAAATAAGCCATAGTATTAGTCATTGATATTGAATTTCTTTAGTTGTATAATTTAGATTAATGCGGGGTTTGCAATTCATGCATCACACTGTCGTTAAGCTTCTAATTATAATTATTTGGTAAGGTATTGTAATTATTTTGTACTAGTGGTAACCCGTGCTACGCACGGTATGTAAAAAAATTAATAATATATTTTTATATAAAATAATATAAATAGTTTTGTATGCAAATTATGAAAATAAAAAAAGATCAAAATTTACAATTTAAATTTCATAATTTTATCATAATTTATTTATTATTTTTTAATTTGTCACAAATTTAATCATGTAACTTTCAAATTTCTTATCTAGAATTACAAACTTAGGTAAGTTCAACCCAAATAACTTGAGTCGAGCTTAAAATTTTTTAAAGATTGAACTATATAATTTTCAATTAAGTGAGGACCTATGCAGAAATTTAAAAATTCAAATTAAATTTGAATAGACTTGGGCAGAAACACCAAATAACCTGAGCAATCAAAACAAAATTATATATATAAATATATAAATTATTTGCTAATTTATTTTTTTAAATACTAAATAAAATTAATTAAAAATTTAATATTAATGAATAAAAGAAAAAGCAATAGATTTCCAATAGAATTTTTCTTGAAAATATTTTTAAAAATTCACATTTTAGAAAGGGATCATCAAATAAAGAGTTGTTTGGGAAGTGCCATATTAGCTCACTTTTTATTTATTTTTATTTTATTTTTTTTATCTTTTTTTAATAACATCATATCTTTACTTTTCTACTCATTTTTTCAGAAAAAGTAAAAAAATATACTTAATTATTTTTTTTTGAGTGACATCACATCTCTATTTATTTATACATATTTTTGTAAAAAGTAAAAAAGTATACTTATTTAGCACTTCCCAAACTACCACTAAGTTGATATTAAAAAAATTAACTTTTTATAATGGCATAAATAATTTAAATATTTTTTTTGAAATTCTTTTTAATTTAAAAATCACAATGAAATATTAAATATAATAAAAACAAATTTCTTACAAAATAAAGGTATTTGAATAAAAAAAGGTAAGAAGAACATTTAATATGGTATTTTCATTTAATCTGAAAATAATTCTAGATGAATAATAAATTATCACCTATAATCCTCTTACTTTTTATTTTTTTTTAATAAATAAAACAGTTTAACAAACTATCACTTTTAATAAAAAAAAAATTATCATTTCTTTCTAATTTATTTTAGCAAAACTAACTTTTTATCAATTTGAACCAAAAATATCTTTGTTCTTTATTTTAATTTCTTTAATTGACAATTGAAATTTAAAAAAAAAAAACAAAGCAAAACAAAATCCACAATGTTTGGTAAGTACTAAAAAAGTTATGTTTTGTTCTTTTGTTAAAAAAAAATTATGTTAAAAATATTATTGTTCAAGTCTTTATAGTTTAGAAGGATATAATTTGAACACATATATTTAAAATAAATTATATTTTGACCAATAATATCATGACACATGCGAATATTGATCTCATTCTAATTGTAGTAACATAATTTGAAGAAGAATTTAAATTTGAAATTTTATTTTATAATTTAATAAAGGATGCAAAATTTAAGGAATGAATATTGATCTCATTCCAATTATAGTAACATAATTCAAGTAAGAATCCAAATTTGAAATTTTATTTTAAGAATATAAAATTAATTTATAGACCAATCATATTGTAACACGTATTAACAAAAAATTAAACAAAATAAAAAAAATGAGAAAAAAGAATTACAACTTTCAATCTTAATGAAATGACAATATTTTACAATTATAATAGTATATAGATATATAGATAAATCATGGAATAGATCATTATTTAAAACTTATATATTATGGGATAAATCATTATAATTTTGTGTGGTTTCTATTCGGGTATTTTTTTTTTCAACTTCTTTAAGATGGAGTTGTGGGTATCTATATATTTTTTTAATATTTGTTTTTAATTATTATTATTATTATTTAGGTAAGTTATGATGTGAGTTAGATATGTGATAGACATGTGAGTTTTATTGATTTAAAGTTTATTTAGATAAACTTTAAAGATTTTTTTTTTTAGTTTTTTTTTTTTTTTTTGGTTATGTTATAATATAATATATAAGATATAAATAGATATCTACAACTTTAATATTTTTTTTTGGAAAGGAATGCAAGTTTTAATTTTTTTTTTTTTTGGAAATTGGTGAGAGAGATTATGAAATATTTCCGTTATTAAATAAATCAATCAATAGTTTTTTTTAATCTATTTTGTAAATTAAAAAATCAATAATTTTAGAAAATTTATTAATTTGTCCCATTAAGTGTGATTTAAAATTTTGATAGATATACATAAAAAAAAATACATAAAGATATTACTAAATTTAGATGTTGTTATATCTTTTTGAGATCCATAGCTAAACTCTTATCTTCTTTATTTTTTTTGTGTATCCATAGTGTATGAAAGAAATTGAAAAAGGTGCTGCAGTAATTATGAGAGAAGTCAAAAGGGTTTGTGGGGTTAGAGAACTCCATAAATGTTGAGTTTTTTTTTTTTTAAATCAAAAAATTAAGAAATTAGGATTGAGAGATTGGAGCTCCCACTGGCTTGGGAGTTAAAAACCCCATTTTGCTCAATATATAGTATAGACTAGCATATCACTCGTGCTATGCACGGATTGTGTTTACAATTATCTATATATGTGAATTGCGATTTTTAAATTTTTTTTTTTTAAATGTCTTATTTTTTTCCTTTTTTTATATTATATTAAAGTTTAATATTTTGATAATAATCATATGTGTTAGAATTTTCAAAGAATTAAATGTCTTTTTTTAATTATATTATATTAAAATTTAATATTTTTGATAATAATCATATGTGTTGGCCTTTCTAATAAATTTTTTGTATGCTTGTTCTTAATGTATTAAAGTGTTATTAGAAGGGATAATAATTATATGTATTGGGACTTTTCAAGAAATTCATATGTGTTGGATTTCAAAAAAAAAAATTATGTTTATTCTTAATGCATTAAAGTGTTATTATGAGGGTAAGACTTGGGGGTTGGGAGAAGTTAATAAATGCTAAGGTTTTGTTTTTTTTTAAAATCAAAAAATCAAAAATTTAGATTGGGAGATTGGAGTTTCCACAAAGCTTGGAGTTAAAAATCCCATTTTACTTAATATATAGTATAGATAATTTGGATTGGTGTTGCTGAATATTTATTTGGTAAGGGATTTGGCTGAGTGTTGTTTTCTTCTTCTTTCAATTCTCTTCTCCTCTTGTTAAGAGAATGAAATCTTACTCACTTCACTGGGATATATATATATATATACAGGCATAGCATACATATAGAACGCGGTGGAGGCAAATGGAGAGAGGCACATGCGTTGGAACTTATTGACCCGGAGAGGACGACTTTTCCGTTTGTTTGTCCCCGTTCCGTATTCAGTCACGCGTCTGCGCAGCCCTCGTGAAGTGAAGTCCGTATGATATCTCTCTCTCTCACTTCTCTCAAATTGAGAGATTAGTGGGTTTGACAAAAGGTCTCACTTTAATAATTTAAAACTAGTCTATCAGCCGTGTGCTATGTTCGGAATAATTATAAATATTTATATTTATTTTAATTCTTTTTTAATATATAAATTATGTTTTTAAAAAAAATTTATAAAAATAATTTAACAATCTAAGGTTTGAAGAATTTTTTTTATACTTATTTTTAATGCATTAAAGTATTATTATAAGAATAAGGCTTGGAATTGTGAGAAATTAATAAATGTTAAGGTTTTTTTTTTTAAATCAAAAAATCAAGAAATTTAGATTGAATATTGGAACTCCCATGAAACTTATGGATTAGAGATAGATATAAATAAATAGATAGATATAGATATAGATATTTATATTTGTTTTAAATTTTTTTTAATATACAAATTATTTGTTTTGGAAAAGGTACTGCAATAATTATGAGAGAAGTCAAAAAGTCTTGTGGGTTGAGATAAGTTAATAAATGTTGTGATTAATTTTTTTTAAAAAAAATAAAAAATTAGAAAATTAGGATTGGCATATTGGAGCTCCCACAACCCTTCAGGGTTAGAAACCCCATTTTGCTTAATATATAACTAGCATATCACCCGTGCTATGCACGGATTGTGTTTACAATTATCTATATATGTGAATTGTGATTTTTAAATATTTTCTCTTTTTTTTTTAAATGTCTTATTTTTTTCCTTTTTTATATTATATTAAAGTTTAATATTTTGATAATAATCATATGTGTTGGACTTTTCAAGAAATTAAATGTCTTTTTTTTATTATATTATATTGAAGTTTACTATTTTGATAATAATCATATGTGTTAGACTTTTTAAGAAATTTTTTTTATACTTGTTCTTAATGCATTAAAGTGTTATTATGAGGGATAATAATCATATGTGTTGGATTTCAAAGAATTTTTTTTTATGCTTGTTTTTAATGCATTAAAGTATTATTATGATGATAAGACTTGGGAGTTGAGAGAAGTTAATAAATGCTAAGTTTTTTTTTTAAATCAAAAAATCAAGAAATTTAGATTGGGAGACTGCAGCTCCCACAACGCTTGGGGTTAAAAATCTCATTTTGCTTAATATATAGTATAGATATAGATTAGTGATAGCTTGATCTATGTACGGAATTTTATAAATTAAAAGAAAATTATTATAAATATGTTGAAGTAATTTAATATATTGTCTTGTGATATATATATATAATTTATAAGTTAAATTTTATATTTATAACTTTTAAAATTATTAATTTAAAAAAATTAAAAATATATATATATAAATCTATTTAGTACAATTTTGATAATTTATAATAAATAAAAAAAATTAAACCTAATTAAATGAAGTTACATGAGTTATGATATACCTCTTATTGTTATAAAAATAGACAAATTTAAAAATTATAATTAAGACAAATATACAATTTTATTATTAAATGTGAAATGAAGTGATATTTAACAATAATTGATATGATATTTCTGTTATTAATCCAATAATTTAAGTTACATTTCTTTTGATTTTAATTTCATAACTAAAAATACAATATGAATATAACACGTACACGAATCTCTGTGCAAGGATCCTTTGTCCCGAAATAACCCTGTCCCTCGTCCCAATTCACTCACAACTATTGAATATGTTTTGAGATTTTCACATCTTGGGATTCTCATATGATCCAATCGTAATGAGTGAATTGGAACAGGGGGACAGGATTATTTGGAGACAGAGGATCCTCGCTGCAAATTTCTAGTCTTTAAGAATAAAAAGGTTTTGGAATATTTCCAACATTTCATCATTTTCTTTTAATTTTTTTTTTATCTAATTTGATTTTAAATTTGAATAAAAATTTTGATTTGATTTGATATGAATTACTTTAACTTTTTCATTAACTTTTTATCAATTTTTAAAATAACTTTCATTCTTATTCCAATCCTTTTTTTTCTTTTCATCAGTTTTGATGAAAAAACAATAATTTCCAACGCTTAATCTTTTTAAATTTTTATTAAATTATAATTCGATAAAAAAATTAAGGGTTGAAGATTCTCTTAATTTGAATTATAATGAAATAACATCTTGAAATAGTAAAAGTTTGAGTATATGGTTAGTTGAAATGTATAAGTTGATTAATTCTCTTCTCATATTTGTATAAAAATTGACACTTAGGACCACATTATTATAAGTCGGATTATGGAAAGTTTTTTGAGGTGTCAAACATTTTTCATTTATAAATATCCTACCTATTAAAAAAAAAAGTAAAAGAAAAAGAAAAAAATGTGTAGCTTTCGATATGTGTTTATCAATTTTGTTTTGTGGACATAAACAACCGATGTTTCAATTTAAAAAAATTAAAAAGTCTAAAAAAAATAGATTGGGTTTTTTAGGAATAAAAGAAGCCATCTAACTCATCTATATACTATTTTAAGACAGACTATTTCAATCACATAAAAAAATAAAAATTATATTTGGAGATTATTCTTATGTGTTATGCTATAACATACAAATATAGCGGTAACAAATTAATTAATATATATGAAAAGTTATACTAAGCTTTTATTTTCAATTAATCGAATTATTATTAACAAACTAATAAATAGCAATAATGGTATAATAGGATATAAAGTGGATAAAAATCAAAAACACAAATAATATTTAAAAGTTTTAAATTTACCTAGTTATACAAAAATCTAATGTTACAGTATAATCTTGAATTCCCAATAATTTTTCACATTTTTATAAAATAAAATAACAATAAGAAATAAAAAATAAAAAATAATTCAATACTTATTTTTTTACTTAAATTTTATGTTTTTCATTAAAAAAAATAAAATCTAATCAAAATCAATGGCACAAAATGAGCATAGATACTTCGATTACAACTATCATCACCAATAATTATTTTCCATCATGTAAACCAATAAACAAACACATAAATCTCACTAAAACCGAAACCAAAACCAAACCAACAACAAAAAAAGAGAATTTTGCAGGGAAAAAAATAAAATTAAAAAACAAATAAATTTATGGAGTGGTAGGATATTACCTCCTAACAACTTAGACCTCGCCCCGCCTAATCCGTCAGTTTCTCCACAAGTGCCTGCGAAGTTTAGGAGTTGGGATGACTAATCAGATTATTCTTTAAATAAAACTTAAAAATTGAATTTAAAAAAATTGATTACAAATTGATAGATGTACATAAAAAAAAATAGATAATCATATTATTAAATCATAATTCAAATTCAGATATGGTCATATCTTTTTGATATCTATATATAAATTCTTATCTTATTTATTTTTGTGTGGTTTCTATTTTTTTGTTTTTTCAATTTATCTAAGATGGAGTTGTGGATTTCTATTTTTTTTTAAAATTTAATTTATCAATGGTTTCTATTTATTTTTAATTATTATTATTTAAGTAAGTTATGATGTGAGTTAGATATGTGATAAACATGTGAGTTTTATTTATTTAAAGTATGATGGCGTGAAATATTTTCAAATTAGATTTGTTTAAATAGACTTTAAAGATTTTAAAATTTTAAAATTTAAAATTAGATACTGAGAGGCAAAAGAAAGATTTTAATTGAATAAATAAAAATCATATTTATTAATTTTATTTATTTGTATATTTGATTTTTATTTATATATATATATATTTTGTTATGTTATAATATAATATATAATATATAGATAGATACCCACAATTCTCATGAAAAATATTATCTGATTTTTTGAGGGAGAGAAAATGAAGTCAAGTTTTAATATTTTCTTTTGGAAATCGATGAAAGAAATTACAATTGAGAGATTATGAAATATTTTTGTTATCTTTCCATTTGAAATCCATAAATTAAGAGATAATTATTATTTCCAAAATAATTAAATAGGCATGAAAAAAGTTGAAAATGGCGGATAATTATTATTTTCAAAATAATTAAATAGGTATGAGAGAAGTTGAAAATGGTGTGTATGTGAGAAGTCAAAAAGGTTTGGGAGAAGTCAATAAGTATTAAGTTTTTTTTTTTTTTTAAATCAAAAAATTAAGAAATTAAGATTGAGGTATTGGAGCTCCCACAAGACTTGTGAGTTAGAAACTCCATTTTCCTTATATAATACTAGCATATCACCCGTGCTATGCACGGAATTAAATTTAAATAAAAAAAAATCATTCATAGTTATGTTAAACATATTTTTAAATTGTTAGCATAAAATATGTAATTTTAAAAGAAAATATTGACATTGCATAATTAAAGTAATAAAAATAAGAATTTATTACATTTGTTCGAAATTCACTGAATAAGTAAAACAAAAAATAACTAAAATCTAAATTGTTGTGGGTCTTCCATCAGCATTCCTGCATTGTCAACATGATAGTTAGGTCAAGTTTGGCATCTACTAAATAATACAAAAATTCAAAAAGTCACTATCCTATTTAAGTCACATCATCTTATTTAAATCACATCACCTCTCTAACACATCACATCAAACCCAACCCAAACCCAACCCATATAAGCCAATAAGTCAAAAAGTGCACTTTTTTAGAACATCTCAAACCAATTCTTAGTATCATAATTAATGAACAATACATATATTATGTATTTCTAAAATGTTATAAAGTAAAAAAGTTATACTTACATTTTTTTTTTTACTTTCTGAAAGATATAGACATTCTTCAGACTAATCTATATTTAAAACAAAGGTGACGCACGGTGCACAATCTAGTTGACGTGGCATTGTTGGTACAGGTATGATAAATGCATAGGCACGGTCTTGGCATGACGCAATATAATCTTTAATCATTCTAACGCCATTATAATCACATTTTTCTTTTTGTGAGAGTTTATCATATTAAAAAACGATCGCGATTGGTAGCTCGAGATTTTTGGCTCGAAATTGGCTCGAAAAAGTGAGAGAGAAGGAGGAGGAGGAGGAGGAGGAGGAGGAGGAGGGAGAGGCTGGAGGAGGGGCGGAGGAGGAGGAGGAGGAGGAGGGACTGGAGGGGGCCAACATATCGGGGTGGAGGCGGAGGCGGGGGGCGGAGGTGGAGGAGGGGCGGGGGCGGGGGCGGGGGCGGGGACTGCGAGGCAGAGCCTGCGACGACGATCGGCGGATGCGGGGCTGCGACGAGCGGACAGAGGCGACGACGGAGGGCTGCGACGGCGGGTGGAGGGCTGCGACGGCGAGCTGCCTCCTCTCTCTCTCTCTCTCTCTCTCTCTCCCTCTCCCTCTCCCTCTCCCTCTCCTGTTCCTCTGTTTCAGACCAGCATGACGAAGAAGAAGAGGAAGAAGAAGAAGAAAAAAAAAAAAGACAGCCCAAAACAACGTCGTTTTGGGTTGTCGAGCCAAAATCGAGCCACGATTTCGAGCTCCCAGTCATTTTCGATTAAAAAATTAAAAATAAAATTAAAATAGTAAATAAAAAGCTTAAATAACATTAAAAATTAGTTAATCACATTTTTTTTAACTATTAAACTAACTACAATCACATTAAAAAAAATAATCATTCAACTAATTATAATCACATTTTTCTTTTTGTGAGAGTTTATATTTATCTAACTTTAATCATATTAAAAAAATGAAAATAAAATTAAAATAGTAAATAAAAAGATTAAATAACATTAAAAATTAGTTAATCACATTTTTTTTAACTATTAAACTAACTACAATCACATTAAAAAAAAGAATCATTCAACTAATTATAATCACATTTTTCTTTTTGTGAAAGTTTATATTTATCTAACTTTAATCATATTAAAAAATTGAAAAATTAAAAATAAAATTAAAATAGTAAATAAAAAGATTAAATAACATTAAAAATTAGTTAATCACATTTTTTTTAACTATTAAACTAACTACAATCACATTAAAAAAAGGGGAATTGACCAGTAAATCCCATTTTATCATCTTGTAGATCATGTGGTCCTAATTGTTTTCTTTTAAACCGTTTAGTCCTTTGGATTGTTTGTTTACTATTTTGCCATTAAAGTGTTAATTTGAGTTTGTAGATCCGCATGTATTTATGGGAAGGGGTGTGTGAGATTCACGTTCCAAAAAAAGGTAATAGTACTCTTTTTCTGTGACGTGGATTGTGACGTGAATTTGACATTCTTTTTTTTTTTGTGACGTGGGTTATGACGTGAACACAAGTAATTTGACACCTTTTTTTTTTTTTTTTTTTTTGTGGTGATGTGGGTCGAACACAAGTAAGGGTGCATGTGTTTCACGTTACCGAATAAAATGTACTAATATTGTTTTAATGTTTCGAAGTATGGGCAAAGTAGATGTGTGTGTAAACTAGATGTGAGTGTAAACTAGTATTATTGATTTACATTTGGTGTGGGTTTGTATGGGATAAGGTGAATGGATGTTTGTATGTCACGCTAATCGAAAAAGCACACTAATATTTTTTTTTAATTTAGTAAGTGTGTAACACTCAAAATATGAGACGTAGGTTGTGACGTGAACACAAGTAATTTGACCCTTTTTTTTTTTTTTTTGGTGACGTGGGTTGTGTCACGTTTTGTCTTTCCCACAGTTTGACCTTTCGACGTGAACCGAAGCCATTGGTTGGGTTCACGCAGATTCCGATCACCTGTTCCGGCGCGGTACGACGGGTGATGCTTCAGCCAATCCCACCGATTCTCGTCTCAGCTCTCAATCTCCTGCCCTCCTATGGAGTCATCAACGCGGATCCGAAGACTCAATCGAAACGGTACACCCATCAGCACTGTAAATGTTCGAGCAGATAACAAACGCTGCAAAGGGGAAGCAAATAGTGATGTTTCTAGACTACAATGGCACGCTTTCGCCCATAGTCGAAGACCCTGATCGAGCGTACATGTCCGATGCGGTCAGTTCTTCTCCTCCTCGTGCCCAATCTTGTATTTTATCCACAAATTTCTCTATTTTTGCTAACATGATTGTATGACTTTGATATCACAGATGAGAACTACAGTGAGAAAACTTGCTAGATATTTTCCCACTGCTATTGTGAGTGGGAGAGAGAGAGAGTACTCACAATCCAAGAACTTTGGTCTTCAGAGAGAGAAGGGGTGGTGGATTTGACATGGGTTGGTGAGGAAGCTCTCATTGAGTCAACCCAGGCGTTGATTCTTGCAGTGCCATTGATTTCAAGGTTCTGGATTAGCTTCCAAAAACATGGATCTGAATTACCAAATGTGGATCAGTATCCCACAAAATCTGCATTCAATCTCAATATACATCTGTAAAGAAAAAACAAAAGAGGGTCAAACCCGTCCACACACACATCACATAAATTTAAAACGGGACTTGGTTGTCTACAAAACATACCAAACAGGACTTGTCAATCCAAGAGAATGAATGTGGGACCAGATGGAGTAATAGATTGATAAATAGGACTTTCTGATAATTTCCCCTTAAAAAAAAGAATCATTCAACTAATTATAATCACATTTTTCTTTTTGTGAGAGTTTATATTTATCTAACTTTAATCATATTAAAAAATTGAAAATAAAATTAAAATAGTAAATAAAAAGATTAAATAACATTAAAAATTAGTTAATCACATTTTTTTAACTATTAAACTAACTACAATCACATTAAAAAAAAAGATCATTCAACTAATTATAATCACATTTTTTCTTTTTGTGAGAGTTTATATTTATCTAACTTTAATCATATTAAAAAATCAAAAATAAAATTAAAATAGTAAATAAAAAGATTTTACATTAAAAAAAAATCATTGAACTAATTTTTGATTAATTACAATATTAAAACAGTAAACAAAAGAAAAAGTTAAGAAGGAGAAATTATAATCATATTTTTCTTTTTGTGAGGGTTTATATTTATCTAACTTTAATCATATTAAAAAATTAAAAATAAAATTAAAATAGTAAACAAAAAGATTAAATAACATTAAAAATTAGTTAATCACATTTTTTTTAACTATTAAACTAACTACAATCACATTAAAAAAAGAATGATTCAACTAATTACAATCACATTATTATTTTTGTGAGAGTTTATATTTATCTATCTTTAATCATATTAAAAAATTGAAAAATTAAAAATAAAATTGAAATAGTAAATAAAAAGATTAAATAACATTAAAAATTAGTTAATCACATTTTTTTAACTATTAAACTGACTACAATCACATTAAAAAAAAGAATCATTCAACTAATTATAATCATATTTTTCTTTTTGTGAGAGTTTATCATATTAAAAAATTAAAAATAATATTAAAACAGTAAATAAAAAGATTAAATAACATTAAAAATTAGTTAATCACATTTTTTTAACTATTAAACTAACTACAATCATATTAAAAAAAAGAATCATTCAACTAATTATAATCACATTTTTCTTTTTGTGAGAGTTTATATTTATCTAACTTTAATGATATTAAAACATTATTTATCTAACTTTAATCATATTAAAAAATTAAATAACAGTAAAAATTAGTTAATCACATTTTTTTAACTGCTAAACTAACTACAATCACATTAAAAAAAATAATCATTCAACTAATTATAATAACATTTTTCTTTTTGTGAGAGTTTATATTTATCCAACTTTAATCATATGAAAAAATTAAAAATAAAATTAAAATAATAAATAAAAATATTCAAAAATAAAATCAAAAAAACCATTGAACAATATTAAAACAGTAAACAAAACAAAAAGTTAAAAAGGAGAAATTATAATCACATTTTTCTTTTTGTGAGGGTTTATAAAAAGATTAAATAACATTAAAAGTTAAGGAGAAAACAAAAATAACACTTACTGTTTGCATACGTAGTCACTGAAGTTGGAAGTGTAGAAGTGAGAACTAAAGAAGGAGAAAGCAAAAAGGAAAATCACTGTTAATATTAAAACAGTAAACAAAAGAAAAAGTTAAGAAGGAAAAAACAAAAATAACACTTACTGTTTGCATACGTAGTCACTGAAGTTGAAAATATGAAAGTGAGAACTCAAGAAGAAGAAAGCAAAAAGGAAAATCACTGTTTACAATAGGTATGTGAAAAGTTAAGAAAAATATGTGTATTGGAGAAGTTATAAAGGTTTGAAAGAATTTAATAAGTGTTTATTTATTTTTTTTTCAAAAAACAAAACAAAAAAATTAAGAGGGAAAAAAATTAAGAGCCATTTACACAATAGTTACATGGGTCTCTTGGGGATGCAAAAAAATTTATATCTATTTCTAACCCATAAATTTTTGTGGAGTTCCAATATAATATTGGGGTTGCATGGTGATTGGTTCAAAGATTATAATTACACTATTGATAAATGGAGGAGATAGAGGATGGGGAAATAAAACAATAAATAAAATGTGAGAGAGAGAGAGAGAGAGAGAGAGAGAGAGAGAGAGAGAGAGAGAGAGAGAGAGGCTATGGCTCTTAATTTACACGCCACCACTTTTACTTCCCCAAGAGACCCATGTAATCATGGTGTCAATGGCTCTTAATTTTTTTTTCTCTTAATTTTTTTGTTTTGTTTTTTGAAAAAAAAAAAAACACTTATTAAATTCTTTCAATATAATTTTTTTCTCTCTTAATTTTTTTTTTTGAATGTAATTATGGTGTCAATGGCTCTTAATTTTTTTCTCTCTTAATTTTTTTTGTTTTGTTTTTTGAAAAAAAAAAACACTTATTAAATTCTTTCAATATAATTTTTTTCTCTCTTAATTTTTTTATTTTTTTTTTGAAAAAAAAAAAAATACTTATTAAATTCTTTCAATATAATATTGGGATTGTTTGGTGATTGGTTTATTGTTTTATAATTACACTATTGATAAATAAAGGAGATAGAGGGTGGGGAAATAAAACAATAAATGAAATGAGAGAGAGAGAGAGAGAGAGAGAGAGAGAGAGAGAGAGGGGCTATGGCTCTTAATTTACACGCCACCACTTTTGCTTCCCCAAGAGACCCATGTAATCATGGTGTCAATGTAATTATTATAATCTTTGAACCAATCACCAAGTCAAATTTTTTTAAAAAATAAAAATAAAAAATCAGGAAATTAAGATTGACATATTGGAGCTTCCACAGGCCTTGGGGGTTAAAACACCATTTTGCTTAATATATAGTATAGACTAGCATATCACCCGTGCTATGCACGGGATAATTATAGATATTTTATATTTGTTTTAGATTTTTTTTAATATATAAATTATGTTTTTTAAGATTTTTTATAAAAATAATTTAACAATCATATCATTAACCATAGTGTATGGGAGAAGTTGAAAAGGGTACTGCAGTAACTATACATGGATTGTATCTATAATTATTTGTATGATGTGATTTTAAATCCACATGTCTATAATTATTTGAAAAAATTTAATAAATGCTGATCCAGGGATTTTGACCAAATCAATAAATGCTGAGATTTTTTTTAAAATAAAAAATAAAAAATATAGAAAATTCAAATTAGAATATTGAAGCTCTCACAGGCCTTCGGGGTTAAAAATTTCATTTTGCTTAATATATAGTATATATAATATATAATATAATATATATAGACTATAAGATGAGAGAAATAAAGTGCTATCTTATTATAATGGAGGAGATCTTATAAAAAAAACGTGTAGACATGAATGCCCTCCTATTTTATTGTGTTTACAATTATCTATATATGTGAATTGTGATTTTAAATTTTTTTTTTTTAAATGTCTTCTTTTTTTCCTTTTTTATATTATATTTGACGTGAGTAGGCTCATAAAGGCCATAACCCACTATGAACAACCCAAGCCTACCACCTAGGGCCCAACACATAACCCAAACATGACTTGAAGGACCAATGATATTCAGACACGTGGCAAGTAAAGGCCAAGCCACATCAGCAGACAAAGATCTGCAAAGTTATTGCCACTGCACATCGTCATTAATGCAGCCCCTCACAGCATTTATTACGACAACACTTCTCCGTCGGGACGGCACGCCCTCACCCTGAACAAGATAAGCTACAGCATAGACTTTTGGCCAAGGTGACAGGTCGGAAGGGACAACGAAATGATTATCAAAGGATATAAGCAGACGTTGAAGACAATAAGAATGTTAAGCTTTCTATCTCTAATTCATCTCTACACTCTACTTCTCTATCTAACTTGCTCGTCGGAGGGTTCGCTAAGGGACTCCCCGTTCCCCGTTGAACTCGTGTGCAGGTTCTCTGGTGGGTTTAATCGTTCAGATACCGATTCGAGAAGTGTGGATCAGTCCGACCCGCTCTGCTTGGAACCCGTTTCATCATAACTGTATCATCAATATTAAAGTTTAATATTTTGATAATAATCATATGTGTTGAAATTTTCAAAGAATTAAATGTTTTTTTTTTAATTATATTATATTAAAATTTAGTATTTTGATAATAGTCATATGTGCTGGACTTTTAAAGAATTTTTTTTTTTATATTTATTCTTAATGCATTAAAGTATTATTATGAGGCATAATAATCATATGTGTTGGGACTTTTCCAGGAATTCATATGTGTTGGATTTCAAATAATTTTTTTTTATACTTGTTCTTAATGTATTAAAGTGTTATTATGAGGGTAAGACTTGGGAATTGGGAGATGTTAATAAATGGTAAGATTTTTTTTTTTAAATCTAAAAATCAGAAAATTTAGATTGGGAGATTGGAGCTCCCACAAGGTTTGAGGTTAAAAACCTCATTTTGCTTAATATATAGTATTGATGCTAGCCTATCACCAGTGCTATGCACGAAATAATTATAGATATTTATATTTGTTTTAGATTTTTTTAATATATAAATTATGTTTTTTAAGATTTTTTTATAAAAATAATTTAATAATCTTATCACTAACCATAGTATATGGGAGAAGTTGAAAAGGGTACTGTAGTAACTATACACGGATTATATCTATAATTATTTGTTTGAGGAGATTTGAAATGCAGATCAGGGAATTTTGACCAAATCAATAAATGCAGGCATGTGGAAAGACATGTCGATTGAAAAAAGTTAATAAATGCTGATCAGGGGATTTTGACCAAATCAATAAATGCTGAGTTTTTTTTTTTAAATAAAAAATTTAGAAAATGCAAATTCGGATATTGAAGCTCCCACAGGCCTTTGGGGTTAAAAACCCCATTTTGCTTAATATATAGTATAGATAGACACTAGCCTATCACTCGTGCTATGCACAGAATAATTGTAAATATTTATATTTGTTTTAGATTTTTTGTAATATATAAATTATGTTTTTTAAGATTTTTTATAAAAATAATTTAACAATCTTATCACTAACTATAATATATGGGAGAAGTTGAAAAGGGTACTGTAGTAATTATGCACAGGTTGCATCTATAATTATTTATATGCGGGGATTTTAAATGCTGATAAAGAGATTTTGACCAAATCAATAAATGCAAGGATGTGAAAAGACATGTGGATTGAAAAAAGTTAATAAATGCTGATCAAAGGATTTTGACCAAATCAATAAATGCTGAGTTTTTTTTTTTAAAATAAAAAATTTAGAAAATTTAGATTGGGATATTGAAGCTCCCACAAGCATTGGGGGTTAAAAACCCCTTTTTGATTAATATATAGTATAGATAGATACTAGCCTATCACTCATACTATGCACATAATACTTATAAATATTTATATTTGTTTTAGATTTTTTTTAATATATAAATTGTGTTTTTTAAGATTTTTTTATAAAAATAATTTAACAATCTTATCACTAATTATAGTGTATGGGAGAAGTTGAAAAGGGTACTGCAGTAATTATGCACAGGTTGTATCTGTAATTATTTGTATAAGAGGATTTTAAATACTGATCATGAGATTTTGACCAAATCAATAAATGCAAGCATGTGGAAAGACATGTGGATTGAAAAAAGTTAATAAATGCTGATTACGGAATTTTGACCAAATCAATAAATGCTGAGATTTTTTTTTTTAAATAAAAAATTTTAAAAATTAAGATTAGGATATTAGAGCTCCCACAAGGTTTGAGGGTTAGAAACCTCTTTTTCCTTAATATATACTAGCATATCACCCGTGCTATGCACGGATTGTGTTTACAATTATTTATATATGTGAATTGTGATTTTTAATTTTTTTTTTTAAATGTCTTCTTTTTTTCCTTTTTTATATTATATTAAAGTTTAATATTTTGATAATAATCATATGTGTTGGACTTTTCAAGAAATTAAATGTCTTTTTTTTCCTTTTTTATATTATATTAAAGTTTAATATTTTGATAATAATCATACGTGTTGGACTTTTAAAGAAATTTTTTTTATGCTTGTTTTTAATATATTAAAGTGTTATTATGAGGGATAATAATCATATGTGTTGGGACTTTTCAAGGAATTCATATGTGTTAAATTTCAAATAATTTTTTTTATATTTGTTCTTAATGCATTAAAGTGTTATTATGATTGTAAGACTTGGGAGTTAGGAGAAGTTAATAAATGCTAAGAATTTTTTTTTTTTTAAATCAAAAAATCAGGAAATTTAGATTGGGAGATTGGAGCTCCTACAAGACTTGGGGTTAAAAACCCCCTTTTGCTTAATATATAGTATAGACTAGTATATCACCCGTGCTATGCACGGGATTAAAGTAAAAAAAAAAAACAAACCATTCATAGTTATGTCAAACATATTTTAAAATTGTTAGCATAAAATATATGTAATTTTAAAAGAAAAAATTGACATTGCATAATTAAAGTAATAAAAATAAGAATTTATTACATTTGTTCGAAATTCACTGAATAAGTAAAACAAAAAATAACTAAAATCTAAATTGTTGTGGGCCTTCCATCAGTATTTCTGCATTGTCAACATTATAATTAGTATTATAATTAATGAACAACACATATATTATGTATTTATAAAGTGTTATAAAGTAAAAATGTTATACTTACCTTTTTTTTTTTTTGAAAGGTATAGATATTCTTCAGACCAATCTATATTTAAAACAAAGGTTACGCACGGTGCACAATCTAGTTGACGTGGCATTGTTGGTACAGGTATGATAAATGCATAGGTACGGTCTTGGCATGACGAAATATAATATTTAATCATTCTAACGCCATTATCCTATAAAATTTTGGAATTATAATTTTGTGTTTGAAAAAGTAAGAATAAGTTATTTATAATAAATTTTATAATTTCCTACATTTGATCTCATATTCTTCAAATATGATGGTTGACATCGCAAAATAAACTCTGCTCATTTATCTTGAACAGTGAGATTTATTGAACCAGTACTGTCTTTGACCACAAGGTTAACATTGTATCTTATCAACAAAAAAAAAAAGGACACTTGTTAAAAGGAAATATTGTACCTAATAAAAAATTAAAACACTTGTTAAGTTTGAATTGTTATTGTACATAGTAATTATTTACCTAAAGAAAATTACCTTGTTATAATATCAATATCATTGTGTAGGCAGTGACGACAAACAATGTGACCATAATGATATTCAACTTTTTTATAGCAACTTTTGCACAAATCAATGCAAAGGTTGTCAACATCAATTTGTTCGATGTACCCAAGTATTCGAAAATATGAAACCTACAAAATATTTGAAAAAACATAAATTAATCTCTCTATAAACAAATTATATACATATTCTATTTATAATTTTGAAAAACTATTATATGCCTTTGAAATAATGCTCTACACTAACTGTCAATTAACACATATTATGATATCAAAAAAATATTAAAAGTATGAAAAGTCACTTTGATATAATATATAACATAGATATATTATGAAATTTAGAAAAGAGATAAATATTTGGAGAGAGATTTTAGAAACTTGTAATTCAAATTTTTTTTTTTTTTAAATCTATAGTTACTTTGTTAGCCAAGAGTATTATTTTTAAATATTTTTAAAATTACAAAAATTAGCAATTTTAGTTTTTTTTTTAATCTATAGTTATTTTGTTAGCCAATAGTACTATTTTTAAATATTTTTAAATTTACAAAAATTAGCAATTTTGATTTTACATTCTTTTTAATCTATAATGTTTTTGTTTTTAAATATATAATTATTTAGTTATGAGATGAGATTTGTGTGTTTTTTTTTTTTAATGGATAGTTACTTTATTATGAGATGGGATTTAGGAAAGAGAGAAATATTGGAGCGGGAAGGGGAGCTTTTAGTAACTTGTAATTCAAAATTTTAGGTGTTTTTTTTGTTTTTTTTTTAAAAAAAAATCTATAATTACTTTGTTAGCCAATAGAATTATTTTTAAATATTTTTAAAATCCCAAAAATTAACAATTATAAAATGAGAGTTTGGAACTCTCACAAGCCTTTTCCTTATATAATATATAGATAGATATAAATATTTATATTTGTTTTAGATTTTTTTTAATATACAAATTATTATTTTTAGATTTTTTATAAAAATAATTTAATAATCTCATTACTACCAAAGTGTATGAGAGAAATTGAAAAAGGTGCTACAATAACTATGAGAAAAGTCAAAATGGCTTGTGAATTTGGAGAAATCAATAAATGCTGAGATTACTATTATTTTTAAATCAAAAAATTATAAAATTAAGATTGAGTTTTTGAAATAGATATAGATATTTATATTTGTTTTAGATTTTTTTTAATATACAAATTATTATTTTTAGATTTTTTATAAAAATAATTTAATAATTTCATCACTAACTATAGTGTATGGGAGAATAGTGTATGAGAGAAGTTGAAAAATGTGCTACAATAACTATGAGAGAAGTCAAAAAGACTTGTGGATTGGGAGAAATCAATAAATGCTGAGATTATTATTATTTTTAAATCAAAAAATTATAAAATTAAGATTGGGATATTGGAGATAGATATAAATATTTATATTTGTTTTAGATTTTTTTTAATATACAAATTATTATTTTTTGATTTTTTATAAAAATAATTTAATAATCTCATCACTAACTATAGTGTATGAGAAAAATTTAAAAAGGTGATATAATAACTATGAGAGAAATCAAAAAGACTTGTGGATTGAGAGAAATCAATAAATGCTGAGATTTTTATTATTTTTAAATAAAAAAAATCAGAAAATTAAGATAGAGATATTGGAGCTCCCACCAAAAAATTAAGATTGAGATATTAGAACTCCCACCAAATTTGTTGATTTAAAACCCCATTTTCCTTATATAATATACTAGCCTATTACCCGTGCTATGCACGGGATAATTATAGATATTTATATTTGTTTTAGATTTTTTTTAATATGTAAATTATGTTTTTGAAGATTTTTTATAAAAATAATTTAACAATCTTATCACTAACTATAGTGTATGAGAAAAGTTGAAAAGGGTACTGCAGTAACTATACACGATTGTATCTATAATTATTTGTATGAGGGGATTTTAAATGCTGATTAGGAGATTTTGACCAAATCAATAAATGCAGGCATGTGAAAAGACATGTGGATTGAAAATAGTTAATAAATGTTGATTAGGAGATTTTGACCAAATCAATAAATGCTGAGTTTTTTTTTTTAAAATAAAAAATTTAGAAAATTCAGATTGGGATATTAAAGCTCTCGCAGGTCTTGGGGGTTAAAAACCTCCTTTTGCTTAATATATAGTATAGATAGATATATACATATAGATAGACAGACAGATAGATAGATAGATAGATGTAGATTTTGGTAATTTAAATGATTTATTTTATGAAAAAATTTATATATATTATTTATAAAAAAAAATTAGATCAATTTAATAATCATAAATTTTTTTATTTCATTATATTTGTTTTGTAAAAAAAAAAATAGATAGTATGTTTTTGAGAGAAATGTTGTCGACCCCAAATAATTTACCAAACCTCTCACTGTGACTCACACAATCCCATATGTGTGTAGGTGTTACACCAGATTTGGTAAAAAATTTAGTAGATTATTTGAGATCTTTAATATAACTCTTTTAAAAAATATATTTGTCGCCTATTTTTTTTAGAGACAAACGTGGTAAAATAAAAAGGGCAATTCATACTAACAGTCCTTATAGTTTGGAACTCGTGTCACTTTGGTCCCTAACTTTTCAATTGTATCACATTTGACCCTGAATTTTGAATCTTTTTCTAAATAAGGATAATTGAAAATACCATTGCTCAATTTTAAGGGCAAAGTAGTCAATTTGATAAAATATAAATTAATTTGGCAAAAATAAATGTCAAAAAAATATTTTGAATTTTTTAAAATTATTTCTAACCACCAAAGATAAAATGTAAAATTGATAAATCTTTTACACATTTATTTATCGAAAAAGCTTTCTACCCCCACCTGGGGGTGACACCCAGTGAGGTGTCAGCTGGGGGTTGGCCCGAAAAACTGTTTTTTTTTTTTTTTTTTGAGTTATCAGCCAGTGGGGGCGCGCCACGTCACTGGGGGCGCGACCCCCACTGGGTGTATTTAGCACGGCTCTTTATTTATTTTACCAAATTAATTTTTATTATGTATTTGGATGATAACCATATAATGGGTGATTGTTTTTATTTTCATTAAATTAGTTTCTATTTTTTCAAAAGTCAAATATGGCGACACTTTGATATAAATATTAAACCAATCTATTAAATCAAAAAATCTAAAACTAAAAACATTTCATATATTAAATATATCGATTACACATTAAAAGCCTACCAACTACCCATTACGTGATCATCATCCAAACCCATAATAAAAATTAATTTGGTAAAATAAATAAATAAATAAATACGTAAAAGATTTATTAATTTTATATAATTTTAGTTTAGGTCAGTAGAAATAATTAAAAAAAAAATTGACATTTATTTTTGTCAAATTAGTTTATATTTTATCAAATTAATGACTTTACCCTTGAAATTGAGTAATGATATCTTAAATTGTCCTTATTTGGAATAAGATTCAAAATTCAGGGACAAATGTGTCACAATTGAAAAGTCAGGGACTAAAGTGACACGAGCCCCAAACCGTAAGGACTGTTAGTGTAATTCGCCCAAATAAAAATATTATAATTATCAGATCAATCCAGTTTTGTTCATAGATGATATTTATAGTGGCTTTACTTGTATGAAATGGAGAATTTCTATTACATATCTAATAGTTATGAAATAAAAATATAAATTTATAATTAGTTTAAATTATAAATAAATAAAAAATACATATTATACTCCTTATTAAATGATATAATAGAATATCCCGATTGCAGATATACAATAGCCCTGTTTGGTGCAGCTTAAAAGCTGCTTATTTCAGCTTTCAGCTTAATTTAAGCTATTTTGATGTGTTTGGTTTAACTTATAACTTATAGCTTATAGCTTTTTGGAAGTCAGAAATCAGCTTATTCTTTGAGTGGGGCAGGAGATACTTAATTTATAAGTCAGAAATCAGCTTATGTTCATAGTTATAAGCTATAAGCATTTTCCCACAACTCTACCAAACAGGGCCAATGGAGAAGATAACATTCTAGCCGAATGCATTTTACAACTATTATATTGATAATAAATAGTAAAACAAACTTAACAAATAAAGAACAATAGAAGGGGTGTTTGGAATGATTTACATAAATATATTTTTTGATTTTTTATAAAGAAAACGTAAAATGTAAGTTAGATTTAAAGTGATGTGATAGTAAAGAAATGATGTAAACGTGAAATATAGTTTAGATTTAAAGTGATGTAAAAGAAAAATAAAATGATTTAAATAAAATAATTGTGATCCAAACAGACATGTCAAACACCCCCAAAGTATTGACCCATGAAAAATAAATTATGATAAAAAAATAATTATTATAAGAATAAAGGTTGGGACCCCCTTTGGGGGTCATTCCCTTGACCCCTTTGCCACGTGGTAAGAGGTGATTGGAGGAGCAGGAAAAAAAAGAAAAAGAAAAAGAAAATGTGACCAATGAGAGAGAGAGGGGGTCCAAAAGGGGTCCTAAAAAGGGGGATGAATCATTGTTGTTATTATAATAATTTTATGACAAATCATATTTTCTTTACTATGTTTTGTTTATTGTTTTGTGTACTAATATCGTATTACAAGTAATAAGAGACCATTTGAGAAGTCAAATAAAAGTTAATTTTTAATTTTTAACCTATTTTAATCACCATTCATAATTTTTTATATATAAAAAGATAAAAAAAATTTAAAAAATAATTTTTAATCAACTACTCAAACCAGTCCTAAATATGAATAATGACTTGGACCCCCAGCTGGGGGTGCTGGGAGTCGGCTCCTATTGGGCAAAAACACTGGATTTGTTTGGTTTGTGTTTCAGAAACATGTTTTGGAAAAAAAAAGTACGAAAACATGTTTGGTTTGGTTTTTTGGGAAATTTGTTTTGAAAAATTGTTTTGAGAGAGAGTTTTGGAAAAAGTGATTGATTTGATGTGTGTGTAAGAGAGATTTGTTTGGAAAATTTGTTTGGTTTGTATGTTTTGGAAAATTTTTTTGAGAAAATTTGTTCGGTAGAAAAAATTTCTGAAATTTGTTTGTAGAGAATTTCTGAAATTTTTTTCAGAAACACAAACCAAACCTACCCACTATTTTTTTTTTTTTTAGATTTCCGGCCAACTCCAGTGCGACACATCTAGGGAGGTTGACACTGGGGTCCCCGTACTGGGGTCTGTAGCATAACCCAATCCATTAAATCAATACAATTATTACAGTCAAAGTAAAAAGTAAAAAGTAAATTGGGATAAAACAAATGTCATGTCATGTCATGATCCTAGCATATTGTTTCTGGTTTTGTTTGAAATTTTCAAAAACCCACTGCCCACAGTTTCTTTAAGCTGATATTTTCCCCTGATTTCACCCTGCCTGCCTTCCACATTTTTGTTGTTTTTTTATTTGATTCTTTTTTTTTTTTTGTTGTTTTTATGTTTTTGTCAGATGCGTTCAACGTTTTCAAAGACCAACGACAGGCTACGGAGGACTTTTCCCTTTGTTCGTTTCTTGTTTTCTATATTTGTTTATTATTTTTTACACTTCAAAACATTTTGGTAATTTTTATTTTTTAAAAAAATTGACAATAATTTCTAAAATTGTCAAAATAATTCTTGATTCACTCTTCCTCCTCCCACCATCCCTAGCCACCAATCACATTAAAACAAAAATAAAAAATAAAAAAACCTTACTTAAATTTGAGGATATTTTTACAACTTAATTTTGTACATATGTTAACAAATGAACAGACTAGTGTTCAACGTCAGCAACATCTTATCCCAACAACTTCATCTACATGCTATGTCACCATTCTTTTTTTCACATGAAACAGAACAATAAAATTATTAAGATATAGGAGAATTATCCAATGCCTTTGGAACACCAAGTGACCCATGTTACTGACAAATCACAATACATTATTATATACCATGGTATTACCCCCGTCACCCATTACAAAATTATAAACCCGACCTCATTTATTAATCACGAAATCGTTACATCTGGCCATACACTTGGGCATAGAATTACTTCTCTTACATAAAAGATCGCATCCGAGGCCTTACAATAGACCGGGCCCCATCAACAAGTATGGTGGATCCAGTCATGTAGCGAGACCCATCGCTTATCAAGTAGATGACAGTAGAAGCCAGGTCATTCTTAACGTCAAGCCATCTGCTCAGTGGGGCTACTTCCTTCACCAACTTCTCTGCCCTCTCCTTCCCCACTGATAACGGAAACTCATCATCTAGGTGTAACCCACGAGCTATCCCATTCACCCTTATTTGGTATTTCCCAATCTCCATTGCTGATGTCTGATAATATTCATCACATCATCATATATTGTCCAAACAGTTCTCAACTCAATATAAAATAAAATAAAATAAAAAAATAAAAATGGACATATATAATAACAAGTTGCTGTGACGGTTTGCAAGTGGAACCTGTAATCGACTCTGGTATCACGTGTGGATATGTTTCCAAAATGTCAGACTCATCTAATTTCCAACAAAAGAGATGAGGACTCTCACATTATGGTGAGACAAATTATAAGTGAATGCTTTCTACTCAGTTTTCCTGATCCAACAAAACTGCTAGTAGAACACATTCAGAGCTGAAACAATGTTGCAGCTAAGTCATACACATACCAAGCATAGCAAGAAAAAATGATCATGTTTTTACCAAACTGAAGTCCTCTCTGTTAGCATACAAATCCCAAAACTTCAAGGTATTCCCAAAATATTCATGTTAGTTAAGGGCCTCCCTTGTGCAATTTGTAGGTGAGCACAAAGTTTTGGCAAAGATTGAAAATCCAATACCTGGTAAAGTATGTAAATTGAAGTTGACTTACCCTAACTAATTGCTGCAACCCTGCCAAACATGAACCATATGCAGCAGATCCTGGATATAAGCCTCTCTTGGCACCAATTATTGAGGTCAAAAATACAATGGATCCTCCTGATTTGTGATCTCGCATTCTTCTGTCTACAGCCTTTAACAAATACCATGCAGCCATGAAATTTATTTTGACTATCTTTCTAAACTTATCTTCGGCCAACTGCAAAGGGTCCTGCATCTTTCCTGTTTCAAATAATCAACAGCAAAAGATCTGCTTACTCCCATCTATACCATACCTCAATAAGAAAGCTAACAAACATCAAGAAGTTTTATAAAAATTGTCCAAGTCATTGTATTTGTTCTTTTATAGAGTTTAAAATGGAAGAGAAGACAACATTATTCTCCCATATATACCCACAGTAGTGCATATAAACACTAATCATCGTGCATTGTGAAGACGTGTGTGCGCGCGCGCTCGCCCATATCCATGCTATAGATTTTAGAAAACTGTTTGAAGTCTTGTATGCATGTCAAAAAGCAATATATCTGCGTAAAGTTGACAGGTTTAACAACCAATAATCTCCCTCAGACCAAATTATTACCAAATTAGCCGAACATAAATGTCTTGGTTGGTTCGCAAGGTGCTGTAATCTCACTTTCAAAACCATATGGATGGCATATTGCGTATTTCTCGAGGTTAGAGTTCAAGTATCTTATTGCATCATAGTGCCCTTCTCCTACTTACAATTGCCATGACATCAATAGGATTGCCCATACTTCACAGTTTCAAATTATTGAGTGACTGAAGATTTTTAAAAGAAGCCCAAGAAAACAAGTGAAGTTTCAATTAGTTAACTACAAACAAATTACCATTGTGCTACAAGATCTTTTAGGCCCACTTGGCCCCTACATAAATAAAAATAATACTCCTACTGTTAATCAGTTTATATAGGGCAACCAATCCTAGAACTATCATTACGTGACGACTTTCACTTGACTGCTTTTGTATTGACAACTATCTTTTCCTTCACTATATAAACATCATACTAGTACCGAATGATAATATAATATAAGCAAAATAATAAACAACTGCTCGAATAAAATATTCAAATGGTTAGGTAGGTAAATCAAACAATGTATAAAAGACCACCACTAGAGACATAAATTTACATCCATCCACATATATATGTTTTTTTAATATAAGCCAATATATTTATCATTTTGAGAGGTTTAGGTTAAGGCCGAAGTGAATCAAGATCTTCCTTTTCCAAGTCATTTCCGACGCTTCTTCCATTCTCAGCAGAATATAATATTCCTAGCTTTTTCTTTATAATGTGTTTTATTCTAATTACGTGATTGACATTTGACATAAAAAATTCATCAGTGTCCAATTAAAATTTGGAGAAAAGAGTAGGAGTGTTTGTCCCTCTCACAACCGAGTAGAGAGAGTAGTTTAATTCGATATTCATGCATAAAACTTTTGACAAGGAAACAAATAAGTTTAAATCAAGTTACATAACAGGAAACAGAGGAATAATTGTCTCCATAGAAGTTCATTGGTAATGCAGTGTCAAATATTTCACAACTTTCTTTGATTTTCCTTGTAAAATCTCTGGCTCCGTTTGATTAGAAAGAAAAATTCGGCAAAAAATGAAAATGAAGTGAAAGAAAATAAATAAATAGAAAAAAATATATATTTTCTTTCAACCATTTGATTAAGATGAAAATTTTGTAAGAAAATATAGAAAAATATAAAAATTTAGTTATGGATAACTTACACATTCAATTTTTCTTGTATTTTCTTGTGTTTTTAGCAAGAAATAAAAAATTTGTTACAATGCTAATGTGCGTTGTACTAGAAAATTAATTTTCTTATGCATTCCATCACTTTCACTCTCTACTTATTTCATTTTTAAGCAAACTAAACCTTCCTGAAAAGGAAACTTTTAAATAAATTTAAATACTATTGAAGATCTCTCTCTAGTACTATTTCGGATTTGACCGTTTCAAAAAAGTAATATCACACAGAGTGATGTGGCTCATTTAATCATAATTGCATAAATGTCATTGCACATATTCCAGATGATCATTTTGCATAAAAATTCTGTATGTTTAAAATTTTCATGTCCAACTCCAACATTATTTGGCTTGAATCCTTCGTGTTCGTCCCCAAAATTCATGTTACCATGCCTTCAATACATATATATATATATATATTTGGTTGACTTATTATTGTGCTCTCTTTAATTTAAGATTTTAATGAATTCCAAGGAACAGTCAGGGGAAGTAGTGAAATTTTACCTTCATAAGCATAACAATGGACAAAAGCACCCAAGTTTCCCAGAAGTTTGCAGGCCTTGTTCACGGCTTCATCGAAAACCGCCTCTCTCTCCTCCTCCGCATCCAAATTAACAAATTCGATCCCAACGACACCGTTCAGAGAGCCCATTGTCTTCTCGGCAGCACTCCTGAGACTGCACTCGTTTCCCATCAGAACCAACCTAATCGTAGAGAGAGAGAATGAGACAGAAGTATTACATACACCTATACATGTCCATGTCTGTAATTTCACAGATACTCATAGAGAGATAAAGAGAAAGAGAGAGAGAGATATCATACACTACAGATTACAGAGTATACATGTATATACACACACACGCAGAGATGAGACCTGCAACCACGTTTTGCTAGATGGTGAGCAATGTTCAGAGAAACATCGTCGCCATTGGAGGTGAGCAACACCTTCTTTCCAAAATTTTCCATTTGTTCGAAGACTGATCACTACAAAAATTTTGAGAGAGAGAGAGAGAGAAATGGCTTACGAGATGCGCATTTAAGCCTTCGTTTGGCAACAACTTTTTTGAGCTTTTTTGGCTATTTTAGCCACAAAAGACAAAATAGACTTTTTTAGCCACAAAAAACAAAACATCACATCCAATCCATAATCATTACACTCCTCTCTCACAAAAAAAGTCAAAAAAGCCAAAAAGCCCTTCCCAAACCAAACTTTTAAGCCCAGGCTAAAAAAGCCAAAAAAGCCAAAAAGCCAAAAAGTCAAAAAGCCAACCCACTTCCCAAACGGAGGCTTAAGGGTGACTTACGCTGCGATTGGTTGGGATTTGGATTGAAAATGAGTCGGTTTGTAAAATTAGGTGAATTATGGATATATTTTATTTATTTGTTCTATTTCTCTTTTTAAATGTTTGCTCAAATCTTCAACTAAATACATTGTTAATGTTGTATCTGGTTTTAAGATTTTGGGAGAGATTTAGAAAGGAAAAAAGAAAAGGTGTATAAAATTAGATGAAATATAGATATATTTTTTTCACATTTCACTTATCACTTCTATTTCTTTTTCCAAATCTCTCATTAAATTCTCAACCAAATACAACATAAGGGTGGGTGAATAATTTCCCAAGCATCTATCTATCTAAGAATCTCGGAAACTTCCATTTACATGTACCAAATTTTTTCACTCCATACACTTGAATAAATCTTTTTTATATTATATTTTTATCTTAAAATAAAAATATCAAAATATTCTCATCTTTTCAACCGATATCCTAATTCGTTGGCCTCTTCCTTGACCACCCTAATCATGCTTTCCACCTTTGGCGAACCTCTCATTCCACCACTACCATTGCCACCATCATCCTCATTGTTCATTTCAACTTCGACAATACTCCTCGTCACCTCTACATCCTCCTCTGTCATTTGAACTTTAAAATATTTCTTTTCATTCTATAGTGAATTTAAGTGTATAGATTAATGACCTGAAATACTTATAATTGGCTATTTTTATTCTATCCATTTGAGGAAATATAAATTGAAGTATGGTGTTTATGCAAATAATAGTTACGTGGAGAAGAAATGTTTATGGCTTTTGTAATTTACTTATTTAATCAATCTTTTTATCTGAAGGGGATAATTTAATAAATCTCACGAATTGCCATGTTTAATGGATCGAATGCATAGCCAACAAACTATAGTTTGATACCATGAGATGAGTTGGAATGGTGTGTGATGGGTTGGTAATGGTGGTTGGTGATAGTGGAGGAATGGAAATCACGGTGGCGGCTTAAATTTTCAACAGAGGAGGAAGTGGTTGGTTGGTCGACGGCAAATGAAAAATGGAGTTATGGTTAGGATTAGAGTTTGAAGAATAAAGGAAATAAGAATATTTTGGTATAATAAGTTGTGTATTTAGTGAAAAATGAGATTTTAAATTCATTAAATGCGTGTTTTGAGAAATTATGTGCACAACAAAGGCCCCGTTTGGTCTAGCTGTTAAAATAGATTATAAATTATAGCTTAACAGATTATAGATTATGGCTTTAATCAGAAGCTGTTAATCTGTTTGGTGTAACTGTTAAATTATAGATTTAAGTTGCTGAATAGTGTTTGTTAAATAAGCTGTGAAATAACTTTTTCAATTAATTTTTATTTTTTATTATTCACTACTTGTCTACATTTCTCATTAAAAATAATAATAATCATTTATAGTCCATTTGGGTCTTTTTCTATTTTAAAAAAAATAAAAAATAAAAAAATCTAAGAATATAACCGTAAATTAACATGTCCACAGCAGAAACTGATAATCAGAAGCATGGGATGAGCAGCTTCTCAGAATCAGCTTTTTTGAGTTAAAATAAATTGTTAGAATCAGCAACTGTTTGAAATAAGTTTAATCAAACAGTCCAAAATAACTTTTTCAAAGCTATAAGCTATAAGTTGGCTAAAAAAAGTCCAAACAAACACCTCCAAAGATTTGGTGTGTGAAAATCGCCTTTTTTTTTTTTTTGCCAAAATTATCCTCAACATAACTTTTTCTGTGTAACTATACTTTATCCTTTTTTTGCCAGTAATATTGTTTGTTTTAAAGTTTTTTTTTTATAAAGCTTTGTCCGTACTATATAGTAAAGGAATATTTAAAATGATCTAAATAAGTATATTTTTTTATTTTTTTAAAAAAAAACGTAAAATATGAGTTGAATTTGAAGTAATGTAATAAAGAATGTGATATAACACAAATAAGATAATTGTGACCCAAATAGCATGTGTTATTTTACCACATGCCAAACACCCCATAAATAAATTGTTTATTAGTAGATTGTCTTATGTTATTTAACTTATTATTTTAAATACTCTGATAAATAAAAAGATAAATTATAAAATATTGTCTAAGGTTTGTTTAAAATATGATGTGTTCTCAATGGTTCTAAAAATTATAAATATTTTCTCATCAGAATTTGTCATTTGACAGACTTACCCCCCCAAAAAAAAAAAAAAAATCCTAATTACTATCCTATACAACAATAAAATTATCAAAATTATTAATTGAAATATATTTATGATATCATTAAAAACAATTAATTAATTTATTAGTTAATTAATGAAAAAATCGTTTGTTTTACAATTAAAAATTTAACAGAATAGGATATAATTTTCAAAATAACAAATCACAATTAATATTGCAAATGAAAGAAAATATTAAAAATAGAGATATCCAATTCAAAAAGAATCGTAACGATGATTATGGAGGTGATGGGTTGTGGTAGTAGTTGTTGTGGTGGTGGTAATAATAATGATGATTATTACTTACCTAAAAATAATAGCGATTATGGTGGTGTTGGCTTATTTTTCCTATGAAGGAAAATATCATAAATACGAGCGTGCCATCAAGGATTGAAAAATCCTTACAAATTAAATTCAAACCAATTATTAAGCGATTGCGTTGACGGTTCTTTTGCCTCAACGAAGAGGACTTCAAAATTGCCAAGTGTAGCAAAAAGAAAAATTAAAAGAAGAATAAGGGAGACGGAGAAAGACGATTGAGTGAACAATCATAGTAATAATTACTTACTTCTACTCCTATGCTTCGAAAAGGAAATGCATAAAATGCTTCGAAAAGGAAATGCTGAAAATAAATACTTCGAAATATAAATCTATGTTAAACTACTCCTAAGATAAGGAAAATGACAAGAAATATTGAAATTAATTGTCTTTGATTTAAGTTCTGGATCTTTACAATGTAACCATGAATGGCTATTTATAGGCAAATATTTGTAGGAAAAAACTTCTACCAATAACTACCCAATAATCACCTAAAACTACCAACTCTTCCATCTTCATTCCTACAATGCCACACATCTCTCAATGTCTTCATAACTTCCTTTAACCTCCAATTCATGCTCCATGTTCTCTACTTATTCTCTCCATCATCTTTTTCACATTTCATAACTTCTCATAACCTCCAAATGAGTAGGAGGATGCCACATGTCCTGCAATTATATAAATAATAAATAATAAAAAAAATTGCAGATTTATGGTGCTAACATTACCCCCCGCGGCCCTTAAAAATGATGTTTACTTGAATTTTTGAAGGGCCGAACCAAGCATATGACTAATCTAAGCAATAAAATGCTTCGAATAATATCGACAAAGTGTTTCGAATGATATAATAGCACCAATAAAGTGTTTCGAATAAGTATGAAATTATGACTAGATGATCAATAACAAGCTTCGAAGGCGGTATAAAAGACCAAATTCATCGTTTGAAGGTCTTGCGGCACAGTTTTAAAGGAACAACATCACCATTCGAAGGTTGGAAGCAATGATATAGGATGATGATACTTACAATGAAATTTCAAGGTTAGGCTTGACGCTTCAAATGTATCTTCGAAGCTTTATACAGTTTCGAAGGTGAAGTAATCAACCTTCGAAACAACTCTTGATGCTTCGAATGTATTTTCAAAGCTTCAGCTTCGAAGGTGAAGTAATCAACCTTCGAAACAACTCTTGATGCTTCGAATGTATCTTCGACGCTTTGATTGTGTACATACAAATAATTGGCCATCAATTTGAAAAGATAAGCCATTCTCAACCACTTATTTAAATGCATAGGCTTTTCCTAACCAAGTTCATGCATTTTAAATGGTCATCCCCTGTTCTTAGTGCTTCGAACTCATAAGAACAATTTGTTAATTTTATTAGCCACATCATCAAAATTATATTTTGGTGTGATCCACAAATCCAAAGTAGGTTTTGAACACCAAGAATCACAGTACAAGATGGCCTTAAAAATTCAAACAACTTGACATTTTGAACAATTAAAAAAAATTCAGATTCATGAACATTAAATTGTTCGTCATTCTTAACCATGTTTGGGTTGAGAATATGTTCTTTGGCCAAATAACTTTTATCATTCATAGACAAATGGGGTTGTTTTTTTTATTTTAGCCATTAATGGCTTGTAAAATCCTCCATAGATATGTTTTTTCCATGGCTTGACTTTCTAAGAATGAATTTTTCAACTCCCCGAGCCTTATATGGAACATTATTTTTAACAATATTTGGCTCAACAACATACTTTTTAGCCATGTTATTTTCATAAATTGACTCTTTAAAAATGGGTTTTTCAACCCCCGAACCATTGATGAAATTATTTCAGTCACAAATGACTTAAAAACATTTTGTAAACCCCACAAATTTTAGTCATTAAAGACTTGACAAAAAGGGTTAACAACTCATGTCTCCATTGGCAAATTTCCACATCAAGTTGATAAGTTACTCCAATTAAGTGGTGTATTTTTTCTTTTACCAAATAATATGGTAATGAAGAAATAACTTGGAAATTTTTTTCATCAAGAAAATGGATCATTTCTTGAAGATCCAAAATTTTTCTTTCACGCCAATATATTTCATATTGACAAGTTCGAATGGCGAAATCCAAATCGTTTGTCATTTCTTACACTTGGCAGTCCCATTGGGCGTGCCAAAAATTGTTGGCTTATTTTTCCTATGAAGGAAAATATCATAAATGCGAGCGTGCCAGCAAGGATTGAAAAATCTTTACAAATTAAATTCAAGCCAATTATTAAGTGATTGCGTTGACGGTTCTTTTGCCTCAACGAAGAGGCACTACAACAAAAACATACTTTAGTGGCACTACACTAGTGGCATATTTTTAGAAAATGCCACAAAAAATTATATTTAGTGGCACGTTTTTTAAAAATGCCACAAAACGACAAACATAAAAGGCTCTAGTGACATTTCAATGAACAAGTGTCACAAAACTACAACAAAAACATACTTTAGTGGCACTACACTAGTGACATATTTTTAGAAAATACCACAAAAATTATATTTAGTGGCACGTTTTTTAAAAATGCCACAAAACGACAAACATAAAAGGCTCTAGTGACATTTCAATGAACAAGTGTCACAAAACTACAACAAAAACATACTTTCGTGGCACTACACTAGTGACATATTTTTAGAAAATACCACAAAAATGATATTTAGTGGCACGTTTTTTAAAAATGCCACAAAACGACAAACATAAAAGGCTCTAGTGACATTTCAATGAACAAGTGTCACAAAACTATAACAAAAACACACTTTAGTGACACCATACTAGTGGCATGTTTTTAGAAAATGTCACAAAAATAATATTTGGTGACACATTTAGATAAATGCCACAAAGCCACAAACATATAAGGCTCTAGTGGCATTTCAATAAAGAAATGTCACATCAATTTTATAGCATTTTATAAAATAATGACACAAAAAATTATGTTCGTGACATTTACCAACAGATGCCACTAAACTTTAGTAGCAATGGCATTTTTTAAAAAATGTCAGGACACTAAGTTGGTGTAAATTACTTTTTATGGCACTTAGGTGAAAAGTTTCATAAACAAATATTTTATAGTATTTTGAGAAATGCCACTAAGTCAAAAACTTTCCAAGCTTATAATGGCATTTTTGAAAAAACAAAAAATGCCAATATATTTTTAAAATTTTTACAATGCAGTAATTGATTAAAAATAAATAAATTAAACTCAATATACACTACACGAAAAAGCATATTCGGCGACTAAATTTCCTGACCAAAAAAAATTTGGTCGCTGAAAGTATAGCTTTCAGCAACCAAAACAGCATTAATAGCCAAAAGTAAATCTTTTTGGCGACTAAACAATTTTAGTAGCTAAAAGTCTACAATTTGCGACTAAAACTAAGTTTGGTCGCTGATTATATGGGTTTTAGTGACAAAAAATTTTTTAGTAGCCCAAAGTAAAGTTTTTTTGTGACTAAAAACATTTTAGTAGCCAAAAGTCTATAATTGGCGACTAAAAAATAAGTTTAGTCGCCAAAAGTGGTTATTTTTAGCGCGGGAGAACTAAAATCCTAAGGTGGGAATTAAATTTTTTGGTGACCAAAATTTTGATAGCTGAAAGTGCATCTTCGGTGACCAAATCCAATTTTGGTCGGCAAAAGTTAAATTTTTAGCAACTAAAAAACAATTAGTAGCCAAAAGTATAGAATTGGTGACCAAAAAATATTTTTAGCCGCCAAAAGTGGTCTTTTTTTATTTTACTAGTAAATAGTTTATTTTACATAAATTATGTTCAATAAAATAATTATGTTTATACATATACTTTTATATTAATATAGATGTATGTACTATATAAATAATATATGTTGCATGTATAATCATATGGTGCTATAGAAGTGTAGTAGGAAGAGTGTGGTGTATAAGGTTTATGGCGCGGGAGGTTGGCGGTTCGAGTCTCTGCAAGAGCAGATCAAATTGTTCTACAACGAATTATCGTCACGAATGGCACTTGATAGCGTCACAAATAGTGCCTACCATGACATTAAAGTGTCATTGAAAGGTTTTAGTCTTGATGGTGTAATGACACTTATAAGTGTCACTAACTCTTTTTTAATGGCGCTTAATAGTGCCACAAATAATATCTACCATGACATTAAAATGTCATTGAAAGTTTTTAGTCATGATGGTGCAGTGGCACTTGCAAGTATCTCCCGTGGCACTCGTATCTACCGTGGCACCGATAGAAGTGGCACTTGTTCAAAATGCCACAAGACCAAAAAATGTCATTAGAAGAATAGTTTTGTGGCACTTTCAAATGTCACTAAACTAAGAAAATGTTGTAGTGAGGCTTTCAAAATTGCCAAGTGTAGCGAAAAGAAAAATTAAAAGAAGAATGAGGGAGACGGAGAAAGACGATCGAGTGAACAATCAAAGTAATAATTACTTACCTCTACTCCTATGCTTCGAAAAAGAAATACATAAAATGCTTCGAAAAGGAAATGATGAAAATAAATGCTTCGAAATATAAATCTATGTTAAACTACTCCTAAGATAAGGAAAATGACAAGAAATATTGAAATCAATTGTCTTTGATTTAAATTCTGGATCTTTACAATGTAGTCATGAATGGCTATTTATAAGTAAATATTTGTAGGAAAAAATTTCCAGCAATAATTACCCAATAATCACCTAAAACTATCCACTCTTCTATCTTCATTCCCACAATGCCACATATCTCTCCATGTCTTCATAACTTCCTTTTAACCTCCAATTCATGCTCCATGTTCTCCACTTTATTCTCTCCATCATCTTTTTCACATTTCATAACTTTCATAACCTCCAAATGAGTAGGAGGATGCCACATGTCTTGCAATTATATAAATAATAAATAATAATAAAAATTGCAGATTTATGGTATCAACAGGTGGGGGTAGTGAATGTTGAAAAAATGGTTTAATATAGGCATATTTTTTAGCTCTAATTTGAGTGGGCCCCAAACTTCTTTTGGGGTGGGTCCGAAGAGGTGAAGTGTTCCTTGCCGCATGGCAAGTCACACGGTGAAGACGGAACGTCAAAACCATTTATGAGTGAATGGGAAGTTGATGTCGTTTTCGGGTCTAACATTAATTTTTATTTAGATAAAATTCTTTTGAATTTTTTCAATAAAAAATTATTGTGGGAATTTAATTTAATTCTAAATTCAAATTTTTGGTTCCTAAGTGGTTTCCTAAAGTTTGTAATTGTGGGAATTTAATTTAATTCTAAATTCAAATTTTGGGTTCCTAAGTGATTTCCTAAAATTTGTACCTCTTACTTTATTTATTAAACTATTCAATTTGTTTAATATATATATATATTCATTAATTTAATATATATATATATATATTCCTATAGTTTAATTAATAAAAGTAACGGTCAACTTTTCAAATTATTTGAACATTGGTTTTGTTGGTGCCAACGCTCAGACATGGTGGTGTTTGGGAAGCACCATCCCAAATTTTTTATCTCATAAAAACCACTAAAAGACAAAAGTTTTACAAAACCAAAAAAAACACATCCAAACAAAATATCACATCCAACCCCATAATCATTTCACTTTTTCTCTCACAAACATCACATCCAACCACATAAAAACCCAACTATCTTCCCAAACACTAAAAATTTTTTATCTCATAAAAACTTACATCTACTAAAATCTACATAAAAACTCACTTCCCAAACACCCACAATTTGTTTGATATAAATAGTGCATCGGTTCACTTATGTTTGCACCTTTTCGGGGCTAAGGATTTTGCCTATATATATATTGCCATGATTCCAGCAAAGGGATATAAAGGATCGGGGAAAAAGAAAATCAGTCTGATTATTATTTTTGGGGATCCAGAAATTCAGTCTGAAATTTTTCTCTTTGCTGTCCAAATTTCTTTTTACTGCATTATTTCTACATTTTAGATTTAGGAATAAATATTCAGAGAGTATAGATCACAGGTTTGGTTCGCCGAAGAAATTTATTTGAAGTGCTTCTATAAATTTGTGAAGATCATTATATCCTGGGAGATAGACGCCACTCAACCGTAAGCAGCGTAGCGGGGCGAATCTGTCTTAAGGACAGAGTGTCACACACTCGACTTGGTCTTAATTTTATTTCGGTTCAATAAATAAATCTGGTATGTTATTTATTTATTTTGTTTGGATTTATTTCAAGTTATTTTATTTACACAGAAAATTGTTCCAACAGTGAAATGATGGCGGTGTTTGTGATAACAATGACAATGGTGATAAAAATGGTAGTCATGGAAGGATGGTGGATGTTGGCGGTGCTAGTGGTGATAGAGGTGGTAGAGGCAGAAGAGGTGATGGTGGTGATTGTGAGATTATAATAGTAGTTAATACTTACGTATAAGTATTTACAAATTTAATCAAAATTAAGTAAGGCCTCGTTTGGGAACCCTCTGTTTTAGCCAAAAAGTCAAAAAGTTACTAAATTAGCCAAAAAGCCAACAACCCACACCAAAAAGTCAAAGATTCTCTTTTCTCTCTACTTTTTGCACATCTTTTCGTAAAAAGTCAAAAAGTCATCCCAAACATACTAATTTTTTTTAGCTCATATTTTAGCCAAATAGCCAAAAAGTTACTAAATTAGCTTGTTCCCAAACGAGGCCTAAGTTTCATATCATTTAAAATATTTTTAATTTTTAACTTATATTTTAAGAATCATTTAAATTTGTAAGAGATACAATTTGTGATTATCAAATGGATTTAATTGATTTTTATTTAATACATTGTGTTTTAAATGCTAAATTAAGTTATCAAAAACCAACCAACTGAGATGCTGGTTGATAAAATTAAAAAATAAAAAATAAAAAATAAAAATTAAGTAAAAAGTTATTTAATAAAAGCATAATAAAAACACAAGTGCTAAAGTACAATAAATTATTTGATATATATGATATTAAATTTAAAATTTGTTATTTTAGAATTATATTTTCTAATTTTAGTAAATTAACTAATATAATTTTAGAGATTTTGAGTATAGTAATTTGTATAATCGGTGAAAAAGCTATTCAATATTCATAGAGCGCAATGTGTTCATACATAAATATTGATAATCATACATTATGTCTTTTCATATTTCTTAATCATTTAATACAAGATCATAAATCTTATTTTTTTTTTTTTTCATCAATCACAATATTTTTAAGTGTCAAAAGTCTCTGCTCAAAAATCATTCAACGGGTGAGGTCTATAATTTTAAAATAATAATCTTATAATATATATTAATAAAATATTTTTTCTTTGAAGGGATGGTGTAATTTCCGCCTAATCAAATGCAACCCTTCTCGTGCTCAAAAAATAAGATAAAAAATACAACTCCACTCTCTTTCTCTCGGCGGCAAGAGAGACAGACGTGGCAAGCATGCCTATAACCTTACCATCGTCCTCTTCTGTGCTCGGTTCCAGAACACTCAAACTCCCAACGGTCGTCTCAGCTCAATTTCGCATAAGGCAAGACCTCCTCGTTCTTTGTTTCTCTCCTCCGCCTTTTTTGTTTTTTCAATTCGAACTTTTTTTTCTTCTAAAATTGTTTGACTGAACGACTTTGAAATCTAGAGGAAAGCAATCCTCACGTTTTGTCTTCAATTGTTTGATTCAACTAAGTTCTTTTTGCGTACTTTGAATTTCAGGAGTAATCGAGCACTCAAAGTCTCCTGCGATCACTCGTGCTTCGAAGTAAGTTCCTTCTCATTTTTGTTTTAATCTCTTCAATTATTCTTACCTATCTGACTTTTGTATACATTCTTGATTCGCATTCATATATAGTTAAGTTTAAGATGAATCTTTGTGAATTTCAGTCTTGTTACTTGAACTACGAGTCTATTTGTGGGAAGTTTCAAAGCAACCAACCGATTTGACTAAATTCCTAAATCATTCAACCAAAGGGCTTGTATGATATATATATATATATATATATATTATATATGTGTGTGTGTGAAGAATTTCTGAAGAATTTGTGAAGAAATTTCAATTTCTTCATTTATATTGGAACATATGTCTGTGAGGGGGGGTCTTTCTTTTGGTTATTTCATCAAAAAAAATTTTTTTTGCTGGATTGTTAACCAGATTCCTGGTTATGCAAATTGGTGGAAACTTAGTATATAGTTTAGGTCCCATTTGGCAAGAGGTTTTTTTGGCTAAAAAAGCCAACAAATTCAAGCCCACTAGCAAAATATTATATCATACACATCAATCAATCACTGTTTCCCTCACAACTATCTATTCAACTAGGAAAAACCATTCATAAACATTAACTTTTTTCAGCTCATAAAAAGTCAAAAGACCAAAAAGCCACTAAAAAATCCAAATTGCCAAACGGGCACTTAATGTCATATTAAACTTTTCTTTCATTTGGCTGAATCCTCATGGATGAATAAGATAATAGCACCTTACATGTATGCCGAAGTGTGATTGCTGACATGCCACATTGACTTACATGCCTTGGCTCTCCTACAACTCAGATATGGGATGCATTAAAATTCTTACATCAAGCAGATGTATATTAACTTTGTAATTTTGTGCTTTCTGCTAAGTATACTTGGCTTTCTAGTTATATTTTTGCAAATAAAAGTGAAATTGTTGTCCTGAAATATTATTGTTGTTTTCTTTAAGGTAAGGGATGTTAGCTATCGGCCTCCGGGGACCCAAATCAACCTTTTGAATGAAGTTAACATTTGCCTTCCTGAAAAAAGGTATTTTTGTTTGTAGTCTCTTGCTTAAATGGACCTCATGTATAATTGTGCTAACAACCAACCCTCCTTAATATGTTCTTAATTAGAGCTTAAATTACTTCTGAGAACTGCTTTGCATTCATGGGATTGTTTGTTGTTTTGTCTTGCTGTAGTTTTGGCTTGATTTTTGGACGGAGTGGAAGCGGAAAAACTACGCTCTTGCAGGTCTATATTTTGATTTTAGGTTATCATTTGTTGTGGTCCTCTTTAATTCATTTCAATTTTGTCCCCTTGTTTTTACTTTATCTTGCATTTTATTTGCATATATTTTATTTTCCTCACAGCTTATTGCAGGGTTGACCAAACCAACATCAGGCTCCATTTATATTCAAAGATATGATAACGATGGCAAACCAAATCAATCTCCTGAACAATTAACTCCAGAAAGAGTTGGTATTGTTTTTCAGTTTCCTGAGAGGTATTGCTTCAAATTGGAAAATTGAAGAGGTTTTCTATTTATTTATTTTTTCTTATGAGTTGCTATCTATCATACAGGCTCATGCATCACTTGCACGTTGTTAAGTTCAAGTTACATCACATCAACTAGTTTGTAGTAACTTCATTTTCTAATCTTTTATGATTTTTAATGATTATTTTCCACAACCGCAGTACCAAACCGATCTTTTTAGATCTTTTGTCCTTTTAATTAGTGCCTCTTAATTATTTATTCTTTATATCCTTGATGATAGAGTGATCGTGGGAATATATGTTGTGTTCTTGTCTCTCTGTTTTCATGCCTGTTCACCAACAGTGTATTACTTTTCTCCCACTCATCTAGTTTTTCATTGAGATTGTCAAATGCAAAGTAATTTACCTACCATTTTACCTTGACTATTGTGGCAGTTGAACTTCACTCTTCTTTTGCTTAAGGGAACTTTAATTTTGCATATTCTCATATAGGTGTCTTTTTTTGTTGTAAGAATGGTTGTTAGAATCGTGTGATTCATGATTTGATTCATATGATTTGATATGAGTGTCAACCAAAATGATTCGAATTGTGTTGTCAAATTGGAAATTGAGTGAATCGTGCAATTCAATTTGCGATTCCTTACATTTCACTGTGATTCAATTATGTTTCAGTTTTGTTTGCATACTTCATGAAACACCGTCGTTTTCGATTATACGTGGTTTAATCATATTGATATTTATTTTATTTTAAACACTATATGTATTTACAAGGATGCCTGCATAAAATCATATATTATATTAATAAAATGAATGTGACAATTCACTATTTTAGCAAAAACGATTGACAATTTTATTCGTGATGCCTTTACTTTTTGAATGCTGGCTCTTCTTTTGCTTTATGCAGGTTTAATTTTGCATATTCCAACATAATAACTTTTTTTTGGGTTTCATTTGCATGATTAAAAGGCTGCACTTTTTGTTTTGTTTTACTTATTTGTGTGGGCCTATGGGGAAAACATTTTTTTTCCCCTCTGAAGTGTCTAAGATGATATGTTGTGGGCTAGGTATTTCATAACCGACAATGTTCTTGATGAAGTCACATTTGGATGGCCAAGGCAGAGGGGTGACCTTCAATTGAAAGAGCTTCTTGCTTCAAGACTCCAAAGAGCTATTATTTCGGTAATTATACTCCCCTCAGATTAGAGAAGATTTTTTTGATGCTACTCCTTTACTTTATGGATTTGTTTTCCTGATTTCTAAGTATTAGTTGTCGCGTCTTTGCCAAATTTAACACCATATCTTAAGTAAATTAATCTGTTAGGTTGGTCTGCATGGAATCCCCTTGGATAAAGATCCTCACTCCTTAAGTGGTGGCTACAAAAGGCGGCTGGCCCTAGCAACTCAATTAGTAAATCTCTCCCCCAGTGGTTTTATGTGAATGCCAAAATGTTCTACACACATGCATGCATAAGATTTAAAATGACTGCTTGAGAATTGTTGACTTTATGCAGGTACAGATTCCCAATTTATTGATATTGGATGAACCTCTTGCTGGTCTTGGTATGAATATGCATTTTGTACTCTTTAATTAATATTTTCACATCATGATAGTTGTCTTCTTGCTTTTATATTCAAATTTCATTGTTGTTTTTCCAGCTACACTTTTACCAGAACATTTTTTTTCATAATGTTTTGAGGAACATGGGTATCAACCCTAGCTTGTAAATTCAATATTCATTATGTTTGTTCATTGGCCACAACAACACAACAGCTATTCTTTGGCCATAACATTTTTTTTTTCAAAAATATTTTCAGGAACATGGCGTATCAACCTTAACTCCTCTGAAAGTTTTCAAATATCTCAATCTTGTCTCATACTTTATGCTTCTAAGTCTTTTTCAAAAGCTGCTGAAGTATTGTTTTTTTTGTACTCTGAAAAATTAGATTGGAAAGCACGTGCAGATGTTGTAAAGTTATTGAAACATTTAAAGAAAGAGCTAACTTTACTTGTTGTCAGTCATGATCTCAAGTAAGTTTTAGTTATTCTTTATCTTTTTTTATACCCGTTCGCTGTTTACTGTAATAATTTATTTGTTTTCAGATTGTTAATTTATTTCATTAAAGGCATGATTTTTACTGATGACCAAGAATAGCAATGTAGGGAATTTGGCTGGTAGCATTTAAATTTCCATGAAAAGTAAATTAGTTCAATGTGCTTTACACGGCATTTTGACACACAACCCCTTGATTTTGAGAAGTGTCATAATCGTACATGAAATGTAGGTCATTTATTGAAAGTCAGAAGTGCAATTTTTATTATTATTATTTTTTAAGAGTTAATCAAATCAATTGTACTGTTTAAAATTCTGTAAGAAACAACGATTTAGCCTTATCCAAATCTTAGGGACTCTGTGAGAAATAATTGTTGTGATGGCTTAAAAAGCACCAAAGTCTTTTGAATTTGCGTTGGTATTTCGTTACTATTTTTCAAGAAGCCCAGTGGTATTATTTATTGTGGCTAATCAAATGAATCTTACCCATTACTAAAATGAATTGTGGCAATGCTATATAGTTTTTCCTTACCTTGGAGTGATGTACATCGCTTATGATGGGGCTGTTGTATGCCTACAGGGAGCTAGCCTCTCTAGTTGATCACTCTTGGAAGATGGAAATGGGTGGAGTACTTAAGGAAGAGCCTCTATCTGTTCAGTAGTCTCAGTGTAAATACCTTGTCAACAATCGATTACATGCATGAGGTATGACAATTTTTTGGGGGGCTCTTTTTTGTGTTTCTTCTGTTCATTTTTCTTGTCCTTTGCTTAGAGAAATATCAAGAACCTTTCATTACTGTTAATAGTGCTGGGTAATGGCCTTCTTTTGCCTTTTATTTTGTTGTTATTGTTATTCTTATTTTGAGATTAAAGAATTAACACAATTAAGACAAACATTAGATCACCTCACAAGAAAAATAGGGGAAATTACAAAAAAGAAAAAAAGAAAAAAAAAAAAGAACTCAGGTTTTACCCTAGTAGCAAATTAAAACCCCGGGTTCTTAATTTTCTCAATTTAAACAATCGTGATTGTCAATTCCAACTCCCCATCCATCACCGTTTACTTGCCCTAGCAGAGGAGGGATAATTTTATCAATTTAACCACCTTTGTCTTCCTCTTTCTTTGCCCTTCTTGCATGACTCCAAAGCAAAATGCAACTCAAAATCTCAACTCATAATAGGCCCCACAGAAATTATGACAGACAACTGAAATTATTCATACTAATTAGGACACACTGAAAGTTAATTCTGAAAACCACAACATTGATATCACACTAAGCAAGGTGATAGAGATGCATCTTTTATTTTCCTATGTTTACTTGAGGCCATCATCACTCTCATGACTCAAAACTTGCTGAGTACTCACCAACACACATAACATCACTGAACACCACATAACAGTTTTTACTGAGAAAAAGGTAACAGCTAATTGCCACTTCTTTCAGCTTCTGCTGCTTTAGAGCTCTAAGACCAAGTCTACAATACAAACAGTACAAAAAGGTCAGGAATAGCTGCATCAATGTTTGTGGTTTAATATGTGTTTCAGGAGATTACATCGAATCTTTAGCAAAGTGTGTTCCATTCTCCTGTGCAAGTTATAGAAACTGCATATATTGAATTATGTGTGTGTGCATATATTGAATTATGTGTGTGTATGTACTTAAATGCAGGGTAGATGATATGCACCTAATTGAATTATTTATAGTCACTGTAATTTCGACAGTCAGTCACTACTATAACCTATGTTACATGGACCCTTCTAAATTTCTTAAGTACCCGAGTTGGACACTTGACATTTGAGTAAGGGTAGGATATCTGCATTGAACATGTCTAGTAGGACATGCACCTTGTTTTGTTTTGTTTTGTTTTTCTTTCTTTTTTTTTTTTTGGCGGCATCCTAACAAGTATGTTTAAGTAGTTGAGTTTACTATATAACTATGCATAACTCCCTTGTTTTGTGTATAAACAGTTCTATGTTAGTTTGGAAACACCATTTTATCCTAAAAAAGCACGAGTAATACTAGACCCCCCACCACCCCCACCCCCACCCCCACCCCACGCAATGGTGGGAGCCTCATGCACCGGACTACTTTTTTATTTTTATTTATATAAAAAAATATATAATTTGGCTGTGTCATGGTGTCCTTGGCTATAGAAAATAGATGAATTCGACACTTAGATACATACCTCCACCCAACACCCATACCTGAGTCCATATAACATAGACTACAAGTTACAATCAAGTTAATACCTTGCATTAGAAATTGGACACTCTTGATTTCTGGGGTACTGGGATTTTTACCAAGTCGACAATAAAGGTAGTGCATATTATGCGTATGTACTTACAGTCTGCGTCTGTTTTGATCCAATGCTCCTTCTTCTGAGTCAAACCACTGCTGCTGAAGCTCTTATGGCTTAGGTCCAAGTTGGTTACTTCCTTCTTTGACATACCTCTGAGAGGAGACCTGGTGTTGATTTTTTTCTGGAGAGTCAGACCTCCCTTATTATAGCCACCATCAATGGAATTTTTACTGATATCATATTTATGGGACTTGGTGTACTCTTTCTCTGCTGCTGATCTTTCTGGATGGACTTTTTTGTGTAACATTCTTAGAACCTGCATGTAACACATCAGAAAACTACAGACTTAAGAGAGTAATGGTAGTGCTATTGACAATACGTCCACTTCAAGTATCTTTACAGTGAGATTGTATAGAAGGGACTTCTATATGTTAGATTACATGGTTAGTTTCTCATAGCATACTCATCATAGTCCACCTTGATAGGGCCATCCTAGATGGGACACCTTTAGCGAATGGACAACCATTATCTGAACTCCTGATATGGAATTCCTTTTGGTCATGACATTTGATGAATTTGATTAGTCTCGCATGTCTTTGGGGTTGTGTTCAAGAATATTATATTTAGCATTTCAACTTAAGTTGTTATTTGTGATGATAATTATCTAAGATTTACATAGGGGTCATTCTTAGAAAACCTAGTTCTGGGTTGACCAACCTTAGGGAGTTTCCTCTTGGTTGAAACAGGATCAGCAGCTGCACTACTAGCAGCAGAAGCTGCCTGGCCTGTTGAACAAAACTGGAGCCTCTTTAGCATCTTCTTGATGAAACACGTGGCGTATGTTCGCTTGGCATGATTCTCCCCCTTTTCACATTTATCTGTGGAATTGTCATACATCATATCCATCCTCTTAAACAGCTGACCCAGTGTCGTCCTTTCTTTCTTTAACTCTGTGCTTGTTTCAGGCACTTCAATTGGAGAGCCGAAAAGGTATCCCTGGAGTGGACATACCACCATATCTCCGTCCTCTTCGGTGTCCTCACCTTCAATTTGCTTTCCACAGATTGTAATAATGCTTACATGACTGCTTCTCTCTGATAAGTCATCACCTACCTCTTTAGCTTCAGCCTCAAGGAACTTCTCCAGCTCATCATTGATAAGCTTCAATTCATTCTCTGTTACCTCTGTTTCTTTCTCAGTTATTTTCTCAACAGGCATGGGAAACGTTGGTGTTGGGGGCTCTGTAATGATTGGTTCTGATCCAAGGGTTCCAATCATGAGAAAGCCATCAAAGGGCATGCTGATTGTGATGGATGACTTTTCTTCATAAACCTCTTCGACGCTCTTGGTTTTGAGTTCACTAGAAGATTTTTGACATCCCCCTTGGGATTGTCTTGAGTTTACAGAGCTGAAGGTTGGCTTTGTGTAGTATTCTTGTTCATAAAGTGATGGCTGAGTTGAGAGGCAAGAACAGAAGTTCCCTGAAACCAGAAATCAAAAGTTCTTCAATATAATATATTCCTGGTGTTTAATATCTTTCTTCTTGTACCAAATGGGGATAGGGACCAATTAGTGGCTGCAGTTCATGACATATAGACTTGTTTATGAGGGTGGCAAAGTTGTAAGATGACATAACTACAATGTCATATCAGTAACGCTATCATAAAACGGCCATAACACAGGTTGGGATTGATCTTTTAGGACCATTTTTGTTGAGGTGGGAACTCTGTTGATATCATTTTTAGCAAATTTATATGTAGTCAATGGAAAAAAACTCAATACATTAGATTCTAGTCATCAAATGTGGTCTTAGAAATTCAGCAGGCTATTTTTTTCTAGTTAAAGGAAAAGAAAAAGAAGTAATTCTTAGGGATTTGTTTGAGTAGTAAAACTGGATTAGGAGATGGGAGTACCAGTTGTGAATTCTTTGAACGGCTCAATGCTATTCTGCCGTAGTTTACGGTGCATCCAACCTAGTAACTGCAAACATTGGCAAGCAAAAAATGAAGTTGAAAGGGTTGATTATGTTCATTCTAAATTTAGAAGAATTTGGACTCACCTTCATCTTAAACTTTCTTTTACAGGATTCGATGATAGATTGCTTTGATTGTCAAAGGAGACATAGATGGAGATAGCTTAGGGAAAGGGGATTTAAAAAGGAGAGATTTGGGACTGGTGAAAGAGGGAGAAAAGGGAGGATGCTTTCATTTATCAAAAAAAGGAAAAAAAAAGGGGGAGGATGCTTTGATCATAATTGTTAATGAATAGGAGCCTGGTGGTGGTTGCTAGAAGGGTCTGAGATAGAGGTGAGCAGAAGATACATAAAGAAAGATACAAGATTTTGGTTGGCTATTCTTTGTCAATATCAAATCACGTGGACAAATTGAGGAGTGGTTTACTTTTGTGTACGTGTGCTTGGAGATGGTTTCACAATACAGGGATGTATGTGCAGTTGGTCATTCATGAAGATAGGTGTACACATTAATGCAAATAATTCTGTTATGTAGGTCAGTCATCTGATGAGTTTGTGCATTGGCGTGCAATAGATTTATTCAACTGCTGACGGATGCATATGATGAGAGAGTGGATATAAGAGTGTTATTAGATTCATATACACCTTTATTTTCTATGTGCAACAGTGAAAGAACATGTGGTCTATTACGAATTATTTTACAAGGTTTTTGGCGAGAAGTCCACTATGAAGTGTATTACTCTCCAGAATATTATTGTATTTATCTTTAAAAAAAAAAAAAACTCTCTAGAATATTATCATTGAATGCTGTTGGGTCCAAAAATCTAAAGTACAAAGATATTTTACTCAAATTAGCGTCACAAAGGGGACTGAATGAATATCTAAAGTTTTGGTAGGTAGTGCTTTGGCTAAGATAATCCTTTAAAATCCTTGTCTGGCTTGCCTGTGTCACTGACTAAATGATATCACTTGAATTAATGTTTAAAAATTCTGTGGGTCATTGCAAGTTTTGGTGTAAGAAATTGACTTGAGCTTCTCTAATTAACACTTGTCTTGCTTTTTTCTAGCAATTCATAATTTCCAGTATTTCTGGGTATATGACCACTTCTCACTCTAGTAAATTTGATTATGTTATTATTGTGTTGCAAGTCTAAAGCTCTTGATTGAAGGAACTCTCAGGGTCTCTGGTATGGTGTTTTTCATGATTAAACAGCAATCATAGATTATTAGGTGGTGCCTTTTTCGACAAAAGCCTGTAATTATGTCATTTTTTGGGAGTTACGGTTGATATCATAGATAAGCTATCATAAAGTTGAAACTGTTATGAGAGCTGTGCCGTGCACCACATGTAGAGGTAGCTCATTTCTATTGTGGATTGTGGACTCTGCAAAATTCTATTTGCTAAATGGAAGGTAATATTATTTCTGCATCTGCATCTGCATCTGCATCAAGGCTTAGTTTGGTTTGGTTGGCATTCAGCATCTGCATCTGCATCTATAATTTGGTGACCTGTGATTAGAGTTGGTAAATTTTCCTAAATTTGGGACTTGTGATAGAACCAAGCGCACTTACATCTACATATTTTTACTCAGTGATTATATTCTGCATTTGATGATGGGTCGTCAGGTTTTAATTGACAGAATCACTCTCTTTTGTGGGAAATGGTCATGGGTTGATTCTGATGGAAAGTGTTTTTCCATTGAGGAGCCCATACAGATATAGTTGTCGGCTTGAAAGAAACTCGAGTGTACCCCACTAGCATCTCTAAATATAGAAGTGAGCTGAGGAGAAAGCCATTATAAGCTTAGTGACAGAACCACGCAGTCATTTCTTTGATTGAATTGTTCGATAATTTACGGAAGACAACAACTATTGCACCATCATCAAGGTTTTAAAAAGTGGTGTTACTTAATGGTTGTGGCCGTTATGTAATGGTTGCGGTGGTAAGCGTTACCTGTTATACCCGCTTTTGTGGTGTGACGGAAATTTACATGTATAATGGCCGTTTCGGTGTTACGTAGCGGTACCGTAATAGCCATAACGACCATTAAACACCGTTACAATATTCTAAATAGCTTCATTTTCAAAGAAAAAAAAATCTTACAAAAAAAAAAAAAATGAATACTCAAGTGATCTAAAGCTCAAAGAAAAAATCTTGTAGGAATTTTTTTTTATAATTTAATTTTTATTTTTTATTTTATTACATTAGCATCTAAAATAAAAAATATATAAATAGTGGTTGTATTTATTTTTATAATCATTTCATTTAATATTTGATTGTAAATATTTTTTATTTTGTTATTATAATATGTTGTCTAAAAAATGTCTTTAAAAAAAAATCAGTAGCTCAAAAATAATTTTTGTTTATGGCACAATTCTTATTTTTATAATCATTTCATTTATTACTTAATAGAAATAATTTTATAGTTAGCTATAAAGTGTTATTTGAAAAATGTCTTTAAAAAAAAATCATTAACTCAAAAATAATTTTTGTTTATGACACAATTTTTATAATCATTTCATTTAATAGGTATTGGTCAAAAATAATTTTATAGGCATTTAAAATCAATTATTCTTAAAGTATTAACTATTGAAATAAAATGTAAAAGCTTATTTTTATAGTGATTTAAAAATATGAAATATATTGGATCATACTTAAAAATTAACAAAACTTAATCAAAATCTATTTTAAACTCTTATAAATGTGATTTTGAAAAAAAAATATGCGTATCGGTAATTTTTTTTTTTAAAATTGTGCAAAAAATTAAAAAATTCATGATTCCGGTTATCGTAATTGTTATGCTACGGCTTTTACACCATATAATTGTAATCGTGCTATCGCAATTGCTTTTGGAAACCTTGACATGATTTATGCGGAATAGTGTAAAGTGCTAGACAGATTTGATCGAAGACATAGTACAATAGCTATGTATGTGATGTTTGTGTTAGTTTGTCCATGCGTAAAGCATGGCAATTCAAGGAGGTTACTTATTAGGATAGAAGGAAAGCTCAAACTTTCTTCAACTGCAAATAAGGATAGAAGGAAAGCTCAAACTTTCTTCCACAGTAAATTCACCCTTGGATTTTCGTCTTTTGGTTTCTGATGGCAATGTATATGTTTTAAATATTTTTTGTTAGTATTCTGTTTGAAATTGTTATGGTAATATTGGTTTGATGATACATCTTTTAGTCATCGAACCTACCATTTTGAATTTGGTGCTGCTTGTTGAAGATTGCATCACTTGGAACTGCCGTTGGTGAAGTTTCTGGTTGCAGTTATGTACTCTGACTGCTTTCATCCACATCAATATTGTGCAGATGTTCAGGGAATTATATGTTTAAGTAGAAATAACTGCAATAATATTTATGCTATAATTCAAGTGTCTGGCTGTTAAGTTCATTCAGTCATTATGATTGTTAATTTAACTGCAATAGTATTGTACAACGATATTTTTGCTAGTATTATTCAAAGTATTAGGTCCTCGATAATTGTATTTTGATAACCAGTTTCTTTGGTAGTTTTATCTTGATAACTGGTGCAACTATCTTTTCTGGGCAAATTAACATAGTATTATTGTGAGATGAACATGTGCTAACCTCCATTATTGCAAATTCAAAATTCGCAAGACAAACTTCTGTTGAAATTAGCAAAATTGACATTATGTAGGGCCCTGAAGTGGATAAATTGCTGTTGAGGGGAACCTCATTTTTAGCACGTTTTGGGGAACTTTAGGTGAAATTAAATGGTGGATACCGACACAAATCACTTGGGATGATGAATCAGAATCTGATAAAGATGAAAGTGACAATGAAGATCAAGGTGAAGAGGGACATAAACAATTCCTTGCTTTCATGGCGGCTTTTGAAACTGAAGGACGAACAGAGTATCCGAAGAGGCCGGTTGAGAATGCCACTGATGATGAATCCTTGGGAAGTAATGATGAAGAGCTTGAGCAAGCTTATGAAAAGTTGTATAACGAATCTCTTAACTTATCCAAATTGAATGACAAACTCACTATGAAACTCAAAACATGTGAAAGTGAGAATGTCAAACTAAATGAGGAGATTTCCGAAGCTAGGATTGATGCCATCAAGATAGCTAATGATCGACAAGCTCTTTGTGCAAAACTCTGGACTTGTGAGACAGAGAGGAATAAGCTACAGCAAATCTATGCAATGTATGAAGAAAAGATTAAATCTCTCAAGATGTCTCAAGTTGCATTGGAAGAACTAATGATCAAGAAAGATGAAGAGCTCAAGTGTGCTATGGCTACCATTGGTCTTTGGAACAAAGGATCAAAGACTTTGGAGGATATCATTGGGTCTCAACAAATGTGTTGTGACAAGAGTGGCATTGGCTTTGGTGATAACAAAGAGCAAAAACAGAGTGCATCTACATCTCATGATACAAGAACTCAAGGAAAGGGAGAACAAAAAATTCAACATAAGGATGGACTTCTCAAACTTCCTAGAGTTGGTAAGGTAAAAGAAAAGAAGGTACACCCTATACACCCTGTTTTTATTTGTCATCATTGTGGTATGTATGGTCATATTCACCCTTATTGTTATAAGTTGCATGGGAGAGTGTCTCATAGAGATAAGAAAAAATTCCAACATCTCGTGAGGTAGGAGACACTTCATTGGTAGTAATGAGATTAAAGGTCATATTAGACCTTACTATTTTGATCAACTTGAGACCAAACATGGAGCGAGTTTGTATTTGCCTAGACCTAGAAATAGGAAGTTGGAACCAAGTCGAGACGGGTTCTCATTGAAAGCAAAGGGAACCACAATGTCAAGACACCATCCAAGAACCGCAATTCTCACAACTTTCTTCATACTAAAGCGGTTTGGGTGCGAAAACTTAACTTGTGTTAATTTGTATATTCTTGTTAGTTTTTAGGTTTCTGTGTGTTTTTTTTTTTTCTTTTTGAGTCACTTAATGTGTGCATGTTCGTATTCTGTCTTGCTTTGTTTAGAAAAAGAAAAAAATAATAATAAAAAAACCAAAAAGATTTTCTTAGTATGGTTTTGTAAGCTTAAAATTTTTGAGTGGTCCTTGGTGCATATTGAAATCAATAAGAATATCCATTACATGTTAATATGTGTGTGCGTTCTATGGTCATTACTTATTTTGGAGTGTGTGTTTTTTGATTAGTATGTCTCATTCTGTACATACTCTTGGATTAGCAAATATCGAAGTCTTTCGCCTTAGTGATTATTTTTTTTCTATGGACTTCTGTCATTATGTCTTTTGTTTTTCTAGAGGAATTGACCTATACTAACATATCATGGGTGACGTTGAGTCTCTTAACCACCTTCCATCTTTTTACATCTCCACGGCTTTCCTCTCTATTCTTTGTAGTCCAGCCATGAGGAAAAGGTTACCTCAGAGTCACCAACCTGGCCATCCTTATTATATCCATACTTCTCTGGTTCGGTTTCCATACTCTTGAGCGTGTCAGCCACCAATGAGTGTGCAAAAGAATAAGAATAAGAATAAGAATAAGGAAAAGAAAAAGAAAAAGAAAAAGGAAAAAATGTGCAAAAGAAAGAAAACAAAAAATGTGCAAACGAAAGAAAGAAAAGAGATTCATTGATTGAGGGGAAGCCTCCGCTTTTACTTACCAAATACCCCTTGATTCCTAGTGGTTTGACTTTACTTAGTTGTGCTTAAATTCTGTTGCCGGAGGTCCGGCTATCAGATCATTACTAGGATTTGAATCTTGTGTTTGTTGAACTCCAAGAGTCACACACACACTTTTATCATGGAATCTATGCTTTTAACATACTGCATCACTTTCTTTTATGAGGAATCTTCTAGAGGTTGTGCAAATTGTGTTTTCAAGTAATTATGCTTCTTGGATAATCTTGTGTGTTCTAAGGTACAAATCTGAGATTTCTTGCTTGCTCCACCATATTTTTTTTTGTCAGTTTCTTCTTGTTCATTGTTTTCTGTACAGTGTTTGTGGTTGCTTTGAGTGAAAGGGAGATTGGCTTTAGTTGGTTTGCATGATGCTATGCACTGCTTCTTTATTATTTCCTTCTTGCATGTTCCTGATATTTACATAATCTTATCATTGCTTGTGTGGTTTCTGATCTTGCTTTAGTTGATTGAGTTTCCTTTGTCAATTCGTGACAAAAAGGGGGAGTAATGTTGTCCGGTGCATGTGTCTTAGGATTTCATGTATTCATGCCATGTGTCGAGTGCATGTGTCTTAGTTTTCAAGTTTTCAAGTTTTCATGTGTATTCATGCTATGTGTCGGGTGCATGTGTCTTAGTTTTCAGGTTTTCATGCTACATGTTCTTAAAATCTCGTTCTTAAAATCTCCAAGTCGCATTTATTCATGTTTTCCATCTCATGCTTCAAATGCTTCAAGATAATCTAGCCATATGTTTATTGCTTTTCCATATACTCTTGTGGGACTAATAGTTGTTTTGGAGATTGTGGCACTAATAGCTGTTTTGCAGATCATGACCTTGAGAAAGAAGTTTGTTTTTGTTGGTTGTAATGGGTTGGGGTGATTAGGATTTTATTTGTTAGGTATGTTTTGTCACGGCATTACCAAATGGGGAGATTGTTAGGTTTTTATTCTTGGCAATCCCGGTGACAAAATTCCTTTCAGTTGTACTTGCTTTCGCACTTTTTATTTCAGTGAGGTTATGAGTTTTTAGATGCGAATCCAACCCGAATTATGCCTTGTAGAGAAGTTTGTGATGTTAATACTTTTAAGATTGCCACTTCGCTGATTATGACGGGGATCGAGCTGCCCGATCAGCTCGCGGGGGTCTAGGGGGCAGTGCCCCCAAAGCAAAATGCAAAATTGCATTCGAAGTTGCATGTCCGCCCTTGCTCGCTCGAGCGAAGGCTGCGTCTGGCAAAAAACCTGAGAATGATGATTTTACGCTCGAGTGCAGGTTGTTTGGCTCGAGCGAAGCCACTTATGGAAAACATGCATTTTTGATTCTTCGCTCGAGCGAGAGAGTTTTCGCTCGAGCGAGCTTCACAGTCCCAGATTTCTATAAGTACATGTTTCTGTTAGATTTTAGGATTACTGCTCCAGATCTTCTTTTTGGATATTAAGGTTTATATCTGGGGATATTTTGCTAGTTTTCTTTGATGTTTAATTGAGTATTCAACTTATGGGTTAAGAAGAATACATCAAAGGTTTGTTTGTTTATTCTTAAAAAAGAGAGAGTTGTTCTTCGGTGGTTTCTGAAGAATTCGAGCCTGAAGCTTTGGTGGATTCTGGAGTGGCTCATTGTCAAGACAATTCTGAGGTGAAGACAGAGTTGGAAGAGGCACATAGGGGTTGGTTTAATTCGGGAGTGGATTCGCTGGGTAATTAAGAGTATACCTGTGTAATTCCTTTATATCTTCTTAGTGGATTGTTTTGTGGCTGTTGTCCGTGATTTTTTATCACAATTGGAGGTGCTCCAATTGTGGTTTTTCCACGTTAAAATCGTTGTGCCGATTTGTCTTGATTGTTTGATTGGGATTGTTTTATTGCTTTAAATTGATACATAATCACAAATCAATATCTAGCGGATTTCTTGATTTTTCATAGAGGAATGGACAATACAAAGGTCATGTTTGTTTTGATTGAGATGGTTTTGGAATTGGATTAATAATTCAACAAAATATATAATTTGATGTTTATCTAAAAAAATTAAGATTTGGACTACTAGTTCCTTTGGACATGGTATCCCCCATACGGGGCTATTGAATCCCAAAAGGAGATGAGATACAAAATGAAAAATTAAGGTAAAGTTCACACTAATTAGTTAAATTACAAAATTAATATGATCTTTTCTCATAATCTTAATTGGCATAAGACACACAATTCAAATTCATCCAAATTTTTCTCCATATCATTTGAAAGAACAACTTCACACCACTATGAGTAACTCCAACTGTGTTGGGCAAAATGCCTAATAAAAATACACAAAAAAAACTACTCTATTCATTTTTCCTAACTAATTTAATAATACTTTTTATTTTACTTATTGTTGATGTGGTTGTTGATGTGACATTTTTTAATAATATTTTTACACAATCATTTTCTTACACATAGAGAGAGAGAGACTTGATCTTTGAAGGACTAATCATTGGAAGGATGGATAATGAATTTGGTAGGGAGAAATAACTTCCAACACTAGATATAAGTAAAGAGTGAAAAAAAACAAAAAAACACACACACACACACAAAGTTGTTGGGAGGCTATAAATTGCAACTTCAACAGGTAGAATGCCTTAAATATCCAATTTGTCTAATCCCTTTAGCATCTCTAACTCTCTAATATAATGTCTATTAGTTATAACATCTGGTATAACTTACTCTTTCTCAACTTCAATGCACTATTTTGAGGTCCATCTCGATATAGACACAAGTATATTTACCCCTTGCTATCATGACTGTGTTTATATCAATCTTCAGATATTTGTGATTAGGCATTTTGCCTCAACTCATATTCATTATCTAAATGTAACTAGCCTTCAAAGGTTAAGCTAAATGTATTTGACCTTTACGATTACTTCCCTTCATTTTTGTTGTTAATATGGCATTTTATAAAGTTAGTAGTAGTTGGATAAATACCTTAAAAAAAAAAAAAAAAAAAAAAAAAAAAAAAAAAAAAAAAAACACAAGGTTGGAGTAGAAATATAAAAAGATAAATAAAATAAAATGTATGCATAAAATGTCTAATAGCATAAAAATATGTAAGTGATACTACCTCTGTCTCAAATTGTTTGTCTAGCATGGAAAATGATAATTTAAAAATAATATATTTGTGTGTCAAAATTTTTAATTTTTTTTATACATAAATTAAAGTACTTAATGAGATTTTTCAATTATTGAATTTTTTTTAATATTTTAATATAAAAACAATTTATTTTTAAGTTTTCATTTTTTATGTCAAAGAAACAATTTCAGACATAACTACTAGCTGATATCAAAACTTGAAAAGAGTTTAATTATCACAAATAGCATAATTTAATACTACGAGAGTTATAACTAAAAATAAAAATTAGGGCAAAATTTATTTTATCTCCTCATGTTTTGCCTCGGAACACTTTACCCTCCTATGATTCAAATATAGGCAGAAAATTCCTTATGGTTTTAGACTAAATTCTTATGGTTTGTTTTTCCGTTAAAGATAACGGAAGGTGTGCCAAACTCTCTCAAATTGAGAGTGAGCAAAGAAAAAGCATTAAGTCAAAATCAAAAATTAAATCAAATGTCAATATTACCCTCATATTATTCCCAACCAAACTCTAACCCTAACCCTAACCCTAACCCCAACCCTAATTAAATCTTGATCCTAACCAAACCCTAACCTTAATTGTCATCTTTTATTAAAAATTTAATTTAATTTAATTTAAAATTTTATTAAATGAGAAATTGGGTTAAAAATTAAATAGTAGATTAAGGTAATTTTATGATTTAATTTGTTAAATATATATTTATATGTTTAATTTAAAATGTTATTAAACAAAATAATTTTAATAAATTAGGGTGTTTAGTTTTAATTTATGATTTATTACCTGCAACTTCTTTCTTCTTCTTATGCGAACGTTGGTTTTGAGAATGAGTGATTGTCCTTCTCCGATCCTTACTGCCCAACTTAAGAGTGGACAGCTAATGCATTACGTTCCACTTATTGAGCAGGGTTCTATGGTCGGTCCCTGACCCGTAGATGCCAATACCATCGGAAATAGAAAAAAAAAAAAAAATTCTAAAGCATTTCATGTTCAGCTATATACAGGATTTATCAATCTACTTTGATCGAACAGATTGATTCTTTTGTATATATATATATATTTATTTTAAAATTTTATAAAAATAAAAATTTAGATTAAAATAATTTTATGGTAATAAATTAAGGTGTTTAGGTTAATCTTATGGTAATTTTATGTTTAATTTAAAATGTTATTAAATAAGAAATTGGATTAAAAAATAAAAATTAGATTAAGGTATTCTTATGATAATAAATTCGGGTGTTTTGTTTACTATAATTTTTATTTGTTAAATATGTGATTGAGATAGGAAATTATATCTATATATATTAGAGAAAAAAAAAAAAAAGAATATATCACAGGGGTATGTAGATAATTTTGCTCTTACTTTTAAGAGAGTTAGTTTTGTATTTTAGTTCAAAATCATAACGGAGTTTTTTGCCTATATTTGAACTACAAGGGGATAAAGTGCTCCAAGACAAATCATAAGGGGGTAAAGTAAATTTTGTCCTAAAAAATAAGTCATAACGAAATATCATATGAGATTTAACCAATTAGATCGTAATCAAAATAATGTTATAATTAATATCACAATATGTTATAACTAATAATACAATAAATCATAACTAAAATATATAAAAATTATAATCAACGGTGAATATTATACACACCCAAAAATGTGTTCCATACAATTTCCCCAATAATTGATGTCTACACAAACAATTGATTGCCATATCATCTAATATAAAGTAGCAGATAAACTTTGGTGGTTTGCACTTTAAAGGATTCATATTCTCTCCTGCATTTTTTTTTTTTTTTTGGGGGGATTATCATTCAGTAATTGATTTAACCCTTGTTTGACATGTGATATTTAAGGATTAAAAGGTTAAAATAGTTATAAAAAAATTAAAAAATTAATAAGGCAAAATTTCATATTCAAATCATAATTGTTTTACTTTTTCTTTCATAAAAATAAAAAAACATAACCCAAAAGAGACTTTTAAGTCTAAGCTAAGCCAAAAAGTCAACTCACTTTCCAAATAAAGCCTTAAAAATATAATTCAACTACTAATTATTATTGAATTTTATAATTATTACATAAAGTATTGAATAATAGCTGAAAAAAGAAAATGAGAAGGATGATCCTCACTCCCCAAAAAATAAAAATAAATAAAAATTGATGATTCCTCTTTCACTACTCAAATATAGGGTTTGTTTGGGAAGTTAGTTATTTTAATTGGGTGTTTGACTTTTTAATTATTTTAGCTTGGATAAAAAAGTTATATTTGAGAAGTTGGTGGAATTTTTTTTTTTTTTTTTTTTTTTTTTTTTTTTGTAGTTGATTTGATGATTATGAGAGAACAAAAATAAAATAATTGTGACATTTTGTTTTATTAATTATTTTAGTCTATTTTATTTTTTAATTGGCTATTTTAACTCGACTCTCTTCCCAAAGGCATATCTTGGAAACTCGACTGAAATTTAGTTTTTTGACCTTTTGACTTTTTCACATCACATTATTTTTCTATTTTTTTACACATTTAAAAAAAAAAAATCAACTTTTAACATATTTCTCAAAAACAAGTCAAAAGAGCCACAAATGTAGGTGAGAGAACTCAAGGAATATGTCATAAATAATATTATTTCCTGTAATAAGGTCCACCGACGACCTAACATTCTCTTCCTATTTTTAACTAGTTGCCCATCCAACCTTCCTTTGCATGTTCGTACATACATCTCACAAAATATAAAAAGTTAAGCAGATCAAGGACAAAACTAGTCCTGTGGCGGTTAGCTCAAAATCTCATCAACAAAAATGTATGGCGAGTCATCCTCCTATGATTCCGTCTTTAAATGTGGTCCTTTAATCATTATATTTTAGTTATTGTAATAGACTAGTTATTATTATTAAGAATATTTACAGTTGAAGAGTTTTAAAAAAATCTTTTAAATAGTATGGGCATGTTTGATTGGATGGATTAGAGTATAGGATTGAGATTATTAATCCGTGGGCCTAATTATTCTATATTTGTTTTAACATTTTGGTTTAGGATTATTAATCCAACGGATAATTAATCTAACAAATTTGTAGGATTATTAGTAATGGGGTAATGGTGGGATTATTAATCCAATCCTATTAATCCAATCGGATAGTGAATAGCACACTAATTTGATAAAATTATTAATACCTCACTATTAATCTTTTGAATCAAACATGACCTATGTGTATAGATAAGTAAAATAAAAAATAGTATTGAAGTACATAGATATATATTTATAGTTTAGCTAGTGAAAAATAATTAGTACGGTTGAAATTTCTATCAAGAAAATTTATTTGGTGATAATGGAGCAAGTTAACGTGATGCCCCAACTTCATATTTATTGGTTAAAACAATATGACTTTATAATTTTTTATTGAATTTATAGCGATATCTTAAGAGCGTCTAGTAATAAATAAATAGTATGGAATATTATTCCAAATAACCCCTCCTTAGTCAAAGGCTGGAATGATGAAAATTCTTGCAATTATAATAGAGAATTAAATTGTTAGCCCTTAGTCAAAGGTTGCAATGATAAAAATTCTATTCATCATGGAAGAGAATCAAATTGTTTGGCGTTCTCATAAAAATAATTAATTAAGTTAGAAAGAATTAATTACTATTATTAGAAAATTAAAAAAATAAAAAAATAATTATTTTTAATTTTTACTTTCTCATTATCAAATTTCCAACTTGCAAGAAACTATGCTATACAAGCCCAATGTAGCTTCTACATCAATTACCAATTACCAATTTATCCTGTTTGGTTTTCAATTTTCAATTTTTTTTTTTTTTGAGTTTTTAGTTCATATATTTTAAATTTTTAATGATTTTTAAAATTTTTAGATTCACTTAATTTTAGAAGGTGTTTGGCATGTGCTAAATTAGTATATTTTTTGACTTTTTACAAAAAAAAAAGAGAGTGAAATATAGATTGTGTTTGAAGTGATGTGGTAGAAATGTGATGTGACTCAAATGAGATGATTATGACCTAAATAAGATAATGTGGTAAAATAGCATGTACTATTTTAGTACATGTCAAATAGTGCCTTAATATACTTAAAAGTAAAAAATTTGTATAAAAAATCTTTAAAAAAAATCATTTAATACAACGAAATACGAAAATATATTAGATTTTTGGATTTTTTAAAATTTTGTATTTGATGAATTTTTTTAAGTTTTTTTTTTCAAAAATATTATACTTTTTAAACGTATTTAGATAATGTGTATTTAAAAAATAAAAAATTTGTGTAAAATATTAAAAAATTCACTAAGAACAAAAAAAAAAAAAATACAGAAAACAAAATATCAATTTTTTGAAACCAAACATGTTAATTTTCAAATTAAATGTTCTACATCAACAATAATTGCAAGTATCGTAAAATTGCAAAACACTCCCAGTTGACCAGTGCAATGTATGGAATAAAATAATTTATTTTTAAAAATAATATTTCAAAAATTTTGAATAAACTATTTAGGTGTGGTAAACAAATTAGAGTTTTCATGCACAACATAAGAGAGATAAATAAATTATAAGTAAACATTTTTTATTGTCACACTTTTTTTTTTTTTTCTTTTCATACTCGTTTAGTAGCCTCAAGAGAAGCAACTAACAAGCAAAAAGAAAAAAAAATATGATATTGCATAATTATTATGTTAGTAGCCTCAAGTCGGATTTAGGATCATATTTTGCATGTTTAGAAATGCATTCGATCATATTTAGAGGGTGCTTGGGGTGCAATACAGAGGTGCACTTATTTATCTTTTAATCTTTTTTGACTCACATAATTTCTTTATATTTTTGTACATTTTTTCGTAAAACGTAAAAAAAAAATACTCTTATTTAGATCAGCCCAAATAATCCTTTAATTTTTACACTGGATGTAAGATGCATGAGTGGGCATCTAGGTAAGTTTTCTTCACTTTCTTGGCATGCATGCTATTTGTTTTGTCTTTTAAATAATGCAAGTCTATGCTTTTTAGGTGTAAAATTGTGTGTTTTGTATGTTTTCATGAATATTATGTATTTTAGTTTATGTTTAAGGCCATAGATTATCAAAAATTCACTTTTAATGAAAAATCAATTTTTATGAAATATATGACTTTATTCATTCAATTTAAAATAGATTATATTCATTTTTACTCAAATCACATAGTTTTTAGGTTAGTTAAAGGTTTTAGGGCTTAAAATGAATTTATATAAATAATTAACCACTAAAATCATAAAATAGAAAGTGAGTAGAGGCTAATCTTCGGATTGGACAAAAGGGGGTGCTTCCATTCAATGACCTTTCCTTTTTGTATCTAAGCTCCCGAGCCTATAATTTTTTGGTTATGATGGATCAAGTCCTTAACTTAGTTTTCATTGTTAAAGATTTCTTAATTCCCCTTTAAAAAGTGACTCTTTGTTGGTCAAGCAAGTCAGTGTGGGAAGCATGCCTACAAAGCATGTCATAGTGTCTGAGAATGGAATTGCAGTAGATACAACCAAGGTAAAGGCAGTCTTGGATTGGAAACAACCAAGGGCCGTATTTGAAATCTGTAGCTTCTTAAGATTGGCTAGTTACTATTGTAGGTTCATTCAAGATTTCTCTAAACTAGCCAAGCCAATGACTCTTTTGACGCAGAAGAGAGTAAAGTACGAATGGGATGAAGCTTGCAAGAAGTCCTTTCAAGAGCTAAAGACGAGATTAACTAGTACGCCAATACTAATCATTCCATAATGGGATGTAGGGTATACCGTGTATTGTGATGCATCTAAAAAAGGATTAGGTTGTGTACTCATGCAGAACAGAAAGTTAGTGGCATACGGTTCTAGACAGTTGAAGCCGTATAAGCGAAACTATCCAATGCACGATTTGAAATTAGTTGCCATGGTCTTTTCTCTAAAGCATTGGCGTCATTATTTGTACGGAGAACAGTTTGAGTTTTTTACAAATCACAAGAGTTTAAAATATTTGTTTACGTAGGACCTAAACTTGAGGCAGATACGGTGGATGGATTATCTCGAAGATTATCAATCTAATCTCTCGTATCATCCTGGTAAAGCCAATGTGGTAACAGATGCATTAAGTCACAAACATAGGGGAATGGTAGCTAGATTGGCCATAAAGGAGTGTAATATGATTGAAACACTCAACGAATTCAGAGTTCAAATGAAGGTTCAAGACGGAAAAGCCTACCTTGGAGCACAGAATGTTATGCCTAAGCTAATAAGTGAGGTCATGGAAGCCTAGAAGCACGATCAAGAAATAACTTTTGTCAAGGCATGCCAAGGCACATCTAGAATCAAGAGAACTAGTGCCCGACTAGGCAATTCATTCAGATGGAAGTTTGAGGTACCAAAGCGGGCTGTTCATAGGTACTAAAAGAATTTCATCACTCAACATTTGCTGTACATCCGGGAGGGACTAAAATGTACCAAGATTTGAAGCTGTAGTATTGGTGGAGTGGAATGAAGAAAGATGAGGCTTAATTTGTGGCAAGATGCCTTACATGCTAACAAGTAAAGATAGAACATTAGAAACCAGGAAGGATGTTGCAACCCCTCCCAATAGCTGAATGGAAATGGGAGCACGTGACAATGGATTTTGTAACCAGGTTACCCAAATCTCTAAAGGACCGTGATGCCATCTTGGTTATAGTGGATCGTTTGACAAAAACCGAACACTTCTTGCCCCACAAGATAACTGACACTTTGAAGTCTATGTGCAACCTCTACATATGAGAAATCATTCGACTACATAGAATTCCTATATCTATTGTGTCAGATTGGGACCCACATTTTACCCCTCGATTCTGGAAAAGTCTGTAGGAAGCCCTGGGTACCGAGTTGTGTTTTAGGACCACTTTTCACCCACAAATAGATGGAAAATCCGAATGCACCATCCAAACACTCGAAGGCATGTTGAAAGCCTACGTAATGGATTTCCAAGGAAGTTGGGCATGACATCTGCCTTTGATTGAATTCTCCTACAACAATAGTTTCCAAGCAAACATAGGTGTTAGACCTTTTGTAATTTGATGATTGTTTTTGTTTATGTTTTAACTTTGTTTTGATTTATTTGAAAGAAAAAATTGACTGAATTAGTATAATTTATTCCATGATATTTTGACCCTTGCATATATACTAATCATGCCCTTCTTGAGTACAAAATGAGGCTAAAATAGGTACCAAACCAGTATAACGGAACAACAGAAGCACACCCGGCCACATTACGGCACCACCTAGCTGTGGGTTTTGTGACCCGGCCAGATTTCATTCCGAACGTTCAAGGGGACGATCGGCCGAACATCTGGCCGGACGACCGACCATGGCTTTTTGGCCTAGTTTCACTCTAGTTCAGTTTTGCTTCGCACCAGCTATCAAACCAGCAGTATACTCGACAACTGCGACAGTCATCATTGACGATCGGGACTTGACCGAACATCCGGGAGGACATCTGGGTGGACATCTAGGCAGATAACCACCAAGAACAAAATTTCATCTGGGACATCCGGGTGGACGACCACTCTGTGCTGCAACAACTTTTTTTCAAAATACTTGTCAACAATTAGACCCATCTTTCAACTCATCGTTCAATATCTAAGTTTGGGAAATGTAAGATTGAGTAGAGTAGATTTAACCAAAATCTCACTCAATCTTCTCAATACACGCAACATAAAACGGTCGATGAATTTCTTCTTAAATAAAAATGTTCCTGCTCAACAAAAAGAAAAACAACACAAGCAAGAAAATACTTTTCATCTTTAATCACTCTCATCTTTCATCTATTCTCTGAGACTTGTTCTTCATTTTGGTTTACATATTTGCCTCAGAAAATACAATGAGCTTCAGTCTTAAGCATATCTTTCCTGTAAGAAGTTATACAAAAAACACTGAGCTTCACCTTTGTATATCTATCTTTGAGAGATTTTATTTGTAGCTTTCTTTGAAAGCAAATCAACTTCATTTTAGTGCTGTAAGAGTGTAGTACACTTAGGTTTCTTGACTCTTTGAGTGTGATTGAAAATCAGCTAAAGAGGGTAAGGGTTTGGACTTGGAAAGTCTGTGTAAAATCTATGGAGGATTGCTCCATTTGTGGAGAGGTTGCTAGCACTCCTGTGAAGCTAGAGGATAGTGGAAAATCTTAAGTAAAGCTTGAGGAGTGGATGTAGGCTTGGTTGAAGCCGAACTACTATAAATCTGTTTGCCTCCATCTCCCTTATCTCTTTATTTTCCTCACTGCAGTAGCTATATATGTCATATTCTTTGTGCTAATTTTTCTCATTGCTATCTCTGGTTGAGTATTTGTTGTTCTTGTGCTAAACACCTAAATCTCTTCAACTAATATACCTATCTGTTATTTTTTTGAACAATTTCACTTCATTGAACAAAATCTATGTGCTAACTATACATCACTTATATAGTCATTATAACACTTGTTATTTTTGTGTGATCACTTTAATTACCTTATATAGATATCTATCACCATCTTCCATTGAGTGTGAGTTACTTATTTATCTATATCAGAATTTGTTAAGGCACAAAATCAACCACTGCATTTTTGCTTAGCTATTTCACTATTAAAGTCTTCATTATATTAACTGATATTCTTTTAGCTCTATCATTTATTTGTTAATCTTGTGCTATACTAGTTATAATTTTTATTGGAGTATTATTAATTGTAATATTTGTAGAAATCTAATTCACCCCCTCTTAGGTTGCTTTTTGGATAACCTATCTATTACCCAAAAGACAACCTAAGAAGGGGATGAATTAGGTTTTTATAATAAAAATTAATAATACCCTAAAAAAAATTATGACTAGTACAATAGATAAATATAATTAATGAAATAAAAATAATTAAATCAATTGTCTTAACAACTATGTCAGTTAATGATTTTAGCACAGTAAAAATGTGAAATATAGCTATGGCAATTTAAAATAAAATAAAGAGATAAGGGAGAGAGAGGCAAACAAATTTATAATGGTTCGACTTCAACTCAGCCTACGTCCACTCCTCAAGCTTCACTTGAGATTTTCTACTATACTCTAGCTTCACAAGATACTAGCAACCTTTTCACAGATGGAGCAATCCTCCACAAATTTTACACTAACTTTCTAAGTCAAGAACACTAAGTGTACTACACTCTTACAAGGTTGAAAATAATGTATTTTTGCTTTTACAGAAAGCTACAAGAATTATCTCTCAAAGATAAATATATAAAATGAAACTCTGGATTTTCTGTAAACCTCACACAGGAAAGATGAGCTTAAAACTATACGACTTAATGTATAATTTCTGAGAGAGGATGTAAACAAAAATTGAAGAACATTTCTCAGAAAATTTTTCAGAGAATAGATGAGAGTGATTTTAGATCAAAGAATATTTTCTGATTTTTTTTGTGACTTGTTTACATTAGAGGCTTTGATATATATAATGAAACTTATAGTCGTTTATAGCCGTTGTAATTCATTTGAATATATAGCCGTTTATAGCCGTTGTATTCATTTGAATTTATAGCCGTTTATAGCTGTTGTACTCCATCATTACTAATTTGAATATCTTCCACTTCATCATTACTAATTTGAATATCTTCCACTTTAACCTTTTGGCCTGTTGTTGTGCTGGGCTGTTTGAACCTCTGTTTTGAGCTATTTGAACTCTTGATTTAATCAAATATTAAATATATTCAAACAATATTTAGGATAAAAGTTTAGGTGTGAAATAATGGGACAAAATAAATTTTGATTCTATTTTTCTCTTTCAAACATAATTAAATAAATCATCAAAATAAATTTTGGATTTTATTTAAAACATAATTAAATAAATTATCAAAATAAATAAGTCTAACAATCTCCCCTTTTTGATGATGGCACACAATGATGTTTTGATTTGATTTGGAAGTAAGAAAGGCTCCCCCTCAAGTCATGCTCCCTGAATTCATTTCTAAATACATAGGTTAGCACATGTGTAATAAATAAACTTTAATCAACAACATGATATAAGACTAAGATATCAAACAATGAATACATAATCATTTAGTTTTCAAATAATACCATAATTTGAAAATAATACCATAATACATAATATCATAACAAAATAATACTGAGAGGGTAATTTATACTTAAATTGGGCCAAGCTGGGTAAATGGGTTGTAGTATGAAGGGATGAGCAAATGGGCTTTGAAGTTAGTCCGGTTCGATAAACCGCAGCGCGTAGTCCGGCCCTAGAAGCCATGGTAAGTCCGGTCCAAGGTTGATGTTGTTATCTCGGTTCAAAGAGAGTTATGTTTAGCCCGGTTGAGTCTTCTGACCGAAGTATGAGACATCTTTATGACTGTTCTGTGGTAGTTCGGCAACTGTCTTCTATGGATAGCAAGGCTTTTGTATGTGGAGCCGAGATAGGAGCCAGTATGGAAGAGCCGAACTGGGATCAACGTCAGTTAAACTTTTAGCTCGGTGTTGCAATGTTACTTCGGTCGAAGCGTGTGGAAAACCGAGGTAAGCCATGGGGCTGAGTGTAGTTCGGCTTAACTCCCTTATGTCTAGCTCGACCTTAGCATGGTAAAGCCGAGGTAAGAGAGAGAAGTAAGGCCGAACTAACAGTTAATCCGGTCATTTGGAGTTCGACCATGGAAGGACCATCTCACTTGGTTTAAGCAGTGAGGGGGGTGTTGGAGGATAAGCATTATCTTCCAGGAATTTGAATCCTAGGAGGACTCTACATGGAGGAGTTAGAGTCCTACTAGGATCGTGCCGCTCGAAACCTATATAAGCTCACCAATATCACCTAAGAAGAGGTAATGCAACTTTTGCTCCCTGACTACATTGAGCTTTTGCCTATTTCTTGCTTACTGACTTAGGCATCAGAGAGGTTTCCGGCATCCACCCGCCGGCCAGCTCACTTTGTGTTTTCAGGTGTTAGAACGACGACGTGCAGTGGAACATAGGCTTGATCAACAGGATTATACGTGAAGGTGAATCTCTTTCCCGTACAATTGGCGCCGTCTGTGGGAAGAACAGACAAGAACAACCTCTTGATCAAGCTTTTTCTCTCAAAATTCGATGGCGAACAACGAAGAACTGCCTCAGTCCGCCATTGACGGACAAACTCCAGATGGAGGTGCAAGGCGCGAGGGCCTACCTTTGGTCCCTCCCATGGCGAACCTGGAACCACGAAGACAAGATTCCAGGAGGGATGCCAGGGGTAGAAGGAGGAATAACAGCCCTCATCCCTCTCGTTCGCAGAGCCCAGAAAGACAAAGGCGCAGGGTAGATCCTCAAACTTTGGAGGATCGCGTCAGGGAACAAGACGAGTTGATACAGCAGATGGCGGCAGACATGGAAGCTCTAAAACGCCAGATGAAAGGAAAAGAAGTGGCGACAGGAGAGGGGCGCAACAACAAGACGCCCCCTCGCCACTCAGAGGGTCGTAGTAGGAATTCTACACCCTCCCAAGCAGAAAACAGAAGCCACAGGACTGGCGACACGCAAGTTAGGTCTTCCAGGACTCGTCACTCCAGGTCAGAGAGGACGAGATCTGAAAGGTCTTACACAGAAGGGAGCACTTATTGGCCTTCGCATACGCACCAAACCAGGTCCAGACAGACCGAGATGCCCAGATCGTCCGACCTACGAACCGTGCTAGAGGAAAAGGCACGATGCAGGGAGGACGCCAGGGCACGTGATCCACATAGAGTTTCTGCCCTACAGCGGTTGGCTCCTCGGACGCATGGAAGCGTCGAGGTTGGAATGCCACTACCGCGCCCGGCCTACGAACCAGCGGATAAGGCATTGGCGAGGCTGCAGACCTCACCATTCGTCCCAGCAATAGAGAACGCGCCTCTACCCTCAGGCTTCCTTTAGCCCAAATTCAATACATACGAGGGGAAGACGGACCCCTACTCGCACTTGAGCCACTTTCGTCAGGTCATGGCTGTATACCGGCGGAATGAGGCCTTAATGTGCATCCTATTCCCCTCAAGCCTGGGTGACCTTGGCTTGACTTGGTTTGAGAAACTCCCAGAGGGCAGCATAGCCTCTTGGGCGCAATTGGCCGAAGCATTTGTCACAAGATTCAGAACAAACACTAAAACCCCAGTGGAGATCGACCAATTACTCTCCATCGATATGGGCGAAAAAGAGACCCTGAGATCATACAACAGTCGCTACTGGGAGACATTCAACCAGATTGGGGATTGCCCAACCAATCTCGCCATTGCGCAATACAAGAGAGGACTCCCAGTTGGGAACAGACTGAGGGATTCTATCACCATGACGCCACCTCTTACCATGGAAGCCCTGATGGAAAGAGTGCATCAGCACATCAGGGTGGAAGAGGATGGCGCCCGTACCAAAGCAAAGTCTGGCATGACCGCAGCACCAGAAAAGAAAGCCTCAGCAAAGATCAATGCGGTAAATCGGCCGAACAAAAACGGGCGTGGTAGACGAGGCAACGGAGAAGACCGGGACGAAAGATGGTTGAGAGTCCGCACTGCCATCACCACGGTCTTCAAGAAGCCGATCTACCGAATACTTAGCGAGATTCGAGACGAGCCCTTCGTCAAGTGGCCAGCCAAGTTAGGCGAAGCACAGAAGGACTACGACGACAGATCACGGTGCACCTTCCACAAAGAAAAAGGGCACCGCACTGAGAACTGCACCCCATTGAGGCAGCACTTGGAAGAGTTGGTGGCGGCAGGCCACTTAGACAAATACATTGAAGGAGGGGCACAGCCGGCCCCCCAGGACCGTAATAACCCCAATGGGATGCCGATCGATGCTCCACCTCTAGGCATCATCAATGTTATACATGGAGTTTTCGAACCTGAGCGTGTATGTGAGCTCAGAGGTTCAATCAAAAAGGCTGAGCACTTGAGGGAGGTACTAAGTGCCCAACCTGTCGTCAAGAAGGGAAGGACAGAGGCCACAAATGTTATGTCTTTTTCGGATAAAGACTTGGACAGAATATATTGCCCCCACAATGATGCCCTGGTCGTCACTCTCCGAGTCAAGGATTTTGACGTCAAGCGGATTCTGATTGACCAGGGTAGTTCGTGCGAAATCATGTACTATGAGACGTTCAAACAATTGAAGCTGCAAGATAAAGACTTAGCACCTGCAGTGTCACCCTTGATTGGATTTAACTCGATGCCAGAATGGCCAGTTGGCAAGATCATCCTTCCAGTCAGAGCAGGGAGTGTGACGAAGCAAGTAGAGTTCTGGGTGTTAAAGGTCCCATCCACCTATAACATCATCTTGGGCAGAACATGGCTGCATGCCATGCGCTCGGTGGCGTCATCCTACCACCAAGTGATGCGGTTCCTAAACGACACCGGAGTAATAGAGGAAGTCTATGGAGACCAAATCATGTCCAAGCAATGTTTCGTCACAGTGAACGGAAGCCGCGCTGCGAAGGGGTATGTTCATTCGGTGGAAGAACCGGAGAGTAATGAACTATTCGCAGACGTCGGCAAAGCAGCAAGCCAGAAAGCGGTGGAAGACTTGGTGGAAGTCAAAATAGATGAAAAGAACCCAGATAAGTTCTTTCTGCTCGGTTCGTCGTTGTCCAGCGCTGAGAGGTTAGAGGTCTTGGAATTTTTGACCTCTAACATCGAAGTGTTTGCCTGGACTCCATACGACATGCCAGGCATTGATCCCAACTTCATCTGCCACCAACTCAATGTCCACCCATCTGCCAGGCCAATCATTCAGCGCACCCGCAGATCGGCACTCCACCACGCCGAGATAGTGGCGGAAGAAGTGGGAAACTTGTTGGAAGCAGGGGCAATCAGAGAGGTACACTACCCCAGATGGATCTCCAACACGGTCGTAGTGCCGAAGAAGAATGGCAAGTGGCGTGTCTGCGTCGACTATAAAACTGTCAACAAAGCATGCCCTAAAGATAGCTTTCCTCTACCACGGATTGACCAACTGGTAGACCTGACGGCGGGGCACAACCGTCTAAGCTTCCTGGATGCATACAGGGGCTACCACCAGATCGCAATGCATGAACCGGACCAGGAGGTCACATCTTTCACCACACCAAGAGGACTCTACTGCTACAAGGTCATGCCCTTTGGCCTAAAGAACGCTGGGGCGACATTCCAGAGAATGGTCACCAAGATGTTTGAGCCGTTGTTAGGCAGAACAATGGAAGCTTACATCGACGACATGGTGGTCAAGAGCAAAGATGAAAATGACCACCTCAAGGACCTAAGTGAGATGTTTGCGATTCTGAAGAAGCATAAGTTACGCCTCAACGCGTCGAAGTGTGCATTCGGAGTAGGATCAGGCAAATTCTTAGGCTTCTTGGTCACCAACCGAGGTATAGAAGCAGATCCTGCTCAGATCAAGGCAATTCAGGATATGGAAAGACCAAACTCAGTGAAAGAAGTACAGCATCTCACTGGTATGGCAGCCGCGCTCAATCGGTTCATTAGTCGATCGTCAGACAGGCTACGACCATTTTTTCATGCCCTCAAGGCCAAGTTTGAGTGGGACGAAGAATGTGACCGGGCTCTGGAAAGCTTGAAGGAATACATGTCTTCTCCGCCATTACTTGTAACGCCAATTCCTGGAGAAGAACTCTTCCTGTACCTGGCAGTCTCACAGCACGCAATCAGCGCGGTGTTGGTCTGTGCAGAAGGAATCCAACATCTGCCCATCTACTATGTTAGCAAGACACTGCTGGGCGCCGAAACAAAGTATTTGCCACTGGAGAAACTGGCATTGGCCTTGATGATGGCCTCAAGGAAACTATCACACTACTTTCACGCTCACACCATTGTCGTCCTCACAGCCTTCCCACTAAAGGCTTTGTTTGAAAGGGCAAACTTCTCTGGGCGAATTCTGAAGTGGGCAGTAGAGTTGGGACAATACGACATCAAGTTCCAACCTAGAACCGCAATAAAAGCTCAAGCATTGGCGGATTTTGTCGCAGAGTTCACTCCTGGGAGTCATCATATCTGCCCAGTCGACCTGACTGACTCAACCGAACTAGGGACGGAAGTTGACGTCGGAATAACGCAACCCCTGGTATTGGTTACTCAGCCACGTCCTAAGGCAGACCGGAGTAATGCAAACAAGGAAGAAGTAAACCATGCTATACCAAGTCCGGACTCACCAACAAAGAAAAACTTGGTGCAACAAGATGACAAGGGGCAAGCAGCAGGCCCGGACTTAGAAGAAGAAATCAGCAATATGGAAGATCCCAAGGCATCATCCGATCCCTCCATTTGTTGGAAGTTGTTCGTTGGGGAGATGTGGAAGCTCTTCGTGGATGGAGCATCCAACCGACACGGAGCAGGACTTGGCATAGTCCTCATCTCTCCAGACGGCCTGGTAGTAGAGCAGGCAATCAACCTTGGCTTCCCAGCATCAAACAACGAAGCGGAGTATGAAGCGCTTCTTGCAGGTCTCAAATCGGCATTCTTCATTAAGGCCACCGAGCTAATGGTTTACAGCGACTCACAGCTGGTGGTAAACCAAATATCTGGTGACTATGAGGCAAAAGATGACAGAATGGCTAAGTACCAAGAGCTGATCAGAACCGAAATCAAAAAGTTTGAGGTGGTGAGGATAGAACAGATCGGCAGGGAGGAGAACAGCAGAGCAGACGAGCTAGCGGGTTTCGCTTCAATGGCAGATACCTCCATCCCACATCCTCTATTGATCGACTACCTGCCTAGACCAAGTATCGAAGACCCAGAAGCAGAAGAAGTATGCTGCGCCGATCTAGGTCCTTCTTGGATGGACCCCATCATCTTGTTCCTAAAAGACGGCATCTTACCAGAAGACAAGAAAGAAGCCAACAGAATCAGAGCAAAGTCGCAGCGATTTTGGCTCTCTCTATCTTTGGCGTTATACAAGAAGTCGTTCACAGGACCTTACTTGAAGTGTGTGCACCCCAGCAAAGTGGAAGCATTCCTGTTCGAAATACATGAGGGTGTATGCGGCAGCCATCAAGGAGGACGATCATTGGCGTACCGAGCTATTTCACAAGGATACTGGTGGCCGTACATGCAAGCGGATTCAGAGAAGTATGTCAAAAAATGCGAAAAGTGTCAGAAGTTTGCGCATCAAATTCACCAACCGGCCAGAGAACTTCTACCTCTCACAAGTCCATGGCCTTTCGCAATGTGGGGCTTAGACATAGTGGGACCGCTCCCAACAGCACCAGGCAACAGGAAGTTCTTTCTTGCGGCAACAGACTACTTCACAAAATGGGTGGAGGCAGAAGCCTTGGCGTCAATCAAGGAAAAAGATGTGAAGAAGTTTGTCTAGCAGAACATCATCACTCGCTTCGGCATACCAAAGGCACTGATCTCAGACAACGGCACGCAGTTCGACGGTAAAATTTTCAGAGGCTTTTGTGAGGAGTACAAGATAGAATTCTACAATTCTACACCGGCGTATCCCCAAGCGAATGGACAAGCAGAAGCTTCAAACAAGGTAGTCTTGGATGGACTGAAGAAAAGACTAGAGAAAGCCAAAGGCAAGTGGGCAGAGGAACTCCCTCATGTTTTATGGGCTTATCGCACCACACCTCGGCGATCGACAGGAGAAACACCATTTTCCTTAGCTTATGGCATGGAAGCAGTCATCCCATTGGAAGTTGGCCTCCCCACAATTCGGAGCGAAAACTTTGATCCAGACTTAAATGGCGAGGCCATAGCATTAGAGCTTGACCTTGCGGAAGAAAGAAGAGACAGAGCATTGGTTCACATCGCCTCCTACCAACAAGAGTTGTCTAGAAAGTATAACAAAACAGTGCATCCAAGACAGTTCAAGATCGGCGATTGGGTACTTCGCAAAGTAATGGGAAACACCCTGATTCCAGGAGATGGCAAGTTGGGGCCGAATTGGGAAGGACCTTACAAAGTGGTCGGTTTAGCAGGCAAAGGGGCATACCACTTGGAAGATAAGGACGGCAAAGCAATTCCTAGGCCGTGGAACACTGCCAATCTTAAGTTGTTTTATTTTTAGCTTTTTTTTTTTAAGCAAGTGTAATTATTTACTTTCTCAATAAAACACGTCGATTCTTTTTCAGTATATTTGTTTTCAGTAGAGAGTAATTTTAATAAGTCAGTAGCACTGTAAAAACATAGTTGGCCAGAATAACCAACTATGACCCCTCCTAAGCCCAGGATAAGGATCCAGGCTGCAGGACGTTTGGTCGGAATAACCAAACACCTTATTCTAAGTTGGCTGGAAAAACCAACTTAGCGGTTGGCTGGATTAAACCAACTCTTTTTACTCTTCAGCCGAAGTAAGTGTATGGCTGAAGAGCGGTTGGCTGGATTAAACCAACACTTTGTACTCTTCAGCCGAAGTAAGTGCATGGCTGAAAAGTGGTTGGCTGGATTGAACCAACTATTTTTACTCTTCAGCCGAAGTAAGGGTATGGCTGAAGAGTGGTTGGCTGGATTAAACCAACTATTTTTACTCTTCAGCCGAAGTAAGTGTATGGCTGAAGAGTGGTTGGCTGGATTAAACCAACTATTTTTACTCTTCAGCCGAAGTAAGTGTATGGCTGAAGAGTGGTTGGCTGGATTAAACCAACTCTGTGTACTCTTCAGCCGAAGTGAGTTATATCGGCTGAAGAGTGGTTGGCTGGATTAAACCAACTCTTTGTACTCTTCAGCCGACGTAGATATATCGGCTGAAGAGTGGTTGGATGGATTAAACCAACACTTTGTACTCTTCAGCCGAAGTAAGTGTATGGCTGAAGAGTGGCCGGTTGGATTAAACCAACTCTGTGTGCTCTTGAGCCGAAGTGAGTTATATCGGCTAAAGAGTGGTTGGCTAGCAAGTTAGATAGTTAGACCGAGATCACAGTTAATGAAAAATTCATTGCAAGTATGAGCATACACACACAAAACCGGAATAAAAGTTCGAGGAATTTTCATTAAAAGTGCAAACGCAGACCAAGTACAAATTTGGGAGCCACAGCCCGGTTACAAAAATTCAGAACAAAAGAAGAGAAATGAAAAATCAGCGGAGAAGATCATCAAGCTCAGCATCGAATTCCGCATCATCACTTGTTGGGAGCCCGGTGTCAACTGGGAGAACGGTTTGATCTGGGAGCTCGGTCACGGCTTGAACTTCGGTTTCTGTTGGCTGTGTGTTGTCAACCAGCAGCTCGTCAGTTAAGTCCTCAATGACCGGCTCCAACCGAACTGCCAGATTGTTTGATTGTTCGTTGACAGCCGGGGTAAGAGTTTGCTCATCCTCATCAGACTCCTCATCATCATCCTTATCAGAGCCTTGGCCTTCGAGAAATTGCCTCTGCAGATCGGCAGCGTACTGCGAGAGCGAGGCCGGGATAACACAAGCCGGAGCATTATAAACCTCGGTCTCAGCCCCGCAGCCGAGCTTCTCCACAGCACTCCTCCAACCGCACTTAAAGAACAAGTCCTTGGCGGCGTTGCACTGGAGGGTGTATGCATCCTCGGCATCTTTAAAGCCTTGTTTCTTGGCTTCCTTGACTTCCTCCTTCAGCTGGCTTATTTCGGCCCCTTTCTACTTTTCAATCCTGGCCAGAAGGCGCAGGTACTTATCTTTCGCTTCGGCAGCAACCTTCTTCTTTTCGGCTTCAACCGAATTTGCAACTTCGGTCAGCCAGTTATTTTCTGCCTGGAGTTCGGCCAGTTGCTTTTTGGCCTCCTCCAGCTCGGTCCTTTTTGCTTCGACCTCCGCCACGGCCTCCCTGGTGTTCCTCCTCAGCTCCAGCACTTTCCTGTGTGTGATGTGGTTTTTCTGGATGGCCTGCAAAGAGGAAGTAACGTTAACCGGACTGAAAGTTGGAACAAATTACGCAGAAAAGGACTGTGCTACTTACCAGAATCATGGACTTTGTTGAAGACCGGATTGCCTTCAGCTCGGTGTTTAGCTGCTTTTGGTGGTGCTCCATGTCTTTGGGAAGACAGACACTCTTGGCAAGGTTGAATGCCAACAAGTGGTCTTTCTCAGAGACGATTGAGTCAGTTTCTTGGATATCTCGGTCGGCAAAAGTAAGGTTGGGAGCCCATTTGGAGGATGCAGCTCGGTTGGAGTGCTCCGGTTGGATTCTTGGCTGGGGCCTGGGAGGCTGGATTGGTGGTTGAACGATCTCGTCCTCATCAACGAGTTGTTGCTCGGTTTGGCTAGTCCGGGCACGCTTGCGTTGGCGAGATGAGGATGGTTGTTGCGACGGAAGAGCTACTACGGTCTCAGTTGTTCGACCGGTTTGTGGTACCTCGGCTGGTGTTGTCTCGGTTAAAAGGGCTTTCAGCCTGTTCTTCTTTGCCATTTCTTGTTCGGCGGTTAATGGCACCAAGATGATTTGCGGCAAGTTTGGGTCCGGTTCCGGTGCTTCTTCGAGCAGGAAGTCAGTCACCTTTGCTTTTCGGCGACCAGAGTATCGGTAAGTTGGTTCGAATTTGAGAAGTTTAGCCCAACTTCTTTCCCGAACTCGTAGTGCGGCGCGCAAAAGGTCGAGGTTGGGGTAGCTGTAGTTTGAGTGGATATGGGCTTTATCTGCAAATAGAAAACAAGTGTTAGTTCGGTTCAGAGCAGAAAGCCGAAGTACAGAAAAGAGGAAAAATATGAAGTGCAACCGAAGTATGTATACCGGGCTCTCCCATCTTCCAGTTTATTCTCCAGCCTGGAATCTGGGCTTGATGGTCTTCAAAGTTCCCAGAGACCCAAAAGAAGTCGTCATCATTTACATCTTTGTCCGGTGTGTGTTTTATTATTTTTTCTCGGCCTCGGCGTATTCTCAAGTAATAGCACCAGCCTTCATTCTTTGACCCTAGTGAGTACTGGTGGAATATTTCGGCTAAGCCTAGGTTTAGTCCGGTTTGACGGTTTAGGGCGTCTATGCCCATTATTATTCGGTATGTGTTGGTGGAGAGTTGGGTTGGGCAAAGTCTGGTCTGCCTAAGGAATTCACAGATTAAAGGCTGGACTGGGAATCGTAGTTCGGTCTCTACTATGGACTGAATGGTAAAGGGGACAAAGCCCTCGTTATTCCATGGGGCGACATCTCGGTCTGCCAGGGAAAGGTGTACGTCGTCTGGTATACGGTGGTCCTTTCGGAATTCGGCCAGACCACCTGGGGTTTCTACCAAAAACCTATATTTCCCCATTTATTGTATAAATTATGAATAAGTTATCTCGGTTGATAGAGAGTGCACAGTAGCTCGGTTGAGCGCAGTAGAGTGCCTGGCAACCTAAGTCTGCAAAGTGAAAAACACGGTATTAAGCACAGATCATCGACCGTGCTACAAAAGCAGAACAAGAAAAGAAGACTTATTGCGGCTGCAAAGGGTGCTACAGGATTTACTTCGGTTCCTAAAACGTGTGTTATCTCGGTTTGGCTGGTTAATCACGGTTCTAACTAGGCGCTCGTTACTCCGGTTGGGGTCAAGGGGGAGCTTCTGGTTCGGTTTAGAAACTAAAAGCTGGCTTAGCCCCTAGGCTTGCCCTGGACAAGGGGCAGCTTCTAGTTTGGTTTGGAAACTAAAAGCTGTCTTAGCCCCTAGGCATACCTCGGTCAGAAGCCGAGATTTTCTAGTTCGGCGCACCTTTGCTTTGGCTAATTGTGAATCACGTGGTGATTTATTGAAGTTATAGAGGTAAGAGCAAGTGCCAGTCCGGTTCCAGTTTTCCTACATCATTGTATAGCACAAACAAATTCCTAGTTCGGTTGGATATATCTTTTGGATCAAATAGGTGTTCTACTGGTTATTGCTTGAAGATTCATGAAGTTTAAGTGTTCTTACGTAGTTTTTCCAGAAAATATGAAGCTAGTAACTAAAAGGTGTTTTGTAAAAACACACAAAGCAAAACATGGTGAAACGGAGGAATACAAAAGCAAGTTTATGATGCTTACCTAGTAGAGAGACTGAGGAGGGAGTGGCAACAACAGTAAGAACACGAGCTCAGAAGTTGAAAGGAATTTGGAAAGCAAAAACACAGAGAGAGAAGACGAACAGTGGGGTGAAAATTTTTTTGTGAATGATCTGAGGATTGAAGAGGTTTTTTGTTTTGGAGGAAAGGAAAAGAGCGGGAACTGTTCAAAAAGTGTGCAGTACGAGGGCGGCTGTACAGCTGTGAAGAGCCAATCAGAGCATGCCACGTGTCATTGGAAGGACAATCGATTCAGTTTCTGCAAACTGAAGGGACGTTTTGACCGGACGCGCGCAGTACGGCTCAAGTTTAGCTCGGCTGGATAAGCTAAATGGTTTTTAGCTCGGCCGGATAAGTGAACTGGGTCTTAGCTCGGCTGGAGAGGCGTAAAGTTTTAGCTCGGCCGCTGTAATTGAAACTGAAGCTCGGCCGGAAGACAAGTAATCCCTATCATGCTTTGCAGATGGAATTAAGGGGCAATTGAGAGGGTAATTTATACTTAAATTGGGCCGAGCTGGGTAAATGGGTTGTAGTATGAAGGGATGAGCAAATGGGCTTTGAAGTTAGTCCGGTTCGATAAACCGCAGCGCGTAGTCCGGCCCTAGAAGCCATGGTAAGTCCGGTCCAAGGTTGATGTTGTTATCTCGGTTCAAAGAGAGTTATGTTTAGCCCGGTTGAGTCTTCTGACCGAAGTATGAGACATCTTTATGACTGTTCTGTGGTAGTTCGGCAACTGTCTTCTATGGATAGCAAGGCTTTTGTATGTGGAGCCGAGATAGGAGCCAGTATGGAAGAGCCGAACTGGGATCAACGTCAGTTAAACTTTTAGCTCGGTGTTGCAATGTTACTTCGGTCGAAGCGTGTGGAAAACCGAGGTAAGCCATGGGGCTGAGTGTAGTTCGGCTTAACTCCCTTATGTCTAGCTCGGCCTTAGCATGGTAAAGCCGAGGTAAGAGAGAGAAGTAAGGCCGAACTAACAGTTAATCCGGTCATTTGGAGTTCGACCATGGAAGGACCATCTCACTTGGTTTAAGCAGTGAGGGGGGTGTTGGAGGATAAGCATTATCTTCCAGGAATTTGAATCCTAGGAGGACTCTACATGGAGGAGTTAAAGTCCTACTAGGATCGTGCCGCTCGAAACCTATATAAGCTCACCAATATCACCTAAGAAGAGGTAATGCAACTTTTGCTCCCTGACTACATTGAGCTTTTGCCTATTTCTTGCTTACTGACTTAGGCATCGGAGAGGTTTCCGGCATCCACCCGCCGGCCAGCTCACTTTGTGTTTTCAGGTGTTAGAACGACGACGTGCAGTGGAACATAGGCTTGATCAACAGGATTATACGTGAAGGTGAATCTCTTTCCCGTACAAATACCATAATACATAACATTATATAATTTCTCCCCCTGTGACATTATCAAAAGGAAATCATGGGTTAGAATCTGGAGGAGGAGGAGGAAAATGATAGGGATAAATGGCATCAAAAAATAGAGAATCAAAATATATATATATGATTCACCAGCGTCTCCTTTTTTTCTTCGAAAATCGCGTCGGACACGCGTCCTCGCTTTTGCATCAACCAACTGACAAAAGCGAGACGGGTCAATCAGTCAATCAGCTGCCTCGGCTCTCTCTCCCTCTTGTCGTCTTCTCCTTTGTCTTCTTCTTAATCACTCTCTTCGCTTTCTTCTTCCTTATTCGCTTTGTGAGAGAGATAGAACAGAGAGACTGAACAGAGCAGAAAGGCTGTCAAAAATGACTCTCCTTTCGATTACATCTCTCTCTCCTACTACATGGCCTCATCCCGTCCCCTTACTCTTTTTCGGGACCTGAATGATCCCGTAAGCGCTGCTGGGCCGAGTGCCCCGGCTCCCACTTTTCCCAACCTTCCTATGATGTCAATTGAGCAAATAATGGCGGCGCAATCAGACATTGAAGCCAATTATTTCACATTGACGTCTTGTATGGAGACGGTGACTGCAGTCACAAAATTGACGCATCGACTGTAGAACAGAACGAGTGAGGTCCTCCAGGTCAACGCCCAACTCTCTTTACTCCAGCGCATGTACAAGGATGCGCGAGCAGAGATTTGCGCACTGAAGGCCGAAAATAAGGAGCTTAAACGGAAGACCACTTCTATAGCCCGATTTGGAGTAACGTCGTTCTTGGCCTTTGATAGTCAGCGGATGAAAGCACGGGGGTAGGGGCGTCAAGGGCCGCCCAAGGTGATAAAAAGAAGAAGAGAGCGGTGGAAGACGCGAGTAAGTAAGATCGGCGTATGGCCGTAAAAAATAGAAGGTTTTTTTTTCTGGGTTTTTGTTTTTTTTGTTTTTTTTTTAATGTAAATATGTTTATTTTGATTGGCGTATGGTCGTAAAAAAAATGAAGGGTGTTTTTTTTTTTTTATGTAAATATTTGTATTTTGATTTGTTGTTGTTTTTATGTTTAAGTACTGAAAAATGAAATTAAAAAACAGAGAAAAAAATAAGAAAATTAAGTTCAAACAAAAAATAATAATGAGAAAAAAATAAAAATAAAAGAAATTAAGCCTAATAGCAAAATAAAAAAATAAAATAAATAAAAATAAAATAATACTAGCAAAAATTAAACTTAATGGGACGTTGGTGTTGTTGGAATGGTAATGCAAAAAAAAAAAAAAAAAAATACCATGAGGGTTTAAAAAAAAAATCAATGTATGCAAAGTTAATTTTATCTCAAGATGCAGAACCAAAAAATAAAAAATAAAAAAATTCCACAGTTGAGAATAGCAAATTGTTAAGGAGAATAAATGTATGAAGGGCTTGAGAGCATTCAATTGATATAAATGTTTCCATATCAATGTAGCAATACACATATATCATTTTAACAAAAATTCAAGTTTCACAGTCATAACAAAACTTTTAAGTAGAAATCGACATTCCAAGCTCGCCACGAATAAAATTAAAGCGATCCTTGCTTAGGGGTTTTGTGAAAATATCCGCCAATTGCTTGTCGGTGTTTACAAATTCAAGTACAATATTCCATTTTTGAACATGATCTCTTAAAAAATGATGTTGAATTTCAATATGTTTTGTTTGTGAGTGTTAAACCGGATTTTTGCTTAAATTGATGGCACTGGTATTATCACATTTAATAGAGATATGATCACAATCTAAATCAAAATCCTCCAATTGTTGTTTCATCCAAAGTATTTGGGCACAACAACTTCCAGAAGCTATATATTCAGCTTTGGCCATTGATAAAGCAACAGAATTTTACTTTTTGTTAAACCAAGATACTAATGAGTTACCAAAAAAGTGACAAGTGCCACTGGTGCTTTTTCTATCATGTTTGCATCCGGTAAAGTCAGCATTCGAGTAACTAATTAAATCAAATGCAACACCTCTAGGATAAAACAGTCTCAAATTTTGAGTGCCAACAAGATATCTAAAAATTCTTTTAACAACACTGAGATGTGATTCCTTAGGATTTGATTGATCTAGCATACATACAAACACTAAACATAATATTGGGTCTACTTGCAGTTAAATAAAGAAGTGAGCCGATCATACCTCGATATTTTGTTTAATCAATGGACTTACCTTTTCATCCTTGTCTAGCGTAATGGATGTGCTCATAGGTGTTCCAACTATTTTTGAGTCATACATACCAAACTTTTGAGTAGTTCTTTTATGTACTTAGCTTGGTTGATAAAAACTCCTTCTTTACATTGTTTGATTTGAAGCCCAAGGAAATAATTTAACTCCCCCATCATGCTCATCTCAAACTCACCTTGCATACACTTAGCAAATTCCTTACACAAGGTTTCATTAGTAGCACCAAATATAATGTCATCCACATATATTTGCACAATAAGTAAATCATCATTTTTAGTTTTAACAAAAAGTATTGTGCCAATCGTTCCTCTAGAAAAATTATTTTCAATCAAAAATTTATTTAATCGTTCATACCATGCATGAGGTGCTTGTTTCAAATCATATAAAGCTTTTGATAGTTTAAAAACATGATTTGGAAAAACATGATCTTCAAAACTTGGGGGTTGTTTAACATAAATTTCTTCATTTATAAAACCATTAAGAAAGACACTTTTTACATTAATTTGATACAGTTTGAAATATCTAAAACATGCAAATGCAAGTAACATGTGAATGACTTCTAATTTAGCAACCGGAGCAAAGGTTTCATCGAAATCAATAAATTCTTCTTGATTGTATCCTTGTGCAACAAGTCTAGCCTTGTTTCTTATAATTGTGCCGGATTCATCAAGCTTGTTTTGAAAGATCCATTTGGTAACGATAATAGTATGATCTTTAGGTTTTGGCACAAGTTCCCACACTTTGTTTCTCTCAAATTGGTTAAGCTCTTCATGCATAGCTATCATCCAATGTTCATCGAATTCGGCTTCTTGAAAGTTTTTAGGCTCAATCTGTGAGAGAAAAGCCAAATTACTACAAATATTTCTAAATGAAGAGCGAGTTTCAATACCTTTTGTAGGGTCACCTAGGATTAAATCCTTAGGGTGATTATGAACAAACTTCTATTCTCTTGGCAAATCATCATTGTTTCCTCCTTCTTCTTGAGGTGGGAGAATAGGTTGTTCAATCTCTTTGTTCAACTTACATTGTTAGTTCTCTTCTTTGTAGATAATTGAATCTTCCATATTTGGTTCCAAATCTATATTATCATTAACAATTTGCTTTTGAGCCGAGATGTTATTTCATCAAATGCCACATGTATAGATTCTTCCACAACAAGAGTTCTTTTATTAAAAACATGATAAGCTTTGCTTGTTAAGGAATAGCCAAGAAAAATTGCTTCATCAGATTTTGAATTAAATTTACCTAAGTTATCCTTACCATAATTATGCACAAAACATTTACAACCAAAAACATGCAAGTGACTAATGTTGGGCTTTCTATCATGCCAAAGTTCATAAGGAGTCTTTTTGAGAATAGGTCTAATCAATGCACGATTTAAAATATAGCATACGGTGTAAACGGCTTCGGCCCAAAAATATTTAGGAAGATTATTTTCGCAAAGCATTGTTCTACTTATCTCTTCTAAAATTCTATTCTTCCTTTCTACTACACCATTTTGTTGAGGGGTTCTAGGTGCTGAAAAATTATGTCCAATACTATACTCATCACAAAACAATTCAAATTTCTCATTTTTAAGTTCTCTACCATGGTCGGTTCGAATATTAGTAATAAGAAAACCTTTTTCATTTTGAATTTTACGATAGAGTTTTGTGAAAGAAGAAAATGTTTCATCTTTGTGTGCTAAAAACATAACCCATATAAATCTTGAATAATCATCAACAATAACAAGACAATAACGTTTACCCCATAGACTAGATGTCCTTGAGGGACCAAATAAATCCATATGCAATAGTTGTAAAGGTCTAGTCGTGGAAATATGAGATTTTGATTTAAATGATGTTTTAGTTTGTTTTCCTTATTGACAAGTACTACAAAGGTGATCTTTTTCAAATTTAATTTTTGGAAGTCCAATGACCAAATCATTTATCAAAAGTTTATCAATTAAATCCATATGAGCATGACCAAGTCTTTTATGCCATAATCAACTATTTTCATTATTAACATATAAACATTTAAAATCACTAGCATAAAGATCATTAAGATAAAAAACATAAACATTATCATGACGATTACCAACAAATAAAGCTTTATGATCATTTGTGCTTTCAATTGTGCAATGTGATTTATTAAAAATAACGCAATTACCTTTATCACATAATTGACTAATACTAAGTAGATTATGTTTAAGTCCATCAACAAGTAAAACATTTTCAATAGAAGAGTTAGGAGAAATACCGATGCTACCAATACCGATGATTTTTCCTTTCTTGTTGTCTCCAAAAGTAACAAATCCTCCATTTTTCGATGATAGTTTAGTAAAGAATGATTTATTTCCGGTCATGTGTTTGGAACATCCACTATCAAGGTACCACTTCACTTCTTTAGCTTTGGACTTAAAGCAAACCTACAAGATGTCAATCAAGTGTTGGTTTTTGGTACCCATAGTTTCTTGGGTCCTTCTTGACTTGTTTTGTTAGATTCCTTAATAATCCAAATCTTTTTAATTCCCATGTTCATATTCTTTTTGAATGGACAATAAGATATATAATGGCCTTTCTTTCTACAATAATGACAAGTAATATGAGGGTGTGTCATGAGAGGTGCCTTTTCAAAAATTGTATTGAGATTCTTTTGTTTCTTAATAGGGTCATATCCAATACCTGCTTTATCAAAAACACATCTTTGATTTCCAAGAAACATGTTGAGATTATCTCTACCTTTTACAAAATTTTCAAGTGTTTTTGTTAAATCATCAACATTGTTTTTTAAAGTAGTTTTCTCATTACAGATAGTATCAAAATCATTTTTCAAAATAATTTTTTCTTTCTTTAATTCTTCTACATTAATAGATAAAAATGCAACAGATTTCTTCAACACATTATTTTTGGCACAAACTTTTCTAAATTCATTTGATAGTTCATGGAATGCACTTTCAAGTTCTTCATAAAGAGTAGTTACCTCATCTTGAGTAGAGTCTTCATCTTCAAAAGCCATGAGACATAAGTTGGCTACTTCATTTTCAATTTCATCACTTGAGCTTTCATCTTCACTTTCTCCCCAAGCTGCTACCATGGCCTTTTTGTTTCTTTTGTAGTCTTTTTTATGATTCTTCAATTTTGGACAATCCACCTTCATATGTCCAGGATTTTTGCACTCATAGCAAATAATAGGCGCTTTCTTGTTATATTTGTTATACTCTTTCTTGAAATGTCTTCTTCCTCCATAATTGTTTTTCTTGAAGTGTTTTTTGAGATTTCTACTAAACATGGCATAGCTTTCATCCTCACTGAAGTTTTTATATTCTTCTTCATTTGATGAGGCTTTGAATGCAATTCCACTTTTCTTTTTGTTTTTAATATCCTCATGTCCTTTCATGGTGATCTCATGAGTCATAAGGAAACCCATAAGCTCATTCAATCCAAGTGTTGAAAGATCTTTGGCTTCTATAATGGCGGTGACCTTTACTTCCCAATTCTTTGGTAAACACCTAAGAATTTTTCTTACCAACTCACTGTTAGTATAAGTTTTGCCAAGAGATTTCAAAGAGTTTACAATTTCAGTAAATCTAGTAAACATACTTGAAATAGATTCATCAAAATTTATTTTAAACAATTCATAACTATGAACAAACATATCAATGCGAGATTCCTTCACTTGGTTTGTACCTTTATACGTTACCTCAAGTTTGTCCCAAATTTCTTTTACCGAATCACAACTTGAAATTCTATTATACTCCTTCGAGTCTAACCCACAAACAAGGGTGAGTTTGGCTTTAGCATTGGCTTTCAATAATTTATGATCTCTCTCATCACATTCATCTTCAGTTTTAGGTACACTAATATTATCTACTAATTTGGTAGGAATTTTTGGACCTTTGGTGTCAATAATCCACATGGCATAATCAGTGGCTTGTATGTATAGGGTCATCTTATCTTTCCAATGATTATAGTTGTTTCCGTCAAATAATGGTGGCCTATTGGTGGCTTGTCCTTCAGTAGTGCTAGTGCTAGTGCTAGCTAAGGTTGCCATGGATCGAAACTCTCAGATGGTTAAATCTAAAGCAACAGTCTAGGCTCTGATACCAATTGTTACCCAAAAGACAACCTAAGAGGGGGGTGAAGTAGGTTTTTATAATTAAAATTAATAATACCTTACTAAAAAGTATGACTAGCACAATAGATAAATATAATTAATGAAATAAAAATAATTAAAACAATTGTCTTAACAACTATGTCAGTTAATGATTTTAGCACAGTAAAAATGTGAAATATAGTTATGGCAATTTAAAATAAAATAAAGAGATAAGGGAGAGAGAGGCAAACAAATTTATAATGGTTCGGCTTGAACTCGGCCTACGTCCACTCCTCAAACCTCACTTGAGATTTTCCACTATACTTTAGCTTCACAGGGTGCTAGCAACATTTTCACAGATGGAACAATCCTGCACAAATTTTACACTAACTTTCTAAGTCAAAAACACTGAGTGTACTACACTCTTACAAGGTTGAAAAGAAGGTATTTTTGCTTTCACAGAAAGCTACAAGAATTACCTCTCAAAGATAGATATATAAAATGAAACTCTGGATTTTCTGTAAACCTCATATAGGAAAGATAGGCTTAAAACTATACGACTTAATGTATAATATCTGAGAGAGGATGTAAACAAAAATTGAAGAACACTTCTCAGAAAATTTTTCAGAGAATAGATGAGAGTGATTTTAGATCAAAGAATATTTTTTGATATTTTTTGTGACTTATTTACATTAGAGGTTTTGGTATATATAATGAAACTTATAGTCGTTTATAGCCGTTGTAATTCATTTGAATATATAGCCGTTTATAACCGTTGTATTCATTTGAATTTATAGCCGTTTATAGCCGTTATATTCATTTGAATTTATAACCGTTCATAACCGTGGTACTCCATGATTACTAATTTGAATATCTTCCACTTGAACCTTTTGACTTACTGCTGTGCTGGGCTGTTTGAACCTCTGTTTTGGACTATTTGAACTCCTGATTTAATCAAATATTAAATACATTCAAACAATATTTAGGATAAAAGTTTAGCTGAGAAATAATGGGACCAAATAAATTTTAATTCTATTTTTCTCTTTCAAACATAATTAAATAAATTATCAAAATAAATTTTGGATTCATTTAAAACATAATTAAATAAATCATCAAAATAAATAAGTCTAACACTATCTTTTTCTTTTCTCTACTAAATACATTACAATTTACATTATATCCTTAGAGTATTGTTTTCATATGTTAATGTATAGGGTTCTTGTGTTTGAATAAAAGAAGTTAAATTTTGATTGCTTCCTTACTTGTATTCTCTCTTTGTTGAAGAAAAGTCACTTATTTCTACCTATATCTTACATTATTTTTAATGGCACACCTTTAAACTAAAAATCTGAATTATTATTATATTATTTGACATATATTTATCATAAGATAAGTGTAAAATTACCCATGGTTGCCTCATTTTTTTACAACTCTTTATGTTTCAAGTTTTGTGCACCAATAACCGGTATTTTCAGTCAATTTTCAAAAATTCTAAAAAAATGCATAAAAATATTCTTGAGCTCAATTTTACATCCAAACCTTCCTTAAAATTTTAAATTTCAATAAAAATTGATTTTATTAAAAATGAGTGAGTGGTTTGAGAAAAAAATCAATTTTCGTAACAACCGACGAATCTGGACAGAGCTAGAGTATTTCATTAATAACTAAAAATCTAGAAAAGCTATCCCACTTCCGGAAATTGATTTTGAAACTAGACAAAATTTTCTGAAAACCCTAAAGAGACTAAATTTGAAAAAAAAAAAAAAAAATCTAAAAATGCCATTTTGATAGTTATCTTTAAAGTAAATCAAATCTGAAAATCTGTAAATTTCAGTAGTTTCATGCTCCTAGTTGTTTGGATGTATCTCTTATTGTTTGTTCAATCTTTTGTATGCCATCTCTGTATGTTTTTGATTGTATCTCTTTACATTTTTGTCTTAAAATGCCTGTACTTGTGTTGTAATCGTCATTTCAATAACTTGTTCTAACTTTGACTTAAAACACTTAACACAATGGGAAACCTAATAGGGGTGGTATTGGGTTTCCGATGACTTGAATAATTTTATGAGGTAATGTTGCGTTAACTTCAAGTATGGATTGATGAGGTGCATTCCCCAATTGAAAGTTAAGTCTTGCGCAAGTGATTGTTTCGGAACCTTTGATTAGATCGATTGTATTCGAACCCTAGGTGGTTATTGGTGTGATAAGGTTGGGAGAGGTTTTGGGTTTTGACCCTTGTTTTACCGTCTCTTTTGAGATTCTCAATTGGTGCTGCGCAATATGTAACCGCTGTAGGCATCTGGGATAAAGTCTGCAAAGCAGCAAAAGATGGGGGGGGGGGGGTACCAAATAATCCGAGTTCAATTCTTGTGGTTGGAATGATGAAATCTCTTTGTGGGATTTCTAGATTATTAACATCTAACTTTGTAACCTTTTAGTTGTTTACTTGATTATCATATTTATTGTTATTGTAAATGTGATTGTGTATTGGTTTGAGAAAAAGGGGCAAGGCGTGTGTGAGTTTACTGGGCATTCCAATCTCATGGTATTTCATGTCAAGTGTTGAATACTTTTATATGATCCACCCAAAAAAGAATACTTTTATATGATCGAAGACGAAACTGAAACATTTGAAGACGTTTGGTTATCATAGAAGAAGTTAGAAATTATTTTTGTTTGAATCCATCTGTAATCATATTTTTTTGGGAAATGCAATATTGATGAAATTCCTTGTTTTGTAACTAACTTGCAATTTTGTAACTATTATTTTGCTTATATATATATACACCTTCTGTCAACTTGTGAAGACCTTGTGTTAATACCTTGTTAACATCTGTTAAAAAGATAACTTTGCTATCTAAGGATTTGTACGTAGAATGGAGGCTATATTAACTCATCTGATCTTTCTTGAGATCTTACTTAATTATTGACCGAATGACTTTTAGAGTAGAATTTAAGGCATTACATGGAAAGTGGACTTCTACTTTTAAAAATCCAGAGATGTCAACTATGAAATACTTTAGGTAGGACTTAAATTCATAGAAACTTATTATCATCGTATCGCTAATTTTTTTGATTAATTTTTTAAAAATTAATTTTTTTAAATAGTTTTTTGTGTTTAATGAATTTTTTAAATATTTTAAGTAAATTTTTTACTTTCTAAATGTACTTAAAAAGTAAAATATTTGTGAAAATATTTTTAAAAATTTAATAAATACACAAGAATATGAAAATATACTGAATTTTTGTACTTAATGAATTTTTTAAAGATTTTTTCCATAGAAATTACACTTTTTAATTGTATCTAGGTTAGGTAAATCTAAAAAATAAAAAAGATTCTCAAAATATTAAAATTTTTGACTAAAAATATGGAAATAAAAAATTTAATTTTTTAAAAAGTAGGCCCAATTTTCTAAAGCCAAACACGATTAAGTAAAAATAATAGAAAGGAACATTTTGTTTTATTTTTTAGATGGGGTAATAGAAAGGAACACTGAACAACCACTTTTGTGTAATACATTAGTACCACATCACCTAATAAATAAATTATGGATTATATTTTGATTGGTAAACTATTATTTTAATCCCTAGTGATGATTTACAGGTATAACACGAATGTTCTGCTTCAAGGCGAGGATCTAAAACTTTCGTCTTGTAAAGTCTGCAAAAAAAATAAAAAATAAAATAAAATAAATAATTATTCATTTAAAAAATCAGATTAGATATTAACAAAAATATGATTAGATCATGTTTGACTAAAATAAAATACTAATTTATTTTTAAAATATATTTATCAACTATTTTCAAATACAGACATGATTCAATCATGTGATTATTAATATACAATCGACTTAATATTTTGTATTGATGATCTACTTAATGGACCTTCGAAAATAAATGATTGAATCTTGAGTGGGAATGGCTACCCTCTTTTAAAAAAATAAAATAAAATAAAAATAAAAAATAAAAAATAAAAAAAAATTCCTTTCATACTCTATTTCGTGAACCTTATCTAGGCTCACAACAATGATTTGAATTATCATTTCATTGACTCAGCAGTAAAGTCAAAATGTGCAAAAAGTGATTTTCATCGGACATCACCAAACATATCAACAAATCATATTTTGTTTTTTAAAATGATAGGCAACTATGTGATGGAATGAACGTGACCACACCATAATTCAGTGGGTTTCTCCACGCTCAATCATAACTCATTTGATTGTTGATAAACCTTCCCACAGGAAAGGAGAACAATCTGGAAGCAAGAGTTTGAATTTGAAAGCCAAATAACACAACTCTTGGACAAAGCATTGTGACTATTGATGTTGTGAAACTACACCAAAGTTGTGTCCATTACCAAAGGTTACCATGATTTATATAAATACACATGGTTGTAGTGTTGCAAAACTACTTCAATATTACCAATCTTTCTCAGTTGCTTTGTTCTCGGATTGTTGACTTTCTTGTGTGACAAACACCCTCACGGGGATTACCGATCATTGCCATTATTTGTTTTTCTTTCAGTGGTATCAGAACAGTGTTAAACTGAGTATGCAAGTATTGAATTATAATTTATAGGAAAACAACTTTTTAGAATTTATTTTTTCCAAAATTTAGAGAATAAATTAACAAATATAGTGTCTTGCTTTGGTGATTTCTATTTGGTTGTTCGATCACTATAAGCACATAAACAACCCAACAGTGCACTCGAAGGAAGTTGTGGTTTGAAACGATAGAAGATCAGCTGCCAAAACAAGTCCGAATGAATCTTTTTCAATTGCCGAAATGCATCTCCATCTCCTTCATCTTGTTCATTCCCAAATTTTAGTCGAGACGGTGATTTTCCTAGTGAAAAAAAAAAAAGATTCAGTTGAATTTTTTTATTATTTTTTTTCCATCTTTGGTCACCAACCCCATCGCCGGAGAAGAAGAAGCCAACAGTAATAATGCCGTTGTTGTTGTTTTTGCAAAGTTATGTTTTTAATCTTGTTTTGGGGCCAAATATAGCAAAAGAAAGGAGAGAAAAAAGAAAAAGAAAAAAGGCCTAATAATCAAGTAGCAGCCCACAGGCACAAATATAAGCCCAATCAAAAAGATATTTATCATTATTATTATATTTGGGATTGGTGTTTTGGTCTTATCTGTTTCAAAGTTAAATTGAGTTGTTCAAAAACTAAATTTTTCAGAATTTAGAAAGGAACTCCAAAAGCCTTGAGAAAAAAAAAAAAAAAAAAAAAAAAAAACCTATCTTCTTATCTTATTTTTAAATGGTAATTAAGAGTGCTATTGATGTTTCAAGAATTGAGAAAAAGAGTGCTATTGATGTTTCAAGAATTGAAATGCTTAATGAAAAATAATTTCCGAGTATGGAAGCGTCACATTTCTTATCTTCTTACACATGAAAAAACTTTGTACACTATTCACTTATAAACCAAATGATGATTCTAATTGGGTTCAAAACAATGGCAAAGGCAACTATGTTATACAATATGAAAGACAATATCATTCTGCTGTTTGAAGAACATTAGACTGCAAGACAAATGATGGAAGCACTAGAAAGTAAGAATGGTGTTTGATCAGACACTCAAATACAATTGTTCTTGGACACATATAATAACACTCGTATGAGTGACAATGACGGTGTTGGTGATTATGTTAATTAAATGAAATTAATTGCTAAACAATTATCCAATGCTAACCATCCCTTGTCAAACAAGATGCAAGTCACTACTACACTTAATAGTCTTCCATTGTCTTGGAATCAAGTTGTCACATCTCTAACTCATAGTGGAAGAGAGATTTCAATGGTAACTTTGCTCGTACTCCTAGTTTTGGAAGAAGAAAGAATGAAGCGAAGGCGCAAAGAAGGATTGTTTTCTAACTTGTTGATGGTGCAATCTTCGACACAAGAGGAAGACTACTCATTTCAAGGAAAGATGGAAGAAGGAATTCCAAAAAGGGGGACAAAAGCACAAGGATGGAAAAAACAACAAAGCAACAAGAACCAGTTAGGCCCATGCTACAATTGTGGCCAGAAAGGTCATATCAAAGCCACATGCCCTGAGAACAAGTAGAGAAAGAATCACAACCCCATTTCCATGATGGTTTTTGAAACATTGGTAATTGAACCTTCATCAAGTTCATGGTGGATTGACTCTGCAACAACTAAACACATAGTGCAAAGCAACGAAATATTTGTGGACTTCATTGAAAAGAAAATTGGTGAACACAAAGTCTATATGAGCAACAATTCTTACAGTGACGTTTTGGGCATCGACAACTGCAATTTCTTTGTTAATGGATCTTCCATCGTACTTCATGATGTGCTTTATGTACCCAGCATCTGAAGAAATTTGATTTTAGTTTTAGTCTTAGCCCAAAAAGGTTTTGAGATTAATTTTAGGCTTGGCACAGTGTTGATCAAGAAAGGAAGTGTATTAGTGAAAGGTGTAGGAGTAAATGACATGTACTCTCTTTCTATTGATAATAATAATAAAGTATGTATTTCTGATTATTTGCATGTCACTGCTAATGATAGTTCTTGTTTATGGAATTTAAGATTAGGCCACATTAATAAAAATAAAATATCTAGAATGTGTAAAAGTGGGCTTTTACCTAAAGTGTAATCCGATGATTTTGATACATGTGAACTGTGCATCAAAGGAAAAATGACTAGCAAGCCATTTTTAAAACAATGGAAATCATCAGATTTACTTGACATAATTCACTTTGACATTTGTGGCCCTTTAAGAACCAAGACTCATCGATGCATGGAATACTTTATTACTTTCACTGATGATTATTCAAGATATGGACACATTTACTTTTTTAAACACAAATCAGAGGCAATTGAAAAGTTTAAGGAATATAAATTAGAGGTAGAAAAGTAACTTGGTCATTCCATTAAAAACTTGAATAATGATAGAGGCGGCGAATATGAAGCAATGGATTCTTTCTACAAGGAGAATGACATCAAACATTTGTTTACAATGCCGTATACTACACAAACAAATGGGATAACGAAAAGACAAAATTGTACTTATAGCGACCCGGGTTGAGACTCGAGCGATGTGTTGTGTCTGACGCTCGAATGGTGTTTTGTTCGTTCGAGCGGTCTGTTTGTATAAAATTGTAGGAAAAAAATTACTTTTTACTCATTTTTTCTGATCTCTCTCTCTCTCTTTCTCTTTCTCTCTCTCTCTCTCTCTATTTACAAATATCTAAAACTCTATTTGTCTCATTTCTCTCTAAATCCTTTGCACAAAACTTCCGATCTACTTCAATCTGTGAATCTTGCCACTATAGTGCTTTAGGTTTAAAGATAGAGCTCAATGAGAGGGTTGTTTTGATAGGAGAAGTTGGGATTTTCGTCGTGGTCAATTTTGGGGATTTGTTCATCTTCTTCTTATTTGTACTTGAGGTAGGGATTTCTTTAATGTTTTGCATGATATTTAGATTCGTTATGTGTTTCTTGGATAGAGTAACACTTTGTGGGATTTGGGCTTGTTTTGGGTTTGATTTGGGGTGTGAATGGATTCACAAAAGAGGGGTTTTGGAATTTGTTTCCCTAAAATATTGTTGGATTGCTTATAGTAATGGGCGGTGTTGAAACTTAATGGAAATTGTCTTCAAATGAGAAACATATGTTGTTTTTGGGCATAATGGGAACTTTTGGTAAACCTTGATTTCGAACAAAAAGGGGAAAAGTGATGGAATTATGAAATAATGTTGTTATTCTTATTTGAGTTAGAAAAGAGGAGATTGAACATGTGATTGTTACTTCTATGTTGAAAATCTTGGGTTATAAGATTATCTGTTCTAGTTATCTCTTGAAATTTATTTATTGAATAGAGATATCTGTTTTGGCTATCGGTGGAGGATAACATCGATTATTCTAGCAATTGCATGAGACTAGGTTAACTGAAACCATTCACTCATGCATTTCATTTGAGCATTGGTTTTATAACTATGCACTGAAAAGTATCATTTTGAGAAAAAGAGATGAATACTGTGATGAATCAGATTAGGAGGTGTGGTTATGGTTATTTATGTTGGCCTGTGTGTCCTTGGTGAAAGTCCAGAAACTCGTGCAGTTAATACCAGTAAAATGGTTTTTGGTAATACTTATATAGCCTACTTACAGACACCTAACTAGAGATTTCCAGTGTGTGTATTTACTGCCCTGTTTTTTGTTTTGAGGCAACGATTTAACAATGGTGAATTAAACTTGGCATAACATTATTTAAAAAAAGAAATAAACGCATGTTTTATGATAGTATTTCATATGCATTCATCATATGAATTTGTTAAGCATCATACAGATCATTAAACTTATCTTTATTGGGGCTCACCCTATGTGGAAATAACTTTAAGGTGCTGATGGTATACTTCTGCCAAGGGGATAGCATGGGAGGACAATAGAACTGGATGTTCATTTTTGTTTTGTAAATTCGTTTTGTACAAGCCTAGGGCTTTATTTGTATTGGGCTTCGACCCACTTTTGTTGTAACCAAGTAATGTCTTGGGAATTTGTAGCCGTTAGGACATGAACTTATCTTTTTTTCTTTTGTTTTTATAGATCTATCACATGCTATAGATTCATAATCTAGGATTGATGAATGTGTTAATACATGTGATGTCTTTTGTAATATTTTAAGGAAATCAATGAATGAAAAGTAGTTCCAAAAATGCTTGTCACCTAAATGATTGAGATTAATCAGCTTCCGCATGTATGTTTGAGAGTAATGAAGAATATCGATTGTTGTTATTTTTGGGGCATTACAGTACTCTGATGGAAATGATAAGGTCTATAATGGCTCATGCTGATCTTCCCATTCATTTTTTAGGAGATGTAACGCCCCGCCTTTTTATTACTCAGATAACATTACCAAATCATTATTATAAACAATTTCAGAGATAGTAGACAGGAGTTCCAATATCTTAATAAAGATAAGTAAATAAAGATTCTCTCATTTGTATACAAAATAAATGCAACATGTAATATAATCACAGTAAATTGCCCACAGGCTTACATCATTACATGAAAGAGAAAGGGTTCAACCCATTTACAACAATGGCATTCAGCCAACAAATAAGTGGCCTCGTGGCCAATAGATAATGAAGATCCTCGATCTTGAACCACTTTCCGATATTCACGTGAACAAAGATTAGCAACGTAGGATGAATATAAAGTCTAGCAAGCATCCCAACATGATTCTAAATAATAACAACATACAGATAGCTATGATCATGAATGCTTTAAGTCATACCATGTGCGCTAGTGCCTGTTTATACTTGAAGATATACTTAAATAGGTACTTTTCTCAAAATCATTCAATTTATTCAACAACACAAACCATTCGCTTTTCTTTCTTCTTGTTACCTCTTTATTTTAAATCCGTTAGACAACAACAACCGATTTTCGAAACAAAATCTTATGACCCAATTACGTTTTCTCCAATTACCGAATTTACACCAATTTCACTTACATTCCCAAGTAACGACATCCCAAATGAAGACAAAGATAATACATATAAGATGTTCCTGGCATAACCACATAGGACAACTAACATTCTCCTTAAGATGATCATCACTGTACATGATACAAATAAATAGAACCGAGATGATAAAGACAAACCCATCAACTCTCTACATGCCTCAAGCACGGTAAGCCAAGGATACAACTTTCCAATACTCACACCAATTTACCAGACACTCGCTAGAAGGTAATGGCACCTCTGCCAAGTTCTCCAGACGCTAGCTGAAAGTTACTGGCACTCCATATTCTGAGCGCATCCAATTCTCCAGGCGCTAGCTGGAAGGTAGTGGCACCTCTTATTCTTAGCGCATGCACATGTCTAACCAACACATAATTCAACAAACATAAATAATCCGAGTGTATACATATCGATTCAACATCACAATGCCATCCTCTACCGATGACCAAGGACAAAATCTCTAAGCATAAATATTTAAACACACGTAATACGATAATCCAATACTTACTTGACCTTAAGTCCAACAAAAATGATAATAACAATGTTCAAAAGTTTCAAAATCTAACCTCAAGTTCATTTCTAAATTTACAATACGCTATGGTTTCTTTCTCTTTTCAAAATCACTCTTTTATTTAACATGCCCAAATCCTTTTCTTCCCAGTAACCAATTTCCACGTTTCAATAATACCGCATTTCAATAAAACTACACCCATGGATATCAAGCCATAACCCAACTCAACTTAACAAGATTAATCTAAATAAATTCCAATACCAAAATTAATTCTCCCTTTATGCTATTAACACAATAACACCATTCAAATTAACCAAAACACAAACATTATTCAACTTTACCCCTTTTTAATTCTTTAGGTCAAATTATTAAATTAGAGCTTTTTCTTCCTTTCAACATAAACATGTTAGACTACTTCCCAATTAACCCACACAACTATCAATTTTACCATTTCAACCCAAACATTCAAACCCTAGATCCCCTTTTACATGCTTTTCAAAAATTCATAATGAACATGCTTTCTATGCAATAAAATCTACCACTTAACTATCCATAGACGAGTTATTGAATAGGAACAAAGAAATCTCTACCTCTTGAAGTGATGAGGAGAAAGTCGAAAAACCCATGGCGATGAAAATACTAACTGTTCAGATTAAAATGAAGCCCTTGCGGCCCTCTACATTTTGGTCTAAAGGACTATGGGTTAAAGATGGGTAAAAGTAGATGAAAACCAAGTATTAGAGCTTGGGAGCTCAACGATGGAGGAAGGAGAGAGAAGAAAGAGAGAATAGTGATCCAAAAGAGCCCAAAAGTGACCTTTATAGAAGCTGAATTCGGACAAACCGCTCGAGCGACCAAACTTGCGCTCGACCGAAGAATGAGAACTCTCAGAAGTTCATACTACACAAGGCAGACCACTCGAGCAACCAAACCTGCGCTCTAGTGAACATTAATAACTCTCAGCATTACAGGTCTGCAAAAGTATTGGAAGACTCGCAAGATCGCTCGAGTGACCAATCCATTGGTCGAGCGATGAGAAAACACTCAGAGTTCTAAAACCTCCCCACCTTAGAAAATTTCATCCCCAAAATTAAAGATAAGGCCGAAACAAAGCAACTCAATAACAACTAGAGACACAACCACTAACTAAAGCTTGGACCCAAACTAGGGATAAATTCCTGGATCCTAACTCAACCTTTTAGGGCACCAAAGATGCCTGACAACAAAACTCGAGGATCAAAGCATGGATGCCTCCTCGATCCATACAATTCATTGGGCCTACGAGACAAAACAGAAACAACCACCACACGCGAACTAGAAACAATAACCATGCAACAACCACTACAACATGACCAAACACACTAGAATGCTCAGCACTAGAATACAGAAGGAAGTCTCCACAACAAAGTCTCGGTAAACTCATATAGGAACAAGAAAAATCCTAAAAGAAAAAGTTAGAGACAACGCCCCGGTATTGTAGACATGCCATTTTTGACCGCCCTTAAGACTTGGTCTCTTCATTCCGAGCACTCGATGATGAAAGTTACACTATGCAAATCGTTCGAATCTTCAGCAAAAGCATTTGGTTTCGAGCTCTAATCCCAAATGTTATGCCCCATTTTGGCCAAACTATTTTAGACCTTAAAAACCTCTTGTCAAAATACTTTTCCAAATGTTTCTACGATATTCCGAGGCTCACATATCAATTAAAGTATTGCACTTTTTAGTAAACTGAGTAAGGACAAAGTGGAAATAAATGGAAGGGAGGTAAACTCTTTGAAAAATATGTAAAAACATCTTATTTATAGGTTTGAAGTTGAAGGAAATATGAGGGGATGGAAGAAAACTAGTCGGGGAAAAGGTTGAGCATCAAACCATTAAGAAAGAAGTGAATAGTCTTCACTAAATTAGGCATATCTCTTTATACACTTAGAATGTAGATGTGAGGTTACCACCATTGAAACATAGACTGATGGGGCTTCAATTTAAACTCAAGAATCACCTAAAACGGAGTCCGGATGAGGAAGATATGCCCGTTTGAAGTTGGGCTTGAAAGCAGTTTTTTGGACCCGGCCGAGTTTGTTTAGATTTGGCCGTGGCTTGCTTTTCGTGCTCCTCGGAGGGGTTTAGTCTCCTTGGATACGATATCCTTACAGTTCGGACTTCTGTGGTTCTAAACCTGGTTTCACGAGTGCAATGTGCCTGTTTGGTGCAGCTTAAAAGCTGCTTATTTCAGCTTTCAGCTTAATTTAAGTTATTTTGATGTGTTTGGTTTAGCTTATAACTTTTTGGAAGTCAGAAATCAGCTTATTCTTTGAGTGGGGCAGGAGATGCTTAATTTATAAGTCAGAAATCAGCTTATGTTCATAGTTATAAGCTATAAGCTGTTTAGGCATAAGCTATAAGCACTTTCTCACAGCTCTACCAAACAGGGCCAATGTGAAACAGATAAACACAAATGAGTCCAAATCCGACAAATCTTGTAGAAAATCCATTTATCATCGGAGATGCCAAAAATGGACTGTATTGCCAGATTTCAGAATCGCTACCTAAATATTTTTGAGAAATTTAGGAAACCTGTGACTCGTACCAAAGGCCACTTGTCTGTCATAACCAAAATGTCCCAGCTCAGGAGTTTAGGTATGAGAGGGGAATGTCATGAATTGGGCACCCCACTCACCTGATCAGAGATCGGCCTCTACTAATCATGATGTGATTTTTATTAACATTATATGCTCTTGTTCCTAATAATATGCTAACTTTATTATGTGAGGCACACAAGTATAGACTATTTCACTCACTTTAAAACGCTTTGATTTCACGTTTGTTTGAAAAAGAGTTTTGAATATGAACTTGTTAAAAAAGTAAGCTCACATACACATGTATCAAATCATCCTAATTTAGGCGAAAAAGCCTTCATACACTGGTACTCAAGAGATATATCAAATAAGTATTTAGCCTCATAGTAATATGCTTGATATGACAACACAAAATATACATGCAATATGCTAAAGTGAAAACGCTCACCTAGTAACCATTAGAAAAATGCATGCTCTACTATGTAAGCTGACTAATGCAACACATACAAAATGCAACTAATAAGTTCGGTTTATTAACATGGCATATGGCTCATCTCAAAGCATGCGATAACACAGGTATTCAATTAAGTAGGGAATAACAACAAGGTTAGAATGATGAACCGAACCCAATGCATGCAAAAATAGATACAAGGCATGGCAATGATATGAAAATGTAAAACATGATGCTATGTGTAACCATCACAAACAAGTAAATAAAAGGGAGAAAGAAATGAGGGTTGGAAGACATACACAATTTTACAAATTTTCCCTCATACAAGAGGGTCCAAATATCCAAGTGTCCGAATTAACTACTTATACAAATCCAAATGAATACTATCTAATTTATTACAACAATAATATCACAACAATTACAACAATAATATGTAAAGAATGAACAAGGATCCCATACACGCCGACGAAGACAGCCCTCAGAAATTGCTCTGTTTGCCTCCTAGGAAACTATTTCGTTTCATGCTCAGTCACTGCTCTCTGTTTCAACAAAAATGCTCTGTTTACCAAACTTTGGAGCCCGGCCGACCCACAATAAGCCCCAGCCTAGCCCAAACAAATCTAGTCGTGCCCTATTTTTTGTGTGCAGAAGACTGTTTTTGTGCTCTGAGGTGAAAACAGTACAGACAGAGTGTTCCTAAGCCATGTTCAAAGGAGGAGTAGATTCGGGTCTCAAACCATCAAGTATCGCAAGTTGATTGCGTGATGATTGGAGAAGCGACCAGACAAGAATTTACTAAAAACTAAAAGACTAGCAGTACGTCCCTCCTATCATGAAGTCTATTTCAAGAAAGAGGGTAGACACACCTTAAGAACCATCAAATATCACGAAATTAGTATGCAATGACTCTAGAAGTGACGGATTTGGTATAACGTCCGACCGAATCCAACCATTTTTATTAGCTCTTTATGCCGGTTTCACTCCAATTTGTAAGCCAATTTTATCTTACCTCCCAACTTCTTATCTTTTATTCTATTTTGTCAAAAAGTGAAATTTACGTCCACTAAGTCCAAAAGCAATAAAGATCAACAAGCATAGCTTAACATGAGAAATGAACTTTTCAAGCCATTTTCTACTAGGGAAATCACAAAGAAGGAATCAAACCTATTCTCGAGCAATAATGGACTTGAAGTCAAACTCGAGAAGGGCGATAATGACCTCAAATCCAAACTCGATGACAAGTTATAATGAAACCTTTCTTTGAGATTTCTAAGGGTCTAAGTTAAAAACTAGTCCCTTAGAAACAATGTACTGACGATTAAGAGGAGTATCAAACAAGGGATCATTCTTAACATAAGAGAGATGTAATGCCCTGGTAATGAATCTCCAAAGAGATTAAAACATTTAGCACATGAGGGGTCTCTTTCTTATACTTTGAATGGTAATCCCGTGTCGGATACAACTCTTAGCCAAAAGAAGCAAAGAAATGAGAGAGGTTGCAGAGATGATTATGCGAAGTTGATTACTGCAAAAGTGAGATTATTTACTTGAAAACTAAGTAAACAAGACTATCAACTCAAATGGATTGGTGTCTAAGGCCTAAACAACTAAATCTATGAGAACTTACAACACTACAAACATGATATTCAAAGCATAAACCAATTAAGGGAATTAAACAACCCCTAAAACCAAAAAAAAAACAGTAGTTAAAACACTTCAAAAAAGGTAGAAGAAGTGAATGAAAATAAGAGAGGACAAGCTAGACAAGCAAGCCTAAGGAGGGGTGACCCCTCCACTTTTTGGAATTAAATCACATATTTTAGCCCAAAGTAGCTTCCAACAATGCACAAACTCGAAGAAAATAAGGAAAATGATTAGTATAAACAAAAGAAAGAGATGGTAAGAGTTATACCTCTTTGAAGAGGATGTATTGTTACAAATCAAACTTGACCCAAAGCACTCTCAAGCCGTTGAATTATGGTGTCAAAGTCTAAAAAAAAGCTCCAAATCCAAGCTCTAATGGTATATCTAATGAGTAAGTATAACTCCAAAGTGATACAAGAGTAAAGGATGCCTTTCAATGGAAGGAGGAGCTCTCAAATGCCTTTTAGGATGTCTGAAAATTCTCTAACCCTCAAAACAGAGATGAAGCCTCGTATTTATAGAATTTGAGGCAAATAGGTCAAAAATATCGTCAAAAAAACAATAGTTGGCGAATTTCCACTAGCTATCCTGTTTATTGCTAATGAGACTTGATTGGGCCACAAACCACACAGTTGGGCCCAAAAATGAAAGGCTAGGTCTAAAAGGCACTATGGACTATTTTTCATTGAAACCCGGCTAGGTCTAAACAAGCCACGGCCGGATCTAAACAAACCCGACCGAGTCCAAAAAATTATTTTTAAGCCTGACTTCAAATGGACATATCTCCCATACCCGAACTCCGTTTTAGGTGATTCTTGAGTCTCAATTGAAGCCCCAAAAGTCTACTTTCCAATAGTGGTAACATCACATATAAATTCTAAGTGTACAAAGAGATATGCCTAATCTAGTGAAAGTTGTTCACTTCTTTTTAAATGGTTTGATGCTCAACCTTTTCCCCAACTAGTTTTCTTCCATCCCCTCCTATTTTCTTTAACTTCAAACCTATAAATAAGATGTTTTAAATATTTTTCAAAGAGTTTACCTCCCTTCCATTTATTTCTACTTTGTCCTTACTCGGTTTACTAAAAAGTGTAATATTTTAATCGACACGCGAGCCTCAGAATATTGTAAAAACATTTAGAAAAATATTTTAAAAAGATGGTTTTAAGGTCTAAAATAGTTTGGCCAAAATGGGGTGTAAGGTTTGGGATTAGAGCTCGAAACCAAATTCTTTTGCTGAAGATCCGAACGATTTGCATAATGTAACTTTCATCATCGAGTGCTTGGAATGAAGCCTCAAGTCTTCAGGACGGTCAAAAATGGGTGTCTATAGGTATACAAACCTCACTAACACCAAAACACTCCTCAAACAAACAACCAACCACAAAATTAGCAACTCAAGCTAAGTCACTATACAACATCCATCATTTTGGATAAAATAAATGACAACATAGCTTTGTACATATAAAAAAAAATTCATCATTTTCTTGATTCTTTGAAAATCATCCACCTGAATATAAAACATTTCTCACAAGTGCCAAAACTCACACCGATCAAAAGTCAAAATACATTTTCTACTTTTCAAGCAAAGCTCAAAAGTTTTATAAGCACTCTTCGAAAACAAAAGTGTGAATTGAAATACATAATCATCCCCAAGTAAGTTGCACAGGACTATACAGTGACATTTCTCATTATAGTTTAGATTAATTCCACAACATTTCTATTAAACAAGGCCACTCGAGGCTATAACTCCAAGAAAAATTCATTTTCCAAATCAAGCTTAACAACCGTCATCTCATAACATCTGTCACCCCTTACCGTGATGCCACAACAAACACATACGCCACATTTATATAACAACCTTTAATAGAAATAACGACTGCATTATCAATGCAACAAAACATAAGAAGCTCACTATCTTGAAATTCTCTCTTATCATAAACATCGTTATAAGTTATCACCCACACTGGGTGTAATGCACCCATAAAACAATGACCGTACACGCGCTACTCTAGCCCGAAGAGTTCCACTAATTCATAACAAGCTCCACACAAGCTTCTACAATCACAACCACGAGACTCCACCATCGCTATACCATTCTAAGGCACTTACAAGGTTACAACCCTCTTTACCATACTCCAAGCTAGACCCAGTGTGACTATTTGTCAACCATATTCCAACATCTACTAGCCACTTGACCAACTCGATAAAACTGGACACTCGGTACCAAACACCAACATGCCATCCAACACCATTACTCTCGATGGAGTTTCACACAGAAACCCCCTATACCCCTTGAATCACCTTGGATTCCTCTAGACTAGATCATACCCCTATGGTTCCTGAAGAAGGTCAACACTCTTATATCTATATGGTAAATATGTCCTAACATCTCGAACATTAGACCGATATGGTCAACAACAATCACTTAATTCTAAATACAAAAGAATCTTCACCAATGCTGCACTCACTACACAACCATTCTTCATCCTAAGAAATACTTCTAACATCTACCCACGAGATTTCCCTTTCACTCCAAAAACTTCATCCAATATCTAATATTACCTCAACACACACCCTATCTTGTCACAATTAATTGGACCACCATGGGCTCATTGACCAACAAAAGCAAAATACTAAATATCACCCTCAAGTATCATTCTTACTGCCCCAACATAAAAATCTCACACTTCCTTGAAACATCTTCACATAACCGACTAATCCCACAAACCCTAAGTCTCACATTCCCTTATACTCGACACATCCTAGCCTTATAGCTTGTTTTCACCATATCACACCCCTAACCACAACCATCCGCAAATTCTCGTTCTCAATAATTTACTCCCAAACAAAATAAGGCTCACAGCCACCGCATAATCTTGTCATAAAACAATAGTATATATACCATACCACTAAGGTTATCAATTCCATGAACAACTCCACATTACACATATAAAATAGTCGAAAATCTATCATAAGCCTCCAACACATAAGAAATAACAAACAACAACAATAGTATGTAAATACAACATAGTACCATGATGCCTCAGCACCCAACAACACATCAGTCGACCACAAAAATTCAACTATTAAACAACCTTTCTCTAATACAAAAGCCCCTCCCAAGGGTAATGCTACTGTGATGCCTGAAAAGTCAACTCTCACGAAGCTTTCGAAGACTGGCCTATACGGGTCTGGTATCAGTACTGCCCCCGACTAGACTGAAAAGACTGAGTCTGACTAGGTTCTGAAACATCTAAATAATTCATATGCAATGGGCAGAAACATCTAACATGGCCCAGATGACCACAATCAAAACAAACAGTAGACCCCCTACTCTGAGACTGGCTCGAAGCCTGAACCTCACTAGGCCTTCCAACTGAAGAGTCTAAAACCCCTGACGAAGACATGGACTGAGCCTGAGATTGAGCATGCGCTCGTCGAAGTGACCTCCTCCCTAACTCGACCAACACTCATAACCATGGCCTCTACATGGGCCGCCGCCTCAACTAGAGCATAGTAATTCTTCCACAAATATCCAATTACCTTTTCCTAGATATCATCACGTAACGGCGTCTCAAACTCATAACAACGACGCTCCTCTGTTGCAACCAACTCTAGAGCAAACCTCGACAAACTAGTAAACCACATCTCAAACTGTGCCAAAGGAGCAACATCCTGGCGCAACTCAATAAACTGTTCCCTTAGTCTTTCCTGAGTAGAAGAAGGGAAGTACTTGGCCAAAAAGGTCTCTGTAAAAGCAACCCACGTGTTATCTATGGTGTTCTTAGCATACTTCCACCAATACCTTGCATCACCCCTCAATTGAAAACTCGCCAAAGAAATCCTCAACTCCTCATCCTCGACTCTAAGCATATCAAGAGTTTTGGTAATATGCTCAAACCAATCCTCTGCCTTCAATGGTTTAGCCTCCCCTAGAATCTCTGGTGAATTAGAACGAATAAACTCCTCAGTACGCTTGAGGGTACGCTCGTTATCACCCTTATTGCGAGCTAGATCATCTTGCACCGCTCTTACAATCTCGCATGCAACTTCCTCGTCGACAGTCGATGTTACAATGACAGGTGCTAAAAGAACCATTGTGCCCCTATTGGCACTCCTACTCCCAACTCGCCTTTTATTCCCTCATGTAGACATCCTATAAAATCAAAACAAGGCCAACTTAGTGCACAACACCATGGCCCTTCCCCAAGGCACACACACACTCACCACCTCTAGGCTACAAGATACACTAACTCCTAACCACAAAGTTCTACTACATATAAACAATTAAACACTTAGTCACAGAATTGAATCAAGTCCACAAGGATAACTACTCGTCCCGAAAATCTCAAGGAATTCTCATCAGAAATTACGTTGATTAGGCGTGTTTCCGATAAGACTTCAAAGCAAGTTCACTGTCCACAAGTACTGTCCAAGAGACTTAATCCCATGTTTACATAAATGCAACATATAAATCCCAACACTTATCCTAACTATATGCAACGCCCTTACTAAGCACAGCAAATCCGATGTGGTAAAAACCACTCCCCATGAGCCCAAAGTATTAAAACCCAGCTCGCTTTCATACCAAGTTATAACGCCCCACATTTTTATTACTCGGATAACACTACCAAATCATTATTATAAACAATTTTAGAGATAGCAGACAGGAATTCCAATATCTTAATAAAGATAAGTAAATGAAGATTCTCTCATTCATATACAAAATAAATGCAACATGTAACATAATCACAGTAAATTGCCCGCAAGCTTACATCATTACATGAAAGAGAAAGGGTTCAACCCATTTACAACAATGGCATTCAGCCAACAAATAAGTGGCCTCGTGGCTAATAGATAATGAAGATCCTTGATCTTGAACCACTTCTCAATATTCACCTGAAAAAGGATTAGCAACGTGGGATGAACATTAAATCCAGTAGGGATCCCAACATGATCTTAAACAATAACAACATACAGATAACTATGATCATGACTGCTTTAAGTCATACCATATACCCTAGTGCCGGTTTATACTTGAAGATATACTTACATTGATACTTTTCTCAAAATCATTCAATTTATTCAACAGCACAAACCATTCGCTTTTTTTTTTTTTTTTGTAACCTTTTTATTTTAAATCCTTCCGACAACAACAACCGATTTTTGAAGCAAAATCTTATAACCCAATTACATTTTCTCTAATTACCGAATTTACACCAATTTCACTTATATTCCCAAGTAACGACATCCCAAACGAAGACAAAGATAATACATATAAGATGTTCTTGCCATAACCACATAAGACAACTAACATTCTCCTTAAGATGTTCATCACTATGCATGATACAAATAAATAGAACCGAGATGATAAAGAGAAACGCATCAACTCTCAATCTGCCTCAAGCACAGTAAGCCAAGGATACACCTTTCCAATACTCACACCAATTTACCAGCCACCCGCTGGAAGGTAATGGCACCTCTGCTAAGTTCTCCAGGCACTAGTTAGAAGGTAGTGGTACCCCTTATTCTAAGTGCATGCACATGTCCAACCAACACATAATTCAACAAACATAAATAATCTGAGTGTACTATATATACATAATTGATTCAACATCACAATACTATCCTCCACCGATGACCAAGGACAAAATCTCTAAGCATAAATATTTAAACACACGTAATACGATAATCCGATGCTCAGTTAACCTTAAGTCCAACAACAATGATAATAACAATGTTCAAAAGTTTCAAAATCCAACCTCAAGTTCATTTCTAAATTTACAATATGCCATGGTTTCTTTCTCCTTTCACAATCAGTCTTTTATTTTCCAAGTTAACATGCCAAAATCCTTTTCTTCCCAATAACCAATTTTCACATTTCAATAGAATCGCATTTCAATAAAACTACACCTATGGATATCAAGCCATAGCCCAACTCAACTTAACAAGATTAATCCAAATAAATTCCAATACCAAAATCAATTCTCCCTTTATGCTATTAACACAATAACACCACTCAAATTAACCAAAATACAAACATTATTCAACTTTACCCCTTTTTAATTCATTAGGTCAAATTATTAAATTAGGGTTTTCTCTTCCTTCCAACATAAACATGTTAGACTACTCCCCAATTAACCCACACAACCATCAATTTTATCATTTCAACCCAAACATTCGAACCATAGATCCCCTTAATATGCTTTTCAAAAATTCATAATGAACATGCTTTCTATGCAATAAAATCTACCACATAACTATCCATAGATGAGGTATTGAAGAGGAACAAAGAAATCTTTACCTCTTGAAGCGACGAGGAGAAAGTCGAAAAACCTATGGCGATGAAAATACGATCCGTTTAGATTAAAATGAAGCCCTCTCGACCCTCTACGTTTTGATCTAAAGGACTATGGGTTAAAGATGGGTAAAACTAGATGAAAACCAAATATAAAGAGCTTGGGAGCTCAACAATGGAGGAAGGAGAGAGAAAAGAGGTAGAATAATGATCCAAAAGAGACCAAAAGTGACATTTATAGAAGTTGAATTCGGACAAGCCGCTCGAGCGAACACCAACAAATCTCAACATTACAGGTTTGTAAAAGTACTGGAAAACTCGCGAGACTGCTCGAGCGACCAATCCATCGCTCGAGCGAGAGAAAAAAACTCAGAATGCTACAGGAGAAGCCTTGTCCACCGCTACGTACATATTAAATAGAGTTGAAACAAAAGCCAAACCTCTAAATCCTTATGAACATTGGAATGGTTCTAAACCTAATGTTCTGAATCTCAAAATTTAGGTATGCAAAGCATATGTACTTGTTCCCAAACCTTTAAGGGTTAAATTGGGAAGTAAAACTTAGGAATACAAATTTATTGGATATGTCGAAAATGGTAGTGGTTATCGCTTTTAGCATCCCTAACATGGATTAATAGATTGTAGAGATACCATTTTCTTTTTTAATCTACTAATCTTATTACTCTAATTGAACACATTAAATTGCTCTCTGAGGTATCTCAGGATTCATCTCTCCTCTGTTTGCCACAAGAACCACAAGTTCTCACAGACCAACCTAATAGTGGAAGGAAAGAAAGCAAGTTTTACCTAAATTGGATCCTAAGATAAGTGGGAGTAAGAGAGCAAGACATCCATCTATGATTTTGAAAGACCATTATATTTTTTAAGTTGAAAAACTCAATAGCTTGGTAAATGACCCTACTAGTTACAATGAAGCAATAAGTAGTAGTGATGCTACATAATGGCTTAAGGCAATGAATGAAGAACCTGACTTAATTAATAAAAATGATGTTTGGGAATTAACTGATCTCCTAAATGGAAGAAAAACCATTGGTTGCAAGTGGGTTCTTAGAAAAAAAAAATCAAATTAGAGGGAAGTTTAGAGAAATATAAGACAAGGCTAGTAGCCAAGGTATTCACTCAACAACCTGGAGTAGACTTCGTAGATACGTATTCTTCTATTGCAAAATTTGCCTCAATAAGGATTCTAATAGCAGTCGTAGCTAGGATGGATATGAAATTGCATCAGTTAGATGTTAAAACAACTTTTCTCAATGGATAATCAAAAGAGGAAATTTATATGATGCAACCTAATGGTTTCAAGATCCAAGGCAACGAGGATAAAGTCTACAAGTGAAGAGAACCCTGTATATATGGACTCAAACAATCTTTAAGACAATGGCACTTGAAATTCCACCAAGCCATTTTGGAAATTGGCTATGTTGTGAGTCCATTATATCACTTTGTCTATATCTAGAAAAGTAATGACAAGTTAGCAATATTGTCCTTGTATATGGATGACATATTGTTAGCAAGAAATTATCCAGATATGATTAAGAAAACCAAAACTTTCTTGACATCTATATTTGAAATGAAAGACATGGGTCCGGCAACCTATGTTTTGGGAATTAGAATTTCAAGAGATAAAAATTTAAAGTTATTATATCTAGATCAAGAAAAATATTTGGAAACGATGCCCAAAGATTTAATATGGATAATTGCAATTCTTTAAGCACACTTGTTTGCAAAAGACAAAGTCTCAGTAAAAGTTTGAGTCCTCAAAATAAATTTGAAATTGATAAAATAAGAGATTTCCTACATGCTCAGGAAGTAGGCAGCCTGATGTGTGCTATAAAAAGCATAAGACACGACATTCGTCATGCAGTAGGATTGGTAAGCAGGTTTTAATCTAATCCAGTTAAGAAACATTGGCAAGTACTCAAAAGAATATTTAGATATTTAAAAGGCACTAAGAATTTGAAATTATGTTTTGGTTTATGTGACCTAGAAATAAAAATGATACACTTGCAGGATGTGTAGATGATAGAAAATCTACTAGTGATCATGTATTCTTGTTTGGTGAAACAGCAGTTTCTTAGTTAAGTAAAAAACAAAGTTGCATTGCAAAGTATACCATGGAAGTTGAATATATGGCTTGCAGCATAGCAATTAGTAATGCAGTCTAGATAAAGTGATTTGTTGACAGTTTACAATTAGGTATACCTGCAGACCGGTCAATATGTTTTGTGACAATCAATCCGCTATCTCATTAATAAAAAGTGGAGCAAATAGCTCTAAGGGAAAACATATTGATATAAGTTATCACTATATTCAGAATATAACAAAGAGGGGAGAAATTAAAGTCGACTATATACCCTCAGAAGATATGGCGACCAACCCTATGACCAAAGGGTTGTCTTTGTAAAATTTGAGAGAACATGCAGCTAATATAGGATTGAAAAATGCCTAACTAGGTAGTTTGGCTACTTATATAAGAGCATAGTCAGATGACTCTGGGAACGCCTGGATAACTAATGTTATGCAACTCTACCTTGTATGCAAATGTGTTTGGTCAGGTAAAAAGATAGAAGAACTGACAAGATACGAACATCATAGTTATCATAAGATGTAAAGTCCACGATATGCAACATGCTGAGTAGGTGATGTTATTTACTTGATCAGTAAAAAGTTATTGATAAGGTATGTTAAGAAAAACCTTCAGCCTTAGAGGAAGTACTTAACAATAATTTGCACAGGTCGACACATTAGGAATGTGTGTAGCTAAAGTCGTCAATGGTGATTGGGTATAGACTGTGAAACCAACACTGAAAATTGATGTTGTTCACTTGAAATATAGTGAATTGAAGTCATCTGGAGTGTGTGCTGACAGTTGGAGAACACATTCGTACGAATGCGGTCAGATTGGTGGCAAAAAGGTGCGCATGTATGGCCAAGTCACAATCAAACTTTGATCAATGAGGTAAATTTGTAGATGAAAGTTGGCATGAGGCAAAATTTTGGTATCAAGGTAAACATGCCCAACTCAAGTTTTATTATCTTAGTATGATGTGATCAAGTGAGAGATGATGGAATGAGAGTGACCACACCATAATTCGGTGGGTCTTTCCATACTCAATCATATCTCATTTGATTGGCGATGAACCTTCCCGTAGGAAAGGAGAACAATCTGGAAGCAAGAGTTTGAATTTGAAAGCCAAATAACACAACTCTTAGGCAAAGCATTGTGATTATTGATGTTGTGAAACAACACCAAGAGTTGTGTCCATTACTAAAGGTCATGATGATGTATATTAATACACATGGTTGTAGTGTTGCAAAACTACTTCAATATTACCAATTTTTCTCATTTGCTCTGTTTCCGGATTGTTGACTTTCTTGTGTGATAAATACGCTCACGAAATTATTAATCATCGCCATTATTTGTTTTTCTTTCACTATAAGTTTAAAATTAAGGGAGATGCACCAATAAATCCCAAATCTTTATCTTATGACCCATTTGGTCCTATATTTTATCTTATGATCCAATTAGTCCCAAGTTAATGTTAATGACAAAATAACCGGTGTTACACTATGTTTTGCGCTTTTTAGTAAGGGTAAATGAGGAAAACCCCAACGTGGTATTGACTGAAATGCCCAAAACCTTTACTCTGTAGATGTTTGTTTTCCCTCCAAACGGAGTGTAGTCGAAGAGTCGTGTATGGAAGTTTTAGCAGTACGCCGATGTTAATGGCGTAATGTTAGGTAGTGCAGTTGTAGGTTATTATTTGACGATGTGAAATTCGTGTGGATTGGGACAATAGAATACGAATTTGTATTTTACCCTAATCCCTAGCAAATACGCAACCCTTTCGCTCTTGATACATCCACATCGGCGGTGTGGGTGGCTGAGACGCTGTTGTGCTTTGAAGCAGTGACCGGAAAACCTTCGCAATCCGATGCAAGTGACCGTGTTTGCCAATAATGGCTCCAAGTACATTAATCGTTTGTATACATCAACCCTTGCTTTCATTTGTGTTCGCGTGGTTGAGATTTGCTGAAATTGTGATGTGTGTAATACTAAGCGAACTGCAGAATATTGTGAATTTAATGTAGAGTTGTTAATATGGAGGATTTTGTGAAATGCATGCTTGTTACATAGGGTAGTTTGTCAATGTTGTTGGCCCGTTAAGGGTTGTGAATTTGTGGTAATGTTAGTGTGGTAAATGTAAATGTGATGGTAATGCATTTTTGTGATCAGGTGTGTCCTGGGTTTTTTGCTTTTGGGGGAGGGAGGGAGGGAGGGAAGATGGTTTAGCTATTTTGTTGGTGGTGCATATTATCATGTACCTGTGGGGGTGTGTATATGGTGTTTTTGTGAAGTTTACATTGAAGGCAATAGTAATGGTATTGAAGATATGTGGCAGTGGTGTACTTGCATATTTGAGATGGTGTAGACACCCCATTTTTGACCGTCCTCAAGACTTGGACGTCACCGTTTGAACACCCGGTGATTATCCATGTTTGTGTTCGTTTGGAGTTCCCGGAGGTCTCGGCTACGCGCCTTGCCTCAGGATCTCCGAACTCGACCGTTTTGTGTCTGGTTTTGCACCAAACACTTGTGTTTTGCCTTGGAAGGGCAGGGGATGCCTTGTGAGGTCTCCCCACACATCACCGGCCGTGGCTTGAGGCCACCGGCTGCTGTTTGTGCCCATCGGCCATATATTTGGCCGACCGGCACTCTTTTTGGCCGACCGGCCATCAATTTTGTCAAAATGGCAATTTTGAGCAGCCGACTACTGTTCATCTGCTTTTGCAGATATTTTAGGACAGTTGTGTGGCATTTTGTTCCCCTCCATACATGCGTATGGAGGGATGCTCCTCTTGTAAGCTTATTAAACAAGCTTTACAAGATTGTTTGCCTATAAGAGGAGGGCTCTTCTCTTGGCTTGAGGGTTAGAAAAATTTTGGTTAGAAAAGTGTGGGAGAAGCTCTGGTTTTTGGGTTTGAGTTCCATACATAACCTATCTCTATATCTCTCTTGTGTGTGTTCTAGGTGTAGTGGTCCTTACTATTGCACACAAACACATAGTCTTTCACCTTCTCTTGGTTCTTGAGGGACCTGAGGCTTGTTCTTGCTGTTCTTGGCTGGATTGAAGCTCAAGGAGGCAACAAGATCATCTTTTGTGAAGAGGTCTACAAGGGTGAGATACTAGTCCCTTTTATCCCCATTTTTGCATAGCTTGTTAGCCTATCTTAGAACTGTTTTTGTGCCTAGTGTATAATACAAAAAAGTTCTGTTTTTGGGCCCTCTAAATTGTTTGTTTAGGGTGTTTTGTGGTTTGGAGGTGTTTGACCACCCTTAGGCCTTGAGAGGCCCCATTTTGTGCCATTTTTGGTGAGGATGGGAGGATGGTGCCTTGAAGTCTCAAGAAGGAGAGGGCCACCCCCTCTCCTTGTTGTCCTTGAAAAGGACCAATTTTGGTCTCTTAAGGGAGCATCATGCTTAAAGGTTTGTTGATCATGCCATGGCTGTATTTCATGCTTATATTGCCATGATATAACATTTTTGTGTGTTGGTTTTGGTACACCATGTTAGTTTAACATACATGCCATGTAATGCCTTGTTGTTGCCTTAATATGCCTTAGGTTGTAAACCATGGTTCTAGCATGTTTTAGGTTTAACCTTGTGGAGGTTTTGTGTTTATTTTACCATGTTTAAGGTCTGTCCATAGTTGTTTGGGTCAATCTTGGCATGTTTAGCATAACCCCTTTGCATTTTGGGTTTACTAGCTTTAAGTGTGCAAGTATATAGCATGCATCCTTGCCTTAATTTAGTAGGTTGGGACCATTTAACATGCTATTTCAGTCCCTTTGACATGCTCACATGCTTGCCTTTCAATGCTTCTTTGATGCTTTAAAAGTTGGTGTTGTATGCTCCATGTTAAGCATTTGTGTATGCCTCTATACTTGGGCCACTTAGATGCCATCTAAGTATTCTTTTGGCCTTGTTTTGACATGCTAAAAATCCTTTTTTTTAGTTGTTTAATATATGCCATATTTGCCTTGCTAAGTGTGGCCCAATTCCCTTTTAGCTTGCTTTGAATCTTGGACTTTGCTTGTATGCCTTGATTGCCTTGTTTGGATTGGTTTGGCACCATGTTCTTGCATGGTTTTCAGAGCTTAATCGGCATGCTAATTGTCCATGCTACGCCTCTTTCAAGTGTGCTTGAGGGTTGCTTGTTTAATCCCTAAGTGTTGGCCCAACTTGCTTGCATGCTTGTATGTGTGTTTGGTCCCAATTTCTTAGCTTATGGCCACTGTTTTAGGCTTATTTGGGGCTGCCTAAATCGTGTTTAAGTCCACCCTCTATTTGGTTTGCATGCTTACTTTGCATGTTTGCTTGCATGCTTGCATAAGTGTCTTGTATTGCCATGTTGCATCCTTAGCTTGTATGCCTAGGTTGCATTGCATCTTGCATGCATGTCTTGTCCCTTGATTTAGTGATAGGGATTGGGTTTTTGATTGTTTATGTGCATTGCATTCATTTGAAATTGAAATGTGCACACTTGGTTTTTGGGCCATCATGCATCAAAATGCTTGATTGGTGGTCCGAAAACCAAGGATCATGTCCCTTTGAGTCATACACATGATAAGGGGCTTGGTTAGGGCATACATGGTTTGAATTACATTGCCATGCAAGTTCTGTCCTCTGCTGCTGTAAGCTGCAGGTTCTGCAGGTATTTTTGGCCGACCGGCAGTGTTCAGTGCCGACCGGCCATCCATTGGTGGCCGATGGATGCATCTTGTGCCGATGACCACATCCCACTGCCGGTGGAAATTCTACTCAGCCGGTGGTGTCTCCCAGTGTCCAGGGAATCAATTCAGAGACTTTGGCAGCCTTCAGAGGGGCAGAGCAGGGAAAATAGAGGCAGTCTATGCATGGCAGTGCACTTCCGAGCAAGACCGAGCATGCATTGCATTGGACCCGCTTCCCGAGGCCTTCTACTGTTTTCCTTAGCTTATTTAATTTGTTAATTAATTAAGTGGTCTGTAATAATTAATTAGCTTGTAGGTTAATTAATTTGTATATTTATTTGGTCCCTCCGAGCATAGGCGAATTTGTAATAAGTGTGGGTGCGTGTGCGTGCATGTCTTCCAACCCCACGTCTTTCTTCCCTTTTATTTACCTGCTTATGATGGTAGAGTAGGGCATATTTAAATTAGCATACCTTATGCTATGCATGCGTGCATTCATACATTTGTCTTGCATGCACCGGGCTCGGCGCATCACGCTAACTGCATTTGTATTTCAAATTTAACTTGAATACGTGCATCAAATGATTGCATTTCACATGCCATTTTAGGGTTAGTCGAGCCTATCCTAAGTACATTATGTATGCGTTGCATTAGCCATTTTTAACATGAATTAGGATCACACATGTTTTGCTAACTAGTTTACTGTTTTGGCATGGAGTACGATGTAAGTATTTATGCTTTAGCATCTTGCATGTGTGCGAATGTTAACATGACAGCATGCTTACCATGCGGCTACATGCTTATGTGATATTACTGTTTGATTGCCTGTGGGTGAAGGTTGGATTGTTTGAGTTGGAAATACTCGTTGAAATCCGTATTTTAGCCTACTTGCGAGTAGCAAAATTCAAAGTGTTTTTTTTTTTAGACAAACGGATATGCAATGCTTATTTCTAAATTAGGCAATCTAGTCTATACTTGTTTGCTGTGCGCATAACATAGTAATTCTAGGCTAATAACCGGAATAAGAACACATAACATTTTCAAAAACGGATATCATGGTTAGTAGAGGCCGATCTTCGGATCGGGCGAGAGGGGGTGCTCATAGCTGACCTTCCCCAATCGTACCCAAGTTCCCGAGCCGAGGCAACTTTGGTGATGACGGACACGTGGCCTTTGGCACCGAGTCAGGGTTTCCTAAATTTCCCCATTTAAAAAATATTTAGGTGGCGACTCTGTATCTGGCAAAGCAGTCCATGTTTGGCACTTCTTTTCAAAAAAATCTGTTTTTCTCAAAACGATTTGCCGGATTTGGACTCTTTGGTTCAGATTAAGAACTGACAACAAAAGGGAGTCCGAACTGTAGCGAGGTCCCCCCGCGAGCTTGTTACAGATGGGGCGTCATTGTTTGTGTGTAGTTTTTGTTGTTGTGTGATGAGTCGTACTGATGTTATGTAATGTGTTAGACAATATTAAAGTCATAGTAAAGTGGTGACAGATGTGGATTGTTTTTTAATAAGTTAACATAATCTAGTTAGCGTGACTTTAAATGTTGTATGGTTTTGCAGGAATGCATAATTATGGTTCGTTGCGTTTGTATGTAATGTAGTACAAAATAGTGAAATTAGTTTGTTGGGAAGTGAAAATGGTTAGTTTTTTTTATAGTGTTGCATGTAATACGTCCTCGTCGTGTACTGTGAAATGAAAATTTAAACAAATGTTGGTGTGTGATGTTACTGCTGTGTTCATATTTTACATTTCTGGTATGACATGGGGCGTAAAAGTATGAGTTTTTTTGGTGATTTACTTGGTGGTGGAACATGTCATGGTGTTAATTGGTGTCGTTTGTTTGGTGGGGTATGATTTGTTGATATGGTTCATGACGTTTTGCGTGTGTTGTTGGGAGTTTTGGTTTGTTCCTGCTAATTTGCATGTAACACATGTTCAAGTAGTAGTGGCAGTAGGAATGGGAAACGGAAAATTGGCACGAGATCACCGCAAACGTCGACAAGGCTGGCCAGTAAAAGACAATCAAAACTCCCGTTTCAAGAAACAAAAAGGGCCTGGTGATCCTGTTCGGAAAGCTGATGTTGATTTGTCAAAATTAATGTACCGATCAAACATAGTAGGACTGATTAGCACAATGCTAGAATTGGAATTACGCGATGGCCACATCAGATAGTTGCAGAAAACCCCGTTTTGGGTGATGATTGATGCTATTCGTGTTCACGAGCTTGATCCAAAACTGTTCAAAAAGTGTGATGTGACGGTGTGTCGGATTATACAAACTTACAACCCTGAAGATGAGAACAATTGGTGTAGCTAAGTTACCATTGCAGAACAATGACATCAGGTTGATATTTAGGGTACAATGTGGGAATGAGAAGTTGGATTTGACACAAGGTGGGAAAGGGCCGTCCGATTTCATGCAAAGACGTTGCGTAAATGTTAGCCGAATATCTTCAAAACTTATAAAGGATTTGCTGGCAGAAGTAATTTGTGGTCGCACAGAGCGTGACGAAGAAGATGTGGCGAAATTGCTGCGTCTTTACGTTTGTGCGAAGCTATTTTTCGCAACAACCGGCGAGCATATAGGTTGGGCGATTGTTCGTGTGATCGACAAACTGGACTCGTTAAGACACTATGACTGGAGTGCAACAATAAGGAACACGTTGATTGGGTCGCTAAATGAGATGCACAACAGGCCAGAGAAGGTGACTGGTTGTGTCATATCATTGCTGGTACATACAAGAACAACATGGCAAGCACATACATGATTCAATAAACATAAAACACAGTTGTAAGTCATTTACGCGTTTATTTAATGGTTGTTTGATGGTTTAATTTCAGTTTCTGATTTGTGAACATTCAAACATCATCACTCCGGAACGACCTAATGTGACAACAAGGTTTTGTCGATGGAACATTGCAGCAGCTGTGGGGAAACTAAGAGTAATAAATTTGTCGGCAGAAGGTTGCATTGAGGTATGGAATTAGAACCATTTTATTTTTTTTAAAAAATATTTCAACGCAAACATTGAAGTTCTTGTGTGTTTTTTTTTTTGTAATTTTTCTTAGGTGCAGTGTGGGAAACTTGTTGGGACAATTATTAAGTGTCATATTCTCAAACTGGCTGCTGCTGCGAATGAACCGAAAGAAGGTGGTAGAATTAGGATGGATGTGGACCCAATTGAAGTGTGCGATGGACGTAGGGCTGTTGTTGACACATATGATGTTGGCAGTGTGGAGCCAAGGTTCAATTGTTGGCAATTGGACACAACAAATGGTGGTAACATGAAAATGGAAGGGGGGAATGATTATAATAATAAGAATACTGGAACACCAACCAGCAAGGAAAAAGTGGGTGGGAAGCTGGCGTCACGTGGAGAAGTGTGGTCGGTATTGTTCCCGGATCTTCTAGAACTGTCCAACACTCCAGATGGTGAAGTCGTGGGTGACGAACATGGGGGGTGAATGATGAGTTGATAACTTGTAAAGTCAGAATTACTGAGTTAGAGAGTGAAATCAATAGAAAAGACGCACAGGTATGTGAATTGGAACAGCGTGTTGAAACGCTGGGGAAACTGCTCGGGAGGCATGCTGGGAATTTGTTTGCAGACTTACATAGTGTGATTGTGGAGAAGGATTATGAAATTGCTCGACTCGGTAAGCAGGTTGATCGATTGGAGTAAAAAATAAGCAATTTGGAGGATAGTCTTGATGATCTTGAGGTGCATGAGGTCACACAATTTGTTGTGAATGATGGATCCAATCAGCGAACACCGAGTAACAGTCTGTCAAGGAAAGTGAGTGGGTCTGGCAATGTGACGAGTGGCGAAAGTGTGCAGCAGTCTGCGTGTCCTGCAGGCCAACAGGAAGACGTTGGTATCATCGAATTAGAAATTGTTGAGAACGAAACTGGGATTGAAGATTTAACAATTGACTTTACCTATGGGAATGTACGTTCGACTGTGTTAGGGGTGGAGGGTAGCTGCAATCCCTGAAATGCACAGTCAGTGTCAGGTGTAAATGTAAAAGATGGCGCAGTTGTCGTTGGCGTGGAAGCTGGTTGTGAACACACAACAGCTGCAACAAGTTCTAGGCAAAAAATTACGTCACTTGTGAAGCGGGTGAAGAACAAGCCAAGACGGGAATTTAGGTTATCTGTCTACGAATATCCTGGCATATTTGGGCGTCCACAAGTAAATGCCAATGTGAGACTAGGTAAATCAATTGAGCCAAGGGTGATTTACAATGTCAAGGACGTCGAGGTGGAGCGTAAAACCTGGAATGGTTTTGGTATGAATAGAAGGCACACTGTGTGGAACATGCTGAAGGATGAAGATAGGCAACTACTACAGAGAATGTACAGTTTAGAGGGGGACAGGTAGGTTGTTCGTATGGAATGTTGTATTCTTTGACATGTAGAAGTTGTAAACTGTGTTTTATGGTGGTTCTTAATTTTGGATTATCATGTGTAGGTTAATAGTATGGGATGGTGGACACAATGGAATACAAGTGCATTTCACGGACATCAAAGATTTGGTGCAGCAGAACTCCATCCATGGGAATGTAAGCTAGTTTCGTGAAATTAACCGTTTGAGTAATTTTATTTTATTTTTTTATAAAAAAAAGCCATATGCAGTTGTGAACATTGTTTCCTTTGTGAAGTGGGTGACATGGCTGCGACGAAATGGCAAATGAATTTAACAACACACAGTCACGAATATGTAAATGGAGTCACAAAATGGTAGTAGCACATAGTGGACATAAATTTACAAATTCTTATTACTAGTGCGCTGGAATTGTAATGGGTAACATATGTTGTAGGTAATCGATGCATACGCTGAAATGTTGACTGAAATGCATAAGATGGTGTCTGGAAGATCAGAATATGTTGGGACATCATACATTTACACTAGTGTTTGTTCGGTATGTATCTTGACTATCGTTTGATTGCACGAAATCTGAAAATAATATTTGCTGTAATGAAATCTGATACGACTAGGGTGGTTTTGGACAATTGTGTAGGATATTATGCGAAACAGTAGCATTGTATCACGAACGAAGTATTTGAACGTTCATATAAAGGCTGCACGAGGTTGCAGGTACACACTTTTCCCAATCTACAATGCCAACCATTGGACAGTCATGGCACACAATTCAGAAAGTAGGAATTGGAAACATTACAACTTGATGAGGCCAAGACTTGGAGTGCGCGATGAGCATTACAATGAGGTTCTAAAAGTTGTAAGTACTGTTGATCAATTTTAGTTTTTAATGTGCATAATTGATAGATTTTAATTTTGAAAACTTTAATGTTACCGTGTACACAACTACACTCACATGTGAAAAATGAACAGAAACAATGGGTAGCCGACCACCATAACAAATTTGTGAAGCCAAGAGTTACAGCTGAGGGTGTTGGGGCAGACCTGTTTGATGGCACTTTTGTATCTGTTGTGGATTGTCCACAACAAGTTCCAGAGTCGTAAGTAATGTTTATTTTAGTTTGAGTGTATTGTTTTGATGATGTATCACGTAAGTGACGTTGGTAACGGTATTTGTGAGTGCAGGTCGGATTGTGGGATTTTCGTGTGCTTTATAATCAGGCAGTACATTCGTGGTGCAGAAGTCAATACTATGATGGATGGTCTGACTCCAACTAGCCTACGAGCTGCGATGGTGGACATGTTCTTAAGTGACCCGGGCAAAGGACTCCGTGGGAGGACATTGTAAGAGGTGTTCACATTAGTCATTGCAGATGGTGCAACAACAAGATTACGATGTTTTATTTTTTATGTTTTATGGACGTACATAAATGTTTTGTTAATCTGTGAACACAGAACATTAGAAGGAAAAAACTAGTTTCATATACGTTAGTTTTTGGTCATGCAGACTGGTGCACAAACGGTTTAATCGTTGGTTAGGATCCGTTATTTTTTAGACATGAATGTTGATATTATTTAGTAAGTAATTCAAATAGTTTCTCCTATTCCATAATATCAGGTTAAGAGTGTGTTATATTTTAATGTGCATGTCCATTAGATTGTTTTTAAATGCCAGATGGACCTGGGTATGTAAATATGGTATGATCTATACAGAAGTTGACATACCGACTTTGAGTTTGGGAAACCTGTTTTGCCACCATGGGATTAAGCGTGGCTTGATATAGCGACCCCGGTCTTTTCCCATTCGATGTTGTATCCGGACTTAGGCTCCGTAGATTCTATCCTTGTGTAATGGTTGTTGACATCCTTTAATTCTATTTGGTCGAGTTTTAGGATGTGTTGGGCGTGTTTCGAACAGTTGGGTTGAGCCTTAGTCTAGATGTTGATTGCCTAGTTTTTAGCCTCTCCGCTCGAGCGGACATTCCTGAGCTCGAGCGAGGTTTACACTCTTCCAGCATTTTTGGTCCTTGCAAAATTTCTGCAGGTGAGAGTTCTACGCTCGAGCGGGTTGAGCTCGAGCGGTATTGTTGACGCTCGAGCGGGTAGTGTGTTCTTCGCGTGGGTTCTGGAATGGGGGAATATACGCTCGAGCGGTTATCATTGCGCTCGAGCGGACCTTGTTTTTGTTCTTTACGCTCGAGCGGTGTGTTGTACACTCGAGCGGGCCTGTCAAGTTTAAATACGCAGCAGCGTGTTTTAAAACAGGTTTTCAGCCCCTTTCAGTTTTTAAAACCCTAGGTTACGAGTTCTCTCTCTCCCAACTCATCTTCTCTCCTAGGTTTCATCTATTTAGAGTGAGTATCTAACCTAGTTCCTTCATTAAAAAGGTAGAGTGGGTCGAGGGCTTCCATTTAATCTGAACGGTTGTTGATTTGGAGCACTTTGGAGTTTGGGCTATCATCTCCGTCTTCTTCTTTTCGGGTTCTTGCTTCGAGGTAGGGATTTCCTACTCAATTTATACGCTTTAATCCTAAGTGTTGGTATTTTGGTATGTGGGGGTAGTTTAGTAATTTTGGGAGAAACCTTAGGGTTTTGGCTTAGATTAATTTGTATAATTAATTTAAGGGAAAAATGTGGAATTGGGTTTAATTCATGAAGTTGGGAAAATTATGAGATTAATGATATGGTTGGGTAGTTTAAATACTTACCTATGAGAATGTTGATTTTACATTCATTGTTGTATTTATTTCTTGTTTAGAAATAACTGTTTTGGGCTATCGGTGGAGGATAGTCGTGATTATTGTAGACCTTGCATGTGGCTTAGGTATAACTGGAATTAAGTCACTTGTGTTGACTGTTGAATTAATACAGAACATTACTTGTATTGATTATGTGTTGTATATGGCAATTGTGTGTTTCATTGCATATGCATGTTGTTTGGAGAAGATAGGGGATGAACTCCACGGTTTAGGGGAAGATAGGGGATGTACCTCTAAACCGGATTTGTTGGGAGGAGATAGGGGATGGACTCCAGTAGCATCACTCATATGTGTGCTTATTGATAATAGCAATATTGTTATTCGTTGTTGATATGATACATCATTATAATGCGTATCAGTTGGAAGCATGGAAGTGTTGTGGTTTGAGCTTTAGTCTCATTTATTTTTGTGACATCTGGATCACTATTATAGTTGGCCAGGTTCTGAGCCATAATGATATAATTGGAAAGTTGAATAAACATTGGAAAGTGAAAGGTGTCATAGACAATATGTCATAGACAATGTAGACATTCGTTTCATGAAATTGGAAATTAATTATCTTGTGTTAACCATGTATCATATGCTAATGCTTTAGTTAATTCGTATGCTTGGTTTAGTATTTTTCTACTGGGCTGTGGCTCACCCTATATGGGAACTTCATTTTCAGGTTCAGGTGGTTCACTACCTCCAAGGACTTAGCTTGTGAGGATTTGGACTCGAAGACTTGCTTTATTTTATTTGTTCTATTCGAACAACTTGTAAACTTTCAAGCCTAGGGCTTTATTTGTTTTTGAGTTAGAACTCATGGAATTGTGTCCAAGTGTTGGCTTGGCAAGGTGTAAGCCCATAGGGCATTTATTATGATGTTTTTATTTTATAGTACTCTGATGAATGAAATAAGATACTTTATTTCCTTATAATTCCGCATGTTAATATTATGTATTATGGGTTTATTTTTGAGGGCGTTACAACTTGGTATCAGAGCGTACCGGGTTCGAATACTTTGGGTACGTGGGAAGTGATTAGAATCACAATGGGTTCGTCTCGCTTGATAGAGACTTAGTGTAATGTTATATGCTTATGTGATAACATGCTTATGTGACTATGTGGGTATGGAATGTAGTTTCTAGGATGTTGACTGGACCCTTGAGTCTCTGAAAGTCTTGTTGGAAAGGCACTTGATCAATGTTATTTCCAACCGGAACTTTAGTGGCGCCTCGGGACTATCATTATCCAGGAATGAAATTCGTAGGTGCTTATGTGATTATGTGCTTACGTGGTGTGATTTATTGTTGTCCAATGTATTAGGACGTGAGTGTTATAATTTTGGCACATTATTTAGAGTGCTAACGTCTTTATTTCCTTTATTAGGATGTCAGGACGAGGACGAGGTCGTGGTAGGCGTGGTAGGCAGGCCAGGCAGGAAGTGCCTATACTGGAGGAAATTCCGGCAGTTCAGGAGGGTGTTGGCCAGGCTAATGTGGCCGAGCCAGTAGGACAGCAGTTTATGGGCGCTTTGGCCCAAGGGATAGCAGGGGCATTTCAGGCGTCAGTTGACATTCTGAGGGCTGCGAACCCAGCCCAGGCTGTTGTTGCTGCAGATACAGGACCTTCTTTTCTGAAGAGGGAATTCTTCCGGTCTCACCCGGACGAATTTTTAGGTGATCCTAGCGAGCCGCTTAAGGCAGACGAATGGCTCGAACAGACAACGAAAACGTTTGAGATGCTAGGCATCGAAGACGAGGCACTGAAGGTGACCTTGGCATCTTTCCAGCTGAAGGGGGATGCGGGTCAGTGGTGGAAGTTCATCAAGGGTCGTATTGGAGGTACCTGGAAGGCTTTTGTTGATGCTTTTCAGGAGAAGTACTTGTCTCCAGCTGTTCAGGAGAAGTTGAGAGATTAGTTCCGCCATCTTGAGCAGAACAGTTTATCGGTGGCCGAGTTTGAGGCTGCATTCACTAGTTTGTCCAGGTTTGCACCTGAGTTGGTGGCGACTGAGGAACGCCGTTGCATTGAGTTTGAGAAGAAGTTGAGGCGTGGCCTCATGCTGAGGGTTGTTGGGTCTATGATTCGGGATTTTGGGCGTTTGGTTGATGCAGCAGCCCATACTGAGACTATGATGCAGGAAGAGGGGGAAAGGCAGAAAGGCTCCAAGAGGAGTCAGGATGGCCAGAGTGATGGCAGGAGGCAGAGAGGTTTCACTCCTCAGCAGCCTCAGAGTAGTTTTTCTAGATCCACTTTTCCAGTGCCGAGTGCTAGTTCTGGGAAAGGCAGTCAGGGAGACATTACCTGTTTCAAGTGTGGCCAGCTGGGTCACAAGTCTCCAGTTTGTCCTCAGAGGGGAGGAGTTCAGAGAGCAGCATCTTCTTCGGCTCGATCTCAGAGCCAGAGTCAGGGCAGAGGCCCACTCTCTTGTTTTCAGTGCAGTCAGCCGGGGCACCTGAAGAGGTTTTGCCCGCAGTTGAGTGGCACACCTGGTGCATCGGGTTTGAGGCAGACTCAGAGTAGTCAGCCAACTCAGTCCGTTCAGGCCTCGAGGGCCAATCAGGGGGCTTCATCGTCCCAGTCTGTGCAGCAATCTTATGCTCCGAGGGGTGAGCAGGTTGATCAGAGGTCGTCTGGGCGTGTGTATGCTGTTACCGCACAGGATCTTGTACCGGCCCCGTCGGTTGTGAGAGGTACCTTCTTGTTTTGCAATTCAGTTGCTAGTGTTTTGATTGATACGGGTGCATCTCATTCCTTTGTGTCTGCTGCATTTGCATCTATTTTGGAGTTGGAGTTAGCACAGTTAGCATCTCCTATTTGTGTAATGTCACCTCTTGGGGGTGAATTGATCTTGAAACAAGGTGTTAAGGGTTGTGATATAGAGGTCGATGATCATAGAATCCCTTTTTCTTTTGTGGTTATGCCCATGAAGGGCTTCGATGTTATTTTGGGTATGGACTGGTTATCGTCATACCGGGCATTTATTGATTGCTACCGTCAGAGGGTCACTTGTTGTACCGTTAGCGGAGAACGTTTTCATTTTCTGGGGGACCGGGTTGGTAGTGTGTTACCACCGGGGTATGATCCGCGAGGGCGGAGTGAGTTGAGTGGTCTACTTGCTAGCCTTGAGAGTAGTGAGTGTGATGAGACTCAGACTGTGTTGCCGAGAGTGGTATATGAGTACTCGGACGTGTTTCCCGAGGATCTTGTTAGTTTGCCACCTCATCGAGAGATTGAGTTCTCTATTGATCTAGTGCCCGGCACAGCGCCGATTTCTATGGCACCTTACCGTTTTGCCCCAGCCGAGTTAGTTGAGTTGAAAGTTCAGCTCCAGGAGTTGCTAGATAAGGGCTATATTCGTCCTAGTGTTTCGCCGTGGGGAGCACCGGCCCTCTTTGCTAAGAAGAAAGGTGGTGCGTTGAGACTGTGTATCGATTATCGGAAATTGAATCGGGCTACGGTTAAGAATAAGTACCCTATGCCTCGTATAGATGATCTGTTTGACCAGTTGAAAGGTTCCCGTTGTTTCTCTAAAATAGACTTGAGATCGGGTTACCACCAGTTGAGAGTCAGGGAGGAGGATATTCCGAAGACGGCATTCCGTACGCGGTATGGCCACTATGAGTTCCTGGTGATGCCGTTTGGGCTCACCAATGCACCGGCAGTGTTTATGGATTTGATGAACCGGATCTTCCGGGAATTCTTAGATCGTTTTGTGGTCGTCTTTGTGGACGACATTCTTATCTACTCATCTTCAGAAGAGGAGCACGAGGAGCACTTGAGAGTAGTGCTAGAGTTACTTAGAGCCCATAAGCTTTATGCTAAGTTTGGGAAGTGTGAGTTCTGGCTAAAAGAGGTAAAGTTCTTAGGCCATGTAGTTTCTGGGGAAGGGATGTCTGTTGATACGTCCAAGACAGAGGCAGTGCAAGATTGGGCACAGCCTAAGAGTGTGTTTGAGATCCGCAGTTTTCTGGGATTAGCTGGGTATTACCGTCGGTTTGTGAAAGATTTCTCCAGGTTAGCTTCACCTTTGACTAGACTGACTCGGAAGGGAGTCAATTTTGTTTGGAGTGAGACTTGTGAAAAGTCGTTTCAGGAGCTGAAGGTTAGATTGACCACCGCTCCAGTCTTGATTATTCCGGAGAGAGGGTTGGGTTATGCAGTCTATTGTGACGCCTCACGAGAGGGTCTGGGTTGTGTGTTGATGCAAGAGGGGAAAGTGGTTGCCTATGGCTCACGTCAGTTGAAAATTCATGAGGAGAATTACCCTACGCATGATTTAGAATTAGGAGCTGTGATTTTTGCCTTGAAGATTTGGAGGCATTATCTGTATGGTGAGAAATTTGAGGTATTCTCCGATCATAAGAGTCTGAAATATCTGTTTACACAGAAAGACTTAAATTTGAGGCAGAGGAGGTGGATGGAATTTATTGAGGATTATGACTTCGAGTTGCACTATCATCCTGGGAAGGCCAATGTTGTGGCCGATGCCCTTAGCAGGAAATCTGTTGGTGACATAGCTAGTATAGCCATCTGAGAGTGGGAGATGTTGGGTGCACTTGGGGAGTTTGATTTGCTTTTGGGTGAATCCGTTGAGGCTGTGGCCTTGTTTTCTGTTGTTGCACAGCCTACACTTGTGGCTCGAGTGTTAGAGGCTCAGAGGGGTGATCTTGAGGTAGAATCGCTCCGAGAAAAGATTTCCAGTGGGAAGGTTGAGAAGGGTTTGACGGTGTATCCCGACCTGAGTGTGAGATACCGAGACCGTTTGTTTGTGCCGGAGTCTTGCCGAGAGGAGGTACTTCGAGAGTTTCATCATTCGCGCCTTGCGGTGCATCCGGGAGGCACTAAAATGTATCGGGATTTGGGTCGCCAATTTTGGTGGCGAGGTATGAAGAGAGATGTGGCAGCTTTCGTGTCTAAGTGCCTTACTTGTCAGCAAGTGAAGGCCGAGCATCAGAGGCCTGCGGGTTTGTTGCAACCCTTGCCTATTGCCGAGTGGAAGTGGGAACATGTCACTATGGACTTCGTTGTGGGTCTTCCGAGAACTCAGCGGGGTAGTGATGCTATTTGGGTGGTTGTAGACCGGTTGACTAAGTCGGCGCACTTCATTCCTATGCGCATTAGAGATTCAGTAGATCATCTTGCCGATTTGTACATTCGGGACATAGTGAGGTTGCACGGGGTCCCAGTGACGATCGTCTCAGATAGAGATCCTCGTTTCACTGCCAGGTTATGGCAGAGTTTGCAGAGTGCTTTAGGCACCAAGTTGACATTTAGCACGGCTTATCATCCTCAGACTGACGGGCAGTCCGAGCGTACTATTCAGATCCTTGAGGATATGCTTCGGGGTTGTGTTCTCAACTTTAGTGGGTCGTGGGAGAGGCACTTGCCTTTAGTGGAGTTTGCCTACAACAACAGTTTTCAGTCTAGTATCGGTATGGCACCGTTTGAGGCCTTGTATGGCCGACCGTGTAGGTCTCCAGTTTGTTGGGCCGAGGTGGGTGATGCACCTTTGTTGGGTCCGGAGTTAGTGAGGGAAACGACGGAGAAAGTTGAACTTATCCGTAAGAGGCTTGTTACAGCACAGAGTCGTCAGAAATCTTATGCCGACCGTAGGAGGAGACCTTTGGTATTCGAGGTGGGTGATCATGTCTTTCTGAAGATATCACCCAAACGAGGCTTGATGAGGTTTGGAAAGAGCGGGAAGTTATCCCCTCGGTTTATTGGGCCTTTTGAGATCCTTGAGAGGATTGGCGAGGCTGCTTATCGTTTAGCTTTGCCACCGCAGTTATCCGGAGTTCATGATGTGTTTCATGTGAGTATGCTTCGGAAGTATGAGCCAGATCCGTCACATGTGTTGGATTGGACTGATTTAGTAGTTGATGAGGATGTCTCTTATGAGGAGAGACCAATTCGGGTCTTGGATAGGCGGGATCAAGTTTTGCGAGGCAAAACCATCTCTTTGGTGAAAGTTTTGTGGAAACATCACGGAGTGGAGGAAGCCACTTGGGAACGTGAGTTGGAAGTCCGTGAGAAATATCCGGACTTGTTTGTGGATTTGTAATCTTGTATTTAGATTTTATAGTATTGTTGAACTTGAGAATTTTATATATGTCTTAAGTTGGAAAACATTGAGAATGTTTTGGATTTAATGTTAGCATTTTGAACTTGCTTTTTTGGAAGTGGAATATAACATTTATACATGAATGTGTTGTTTATATCATGAATTTGAATAACGATATGGAAATTGTTAACATTGAAAGGAATAATGCATAATATTGATGCAAGTTGAATATATGTTGATTTATACATATTGTGAGATGCCTCTTGATAAGAGATGAAGTGACCGGTATTGGGTCAAGTTGTTTATTGTTATATCATATCATTGGGAATTGAGACGAACTTGTTTTTACAAACTTATGTTTAATTTCGGGGACGAAATTCTTTTAAGGGGGGGAGGTTATAGTGACCCCGGTCTTTTCCCATTCGATGTTGTATCCGGACTTAGGCTCCGTAGATTCTATCCTTGTGTAATGGTTGTTGACATCCTTTAATTCTATTTGGTCGAGTTTTAGGATGTGTTGGGCGTGTTTCGAACAGTTGGGTTGAGCCTTAGTCTAGATGTTGATTGCCCAGTTTTTAGCCTCTCCGCTCGAGCGGACATTCCTGAGCTCGAGCGAGGTTTACACTCTTCCAGCATTTTTGGTCCCTGCAAAATTTCTGCAGGTGAGAGTTCTACGCTCGAGCGGGTTGAGCTCGAGCGGTATTGTTGACGCTCGAGCGGGTAGTGTGTTCTTCGCGTGGGTTCTGGAATGGGGGAATATACGCTCGAGCGGTTATCATTGCGCTCGAGCGGACCTTGTTTTTGTTCTTTACGCTCGATCGGTGTGTTGTACGCTCGAGCGGGCCTGTCAAGTTTAAATACGCAGCAGCGTGTTTTAAAACAGGTTTTCAGCCCCTTTCAGTTTTTAAAACCCTAGGTTACGAGTTCTCTCTCTCCCAACTCATCTTCTCTCCTAGGTTTCATCTATTTAGAGTGAGTATCTAACCTAGTTCCTTCATTAAAAAGGTAGAGTGGGTCGAGGGCTTCCATTTAATCTGAACGGTTGTTGATTTGGAGCACTTTGGAGTTTGGGCTATCATCTCCGTCTTCTTCTTTTCGGGTTCTTGCTTCGAGGTAGGGATTTCCTACTCTATTTATACGCTTTAATCCTAAGTGTTGGTATTTTGGTATGTGGGGGTAGTTTAGTAATTTTGGGAGAAACCTTAGGGTTTTGGCTTAGATTAATTTGTATAATTAATTTAAGGGAAAAATGTGGAATTGTGTTTAATTCATGAAGTTGGGAAAATTATGAGATTAATGATATGGTTGGGTAGTTTAAATACTTACCTATGAGAATGTTGATTTTACATTCATTGTTGTATTTATTTCTTGTTTAGAAATAACTGTTTTGGGCTATCGGTGGAGGACAGTCGTGATTATTGTAGACCTTGCATGTGGCTTAGGTATAACTGGAATTAAGTCACTTGTGTTGACTGTTGAATTAATACAGAACATTACTTGTATTGATTATGTGTTGTATATGGCAATTGTGTGTTTCATTGCATATGCATGTTGTTTGGAGAAGATAGGGGATGAACTCCACGGTTTAGGGGAAGATAGGGGATGTACCTCTAAACCGGATTTGTTGGGAGGAGATAGGGGATGGACTCCAGTAGCATCACTCATATGTGTGCTTATTGATAATAGCAATATTGCTATTCGTTGTTGATATGATACATCATTATAATGCGTATCAGTTGGAAGCATGGAAGTGTTGTGGTTTGAGCTTTAGTCTCATTTATTTTTGTGACATCTGGATCACTATTATAGTTGGCCAGGTTCTGAGCCATAATGATATAATTGGAAAGTTGAATAAACATTGGAAAGTGAAAGGTGTCATAGACAATATGTCATAGACAATGTAGACATTCGTTTCATGAAATTGGAAATTGATTATCTTGTGTTAACCATGTATCATATGCTAATGCTTTAGTTAATTCGTATGCTTGGTTTAGTATTTTTCTACTGGGCTGTGGCTCACCCTATATGGGAACTTCATTTTCAGGTTCAGGTGGTTCACTACCTCCAAGGACTTAGCTTGTGAGGATTTGGACTCGAAGACTTGCTTTATTTTATTTGTTTTATTCGAACAACTTGTAAACTTTCAAGCCTAGGGCTTTATTTGTTTTTGAGTTAGAACTCATGGAATTGTGTCCAAGTGTTGGCTTGGCAAGGTGTAAGCCCATAGGGCATTTATTATGATGTTTTTATTTTATGGTACTCTGATGAATGAAATAAGATACTTTATTTCCTTATAATTCCGCATGTTAATATTATGTATTATGGGTTTATTTTTGAGGGCGTTGCACTTGATGTGTACGGAAGTTGACATGCAAAGACAATGAGCACGTCGACCATGTGTTTAATATGGCATGAGAAAAGATTAATTTCCCATTGCCATTTTAATTAGAATTGTAAAGACACCATTTGACCGTAACATAATATTACGTTCGCATTCTATTTATTTAAAACAGTTGGTACTGGGTACATGTTTTGTACAATGACACTGAATTGTAAGCAGACACCGAAACATAAAAAATCCATTGGGATTCCGGTTATTAATTGGCAGAGTCAGTTTTGGGTGAATGTTTGGTATGATGTGCACAGATTTGAAAACAAAACAGCACCCATTGGCTCTTTGCATGTCTTTACAGTGTTAATCAAATACAGATTTGAAAACAAAATAGTTGGGTGTTAAAGGTGCAGTGTGATTGTTCAACAGTGGGAACCAAAATGGTAGCTAGGTTAGTATATCCTACCAAATAGATTAAACGAATAACAGAAAGTTAATGACTGATTGAAAAAAATGTGGAAAATATTTCGGAAAACAAAATAAAAACAAAACCCCAGTTTGTTAACAGAAAAATTAAATCATATGGCAGACCATCTATAATGGCTCTTTACATGTCTTCCTATTGTGATTGCCCAATTTTCCGCAACGACCACAACGTATACATTGCACTACCTCGCCCTTGGACGGAATTCTCTTCCGTTTGGGTCGATCGGAAGGACGCTTGCTCGTCAGCGGTGTTATCAAACATTCAGTTGGGTTAAACATCGGCCTCTCCACTGTTGGGATGGGGTATATCGTTCCGCTATAAATAGCTTGAAATGTATCAATGGAGAATGCAGAGTCTATTGAATTGTAGATGTTTCTCCCACTATTACGGAATACAACGATAGCATGGGAACACGGGAACCCGTTTATCTGCCACTGAAAACAAGAACATGTCTGCTCGACAACATCAACCAACACCGATGGGTGGGAGTGGACCTCGTACACATCATCATTAACCTGGCTCACACACTAGGCCCTGCTGTCATTATATGTTGCCACCAATTTTTTCTCCATTTTCGGGCATATTACATCGGCCCATTTAGTGCATTTAACTTGGCGGTCCGACATCTGCTCCATTATTTGACCCCTTACCATATCTACCAATCTAGTGATAAAAAGATGACGGGCCTCGCCGACCCAATTGTTGAAAGATTCAGCAGCGTTTGAGCACATCTCCCCATACCATCGGCCCCTAAAAAAACACAAAATCAACGTTTATGGAGCGTAAATTATAATGACAAAAATAAAACATACTACAAAAAAACATGTGGGAATTTAAAATACGCCATAACCTATTAAGGGGACAGTGAAAGTACCTGAAATACGCATTAGACCAGTGTTTTGGATGCAAGTCTTTCATAAAATCTTCAATCACAGCTGGGTTGGCCTTCTTCAATACCTCCAATTTCTCATTAAAACAGGTAACAGTGGGCGTATAGGCACATTCCCTCAACTTCCGCATCAACCCAATTTTGTGCGATGCATTAACATATTTCATTCAATCCTGCAAGTTCATTTGGAGATGCAACAAACAATATGCATGATGCGCTGAAGGGAAAATAATTGGCATAGAGTGTAATAATCTGACGTGGCAGTCAGATATGAAAGTTAATGTCCGCCCGCCCCCAACAACTTCTTTCAAATTACGAAGAAACCATTCTCAATTGGCTGAATTCTCGGAATCAACAATAGCAAAGGCTACCGGAAATAATCCTACGACCAAACATGCAACATAAAAAGTTTGACATGAGTAAAGTTATACAACCATCCACACAAAATAAAGTGCGACACATTTTGGAAAATAAAAATGAATAAGCCAACCATTGTGTCTTACATTACTGTTCAGTTTAATTTGAGGAGACCCTATTTCAATGTTGTTATATTTTTTTCTTTGTTAAAGAAAAAAAAACATTTGTAACAAATGAAAAATGGAAGTAGTTGTTTACTAGTACGTGCAGAAAATATGGAATAATGGAATAGGATAACATACCATTACCTTGATTGGCGTCTTTAGCAGTAGCTGCAAGCAAATTACCTTTAAATCTACCTTTCAAAAACGTTCCATCCAAAAATAGTAGAGGACAGCAATGATTGAACCCATCTATGCAAGCGCGGAATGATATGAAATACCTAATGAAGCTCCCGGTTTTTTGGTCAAACTCAAGGTTAATGTAACTGTTTGGGTTTTTTTGCATAACGGAATCGCTATACCACCTGAGCTGGTCGAAGGATGTAGCGTGATCCCCGTACACTTCGCCCCTCGCTTTCTCAACACCCAACCATGCCACCCGGTAACTAATGTCCAAACCATGCTCGTTTTTCAAATCAAACACAATATCAGTAGGGCGCGTCAATGGCTTATCACGCACCCGATCTGCAACAATGGTAGACACCAAATCAGACCCCGTACGAGGGTTCCTACAAGTACGTACAGCACCCCACAAGTATGCACACTATCGAACCTCTTAACACATAACACCCCACTTGACGGTAACATCGTCGCATGAACTGACCACGAGCAATCTGTTGACGCCGCAAACTTACACACTACTGTAATTCAAACGGAGTCATTTTTAATGTACTTGAATTGAAATCCACGTTTAACAGCATACTTACACAGAACTTCACGGAATTCAGTTGCTCCACCATCGAAACATTGTCCCACATGGGTAATACCATACGCCCATTGCGCCGACAAAAACGTCTTCGATTTGTTTGGACAGTATGTTGATAACAAGTCCATCTGGTCATCCACGCACCCATTCCGACTAACATCCCGTGAAATTCCCCCATCATCTGTGGAATCCAACACACCACAATTACCCCCCACACCAACACTACTTTCTTGAATGAGGACCTCAATGTGATTTATCCCAAACGACTTAGCAAGGCACAACATGTTTTGAATATTGTCGTCACTATCCACCTTAAACTTTTTATACCTGGGAAAATCAAAAAACAAACACACCGCACTTGGTACCAATCCATTGAACTTCCCACAAATATCATCAACAATCTTCACGAATGATGAATCCTGATGCAACCGAATAAGAACATTTACTAAACCATACGAACACACCAACAAAATCCCCTCGTCCATACCTGTACACATTTGGAGAACCCATTACTGTTACAACATACCCAGGAAACAACATAACAGAATAGTTTTTGTTTACATGCAATTGATATAACTACGCGAAGCCATCCCACTGACAGATCACAGAAAAATAAAAAATTTTGGGTAAAAAACACACACCTGTTTTCGATGCCTTAACCACAGCAGTGCCAACGCAAGAATACAACACCTTCAACTGTCCAATTACAGTGCAAAAAATAGCAGTGGTCACCGTGAAAAGATGACGCCCACTACCGGAAAAAATAGTGCTCTTTTGTCTCCAAAAAAACAATGGTGAAAACAATGTCAATGAAGAAAAACAATGGTAATCAATAAGAAATGGTGGAAAACAATGTTAATCAATACAAAAACAAAGTTAATCAAAATACAGAACAATGAAATAATGTTAATCAATAAGAATGGTGGGCACCCTTTTCGGTTAGATCATAGAATTGGTGAAAACAATGTTAATCAATAAAAAAACATCCCCACAAAAACGTTGACATTACGAAACCCTATGGAAATCATAATCAAATGTTTAAGGAAACTACATTGAAAAGGGTATTGATGTAAAAACAAATGGAATCAAATCACACCCCTAAAAAATTGGCAATAATTTAGGACTAAATGGTATACAAAAAAACTTAAAGGACTAAATGGTTTAACTTTTTTCAGGATAGGATTTATGGGTAATTTTTTCTAAAATTAAATCACCTATTTTATAAAATAAAATGCCATTTGTTTATCAATTTATTGATTTTTGATGAAGTTTATTTTTTACATAACTAATTTCATTACAAAATTTATGAGATAAACAGTTTAGATCATCATTACAAACCTAGAGTAAGGCCACAAAATAAACTATTGAAGAATATGAATGACAATAGTTTAGAAAATGAGCCATTATCATCATAAGATGGGTAATGGTGGTGATGATCTTAGCTTTGATAATGACCTTACATGTGAATAGTTTAATTTAAGAGTTATTTATATTAAGGATCTCTCAATTATTAGTGAATATCACTTTATTTTCTTTATTTACGAACTATTATATTTTGACTCTCTCAGTTATAAAAATATACTATTTTCACTCCCTATAGACCCCTCTAGAATGGGTGTATTTATACGATTTTCATAATTAAAGGTATTAATATATACGAGTTCATACATAAGAGTTGAGGGGGTCTTATTGTAATTAACCCTTAATTTAATTTAGCTCTCTTAAAGCTTCTGCAATAGACATGTTAGCACTAAGTTAGTGTCAGATGTTAACAGTTAGTGAATATGTATTGCGTTTGTCCATGCAATGGAGTTGTTATACATCCCCCATGGGATAGCTAAATGAGTACGTTAAATGTGTTAAAGTGTGCACATGGCAAAAGTGGGTCCTAAATTACTTGACCCCACTAACCCATTAAACAATTCATTAATTAGTGTCGACACTAGTAAAACTTATCAAAAAATAGTATCGACACTAGTCTCAACACTAGCAAAACTTTTTAAAAATTAGTGTCGACACTAGCAGAGCTTTTAAAAAATTAATGTTAGCACTGGTGTCAACACCAACAAAGCTTATTAGAACTTGTTGGGAAATTAATAAAATTTACTATTCTATTCAACCATACAACTTCATCCTCCTTTTAAATTACAAATTAAACTACAAATGTTAAAATATGATATCTTTTACTAACTAAACAACAATGTTTAAAACATCTTACACTTCATAGTAATGATACGAAGCTACCGATCAATAGTTTAAATCACTAGTTTGAGAGGGTTGATAAGACTAAAATTGAGGCTGTGCTGAAATAAATTGAGTTAATGGGGTGAGAGGATTTTGTAGATTTAAAAAATTTTAAGAAAATTTTGATAATCAAATTGAAATGGTGGCTAAGAGTTATGTTGTTGAATTAATTGATTGTTCAAAAATGGAGGTTGATGGTCCTAGGTTTTTCTTTTGGTAGATGAATTTAGGTGATTTGTTTTTTATAGAAAGGGCTAAGCACACAAATAGTCAAGAAATCAATTTGGTGGCTTTTAATTATGAAATGGGATTAGCAGAAACCTTAATTAAAAAAAAAAATCTTTTCAAAGTTATAGAGCTAAGCACTGAAATAGGATTGAAATAACGGTAATATTTTTTTGAACAAACAATGGTAAAGTTTGAAATAGAGTATGGATTGTTTTTTGAAAAATTAATATTTTAATATCTTGGGACCACAAAGATTGGTTAAATGGCTGGCTGCAGATAACATTTGACTTCTTTAGTAGTTGTGTTAGCAGTTCTATTCCATGAGATAAATGCAATAGATCTTCACTAACTGCTAACATCTGACATTAATTTAGTGCTAACATATCTACTAGGGATGCTCTTGACATAGCTGTTATAGAAATTAGGTGTTAAGTCAGATATTATTTGCAGCCAGCCATTTGGCCAATCTCTATGGACCTAAGAGGTTAAAATATTAATTTTTTAGAAAACAACTAAACGTTATTTCAAACTTTACCGTTATTTGTCTAAAAAAACATTATCATTTGTGTCAACACTGCTCAATTTCATAAGAGTTGACGCTAACACAACTCAATCAATTTCATATGAGAGACGATAACTCAATTTCATAAGAGTCGACATTGTGCAAGGAAAAGTGATTCTATCAAAATATAGTACATACACTAACTTGTCCATTGTAGAGTACACACACTAAATTTAGCTACACATTTAAGCCCTATTTGCTTGAATGACGGCATTATTAGTATGGTGGAATTGAGAGTGGATTAAGTGAGATAATTATTAATGTGGTGGTATTAGATTAGAGATATAATATAAATTGTGTTTATTTGTGTACTATAGCGATAGGGTAATTCTATTTACACGCCACTATTGCTCTCAGTTCACACCACTATTTTATATTTTTTTATTAGCATTATGCCCCTAAATGAAATTACCTTTCAGAACAAAACCCTAAATCCCCTTAATACACAACAAGCACCACCACCATCACCACTAGCCACCCACAGTCTCGTCGCTGTTGCCACCTTCCTAGCCCCATCGCTGCCTCCACCTTCCTGCAACTACCATCCCCGACGACCCATAACTACCGCACCTTCAAACCTTAACGACCCATCATCATTGCATTTTTCATCACCTGGAGACCACCAACATTGCAACTCACCTCTGGTCTGCGACCGATCAGGTAGAGAGAGAGAGAGAGAGAGAGAGAGAGAGAGATCTGTGTTTGAAAAGAGATAGAGAGAGATCAGGCGACAACGGGATCACAACGGGTAAGGGTTGTAGCGGTTGTGCTTCGAGGTGGTAGAGGGCTGCAACGGTAGTGAGGCGACAGGGGTGAGGTGTAGTGAACAGAGGGCTTGGGTAAGGGACACCAGAGGAGTATTGAAACGAGGATGAAAGAGGAGTGGCGACTGACATAAGGCGATGGGCAAGGGTTAGGGTTATGATTAAGGGTTGCTGGAGGAAATAAGAGTAATAGAGTATTAAATGAAAATTAGTAGTGTGTATTGAGATAAAATAAATATATTCAATTTGTGTGTGGTGTGAATTGAGTAGATGGTGTGTATTCAGACAAATGATAGTGTGCACATAGAATTTCCCATAGTAATATTAAGTTGGGGACAAAATAGTGTTTTCACCTCGAATGCCACCTCCACATGGAATTGCTGGTCCCCTCATTTGAGGAGTTTCATAATCTCATGAGACTCTTAATCCTATAATAATTTTTCAAAACAAACATAATTTTTGTAGAACTCCCTCATTTATTACTAATTCAAACAAACATGATCTTACAAGTTAAATGAGACCGACCCATTTTTACCATGTGTACACCTTAATATATTTTGGCACACTCTTCTCTTTTAGCTAATTTCATGGGATGCTCAGCGTCCATATGACTAGGGATGCCAACGGGTAGGGTATGGTTCAGGCGCCCCTACCCCACCCCCAACCCCATTTTCACTGCTTGCCCCCATCCCTGACCTGACCCTTATGGAACTTTTCCCCATCCCAACCCAAACCCGCAAATATAACCCCTACCCCCTACCCTACCCGATCCATAACATAATAAGAAATTTAACAATAATATTAAAATTAGAAAATAATATTTATAATAAAAAATATTATAAATTGTATATATATATTAAAATTATATTATATATACAACATAATAAAAGCTCAATAGATATTATATATATTCTATAAAAATTCGACAATATATTATACACATATTATATAAATACATGTAATCTTATCATTTATTTATTACTATATTTGCGGGTCGAGTAGGGTTCGGATAAAAAATACTCTCCCTTGCCCTCGACCCGAACCCAATCGAGTTTTTCAAAAAAATTTCCAAATCCGACCCTACCCCCATCCAACCACCTCCAAATCTATACCATTAGGGTCAGGAGAATCAGGGACCCAGCGGATCGGGGCATTATTGTGGCATTTTGCCATCTTACATGTGACTAGGGCTGCACGAGCCATTTTTGCGCGGATTCGGGCCAATTTTCACCCAACCCATATTGGTATGGGACATGAAAAATATACTCACAACTGCCCGAATTGCGGGGTGCAGTTTGTGCGAGTGGGTTAATCAGTTATGCGAGTGAATGCGGATAGGTTGGGCGGGTTGAGCATGTACTTTATCATTTTTTTAGGCTCTTTCTTTTTTTTTTTCCCTCCCCCTTTTAGACTTGTCTATTATCATATATTCTATTTTAATAGGCCAAAACATTCATATATATAATATTATAATATTATTTGCTTGGTTGAATATTTGCTTTCAAGAAAAATAGAGTCAGCATTAATATAAATATATATATATTACTTGCTTTGCTTCTGCTTTGGAATGCTACTGCTTTGCCAAGAGAAAGAGAGAGTAATAGATGAAAAAAGAATAAAAAATGACTCTTGGACTGCTGCATTGCTTGCGATAGGGTAAGAATAAATAAAATAATAAAAAAAAAGTGACTCTTGGCCCTTTGCTTGCGTTCGGGTCAAAAAATTATTACTTTTTCGTTTTTCGTATTTTTTTTAATGAATTTTTTTAATATTTTAAGTAAATTTTTAAACACACCTACCATAAATACACTTAAAAAGTATAATATTTATGATTTTTTTAAAAAAAATTCATTAAATACCAAAAATACTAACAAAAATACAAAAAATAAATACATTTTTCATATATTTGATATTTTTGTGTATTTATTAATTTTTTAAAATATTTTTTCACAAATATCTTACTATTTAGATACATTTAAGTAAGATACATCTAAAAAAATAAAAACTTGTTTAAAATTTAAAAAATATTCATTAAAAATTTAAAAAAAACATGAAAAATAAAATAAAAAAACTTAATTTTCAAAAAACTAACTAAATATACTGAATAGTTTTTTTTATTATTATTTAATCAGTTGGGTCGAATTTATGTAACACGAATCTTTTTTTTATTATTATTTAATCAGTTGGGTCGAATTTATGTAACACGAATCGCAACTCATCGGCAACCCGCAACCTAAGCTAAAACTACACCATCACCCGCCCATACGTAGCCCTTTAAATCGCCCAAAAACGTGCAGATCGAATAGGATCAAGTGATTTGTGTCGGTATCCACCATTTATCATCATCCCTCTTGTTTTTCCCCGCCTCTGATCCATCGTCTTTTGAAACATACCAGAATTCATTCTGGTCTTTGAAGTTGTCGAGGCAGTCCTGTTCAAGTGTAAACAAAATCGACCATTGTGAATAGAACATGAAGTTTTATTTATTTTTATATGACTTGAAAATATTCAGATAATTAGGCATTCTTACCATAAGCATTGCATCAAGCTTGCGCAGGGCCGGGATGTTTATGTGGAGATCAGTCCGTTGCCTTGTTGTCATTATCTGATGAATAAAAGATCGTAAGTTCTTGTAAATTCATAATAATAAGTATGTACGTATGAGAGAGAGAGAGAGAGAGAACCTCCATGTTAGTTCCATCTTTTGAAACTTGTTGGGAAGGAGCAAATTCAACAATGTGATCAGTCACTGATAAGAGCCAATTAATTTCTTTTCTCCACCTTGCTTTCCTCTCTGGTGCCATAGGCTCTAACCGCTTTTGTTCGCCAAAAACAGAGGCTGGTTGTTTATGGAAGAGAAATAAAATATTAAAGAAAGTCCAAGAACATTATGCGATTAATGGTAATCTATGTCATTTGATCCATCCAATTCAAGAAAATCATAATTTTCTATTTTCTTGAAAAGAAAAGAAAAAAGAAAGAAAGAATCATGATCTAAAATTGCAGAAATTGATAAACAACCAATTCAATCTAGAACTATGCAAAACCAGAATGGGGATTTAGTTTCCATTGATGTTAGCACCAACTCCTCAAACTATCCATTGACAAAGTTGTAATGGAGGAGATAAAGCTTGTTTTTTTCTTTTCACTCATGAGGCTATGTATAGGTTTTGTCTCATATATACGAGGTAATTAAATCGAATAGGATCAAACAAAAATACTTACATTTCACCTAATTTCACACACCTTTTCTATTTGCAAATCATTTCTTAAATGCTTCAACCAAACACAACATAAGAGAAAGATGTATTAGGCCTGCATATTATGGACCAACACAATCAGGTAGTGGCTTTAGCTAGTAGGGGTAGACCTGGATCTAGTTGCTAATATGTGGCTCAGCTCAGTACAAGCCTGACCCAATTTCATCACTGCTCTGTATTGTGGAAGACCATGCAATGTAAATGCCATAGAGTAGGGGTGGTCTCGGATTTTTATTCAGTTGAGGCAAAATATCACGCACAATTGTTTTTTAAATAACCCCAAAGTTAGCCGTGATCTGTGATCTTAAACTCCAAGGCTGTGTTTGAATCAAGATTTGGGTCAGGATTTGAATAAGGCTTTTCCCTTTCCAAATTAATTAAAAACAGACTTATTATTTTTTGTTTTTATTATTATTTTTTTAACGGCGCATCGAACTAATCTCCAACCACACGCAAAGCAAAGCACCCCTACACACCTGGATCGAACAAATAGTTGATCCTGAGACTTAGAGGGTAATAAAAAAAGACTTATTATTATGTGCTAGCCTATAATTATATGAATTTTTGGTTTCTAGGATCTTGGGTCCCAAAACTGAAGTGATCATCTACTTATTTATACTCACTTAAGGCTAAAAACCTAACCATCAAATGCAGATCCAACCGATCTCTCTTTGGACAGCCCCAAATTACAGATCTAACACAGATCAACCTCAGTGCACTCTGAGAAATGACTCAACAATATATTACATTATACCTAAAATTGTATTGATTATATAGATCTGAACATACAAGTAATGAATCAACGGAAAAAAGGAGCAGATGAGAAACCAAAATGCAAAGAGTGTACCTGAAATGGGGGTGGTGAGGGCGGTCTCGTAGCCAGCACGGCACGTGTCGCAGTAAACCTTACCCTCCAGGACGAGCGGGTTCGCCACATACCGAGCGTCACTAACGAGCGCCGGGAGCACACAGAGCGCAAGCAGCAACACCATTCTCGCCATTGTTAGAGAGAGAGAGAGAGAGAGGAGAGAGTAAAGTGCAGTGTGAAGTGTGGGAGGAAGAGAAGGATCGAGTGAAGTGAAATAGTGGGGAGGGTTGGATTTTGTGCTCACGCGGCAAATGAGGAGATGGTTTGGATCGGTCCAGTAAGGGGGTGCCACGTCGATGATGTGGTTTTGGGGAATTGAGGTGGGGTGTTTTGATTGGTGGGAGAGGAGGCGATTGCGGATAAGGCAAATGTGAGGGTTGTAGGGAAGGAAGTAATTGGGATGGGTGGGAGTGTTTGAACGCGTATTCAGCTGGCAGTGGACCCCGGTTGTGTCGGTGGGTCACATGGAGAGGACTCGGATGAGTTAACAACCGTCATACTGTTGGTAAAGTGAAAAAATTATTTAGCCTCCGTTGGGAGGTGGGTTGACTCTTTGACTTTTTGGCTCTTTGGGTTATATGAGCTTGGACTCAAAAGTTTGGTTTGGGAAGAGCTTTTTAATTTTTTGATTTTTTTGTAAGAAAAGAATGTAATGATTATAAGTTGAATGTAATTTTTTGTCTTTTATAACTCAAAATTACTATTTTGTCTTTTGTAACTCATTGAGCCAAAAAAGCCCAATGAGCCACTTCCCAAACCATGCCTAATGTTTCGTCAAGGTAACGTTTTGTGAGCCCAAGGCAGTGCAGTGGCGCACTAGTAAAGGCCTGGCGATTCCAGTACTCCAGTTCAAAATTTTTTGGGCTAATATTTTGAGCAGAAATGATACATTTTCTGATTTGGTAGCTTCAAAAGAGTATTAATGATGTAAAAAATTAAAAAAAATATCAACCAAAACATCATGGTCTTGTTTTGTTTGGTTTGGAAAAAAGATTTCGCAGAAAATTTTTAGAAATTTTGTTTGGTTTTAATTTTTCTTAAAAAAATTTCAAAATCATTTTCTCTCTTCTATACATTAATCAATCACTTTTTCTCTTTCATCTCTTCTTTTCAATAACTTTTTTTCTCATATATATCTACTCAATTACAACAAAATATTAAATCATCCCAAACTCCTAAATTTCAAAACTATTTTCAAAATATACAACCAAACAAATTACAAAAATTTATAAACTCTCTCTCCAAAACATTTTTTTAAAACTTATCTCTCAAAATCAAACCAAACAATGCCCATATTACATATGACTCATACATTAATTAGATCTATTAGAATTCTTAATTTAAAATTCTTAATCTTTTTTCATGTTTTGGGTGTAAGGATGTTAAGTCTTAAATTATTATTATCACAATATTTGGTGTTGGTTTGATAGTCTCCGTTGTATGAATTTTAATTTAAGCGAAACTTATTTTTGGGAGTCGAGATAAGTTCTTAAGTTATAATTTTTTATGCAGAACAGAAAGCATAACATCTTAATGGAGGATTTTCTTGAAACAAAAAAAAAAAATGTTGTGTTTTAACTTGGGGCTGTTTTGGCAAGTTTCTATTTTAATTTAAGAAGTTTAAAAAATTAATTTTTTTATTTTTTTCATTTTTTATTATAAAAAATTAAAATAACAATAATTAGTGTTTTTTGGTTTTGATTTTTTGAATGTAATTCTCTGAAAATTAAGTTTTTTTTAATTTTTCATTTTTTTTAGTAAATATTTTTAATTTTTTTTAAAACTTTTTTAGATGCACCTTACTTAAATATATTTAAATAGTAAAATATTTGTGAAAAAATATTTTTAAAAATTAATAAATATACAAAAATATGAAAAATATACTAAATTTTCATATATATATTTTTTTGTTGTATTTTTGGCATTTGATGAATTTTGTAAAGATTTTTTTTTCATAAATATTATACTTTTTTAAATGTATTAATGTTAGGTGTGTCTAAAAATTAAAAAAATTGCTTAAAATATTTTTAAAAAATTAAGTGAAAACAAAAAAAATATAAAAAAATGAAAAAAGTAATTTAGACAAAAGTAATTTAAAAAGTAATAAAAAATGAAAAATATAAAAAATATAATTTTCAAAAAAGTGAATTTTGGAAATGAAAACCAAACAAAGTGAATGTTATTTTCACTGAATTTGGGCTTGCTTATTTGTGCATGTCGGTTGACATACCGGTTGACAAAGGTCACAACTGTAGTTAACAAGGGTGATGCCAGTTGTCCGGGAAGTCGTCCAGGCAATCATTCGGCTTACGTAATTTAGACAATTCAGGCAAGTCCAAATTCGATGGATCAATTATTTTTCTTAAAATAGTTAAAATTCTTAAAATAAATTTTAATTTTTATTAATTAAAACAAAAGACAACTGGTTTGATTTGGATTTTCAAAATTCACTTTTTAAAACATTAGAATTTTTTGTTTTTCTTATTTTTTTTTTGTTTTCACTGAATTTTTTTAATATTCTAAGCAATTTTTAAAATTTATAGATACACCTAACATAAATACACTTAAAAGATATAATATTTATGAAAAAAATCTTTAAAAAATTCACTAAATACCAAAAAGATATTTAAAAAAATACGAGATTTTGGTACATTTTTAGTATTCTTGTGTATTTATTAATTTTTTAAAATATTTTTTTACAAATATTTTATTTTTTAGATACATTTAAGTAAAGTGCATCTAAACAAGTAAAAGAAAATTACTTAAAATTTTAAAAATATTCACTAAAAATAAAAATAAAAAATACGAAAGACAAATAACTTAATTTCCAAAAAATTTAACCTAAAAAATTGAAACCAAACACATTCTATAATTTTTATATTAAATTTTCAAGAGAAAATAATACATGTGTTAGAAGGTGGATGGTGTGGATTATTAATCTAAGATTACCAAATATAATCTCTCATTAGGTTGTGTTTAATTTAAGGATTTGGAAAGTGATTTGAAAAAGAAAAGAAAAGGCATGTAAAATTATGTGAAATATATGTATATTTTATTCACATTTTATTTACTTTTTTCTTTTTTCTTTTTAAATTTATTCCAAAATCTTTGAACTAAACACAACCTTAGTAGAGAGTAAAAGTGGACAAACGTCGGCCAGGCCTGTAGATCTGTCCAAATCCAGTTCAAAAAATAATTATAAACCTCAAACCCAACCATCGGTCTATATGTTGAAAAAATTAAAACATTCTATAATTAAATTCAATCTAACATTATATTTCGTAAATAAATTTACTGACATCATTATAAATTGAAAATTTTCTTAAATAAATTTAATCATACATCACTATAAATGTGAGTTTCAATAAAATCAACAAAAATAAAATTTAGATCCAAACAAAAAAAATATTAATATATTATAAATAAATAAATAAATAAATAATTTAATAACGAGCCGTGCCAAATTGGGTTGGGTTAAAATATAAATCTCAAATCCAATCTATTAATTTCAGACTAGCCTTTGTTTGGGAAGTGGGTTGAGTTTTTGGCTTTTTAGCTTTTTTGGCTATTTTAGCCTGGGCTAAAAAACTTGGTTTAGGAAGGGCTTTTTGGCTTTTTGACTTTTTTTGTGAAGAAGAGTGTAATGATTATGGGTTGGATGTGATGTTTTGTTTGTTGTGGCTAAAATAGTTTATTTTGTCTTTTGTGACTATTTTAGCCACAAACCAACTTGCCAAACAACACCTAAAAATATTAGTTTAGCCCGTCCCCATAAATTAAAACAAGGGGCACTTACCAGCCGGTCCCATGTAAACAAATTAATACCCACCAAGTCCTCTCCTATTTCACTTTCCAATTTTACCCCTCAATGTCACAAAACACGCGTGAACCAAACCCCTATCACGAGATCTCCCTGTGCGCGTGAAACATACGCTCCTTCTCAATTGTTCTGATATGGAAACTAATCTGAGGCGATTTGGAAACCACTGCGATTTTCGATTTCGAAATCGAAACAAACAAAGAGATTTTCCCTGAATCTCCCATCGTTTGCAAAGAAATCAGCTATGTTTCGATCTATATTCTGATTCCGAACAGATACCCAGCAAATCTTCCACCGTTTCGATCTATATTCCCTGTTTCATTCATCTTGAAGAACCATGCGAATCAAACGTGAGTCGTATTCATCTTCCCTTCTTCTTTTATAACTATAATTAAGTGATATTCAACTTCATAATAATCACATATTCATGTTCATTTGCTATACAATAACAGATTTGCTTATTTTGCCCAATTCAGTGAGAAAATTTGCTATAACCATGATAGATTTGCTTAATTTTCTTAATTGAGTCATAAAATTTGTTCCAATGATAGATTTGCTTCCTCTCTTCTTTCATAACTGTAATTGAGTTATAAAATTCGACTTGAAACTATTTTCAATGTGTATCATACAGTATTAATTTATCCTTGATATTCAACTTCATAATAATCACATCTTCATCTCCATTTGCTAAACAATGATGGATTTGCTTAATTTTGCTAATTCAGTGATAAAATTTGATATACAATAACAGATTTGCTTACTTTGCCCAATTCAACGATAGGTTTGCTTAATTTTCCTAATTGAGTGACAAAATTTGTTATAATGATGGATTTGCTTCTCTTCTTATTTTATAACTATGGATTTGCTTCCTTTCTTCTTTCATAACTATAATTGAGTAATAAAATTCGACTTCAAACTATTTTGAATGTGTATCTTACAAAATTAATTTATGAGTGATACAATTTGACTTGAAGCTATTTTCAATCTGTACCATACAGTATTAATATATGAGTGATACTCAATGTCATAATAATCATACCTTTATGTTCATTTGCTATACAATGATGCATTTGCTTACTTTTGCTAATTCAGTGATAAATTTGCTATACAATTGTTTTCATCTTCATCTTCAACATCATACTTGATGTTCTTTAGCAATTTGGAATCTAAACTTTGCTATACAGTTATATATTTGCTTAATTTGCATAACAGAGAGATTTCTTCTTAGTATGACTAGTTCTGTTAAAAAATTCTTCTTAATTTTCAATGTTCATGCTCAATGTTTTTGTACAGATGTTGCCAGTCATTCTAACAGATTACGTCGTCGAAAAACAAGTTTCTCAAAGAAGAAAAAGATTGAAAAAGTTGACTTTGTTATAGAGCCAACAACACATGAAAGTGAAAATCAACTAAAAGTTAAACCTGAATCTAACATTGACAATGAAGAGCCTAAACAGGAACAACTGAAACCAGCTACAGAGATCCACAAAGCAAGAGGGAAGAAAAAGATTGATGGAAGAAAAACTAGGACTGAACAGATAAATGATAATGAAGCAAAGTATGTCTACCGTTCTAACATTCAATCTCTTATCAAATTTTTCAAGACAACAAAACTCAGAGAGGAGCATTTGATACTATTGAGAAAGACCCATTTTTCACTTTTGGTTGATACATTGAATGAGAACAAGGTTAAAAGAAGAGATTCAATTAAATATGATGATGTGGTTGCAAAAATTTTGCAAACTTACCAAATGGATGGAACCACATTTGAAATTGCTGGGAAGAAGCTGAAATTGAAAAGAAATGACTTCAAGTTAATTTTTGGGATTGCATGTGGACACAAGAAGATAAATCTTGCATACGGAAGAAAAAATGAGGTAGCTATGGTGCAAAGAAGGAAAATAACCAACAGCAGAATGACAAGTGCTTCAATCCAAAAGTTGATAACAGAACTTTTGAGAAGCACCAACAATGAAGATGTAGAAGATGTCGTTAGGCTTGTGTGCCTTCTGGTTTGTTTGCTTTTGTTGTATCCGGGTACTGGGACAACAATTGGTTGGGGGTTCATGAAATACCTCGAGAATATTGATGAAATGAAGACTTATGATTGGTGTGGTGCAGCAAAAGAACATCTTACAAAATCAATAGCATGCAACATCAACCAAATTGATAGAGTGTGCGGATGTGTGATCATCTTGTTGGTAAGTAAATACCTCACTTACAACTAATAAACAACAATATTTACATTTACTAAATACTAATTTATAACATTTTTTTTGTCCTCAACAGTATTGGATATGTGAGCATGCAAATATCATCAAACCAAATGAGAAGAATCTAATACCAAGATTTGCAAAATGGAACATTACTCATCTCGGAGAACAATTGGCAAAGTCATCCTTGCATGATCTGAAACATATTGAGGTATCCATTCATATCCTTTGTTTTGTTTAAACAAATATTAAATTTTTTTATACACTGATAAATTTTAGCAAGACTAATAAATTCTTTTTAATCTTCATGGTGTCACATTTGTCGTAGAAAAATTATTTAGGCATTTCATCTGTGCTAGGAAATTATTCAATAAACAATTTTTATCAATGTCTAACCTTTATTTCTTTAATTGAGTGATGAATTTTGCTATGCAGTAATAAATATTCATATGCACTGATAACTTTTTGCTCACAGTTATAAATTCCCTTAGTTACCTTCATTAACTTATAAATTTTGCTTAATGTTGCTAATTCCCTAATAAAACTTGTTATCATGAACCAAATTACCATTCTTACTATAAATTTGAATCACCGACTGATAAATTATTACTTAACTCTGCCTCATATCATTTTTTTAAATAATTTTCATTCATGTAGAAGAGTAATTTGAAAGACACAATTGAAGAACAGAACATATACAAACAATTGCAACCACAAACAGATGATGAGCCTGAAGATGAAAAATGTAACTTTGAGGAACAACAGGAGACTGAATTAACCGAAAAGGAAGAGGAACCAATTATCAGAAAGATAATCAGTCTCAGTCCAGGAAGAAATTCACAGAATCCCAAGAATCAAACAGCTGCTCCAAAAAAGAGGAAATCAACAACACTGCAATCAAAAAAGAATACACGAAGGAAAGCCAACTTTCAGCATGAAACTCAAGAAGGTCCAGTTCATATGCAAACAAATGAGCTTTCTTTTGACAACCTAGAAAATGATGAAGAAGAAACAATGATCAAACAGAAAGCTGATCCAGCAACTTCCTCGGGATTGAAGCATCAAACACCAGCTGAAATGAGCAAAGCAAAAAGGAAACTTGCCTATGAAAGAAATATCTACCATGTCAAAATCAATGAACATACTTTTCAGAAACTAGAAGAGAATGTCCTGATAATCCAAAGGCTAGAAACGGAGAAGGCAAGAATCCAAGCAGAAAATGACGAGCTTAAGGACCAACTCATGAAGCTCAGTAAACAAATGGAAGAACAAAGCAAGAAAGCACAGACACAAATAGAAGTGAAAGATGTGGAAATAGTGCTACTTAATGAGAGAATTGCAATGTTGGTTGAATCAAATCTCTACCTGGACAGTGAAGAAGAACAAATCCAAGTTGAAGTTGAAGCCACCACTACCAAAACATCTCCTCTTGTCAGCTCAATGATAAAAAGGGTCAAAAATAGAGAAACAAGAAAAGAGCACAAAGATCCAGATTTTTGCTACATAATGAAAAGACAACCAAACCAGAACAAGACAGTTGATCAAGTAGAACTAATGGTTGAAAAAAATCCAAAGACCAAAAAAAAAGAGCACACACAACATCAACATCAACATCCAACAAAACAAATTAACACTTCCTATCCAGTGTTTCACAAATTGCCAAAGAAATCAATGATGAAACTCACTAGTCTTTGAGCAACAAAAACCAGCAGGTAAGAACATGAATTGGACCTAAAATTTCCAAATTTGGAATCTAAATTTTAGTATATAGTCATGCATTTACCAATGTATAACCTTCATTTACTTCAATCATTGATAAATTTTGATATATAGTGATAAAATTTGCTACATTATGATAAATTTTACTTAATTTGTTTGGTAGAGTGATATATCTTGCTAATCTTCATGTTGTCTCATATATGGTGTCAAATTATTTAAGCATTTGAGTTTATGTTCTGTACTTCATTTCATGGTTCATATTTGATACATGAAGTAAAATTTCATGCTCAATTTGTTCCCCTAACCTTTGATTTGTTAATTGACCAATAAATTTTGGTATACAGTGATAAATTTTGTTTTCACATTTGCAGTTATCTAATCTTACAAGGAAAGGAAGCAGGCAGCTATTTGTACTTGGATGATATTGACAAAATAGTCAAATGCGAAGAACTTTCTGGAAATGTAAAATCAAATCCCTATTTGTGCATATATCAATTGTAATACCAAACTATAATTCTCTCATTAACCTTGTTTGCTTTTGTTTTTAAAACAGGCAATAAATGCATACAAGGAAATCTTAATGACAGAAGAGCAACTGAAACCAAACTTCAGCCTCAACTCACAAGCAAGAACAACATATATATTTACTACATCATGCCATATAAGTAAATTACATATATATATATATTTCATTACAATATCATCCATTCCCCTTGTCTAAATCAAGTGCATAAATTCTCATTCATCCAGTCTTATAGTGATAATTAATGAATTACATTGTAATAAAAACTAATATATTTGCAAAACTCAGTATTTGTTCACCACAAAGGATGAGACAGAAACAAATCAATTGTTGAACAAAATGATGTTAGAAGCTGTCAAGGAAAGATATCTTCTTTTCCCAATTTTCAATAAAAAGCATTGGACGTTGTTGGTACTTGACACTGAAAATGGCTCATGGAAGTTTTACAATTCAATGACACCAAGCACAAAAACAGATAACCACTTAACTGAGGCAAACAAACTGGTAAAACACCAATTACTTATGATATCATCCATTCCCCTTGTCTATATCAAATTTTCTTATGCATATATTTGTCAAACACCAATTAATTATTAATATATTTTGCAGAGAAAGGTTATTGAAAAATACCTTCAACATCACAATCCCAAAGTCATTGAAGGCAACAAGTTTCATGAAAAAACAGAAATTGCAATAAATTGTCCCCAACAAGTTGATCATTCGTAAGTTTCTGAAAACCAAAACACCTACATTGATAAAATTATCATTGATGACTACTAACTTTGTTTTTCCAATGTCATCGTAGACTTGATTGTGGCGTCATAGTTTGTTACCTCATGAGAGAATATGTCTGCAACAAAGACATCTTTCCCAACTTAACAAAGGAGGAGTGCCACCAAATCAGAGCAGATATCATAGATGCTTTGTTGACTAACCAACACACAGACACCCAGCAAATCGTTGATGAGGCAATAGAAGCAGTGCTTGAAGACAAGGAGTTTTGGGACACAATACACAATGACAACAATGCTTGAATAATTTGGGACAAAGATTATAATCATTTTGGTTCTTACTTTGCTTCAATGAATATTACAATGTTTGGTTGTTACAATGTCAAATTTTCTTCAATGAAACATTCAGTCTTTTTTCACCATATTGTTACCATATCTGGCTTTTGATATAGGTCTTGTTTTATGCAAATTTCATTCAAAAAATTAATTATGAATCACTATACTAATAAATTTACTTTCTTATAGTGTTTTGTTTACACAGATAAATTTATCACTGTTCAAACAAAAAAACCAGCGCCTCTCTCTCTCTCTCTCTCTCTCATTCTTTTCTCCAAACTCAATTAAACAAAATAAAAAATTGACCTAAATTGAAAAATAAAACTCAAACCCGATTACATTGTTTTGATTATTTTGGTTCTTCATTTGCTATAACGAAACATTTAGTCTTTTTTATCCATATTGTTAAAAAATATAGGTTTTGATATCAATCTAGTTTTATGCAAATTTCAATCAAAAAATTGATTATAATCTGATTATTTCTGTCAAATTTAAACGTTAATAACAGGTTTGGTATCACTATACTGATAAAATTATTTTCTTATAGTGTTTTGTTTACACTAATAAATTTATCACTGGTTCAAGAAATTTATCACTGTGAACATTGACAAATTTCTTACTGTTCAAACAAAAAAACCAGCACCTCTCTCTCTCTGTCATTCTTTTTTTTCAAATTCAATTAAACAAAACACTATAAAAGAATTACAAATTTACCTAAATTGAAAATAAAAACACATACACTATTACATTATTTTGATCATTGTAAAATTTCTAAAAAGAACATACAAATACAGTTAGAATAAATTTTTAAAACAGAAATATTATATTTGTAGTTACTTACACATGAGCTCAAGAATGTTGAAAAATCATATTATAATTTTACAATAAAAAATACTAATATTTAAAAATTAACTGTTATTAAAATACTCAAGAATGCTCAAGACTGTTCTCATGTTTATAAAATACTCAAGAATGTTCTCATGTATTATATTTTATCTAAACATGAGAACACTGAAGCATTTCCTAGACTGAAATTTTGAACAATTTAAACTGAAAATAAATTGCAAAACTCAAAATATCTTGCTACTGCAGCAACATATATGCCACTGATAAAAACAAGTACTATTGTAAAATCTCTCTCTCTCTCTCTCTCTGTCTCTGTCTCTCTCTGTCTCTCTCTCTCTCTCTCACATTTTTTTTCCCCAATTCAAGTAAAAAAAACACTATATATATATAAAAAAATTACATAAATTAAAACATAAACAGTATTACATTGTTTTGATCATTTTCCTTCTTAATTTGTTGCAATGAAACATTCAATGTTTTGTACTTCATTACATTCAATGTTTAGAATACATTCATTAAAAAAAAATTAAAACAAATTATTTCTACTTAATTATACATGAGCTCAAGAATGTTAAAAGATCATAGTATAATTTTTAATTTTAAGAATCTAATTTATTAATTTTAAGTTGATAGCTAATTTAATTTTTATAATTTTTTTTAACAAGTATTACAAGTATTTTATTTCAATCCCAAATATAATATGTTTATATTTCATCTGCATCTGAATCTGAATATGAATATCAGAAAACTGAATCATTTTATAAACTGAAATGTTGAAGAATTTAAATTCAAAATGAATATGAGAAACCTGAAGCATTTTCTAAACTCAAAATATCTTCCTATTGTACAAAGATATTTGCCATTTTCTGAGCATTTTCTAAATTTATCACCGATAAAAAAAAAAAAAAGTACTTTCTAACACAATACATTTGCCAGACAGGGGAAGCAAAGGCGTGAGTCACGCGATTAAAGCCCTGTTTTTCTCAGTCTCCACCATCGGCGAATCCCTTCCACTCTCAGGGAAAACAACCAACACAACTCAGGCGATTTGAACAAAAACTTCGAGGAAACATGCCTGTAAAGCGTAAGCAACTGAAACCCTTATTTCTCTTCCTATTCAAACACATTTTCAAAAACCCTAGATATCGTTGAACTACAACTTGCAAAATTTCAACAATATTAGGGCATTTTCGGAAAATAAAACTTGTGAATATGTAAAATGTTAGTTGATCAACTGATAAAGGTGTTGGTTTTCAAGTTCAAAATTACGTTCATTTTGAAATATATATATATATATATATATTTAATTTTTGATACAAAAAAAATCAGTTAACAAAAAAACAGGGAGTCGGTTCAAGAAACTAAAATACACAGTGGGTTCAAGATATCAAAATAACTTGTTCACATATATAATACTAATTAGAACGGTGCAATTTTTTATAGATTAAATTTTGTGTGACTTTTGTTTAATATTTGATTCATAATAACTAGTATCCTCCTTTTGATATAAATAATTTATTTTATTTTTTATTTGGTTATTTCACTATGCCCAATTTCTCAAAAATTGTAATTTTTTTACACCTTATGGATTAATTTTTTGTCTCATTTTTTGTTGGATATTTGATCGATTATAAACTACACCTCTCTTTTGGTAACACAATGATCTTCACCAAATTTAAATATACAAATCATGCTTTTGATGTAACCTACAAATAGAACCTTGCAATACTTTTACCTTCTAATATAAGTGCATGAAATCAAGGCATCTACCCTGATAAACTTTTTTTCTGTTGTAGGACTCAAACCAATTTATAGATTTGACAATTACACCATACCATAAGGTGTGGTTCTGTGACTGTTTGTTCCTGTTAGGTTTTTATTTTGGCAACCCCGTTTGACAAAACTCCTTTGAGTTGTAATTTTATTCGCATTTTTGTTTCAGTGAGGCTATGAGTTTATTAGATGCGAATCCAAACCCGAATCGAGCCTTGCAGAGAAGTTTGTGATGTTAATGCTTTCAAGATTGCCACTTCGCTGATTATTACGGGGGTCGAGCTGCCCGGTCAGCTCGCGGCCGAAGCAAAACGCAAAATTGCATTCAAAATTGCATGTCAGCCGTTGCTCGCTCGAGCCAAGGAGTGCTCGCTCGAGCCAAGACTTTCTCGCTTGAGCCAAGGAATGCTCGCTCGAGCGAAGGATTGCGTCCGCACTAAAACCTGAAAGGAGTGATTGGTCGCTCGAGCCAAGGATCCGTCGCTCGAGCGAAGGCACTAGTAGAAATCACGAAATTTACTCTCATCGCTCGAGCCAGGAAAGCCTCGCTCGAGCGAGCCTCAGAATCCGGATTTTTTTCAAAGAGTTGGTTTTCTTCTGAAACAGGATTTCTTTTGGTGTTCTACAAGAAGTTGGATTTCTTCCTTGGGAAGTTTTGGATCACTTTTGGACTTCTACAAAGAGTTGGCTTTCTTCCAAGACAAGAATTATTTTGGTTATTTATAAGTAGTTGGTGTTCTCCCAAAACAAGACGACTGATTAATTATTCCTCCAGATCTTCTTTTTGGTTCATAAAGGTTTATATCTGGGGATTTTTTATTTTTCTTTGATGTCTTATTGAGTATTCAACTCATGATCTGAAAAGGCTACATCAAAGGTTTTGTTTGTTACACAAAAGAGAGAGTTGTTCTTCAGTTGTGGATTCTGAAGAATTCGAGCCTGAAGCTTCAGTTGTGAATTCTGGAGTGGCTCATCAAAGTTGTTCTTCAGTTGTGGATTCTGAAGAATTCGGTCTGAAGCTTCGGTGGTGGAATCCGGAGTGGCTCATCAGAAAGACAATTCCGTGGTGAAGATGGGGTTGGAAGAGGCACATAGAGGTTGGTTCAATTAGGCGTTGTGGATTCGCTAGATAATTGAGAGTGATACCTGTGTAATTCCTTTATATCTTCTTAGTGGATTGTTCTGGTGGCTGTGGCCCGTGATTTTTTGATCACAATTGGAAGGTGTCCAATTGTGGTTTTTCCACGTAAAATCTTTGTCTCTCTTTCTCTTGATTGTTTGATTGGGATTGTTATATTTTGCTTATTATTGGTACATAATCACAAATCAACATCTAGGAGGTTTCTAGATTTTTCAGTTCCCATACTATAAGCTGTGTGTGACATTAAGTAAAATCTGATTAGTTTTTTTTTTTAAAAAAATTAGGTAAATGCCACGTGGCAAAAGTTTCAACAAACCAATATAGGGGCTGACATAATATACTAGTATAGATAGTATACATAGTATACATAATAGTAACAATAGATACATAAACAAATATACAACTACTAAGTTTATCACACCAACTAATAAGTTTGCTTCACATACCAAACTACATGACAAGTTTATCACTTAAACATCCATCTCCATTTCTATACAAGGATACATTTACATAAATTTAATGTAGGTAAAGATGAATGACACAGTACTCAATAGACTCACCAACTTAAACAAATTTGATCTCATTTGGGAAACAATCTGACTGAGTCTATTTTTCTTGATTTTGTTTTTTATTGCTGAATTTGCCTCAGGGATAAAATAGGTTAATTTTCATAATTCTTATAATTCTTATTTGATTGTTTCAATTATTTTGTTTGCTAACTAACAAAATGAATACACAGCAATTATGAATATATTCAAGTTTTATCAGTGTTTCTTTGCTTAATTAAATGATAATTTTCTTGTATACCCATAAATTTTGCATGCTTTGCCTAATACATTGATATACCTATTTGACATAGATGTTGCGAGTTCTCGTAAGAGATTAACTAGGCCTCAAACAAGATCTTATACTGCAAAAAGACAAAAGCGAGAAAAGCAAGACAACAATGAGACAAACAAACAACAAGTCACCAAAGAGGAAACCACAAGAACAGCAAGAACAACCAAAAAGCAAAAACAAGAACCTGTAGATGAAGCCATTGAAGGTAAAAAACAATAGCAACTTATATAGATGTCACGCATGAATTGCTGCCCTGAATTCCTTCACAAGTATTGCCACATGCATCTGACCCAACCTAATTGACTGCTCCGTTTTGCTATCATTATTACAACTCTTCACTGTATAACCTTTCTTTGCTTAATTACATAATAAATTTTGTCATAATTCTTCTAATTCTTCTTTGATTGTTTCAATTATTTTGTTTGTTAGCTAACAAAATCGATACAGACGACTTATGAATATATTCAAGTTTTATCAGTGTTTCTTTGCTTACTTAAATGATAAATTTGATTGTATATCCATAAATTTTGCATGGTTTGCCTCCATCATTGATATCCTTCTTTCATATAGATGTTGTGAGATCTCTCATGACATTATCTATGCCAGAAAGAAGATCTTTAACAGCAAAAACCCAAAAGCAAGAAGAGAAACAAAACAAAAAGAAAAAAAAACCAGCAAGGCAACAAAAAGGAAACTGCAAGAACAGCAACAACAACCAAAGAACAAGAAAGGGAGAAAAGACAGAGACATCAAAAACAACAACCTGCAGATCAATCTCAAAAACAAGCATAAGCAAAAGCAAGAATAAGCAAACAGCAACAATCCATTGAAGGTAAAAAACAATACCAACTTACCTATATGCCACACATGATAAATTAAATGATAAATTTAATTTGGTTGTATATCAACTTACCTCTTGTTGCTGTTTCTTTGCTTAATTACATGATAAATTTCGTTGTATATCCGTAAATTTTGCGTGGTTGGCCTACTTCATTGATATCCTCCTTTTATATAGATGTTGTGAGCTCTCTCATGACATTATCTATGCCAGAAAGAAGATCTTTCACAGCAAAAACCCAAAAGCAAGAAGAGAAGGACAACAAAGAGACAAAAAACCAACAAGACAGAAAAAAGGAAACAACAACAAGAAAAACAAGAAGCAACCAACAAGAAAGGAAGAAAAGACAGAGACAGCAGAAGGATGAACCTGCAAATCAAACAGGTTTGGAATCACTATACTGATAAAATTATTTTCTTATAGTGTTTTCTTTACACTAATAAATTTATCACTGTTTCAAGAAATTTATCACTCTGAACACTGACAAATTTCTTACTGTTCAAACAAAAACACATACACTATTACATTATTTTTTCCAAATTCAATTAAACAAAACACTATTAAAAAATTACAAATTTACCTAAATTGAAAATAAAAACACATACACTATTACATTATTTTGATCATTGTAAAATTTTTAAAAGTAAGATATAAGTACAGTTAGAATCAATTTTTAAAACACAAAAATTATATTTGTATTATATTTCATCTAAACATGAGAACACTGAAGCATTTCCTAGACTGAAATTTTGAACAATTTAAACTGAAAATAAATTGTAAAACTCAACATATCTTGCTACTGTAGCAACATATTTGCCACTGATAAAAACAAGTACTATTGTAAAATTTTCAAAACAATTGTTTCTTTGCTTAATTACATGATAAATTTGGTTGTATATTCATAAATTTTGCGTGGTTGGCCTATTTCATTGATAGCCTCCTTTTATATAGATGTTGTGAGCTCTCTCATGACACTATCTATGCCAGGAAAAAGATCTTTCACAGCAAAAACCCAAAAGCAAGAAGAGAAGGATAACAAAGAGACAAACAAGCAACAAAACAAAAAAAAAGGAAACAACAACAAGAGAAACAAGAAGCAAGCAACAAGAAAGGAACAAAAGACAAAGACAGCAAAAGGATGAACCTGCAAATCAAGCTCAAAAACAAGGAGAACAAGAAGAAAGAAAAACGAAACAGCAACAACAGAAACAACCAAAAACAACAACCAAGCCCCAACAAAACAAACAAGAACCAAAGCAGTACCAACGAAAAGGCAAGAAGAAAATTGAGGGAAGAAAAACAAGAAGTGATCAAATTCATGCCCATGAAGCAAAATATGTCTACCGCTCAAACATGCTATCCCTCATCAGATTCTTCAATGCCACCAAACTTGAAAAGGAGCATTTCCAAATACTCAAAAAGACTCCCTTCTTCCTTCTAGCTGACATTTTGTCAAAGAAGAGCGTGCAAAAAGCAGATTCAATAAAATATGATGATGTGGTTGCAAAAATCTTGCAAACATACCAAATGGATGGAACCACATTTCAAATTGGAGGGAAGAAGTTGAAATTGAAAAGAAATGATTTCAAGTTAATTTTTGGGATTGCATGTGGACAAAAGAAGATGCATACTGTATATGGAAGAAAAGATGAAATAGATTTGGCAAAAAGAAGGAAAATAAGAGAGAATAGGATGACAAGTGCTTCAATCCAAAAGTTGATAACCAAACTTTTGAGAAGTAAGAAGAAGGAGGACAGAGAAGATGTTGTGAGGCTTGTGTGCCTCTTGATTTGCTTGCTGTTGTTATATCCTGGTACTGGAACTACAATTGGTTGGGGGTTCATGAAATATATTGAGGATATTGACAAAATGAAGTCTTATGATTGGTGTGACGCAGCAAAGGAACACCTCACAAAATCAATACAAAGAAACATCAACGAAATTGATAAAGTGTCCGGATGTGTGATGGTCCTATTGGTAAGTAAATATCTCACTTATAACGTATGAACTATAATATTTACGTTTACTAAATACTTGTTTATAACAATTTTTTTGTCTTCAACAGTACTGGATATGCGAACACACAAGCACCATCAAACCCAATGTTGAAAATGCAATCCCAAGATTTGCTAAATGGAACATCACATGTTTGGGACAACAATTGGCAACTTCATCCTTGCAAGAGCTAAAAGATATTGTGGTATGCAATACTAACCTTTGTTCTGTTTAAACAAACAATAGATTTTCTTATGCAGTGATAAATTTTTGTTCACACTGATAAATTTATTTACTTTGCCTAATTGAGTCACAAATTTCCATTAGTATACCTAATTGAGTAATCAATTCTTTTACACAATGAATGTTTTTCTATTTGTCTACTGTGCATGAGTTTTATTTTATATTTACTTCATTTGTGTTACTTTATATTCGACTACAATTGATTAGGTTTCTGTATTGATAAATTCATCCATACAAATAAATTGAATTAGACATTTTCTCTTATATTTACTTTATTAGGTTACTTTTGCTAATTCAGTGATAAATTTTGATATACAATGACAGATTTGCTTACTATGCCTAGTTCAGTGATAGAATTTGCTATAACATCATAGATCTACATTTAATTTTCCTAATTGACTAATAAAATTTGCTCTGAGAAATTTATCTCTGAACTTTGTATCATATCAATCATTTTTAAATTTTCATCTATACAGGAGAACAATTTGAAACACACAGATGAAGAGAAAAAAATATACCGAATGCTGCTAGGAAAAATTCAGGATAAAGATGAAGATGAAGACAAAGATGAAGATGAAAATGAAGATGTTAGTTTTCAGCAGAAAAATCAGACTGAAATTTCTGAAAAAGAACAACAAACATTGACTGAAGGCAAATGCAAACATGAAACATGGGAACCAATTCCACACAAAATATGCCCTGAAAAGAAAAGGAAAACAGTTCCCGTTGAATCAGAAAACAGTGAAGGAAACAAAGTTCACAAAGAGCCTGAAGTGGATCCAAATCTCATAGAAGTACTTGTTTTTTAGAGGATAGAGGATGACATGCTCAAAATGCAAAAGTTACAAATGGAAAGGGACATCCTTCAAACTGCAAATGATAACCTGCAGCAGCAACTCAACAAACTGAAAAAAGAAATGCAAGATCAGCACAAAAAACAAATGCAAAGGAAAGATGAAGAAATCAAAATACTCCATGAGAGAATTGCAACATTGGCTGAGGCAAACAAATACTCAGAAGAACAGCGGCCTGCAATGAAGAAACAAAAAACTTCAAACGAAATTTTCAACATCCTACCAGAGAAAGCAAGGCAAAATCTCATTGTACATTGGGCAAATACAAAAAAAAAAGTAACAATCTTCTCTATTGACTCCTGTACTTCACTTTTGCCAACTGTTTATCATTAACTCATATTGAATTTATAAGTATCAAATATTCCAAAAATATTAATAAATTTATTATTCAAACACTAATAATCTTTTTTTTCAAGCATCAGCCAGTGTGGCAAGGATCTCATCATGCAACCTATGTGTACTTAAACGACATTGACAAAATATTAAAGAGTCAAGATTTGGCAGGCATTGTAAGTAAAATTTGTAACTCATTAAAACAACATTTTAGTGTTTCATTTATATTAATTCCTTGTTTTGTTTTTTGTCTTCAACACAGGTAATAGATGCATATGCCGATCATTTGCTTACACAAAAACAAGGCACAACAGCATTCCCATTCATTTCAAGTTGCCATGTAAGTAACTAGTTTGCTAAACTCAGGAACAACACTTGTTTTGTTTTTTGTCAGTGTATAACCTCTGTTTGCTTAACTAACTAACTAGCTTAAAACATATGACACTACCTTCCCTCTTCAATTGGCCCTGTTTCCTAATTCAAAGCTTGACATGTGAAACAAAGAGTCAAGCAAACCAAACCAGAATTTCTGACTATCAGATGTTGTAATCACTGTTATATATTTTGACCTTGTTATTCTGGTGCCACAGTATGAGTACATCCCAGACTTTGATAAAAAATTCTGGGCACTTTTTTGGGTTTTTGAAACTATTGATATGCAATGCACTGATAAATTTTGATATGCATTAACAAAATTTTGATCACAGTGACAAAAAAGTTTCATATTTACCACATATTTAATTTGAAAAAGTTTAAAGTTAAATTAACATTATTTTTTTTATTTATATTTTTTAGCACTTGTTTACTACAAAAGATGAGGAAGCAAGAAAGAGAATGTTGAATAAAATGATGCCTGAAGCCTTGAAAGCAAGATACCTGCTCTTCCCAATTCACCAAAATTTTCACTGGACAATCCTTGTCCTTGACATTCAAGAAGGTTCATGGAAATTCTACAATTCCATGAGACCAAGGGGAGCAATGCCTAAAGATCCACACTACAATGCTGCAAATGAAGTGGTAAAAATCTTTTCACTATCAATCTTACCATTAATCCAATACATAAATCATGATCCATGCTTAACTATATATTGAAAATTTATACACTAATGTATTTATCATTCTTTAAATCCATGGTTTCTCATTAATTCTTTCAACTGACTTTCTAATACAACAATTATACAAATGTATATGTTGCAGAGACAGGTTATTGAAAAATACATAAAGGATGAGAACCCAACTCTCATACACCCTGACAAATTTCAACAGCAGACTGAGAACGTCATCAACAGCCCACAACAAGAAAACACATCGTAAGTTTATAAACAACAAAACACTGTTATTAAAAAAGCAACGAAACCAAATTGTAATATTTTATTTTCAAAATATTTTTGCAGGCTTGATTGTGGAATCCTTGTTTGCTATATCATGAGGCAATATGTTTCCAATAACAACATAATGCCTACTTTTTCCAAGGAAGAATGCAATCAATTGAGAGCTGATATGTTAACTATCTTCCTGACGGACCAACAAGTTGCTCAACAACAAATACCTGATGAAAACATTGATGACTTGCATCTGGAATAGAAGGAAAAAAAAGGAAACACTGAATCATTTGGTTCTTAGAATGTCAATATTCATACATTTTGCTTATATGCTTGTTACATTGTTACATGTAATTTCATGATTTTCGTACTATGGACAATGCTTGTTTGTTACAATCATTTGGTTGTTACAATGTCAAAGCTATGGACAATGCTTGCTTGTTATAATCTCAAATTTGCTTCAATGAAACATTCAGTCTTTTTAATGTCAGTCTTGTTATCCAAGTTTCATTCAAAAAATTGATTCTAATCTGAGTATTTGTGTTGAATTTCAAGGTTAATAACAGGTTTGGAGCTACTGTACTAATAAATTTTATTTTTATACTGTTTTGTTTACCCTGATAAATTTATCACTGTGAAAACTGACAAATTTACCAATGTTCAAACAAAAAAACCAACAACTCTCTCTCTCTATTTCTCTCTCCCTCTCATTCTTTTTTCCCAATTCAAGTAAAACAAACACTACAAAAAATAATAAAAAATTTACCTAATTGAAAATTTAAACACAAGCACTATTACATTCTCCAAATTGAAAATTAAAATACTATTACAATTTCTAGATGTTCCCAACAGTATGCAGACTGAGAACTAGTTACAAAACCAAATAAACATCATAGTCGATTTAAAAAAATTTACTTTTTAAAGCACTTACCACAGCAGATATGCAATTATGTATTCTAGAGATTTGATCTACACCTTTGCATTGTGGAAATTTTTCCTGGGAAAACTAGATAACTCCACACAATGATAAATTTATCACTGTAAAAAATAACATTTGCTTGCATGTGACAGTGAAAAATTTATAAAGCACTGACATAAATGTAATAAACCATCAACTCTTCCCACACAATAAGTGATAAATTTATCATTCTTCAAAATAACAAAATTCAAGAACCACATTCATGATATATTTATCATTCTTACAAAAAAATAAGCCACCAACTTGTCCAAACCAACCAGTGATAAATTTATCACTTTATAAAACACCAAAAAAAAGCAACTACATTTAACCCAAATCAAATAATATAAATATCTGAAACTTAATCCTGTAAAAATATCAGTAACAAATATAATTTCTGATCAACAAATTCCTCAATCATTCAATGCGAGTACCAAAATGATACATCTTTCAAAAAATACTCAATCATTCAATGCAAGTAACACCTCTCAACTCTCAAAAGAAAGAAATTCAATTAAAATCAATACAACTAAAGCAAAGCTTGTTTACATGTCTTCCGATTATGAGTTCTCATCTTTCCACACCTACTGCATCTAATTCTCTTGATTTCGCCCTTAGAAGGTATTCTCTCTGTTCTTGGACGTCCAGCTGGTCTCTTACAAAGAGGAGGTAAAACAACGTCATCATCAACAACTACATTTGGCTTCCACATACTAGGAACCGGATAGATAGAATGTGAATAAGAATCACAATAACTACTAACACGGTAGTAATCATCAAGAAAGCAATTCAGATCCTTCCCACTCCTCTTTATAGCACAAAAACCATGTTTGCAAGGAAAAGAATCAATTTCCCACAATCGACAAGAACAACAACGTTTCCCAATATCAACCATAACTGAATGATCCAATTGGATTTCATAAATGTCATCGCTACATTTCTTAACTATCCATGCTTTTGTATCATTAAAAGCTTCTTCCAACTTTTTCTCTGCAAAAGGACAAACAATACGATTCCACTTATTCCCAACTTCTCTCCTTCTTGAAAATTGCTCCATTAGTTTCACCCGTATAGCATCAACAAGACTAGTTGAAAACAAATGGTGCTCATCCCTAATCCATGAATTAAAAGATTCCGCAGCATTTGTGCACATTTCACCATACCTCTTGCCTTGAAAATAAGCATTACACCAACACTCATTAGGCAAATCCTCAAGAAACCTCTTAACACTACTGAAAAATCTAGAAACCTCCTAGATGTTGATTTGTGATTATGTACCAATTTTAAACAGAATATAAAAACAATCCCAATCAAACAATCAAAAGAAAGAGACACAAAGATTTTACGTGGAAAAACCACAATTGGACACCTTCCAATTGTGATCAAAAAACCACGGGCCACAGCCACCAGAACAATCCACTAAGAAGATATAAAGGAATTACACAGGTATCACTCTCAATTATCTAGCGAATCCACAACGCCTAATTGAACCAACCTCTATGTGCCTCTTCCAACCCCATCTTCACCACGGAATTGTCTTTCTGATGAACCACTCCGGATTCCACCACCGAAGCTTCAGACCGAATTCTTCAGAATCCACAACTGAAGAACTTCCTCTCTCTTTTGTGAAACAAACACAAACCTTTGATGTAGTCTTTTTAGATCATGAGTTGAATACTCAATAAGACATCAAAGAAAAAAATAAAATATCCCCAGATATAAACCTTTAAGAACCAAAAAGAAAGATCTGGAGGATTCAATGAATGAATCAATGAATAGCCTAGATTTGGGAGAAACCCAACTATTTATAGAAAATCAAAGCAATCCTAGTTGGGAAAGAAAACCAACTTCTTGTAAAAAACCAACTTCATGCAGAACTCTAAAGTAAACCTGTTTTTGAAGGAAACCAACTTCTGAAAGAACTCTTGTTACAACCTTGGTTTTGATCCATGGAATTTGACAACAAAAGGTCCTAACAATCTCCCCCTTTGTCAAATCCTGGATAAAACTAATCTAAAACAAATTTCCTAACAAAAACACTAAAACAAATTTTCAATCAAAACAAGAACAACATCACCAACTAGGAACCAGCACTTATAACCAAATCTCTTTCCAAACTTATTTTTCAAGGTCATGATCTGCAAAACAACTATTAGTGCCACCATCTCCAAAACAACTATTAGTCCCACAAGAATATATGAAAAAGCAATAAACATATGACACGATTATCTTGAAGTATGAGATGGAAAACATAAATAGATGCAACTTGGAGATTTTAAGAACATGTAGTATGAATAGATGAAAACTAAGACACATGCACCTGACACAAAATAATAAATAAGCAATACAAGGCATCAAGCAAACCAGCTAAAGCCAATCTCCCTTACCAAACAAAACAAAGTGTTCATGTTAACAAACTTTTGAATGATAAACCACACTCCCCCTCACTAAACAAGTAAAACAAAATATAATATGGTTGAGCAAGTAAGGAATTTCAGATTTGTACCTTAAAACACACAAGATTATCCAAGAAGCACAATTACTTGAAAATACAATGTGCACAGTTTATAGAAGATTCCTCATGAAAAAAAGTGATGCATTATGTGAAAAGCATAGATCTCATGATAAAAGTGTGTGTGTGACTCTTGGAGTTCGACAAACACAAGATTCAAATCCTAGTAGTGATATGAAAGCTGGACCTCCAACGAGAATCTAAGCACAACTAAGGAAAGTCAAACCACTAGGAATCAAGAGATATTTGGTGAGTAAAAGCGGAGGCTCCCCCTCAATCAATGAATCTTTTTCCTTTTTTTTCACATTTTTTTTTCTTTTCTTTCTTTTGCAATTATTTTCTTTCTTTTCTTTCTTGTGCACATTTTTTTTTTTTCTCTTTCTTTCTCTTTTCTTTTGCACACTCATCGGCGGCTGACACGCTCAAGAGTATGGAAACCGAACCAGAGAAGCATGGATATAATAATGATGGCCTGGTTGGTGACTCTGAGGTAGCCTTTTCCTCATGTCTAGACTGCAAAGAATTAATGGGAAAGCCATGGAGATGCAAAAAGATGGAAGGTGGTTAAGAGACTCAACATCACCCATGATATGCTAGTATAGGTCAATTCCTCAAGAAAAGCAAAAGATACAATGCCAGAAGTCCATGAAAAAAAAACACCAAGGCAAAAGACTCCCATATTTGCTAATCCAAGAGTGTGTACAGAATGAGACATACTAATCAAAGAACACACACTCCAAAATGAGTAATGACCATAGAAAGCACACACATATTAACATGTAATGTTTATTCTCATCAATTCCAATATGCATCAAGGACATCTCAAAAAATTCAAACTTGCAAAACCATACTAAGAAAATCTTTTTGATTTTTTTTTTCAACAATAAAGCAAGAAAAAAAAACATGCACACAAATCAAACAAGATCTCGTTCTAAAAGATTTTTTTTTTTTAAAAAAATAGAGCTTTCTAAAAGAAATTTTTTTTTTTTTTATATAAAAAAAAGAACGACCCGCTCTGATACCAATTGAAAAAATCTAGAAACCTCCTAGATGTTGATTTGTGATTATGTACCAATTTTAAACAGAATATAAAAACAATCCCAATCAAACAATCAAAAGAAAGAGACACAAAGATTTTACGTGGAAAAACCACAATTGGACACCTTCCAATTGTGATCAAAAAACCACGGGCCACAGCCACCAGAACAATCCACTAAGAAGATATAAAGGAATTACACAGGTATCACTCTCAATTATCTAGCGAATCCACAACGCCTAATTGAACCAACCTCTATGTGCCTCTTCCAACCCCATCTTCACCACGGAATTGTCTTTCTGATGAGCCACTCCGGATTCCACCACCGAAGCTTCAGACCGAATTCTTCAGAATCCACAACTGAAGAACTTCCTCTCTCTTTTGTGAAACAAACACAAACCTTTGATGTAGTCTTTTTAGATCATGAGTTGAATACTCAATAAGACATCAAAGAAAAAAATAAAATATCCCCAGATATAAACCTTTAAGAACCAAAAAGAAAGATCTGGAGGATTCAATGAATGAATCAATGAATAGCCTAGATTTGGGAGAAACCCAACTATTTATAGAAAATCAAAGCAATCCTAGTTGGGAAAGAAAACCAACTTCTTGTAAAAAACCAACTTCATGCAGAACTCTAAGTTAAACCTGTTTTTGAAGGAAACCAACTTCTGAAAGAACTCTTGTTACAACCTTGGTTTTGATCCATGGAATTTGACAACAAAAGGTCCTAACAACTACGACCACAACGACCCTTAAATTCTTCAAATAGCTCATTAAATAACTCAATAGTAGGAGCATATGCACATCTACTAAAAAGAGTAAGCAAATACTCTTTTGATTCACGACTCTTCACTGACAAATAAGTCTTCAAGTTTGTCTTCAAATGCATTAGACAAAAAGAATGAGAAGAAAACGGAAAGACCTCAGCTAAAGCTTTCAGCAAACCTCCATGTCGATCAGTGACAAACGCAATATCCCTCTCTGGAGTCAAAATACCTAATAATTTTGACAAGAACCAATGCCAACTCTCATAACTTTCACCATCAACAATCGCAAAACATAACGGATACAAACCTATAAATAAAATATATATACAAGTTATCAGTAACAAATCAAAAAAGATTACAAAAAGAAAATCAAATTTATACAGCACAAATTTATCACTGTATAAATATAAATTTATCACTGTATAAATATAAATTTAGCACCAGCCATAGATAAATTTATCACTATAAAAATTTAACAAAAAGTATACAGCACAAATTTATCACTAATAGATTGACCATACTCAATTATCAACACTCTCTAGTAACAAAAATAATAGAATTATCACTATTTCAATAATAATAACACATACACACAAAATATACCTTGGTCACCATCTTTCGCCATAGCAGCCAATAAACAACCTTTGTGTCTTCCTTTCAAAAAAGTTCCATCAAGCATCAACACAGGCCTACAATACTTGAAACCATGAATACATGCCTCAAAAGCGAAAAACAAGCATTTGAAATGTCTTCCTTTACTATCAATATCAAATTCCATATCAAAAACACTCCCCGGATTGCAAGCATTAGCCGCATCAACATACCAACGAAGATCATCAAATGATGATGAATAGTCACCAAAAACAAGACCCCTTGCTTTTTCAACACCCATCCAAGCTCGCCGATAAGAAACTTCTGTTCCATAATAGTCCTTGAAATCACAAACCACCTCACTAACCGATGTCAAAGCCTTGTTACGAATATCACTAGAAATTAGCCCACCAATCATACTTGAAGTCATCCTAGCATGTTTAATTGTACGAAAAGAAGATCCACAAGTATGAACATCATCAAATTGTTTAATAACAAAAGCTTTACTATAATTTTCCACTCTAGCATGCACGCTCCATAAACATCCCAAATCAGCCCTTCTCTTACAATGAACAGTGACACGATCCTTATCATTCTTAACAAAATCAAAATTAAAACCGGAATGAATAGAATACTTTGACAACACATCTCGAAATTCAACAACTCCTTGAGTAAACCTTTGTCCCACTCGTTTCATACAATTAACCCACCCATCGGAGAGCAAAGGTTTCCGTTGATTTGAATAAAATGAAGGCAAAAAATCAGTTTCACAAACAACACTACTACTACTACTACTACTACTACTACTACTACTACTACTACTACTACCTTCACCATCACAAATCATAGAACCTTCACCCAAAGAACAACACTTTACAAAAACATCAATCCGATGAATATCACAAGAAAGTGCCAGTCCAACCATAACCTCCAAATCCTCTTCACTTTCTAGACCACAAGAAGAATGTCCAGCCATTGAATACGATATATTCAAAGAACTACCAACTAATTCACTCCACTTTGCACACAATTTATATACTAAATCCTTGAAATTAAATCCATCATTATACTTGATAACCAATGTCACACCTCTAAACTTGCACATAAGAAACAAACAATTCTCCATCACTATAAATCCTGCAACAAACAACAATTACATTTCAGAAAACAACTCAAACACTCTCAAACAAAATCAAATACAGTGATAAAATTAACTACTATTCCAATACTCACTCATAAATTTATCAGTGTTGAAAAACTTAATCCAACATCACCCCCAAAATACACAGTGATAAAATTATCACTGTATAAAATAACAAACCAACACCTCTGTTCAATCAACACAATTTCGTAACCAAAAAAAATAAAAATATAAAATTCAATCAACAAATACATATCTCAAAACTTTCAATATCATGATCAAAACACAAATTCAATCGCAACAGAAACAACAGAGTAACAACAATATCACCACAAAATCAAAATCACCAACTCAAACTAAAAAAACCAAAACATTGAAATTGAAATCAAAATCAAACATACCAGTCGACCTACCTCCACAACACCACAAATCAGAAAATGTAACTATACACCAAACGCGAAAATCGCAAATAGGAAGAATCACCAAACACGCAATCGCAAATCACAAATCACAAATCGCGAAGCTCCATAAATCGCGCAATCAGAAATCACAAAGCTCCACAAATCGCGAAATCAGAAATCACGAAGCTCTACAAATCGCGAAGATACAGCAGCAAATCGTGAACTTCCACAGAAATCCAAATCACAAACACAAAATTTTGATGCAAAATCCAAACAGAAACGCGCCAGAACAGGGGAGGGGTAAAACGGTACCAAAAAAAAAGTCTCAGGACCTGTTGGTGCACAAGATCAAAAGTCAGGACTAAGAGGGGAATAAGTCAAAAAATTGGGACCGGCCAGTAAAAAACCCTTAAAACAATATTTCTAAATCCCAAAGAAATAAGACTGAACCGGATAAAGTGAACGACCACCGGCCGATGTGCACCCACAATAGAGAGGGTGGGACGGGCCGTGATCCTCTTAACTCAGTTTAATCCGTGATCCTCTTAACTCAGTTTAATTCAACTTGTTTGGCATTTCTTTGGTTATTGAATTATTAAAATTGTTTGTTTTTGTTTTTTTTTTAAAAAAAAGAAGAATCTATTTTAAAAAAATAAAAAACAATTCAATAAAGTAAAAAAAAAAAAAGGTATTATAAAATTGTTTTTACTTTTTTAAAAAAAAAATTAGTATACTTTTTTCAATTATTTTATTTTATTTTTATTTTCTAGTCCGACTAATTGAATAGAACTTATAAACGTTAAAAAATAAAAATTAAAAAAATAATATTGAAACTTTTTTTTTTTTAAAAAATCAGTAGAAACAAAAGAAGTTAACAAAAATCACTAAAAAAATCAATTTCGAACACCTTTTGATTTTTTGGGATTAGGAAATTATTGCCTTACTGGAGTCAGCATTAAATATTGATTTGATTTTTATATGTTATTATTATTATTTTTTGTGAAATTTTCTATACTTACTACACTAGAAAATAAAAAAAAAAAATATATGTTTAATTTTATGATTTAAATTCGAATATTGGAGGACAAGCTCTGAATAGGAGCAATTCATCCCATTTTGGCCTACAAACAGAGCCGGTAGTGGCTTCTTGGACTTGTCTTGTCTGAATATTGGTCTGGAGAGCATTCCGACAATTAGGGTTGGACAAAAAAATTGAAAAATTGCAAAATGAAATGATTTAGATCAATCTAAGTTGGTTTGGTTTGATTTGATTTTTTTAATTATTGGTTCAGTCCTAATTTAAAAAAATTAGAGAATTAGTCCTCCTTTGACAAGTGAATTGACTTTGAATTGGGACTAAAAAAACACAGAAAAATAAAATATGCTAAATAAGTCAATAAAACAAAAATATCACATTCAAATTATAACCATTTCACTTTTTTTTTTCATAAAAAAAAAATCTTCTCAAACGGAACTAATTTAATCAGGCTCTACTTGTTTTGGAAACATGGTTAAAAACAGTTTTTTGGTCTTCTTTTTTTTGGGGAGGGGTCACATTTCTTCTCTACATTTTTGCATATTTTTTCAAAAATAATATAAAATAAAGCAAAAAGTCAGCTTTTAACATATTTCCCCAAAACAAGCCTAAATTAGCCAAAAAACTCTTCCTAAATGAACCTAGTCTTCTTAAATTGGCTCTGGATTTAGGTCTATGGTTCTGCATTTCAATTGAACCGGACCGTACAACTTAAATCATATATATTTATTTCTTAGATATTATGTTTGTTTAAGTTAATGGTGAAATAATGTGTCTGTTTATGTTTTGAAAGTTTATATTTCGAAAGATCATAATTCATGACAGATTAATATTGACCAATGTTTGCTTAATTTTATATGTTTGCTTAACTAATGAATATTATAAGAATATTTTATTCGATGGACTTTTTCTTATTATTTTTAAAATTTATGATAAATTGAATTTTTTTTAAAAAATATTATATGATTTTTCTTGTGAATAGATTATGTGAAATTGTGATTTCAAATCGAATCAAATCGTATTTAAATGATTTGATTCAAATTGATTCAATAATTTTAATAATTTGATTTGATTTCAATTTTTATAAAACGATAAACAATGTATTGATTTTGATTTCATCCTAAACCGATCTAAATCAAACTGTACTCACCATATTGATGATAAGTACTTGATCAGAAAATATATAAGTACTTGACGAAATGAGTAATTGTTGTGTATTTGACTGGCTCTTCGTCCTTTTTTTTTTTTTTTTAATATTAAGAGGTTGTTTGGAATGATTTAAATAAATATATTTTTTTAACATTTTATAAAAAATATGTAAAAAAGTAAAAAAATGATATGATATAAAAAGATAAAAAGATTAAAAAAAAAAAAAAAAGTGTTAATATACAAAAGGGTTAATTACATTAATAGTCCCTATAGTTTGGGACTTGTGTCACTTTGGTCCCTGACTTTTCAATTGTGACACATTTGACCCTGAATTTTGAATCTTGTTCCAAATAAGGACAATTGAAAATATTATTAGATTTTTTAAGGGTAAAATCGTCAATTTGATAAAATATAAACTAATTTGACAAAAATAAACGTCAAAAAAATATTTTTAATTTTTTTAAAATTATTTTTATCCACCAATAATAAAATTATGTAAAATTAATAAAAATTACATGATTAATTTTTTAAAATTAATTTTGCATGATCATCATCCAAACACATAATAAAAATTAATTTGATTAAAAAAATAAATAAATGTCTAAAAGATTTATCAATTTTACATAATTTTATTTTTAGTAGGTAGAAATAATTTTTAAAAATTCAAAAATATTTGTTTGACATTTATTGTTGTCAAATTAGTTTATATTTTATCAAATTGACAATTTTACCCTTGAAAAATCTAATTATATATTCAATTGTCCTTATTTGGAACAAGATTAAAAATTCAGGGTCAAATGTGTCACAATTGAAAAGTCAGGGACCAAAGTGACACAAGCCTCAAACTATGGGGACTATTTGTGTAATTTGCCCTATACAAAATGCTAAATAGTGCCTAAAAGTGCTCTTGAGATCTAGCTCTTTGGCCTCATGTGGTAGAGTTGTGAGAAAGTGATTATAGATTATACCTTAATAGATTATAGCTTATAGCTGTGAATATAAGTTGTTAATTTTTTTGGTGCAGCTGTGAGATTATGGATTTAAACAGCAGAATAGTATTTGGTTGATAAGCTGTAAAAGTTTTTACTGTATAATTGTCCTTTTTACCCTTATATGATATAAAAATGATCATTTTGTCATTTTTTTCTAGTTTTAATTTTAAAAATTATTTCATTAATACAATTTAATATAATTAGTATTAATTAGTATCAATTAATATAAAAATTGATACATTTGATAAATGTAATGGAAGTATTATTGCAACAATTTTTTTCCATTATAAATTAATTAGTATCAATTAATACTAAAATTATTAATTAGTATCAATTAATGGCTTAATTAGTCTCAATTAATACTAAAATTATTAATTAATATCAATTAATATTAATAATTAATTTTTATTAGTATCAATTAATATTAATAATCGACAATTGTTATTAATCAGTATTAATTAATAATTAATTCATTACAAAAATATACAATATCAATTTATTGATAATTAATACCAATTAATATTGATACCAATATAAAAATTGTTGATTTTTTTTCTATTTCTTCATTTTTTTTTCTTCTCTTCTTTCTTTTTGTTAATTTTGTTTAATTTATTAATTCATTACATATTATTTTCTTAATTTAGTCGGAGAACAATGCCGGAGAATAAGGGAGAACAACGTCGGTGGCTAGGGTTTCAAAGCCGGAGAACAACGCAGATCGCGATCGCGATCACGACGGCGACAGATCGCAATCGCGATCGCAGAGAGAGAGGGAGAGAGAGAGAGCATGGGTCAATCCTGACAGTGGCAAGCAATGCCAGAGAACAACGCAGCCGGAGAGAGAGAGATGGCAGTGGTTAGGTTTTCAGATCGCGATTGTGATGGCGGTGGTAACAGGAGGTGATGACGGAGCAGATCATGAGAGAGAGAGCGAGAGAGAGAGAGAGAGAGAGAGAAGAGAGAGATGGCAGTGGTTAGGTTTCAAATCGTGACTGCGATGACGGTGGTGATGGGAGGTGATGACGGAGCAGATTGAGAGAGAGAAAGAGCTAGAGATAGAGAAAAGAGAGAGAGAGAGAGAGAGAGAGAGAGAGAGAGAGAGAGAGAGCGATAGAAGAGATAGCGGTTTGTGAGAGAGAGCTCTGGTTTATTCGTCGAAAATCGCCTCTCTCTCTCTTGCCAGTGAGGAAATGAACAGTGTATTGAGAAAGAGAGTTTATATATTTGAGTTTTTGGTAATAATTGAAATTGATGAGGGGCATTTAAGTAATTTTGCCTCTCAATTTTTAGCTTCCCGTATAAGCTAAAATGGAAAAGTAGCTCCTCCCTCACTCAAAGAAAAAGCTATAATCTACATCATTAAGTTACACCAAACACACAGTTGTTACTTATTTTAAGCTATAAGTTGACTTAAGTTGAAAATAAGTTGTGCCAAACAAACACTTTGTATCTGACATCGATCGGTCTGCCTTTAAAATATGTACTTTTATTCTTTGGTCGACGATTCTATATGTTGTTTATTTGATTTGTCCTTATCAATCTTTGGTTTTTTATTTTTTGAATAAGTGATTGTGTGATGGAGATTAAATTTGTGTAATATAGAATTTATATATATAATAAATCTGAGTTACAAGATAATAATTTTTGAATGATTAAATTTAGATTCATAATATTGTTGTTCTTGTTGGACCTGCTTCTTAAGTGGGCCGGCATAAACTCTTTGGATCATTGTGGGTCTTTACGTTTTGGAACTGATCAGCTTACCTCCATTCTGGGCTTATCTTTAAATCATGAATTTTTACCTCCCACACAAACAATTGTTAGAAAGTCTAAATTTGTTTACAATTAAAATTTTATTAAGCAAAAAGGTATTTTCAACAAGAAACTCTCATAACTCTAAGGTCTCAAATTAAATTTTTTATTTTTTTAAATAATTAAAAAATTATTTTTTTGGCTTGCTATCATTCAAGCATTAAAAAAAAAAATTAATATCACAAGATTTAAGACTTTGAAATGAAAAGTAAACAAATCCATTTCAAAATTTAAATTTGAGGACTATTAAATATGGGAAGTAATCTATTACTTTAAATTTGAAGTTGGCACAATATAAATTAAAAACTATCATGATCTATCCCATGATTTATGAGTTTTAAATACAAATTTACAAATATGTTGGATTCTACTAAAAAGTAAGTCAAACACACCAGTTACTTACGTTTTTCCTTATGTTATCAATATCTTACGATTTGCAATTCGATTCGTAATTTTTGTAAAATCGATACGAATCTGTAGGTGAATCTATTTTGGAAGTAAATCTCTAGTGAATCGATTGCATGATTCACAATCGATTCACGATTCGATTCAGTTTTTATAATTCGTGTAATTTTTGAAATTACTGTGTCCAACATATTTTTAATTTTTTTACTCCATCTTTTTAGTGAAAATGACATAATACAACTTCTAATAGTATTTCATACGAAAATAACTAACATAAATACATGATTTGTTGTTATTTTAGTGATCATGGAGTTTTTAATAGAATCCAATCAGATTTAGTCAGACCCAACATATTTGTAACATTTCTTCTCATTTTTTTTCCCTTTAAAAAATCATAATGCATCTTCTAAAGATGTTTAAGAATAAATTTACACTATGAATTATCTACTGCTATTTTATTAAATTGAATATTACATGTGTGAGGTCAATTATACCTTTTAAAATAGTTTAGGTTTTAAAATATTAAAAATAAAAGATTCTAATCTTTCTTATTATTTGTTCATTGTTACTTAGAAAATTATATATACTTATTTTCCAAATATCAATATCATTGTTAATTATTGATACTTTGAAAATTAATAGTTTGTCTATTTGGTTATTATCTTTATTAAGATTGGTTAATAAGAAATATCTAAAAAAGAAAAAAAAGGTAAGATGGTGATCTTACATAAGAACCTTTGTTAACTTCTTACATATTAGATTCCGTGATTATCATTCAAAATAACATTTTCATGGATTTAAGTCTAAATATTTTATATTCATAAGATATATTTAACATCTAAACATGTAGATATATGTTTTAAAGTAATTTGAAAAAGTGACCAAATCTTTATGATTCACGATTCGATTCGATTTGATTCAATTCGCGATTCGGTACGAGGCCATTTTGATTCACAATATGAATCCCAATTTGACAACTATGGTTTTTCCATACAATTAAAAGAAGTCATTCCCAAACACAATAACTTTTTTTCACCTCATAAAAATGCCAAAAAGTTATTAAAAAGGCCAGACCCCAAACGAGGCCTTAATCCCCAAAAACAAGTATAAAGAAAGAACCAATAAAATATTTCCTTTCAATGATGAGGAATTCTATTAAAATGCCTTTTAACGATTGAGCTCCTTAGAATGTAGAATACTTGGAAGGGTCTTCAAGTTTAGTTCATTATCTCTTAAGCTAAAATGGCTTCACATCTTCCAATGAGCTTATTGAGATCTGATTTGCTAAATTCAATGGTCCTATTTACCTTTCTTCCAGGATTTGGCCCTTTAGCTAATTGATGTGGTTAGATTTAGTTATTTGGTATCTCCATTTCTTTTTATTTATTTATTTATTTATTTTGTTGTTTGAGATCACTGCTGCATGACAGAAAATTCTATCCTTATGGTTCTTTGTTGTATTGTGGCCTTAGTGTGAGGAAAACAAGAAACACATTGAGTCATCTTATGCATACAATTTAAATGGGTAATCACCTTGGAGATGAACGAGGCTTAATTGTTTTCATTGTGAAGTTTTTTGATGCTGCATTCCTTTGTATCCGCTATCATCGACAGAGGACACGATTTAATGCTTTGTTTACTAGCAGTTTGGAGATGCTAGCTTACTGGTGTTCATTGTTATGATTCAGTTGGTTGATGTGAAGCTTTCAGAGGGATTGTCTCATTTTCTTTTAGTTAGAGTGTTGTTGAGGTTTTCAGAGGGTGAATCTTCACTATTTCAATTAAAATTGCTACCTTCCCTTTTGGCTCCTTCAAATTGAGTCATTTGTGCACTGGACATTTATGAGACATATCTGTTCTCTGTAACAATGCTGGTGCGTTGACTTTCAGAAAAACAGTTTCTGATTCACATATGAAGGCCATTAACAATGTCCTATTGTGACTTTATTACAAACCTGAAATATATAAAAGGCGCTAGGTATTTTTTAAGATCCAACAGAGTAGACATACTTTTTCCTTAGATTAATTGGTAAATTTCTTTTACTGGAATTCATGGGGGTGAGTTTATCTTCTTTCGCCCTACCATTCCCTCTCATGGTGAGCAAAACTTCATTAGGACTGGAACTCCAAGTCTTTAGTTGAGTGTTCTTTCTATATTAGTTCCTTTTTCCCTGTTTAGTGCTTAAATCACAAAAAATTATTACCTTAAATAATTTGAGAGAATGTGTAACCATTTTGTTGGGTATCATGAAGTTGATGTTCATTGTATGCTCCTTTGAAAAATGGTTGTTGATTATGTTGACTTAAAATTTATTTGAGCATTTTTCTTTTCTTTTCTTTTTCTTTTAAATTGTTTTCTTGTGGTGACTGTTCTAATTAAATCTCAATTCTATGATTTATTTATTTATTTTTGCTTGATAGGAAACAAGTAAAATGTCTTGGGAAGTATTTGAGCATAAGTTTGTGCTGGAGCTGCTTTAAATGGTTTTTCAGTGGTATTGGAGATTCTTGTGGATTTGATAATTTTCCAACCCTTGGATTGACTCTATTTAAGAACACGTAAGTTTTTTTTTTTCTTTCATTGTTTTTTTCCTAAAGAAGTGTGTGTATCCATCAGATGATGGGACAAAATTCCTTTTATTGCCTTGGTTATGTTAAATGAAGCTTATGTGTTGCATTACACTTTTCATTTGGAGCAAGTGTACATTCTTGGTAAAGTGAAGTCATAATTCTTATTTATGCTTTCCCAGAAGAATAGTTTTATATTTTGTTTGGGGAATAAAAGAATTAAAAGAATTATTTGGCTTACCCATGAATGAGGTAGAGACCATGTATATATGATAGATTCATGATACAATTTGGGAAATGATATAAATAAAAAAACGATATAAATAAGGAAACAATACTAAATCAGTGATTGGTACAATCACAGATTATATACATAATACTAAAAATAAAAAGATTCTATTTATTCTAATTTCTATATTCAACACTCCCGCTCAAGTCGGTGTGAAAATATTCAACAATCGCAGCTGATCAATGGATGGCTGGAAGAAACCGGAAAAAACTCAACGACTAGTCCAAATAAATGTTATCGAACAAATCTGGTAGTCCACTAAATTAAAAAGGCCAAAAAGTGCTTAATACATCAGCACCACACCTTAGAAAGGGACAAAAATGAAATGCCCTAGAAGAGCTGTCAAAGCATCTATGGCCAGGAAACACCTTGGCTTTCAGCCAACAAGACCCTGGTTGGCATCAAAGGCCGGAGCTAATGCTGGGAGATAGTTTATGGCCGTGCCGGACCGTTATAGAAACTGGTCGGAACTAATGTCAGGACAATTTAAGGTCATGCTGGACCGTTGTAAGAACTGACCAGAATCCAAGTCGAGACAGTTTACGGGGTTATGCCCGACCATTGTAGGAACTAACTGTAATCAATGTTGGGATAGTTTAAGGGGTCATGCCGGACCGCTGTAGGAACTAACTAGAATCAATGTCGGGACAGTTGAAGGGGTCATGTTGGACAGTTGTAGAGACTAATCAGAATCAATGTTGAGACAGTTTAAAGGGGTCATCCCGGACCGATGTAGAGAATTGGATGTTGAATCAGCAAGCGTGGCACACACATAACTTTTGACATGGTGCTAAACAATGATGGTACCAGATGACTAAGTGCGCCAAGGGATGGCTTATTAGATAGTGTGCCAGGGGATGGCTTTGGTGGTGCATTAGAGGGGGGCGACTTTAGTTGTGCGCCAGAGGGGGCGGCTTGGGTGGTTCACATGGTATATCACCATGCTCACCATGATATAGGTATAAGACCCCCCCTCAAACTCAAATAGGTTTGAAGATAGAAACCTATTTGAGGTTAAAATAGAGGGAGAGACAAAGTGGAACAGAAACACACAAAAAAAATAGATTGCGAGTAAAAAATAATATGATAGAGATATTAGGGATAAGGATAAGCTAGTGGATAGAGGAAGAGATCACCATGAAGTGATACTGAAAGAAAATATGGCAGTGGAATGGGTTGAGGTCCGGCGGGCGGCCAAGGTAAGGTTGTCACCCACCGGTGAAGCAAAATTATTAGATACTTAACCTAATTCTGATACAAAAAAGAATGAAAAGAATTATTTGGCTTACCTATGAATGAATGAGGTAGAGACCATGTATATATACAATTTAGGAAACGATATAAATAAGAAAATAATACTAAATTAGTGATTGATACAATCATAAATTATATACATAATACTAAAAATAAAAAGATTTTATGTACTCTAAATTAGTTATTATCGCTTGCTTATCCAATACAAGATGAAAACGGTAAGTGGCAATGTTTTACCACTGCTCTTGCCTGGAGAATCTTGTGATCACTGTAAAGCAGGCATTAAGACCTACGCTTAAATATGAGGTGGAGTTCATGAAAAAGAAAAAAAGAAAATTTGAGTCGTGCGTTGCAAAGCTTTATATTATGACGTAAGTGCATGAGTGTGTATGCATGCATAATATCATTTACACGTTGCTTGCTCCACTGCTTCACATAAAACATAGAGAACCGTTATCCTTAACAGACACTATTGCCGATAATGTGTTTCACTTGTATTAGTGATTTTGGTGATTTAAATCATTCAATAATTGCAGGTTTTATTTTGACTTTAGTCCAACTTATGTTGGATGTGGTCTTATCTGCCCTCACATAGTCAACTGTTCGGTTCTTTTTGGTGCAATCATATCATGGGGCGTTCTCTGGCCCTACATATCCCAACATGCAGGGGATTGGTATCCAGCTGATCTTGATGGCAATGATTTTAAAGGTCTTTATGGGTACAAGGTATGCTTAGTCTTTTTTTTTTTAAATTTTTATTTATTTATTTATTTTTTATCTATAGCAAAGTAGGCAGTATCACTGCATTTGTCTACAGCTCACTAGCTTGAAGTCTTGTACAATTTACTTCTTACATTTCAAGAATAACATGGAAGGTTCAGTGAGGTAGCCAGACCCTCGTGACTCTAGGTTTGAGTTCTATGGGTGATGTCACTGACATGCCTCTGAGGCACAGATCTAGATGGCTCTCATCATGATAATCTGACTCTTCTTTCCCTTCCCTTTCATCCCCTCCTGATAGCAGTTGGATTAATATTTCATAAAATTTGGTTGCAACAATATTGGAAGGAAAAAAAAAACGAACGATCCCTTTGTCATCCTTTGAATTGTTTTCAAACTAAATTAGGGAAGAGAGCAATATGGTGAAGCTATCTTCTCTTGGTAGACACTATTGGAGACTTGTGACATGTTGACTTCCAGTTTTAGTTGTGGTGTATCACTTAAACCAATGGATCCCTAACAATTTAAATGAATATCTCAAAAATCTTGGGGAATGTAGGCCAGTGGGCTGGAACTTCATTTATCCTTTTATCCTTATTACTTCCATATTGCATGGTGTTTAACAAATTTCTATGATTGCTAGTATCTTGAAGTCTGTTTATAGAAATCACTTCATGAGGTGATATAATTTTTCTTGGTGGGGTAAGGATTTATAAAATAAGCTCTTTCTGAGGCTTTTAAATTTCCTAAAAGATGGGAGTTTTTTACATATATATATATATATATTTTTTTTTCCATTCTAAGGTTCACCTGTCATACTAAAATCCTATGCTCTATCTCACATATTCTCCTACCATTACTTTTGCAGGTTTTCATATCCATCTCCCTTATCCTTGGTGATGGCCTTTACAATTTGATCAAGATAATAGCACTAACTGTTAGGGAAATGTGCAACAGCACCAAACAGAAGAATCTTCCTATCATTAATGAAGTCTCAGGTAAGGATTATAAGGTTCCATATGGTAAAATGGATGTGTTGCCATGTTAATATGGTTTGAGGCCCCCACCACAAGAAATTTTTCCTTGATACTGCTTTAATTTATGTGCATCATTATCATGCCAGCCTTGTTTGTGCAAGCAGTGATCCATATCACCTTTGCTGAACATGTTACTGTTCATGAATGCATGTACGAATGGCTGTATACTTGTAAAAAAGATGCAATTCACCTTGTACTTATCCTCACTGAAATTATGAACTGGATTAGCAGATTAATAATGTCAAGTTGGTTGGTGAAAATTGTATCCACTGGTAAAATTTAACTGAATAATGGAAATTAGAAGTAATATGGTAATGTTAGAATTCTTATTGTGTTATGGCCGTATATTTGGCAAACAAAGGTCTAAGCGATTAATATCCAATATTGAAGTGTGCAACTAAGAACTAACATAGCTTTAAATGTTAATATCAGGCTGAAAATTTTTTGCCTGTTTACCTGCTGAATTTGGATGATGGACAATCCTTGAAACAAGGAGGATCAACTAGGATCTTGCAAGGATTTTGTCTCATATTTTGAACATTTTATCTTCTATATAATGATGTTTGAAATTTAAATCACTAGTATGTTTAGGTTAATTTTTTGACTCTGGTGATGACAATTCAAACTGGCTCTTACAATTATGGCATTTTATATACTGTTATCTGTTGATACCAACCCAGGTTTATTATCTCTTTAGATTGCAATGGTTGGACACTATTCTGGACAGAAATGTCATCACAAGAATCATTTTCTACTATCATGTACTATATTAAAAAGCAATGTGTAGGACTTCTATCATTCAACTTGTGAAGAAAATTTCTAATGTGATCCCTCCAATTTTTATCAAAATGGTAAATTACCAATAGGTCCTACTTTTGGAACTTATTACCCATTAAGTTCTATTAATAAATTTATCAGTCTCTCTTGTTTTATGAATAAATTTACAATGATAAAATTATTAGTAAGGACTTGTAGATAAATAAGTCTAGTCAATAAAACTGATTGGTAAGTGGCTCAAAATTTTAAACTGGTTTGATCAGTGACATTATGAGACAGATTTGTTTTCAATATTTATTACCTTATATAACTAATCCAAATTTCAAATAGAAATATCTCTGAACTTATGATTTGTATTTTGTATAAGGATTCTGAGTTTTTTGATTTATTTTTAATGTGCAAATTAGCACCATACCTTAGTTTTTATATTGCTTTATTAACTTTTTAATTTCCTCTCAACTTCTTAACGGCAACGTGCATGTGCAAAAATATATGTTTCTTCCTTGTCTTGACTCATGAATATTGACTTCTCCTGAGGAATTAATTTTTTCAAAACATGCTTTTGCAGATGGTGAGAGTTCTAAATTACTAATGGAGAAAAGAAAACAAGACGAGGTATTTTTGAAAGACAGTGTACCATCCTGGTTTGCTGTTTCTGGATATGTGGGCCTGGCTGCAGTATCTACAGCTACACTACCGACCATCTTCCCACCCCTCAAGTGGTATCTAGTCCTCTGCTCTTATATTTTTGCCCCTGCGCTTGCCTTCTGCAACTCCTATGGAACTGGACTCACAGACTGGAGTTTGGCATCCACTTATGGAAAGATTGGTCTTTTTACAATTGCTTCATTGGTTGGACGTGATGGTGGGGTAATAGCTGGTTTAGCGGCATGTGGGGTTATGATGTCCATTGTCTCAACTGCAGCCGATCTCATGCAAGATTTCAAGACAGGCTATCTTACTCTCTCATCGGCTAAGTCTATGTTTGTGAGCCAGGTAATTGGAACAGCCATGGGATGTGTACTTGCTCCGCTCACATTTTGGTTGTTTTGGACTGCTTTTGACGTTGGGTCGCCTGATGGTCCGTACAAAGCACCATATGCTGTTATATTTAGAGAAATGGCCATTCTGGGAATTGAGGGCTTCTCTGAGCTTCCCAAGCATTGCCTAGCGTTATGTTGTGTGTTCTTTGTATTAGCTCTGGTTCTAAACCTTCTGAGGGATGTGACTCCGGCAAGGGTTTCACAATTTATTCCCATTCCAATGGCAATGGCGGTACCATTTTATATTGGAGCTTATTTTGCAATTGATATGTTTGTTGGGACGGTGATATTGTATGTCTGGGAGCGAATGAATAGGAAGGATGCAGAGGATTATGCAGGGGCAGTTGCTTCAGGTTTGATATGTGGTGATGGGATTTGGACTATACCATCAGCAGTACTCTCCATTTTCAGGATCAATCCACCCATCTGCATGTACTTTAGGCCTGCTGTGAATTAGCTGAACAAGTAAGTTGTACACCTCTATAATTATTTGTTCTTATTGTTGTTGGCACATGTAAATGTCTATTGTGAATTATTATGCATCCATGACGGTTACCTGTATCGTTACATCTTAAAAAACAAAAAATTGAATGAATGAGTGATGAGAAGAATCTTTAATTTTCTTAACTTTATTCTCTCATTTTTTGAATCCTCAACTTCCGTTCACTGGGTTCTTTGGGACCATCGCCATCCTATTTGACTGACTGGTAAACCTTCTGTCAAACATCTTTATCATGCCCCTCATTATACCAATATGTCTGGTAAGAAATTCGTGCCAAACACCCCAAAAAAAGAAAACCCTAATTTCAAAAAGATGATTAAACAGTGGTTGAGGATAGATGAGAATAATATCTAGCCTTTTCTTTCTGATTGGGACCCCAGGTTTGACTATAGCCAAATTCAGGGTAACAATCTTACATTTGTACACAAGGTGGGTGGTGGTCCTCAAACCGTGATAAGTGCCCAGCCAAACATTATGTTTAAAAGAAACCAAAGAGCCTTCCAAGCAATTGAGCCATGAAAATGTGCAATTACTGCTTTTTGTAAAGCCTTTTTTGTTTTTGTTTTTGTTTTTGTTTTTTTTTTTTTGAAATATAGTGTTGTCAGGGGGTGGCTAAGGTTATTTTTTATGCTTTTATCACAAAACATCATCAAACACAATGATGTGTTCTAATACTCTCTCTTTTTTTCTTTTTTCTTTTTTATTTCGAAATGAAATGCTTTACCCTAATTCATTCTGGTGATTCAGTATGTATGTAACTCACATCATATCAGATTTGAATCTAGATCTCACTCTTTATTTTTGTGCAGTTTGTGTGCTTATAGCTTTTCCCTTTTTGAAGAGCTAAAACAGTTTGAAGTTACACCACCCATCTTCTGGGTTTCCAAACTAGTCTTGAGCTTTTTTCTATCAAAAGAAAATTGAGCTTAGCTTTTCTGATGAGTTGATAGATGAGTAGATCGCATCAATATTTGGTTGCGCATTCGTTTAGTAGTCTTGTGAGCCAATTAATTATGTCAAAAAATTTGAATCTTAATAATATTTTGACTGCTCAAATGTCTACATGCCTGATTTAATAAGGTATGTAAAGTGAATGCAGGAAGATTATAGAATTAGTTCGGAATAATTGAGAATGTAATAGCTCCATGTACTCCCAAAATTAGATTCCTTTAACTTGGATATCAAACACATGGCATAGATTGTGATCGTTATTTCTTTTCTTCTTCTGTTTTTTTTCATTTCTTTTTTTTTTTTTTTGAGAAGAAAAAAGAAAAGAAATAGAACAGGATTGTGACCACCCAATTGTCGGTTGCAATAATTTCCAAATCGAATCTCCAAAATGTTATTTATCACACGATGAATTTTACCACACAAAAAAAAAAGAAAAAGAACACTTTCGATGTAAATCCATATACAACCAATGACGTGTAAGATTCATCCTATTCAAAAATAATGAAAAACAATAGTAAAATTTATTATCTAATAAATAAATTAAAAAAGAAAAAACATAGAAGCTGATTGGTTAGGCCTGCCATATTTTAATATTGTCTCTTTGCCCTAATATTGGGAAAAATTACTGCAAAAGTAGTCTATAAGGGTGCCTCTCTAATTTTGATCAAACATGTTGGTCATGAAATTTGAAAGCTATATTATTTCCAAACAAAAAATTATAAAACAATTAAATGTTACATAATCAAAGAAGAAATGATAATAATAATAATAATAATAAGTAAAAAGAAAGGATGGGTCATATTTAAGAGAGGGATGTGACATGAGGAAGGAGGATAATGTAATGGTGAGGTCCCATCTTATCGAATGACTCATTCGGTTAGAGATTCTGGCTTTTATAGAAACCTAAGAGACTTAAGAGATGGGTTCATAAAAAGGTTCCTATTTTAATGTGGTGGAACTATTATATACAATATACCCTCCCCCCTTTTCACTATCTCTACACTAACTCCATTCATCATCTAATAAAAAAACACTCCATTCACCAAACCCGATTATGGCTGTCACAAATAAATAAACTAGTTGCAAATAATCCAAGTGCAAAAAACGTTTTTCTAGTGATGTGATAAATAAATTATTAAAATGTTGGGTTGTCATATTAACATGATGAGATAGAAGAACAAAGCATACAATTGTAAATAATTGAGTCTCACGCGAGTTTTATTTATTTTTATATCAAAGATAGTCTTACCATCCTGAGATATACATTTTGCATACTCTTTTTTCTTTTTTCTTTTTTCTTTTTTTTTTAAAAAAAAAAATCGAGGAAGTTACCATGAAATCCACAAGAGTTACTTTTGTCCCTTTTTGGGTAATTGCTATATATACTTGAAATCGGTCTTACTATAACTGTAGTTTGATATTCACATGGACACGTAGTAACTAAAGCAATAGTACAAGACAGATGGTTGTTGCTTTGCAATATATGAGCCATGACCAAAAAGTCATAGGAACACTCCAAGAGTCCAACTTTTGTTTTTGTCTTTGTTTTGTTTTCTTTTCTTTTCACTGTTTTTCTTCTGGGTTATGAAAACCCATGACTACTTTGTGCATCAATCTCCGAAAATCATCAACCAAAATTTTCATGCATGCTCTTGAGTTTTGCTAACTAGTTTGTTCTCTACACAATGTAAATATATATATAAAGTGGTTTAATGGAAAAGCACTAGCACTTATTGGATTAGTTGAAGCTTGATTCTATTAAATTCGCAAACTTGCTTCCTGCCATTCAAGTGGGCTAAATAAAACTTTTGATAAAGATGGAAGTTGGAAAATAAAATGATTAAGACAGACATAGATCCAAGCTTATCTCTTTTGGAAATTTATACATATATATATATATATATTATGTGTGTGTTATAATCTTATGTAAAAGCAAGATCTTTTTCCCACTCAAGCTTTGAATTCAAGTGATATTGGAATGATATTTCAACAGCTTTGCTTTTCAAAGAGAGGGGGGGCCTCTTGTGTCTCCAAGATGGGAAGCACATGTGACCAGCAATGCAATCACCAACACACACATAACCACCCCCACCATTATTATCATCATTACACAACAATTAAATCACTCCTCTCCCCCATCAAACCAAAGCTTAAAATTAGGGTAAGGCTATACATAAATAAATTTTTCATTTGATTTTTAAATTAATTTTCATCCCATATTAATAAACAAACATACACGAGACCCATTTCTCAAATAAGAATCTATTTATGTATAGTTGTTTTTATAAAATTTAAAAACAAAAAAAGACAGAATGAGAAAAAGTCAATCTCACCCTTTCTCTAATGCATATAACAAAAACCATCAAAATTTTCGTTGCCAGGCTTACATCCTTTGTGGTGTGCTTTTCCAATTGTATAGAATCATGTAATTACTTTCTCCTACTTTTTTTCGTATACTTGAGGTAAAATGATTATACGTCTCATTTAATATAAGGTGAGCACACAATCACGTGATAATGTTGAACTTCCTAGATAACTTCTCGAACTTGAGAGAATACTAAAAGAAAAGCATAAAATAATGTTAGAATTCCCACAATGGTGACCAGAACTGAATGGAATTTCCATGCAATGGAATTCAATTGACTTGAATCAGTGCATGTTTTAGTTTGGTGTTCAAAGCATGAAAATTATGTGTTGTTGATGCGAAAGCTTTCATATTACATGACTTAAAACACTAGAATTTCCTTCTAGTCTTCAGTAGTTGAAAGGGGAGACAATAATTATGCCAACTTGCTCACTTTTGAATTTTTACAATACAAAAAGCAACCTTGCACTAATTTTCCCAACTATTTCATTCTTACGGAGACCAAGTTTCCCAAACAGTGGCGGATGACCTGAAGATCCTAAAAAACCAATTAACATCTCTTTCGCTTTATCTTTTTTATTGTCAAATTATGAATTAACAAGATGGTTCTTGAATAATGATAAAAAGGTTACAATTAAGCCAAAAGGCCCAAAACAACTTTTTTCTGCTACACGTAAACCTTGATTGAAAAATAACAAAAATAATTAGAAGAACGAAAAATAACAAAAATAAAAATAACTCGCTCTAGATGATCTCCTAAAGTGATATATATAAATGGGAAATTTAGATACTTGGACACTTGAGAAAGTAATTGTAATTAATAGAGTGCAAGTGAGAATCCAGGGCACAGTGCTCACTTATACTCCATTGATTTACAATTAAATTTTCAATTCTCATTTATATGATATTTTCCTATATAAATTATTAGGTTTGGAGAATTCAAAATCTTAATTATGTATAGAACAAGAGTAGTACTATACAAACAAAAAATTCATACAACTTTTTTTTGGGTCTAAAATGATGACGCAATTTTGGATCTCCTCATTTTAAATCAAAAGCCTATTATAATGACTTTTATTTTTATAATATTGTCATTGCAACATTTGTATAGTAAATTATGTATTAAATCTCCGTTTATAGATCTTTTTCCATAGAACAAATCAAAAATGTTCACATGCACCGATCTCAACAATTATCATTTTGTCTTTGAAAAGGGTTGAGCACATAGTACAACATAAACAAAAACAAAAACAAAAACAAATAATAGCTAGCTTTCAACGCGCATTTGAAAATGGAAGGTTTACCCTTTGTAACAAGGAAAAAGGGGGCCATCTTTGTCACCATGGGAGTAATTCAAGGAGCTTTCTTGTCATTTTCTTGAGCTGTTTATTCATCATCTCCACTCATCAACAAACTTCTTATTAGACACCTCTCATTTCATTTCTTTATAGTATTTGTGTTGATGTCAATTGTAGTTTTGTGGTTGCTTGCTTTCTTCTCTTAAAACAAAGCTTGCAAGAGGAATTAGGTTTTAGGTACATCTCAAAGTTGTAAAACAACTGGAAAAAAGAAAAAGAAAAAAAAGAAGCACTTGAAGGCTTGAACATGATCATTAGACGTGTATCATTGCAAAGTCATATATGTGTGTTCAATTTCTAGCTGATAATAATAATTTCTGCTAAACATATTCTACTTTTTGCTAATGAAGGTAGCTTGAAGAACTCTGATGGCTCCAATGAAAAATGGGATTCCGCCTTTCCAAAATTTGAATTTAAGTTTTTAATTTTTAATTTTTATTTTTTTTGAGAAACAAAAACAATTTTAAAATGTTTTTGGAAAAACCTTGTTTCATTTTTGTACAAAAGCAATATTTGAAAATTTAAAAATAATTGAAAAATATTTTCTAAAAGACAAATACCACATTTATTTCACCCCTTCATCTCCCATGTGTATTTATTGAAAACAATTCATCAAACAAATTCTCTGTACCAATTTTCTCTAGAAATTTTTTTCGTTCACACAAACCCTTCCGAATGACGTGGAATGAAAAAGGTAAATTAATAACTCATGCTTCTACACAATTTCTTTCTCTTAAAACCTTCCAACTAACCTTGCCACGTCATTCGAAAGGATTCTGTGGAGAGAAATTGTGTGGATATAGCACTGGTTTGGCATGATGGGTTGGGGTTAAAATAATCACAAAAAAATAAATAAGTTTTTAAGTCACAGATTAAAAAATGTCATATCTAAATCATAATTATTTTATTTTTTTCTCACAAAAATTAAAAAAGTCAAAAAGTTCATCCCAAACGAGACTTTTTAGTCTTAGACAGACCTCGTTTGGAAACAGGCATTTTTAGTAACTTTTTGATTTTTTAGCTAAAATGTGATATAAAAAAAAGTAGTATGTTTGTGATGATTTTTTGACTTTTTACAAAAAGATGCAAAAGTAAAGAGAAAATAGAATCTTTGATTTTTTGATATGGATTGTTGGCTTTTTGATTTTTTTAGTAATTTTTTAACTTTTTGACTAAAAAAATCACTTACCAAACGAGACCTGAAATAATTAAAAAATCAAAAAACCAACCCACACATTCCAAACGAAGTCATAGCATTGCTGTTTTCTATTTTTGAAAAAAAAAAAAAGATACCGAAAGGCACAATATCTCGAAACAGAAACCATATTCAAATCAGAGGTCTCCTTATATTTGAAAATGCAACAATACGTTCTTCTACGGCATATTTTGGCAAATTGATTAAAAGTAAATTTTTTTAACTTTTAAATTTTTTTTAAATCACATTATTATTATTTTTTTTTATACATTTTAAAAAAAAAAATTAAAAAACAAAATCAAAAAACTACCTCTTAATCAACTTCCTATAACTCCTTGTTGCTGATTCCATTATCTATATTACCTTCTTTAATTTTTTTTTATAACAATGTATCTTAAGAATGGGCCGAGAGTGGGTTAGAAGCAACCCCGCTACCCCCATTCATTGCATGACAGGTGTCTACACAGAACAAGCCTCCACTCCATTTGGACACTTGAGTTGAGTTCCTTGCAAGAGATGGCACCACATGTTGTTTTGTTGCAATAATAATAACATGCAGCAAGCAGGGTAGAGAAATAATGAGAGAGAGAGAGAGAGAGAATCCATGGAATGTGGGAATGGAGCTTTTATATGTTTGTCTGAGATGAGAAGTTGAGAAGTGGAGAGAAGTGATTGGATGGAGAGGTTATTGGGTGGTCCAGCATTGCTCCATACCATTAGATATTTGTCAAATTATCTCTTATTAATTTAATAAAAAGTATTGAATCTCATAATTTTAACCAATCATATTAAATTAGGACACCATGTAATAACGCCAGAAGATCACTACATAATTTTTCGATAAGATAAGTGAATTTGACAGTTAAAAGTGCCTGTCCTATCCAAAACTGGCCAAAACCCACCCCATTGGAAAATAGGTATGACACCACAGAGAGATAGAGAGAGAGGCCAATGGACTCATCAGTAATTTTATTAACAAGCTTTACTGCTCTACTCCTTTCTTGGGATTTCAATTTGGCCCTTTTTGGATTTTTCATTTTATAAAAAAATTTATGAAACTAAAATAAAATAACTTAAATAAATTATAAAAAAAAGAAGAAGAAGCTACTTATGTAAAAGATAGGGAGAAATTATTCTAGTTTTTGTCAATTAACTATTGCAAATTCCAATAATAAAAAATACATAAAATCAAATTTATTTTAGATGGATCTATATTTCAATAATTTTAAATTTATACCACATACTTCACTATTATAATTCAAAATTTGTGTGGTATGAATCACACTATTATGATAATTTTATTTGAGTATGTAGTATTGTCAAATTTTATTTATTTATTTATTTATTTTTTCACATTCCTTACCAAAAACAGTGAAAACTCATGAAATTCACGACTTTTTTTTTTTTTTTTTTTTTTAATTTTTAATTTTAAATATTGGTTTTGTGAGGTCACCTTCTTCAATCAAAAAGAAGACACCCCTTTTATAGTTTTATAGTATTTTGTGCACACAAACCCCTGGTGTTTGATGGATCCCAAGGTCTCAAAGCAGCCACCACAAACACAGGCACAAACACAGGGGATGATGATGATGCCCGACTTCTTGAGCCTCCCACAGCCCAACACAAGCAGCAACAGCAACAGCAACAACAACAACAACAACAACAACAACAATAACAACATGGGTGTTGAGAACAACAAGCCAGCAGACATCAAGGACTTCCAGATTGTGATTGCAGACAAAGAATTAGAGGCCTCCAAGAAGCAGTTAGCCCCCAAGAGAAGCTCCAACAAAGACAGACACACCAAAGTCGAAGGCAGAGGAAGGAGGATTCGGATGCCAGCACTCTGCGCCGCCAGAATTTTCCAGTTGACCAGAGAATTAGGCCACAAATCTGACGGAGAGACCATTCAGTGGCTGTTACAGCAGGCCGAGCCCTCCATAATCGCCGCCACAGGGACCGGAACGATACCCGCTTCGGCTCTGGCAGCCGCAGGAGGCTCTGTTTCGCAGCATGGAAGCTCCATATCGGTGGGATTGCATCAAAAAATGGAGGAGTTGGGTGGGCATATTGGGGGGTCAGGAGGTAGGACCAGTTGGCCAATGGTGGCTTTAGGTGGGAATCTGGGGAGGACCCATATGGCCACTACAGGAGGGATATGGCCCTCTGGGGTCGGTGGTTTTGGGTTTCAGTCATCTTCTGGTCCATCTACAGCTAACTTGGCAAGTGAAAGCTCGAACTATCTGCAAAAAATTGGGTTTCCTGGGTTTGAATTGCCAGCAGCTACCAATATGGGTCCAATGAGTTTCACCTCAATTTTGGGTGGTGTTGCTGCTGCTGCTGCTGCTGGTGGTGGTAGTAGCAGCCAGCACCGCCTACCTGGTTTGGAGCTTGGGCTATCACAGGATGGTCATATTGGGGTTTTGAATCCTCAAGCTTTGAGCCAGATTTACCAGCAGATGGGGCAAGCCAGAATGCAACAACAACAACATCAACACCAGCAGCAACCATCTTCCAAGGATGATTCTCAAGGGTCAGGAGGACAGTAGATTTGCAGATAAATTATACAAAAGAGAGAGATTCAATTTGAGCAGTTCTGAGAAGATGGGATTTGTATTTGGTTTTTGAAATGGTTTCTGTATTGTATAATTGCCAAAGTGGGAGAAAGAGATGGCTGAGAATTTAATAGGGTTCTGGATTTGGTTTGCCCCATCTTTTCTGCCTCCACAGCTTCATCCAAAGTCTCCAACTACAGGTGCTCCTGGGTCTTCTTTTTTTTGGTTTGTTTTTGACACTCAACACTAGATGCAATATATATATATATATGTATGTATTTTTGGGTAAATCATAGAGAATTTTGAAATATTATTTTTGCTACCATTATTATAGTTTTGGTTGTGGTTGGAATGTGCAGGTGAAGTGTGAAGGGCCAAATAGAGCTTTGGGTATTGGGCTTAAACTTCATGTTTATTTTGGGAAGGTGTGTTGATGATAGAGTGTAAGCTATCCTTTAATTATTTTCTTCTCCTTTTACGTCGGGATGGAGTGCTGAGCAGCTTGTTTTATATAAAATCATAAAATAAACATATAAGAGTTTCATACTCATCATGTTAGTGAAATTTATCTTGTGGTTTTTACTAATTTGGAGATGATATGTGTATATGCTCCACATTGTAAGTTTGGAAACCTGCTTGCTTGCTTGCCCGCAAGCAAACTGACATGTTGGTCCGTCGGTGAAATTTTTTTTTACTCAAATCTTGAAGGCCACTTTGTCATCTTCAGCATTTTCATAGTCAATTTTCCCAACTAATTCTACAAATAGAGAAATTTTTTTGCACATAATGCAACGCATGCAATACTGAGATGAGATTTTTTTACGGCACACAATCAAACACAAAAGTTAATGGATTGAGACTGACTAATTATTGACACGAACTAGAGGGTCACACAATATGATAATACAAAAATTAAACAAATTTATTTAGCATAACTCAAATTATTGATATAGTTAGGGTTGTATATTAGTTGTTGGAGTCAATTACGAGGTCTTTTAATTATGTGACAAATGTTATTCTTTTTAGATGTGTTCTTTCTTTCTTTCTTTTTTTCTTTGTTTTTTTTTTTTTTTTTTGGAGATAATAGGTTGGTTTGGAATATTAATCTACCTATTTAAAGAAATTGAGACTTATCCATTTGATTACTTTTCAACTTTTATGGATTACTTATTAATTGTTTTCAATTATTGTTTTTGGTTGTAGGGGTTAATCATGTCATGGAGTCATAATCAAATTAACACATTTATAAACAGATGGAGCTAATGTCATTATATTTGACATGATTAGTTATATAGGTCAAATTAGTAAAAAAATTATTAAGTAATCCTAGAGTAACACTAGGTGGTATTTCATACAAATGGTGAATCACAAAACATATTATATTTATCTCTCAATCAGGGATTGTTTGGCGTTCCCTATATTAATATACTTTTTTATCTTTTTATTTTTTTAGAGTCACATCACTTCTTTATTTTTTTCACATCTTTTCATAAAAAATCAAAAAAATATACTTATTTACATAATTTCACGCAACCCTTTATTCAATAAAAATGGATTAATATTATCTCACTTGCAATAATTTTGACTATATTATTAATTGAAAATATATATATATATATAATGTTTCATGATTTTCTTATATATACTAATAGGGATTGGCTTCCCTTCACAGGAGGGTGCTGTTGGACCCGTGAAGACTCATTATAGGTTCCATTTCGATAATCTGAACCGTTCAATTTGTAGAAATCATCGAGAATTATATGGCTGTAAAAAATCACGTTGATCAGATATCGATAGCTATTTCATCAAATCAGATTTTTGTCAATCGTTTATTTTTTCACTGTCTATTTTTTTTTTTTTACAAAACTGATTTGATCATGTAGCTATCGATATCCGATCAAAGTGATTTTTTATAGGCATATAGTTTCGACAAGTTCTACACATTGAACTATTCAGATTATTAAAACGGGACCCATAATAGGCTCCCACGGGTCCAACAGCAGGAAGCCAAACCCATACTAATAAATAATTACTTGCAGGTGTATGCCATTCAAAACAAATGCATCAATGTATACTCTCTTAGATTTTGTTTTTAAAATTTGTAGGTGCCGATATTTATTGAATTTTAGTAATTGTATAGGTAATTTTCTTTAGGAGATGGAGCAAAATATATATTTTTTTTTTCATAAAGAAATTCACGTGGTATTCCAATTTCTCATTCATTGGTTAAACTAATAGCATCTAGAATTTTTCGTTGAATCTGTAAAAAATAACTTGTCAAATATTAAGTAATAAATAATATTTCAAAATCACCCAATAATCACTGAGAAATAGAGGCTTGTGAAAGAAGTCCCTGTCATTATAGTAGTAAACACAATCAGATTCAGACATAATGATGTGATTTGAACCGCTCGGCACGTTGTTTGACTCTTCTTTTCTATGTTTTGAGAAATTTCGTTGTCACTATCACCCATTACCCTTATCATTATCATTACCAATTTCAATTACGTTCTCTCCTTTCATTGCTTTGCCAATTCCCACTACTTTTCTTTCCGTCCAAGTTGGGCATTTGTTTGTCCTTCAAAATCATCTTCAAATTATTTATTTATTTTTTTAGATGTATTATAAATTTATTTTTAGATTTAATGATATATAAATGAAATAATTAATTTATAATTAAAGAATATATAAAATAGAGAATTACCTTAAAATATTCTACTACACTAGCACATTATTAAAAGAGCAAAAATTCCTTCATACCACACAAATACAATACAATACAAATTCCTTCTTATTCAATAAAATCATGCATCCAATAACACCAAAAGAGCAGGAATATTGTAATGCCACAATCACCGCTTACCTGTCTTCATTTTTCTTTTTTCTTTTTTATTCCACACTCAATGATTCCAGGGTTATAAACGAAAACCAAGTTATTTAAACTTAATTCATGTTTAACTTGTTATGTGAAGAACTTGTTAAAAATTCTCTTAAAATTTTACTTTTTATATAAACAAATCAAACATGAACCTATTTTAAAATATGATTGATTTTTTTAACTCAATTTGAACTTGACTCTAAAAACTAAACAACTTCCATTTGAGATTGATTCGGAAGGTATAATTTGAACATATTTTGAAGGATAAAAAGAAAAAGAAAAAAATAAATAAAGAAACTCAATGCATCCTCTAATTTATTTGGCCTAAGTGCTTGAGAATTGTTTGAAGATTCGAATCTTAGCTACAGCTTTCTTTTCTTTTGTTTTCGTCTCACTGATTGTGCAATCTCAGTAACTTCGTGGTCCTTACTTACCTTGTGTTGTATAGTATATGCCTTAAATTCAAATTCAATTCAGTTTCAGTTTTTTGCTGACAGGAAGTGGGAGGACCCAACTCATGTTTGTTTGTTTGTTTGCCTGGTATGAATTTGCATTGCATTTATTCATATAAATATATGTATATGTATAAAGCTGTTTTTATTATGATCAGTCAGACAGTCATAGTCCTCCCCCCCCCCCCCCCCCTCTCTCTCTCTCTCTCTCTCTCTACTCTGGTTTAACACCAACCAGTACTGTTCATGGTCCACCACCTCCTCTACTGAAAATATGATGCTTCACTTCCGTATCTTTTTTGCCTTTAGGAGCTCTTCTATTTTTGCTTCTCTCTCTCTCTCTCTTGTGGAAGTTTAAAAAAAAAAAGACGGACACATGTGAAAGATGTCAGGGGAAGCAGAGGAATAGCCTTGTCTGTTGGTATCTTTCCAAAAGAAGCAGAAAAGAAAGTAAAAAATAAAGGAAAAATCTTGGGTGTACAGTAACTCTATACAAAATCATGAAAGTTTTCATGAATTTATATAAATGATTTTATGAAAGTATGTAAATTCAATATAAATTTGTACAATCATAAAAAATTTTATGAGCTTATATAAATTTGTGTTCAATTCACTTACGTAAATTTGTAAAACGTTAGGTAGTTTTATGTAGAATTACATGTAGTGTGCATTGCATATTAAAGCATTTTGTAAAAAAGAAGAGAAAAAGAGAAAGGCTAAAACAGAGAGGGGCTATGGTATGAGAAAGGACCCATCTGATCTGAAGATGATGTAAGGGGAAAAGATTTGGATAACAGACCCAAACTGAATATGAGGTTGACAACTTTGTCATTTTCAGTTGGAGACATTATTATATATATTATTTTTATGTATGGTGAGCTCATTAGATGCTGCCCTCTTGGGTGGTGGTGTGGACTCAATTCATTCACACGGGCTTCACTTTGTATGTATGACTATGTACCCATTCTCTCTCCTGCTTTGTTCTGTTCTGTTCTATATTAAAATTATCTGCTTTGTTCTGTTCTGTTCTATATTAAAATTATCTGTTTTTCACATAATGAGTCCCTCTAGAATAGATGACTCTAATTGAAGAGATGGTTTGAGAGAGGAGATAAGAAAGATGAGGGCGGAGAATGAGATTAATCAATCTATCTGCTTTGGAGTAATGTGAATGATGCACTTGACATTAGAGAGAGAGAGAGAATTTCAATGCTTTTTCATGTCACAATAAACGAGTCACACGCAATTTTTCATGCTATATTATATTCAATCCAATCTGATAATGCAATAGACCCTGAATATAGTAAATCCGATATGTAGTAGCATCGGTGGTGTAAATAACATCTGATTATCATCCCATCCAATTTTATTCTTATAGTTGTTCTTCTTGATTCATATAAAATTATTAACAACCTTAATTCAAACAAGTCAGAAAGAGTCATGTTAGTTCTTATACATACTTTTATTATTATTTCAACAAAAGAATTTTAAAAACAATAAGATGGTTCATGTCAAATGTCAGAGTGGATATCAGAAAGAACATATCGGATTCTGGCCAATTCTTCATAATCAGATTAATTCAGATTTGGCAAATTTCATAGTTGGACTGAATTTGGATATGTACAGATCCAATTGGAATTCAGTCAGTTGATAGACTCAATCCTGAACATTTTTATTTTTATTTGTTAAAAGTGGGTGTTCATTACCACTAAATGCAAACAAAATGCAATTAGTCTTACCGGCTTTAATTGTTGTAATTTTTCCATCATGTACACAAATAGTAGGAAAATTGGGCAGACTTGTGCTTGGTTCTAGGCCCAATAATGCTCGTTTTCATGTCCTTAGTCCATCCAAATTTGAGGTAATTAATGGTAGATGTTTGATTAAGGAAAATTCTATTCATATATAAAATTTATATTAAAAAAACTTGACAACAATGATGCGGTATTATTATTATTGTAAATAAATTTACGTTTAATTGTGTTTTATTTTAAAATGAAAGATTCATAATAAATCACATCATTATATATATGAAAATTATGTATGAATTTTTTATTTGTATAACATTACTCTTCGATTAATAGGTATGCTTATTTGAGACTGTAATGCTTTATTTGGTTTGAGGATTTGGTAAGGAAAGATAAAATTAAAATATATATATTATTCTTTTTTTTTTGTTATCATGCAAAAATAATAATAAAAAAAAAAGAATAATAAGAAAAAGTAAATATGTGAGCAACTTTTTAGTTTTGAATGATTATTTTCCTGTTCTTATTCATAAAAAAAAAAAATTTTAAAAAAAATTCCACCCAACTTTTTGTTAAGAAGGATAACATGAAAGAAACAATTTGAGCTCTCACTTATTTTTTCCTTCTAAATTCTAATTTTTCTACCAATTCCGAATTCCAAACAAAGCCTACCAAGGAGGAACTTTTTTTTTTTTTTTGCAAGTGACCGTCTTATGTACAATATGATGGTGCAATGATTGTATCATGATGACGAAGGATGTATGCATACATGTGGTGTGGGTCTCGACTCAACCTTTAAATGCACATTTATTACTTTTTATTTGATTAAAAATGTTATATAAATAAAATAAAATAAAATAAAATAAAGAAAGAAAAGAAATGGGAGTGGCCACTCTAGTTTTAGTATCATTTTCGTTTTATATTAATTAGTAAGTGGTCAAAGCTAAAATATAATATCGTATTGAGATGTAAGATTAGAAGCACAATTTTAAACAAAATAAATCGAAGTTTTAAAAAATGGTTGCCTAACGTTTCCTAAATTCTACAAATTATATAAAAACTCATAACAAAAATATGGATAAATTACAAATTCACCCCCTTAAGTTTGTTTAAAGTATAAATTGTCCCCTGTAATTTAAAAATTAGAAATACCTCATTGTTAGAATTTTTTGTTTAACAGAATTAACTAAAAAAATGAAATTCATAATTATTCTTCTATATAATAATAAAATTACTTAAATTATTAATTGAAACATATTTCTAATATCATTAAAAACTATTATTGATTTCATAATTTATTAATAAAATGGGCGATTTGTTATGAAATTAGAAACTTCAAGAGATAGAATGTAATTTCTAAAACTATAGAAAGTGATTTATATTTTTATTAAATCTCAAGAGATGTATTTATAATTTATCCTAAAAATATTCATCACTTATTTCTAATAAATGGACAAATTAATTTTAAGACTTGACATGATGGCTGCTGGTGTTGTGTCGTTTAGGGTTTAGGATCAAAGTACTCCCATAAGAAACTCAGATATATAGTGGGTGGGTGGAGAGTGATGGAGCCAACCAGCTGCAATTTCAACCGCACATGCATTGACTCTCCCTCCCTCAATGTAGGGATATATACAAATGCACTGTTTCAATATTCCAAAGTTGAAAGTGCAAAAATAAATAAAGAAAATGATAAATGCATTTGAATTACACATTGCTTTTTTTTTTTTTTTTTTTTGGATCTCTAACATTATCCTATAAAAAATAATAACAATAATTAAACTCGGTTCTTGTTTTGAAAAATTGAAATCGGCTTAAAGGATAAATAAATAAGGGTCTGGCTTATTTCAAATTAAGTATCTCAATTTGAGAGAGTAGTTGAGTTTGGTAAGCCTATTTTTAGACCGATTTTTAGTGATCCAAACCATTCAATTTTTAAGACTCATTGAGTAGAATATTCGTATAAAAAAATAAAGATGATCGGATATCAATAGTTATATGTTTAAATTAAATTTGTATTACAAAAAATATATGACTATTCTTAAAATTATATTTGTCGTCAATTTTTTAAAAATAAATATAATTCAAATATATAATTATCGATATCCAATCATTTTAATTTTTGCATGAATATTCTATTCAACAAATCTTAAGAAATAACTATTCACATTATCAAAAATCAATCTCAAAATAGGTTTGTCAAACCAAAATGCTCTTTCAAGCCAAACCCAATAAATAAAACTTAAATGTATTTTCAAAATTTATTAAGTTTTCAATTCTAACTAGTCATATCCTCAAAAATGTGTTATTTTCTTTTAAACAAAAACTTCATTGTAATCAAATTTGATGAGCCCGATTTTGTCAGAAGCCACCCACCACACCAGTGGACCGGTGGTGCACCAAAAACAACAATGGCAGCACCAAATAGCATTGACTAGCCTCCATTATTTTATATTAATATCTGAAAGTGAGTAACGGTATACAAAACGGTAATGATTTAGAGTTCAAATGATGAGTTCTAAATACATCCCTAGTTAGGTGAAAAAAAAAAAAAACAAAAAAACACAGTACACACCGTGACAGTGGGTAGGACCCACTAACACATCATTAGTAATAACTCTAATTAGTGTCTCAAGCATTATTGGTATACAAAAATGCGTTCATTCACACCATCCATTCACACGTCACAACACCATCCACTATTAAAATTGGACCAACTAGTACTAGTACCACCCAATAACCCCATGTAATGAGCTGGCAGCAAATGTCTCTGCTCAATGCCCTTTTCTAGAGGCTAATTATCAAGCTTCTGTTCACACGGCAACTTCACGTATTAAAAATTAAAAATTTGTTAATCAAATTTATTTTGAGAGAGTTTACAAACGTTAATTTTAAATTTATTCCATAAATTTCAAATTTTAAATAATTTTTTGAATGCATAGAACTTTGATTATTTACAAAGTCAACTCTATTACTCAGCACGTATCTTTTAATCATAATTTAGATTAGTTTTCAGTTAATTATCTTTTCTTCAACCGTATTTTATTCACTGTTTAAGCATTGTTTGCTTAATGCTTACACTCATAGCACAAATGCAAAATATGTAAATCATGATCTTACAATTATTAGAAGAGGAACCGAATATTGGAATTGAAATATGTAAAAAATAGATAGCATGGACGATCAATCATCCAATGAATTGTCTGTTTTAATTTTTATTTTTGAATTTGAATATCAACGATTTGTCTGTTGAAAAAAACTTTAAGGTAGTTGTTTCCCCTCCAACAAGACTTATTGATCATTCAATCACGATGTGGATATAAATACATGAGTGGTGGAGTCCCAGGATGACTTAGCCCATGGACTCCAATTGCCTTCCTCAACCCATCAATGTGCCTTAAAACTGGTGGGCCAAGTCAAAGGGTGAACAATACACAAGCCTTCCGTAGTGCTGTTTTGGTTGGGTTGGAACTAGGGACCTCTCATTCTAATTTTTTTTTTTTAATTAAAATTATTAAGTAACTTCAGAAAATTTAAAAAAAAAAAAAAAAAAACTCATTAAATAAGTCATCTTTATCTTTTAACAAGCTAATAAAAATAAGTCGACATTATATGATAATGTGCCTCTCAATATCTTGTATATATAAGCCACACACACCCAATATCAATTAATTCAATAATTATACTTTGATGGCTCAGTTACGTAGCCTCTTTATCTCTTCTTCACTTGACAAGGTGAACACAAGGTCATATAGTGATTGAGACTATAGGATAATTATTTTCCTCAGTGGATTACAATCAATTAATTATTACTTAATCAACTTCTTATTCTATTTTAAATAATATTTTGGGTTCAGTAGTACAATAATTAGAAACTAGTATTTACTTTATTACAACAAAATGTCAACCTCAAGGTCTTATTTGTGGACCCGTTGAGAGAAGCCTTCCACAGATAAACAAATTAGCATATCACTCTTACTATACACAAGATAAACTAATATATTATTTATTAAAAATATGATAATTATAATTAATTTTTTTTATATTTTGTCTCTTGTAAATAAAATTTTATATATAAGTTTAAGGGTTTGTTTCAAATGTTCCTTTACTATAACATATAGTATAGCTAGTGTGTGTGTCAATTTCCGACCACACTACCAAATAGGTACTCAGCTGCAGAACACTGACAGAATAGATTAAGCCCGAACGACCTGTCAACAAAAAGAAGAGATTCCGGTGGTGGTTCGTCCATCCGGGGGCACTCCGACAATCAAGTCAGTTATCTCTCAAAGATAGTGATTAGTGCTTAACTCACTATTCAGAATACAAAAAGCATACCTTAGACCCATGAGCGTGCCTCTCTTTTATAGTCAACACAAACCTAGTCCCAATAGAAGCTTAGCTTCAATGGACTTAGAATTACTGCTAATTTTGGACTTCCAGTAGGATTGGGATAAACTCTCTAAGAATCTTATCTTTACCCAAACTGAAGTCCTCTCTCATTCTAGGACTCTTGTCCCTTATCCGCTTATCCCAGATTCTGGTTTCTTTGTAGATAGTCTCAACGTCATGACTAGGACACGTGGCACCTCGGCTGGCATTTCGGTGACACCTCGGCCACATGTTGTCATTCAAAAATTATGTCCCCACAACTGCCCCCTAGGTTCTATTACCTCGGCATCCTGAGGTGATGGAACCTATATCATTCTTTCTTTTAATCATGACCCCGGTTTAACTTCAACTTGTAAATTTTTCTCAAAATTTCAACAAGTGTTAAACATGACCTCAGTTTAATTTCAACTTGTAAATTTAAATTTCAACAAGTGTTAAACACATCCTCTGTTTAATTTTAACTTGTAAATTTAAATTTCAACAAATGTTAAACATGACCTCAGTTTAACTTCAACTTGTAAATTTAAATTTCAACAAGTGTTAAACACATCCTCGATTTAACTTCAACTTGTAAATTTAAATTTCAACAAGTGTTAAACATGACCTCGGTTTAACTTCAACTTGTAAATTTAAATTTTAACAAGTGTTAAACACATCCTCGGTTTAACTTCAACTTATAAATTTAAATTTCAACAAGTGTTAAACAAGATCTCAGTTTAACTGCAACTTGTAAATTTAAATTTCAACAAGTGTTAAACTAATCTTAACTTGTAAATTCTAACTCCCAAGCATCATTCTCCAACCCTCTGCATGGCTTCCACTTACTATTTTGTGGACCTTATATAAAAAGTCTTTAACTTAGGCTGAGTTTTTCTCTTCTCAGACTTAATTATCTAGGCCGAGATCTTGTCTTCTGGAATCTGGGATCTGCTCACTTTAGGCCGAGCTCTTCTCTTCTCGGACCTAATCATCTAGGCCGAGATCGTGTCTTCTGGGATTCTCCATGCCCGACCTTCCGCGAAGGCTGGCGAGAATGTCCCTTGGTCCCGCCATGTTGAGAGACTGTAGGAACCGTTTTCTGCCCCCCTTTCTAGGCACCTTTCTTAGCCACTGGAATCGGCGTACCTTGTAGCGGGAACGGTGGCTGCATGACGTTGTTCTGCATCAGGAAATTGACGACCGTTTGCAGGTCCGTCAATTTGTTCGCCATTCCCTTCATCTCGTCGTCCCTCCTTAGGCATTTATTTTTCCATACCTGGAGCTCATCCTCGTTATAATACCCGTTCCGGTCCGATTTCTTCGGTACGCCGTCCTCCTGGCCGACGTTCTTTCCTTCGTGATTCTTATCACGAGTCTCTTCGTTGCAGTTGTCTTCTTTGACGTCAAGGTCAATATGTTTCCCACTCTCAGTAGAGGTGTTGTCCCCAATCTTCTCTTTCTGTCCGTCGTTGGCCATCTATTCTCCTTTCTTTCCCACAGATGGCGCCAAATTGTGTGTGTCAATTTCCGACCACACTGCCAAACAGGTACTCAGCTGGAGAACACTGACAGAATAGATTGAGCCCGAACGACCTATCAACAAAAAGAAGAGATTTCGGCGGTGGTTCGTCCATCCGGGGGCATTCCGACGATCAAGTCAGTTATCTCTCAAAGATAGCAATTAGTGCTTAACTCACTATTCAGAATACAAAAAGCATACCTTAGACCGATGAAGGTGTCTCTTTTTTATAGCCAATACAAACCTAGTCCCAATAGAAGCCTAGCTTCAATGGACTTAGGATTACTGCTAATTTTGGACTCCCAGTAGGATTGGGATAAACTCCCTAAGAGTCTTATCTTTACCCAAACTGAAGTCCTCTTTCATTCTAGGACTCTTGTCCTTCATCCGCTTATCCTGGATTCTGGTTTCTTTGCAGATAACCTCGGCGTAGCCGAGATCATCTCGGCGTCATGACTAGGACACGTGGCACCTCGGCTGGCACTTCGGTGACACCTCGGCCACGTGTTGTCATTCAAAAATTATGTCCCCACAGATAGATTAAAATTGTTGTATTGACAATTAATAATTAAAATTATGCATTGGTATAACAAAAAAAAATGATATAGTTCTAATATTTCACTATTTTAGAATAAAAATGTATGAATTTTAAAAAATTGTCATATTGGTTTTTGAAAGGAAAATAATTAAAGAAATTTTAAAAGTTTAATGAGTAAGAAAGAATCATCGTAACATGTAAAATTGCTAAAATCATGGTTAAACCAGCAAATCATTCAAATAAAAAATAATTTAGTTTAATTAGTTATGTCAAAAGACCAACCAGCTTACACAAAAATTAATTAATTATGAGAGTTTCAAAATCTCATACAAAATTATTTTTAAAATCAAAACCTCTATGTGAGATTATAAAATAAAAGTTAGATGGAAACTAGCCAATTGGGATTTTCGTAAATGTTTAAAATTAAGAAAATCTAAAAAATTAGTATAAAATATTGATTGAGAGGGTAATTTATACAGATAAATTGGGCCGAGCTAGGTAATGGGCCGGTATGGGCCGGAGTACGGAAAGCAGAGTGGAAGGGCCTCAATTAGGAGGTCCGGTCAAAGGAGTATGTTAATCTCGGTCGTGGACGAGTGGAAGTCCGGTCCAAAGCAAGAGGTTCGCCGCCGTTTAAGTGAGGAAACTTAGTTCGGTTTCCATGACTTAGGGGATAGCTCGGACGTATGACACGGAACCGAGGTATATTTGGACTGTTCTAGGACCTGACTGGGGGTTAGCTCGGCTTAATTCTTCTATGGATAGCTCGGCCCTTGTATGAGAGGCCGAGGTAGGAGAAAGGAAAGGAGAGCCGAAGTAACCATTAGATCGGTCGCGCTATTTGGTCCAACTTGGCAGTGTTACTGCGGTCGTAAGATAGTTCGGCTCAACTCTCTTATGGTTAGCTCGGTCTTAGCATGGGAAAGCCGAGATAAGGGAAAGGAAAGTAAGGGCCGAACTAACGGTTACTTCGGTCATATTGGAATCCGGCCATGGTAAAACCATCTCACTTGGTTCGAGCAGTGAGGGGGGTGTTGAAAGAAGCATAATCTTTCAGGAGTATGGATCCTAGGAGGACTCTGCATGGAGGAGTAAGAGTCCTACTAGGATTGTGCCACACGAAACCTATAAAAGCTCACCAATATCATCTTTGGAAAGGTAACACAACTTTGTTTTCTGAATACACAGAGCTTTTGTCTAGCTTACTGACTTAGGCATCAGAGAGGTTTCCGGCACACACCCGCTGGCTAGCTCACGTTTGTGTTTTCAGGTGATAAAGCGACGTCGTACGGAGGAGCGCAGACTTGATCAACAGGATTATACGAGAAGGTGTATTTCTTTCCCGTACATTGATCATAAGACTTTTCTCTAAAAATCTCTTTTTACTTATATAAATGGGAGTATAAGATTCACTTTATGTAAATGAACAATTCACTTTTTCATTCTTTTCTTGATGTACAATTGTAAAATAAAAATTAAATGGAAGCTAGCCAATGAAAATTTTCCTAATTATTTAAAATTAAGAAAATTCAATAATTTATATAAATGGGAGCATAAGATTCACTTTATGTAAGTGAAACAATTTACTTTTTCCTTCTTTTTTCGATGTGGGATTATAAAATAAAAGTTAAAGGGGAACTAGCCAATGAGAATTTTCTTAATTATTTAAAATTAAGAAAATTTGATAATTTTAGAATGAGGGTTTGGAGTTTCTAGAAATATTCTCTCTAAAAACTCTATTTTCCTTATATAATATAAGTGAAATAACTTATTTTTTTTCTTATTTTCCCGATGTGGGATTGTGTAAATAAAAGTTAACAATTGTTTCAGCGGGAAGTTTATTTCGAATCAAACAATCGCAGCCGTTTAATCTTTTAATAAGTTCAATCTTTAATTTATTTCGAATCAAACAAATCTAACAAATATATTTTGATAAAACCGCTAAAATCACAGTTAAACCAGCGAATCAATCAAATCGAAAACGATTCACCCTATCGGATAGTTCAAAGGACCAATCGACTTATACAAAAATTAATTAATTAAAACTTTTAAATTTTATTTAAATTTTAAATTTAAACTGTCTTGAACTGAAATATATACAACACTATAATATTAAAAGGGAGTATAAAATTTATATAGTGAAACAACTCATTTTTTCCTCAGTTTCTTAATGTGGGATTGTAAAATAAAAGTTAAAAGTTGTTTGGACGAGAAGTTCATTATAATCAAACAATCTCAATCGTTCAATTTTTAATAAGGTCAATCGTAGTTGTTACCCAGAAGACAATCTAAGAGGGGGGTGAATTAGGTTTTTACAATTAAAATTAATAATACCCTAATTAAAATTATGACTAGCACAATAGATAAATATAATTAATGAAATAAAAATAATTAAAACAAGTGTCTTAACAACTATGTTAGTTAATGATTTTAGCACAGTAAAAATGTGAAATATAGCTATGGCAATTTAAGATAAAATAAAGAGATAAGGGAGAGAGAGACAAACAAATTTATAGTGGTTCGGCTTCAACTCGGCCTACGTCCACTCCTCAAGCTTCACTTGAGATTTTTCACTATCTTCTAGCTTCACAGGGGCGCTAGCAACCTCTTTACAAATGGAGTAATCCGCCACAGATTTTACACAGACTTCACAAGCCCAAACCCTTACAAATCTTAGGTGATTCACAATCACTCTCAAGATTTCAAGAATACAGTATTTGCAACACTTTTACAAGATGAAATTGTATTTTTGCTTTCAAAGAAAGCTTATAATAAATATATCTCAAAGATAGATATATAAAATGAAGCTTTGATTTTTCTATAAATCTCACACAGGAAAGATGGGCTTAAAGCTATAAGGCTCAGTGTGAAATTTCTGAGAATAGATGTGAGTGATTATATGTAGACACCCCATTTTTGACCGTCCTCAAGACTTGGACATCACCGTTTGAACACTCGGTGATGATCCATGATTGTGTTCGTCTCAAGTTCCCGGAGGTCTCGGCTGTGCGCCTTGTCTCAGGACCTCCTGACTCGACTGCTTCGTGTACGGTTTTGGCACCAAACACCTGTGTTTTTGCCTTGAAGGGCAGGGTAGGGGTTGTGGGCCATCCCCACACCTCACCGGCCAGGGCTTGAGGCCATCGGCCCTATTTTCTTGCCACCGGCCATTGGTGATGGCCGGTCGGCATTATTGGTGGTCGGTCGGCACATTTTGTGGTCGGTCGGCCATCTTTGTTGGCCAATTGGCTCTTTTTCTGGCCGAGACCTCTTCTTGGGGAGGCCTGACCCTTTTGACCCCCCTGTTCTAGCTTCTTGAGGAAGCTTGAACCTTTTGAACCCTTGGTTCTAGCTTATTGAGGAAGCTTGAACCTTTTGAACCCTTGGTTCTAGCTTCTCCAAGAAGCTTGAACCTCTTGAACCTTTTTAGCTTCTTGAAGAAGCTTGCACCTTTCTAGCTTCCAAGAGAAGCTTGCACCTCTTGAATCTTTTGCCGAGCTTCTCCAAGAAGCTTGGCTCTTTTGTCTAGCTTCTCCAAGAAACTTGGCCTTCTTGACCCCTTTGCTTAGCTTCCCTTGGAAGCTTGCCCCTTTCGACCCTTTTTGTGTTAGCTTCTCTAAGAAGCTTAGCACCTTGTCTTGCTCTATATATAGAGAGCCTCTCCACCATTTTCAAGGGTTAGAAAAATCTGATATATAGAATATATATCACTCTCTATATCTCTCTCTCTCTCTACATTTGTATGTGTTAGAGTGTTCCAAAGTGAGTGATTCTTAGCCTATTGCACCACACCTCACAACCACACCTCTCCATTACCAACCTAAGCTTCTTGGAGGGTCTTGAGAGGTCCTAAGGAGCTGCATTTTTGGTCCCTAAGCTGCTGGAATCGCAGCCTTGAAGAAGTTCACCAAGGGTGAGTTTTTAAGTCTTAAATCACCCTTTCTTGCACACTTTTTTAGCCTATCTTGAAGACTGTTTTAGGCTTTGTCATAAACAGAAAAAAGTCTTGTTTTTGAGTGCTTTAAATAGTTGTTTAAGGTCACTTTGTCGTTTGGGATTGTTTGACCCCTCTTAGGCCTTGTTTGGCCCCATTTTGTGCTATTTTTGGTGAGCTCCGGGACCACCTTGTTTGGGCCTCCTCACCACTGAAATCTTGAGGGATTTCAGTGGTGAGGATGGTGGTTTAAGGTCCTAAGAAGGAGAGGGCCATCCCCTCTCCTTGTTGTCTTCAAAAAGTCCCATTTTAGCCTCATGTGTGAGCACCATTTTTAAGTTCATGTTGGCCATGTCTTAAGTGTTATTTGTGCTTATTTTGCCATGATATAGCACTGTTTTTAATTGGTTTAGACACACCATGCATGCTTAGCATACTTGTCTTGTAATGCCATGAAATTGCCTTAACATGTATCTAGCATTTGGACCACTATGCTTACTTGTTTTGGCTTAGCTTTGTGAAGCTTTTATGCTTGTTTTGACATGCTTAAGGACTGTTTTGGGTCATTTGAGTCATCCATGCTTTGCTTAGTATAGCTACCATGCAACCTCTCTTGTATACCTTAAGCGTTGACCCCTCTAGCATGCCATCCTTGCTTTGTTTCAGTGGTTTGGAACCATTTTTCATGCCATTTCAGTCCTCATGGTGTGCCTATATGCTTGCATTTGATGTCTCTTTAATGCTTTATAAGGTTGTCATCTCATGCTCCATGTTTGGCCTCTTTTGTATGTTTGTATGTTTAGACCATTTAGATGCCATCTAGTTGTGTCTTTGGTCTTGTTTAGATCTACATTGGGGCTGTTTGGGGTCCCCTTGGCCCTTTGGGGTTTGGTTGGCATGGCCATGGTTTGAGCCCTTTGATTGGTCTCAAACTTTGGGCTTGTTTATATGCTTTGATTGCTTGGTTTAATTGGTTTGGCATCATATTCTTGCATGTTTTCAGAGTTTAATATGCATGCCATATGCCCATGTTGTTCCTCTTTTAAGTGTGCTTAAAAGTTATCTCTATGTGCCTAAGTGTTGGACATTGCATGCATGCCTATTTGTATGTGTTTTGGCTTCCATTCTTGAGCATGTTGGCCACTGTTTTGGGCCTAGTTGAGGGCTGTCCAAATTAGTTTAAGTCCACTCTTTACATGTTGTTACATGCCTTACACTTTGCATGCTTTGATTGCATCATGTCTTCCATGACCACTAGCTCGCATACTTGTTCATTATTTGCTTGTTTGCATTGCCATGTTGCATACTTAGTTAACATGCCTAGGTTGCATTGCATTTGGCATGCATGCCTTGCCTCTTGATCAAGTGATAGAGGTTGGGCTTTATATGTTTATTTGGTTTGCATGACATTTGAAATCAAAGTGCATACTTGGTTTCTTTGGGCCATCACGCATCGAAATGCGCGATTGATGGTCCGAGAATCAAGAAACATACCCCTTTGAGTCAAAAGCATAATAAGGGATGTGTTGGTGCACACATTTGCTTGAAAATTCCATGCCATACACTGCTTGCCCTCTGTTGCTGTCAATTGCAAGTTCTGCAGGAAGTTTTGGCCGGTCGGCTGCATATAGTGCCGACCGGCCATCCATTGTCGGCCGATGGATTAATTTGTGGCCGGTGGTCATTCCCCTTGGCCGGTGGCCATTCCCCTTAGCCGATGGTGTTCCACAGCACTCAAAGAAGCAATCCTGGGACTTTGGCAATTTTCAGAGGAGCAGGGCAGTGTAAACAGAGGCAACAGTGCAATGGCAGCGAGTTTCCGGGCGAAGCCAATCCAAGCATGCGTGCATCCCTCTTCCCGAGGCCATTTTACTGCTTTAAATAGCTTAATTAATTTGTTAATTAGTTAAGGGTTTGTAATATTTAATTAGCTAGGGTAGTTAATTATTTATTCGGTCTGTATATTTATTTGGTCCCTCCGAGTGAGGGCGTATTTGTAATAAGTGTGCATGGGTGTGTGCATGTCTTCCAACCCCACGTCTTTCTTCCCTTTTATTTACCTGTTTATGATGGTAGATTAGGGCATATTTAAATTAGCATACCTTATGCTATGCATGCGTGCATCCATACATTTGTCTCACATGCATCGGGCTTGGCACATCATACAAACTGCATCGTACTTCAACTCCAAATTGAATACATGTTATTTGTAGCATTCCATATACCATGTTTAGGATAGCCGAGCCTGTCTAAGATTGCATCCTTGCTTGTGTTGCATTAGCCACTTAACATGAACTAGGATCATGCATTTGATTACTAACTAGTTTCTGTTTTGGCTTGGAGTACTAGGTAAGCTTTTATGCTTTAGCATATCGCATGCGTGTGAATGTTACCATAATAGCATGATTACCATGAGGCTAGTTGCTTATGTGATATAACTGCTTGAATGCCTGTGGATGGAGGTCAAATCACTTAAGTTGGAACAATGCATGGAAACTGTGAGTTCTTTTTTAAGCCCACTAAATAGTGGCAAAACCGTCTTTTCTAAAGACCACTTGAGGGTGGCAAAACCTGCATTTTAGCCTGCTTGCGAGTAGCAAACCATTTTCAAAACAAACATGAAATGTTTTGTTCCAACTTAGGCGATTTGGTCTATACTTGTTTGCTGTGCGCATAACATAGTAATTCTAGGCTAATAACCGGAATAAGAACACATAATGTTTTCAAAATTAGATATCACGGTTAGTAGAGGCCGATCTTCGGATCGGGCGAGAGGGGGTGCTCATAGCTGACCTTCCCCAATCGTACCCAAGTTCCCGAGCCGATGTAACTTTGGTGATGACGGACACGTGGCCTTTGGCACCGAGTCAGGGTTTCCTAAATTTCCCCATTAAAAAATATTTAGGTGGCGACTCTGTATCTGGCAAAGCAGTCCATGTTTGGCACTTCTTTTCAAAATCTTTTTTTCTCAAAACGATTTGCCAGAGTTGGACTCTTTGGTTCAGATTTAGAACCGTGACAATTCGAGTCCGAACTGTAGTAGACCCACAAACGAACAGAACGGGGGTTCATCCCCCCGGGGCGTTCGGGGACGTCTACATTATAGATCAAAGAATATTTTCAAGTATTTTTTGTAACTTGTTTACATTAGAGGTTTGGGTATATATAATGAAAATTATAGCCGTTTATAGCCGTTGTATTCATTTGAATTTATAGCCGTTTATAGCTGTTGTAGTCATTTGAATTTATAGCCGTTTATAACCGTTGTACTTCTATCATTACCAATTTGAATATTTTCCACTCCATCATTACTAATTTAAATATCTTCCACTTGAACCTTTTGGCCTTTTGAACCTTTATAGGCGTTTATAGTTGTTGTACTTCCATCATTACTAATTTGAATATCTTCCACTTGAACCTTTTGGCCTGCTGCTGTGTTGGGCTGTTTGAAAATTTGTTTTGGGCTGTTTGAACTTATGATTTAATCAAATATTAAATACATTCTAACAATTTTTAGGATAAATGTTTAGGTGAGAAATAATTGAACAAAATAAATTTTGATTCTATTTTTCTCTTTCAAATAAATTAAAACATAATTAAATAAATCATCAAAATAAATAAGTCTAACAATCTCCCTATAGCGATCCCGGTTTTTCCCTCCATTGGTTATTGTATTCCGGACTAGGTTTTGTGTATGTCTGTTGTTGTATATGTTGCTTTTCCATCTTTTAATTCTTTGTATTTGAGTTTTAGGATGTATTGGGCAGGTTTGTAATAGGTTGGGTATGTTTTGAAACAAATGGTTGCTGCCCAGATTTTGGTGTCTTCGCTCGAGCAAGGCTTTTGTCGCTCGAGCGAGCTTTGTGTTTTAGTTCCTTCGCTCGAGCTAGGGTTCCTTCACTCGAGCGAGAGTTGAGTGTTGTGTCTGGTGGCTCGAGCGAGAAGTCTTGCGCTCGAGCTTGCGTCTGCGTCTGGTTTTGGACTTGAAGGTTGCATTTCTTGGCTCGAGCGAGCTTTCCTTAGCTCGAGCGAGCGAGGACTATGTTTTGGGTTTCTTCGCTCGAGCGTGCTTCTAGGTTGCAGACCTGAAGCTTCGTGTTGTTGGCTCGAGCGAGGTTTCTTTGTGTCTGGTCGCTCGAGCGACCAATCATTCGCTCGAGCGAGGATCGATTATATCAGTTTGCAACAGCGAGTTTTTACACACTTTTTCATCTTCTTCTCTACTCAAACCCTAGCCCCGGCTACTCCTCTCTCTACACACACTCTCTCTCTCTCTCTAGGATTTCATCTACTTCTAGAGTGTTTCCACCCAAATCTCTTTGTAAGAAAAATAGAGGGTGGCGTGGGCTTCACTTTAATTTGAAAAACCGTGGATTTGGAGCGCTTTGAGTTTTCTTCATCAACTCCTTTGGGCTTCTAATTTCGAGGTAGGGATAACCTACTCCTCTCTATGAGTTTTGACATAAATGTTAGGTATTTTGGATAGATGGTGTTGTTTGGTAATTTTGGGAATGTTAGGGTTTGTATTGAAATTATATAAAGAGGAGTTTTGTGTTTTAAAAACTCCATGTGTATGTGGGACTATGAAAAATGGAATTATTGTTGTTAAATTGATGAAAATAAGCCTTAGGGCTAATGTTGGGAAAAAGGGGGAAAAACTCTAATTTAATGTGACTAATTAACTTGTATAATTAATTTGTGAAATTATAAGAATGTGAAATTGAGTTGGAAACTATAAAATTGGGGAATTATAAGGTTGAATGGTGGAGTTGGATAAATAAATTACTCACCTATGAAAATGTTGATATTTTATTTGTATGATAAATTTATTATCTGTTTAGAGATAACTGCTTTGGGCTATCGGTGGAGGATAGTCTTGATTGTTGTAGGCATTGTATGTTAATTAGGGAAAACTGAAACTAATCATCTGGAATATGTCATTGAATATGACGGTTGGAATAATACATCGAATATGTGTATTGATTGATCATTGTATATGATAAGTGTTTAAATACATTGTATATGTATATTGTTTGGGAGAAGATAGGGGATGTACTCCATGGTTTGAGACGAGATAGGGGATGTACTGTCAAACCTGTTTGGGAGGAGATAAGGGATGGACTCCATTGATAACTAAGTTGGCTGGAGTGTCCAGGGGGAAAGTCCTAAAATCTTGATTACGTTTGCATAACGTAGATAATTGAAGTATGGAAGTGTTTTAATATGAGTTGTAGTCTCATGTGAATTATGAATAATGGAAGTGTCTTAACATGAGTTGTAGTCTCATTTAATTGTTTGGCTAGAAATTGAGCTTGGTTTATTAATGTAAATTGGATAAGTAAAGGAAAATGGAATGAAACACAGATGTAATTGTCATGGAACTGGAATGTGTTGTAAGTTGATTTACAAGTGTTAATCATTTATCAAATGCTAATGTTTTAGTTAATGCTCATATCTGGTTTAGTATATCTCTAATGGGTTGTGGCTCACCCTATATAGGACATCATTTTTAGGCTCAGGTGATATGCCACCTCCAAGGACGTAGTTTGGGAGGCTTAGAGGCTGAAGGATCTTTTTTGTTATTCTCTTTTTGGTATTACATGTAAATTCAAGCCAAGGGCTTATTTTGTATAAAGAGTTAGAACTCTTATTTTGTTGTACCCAAGTGTTGACTTGGAAAGTTGTAAGCCCGTAGGACATTTACTTTTGATGTCAACATGTAATACTTTTGTACTTAATACTCTGATGAATGGAAAATATGCTTTACTCTATTGTCTATGCATGTCAAGAATGTGGGTTTATATGTTTTATTTTGAGGGCGTTCATTTTTGATGATGGTATACAATGATGTTTTGATTTGATTTGGGAGTAACAAGGGCTCCCCCTCAAGTCATGCTCCCTGAATTCATTTCTAAATACATAGGTTAGCACATGTGTAAAAAATAAGCTTTAATCAATAACATGATATAAGATTAAGATATCAAACTATAAATACATAACATCAGATTAATTTGAAAATAATACCATAATACATAACATCATATAATTTTCTCCCCCTGTGACATTTTCAAAAGGAAATTATGGCTCCAAATCTGGAGGATGAGGAAAATGATAGTGATAAATGACATCAAAAAAATAGATAATCAAAACAGATATATACCGATATATATATATATATATGATTTGCCCGCGTCTCTTCTTTGTTTGTCGAAAATCGCGTCTGACATGCGTCCTCGCTTTTGCGTCAGCTGACCGACAAACGCGAGACAGGTCAATCAGTCAATCAGCTACCTCGACTCTCTCTCCCTCTTGTTGTTTTCTCTTCTGTCTTCTTTTTAATCACTCTCTTCGTCTTCTTCTTCCTCATTCACTTCGTGAGAGAGATAGAACAGAGAGACGGAGCAAAGCAGAAAGGTTGCCAAAAACTACTCTCCGTTCAATTACATCTCTCTCTCCTACTACATGGCATCGTCCCGTCTCCTTACTCTCTTTCTGGACCTGAATGATCCCGTAAGCACTGCTGGCCGAGTGCCCCGACTCCCACTCTTCCCAACCTTCCTATGATGTCGATGGAGCAATTAATGACAGCTCAATCAGACATTGAAGCCATTCATTTCACACTGACGTCCTGTATGGAGACGGTGACTGCAGTCACAAAATTGGCTCACTAACTGTGGAATATGACGAGTGAGCTCCATCAGGTCAACGCCCAACTCGCTCTGCTCCAGCGCATGTACAAGGATGCGCGAGCATAGATAGGTGCACTGAAGGCCGAAAATAAAGAGTTTAAACGGAAGACCACCTCCATGGCCCAGTTTGGAGCAACGTTGTTCTTGGCTTTTGATAGTCGGCGGGAAGTGCTCGCTCTCGACGAAAGCACGGGGGCAGGGACGTCAAGCGTTGCCCAAGGTGATAAAAAGAAGAAGAGAGCGGTGGAAGAGGCGAGTAAGTAAGATCGGCGTAGGGCCCAAAAAAAATGAAATTTTTTAATTTTTTTTTATTTTTATGTTTATTTTGATCGGTGTGTGGCCGTAAAAAAATAAAGGGTGTTTTTTTTTATGTAAATATTTGTATTTTGATTTGTTTTTGTTTTTGTTTTTATATTTAAGTACTGAAAAATGAAATTAAAAAGTAAAAAAAATAAGAAAATTAAGCCCAAACAAAAAATAATAATGAGAAAAAAATAAAAATAAAAGAAATTAAGCCTAATAGCAAAATTAAAATAAAATAATACCAGCAGAAATTAAACTTAATGGGACGTTAGTGTTGCTGGAATGGTAATAAAAAAAATACCTTGAGGGTTTTTTTAAAAAAAATTAATGTATGCAAAGTTAATTTTACCTCAAGATGTAGAACCCCAAAAAAATTACACAGTTGAGAATAGCAAACTGTTAAGGAGAATAAATGTATGAAGGACTTGAGAGCATTCAACTGATATAAATGTTTCCATATCAATGTAGCAATACACATATATCATTTTAACAAAAATTCAAGTTTTACTGTCATAACAAAACTTTTTAAGTAGAAATCGACATTCCAAGCTCGTCACGAATAAAATTGAAGTGATTCTCGTTTAGGGGTTTTGTGAAAATATCTGCCAATTGCTTGTCGGTGTTTACAAATTTAAGTACAATATTCCCTTTTTGAACATGGTCTCTTAAAAAATGATGTTGAATTTCAATATGTTTTGTTCGTGAGTGTTGAACTGAATTTTTGCTTAAATTGATGGCACTAGTATTATCACATTTAATAGGGATATAATCATAATGCAAATCAAAATCCTCCAATTGTTATTTCATCCAAAGTATTTGGGCACAATAACTTCCGGAAGCTATATATTCAGCTTCGGCCGTTGATAAAGCAACAGAATTTTGCTTTTTGCCAAACCAAGATACTAATAAGTTACCAAGAAAGCGACAAGTGCCACTGGTGCTTTTTCTATCAAGTTTGTATCCGGCAAAGTCGGCATCCGAGTAACTAATTAAATCAAATGCAACACCTTTAGGATAAAACAGTCCCAAATTTTGAGTGCCAACAAGATATCTAAAAATTCTTTTAACAGCACTGAGATGTGATTCCTTAGGATTTGATTGATATCTAGCACACATACAAACACTAAACATAATATCGGGTCTACTTGCAGTTAAATAAAGAAGTGAGCAGATCATACCTCGATATTTTGTTTGATCAATGGACTTATCTTTTCCGTCCTTGTCTAGCTTAATGGATGTGCTCATACGTGTTCCAACTATTTTTGAGTCATACATACCAAACTTTTTGAGTAGTTCTTTTGTGTACTTAGCTTGGTTAATAAAAATTCCTTCCTTACATTGTTTGATTTAAAGTCCGAGGAAATAATTTAGCTCCCCCATCATGCTCATCTCAAACTCACCTTGCATACACTTAGCAAATTCTTTACACATGGTTTCATTAGTAGCACCAAATATAATGTCATCCACATATAGTTACACAATAAGTAAATCATCATTTTTAGTTTTAACAAAAAGTGTTGTGTCAATCGTTTTTTTAGAAAAATTATTTTCAGTCAAAAATTTACTTAATCGTTCATACCATGCATGAGGTGCTTGTTTCAAACCATATAAAGCTTTTGATAGTTTAAAAATATGATTTGGAAAAGTATGATCTTCAAAACTTAGGGGTTGTTTAACATAAACTTCCTCATTTATAAAACCATTAAGAAATGCACTTTTTACATCCATTTGATAAAGTTTGAAATCTCTAAAACATGCAAATGCAAGTAACATGCGCATGGCTTCTAATCTAGTAACCGGAGCAAAAGTTTCATTGAAATTAATACATTCTTCTTGATTGTATCCTTGTGCAACAAGTCTAGCCTTGTTTCTTATAATTGTGCCGGATTCATCAAGCTTGTTTCGAAAAATCCATTTGGTGCCGCTAATGGTATGATCTTTAGGTTTTAGCACAAGTTCTCACACTTTGTTTCTCTCAAATTGGTTAAGCTCTTCATGCATAGCTATCATTCAATGTTCATCGAATTCGGCTTCTTGAAAGTTTTTAGGCTCAATCTGTGAGAGAAAAGCCAAGTTATTACAAATGTTTCTAAGTGAAGAGCGAGTTTCAATACCTGTTGTAGGGTCACCTAGGATTAAATCCTTAGGGTGATTATGAACAAACTTTCATTCTCTTAGCAAATCATCATTGTTTCCTCCTTCTTCTTGAGATGGGAGAATAGGTTGTTCAGTCTTTTTGTTCAACTTACATGGTTGGTTCTCTTCTTTGTAGATATTTGAATCTTCCACATTTGGTTCCAAATCTATATTATCACTAACAATTCGCTTTTGAGTAGAGATGTTAGTTTCATCAAATGCCACATGTATAGATTCTTTCACAACAATAATTCTTTTATTAAAAACACGATAAGCTTTGCTAGTTAAGGAATAGCCAAGAAAAATTGCTTCATCAGATTTTGAATCAAATTTATCTAAGTTATCCTTACCATTATTATGCACAAAACATTTACAACCAAAAACATACAAGTGACTAATGTTGGACTTTCTATCATACCAAAGTTCATAAGGAGTCTTTTTGGGAATAGGTCTAATTAATACAAGATTTAAAATATAGCATGTGGTGTGAACGGCTTCGGCCCAAAAATATTTAGGAAGATTATTTTCGCAAAGCATTGTTCTACTCATCTCTTCTAAAGTTCTATTCTTCCTTTCTACTATGGTCGGTTCGAATATTAGTAATAAGAAAACCTTTTTCATTTTGAATTCTACGACAGAGTTTTGTGAAAGAAGAAAAGATTTAATCTTTGTGTGCCAAAAACATAACCCATGTAAATCTTGAATAATCATCAACAATAACAAGACAATAACGTTTACCACCTAGACTAGATGTCCTTGAGGGACTAAATAAATCCATATGCAATAGTTGTGAATGTCTAGTTGTGAAAATATGAGATTTTGATTTAAATGATGTTTTAGTTTGTTTTCCTTGTTGACAAGCACTACAAATATGATCTTTTTCAAATTTAATTTTTGGAAGTCCAATGACCAAATCCTTTCTCAAAAGTTTAGCAATTAAATCCATATAAGCATGACCAAGTCTTCTATACCATAAGCAACTATTTTCATTATTAACATATAAACATTTAACATCACTAACATAGAGATCATTAAGATGAAAAACATAAACATTATCATGGCGATTACCAACGAATAAAGTTTTATGATCATTTTTGCTTTCAATTGTGCAATGTGATATATCAAAAATAACTCAATTACTTTTATCACATAATTGACTAATACTAAGTAGGTTATGCTTAAGTCCATCAACAAGTAAAACATTTTCAATAGAAGGGTTAGAAGAAATACCGATGCTACCAATACCGATGATTTTTCCTTTTTTGTTGTCTCCAAAAGTAACAAATCCTCCATCTTTCGATGATAGTTTAGTAAAGAATGATTTATCTCCTATCATATGTCTAGAACATCCACTATCAAGGTACCATTTCTCTTATTTAGCTTTGGACTTAAAGCAAACCTATAAGATGACAATCAAGTATTGGTTTTTGGTACCCATAGTTTCTTGAGTCCTTTTTGGTTAGTTTTGTTAGATCCTTTAACAATCCAAATCTTTTTAATTCCCATGTTTATATTATTTTTGAATGGACAAGAAGATATATAATGGCATTTCTTTTTACAATAATGACAAGTAATATGAGGGTGAGTCATGAGAGGTGCCTTTTCAAAAATTGTATTGAGATTCTTTTGTTTCTTAATAGGGTCATATCCAATACCCGTTTTACCAAAAACACATTTTGATTTCCAAGAAGCATGTTGAGATTATCTCTACCTTTTACAAAATTTTCAAGTGTTTTTGTTAAATCATAAACATTATTTTTTAAAACAGTTTTCTCATTAGAGATGGTGTCAAAATCATTTTTCAAAATAATTTTTTCTTTCTTTCTTTAATTCTTCTACATTACTAGATAAAGATGCAACAGATTTTTTTAACACATTATTTTTTGCACAAACTTTTCTAAATTCATCTTTTAGTTCATGGAATGCACTTTCAAATTCTTCATAAAGAGTAGTTACCTCATCTTGAGTAGAGTCTTCATCTTCAAGAGCCATGAGACACAAGTTGGCTACTTCATTTTCAATTTCATCACTTGAACTTTCATCTTCACTTTCTCCCTAAGCTGCTACCATGGCCTTCTTGTTTCTTATGTAGTCTTTTCTATGATTTTTCAATTTTGGACAATCCATCTTCATATGTCCAGGATTTTCGCACTCATAGCAGATAATAGGTTCTTTCTTGTTATCTTTGTTGTACTCCTTTTTGAAAGGTCTTCTTTCTCCATAATTGTTTTTCTTGAAGTGCTTTTTGAGATTTCTACTAAACATGGCATAACTTTCGTCCTCACTGGAGTTTTCATTTTCTTTTTCATTTGATGATGCTTTGAATGCAATTCCACTTTTCTTTTTGTTTTCAACATCCTCATGTTCTTTCATGGTGATCTCATGAGTCATAAGGGAACCCATAAGCTCATCCAATCTAAGTGTGATTTTTGGCTTCTATAATGGCGGTGACCTTTGTTTCCCAATTCTTTGGTAAATACCTAAGAATGCATCTTACCAACTCACTGTTAGTATAAATTTTGCCAAGAGATTTCAAAGGGTTTACAATTTCAGTAAATCTAGTAAACATACTTGAAATAGATTCATCAGAGTTCATTTTAAACAATTCATAACTATGAACAAACATATCAATACGAGATTCTTTCACTTGATTTGTTCCTTCATACGTTACCTCTAGTTTGTCCCAAATTTTTTTTGCCGAATCACAACTTGAAATTCTATTATATTCCTTAGAGTCTAATCCACAAACAAGGGTGAGTTTGGCTTTAGCATTGGCTTGCATTAATTTATGATCTCTCTCATCACGTTCATCTTCAGTTTTAGGTACACTGATATTGTCTACTAATTTGGTAGGAATTTTTGGACCTTTGGTGACAATAATCCACATGACATAATTAGTGACTTGTAGGTATGGGGATCATCTTATCCTTTCAATGACTATAGTTGTTTCCATCAAACAATAGTGGCCTATTTGTACCTTGTCCTTCAGCTAAGGTTGCCATGGATCGAAACTCTTAGATAGTTAAATCTAAAACAAGAGTCTAGGCTCTGATACTAATTGTTATCCAAAAGACAACCTAAGAGGGGGGTGAATTAGGTTTTTACAATTAAAATTAATAATACCCTAATAAAAATTATGACTAACACAATAGATAAATATAATTAATGAAATAAAAATAATTAAAATAAGTGTCTTAACAACTATGTCAGTTAATGATTTTAGCACAGTAAAACTGTGAAATATAGCTATGGCAATTTAAAATAAAATAAAGAGATAAGGGAGAGAGAGACAAACAAATTTATAGTGATTCGGCTTCAACTCGGCCTACATCCACTCCTCAAGCTTCACTTGAGATTTTTCACTATCTTCTAGCTTCACAGGGGTGCTAGCAACATCTTTACAAATGAAGCAATCCTCCATGGATTTTACACAGACTTCACAAGCCTAAACCCTTGCAAATCTTAGGTGATTCACAATCACTCTCAAGATTTCAAGAACACAGTGTTTGCAACACTTTTACAAGATGAAATGATATTTTTACTTTCAAAGAAAGCTTACAATAAATATCTCTCAAAGATAGATATATAAAATGAAGTTTTGATTTTTTTGTAAATCTCACATAGGAAATATGTGCTTAAAGCTATAAGGCTTAATGTATAATTTCTGAGAATAGATGTGAGTGATTATAGATCAAAGAATATTTTCAGGTTTTTTTGTAACTTGTTTACATTAGAGGCTTTGGTATATATAATGAAAATTATAACCGTTTATAGCCGTTGTATTCATTTGAATTTATAGTCGTTTATAGCCGTTGTACTTCTATTATTACCAATTTGAATATCTTCCACTCCATCATTACTAATTTGAATATCTTCCACTTGAACCTTTTGGCCTTTTGAACCTTTATAGCCGTTGTACTTTCATCATTACTAATTTGAATATCTTCCACTTGAACCTTTTGAACCTTTTGGCCTGCTGCTGTGCTGGGTTGTTTGAACCTTTGTTTTGGGCTGTTTAAACTCCTGATTTAATCAAATATTAAATACATTGTAATAACATTTAGGATAAATGTTTAGGTGAGAAATAATGGAACAAAATAAATTTTTGTTTATATTTTTCTCTTTCAAATAAATTTTCAAAATAAATTTTGATTATATTTTTCTCTTTCAGATAAATCATCAAAATAAATTTTGATTAAAATATAATTAAATAAATCATCAAAATAAATTTTGAATTCTATTTTTCTCTTTCAAATAAATCAAAACATAATTAAATAAATCATCAAAATAAATAAGTCTAATAGTAGTTTATTTCAAATGAAACAAATCTAAGCAATATATTTTGATAAAACAGTTAAAACCGCGATTAAACTAGGGAATCAGTCAAACCAAAAATGATTCTACTTAATCTGCTAAGTCAAAAGACCAACAATTTTACAACAAAATTAATTAATTAAAACTTTTAAAATTTAAACCATCTTAGACTGAAACATGCACAATACTACAATATTAAATGAGAATATAAGATTCACTTTATATAAGTGAAACAACTCATTTTTTCTGTGGGATTATAATTATTTTAAAATTAAATATTATGAGAGTTTCAAAATCTCATACAAAATTATTTTTAAAATCAAAATCTCTATGTGAGATTGTAAAATAAAAGTTAAATGGAAGCTAGAATTTTTTTAATTGTTTAAAATTAAGAAAATAAAAAATATATATTTGTATGAGATATTGATCATAGGGTTTCTCATTAAAAATCTCCTTTTGCTTATATAAATTGGAGTATAAGATTCATTTTTTTTTTCTTTTCTTCCCGGTTTGAGATTGTAAAATAAAATTTAAATGAAAGTTAGTCAATGTTGATTTTCTTAATTGTTTAAAAATTAAAAAAATTCAATAATTTATATAAATGGAAGTATAAGATTCATTTTATGTAAATGAAATAATTCACTTTTTTTTTTTCTCGATGTGGGATTGTAAAATAAAAAATAAATAGAAGCTAACCAATGTGGATTTTCTTAATTGTTTAAAATTAAGAAAATTAAATAACTTATATAAATGGGAGCATAAGATTCACTTTATGTAAATGAAATAATTCACTTTTTTATTTTTTTTCCCTGATGTAGGATTGTATTGTAAATAAAAGGTAAATGGAAGTTAGCTAATGAAAATTTTCTTAATTGTTAATTTTGAAACGAGTGTTTGGAACTTCTAGAAGGATTCTTCTTCAAAACCCCTTTATAAGATTTATTTTATATAAGTGAAACAACTTATTTCTTGATGTGGGATTGTAAAATAAAAATTAACAATTGTTTGAGAGAGAAATTTATTTCTAATCAAGTAATCACAGTTCTTTAGTTTATTTTGAATCAAACAAATCTAACTAATATATTTTTGTAAAACTGCTAAAATCACGGTTAAACCAGCAAATCATTCAAACAAAAAATAATTTAGCTTAATCAGTTAGGTCAAAAGACCAACCAGCTTACACAAAAATTAATTAATTAAAAATTTTAAATTTTATTTTATTAAAATTTAAACTGTTACTAAATATGGAAAGCAATTATTAATTTATATTTAAAATTGACACAATATAAATTTAAAATTATAATAATCTATCCCATGATTTATAAGTTTTAAATACAAATATAAAATTATCATAATTGTCTCATAATTTTTGTATTAATGAGTAGTAAGAGTGACATTGGGATTATCAATATATCTATATATTTTAAAAAAGAATACTTTAAGAAGAGATATTATGAGAGTTTCAAAACCCTATACAAAATTATTTTTAAAATCAAAATCTCTATGTAGGATTGTAAAATAAAAATTAAATGGAAGCTAGACAATGGAGATTTTCTTAATTGTTTAAAATTAAGAAAAAAAAAAAAATTAGTATGATATATTAATTATAAGGCTTCTCACTAAAAATCTCATTTTGTTTATATAAATGGGAGTATAAGATCCATTTTATATAAGTGAAACCATTCACTGTTTTTTTTTTTCTTTTCCGATGTAAGATTGTAAAATAAAAGGTAAATAAAAGCTAACTGATGAGAATTTTCTTAATTGTTTAAATGAGAATTTTCTTAATTGTTTAAATGAGAATATAAGATTTATTTTATGTAAGTGAAATAATTCAATTTTTTTTTCCGATATAAGATTGTAAAATAAAAAATAAATAGAAATTAACTAGTGGTTTTTTTTTTAATTATTTAAAATTTAAAAAATTCAAGAATTTTAAAATGAAAATTTAGAGCTCAAGTTTCTCTCTAAAAATCACATTCTCCTTATATATATAAACCAGCTATTTTTTAGTTTGCGTGAACCATCATTCCTTACTTATTCAAAAAAAAAAAAAAAAAAAATTGTTTGACTTTAAACAACAATGTACAATTCTTTTTTTAACTTGTAGCTCTTACCACGCTATATATCTACCATCAATGATACGAATCTTGTTTCAAAATTTTCAATTTGCTTCATTTATTTATTAGGTCATGATTGAGACCCCCTTAAAACTCTCACCCCCACTAACCCCACACACACGTGGAGGTTGGGGATTGGGAGAAAAGAAAAAAAAATAAAAAATTAACCAATCAAAAGCAAAAGGTGTCATGGGGGTGACCCCCAAATGGGGTCCAAATCTTTGTTGTTATTTATTTTGTTCGTTTTCATTTGATTGTCAAGGTCAAGCTAACTTCCAAAACGCACATTAAAAGCCATTTCAAACTTGTATACTTTTGTAATAATAGATAAGGGTTACATTATAAATATACTCTTGAAATTTATTTAAAGTATAAATTGTTTCTTATAGTTTCAAAATTACAAATACTCTATTATTAGAATTTTTTATTTAACAGAATTAACTAAAAAAAATAGAATTCATAATTGCTCAATACAATAATAAAACTATCTAAATTATTAATTAAAACATATTTCTAATATCATTAAAAACTATTAATTGATTTCATGATTTATTAATAAAAGGGACAATTTGTTACGAAATTAGAAATCTCAAGGGGTGGAATGTAATTTCCAAAACCACAGAGAGTGATTCGTATTTTAATCACATCTCAAGGAGTATACTTGTAATTTACCCATAGATAAGAGAAAGGGAAAAAAAAAATAATTTGCATCGTATAATATGTAAAACTCAAACTCAAGTATTATATTTGTTGAAGAAGTACATTATCTATTAAGGTATCGTTTGGCAACATCACTTTTTAGCTTAAAAATTAAAAAGTCACTAAAAAAATTAAAAAGCCAAAACCTATACCAAAAAGTTAAAGATTCTATTTTTTCTTTACTTTTTGCATATCTTTTCGTAAAAAACTAAAAAGTCATTCTAAACATACTAGTTTTTTTTACATCATATTTTAGCAAAAATGTCAAAAAAATACTAAAAAATTCTGTTCTCAAACGAGGCATGTCACGCCCTCAAAATAAAGAGGATAATCCAACCCAAGAGATTCATAAATATAATAGGAAATGTATTACTTTCATCCATTAAAGTTTATGTTACAAAAGAAATTACATGCATTATACTTTCACAAATATTCATTCTGAAACTACAGCATGTAACACTAACTAATTACAACAAAATAAACGTCCTACAGGCTTACATGTTTCCAAGATATTACTTGGTTATAACAAAAGAGTCCTAAACTCTATACATATAAAGCCCTCGGCTTGAATAAACATTTAACACAATGCAAAATAACAAAAATGGAGCCTTCAGTCCCAAATCCTCCCAAGCTATGTTCTTGGAGGTGGCATGTCACCTGTACTTGAAAATAGTTTCCCAAGTAGGGTGAGTCAAAATCCAGTAGAGATATGTTAAAACAATATATGAGATTTAACTAAGATATGAGCATAAGATAAATATTCAATATTCATAACCAACACAAATCCTTTCCAAGACCATTCAAAATAGATAACCATACCTCAATCTATTTCCATTTATCCATTTCGGGTTAATTTATTAACCAAATTCATTATTATCCAGTCAACCAAAATGAGATTACACCCAATGGTTCACAATTCAATACATTCATTAATCCAACATTTCTATTTTCTTGCCATTTTACGGAATTCACATCCGAGGGAATCGGCATCCATATATATATAAGATTTCAGGACTTTCATCCTGAACACTCCGGCCAACTTAGTTTTCAATGGAGTCCATTTCCTACATTCTCCCAAACAATGATGCATATACAATGTATTTAAAAGCGTTGTCATATACAATGACTAATCAAGTCACATATTGTCATGACCCGAACCCGCCCCTATGGGTTAAGGACATAACCGACCAGTAATCCTAAGATTACCTACGGCCTCAAACCAAAACAGACGTAACTCGTCAGAGTATAGGGGCCAACTGAAGCAAAAATTTTAAACTTTGTCCATAGAGCCGTGCTTATATGCACATCAAAACAAACCATACATATGCACGTTAATAACTCACAACAAAAACATAGTACCAAAAAGTTCTGCACAACAGGATCATTCGAGTCTGAGTCAACCCATCTCAACTATATACAGATATACACAAAGTCCTCGCCCACATGACAAAATATAATACATAACAAAATGGCAAAGACGGGTCTCGTATGTGAGACACAAGGGCTGACTCTCCAAAATCTTTGTTGTTCCTGACAGACTTCATTGGGGCTGGGTTTGGACTTCTCTTGGCTCACCTACAAATACATGAAGGAGCGTGAGCGATAGCTCAGTGAATAATATCAAATACAGAAGTTATACAAACGATATGTAGAACAACATGCTCCAAACGGCCTTGGGCCCAATTCATATTTCTATTTAACATATACATAATTTAGGTCAAGTGACTGTGGTTCCAAACATACTGGCCTTTGGCCCATTTATCTTTCCATAACAAACTGGCCCTTGGCCCATTCAGACTTTCGTTCATGTCAAAACGGCCTCTGACCCATTCATTCATGTCAAAATGGCCTCTGGCCCATTCATTCTATTATTTAGATCGAACTGTTATTCTTGTCAAACTATTACTTATATCAAACTATCATTCGTGTCAAACTATTATTTATGTCAAACTATCACTCGTGTCAAACTGGCCTTTGGCCCATTCAGACTTTCATTCATGACAGAACGGCCTCTGGCCCATTTATTCATGTCAAAACGGCCTTTGGCCCATTCATTTGTGTCAAAACGGCCTTCGGCCCACTCATTCATGTCAAAACGACCTTCGGTCCATTTATTCATGTCAAAACGACCTGCGGTCCATTCATTTATGTCAAAACGACTTGCGGTCCATTCATTTATGTCAAAACGACATGTGGTCTATTCATTTATGTCAAAACGACCTTCGGTCCATTCATTTATGTCAAAACGACCTGCGGTCCATTCATTTATGTCAAAACGACCTTCGGTCCATTCATTTATGTTAAAACGACCTTCGGTCCATTCATTGATGTCAAAACGTTGTCCACCAATTGAATCGACGAACTTATAAAACTTACATAGAAGTGAGCAATTGGACAACAGTATATTTCAGATATCTTGATAAGATATTACTCACAGTGATCGGTTGGTTGGTTCACCCTAGAGCTCGACCCTACACATTTCACGAATACAAAAGAGTCATTAACAATTCAATCCGTTCCTTATTTCACATATTCCTCTTTAGGCCTTGTTCTTATCTCTTTAACTCATTTACAATGCTTAACACATGCCTAAAAGTGCTTGCAAGTGAAAGAGAACGGAAAACGAAACACTGAATGCGAAAACAAAATTTCAGAAAATAGGGTCCCCGTTCGAGCATGGACCCCACCGCTCGAGCGGACCCTTAAGGCCTGCAAAAGTACTGGTTGCATGAAAAATACGCTCGAGCGTGACATAGGGCGCTCGAGCAGAAGGCCTGTCTACGTAGCTCCCCCGCTCGAGCGTGAACTCACCCGCTCGAGCGAACACCAAGTTTGCAAAAAGTACTGGGAGCACGTTTTTCCCGCTCGAGTGGCCATTACCCCGCTCGAGCGGACATCAAAATTCTGAGTTTCCCAGATTGTGTTCTTGAGCTCAAATTCGACCTTCAAGCTAACATTTCTTGCATGTAATGGCTCAAATCTCAAATATAATTATACTAACATGGTATAAACCCCAAATTACAACCCAATGAAGCTCAATTTCACAAATAAATCACATGCATGCCCCAATCTCCCATCAAACTCATTCTAACATAACAAATTCATGCATTCAAGCTCATATTCTCATGAATTGTACATGCATGTGCTATATAACCCTTCCTCTCAACTTAGATGATGAAAAGGTAATCAAAACATGAGCTTCAACTACAAATTTACAAGGATCATACCCTTTGAGCTCAAACATGCAATATTCAAAGCAATTACACACATGCATGCACATATGGGTCTTCATTACAACAAATTCAACTCAATTTCCTTATGATCAAACTAATCCATGTTCTTGACCCTCTTTCAAACTTGAATTCACAAGATGATAACTAAAATACATGAATTACTCACCAAGGAGCTTAATCTTCCAAACTCTAGTCAATTCTTGGACTTAACCTTCAAGATTTCCAAGCCTTGAGCCAAACTACACAATTCTCTCCCTCTCTCTCTCTCTAAGGCCGACCCTCTCCTTTCTCTCTTGAGTTAGCATCAGCCAAAATGACATAAGGGAGAGGGATTGATTATAATGAGACCCCTTTTTAGCCCCACTCAACACATTATTTCATTATAAAATATTTGGGCACTTAATTCATTAATTTAATCGATTTAATCTGACCCGAATCAATTTTCAATTAAATTTCACCGTAGGCTCTAAAAATTACGCCAATCACAATGGCGCAATCAATTTCGGGTTCTGTGGCCGATAAGGCCTTTAATTTAATTTCCAAAGCAGATAATCAAATAGATATTCCTACGGTGAATAGATAGAAATCCAAAACCACATATATCTATACAAATGGCACTCAAAATCACATCAAAACACATAATCACATTCGTATTAAGGACCAATTAGCATACTACAGAACAGGGGTATCACACATATTCAGTAGTTTAATCAAACCGTCATATTCAATGACATAATTCAAATGATTAGTTTCAATTTACCTAATCCTCATGCAGTTTCTACAACAATCATAGCTATCCTTCACCGACAGCCCAAAATAGATATTTCTAAACAAATATACAATCCATCAAACATATAATTTATCAAATTTTCATAGGTGAGTGATTTAACAAATCCAACTACACCATTCAATTATACACCCTTTCAATTTCATATTTCCCACATCAATTTCATTATTTATTCAAAATAGTTCTTTAACACAAATTAGGGCAAAACCTTTCCATTTTTCCCAATATTATCCCCAAGGCCCAATCTCACCATTTGTTCTCATATAACATCATAATCAAGTCCTCACCTATATATATGGAGCCAAATATAGAAAACCCCTCTTTCAAAATTCAAATTCAAACCCTAACATCCCCCAAAACCTCCCAACTCTACCATTTATACAAAACGACCAATACCTAGGTTAAAAACCATAACAAAGATTAGAATATCCCTACATCAACGTTAGGAGAGCAAAGGAGAAGATGGAGACACTCCAAACAAGTCGACACCACGATCTATTCGAATCAACACGGAGCCCTTAAGGTGCTCTACCTTTTTAGCAAAGGAGCTAGGATTGAGAGACCCCCAAATCAAGATGTATTTATAGAGAGAGAGAGAGAGTCGGATTAGGGTTCTTAGGGAAAAAGAAGATCAAAAGTGATATAAAATCACCTTGCTACGAACTGATATACGCGACCTTCGCTCGAGCGAAGGAGTTGTCGCTCGAGCGACCGGACACAACAAGTGACCTCGTTCGAGCGCAAGAAGCGTCGCTCGAGCATAAAATGCAAAGCTTCAGAAGTTTTACAGACGCACACGCTCGCTCGAGCGCAAGAAGTCTCACTCGAGCGAAGCACATCACCCTCCCAGAAATTTTGCGTCTGGCAAAGAAACCTGAGGACTCTCAATTCTCGCCTGAGCGAAGAAGCAAATTACAAAAAGCTCGCTCGACACTCTAAACCAACTGACAACCAACCTGTTCCAAACTTGCCCAACAAGTTCTAAAACTCAAATACAAAGGGTCAAAGGGGAAAAACAAGACATGGATACAATATTCAATCATGGAACCCGAGGTCGGAACACAATAAAGGTCGGGGAAAAATCGGGATCGCTATAACCTCCCATCCTTAAAGAATTTCGTTCCCGAAATTTTAGTACAAGTTCCAAAACCAAGATTATCCAATTTTCAAAATGATTACAATTCAACTCTCATCATCATGACCCACCCACCAGCCATTCAATCCCTTCACAAGAGGACAATTCCACAATGTTTAATTCAACATGTTTACCAATATGCATTTTCCGAAATTTAACAAATTTCAATACGTATATTCCATATCTCCAAAACATATTCAATATTTATGATATATTTGCACTTTCAACTAAAACAATATATACGATGCTCAAATCAACTTTGCATTTCCGAAACATATTCAACATTTACAATGCTTTCATAATCTAAAACATATACAATGTTCTCATAGTTCATAAGTAAAACTAAAATCTCAACATACACTCAAACATCAAAAAATAAGTCCGGATATTTCTCTCAGACTTCCAATTCACGCTCCCAAGTTGCTTCTTCAACCCCGTGATGTTTCCACAATACTTTGACCAAGGGAATTGTCTTGCCTCACAAGACTTGGTGCCGTCTATCCAAGACTCTTACCGGTCTCTCCTCATACGAGACATCCTCATCTACCTATAAGTCGGTCCAATCCAACACATATGATAGATCCGGCTCATATTTCCAAAGCATACTAATATGAAACACGTCATGTACTCTAGAAAGTTGTGGCAGTAATGCCAAACGATAGGCAACCTCCCCAATCTGCTCAAGGATCTCAAAAAGGCCAATACACTAAGGGGATAACTTCATGTTCTTTCCAAATCTCATCAATCCCCACCTAGGTGATATCTTTAAAAAGACATGGTCACCTACCTCGAATGACAAAGGTCTCCTCTTATAGTCGGCATAACTCTTTTGGCGACTCTGGGCTGTAACCAACCTCTTATGGATAAGTGCCACTTTCTCCGTCGTTTCTCGAACCAACTTTGGACCCAACAAAGGTGCATCACCCACCTTGGCCCAACACACTGGAGATCTACACAGTATAGAACCCCACCAAGTCAAGTTAAGGGGCTAAGTTATTAATCCCGAGTGTATAATTTAGTGTGTGTTCGTTCTGCAACTGTGTAGGGTTGGCATCCAAGGACGCTGATTAGCCTGCCTAGAGCCCAATAATCTATGAGTAGCAATGTTGTAAAGATACGTTCAATTATAATTATTTTCTGAATGATCGACTGTACTACTTCCTGAAGTGACATTGTTTACTGAATGAATGTTTCTCCTATTTTATAAACTGTACTCGTGGCATCCACAGCAACGTACTGTTACTGTTACTGTACCGTTACTGTACTGTTACTGCTACTATTACAGAGATCTCTGTCAGTTCCAATGTTGGGAACTACTACCGTTTACTGTTTTGATGGCCATCAACTGACTGCTCGGTCTATTAAGACCTACTGTACTGTCTTGCTATTGGATGTACCACGTATGACTGCTATGATTTTTAATTGACTGATATGGCATGAAATATGAGCCACTAATTGATAACTGATCTACTGATGCAAACGACTGTTTTAATTACTGAAAGGACATTTATTCTTAACCCTTTTACACAGTTGTTATTCACTGGACTTTAGCTCACAGTTTATATATGTATGTAGGTGGCCAGGCACCGGACCGAAGCTAGAAACATCAAGTTAAGCTCATGTTTTGTCAAGCCAACCCTTGTGCCTCACTTCGAGGTTCCGAGCCCGCTTAAGCCAAGGCTGTTTTGGGGTGTTCCAGATTCACCATTTTGTCTTTGTTATGTAATGAATGTTTAAGACTTCTGACTGTACAGTTATGGTAAAGGGATTGGATCCCTAACCTGTATGTTATGTGTATCCGATATGTATATATTGTTATGGTTATGAATGTGGACTAGTCCATATAAGTCTTTTTCCATTCAGATTTTCACAGCTCATTGGACATCTTTTGTTTACTCTTTGGCTTCCGCCAACCCCTTACTCTGTACTATCGTCATTACTGTTAAGTAGGCCTTTGGTAATCACGGATTACTAGCCGGTTACGATGCTAAACGCATAGAGGCGGGTTTGGGTCGTGACAGAGTGGTATCAGAGTATGAGTTATACCGCACACACGTGTCCAAATGAGCTATAGGATGTCCTAGAAAAGTAATTAGGGCATTGCATGAGCATAAGAAAGTGTGTGTGGCCATGATATGAATATATGTGCTAATGTGTTAATGTGCTTAAGTAAGCAATTTCCTATTATTATTACTGTATTGCATATAGTGAAATGGAGAATGCAAGAAATGCCGATGAATCTGAATCATCTAGGGTAAGAATGACCAGGTTGGAAAGAATGGTTGAACTGTTGATTGAGGCTCTAAGGCAACAACCGAACCAACAGCCCCCACCTCCTCCAGTACAGCCAGAACCGAATATAAATGATGATGTAATTGCTTTGACACAGAAGTTCAACAAAATGAAGCCACCAACATTCCAAGGAGGCCTTGAGCCACTAAAGGCTGAAGCGTGGGTTTTAGAAACCGAGAAGTTGTTTGAAGTGTTTTCGTGTTCTGAGGTTCACAAAGTGTTACTGGCTACGTTTACTTTACAAGAAGAAGCTAGACGGTGGTGGATGCTTATTCGTGATACTAATAATGCTATGACTTTGGCTCAGTTTAAAGAGGCCTTTTATGAGAAATATTTTCCCCAGTGTGTGCGAGACCGCAAGGTGACTGAATTTGAACAATTGAAGCAAAGTATCATGTCAGTAGCCGAATATGAATCTAAGTTCACTGAACTCGTCCGATATGCACCACACATGGTTGATACTGATTATAAAAAGGCCAGAAAGTTTGAAGGTGGGCTTAATGTAGAGATACTTGATCGAATCAACGTCTTGAAACTGCTCAAATATGTGGATGTTCTTGACCGAGTAATTATGGCCGAGGCAAATGTCACTGCGTTGCAACAGAATAAGACACTGGTGACCGAATGGCGGGGTAAGAGGCGAGGCTTCAATTTCAAAAAGGGTTGAAATAACTCATTAAATAAAAAGCAAAACACAAGGTCAACAAGCAGCTCTAGTAAGGGAAATAGTTCCATACCACCCTGCTCCGAATGTGGCAAAAGACATAAGGGGGTTTGATACAAAATTTCTGGGGCATGTTACAAGTGTGGCAAGGTGGGCCACACGGTCAAAGATTGCCCTTCCACGTCTCAAGGCAATAGTAAGGCTGCAGCTAGTGCTGCAGCATCAACTGTTACACCAAAACCCAATCCCAAAGCTACCGGAAATGAGCCTTTAAGGCAAGACCGGGTGTTTGCACTTGTACCGGGAGATGTGCAGAACACCGAGACAGTTGTGTCAGGTACACTCTCAATTTGTGCTCAAAATGCTTATATTCTGATTGATTCGGGGTCTACACATTCGTTTGTTTCGCATGTTTTTTCATGAAAACTAAATAGACCACTGGAATCCATGAACTATTTGTTAGCTGTATTTTCACCTGCTGGGGGATCCATGACTTGTGCTTACGTGTATCCTGCATGTGAGATTACTATTGGGGATGTACTTCTGTATGTTGATTTACTGCCTTTGAATATTGATCACCTCGATGTAATTTTGGGAATGGACTGGGTAACAAAATATCATGCTTCCATAGACTGTGTAACGAAATAAGTTATTTTTCGTCCACTCGGATTACCTGAATTTGTATTTAACGGAGTCGGTGTAGCACCTCCCCCATATCTGATTTCGTCCATGAAAGCATTCAAATTAATTAAAAAGGGGTGTAAAGGGTATTTATGTTGCATATTGACTGTACCTACTGATACTAAAGCTAATGTGGACAGTATTCCTATAGTCAGAGAATTCCCAGATGTTTTTCCAGATGATTTGCCAGGGGATTTGATTGATAGGGAGATTGAGTTCGCCATTGAGGTGTTATCGGATACACAGCCAATTTCCAAAGCTCCGTATAGAATGGCACCTACTGAATTGAAAGAATTGAAAATACAGTTGCAAGAATTGTTGGATAAGAAGTTTATCAGGCCCAGTACTTCACCGTGGGGCGCGCCAGTTTTATTTATGAAAAAGAAGGATGGCTCATTAAGGCTTTGCATTGACTACCGTGAATTGAACAATGTGACAGTGAAAAACAAATACCCATTGCCTCGTATTGATGATTTATTTGACCAATTGCAAGGTGCTCAAGTTTTCTCCAAAATTGACCTTAGATCCGGATATCACCAGTTGAAAGTAAGAGCAGAGGACATTGAAAAGACTGCCTTCCGAACGAGGTACGGACATTATGAATTTCTTGTTATGCCTTCCGGAGTTACTAATGCACCTGCTGCATTTGTGGATCTTATGAACAAAATTTTCAAACCATTCCTCGATGAATTTGTGGTCGTTTTTATAGATGACATTTTGATTTATTCCAAGAGTAAGGAGGAACATGAACATCATTTGAGAATTACTTTACAGACCCTAAGAGAACAGAAACTGTATGCAAAACTAACAAAGTGTGAATTCTGGCTTGATAACGTCATGTGTTTTGGGGCATGTGATTAGTAAGAATGGCATTTCAGTTGACCCACAGAAAGTTGAAGCAGTGGTGAATTGGCCTAGACCGACTAATGTTACTGAAGTTCAGAATTCTTGGGTTTAGTTGGGTACTACAGGAGGTTTGTGAAAGATTTTTCCAAAATTGCTCTACCATTGACTCAGTTGACCCAAAAGGGAATATCATTTGAATGGACCAACCAGAGGGAATCAACTTTCCAAGAATTGAAGACTCGACTTGTGACTGCACCAATTCTTACCTTACCCTCAGGTACGGATGGATTTACTATTTTTAGTGATGCTTCTTATAAGGGTTTGGGATGTGTGTTAATGCAGAATGGTAAAGTTATTGCGTATGCTTCCTGACAATTGAGGCCATATGAGAAGAATTACCCAACTCATAATTTAGAACTTGCTGCAATAGTGTTTGTATTGAAAATTTGGCGCTACTACTTATATGGGGCAACATGTGACGTGTACACAGATCACAAGAGTTTGAAATATTTCTTTACACAGAAAGAGTTGAACATGAGACAGCAGAGATGGTTAGAACTGATAAAAGACTATGACTTGCAAATTTTGTACCATCCGGGGAAAGCTAACACCTTTGCTGATGCACTGAGTCGAAAATCAATCGGAAATTTAGCCTGTTTACTCACCGGACAGAAAGAATTGCTATGTGATCTTGAGAAATTTGAAGTTGAGACTGTTTTACGAGAACAAAGTGGGACATTGGCTGTTATTTCTGCTCAATCGGCACTTATTGAGGAGATTAAAGAGAAACAACACCAAGATGACTTTTTGAAAAAGGTCATTGATGAACGGGAATCCAAACCAAGGCCGGACTTTAAATTTGAAAATAATGTATTGAAATTTCAGGGAAGGTTGTGTGTACCAAATGATCCTGAATCGAAAAAGCGAGTTTTGTAGAAAGGCCACAATTCAAAACTTTCCATCCATCCAGGAAATACAAAAATGTACCAAGACTTGACACTTAATTTCTGGTGGCCGGGAATGAAGAAAGAAATTGCCAAGTTTGGGTCAAAATGCTTACATTGCCAACAAGTCAAAGCTGAACATCAACGACCTGCAGGTCTGCTTCAGCCTTTGCCAATACCGGAGTGGAAATGGGAACATATCACCATGGATTTCATTGTTGGATTGCCTCGCTCCAGTAAAGGTATGGATTCAATTTGGGTTATTGTTGATCGATTGACTAAATCTGCTCACTTCTTACCTGTTAAAACAATTTATAATGCAGATAAATTGGCTACAATTTATATTGATGAGATTGTCAGATTGCATGGAGTGCCTGTGTCTATTGTTTCCGATAGGGACTCGAAGTTTACATCGAGATTCTGGCAAAGTCTGCAAACGGCACTGGGTACCGAATTGAGACTGAGTAGTACATACCATCTTCAGACAGATGGCCAATCAGAAAGAACCATCCAGACCCTGGAAGACTTACTGTGTATGTGTGTTCTTGATTTCCAAGGAAATTGGGAAAGCCATTTACCTTTAGCCGAATTCACCTACAACAACAGTTTTCATTCAAGTATCGGTATGGCGCCTTTCGAGGTTTTATATGGCAGAAAATGTCGATCTCTTATTTGCTGAGCAGAAGTTGGAGATGGGCCTTTACTTGGGCCCGAGATTGTACACGAAACCACAGAAAAGGTGAAACTGATTCAACAAAGGTTGAAAACCGCACAAAGCCGACAGAAAAGTTATGCAAATGTCCGAAGGCGAGACAGGGAATATGAAGTGGGTGATCATGTTTTTGTTAAAGTGACACCAATGAAAGGACAGACTCGTTTTGGGGCTAAGGGTAAGCTAGCACCAAGATATGTTGGGCCGTATGAAATCATTGAAAAGATTAATCCAGTGGCGTACCAAGTAACGCTTCCTCCTGAAATGGAGCATATTCATAATGTCTTCCATATTTCAATGTTGAGGGATTATCTTCGGGACCCCTTCCATGTTATTTAGCCTACCCGTGTGGTGTTAAGTGATGATTACACTTATGAAGAACGGCCTAATCAGATTGTAAACCGACGAATCAAGAAGTTGAGAAATAAGGAAATCCCGTCAGTGAAAGTGGATTGGCAAAACCATGGTGGTATTTATGCCACTTGGGAAAGGGAAGACGATATGATGAAAAGATATCCTAAATTGTTCCCTCTGGATTCAGTGTTCTTCCAAAATGAAGGTAATTCGAGTTTGGAGGACCAAACTCTTTCTAAAGAGGGAAGACTGTGACAGCCCTCACCTCTGATTAGCGTTAAATTGTGATTAAGCATGATAAGTAATTGGTTAGACGAAATCCTAAATTGATTACATGAGTGTGTCGTTTTAAATGCATTTCTATTTGTTTGTTACTAAATGATCTGTTCATATTTCAATTTCGAACTGCGAATTGAAAGCCTTATCGGCGACCGATTCAGAAATTGTTTAGTGTTATATGTTAATTAGGAATTATATGATTTTATGGTAGGTTTAATTAAAATTCAATTTGGAATGATTAAATTAGAATAAATAATGTTAGATTAATTGAATATAGGTTATTTACACAATTGCCACTAAGTGGATTAATTCAAGGCCAATTCTTCTCACACTTTACACATGTTTGACACACCATTCTTCATCCACCTTCTTGACAAAAACGTGAGGGAGAGAGAGAGTTGGAAGGAAAATTGATTCAACAAGAGTTTAGCTTGAAATTTAGAAGAATTTGAAGGAGACTTGAGGAATTAGGCTTCTACATTTGGAATTCAAGACTTAAGGTAGGAAATTCATTCCCTAATTATGAATTTAAGTTGTTACATGTATGGTTCATGGGAAAATTGATGATTAGAGTCAAGAATTAGCTTAAAGTGTTGATTTGAGAGTCCATTCATACATGCATGTCCATATCAAGGAGTTTTGAAGTTGTTTTGCATGAAATTCTTCCATGCATGTCTAGATTATAGTTGTAATCCAAGAATTCATCATGTTTTTGGAAAGAATGGCTCATTTGATCATGTATTAGAAGCTTTGAATTCAAATAAACACATGCATGGCATATTTACATCATGTTCTTGAATTTTGGGTTGAAATTGTGTTCAATTGACATACTTTTGGGCTTTGATTTTATAAAATGATCTTCAAAACATGTTGTATTATGAGTTTCTAAGTGTTTTCCGGAAAATTGGCCCAAAAGGATGAGTTTTGGCATGTTTGATTCTTGGTTTGAGCTTTGGAAGCAAATCTGGAAAACCCAGATTTTGACTTCCACGCTCGAGCGACCACTTTTGTGTTCAGAGCTCCGCTCGAGCGACGGAATGCTGGTTCGAGCGTAGATTGCTAGCTTTCAGGTTTTTGCATGTGCAGACGCACGCTCGAGTGATGAGACCTACGCTCGAGCGAAGAACTGTGTCTCACGCTCGAGCGAGCATCGAGCGGAGAATTTCAGCAACCATTACTTTTTGCATTTTTACAGACCGCTCGAGCGGGGGAGTCTACGCTCGAGCAACCTCTCTGTTTTGGTAAGCTCGCTCGAGCGAAGAACGCCACGCTCGAGTGAGACCCATGTTTTCAGCAAATTTTGAAAAGTGTTGTTAAGTATATTTTTGCATCCTCATTCCATCCTTGGCATTCCTAGGCCATGTTTAAGGCATCTTAATGAGGATAATGTTATAGAACCCCACCAAGTCAAGTTAAGGGGCTAAGTTATTAATCCCGAGTGTGTAATCTAGTGTGTGTTCGTTCTGCAACTGTGTAGGGTTGGCACCCGAGGACGCTGATTAGCCTGCCTATAGCCCAGTAATTTGTGAGTAGCAATGTTGTAAAGATACGTTCAATTATAATTATTTTCTGAATGATCGACTGTACTGCTTCCTGAAGTGACATTGTTTATTGAATGAATGTTTGTCCTATTTTATAAACTGTACTCGTGGCATCCATAGCAACTTACTGTTACTGTTACTGTTACTGCTACTGTACCGTTACTGTACTGTTACTGCTACTGTTACAGAGATCTCTGTCAGTTCCAATGTTGGGAACTACTACCGTTTACTGTTTTGATGGCCATCAACTGACTGCTCGGTTTATTGAGACCTACTGTACTGTCTTGTTATTGGATGTACCACGTATGACTGCTATGATTTTTAATTGACTGATATGGCATGAAATATGAGCCACTGATTGATAACTGACCTACTGATGCAAACGACTGTTTTAATTACTGAAAGGACATTCATTCTTAACCCCTTTACACAATTGTTATTTACTGGACTTTAGCTCACAGTTTATATATGTATGTAGGTGGCCAAGCACTGGACCGAAGCTAGAAGCGTCAAGTTAAGCTCATGTTTTGTCAAGCCAACCCTTGTGCCTCACTTCGAGGTTCCGAGTCTGCTCAAGCCAAGGTTGTTTTAGGGTGTTCCAGATTTACTCTTTTGTCTCTGTTATGTAATGAATGTTTAAGACTTCTAACTGTACAGTTATGGTAAAGGGATTAGATCCCTAACCTGTATGTTATGTGTATCCGATATGTATGTACGGTTATGGTTATGAATGTGGACTAGTCCATATAAGTCTTTTTCTATTCAGATTTTCACAGCTCATTGGACATCTTTTATTTACTGTTTAGCTTCCGCCAGCCCCTTACTCTGTACTATTGTCATTACTGTTAAGCAGGCCTTTAGTAATCACGGATTACTGGCTGGTTACGATGCTAAACCCATAGGGGTGGGTTTGGGTCGTGACAAGTGGCTCCTTAGGATCACCCAGAAACTCATCAGGATTCGATCGAAAGAATTCCCTCTTCAGAAAAGATGGCCCTATTTCAGCTACATGGGCCTGGACTTGATTCTCAGCCCTGAGAATGTCCATGGATTCCCTCAATGCCTTGGCCATTTCATGGGCTAAGGCACCCATGGCCTGTTGTCCCACTGGTTTGGCCACATTGGCCTGACGAACTCCTTCCTCTTGCGTCGGAATTTCATCCGGTATAGGTATCTCATGTCTTCTAGGCCTACCACGCCTACCACTACAGCCTCGTCCTGACATCCCAATAAAGGTAACGATAGACATTAGCACATTTACAAATGTGCCGGAACTAATTCACCCACGTCCTAATACGATGGACAACTGTAATTTACTCCACATAATCACATAAACACATATGAATTTCATTTCTGGATAATGACCGTACCGTGGCGTCGCTAGAGTTCCAGTTAGAAATGGCAGTGATCAAGTGCCTTTCCAATAAGACTCCCAGAAACCCATGGACCCAATCAACATCCTAGAAATTAAATTCTATACCCATATAATCACATAAGTATATTATCATATAAGCACATAACATCATACTTAAGTCTCTAACAAGCAAGAGAAACCTATTGTGGTACTAACCACTTCCCACGTACCCAAAGTATTCAAACCTGGTACGCTCTGACACCAAGTTGTCACTGATCATGGGTACACCATGTCACCCAATAACTGGACCTATCAGCCTAGCCGGCCATCGACGCCAACGGTACATCGTCACCCCATGGGCGGAGAGTCTTGCTTCGGTGACACAGTCACAAGCGAGAGTTCCCATGTGTGATACGCCTGCACTCAAGTGACAAGCCAACTAGTTCTGATACCAAGTTGTCACGCCCTCAAAATAAAGAGGATAATCCAACCCAAGAGATTCATAAACATAATAGGAAATGTATTACTTTCATCCATCAGAGTTTATGTTACAAAAGAGATTACATGCATTATACTTTCACAAATAGTCATTCTAAAACTACAACATGTAACACTAACTAATTACAACAAAATAAACGCCTTACGAGCGTTTATTTTTCCAAGATATTACTTGGTTATAACAAAAAAGTCATAAGCTCTATACATATAAAGCCCTTGGCTTGAATAAACATTTAACACAATGCAAAATAACAAAAATGGAGCCTTCAGCCCCAAATCCTCCCAAGCTATGTTCTTGGAGGTGGCATGTCACCTGTACTTGAAAATGGTTTCCTAAGTAGGGTGAGCCAAAGTCCAGTAGAGATATGCTAAAATAATATATGAGATTTAACTAAGACATGAGCATCAGATAAATATTCAATATTCATAACCAACACAAATCCTTTCCAAGACTATTCAAAATAGAGAACCATACCTCAATCCATTTCCATTCATCCATTTCGAGTTAATTTATTAACCAAATTCATTATTATCCAGTCAACCAAAATGAGATTACACCCAATGGTTCACAATTCAATACATTCATCAATTCAACACTTCTATTTTCTTGCCATTTTACGGAATTCACATTCGAGGGAATTGGCACCCATATATATATAAGATTTCGGGACTTTCATCCTGGACACTCTGGCCAACTTAGTTTTCAATAGAGTCCATCCCCTATCACTTCCCAAACAATGGAATACATATCCTATCTCCTCTCAATAACAATGATACATATACAATGTATTTAAAAGCGTTGTCATATATAATGACTAACCAAGTCACATATTCAATAGTTTAATCAAACCGTCATATTCAATGACATAATTCAAATGATTAGTTTCAATTCACCTAATTCTCATGCAATTTCTATAACAATCATAGCTATCTTCCACTGATAGCCTAAAACAGATATTTCTAAACAGATATACAATCCATCAAATAGATAATTTATCAAATTTCCATAGGTGAGTGATTTAACAAATCCAACTACACCATTCAATTATACACCCTTTCAATTTCATATTTCCCACATCAATTTCATTATTTATTCAAAATAGTTCTTTAACACAAATTAGGGTAAAACCTTCACATTTTTCCCAATATCATCCCAAGGCCCAATCTCACCATTTATTCTCATATAACATCATAATCAAGTCCTCACCTACATATATGGAGCCAAATATAGAAAACCCCTCTTTCAAAATTCAAACCCAAACCCTAACATCCTCCAAAACCTCCCAACTCCACCATTTATACAAAATGACCAATACCTAGGTTAAAAACCATAACAAAGATTAGAATATCTCCACCTCAACGTTAGAAGAGCAAAAGAGAAGATGGAGACACTCCAAACAAGACGACACCACGATCTATTCGGATCAACACGGAGGCCTCAAGGTGCTCTACGTTTTTAACAAAGGAGCTAGGGTTGAGAGACCCCCAAATCAAGGTGTATTTATAGAGAGAGAGAGAGTTTTAGAAAGAGAGAGAGAGTCGGATTAGGGTTCTTAGGGAAAAAGAAGATCAAAGGTGATATAAAATCACCTTGCTGCGAACTGATATACGCGACCTTCGTTCGAGCGAAGGAGTTGTCGCTTGAGAGATCAGACACAACAAGTGACATCGCTCGAGTGCAAGAAGCATCGCTCGAGCGTAAAATGCAAAGCTTCAAAAGTTTTACAGACGCACATGCTCGCTCGAGCGCAAGAAGCCTTGCTCGAGCGAAGCACTTCACCTTCCTAGAAATTCTGCGTCTGGGAAAGAAACCTGAGGACTCTCAATTCTCGCTCGAGCACAAGAAATCTCGCTCGAGCGAAGAAGCAAATTACAAAAAGCTCCCTCGAGTGCAAGAAGCCTCGCTCGAGCAAAGAAGCCAAAATCTAGGCAACAACACTCTAAACCAACTGACAACCAACCTATTCCAAACTCGCCCAACAAGTTTCAAAACTCAAATACAAAGGGTCAAAAGGGAAAAACAAGACATGGATACAATATTCAATCATGGAACCCGAGGCCGGAACACAATGAAGGTCGGGACAAAACCGGGATCACTATAAGGCCTAAGTCAACTCTTTATCTTATACTAAGTCAATATTAAATAATTTTTAAAATTTTATTCAAAGTTTGCAAATCATTTTTTTTTTTTTTTTGGGGGGTCAAATTGGTAGACAATGAAAATGCTTGAGTATAAATGTTTATAAAAATTAGTAGAACCAGTAAACTGATCAAATTCTAACAGTGATATATCCAATATCTCTTGTTATATATTATTTCAAGACTTGTAGAATTGAATCAAACCAAACTTATTTTTATAGTTGAATTTTACAATTATAAGAACTGGTTTAATTCTTGATTTATTTTAAAACTGAACTAATCATAAACACTCCTACTTATGAGCTTAATCCACTAATTGTGCAATAAAAAGACTAATTGTGAAATAATAAAAGTTTGAGATTTACTTTTATCTTTTATGTGTCAATGAAAAGGACAATTTCAATATTCCAATCCTACCTCTACTAGATGTACTAGATGAATCAATTATGCCACCATGCAACTTTGACACTTTTTTTGACACATGACAGGGGCATGATGCCAAGTGTGCGATCCAAAGGAAATTTGAAATTTCTATCAAGACACATATACTTTTTCTTTTGCAATTCATTATAATATAGGAGTCGAATTTTTAACTTCAAAGAATATTAGTATAATGAAATTGTCAACTAAATAGCACTAATCAGATAGATATGAAAATAGTTAAATCAAGAAGTTACATTCATAAAATATCTTAGTAAAGCACACAGTCACCGTCACAATACATCACACCGCCCTTGTCAACTTGGGCCTATGTGGGATTATGCGAATATTAATTGGACCCCGCGTATTGTTCCATGATTAGGCCACCAAATTAAGGAGTGTCTATCTATCACAACTCTTATAATTTTTATTTACTTGTGATTAGTCCAAAAAGAAAAGAAAAAAAATAAAAAAATAAAAAAACATAATTAATTCACATCATTTTTAGGTTACAAAAATCCCAAATTTTAAGGATCCCAAACATTTTTGACCCCACTAGTAGCTCTTTACTTACGTTCATTCATATACTTTGTCTTCCGATTCCAATCCAAGTATCCTACAAACAGAAACCTCCCATTATTAAATATTATTCTCCCCATTTGTTTGGTATTAAATAATTAAATATTATTCTCCTTTTACATTCATATTCTCTCCTATTTTATATTAGAGATTTAGTCCTGTTTTTTTAATTTTAAAATTAATTTTATCATATTAGTTGAGAAGGAAAATTAAAACTACACACTATTAATTGTGTGTATTCTACATTTAATGATAAGTGATTATGAGTTCAAAAATGTTACTGTGATCATTAGATGTGTTTAATTTTAAGTGCGTAATTATGTTATCAAACATTATATGTTATTATGATAATTGTTTGGTTGTTAAAAGGTGTTTGGGGCACATAACTTTAATTATTATAGATTTTTATTTTTAAAATTTCACTTTCAACCGTATAATATGATAAAAATCTTAAGATACTATCTATCATACAAGATAGAAAATCTCTTAGTTTAAGGTGTCAAATGTGATTTTGTTATTAATACATTAATGACACGTCATATGATAAATAAAAATATAAAAAATATATATTATAATATTTCGTTTTGCAGAGGCATTTAATTTGCCAAGGGAATCCAAAACATCTGGAATTAGCATTGAGCTTAAATGCCTTTTGTTTTTCTGAAGGGTTTTTGCTGGTATCAAGGTGTACCCAATTTGGAAGGCTTTTGGCCCAAGCTAGTAATCAACTTGACCCGAACGTGCCATTTGGCTGACCAAATTGGGGTATTTACACTTGAGCTTTCTATCCTCATCTAAGCTTCTTAAAGATTTATTACAAATTCTTCTTCTTTTGAGAAGCCTTATTTACTCAAAAATGAAAAATAGATACTCTTAATAAAGTTTAGGCTTGAAAATGGGTATTTTGAATCAAGAAAGTTGATAAATATAGAATAACGATAGTTACACTCTCTTTTGTCTTTTGACTTCTAAATATATAATACAAATATCTAAATTGTTTATAAAATTCTACTAGATATTTTTCTGAGCTTACTGCATAGCTTATAAAAAAAATACTAACTTAACACAATCACATGATGTGAATCCCACCCCTTATGCGAAGCCAGTGAGCTAAGTGCCCAAGCTCTTTTCTCATTTTGATAATAATGCTAAGTTATCGTTTTACAAAGATATGCGATATAGAAAATATGAGTTCTTTTTGTTAATTCGTAAAAATTATTTATAAATAGAGCAATGTTAAGAATTTTAAAAAAGTTATCAAAAAATTTACACAATATTTATACGAGTGTTAATATTATAGGTTGTCTTCTCCACCCTATCATGATTTAGAGGGGTTGATAGGGAGAGAAAATGTGTCGATTTGTAGGTACATATGCATATATATAGATGTAATGTGTAGATAGGACCACTAGGAGTGGTGGCCGAGTGGAGAAGGCATATCTCTCTATAAGCATGACTTAGGTTCGAATTCTGGAGGGAGTGAAATGTTGGGTAATTCTAGTAGTTCTCTACAGACCTTAATTCTAGTGGTTCTCTGCGGACCTCGCTTTGTACTCCGATCAAACTCTGGACTCGTCTGTGACATGTGGTTAAGCTCCTTGGTGCCTCGGTAGTACGGGACCTGAGCCACGAACTTTGAACTCGTCTGTGGCATGTGGTTGAGTTTCATTAGTGCCTTAGTGGTGCGGGATTTGGGCCCACGGATGCAGTGATAATATGTTAGAGCATCCTTTGTTAGGTATAAAAAATATATATATATATATATATGTGTGTGTGTGTGTGTGTAGATAGAGTCTCTACGTTCATGGGTTATTTATCACTCTTGCTGCAATCAGCTGCTCCATCCTCTATAGTAGTGGATAAGGGGGCAAGAGTTTCTGACTTTGTTCCAGCGTCAAGCTTCATGGAATCATGGTGGTAATGGGTCATAATCGCTGAGATTTTGTCTTGTTTCGAGTTTGATCCAAACATTAGGTCCCATTTCATAATTACTCCTAATATTAGGTCCAATTTCATAATTACTCCTAACATTGTGTTTTAATTTTAAATAAATCTTGCTAATGAGTGTCCTTTAGGATTTGCGGAAAAAATTGAAGAACATGTCTTTTACTCATTTGAAAATATATTTTTTTAATTTATTTATTTTGATTTTTTTTTTTTGACATTTTCATCGTTTTTAAAACAATTTTTGTACTAGTTTTAATATTAAACAACATCTTAGAGTCACTCGTTATGATTTGTCATCTTAAAATTCATGAATGAAAAATAAAAACAAATAGAAAAGATAAAATAGAAAACATCACATTTTTTCATCCTTTTTTATTAGGTTGGAAAATTAAAATGAAATGAATGATCAAAAGATGAAATCATTTGTGCACACTAAATACTAAATTGTGGTTATATATATTTTTTATATAGATAAATCAATGTTTGTTTTGACTTTAATTTTTTAATTTCTTATAAAGTTATCAGACACAAAATGATTTGTGGACCTACTAGCTTATCATTTTGTGAACAGAGGAATTGTCAAATGAGGAAGGTAGGAAGCATTTGTCACCACGGAAGTAGATCTTTTCTTTCTGCATCCCAATAATTCACTCTTGAAACAAAGGGTGGTATTATGGGGAAAGAGATTAAAGGGTTAGTTAGGTAGCTTCCTATTTTTTAAAAGCATTTTTAATTTTTGTGACAATTGAAACATTCATTAAACACATGGTCAAGTTTATATTTTATTTTTTAAAGAGTCGAGTTTTGATCCAACAAAAATAAAATATACTAAATCAAGCACAAATAATTAAATAAAATGATAGAAAATTAAACTAATTAACATGTGATTCAAGATTATATAAAGCGAATAAATAAACATATTAACTAACAAAACAATATATAACAATAGAAAGATTAGAATTCTGAAAAGGTATTGTTATACAAGTCTAAAAATTATACTCTATTTTTTAAATTTAATGATGTGACAATCAATTAGGATATCTAAGGTAATATTTTCTCATATCTTCTCAATTATCAACCAATTACATTACTTATACATCATCAACTCTAGAAAATAGGTTTAAAAGGTGGACTTGTATATTATTGTTCTAAAACTATTTATTTTTTTTTGCCCTTTGTGAAGGTGTTGGTGGAGTCCAACATTTCCAAGATAAAATCTAAAAGCACTCACAGCAGTCCTCTTCCAATACTCACGAACACCAGAAGATTTGAATCAAAGCACGAATCGAATTGCCCAAAATAATATATGCATTTGTGTATATGAGTTTCTGTTATAAAACTTGTGAGTATGATAGGACTGATTTGGAAGCAAATGGTTGAGTTTTGAAAGTTGGCTATTCTGTGTGTATCCTCTACTCATCCATAGCTTGCTTGAAAAATGTTAAATAAATTGATTTTTTACTTATTATAAATAGACGTATAAAAAATAAAGAGATAATATAATTCAAATAAGTTAAAAAATTAATAAATTGACTTATAAATCACTTCTCATATTAGAGTACGAAGCTTCAGATTTTACACCAAACAAGAGGCAATTGTAATGTAATAAATATAAAAATAAAGAGTATTACATAGAATGATCACAAACTGAAAGAATTAATGTATATAAATATATACATAATGGTATAGATCTGACAACTGAAAATCTCCTTTTTAATACTAACGGTATTATAAAATAAATTTCTGTAACTCCACAATTTAATTCAATATTTATATAAATTTAAAGTTTGTAACTCAAAATTGATTAGGAACATTAAAAAGAATATTTGATTTGATTTGATTTTTTATAATGAAACATTATTTAAATAAAAAACAAAACATAATTTATTTTATTAAAATATTATAACATTAGCTGTACATAAAATTTTGAGTTTATATTATTCTATCAACAAAGAGAAAATAAAAATTTTGACAAGAAATTATATAATAATTTTTTGCTCCATCAAAATAATTTGAAATTTGAGCTCCTAATTTCATAGTGAAAACTAATGAAGAATTTGAAATAATAGAAAACTAAATAGAGAATTGATTGGTTTGAGAGATTTAAAGATTTTTTTTGTTAACCACAAGAAAATAATTATAAATATGGATCATTTTAGTGACAACAAATAGGACAATAATTAAGAAAAATAAAATTTTAAAATAGTTACAATCCCAATACATTTCTCTTGTATTATTGAATACTTATATATTTTTATAAATTTTCAAAGTGAGAGTAGCTATTATCCATCAAAAAATAAAAAATAAAAAATAGTGAATAGTGAATAGCTATTAATATTTTCCTACACTATATATTGAATTTTTAACTAGTTATTAAAAATTATAATAATGCATAACTACAAATGTACAATAAATACAACAATTATAATAATTGTGAAATCAAATTCTAAACCTTAACAAATTGCCAACCAAATGCTACTTAACCATATGAGTATAGACTTTACTAAAAGTGCAAAATTTTAAGTAATAAATTTTTATTTTTTTATATGGAGTAAATTAAAAAATTCGACTTAAAAAAATGTTACAACTTTGTCTGTAATATAAAAAAATATATATAAATAATAATATTCTCAATGAGTGCTAAATAATAAGATTTTAATAATTATAACTATAAAAAGGACGGTTACATATTCATTCCGTCCCAAAATATTAGTCTTTTATTTTATTTTTTATTGTCCCAAATTATTAGTCTTTTTACAAAAATCAAGAACTAAAATATATAAATTTTCTATTTTGCACTTCTTTTAAATTCATTAATAACACAAAAAGTATAATTATGACAATTGATATTTTTCAAAAAATATACTATCAAAGTATAATTTTAGAAAATTATTTTTTTTAAAGTGTAATAATTATACTACTAAAAAAAATCAAATTTTCCCAAAAAAATTCAGTGTGTTTGGTTTCAATTTTCTTACTTTAGTTTTTTAAAATTGAATTTTTTGTTTTTCGTGTTTTTTTTTTTTGTTTTTAGTGAATATTTTTAAAATTTTAAATATTTTTTTACTTTTTTAGATGCACCTTACTTTGATGTATCTAAAAAATAAAATATTTGCGAAAAAATATTTTAAAAAATTAATAAATACACAAAAATACGAAAAATATATTGACTTTTTATATTTTTTTTTATATTTTTGGTATTTAGTGAATTTTTTAAAGATTTTTTTTACAAAAATTATATACTTTTTAAGTGTATTTATTTTAAGTGTGTTTAAAAATTAAAAAAAAATACTTAAAATATTAAAAAAATTTAGTAAAATAAAAAAATATAGAAAATAAGAAAGTAAATTTTTTTAAAAAGTGTTTTTAAAATATTGAAAACAAACATAGGGTTTGTTTGGAAAGGAGTTGGCTTTTTGACTTTTTAGTTTTTTTGGCTATTTTAGCTTGGGGCTAAAAAGTCTCGTTTGGAAAGGACTTTTGAGTTTTTTTGATTTTCTTGTGAGATGAAGAATGTAATAATTATGAGTTGGATATAATATTTTATCTTATTAAGTTAAAAAAAAAAATTTATTTTTTGTGATTAAAATAGTAAAAAGGCCCTAAACTTGAATTTCCAAACGAAATTATAGAGATTATTATTTTGAGAGGGAGAGAATAGTAAGGGTGAGCATGATCCGAATTGGATCAGATGGGGATAAAATTAGGACCAATCTGTTATTTACGGTTCCTGAAAAATTGGAACCAATTCAATCCGTTTAAATCGTGGAACTAATCCGAACCAATCTATTAAATACGGATTGGATCGGTTTAGGACCACGGATTTACATAATTAAATAACAAAATATATATAACACTTTAATTTCATAAAAATGTAAATATAGTACTATATTAGTTTCATAATAACAGCTTATCTTTTCATAATAGCGACATACTGTTCTAGAATTTAAATAACCATAAGAAAATTAGTTCCACCATAAGTATTTAAACCATTACAAATTAATATTAAAAACTAGCAAACAAAAGTAATAAAAGAAGATACTATGCGAGTTTAGGTTTGAATTTAAGTTTTATATAAAATAAGAGAAGATACTATACAAGACGGTATATAATAAAAATATAGACTATTTGTATACGATCCAGGTCGGTTCCAATCCTGAACCGTGGGGTTTAATCCGAAATCAATCTGTGAACTACGAATTTTTAATTTTTGAATCCGAAACCGAATCACAGATTCAAAAAATCAATCCAAACTTAATAAATTAGACTGAACTAGATCAAATTGTGAATTTCACGAATTTCTTAGCCAGCCCGAAATAATAGTAGTTACATCGATTAATGGAGGCATATGTAAAAATGTACGGTCGTATGTCGGTCACGCTGGAATTGCCGGCCAAAATGCCTGGCAAAAAGCTCCGACTAAGCTGGTGACAACACGTCACCCACCCCTCTTTTGCTAATCACGGAAAAATTATTACTCGTAATCATATTTTATATTAAGGCCTTTTTGAGAATGATGTTAAAAGTAATTTTTTGATTTTTAATTTTTTTTATCATATTATTTTTTAAATTTTTTTTATCATATTATTTTTTTAATTTTTTTATATATCTTTTTAAAAAAACTAAAAAAATTAATATTTAACCTACTTTTCAAAACAATCTTAATTATAATTTATTATGTTCCTTTGAATAATGTTAGAAATTATAAAAAAAATATTATAAAAATGATGATAAAAAATTCTTTATCTTTAGATTACAAATATAATAAAACATTATATACTAATCAAAAGATAAAAAAAATTTATCAAATATTTCATAATATTCTTTTTATACTTTTTATTATTATTCTATTCATTTATATTTCCTCCTTATTTAATATAAATTCGTAAATTTTAATCTCTTTAAGCAATTTCAATGTTATTGTGTCTCCAGATGAATCACGTGCTCTCTAAATTCTCGCCCATAGTACGGCCTCCTTTGTTTTTTTTAATCTCTCATCCTAATGCGCGTAACAAAAAAAAGAAATACTATGAAAAAGTTAGAGAGGAGAAGGAAGCAGAAAGGTCAACACACCCACCTCAGTACTCTCAACTCAATCCAATCTCACTCACTCTCTCACACCACAGACTAGACTGGGTGGGGGGCAGCATACCATGGGTCCGAAGTAAATGTTGTAACCGTCTCTAATCCCAATCAAATATTGCCACGTCACAGATCAATTGCGTACGCTGCCTTTTGGGACAAATTAATCTATATTTGTGTTTGTTCTAAACTGCCTAAATAATCCCCTCCTTTTAGCTTGATTAACTGCTACCGCCTTACTTTACTACTTTTTATCCTCTCTTTCTCTCCCTCTCCTTGAAATATTTTTTGTTCTGTTATTGTTCCTTCCTTAGATATTGGAGGTATTATTTGTTCTGTTTCCATCTCAAAAGAAGCAATTTGTGTCTGCAATTTGTACAGACACAAATATGCAAGTTTTGGGTTGTGTATTATTCAATTAGTTCTCATCTTTCTCTTGTTGAAAGTTACCGGCTTTGTTTGGGGGGAATTCTGAGAAATTTTTACAGAAAAATGGATGACGAGTATGCTAAGCTTATCAGGAGGATGAACCCACCCAGGTACTCTTGCTACATCTTTTTCGCTTTTTATTATTTTTCTTGGAGCCCAATCGATCAATTTCCCTGAAATCATCTTCTTTTTTTGTGTTTTGTGTTTTGGTTTTCGGGGTTTCCGGAGACCACGTTGGATTGATGATTCAAATTTGATATGGAAGTGAAAAGGGAGCTTTTGGAAACTACTTCCCTTTAAAATTCTATGTTCTCCCAAGTTTTTTGTTTCCAATTTATCAGCCTTTATTTATTGATTTTATGTTTTTATTTATACATAGCTATGGCAAAAGATTTTTCAAGATTTTTATGGGTTTGTGATGTAATATAATGTTCAATTTATTATCTATAATTATTAAATTGCTAGGATTGAGGTTTCACAAGTTTTGTGGTTTTCATGTATGATAAATCGTGTATTTTTATATATAGAGGTTTTTCTTGCTTTCTTTTTCTTCTCTTTTTTTTTTTCCCTTTCTTTTTTGAAGATTTTTTATGGCTTGTTATCTCTACTTCATGTGGGATTTCTCTCTCTTTTCTGGATAATCTGCAGATTTTCTACATTGAAAATTTCATAAATTTTAATTTCCATTTATGGGTTTTTTTTTTCCTTCCATCTCTCCCTTTTCCTTTTCTCTTTTCAAATCATTTTGGTTAATATGCAAAGTTGTGGTTTGATCTCAAAGTGACTTCTGTGCTTCAAAGTTTATTGAATTTTACCTCTTTTCAGGAACCTTAACTGGTTTTTACTATCTGATTTTCCTCATCTTTGGATTTCTGTGTGAGAGAGAGAGAGGATGTGGGTAGTTTCTTCAACTGAGTTGCCTCTTGTTGTTGCAGAGTTGTAATTGACAATAATACTTGCAAGGATGCAACTGTTATCCAGGTATGACCTATGCCTTCACTATCCGATGATATGGCTAGCAAGGTTTCTAAAAAATTCGGGTTGAAAATTATCTGGTTTTGCTTTGGTTGGTCTATTTGCTTTTCTACTTTCTCATTATAGATGGTGTATCTTATTTAGGTTGATAGTGTCAACAAGCATGGGATTCTCCTGGAAGTTGTCCAAGTTCTTACTGATTTGAACCTCGTTATTAGGAAGGCGTATATCTCATCTGATGGGGGTTGGTTCATGGATGGTATAGTTTCTCTTCTTTAACTGTCACAAGCAAATTCGAAAAAAATTTATGTGCTTCACCCCTTTTGTTTCTTATATTGTTTCTTCTTCAAAATTTGATGTTTCAGTGTTTAATGTGGTTGACCAAGATGGGAATAAAATTAGAGATGAAGGGGTCATCAATTACATCCAGAAGGTATCTACACTTTTGTAATTCTATTACAATTAAGCACCTCAATTTAGATAGCATAAATAAAGTAATTCGCAAACTGGAGAGGCTAAACATTGTCAATTAGGTGCTTCTATGTAGTTGAATATGACCAACACAGCCCCGTAACTTCCTTCAATAAGTGATGAAGAAAAGAATGACACAGCAACCTAGAGGGAGATTGCTCCATTATTTGATGATTGATTTTTTGTAGCACATCTGAAATCTTTTAAGCTTTTTGGTAAATTCACCTTGTTAAAGTGCAACTGTCATGCTGCTATATTTCCTGTGCCTTCCCATGTATGCGTTTGTACATTTTAAGTTTCAGTCTTTCCGTAATGAAAAATTGCATACAAATTAAATTTCCTTTAGTACATATCGATATCTTGAGCCAATGGTTCAATAGACCTCATTGTTTCCCATGTTATGCTTCATTTTTGCAGACACTTGAAAATGATGACTTCTTTATCTCCCCGTTGAGAGGAGAGTCTGTTGGGGTGAAGCCTTCTGAAGAGCACACCTCCATTGAACTAGCCGGTACTGATAGGCCCGGTTTGTTGTCTGAAGTCTGTGCTGTTCTTACGGACCTTCATTGTAATGTGGTAAATGCGGAGGTATGGACACACAATTCTAGAGCTGCAGCGGTAGCTCATGTGACAGATGATTCCACTGGGTACGCAATAAATGACCCAAAGCGGCTCTCAACAATAAAGGAACTGCTCTGCAATGTTCTTAAAGGAAACAATGACTTGAAGACTGCAAAAATGATGCTTTCGCCGCCAGGGGCTACTCATAGGGAGAGACGATTACATCAAATTATGTTGGCTGATCGGGACTATGAAAGAGCTGAATATGGGAGAGTTGGGGATCTGAGTTTAAGACCACATGTAACTGTGATGGATTGTATTGAGAAGGATTACACAGTGATTACTATGACATCGAAGGATCGGCCAAAGCTGTTATTTGATACTGTGTGCACTTTAACAGACATGCAATATGTAGTCTTTCACGGTGTAGTTCACACGGGGAGGATGGAAGCCTTTCAGGTATAGACAATCTATGAGGAAAAAAACTTTTCTTAAATATTGTAACCTTTGCCATTTAATTTGACAACACTTGTTGTTTGGATGAAGGAATATTATATCCGACACATTGATGGGTTCCCTATAAGCTCTGAGGCTGAGCGAGAGCGCGTTGTGCAGTGTCTTGAAGCAGCCATTGAGAGACGAGCCTCCGAGGTGTGTAGCAACTATATTTATTAAGCCAATAGGCCCTCAGTTATGCAATGATGATTAAATTAAATGCACATTCTTCTTCGTGCAGGGACTGGAGCTGGAACTATGCACAGAAGACCGGGTTGGACTCCTCTCTGACGTTACCAAGATATTCAGGGAGAACAGTTTGTGCATAAAAAGAGCAGAAATTTCGACAAAAGGTGGGAAAGCCATAGACACTTTCTATGTCACGGATGTGACTGGGAATGCAGTTGACCCCAAGACTATCAATTCCATTTGCCAACAAATCGGACAGCCCATATTGCGTGTTAAAAGGAATTCAAGTCCTTCACCAAAACCCCATCAAGAAGAGACAGCAATGAGCTTCCTCTTTGGGAACTTGTTCAAAGCGCGAACATTCCAAAATTTCAAATTGATCAGATCCTACTCTTGATATATTCCTGCATATACAGTTTGTGGAAGTAGAACGTCAGCTGTTTAGTCAGAATGAAAATTACTGTAAAGAAATTGAAGAACACCATAAATACAGACTTCCCTGCACTGTAAAAATTAATGACGGGCCTAGTCTATCTATGTATATCTATCTTAGTGTCCAGTGAATAAACTGCGTACAGAGTGATTTTATTTTGGGTTGTAAAGTAATACACAGATTGTACAGATAATTGAAGTCCATGAAGTATTAGTGTAAATATTGATTTTAAATGTGCATATAAAACTGTGTGTTTGGTAAGTGAATTTCCTTCAGCTAACTTCATAGATACTTCATAATTCATAGACAATACCTCAACAATCCCAAAAGTAAAAACATTTTGAAAAATACAATTGAAAATTTTGTTTTGGTTGCAATTAAAGAAAGGATTTTGAAGCAGCCAAAAATCAACACCCGGTGAGGCATTCAAGAGATGGTCCCAAACAATATCGCACCTGCTACCAAACAACCCCTTATTTCTACCTCTTGATATAAAATGGCGGGAGATGAAACAAACCCCCCCCCCCCCCCCCCCAACTCCCTCTCTCTCTCTCTCTCTCTCTTTCTCTCTATATATATATACATATATGAAGTCTTCGGTTGCGACTCTGATAAGCCGAGCACTAATCTCGGCATCAAAACGCTCAATCCCGAACCGGACATGGACTCCTTCGCTCGAGCAAACCCTCCACGGACTCGGTTGTCGTGACTCGCTGACGCCACCAATCGTCGCCCGAGTCATCGACCCCTTTCTCCTCAACCACCACTCTCTGGCTCTGGGTTTCTTCAACTGGGTCTCTCAACAACCAGGCTTCTCTCACACCTCAACTACCTACCAAGCCATACTCAAATCACTGTCTATTTCCGGCCATTTCAATGCCGTAGACAAGCTCTTGAAGCAAGTCCGTGCCCAAAAGATCGATCTTGATCCTTCAGTATATCGCTCGATTATTTCATCACAAATTATAGGGAAGAAAACCCGAAATGCTTTTTCGATTTTCAATGAAGTTACTTCTCTAAATTGTGATGTTGGACCCGGTATAAGTAATTCACTTCTAGCTGCTGTATCTTCTGATGGATATATTGGTAATGCCCGCAACTTGTTCGATGAAATGATTCTAAGAGGTGTTAGCATGAGTACACTTGGTTTTGGTGTGTTTATATGGAGGTTTTGTAGAAATGCTGAAGTGGGCGACACTCTAAGTTTGCTAGATGAGGTTAGGAAAGGTGTTTGGCGGATTAATGGGTCAATAATAGCGGTTTTGATCGTTCATGGCCTTTGTTTGGAGTCTAGGGTGGCAGATGCTTCCTGGGTATTGGATGAGTTGAGGAAAAGGGACTGTAAACCTGATTTTATGGCCTATAGGATTGTTGCTGAAGCACTTCGGTTGACTGGAAGTGTTGTTGATGTAGAGTTGGTCTTGAAGAAGAAGAGAAAGCTGGGGGTAGCACCAAGGGCTAATGATTACCGAGAATTTATATTTGTTTTGATTTCTGAGAGACGGATTTGGGAAGCAAAAGAATTGGGTGAAGTTATTGTGAATGGAAATTTCCCAATTGAGGATGATGTGCTCAATGCTTTGATAGGCTCAATATCAATCATTTATCCCTCTTCTGCTATGTTGTTTTTCAAGTTTATGGTTGGAAAGGAGAGATTTCCAACTCTTCTTACCCTGAGCAATTTCAGTAGGAACCTCTGCAAGCACAGAAAAGTTGATGAACTCTTGGAGGTTTTCCAGATTTTATCCATCAAGGAGTACTTCTCAGATATGGGGAGTTACAATGTGATTGTTTCATTTTTGTGCCAGGCTGGGAGGGTGAAAGAAGCTTATGATGTTCTTCAGGAGATGAAGAAGAAAGGGTTGTGCCCAGATGTGGCTTTCTACAATTATCTTATGGAAGCATGCTGTAAAGAAGACCTACTTCGTCCTGCCAAAAGGCTATGGGATGAGATGTTTGCAAGTGGGTGTGGTGGAAATTTGAAGACTTATAATGTCCTTATCGGGAAGTTTTCTGAGACAGGCCAGGTTGAAGAGGCTCAGAGGCTCTTTTGTCACATGTTCGAGAAAGGGGTGGTACCTGATGCTATGACGTACACATCCCTCCTTGAAGGGCTTTGTAAAGAAAAGAAGATTGAAGATGCTCTCAAAGTCTTCAACAAATCTGTTGAACAGGATGCTCTGCTAGCACGAAGCATATTGAGTACATTTATCCTTTATCTTTGCAAAGAAGGTTTGCTCTTAATCCATGAATATATTTGATTGACACTACTTATATGTCTTGTCATACTCATGCAGGCTTATCAAATATGCTCTCAAATTTTTTGTTTCAATATGACCCTTGCAGGTCATTTTCATGTCACTTCTGGTTTGCTTTGTGGCCTCACTTCTGATATTGGACAGTCAGCCTCTCATGTGATTTTGCTGCAATGCTTACTTGAGGCTGCGGAGATCCCAGTTGCCATTGAACACATAAAATTGGTCAGAGAGAATTCAGCTATAATGTTGCAAGCAATATGTAGTGAACTTTTAGCATCACTTTCATCTTCATCAAAACCAGAGCCTATTTTACAGTTGCTTCAAGCAGTCCAGGGGAAATGTCCAATTTTGAACAATGATTCTCGGAAAGATATGTTTAGCCAATGAATTTCTGATTGTTCAGCTAACAAGCTCATGCAATTGAATCTGAAGTCTTGCTGTTCTAAGGGGAAATAATGGCTCTTTGGTGTGTGATGGTAAGGTGTTACAAATGAAATTTTACAGAAGGTACTCATTCTTCTCTTTTTACATTGGTAGGATTTCGTACTAATGCCTGGTTTGGATGAGAGTCTTTGATGTATATGTATTTTCTGAGATGCAATGAATTTTTTTATATTTACGAAAACTCAAACAAAAAAAGGAGAATCTTTTTAGATATTTGAAAAGTTGTGACGCATAATAAGTTCACAGTATTCTGAAAATGGTTGATTTGGTTGGAAATAAGTTCACAGTATTCTGAAAATGGTTGATTTGGTTGGAAAGTTGTAGATCCTTTGTTGTGGCATTTAACCAGTGCAGTAGATAAGCATGTCAGATATGTACCCAACGTGGATGGCTAAAACTTGTGTCTTCTTGGTTTATTATTGTTGTTTGTAATAAAGTTTCTTTTTGACTTTTAGCAGCACCTTGTAATAGGTGTAGGGTGTTTAATCTATTCCTTATGACTTAATCCCCTTCTACTATCAATTGCATTTTTCTTTCTATTTTGCTTGTTTATTAATGGCGGTGTTTGGGAAGGAAGTTTTTTGGTTTTTTTTTGTTTTTTTTCATTAAAAGACAAATTGGTTACAAAACCAAAAAAAACAAATCCAAACAAAATATCACATCAAACCCCATAATCATTTCACTTTTTCTCTTACAAACATCACATTTAATCACAAAAAAACACAACTATGTTTCCAAACACAAAAAAAAAATTTCTCCAACAATATCCTACAACTAAAAAAACTACAAAAAAAACCCACTTCCCAAACACCCACATTATTGTTTGTAATAAAGTTTCTATTTGACTTGTAGCAGCACCTTGTAATAGGTGTAGGGTGTTTAATCTATTCCTTATGACTTAATCCCCTTCCATCAATTGCATTTTTCTTTATTTTGCTTGTTTCTTTTCCTTATTGGCTCTTTAGCATCACCTATAAGCTGTTCCCTAATGCATGATGGCATACCATAGAAAATAAGAAATTAGCATCTGAAGAGCATCCTCCTCTAGCCAGAATATTAGCTAATGCTGTTCTTCTGTTAAGGTGGGGCTAATATGTTGGATTCCTGTTATCCAAAGTAAACTTCAGGCCATCTCTGAGAGCATAAAGCTACTCCTAGATGCTTATGGGAAGCCTAATGTTCCTCCCCCTTTGTGACAAATTTCAGACCATGGATGTGTCCTTTTGGAAATTATCCACTTTTATCATTATGAATTGACTCTTGACCTTCACTGCATTCACTAGTCAAATATTACTAAATCAATTATGTGTTCCAAAGCAATCTATATGCATAAAAGAGGTTGCGGCATTATGATAACTCTTGAGTTTGGTTGCAAATTCATTTTCTTTTGCTGAATTTGACTGAATCAAGGCATTTGATAGACAATTAAAGCAATTGCTTTGGTGGCTTTGACTTTACCTTAAAAGAAGAGACTTAGGCCTGCAATTGTGCGGATAATAATGGTCCTGGAAATTTCTGATCAAAAACTTGGAATTTCTTTCTAAATGAGTGTACAGAAAGTGTGCCTAATGTATATAAGTATTCAAAACAGCTACCATCTACCAAACACTTGTCTCACATTTGGCTCTTCTGAATGAACATTATACAGTTTCTCTGTGGATTGGAAGATGCTCTGATTCTTCTTCTATTTCTTGTGCCATATTTAAACTAAAGTCTTTTGCATTCTGACGTGATTTATTGCCCACAATAGTGTGCTGTTGCACCACCAAGATGCTGGTGTTGCCTTGGAAATCTGCTGAAGCCAGCACATCTCCTATTGCTCCCAATTCCGTAACCTCACTCCAACCCGTAAGATTTATTATGAGTGGCGACTGCTGGTCATGGTGTCTTCCCACAATGATAAGTTCATAATTTTTTTCCATGGATTGCATCACAGCAATCGTACCTGTACCATCCTTTGCCACCTCTTCTATGTACATGACCCGATAATTACCAGCCATATTGAGTCTAAAATCACTCACCACTTCATTATCCAGCTCGTTTTCTTTGGTTTTTTCACTGGTAATGTTCCCATCCCCGAGGAGCCGGACCATTGTTAGATTAATGTTTGGTTGTCTAGCCATCCGTACCCCTAAAGCCAAGGCCTCCCTGTCATCTGGTCCGCCCAAGAAGAGAACAGCAACGCGATAAGAAGACCAGGTTATTAATGTGGGCCTTGAGTTGCTAATGAGCCCACGGTCAACAATAATTGCAACAGAGCAAGGTGCCATATTAAGGGTATTCTCATTCATTATCTTGATGCCTTTATTGAATGTCTCCCATGCATCTGTGGCAGTGAGCCTTTTGTGGAAGGGAATTATTATCAGGGAAACCTTTTTGTCAACTGCCATTGCACAGATTTCATCATGCATTGTTGCATAAGGAGATATTACAGTAAAGGGGTGCACTGTGATGACGCCATGGTAACTTTGCTCAAAGTATCTGAAGGCATTGACAATGCTTTTTGAGGTGGAGGCCTTGGAAGAATGCTTTCTGGAGAGTTTGTGGGGGATTAGGAGGGGGACAGTACGGCCAACAAGCTCGATGAGATGGACGGTGTAGACACTAATGGGGCTTCGTATAGTGGGACTAATAGCTTCAAGAAGGCTGATGGTGGTGGGAACGTCGTCTTCATGGTATACGCATGCTAGCACTCGGAGCTCTGAGTTGAGTCTCGAGTTCATGATAGTCCTCTTGTTGTAGACTGCATACCTCCTTGATGGATCATAGAGATATCTTAGCATGGGTGTCATCGTTGCTAGTAAAATCAACATCGATGTGCACATCACCGCGAATGGTTCAGGGCCTATTGCCTACAAGCCATCATTTGAAAACCAAATTATCACGAGTTAAAAAGAAGGAAATGATGTTAACAAGTGTTATGTAGTTTTGTTTTCTGCTATTTTAAATTTCCAATTTTTTTTTTCAGATGATGAAAACTTGAGATGTGTGCCAATAGCTGAAGTGATAAAGGTACTTTGAACACGCTCCTCTCTCTTTATGTGTGTGTGTGTGTGTTGAGTTTCATCATCAATGGAGATTATATCTGAATAAATTTTGTGATTTGATGCTCGTGAATATATTATTATCTCACACTCTCAGTCTACGGATTTTGTTTGGAGGTGTAAATATTGTGAATTTCTGAGACATACTTTGGCTTGCTTCATCATCTTATACATGCCGAGCTCAAGAGCACCCTGGACATTCATGATAAGGCCAAGTGAGACAGCATCCTTAGTGGGTATATTGCAGTAAAGGGCAGATATAAGGGCTCCTAGGAACTTCCCGGTCCAGGCAACGACAATGATGAATTGCACAACCAGGTAGTTTTTTAAGTCAACTGAAAATATATCTGTGACCAACCCATTTTTGACAAAGTAGAGCGGCATAAACAACCAGGAGTTGATGAGATGAAGCTTTTCTACTAGGGCTGATCCCAACGGTGGTCCAGCAGGTAGTGCCAACCCATAAATAAGAGGTCCGTAGAGAATGTTGAGACCAGTGGCTTGACTGGCAAACGTAATCGCCAGGACTCCCAAAAATACGATATAAATGAACTCCTCCCTCAGTGACTCACCCTCTGGTTGGCGCCTTAGCATCCACATAATTGCAGGGCGAATTACCACAAAAATGACCAATGCCATGGCAACACCGGCAGAGAGCGTCTTCAACATCATGAACTTCTCCCCTTGTTGATTCGTGAGAATGGTCAATGTTATCACGCAAAAACTGAACAGGTTACTGGCTATGGAACACGACAGTGCCAATCGGCCAAACTCAGAATTTGCCATCTTGAGTTCAGTGAGGTACTGAGCAATCATTGGGAAGGAGAGGACAGACTCTGAGGTTGCTACAGCGGGAAGTGAGGTGGCTATCTCTTGCTCTAAGCTGATTTTATCCATTGTTAGGAAAGACCAACAGATGCTTAGTACCAAAGCCAGTGCCACAGTTGAAGTGCCAATAATAACGTCCTTTCTCTCTACTTTCTTCACCACCCATGGATCAATTTGTACTCCAATCAAGAAGAAGTAGAATATGTACCCAAACACTGCTAGGGTATCAAGAACTATGAACCCTTTCAAGGGAAACAAGTGCTCTGTAAATCCAACTGTTCGACCCAGAATTGAGGGACCTAGAATTATACCACCCTGGTAAAAAACAAAGGTCACACACGATGTTAATGCAAAGATTGTCAATGCCCGCCTTGTAAACAAAGACAAAGAAGAAGAACATAGAGAGAGAGAGAGAGAGAGAAATGAGGAGGATTTGTGTGGGTGTGGGTGTGGGTGTGGGTGTGGGTGTGGGTGTGTCCTCTGGAGAAAGAGAAGCTTACTAAGATCTGGGGGACCATGCTTGGTTGGCCTAGAGGCTTGAGAAGGCGGGAAGAGAAGAGAATGACAAGAGAAGCAAGAGAGAGCTGCGCCAAGAGGAGAGGGACTGAGTATCCCAGCATATCTATGCCATGTATGAAGCCTCTCGAATGAATCTTACCCACAGACATGCAAATGGTTGAGAAATTGTCCTTTGGGTGATATATGTTGGCATATGATGCTATGTCCTCGGATTCCATTACTATGGAACCCATTATTGTTTTTGTTGCGCTCTCTCACACTGCTCCTGTCTTCTCAGGACCTTCCCTTCTCTGCAACCCTAATGGCGGAAGATGAAGATGAAGATGAAGATGATGATGGTGATGGTGACGATGATGATGAAGATGATGATGATGATGAACAATCAAACACGACAGCTCCATCCGACGTATCTCCCCCCCGCCACAGAGACGGAGACAGAGGAGGAGAGAGAAGTTTGGAGGAGAAAAGCAAGAGAGGCTGTAAAAATTACAAGCGTAATGAAATGCATAGACATCTCACGATTTGACGAACGGTTAACTAGTCTAGTATTATCTTTAGCTTAGCACCCACCACGTTCTTTTTTATTGCCCTTCATGTTTCATTATGAGTTTACCCATTTCGTTATTTAACAACTAATGGTAACCGTACTAATGTACGGAACTTTATAAATTAGAAGAAAAAAATTATTATAGGTATATTAAAGTAATTTAATATTTTATCTTGTGGTATATATAAAATTTATACGTTTATATTTGTAACTTTTTAAATTATTAGTTAAAAAAAAATTTAAAATATATATAAATCTATTTAGTACAATTTTAATAATTTGTAATAATAATTAAAAAAAAGTTAAACCTAGGGTAAATTACAAATACAACTTCTAAAGTTTATTTAAAATACAGATTGTCCCTTTTAGTTTACAAAATTATAAATATTCCCTTATTAGAATTTTTTATTTAACAGAATTAACTAAAAAAATAAAATTCATAATTGCTCTCCTATACAATAACAAAATTACCTAAATTATTAATTAAAACATATTTTTAACATTATTAAAAACTGTTCATTAACTTGATGATTTATTAATAAAAGAGGCGATTTGTTATTAAATTAGAAACCTCAGGGGGTGAAATATAATTTTCAAAACAACAGGGGTGATTCGTATTTTAATTAAATCTCAAGAAATGTATTTGTACTTTATCCTTAAACGTAATTAAATGAGATTACATGAGTTATGATATACCTCTTTTTGTTATGAAAATATACAAATTTAAAAGTTATAATTAAGACAAATATATAATTTGATTATTAAATGTGAAGTGAAGTGACAATTAACAATAATTGATATGATGTTTTTGATATTAATTCAATAATTTAAGTTACATTTCTTCTAATTTTAATTTCATAACTAAAAATACAATATGAATATAATATGCATGCGGATTTTTAGTTTTCAAGAATAAGGTGGTCTTGAAAATTTTCCAACCTTTCTTCATTTTCTTTTAATTTTTTTTAATATAATTTGATTTTAAATTTGAATAAAAAATTTGATTTTATATTAATTATTTTAACTTTTTCATAAAATTTTTATCAATTTTTAAAAGAATTTTTATTCTTACCTTAATTTTTTTTTTCATCAATTTTGATGAAAAAAAAAATTTCTAACGCTTCATCCTTTTAAATTTTTATCAAATTCTAATTTGATAAAAAAAATATATTAAGGGTTGAAGATTATCCTAATTAGAATTATAGTGAAATAATATCTTGAAATAGTAAAAATTTGAGTACATGATTGGTTGAAATGTATAATTTGATTAATTCTCTTCTCATATTTGTATAAAAATTGACACTTATATGGAAAGTTTTTTGAGGTGTCAAATATTTTTCATTTGTAAATATCCTACTTATTAAAAAAAGAAAAAATAAAAGAAAAAAAAATGTGTAGCTTTTGGATATGTATTTATCAATTTTGTTTTGTGGACATAAACAACTGATATTTCAATTTAAAAAATTAAAAAGTACCCAAAAAAAATAGATTGGGTTTTTTGGAGATAAAAGAAGCCATCTAACTCCTCTATATACTATTTTAAGATGGACTATTTTAATCATATAAAAAAATAGATATTATATTTGGAGATTATCCCTATATATTATGCTATTATATACAAATATAACGGTAACAAATTAATTAATATATATGAAAAGTTATACTAAGCTTTCCTTTTCAATTAATTAAATTATGATTAACAAATTAACAAATAGCAGTAATAATATAATAGGATAGAAAGACGATAAAAATGAAAAACACAATAATATTTAAAAGTTTTAAATTTATACAAAAAAATCTAATATTATAGTACAATCTTGAATTCTCAATAAATTTTCACATTTTCTATAAAATAAAATGACAATAAAAAATAAAAAATTTTGATACTCATTTTTTTACTTCAATTTTACGTTTTTCATTAAAAAAACAAAATCCGATCAAAATTCTTAGCACATAATTGGCATAGATACTTCGATTGCAACCATTATTACCAATAATTCTTCTTTACCATGTAAACCTATAAACAAACATATAAATCTCACTAAATCGAAACCAAAACCAAACCAGTAACGAAGGAAGAGAATCACACAGAGAAAAAAATAAAATTAAAAAACGAATAAATTTATGGAGTGGTAGGATAATACCCCCCAACAACTTAGACATTGCCCCACCTAATTCGTCAACTCCTTTTCCCGTGCCTACGAAGTCTTGGAATTGGGATGACTAATCAGATTATTTTTTAAATAAAACTTGAAAATTAATTAATTTGTCCCATTAAGTGATTTAAAATTTTGACAGATATACATCAAAAAATAGATAATTATATTATTAAATCATAATTTAAATTTAGATATTGTCATATCTTTTTGAGATCTATATCTAAATTCTTATCTTCTTTATTTTTGTGTGGTTTCTATTTTTTTTTTAATTTAATTTATCTATGGTTTCTATTTATTTTTAATTATTATTATTTAGTTAAGTTATGATGTGAGTTAGATATGTGATAGACATGTGAGTTTTATTAATTTAAAGTACGATGATGTGAGATATTTTCAAATTAGATTTGTTTAGATAGATTTTAAAGAATTTTAAAATTTAAAATTGGATATTGAAAGGTAAAAGAAATATTTTAACTGAATAAATAAAAATCATATTTATTAATTTTATCTGTTTGTATATCTGATTTTTAATTCTTTTTTTTTTGGGTTAAGTTATAATATAATATATAAGATATATATAAATACCCACAATTTTTATGAAAAATATTATCTGTTTTTTTGAGGGAGAGAAAAAGAAGATAAGTTTTAATATTCTTTTGGAAATTGATGAGATAAATTAGAATGGGGAGATTATGAAATATTTTTGTTATCTTTCTATTTGAAATCCATAAATTAAGGGATAATTATTTTCAAAATAATTAAATAGGTATGGGAGAAATTGAAAAGGAGGGATAATTATTATTTCCAAAATAATTAAATAGGTATGGAAGAAGTTAAAAAAGGTGTGTATGAGAGAAGTCAAAAAAGTTTAGAAGTCAATAAGTGTTGATTTTTTTTATTTTTTTTTTAACCAAAAAATTAAGAAATTAAAATCGATATATTGAAATTCCCACAAGACTTGTAAGTTAAAAATTTTCTTTTCTTTGTATAATATATAGATAGATGAGTTTTTATTTTTGTTTTTTAAAATTTTTGGATCTTGCACTCCTTAATGTTATTGCAGATAAATTAAAATAAAATAAAACAAAAGAGGGGGACATTGCACAAAACGGGCATGAATGCACACCACACACATGACACAAAACAAAACAAAAAATTATGGGGAAAAAAAAAATCTGAAAACATTAAAAATAATTGCAAATGAGTGGGATTCTTTGTTAATTTACAAAAATATTCCCCTCCTTTCTCTATGATCCTTTCTTCTCTTTTCCCTTTTTGAAACCCTTACCGGGCACCTCTTTCTGGCAACAGTGGCAGTAACACCTCTTCCCCCACCCTTGTATTCCGTTTCCAACCTTTTCTTCCAACCTTCTAAGTCCACCGTAGGCCCTAGCTCTTTGTCACCCCTCCACCTCACCTCTACCCCTCCCAATTCCTTCTCCACAACCCCTCTATGTTACTATCACTTCAACCTCCAGCCCCTTTTACTATAATTCCTGATCTCATTCCCTTTCTTTCTCTTCTTTTAAAGTTTGATTTTTAAATTTTTTTGAGATCTAATCCAATCTAAGGGGGTTTAAAATTGGAGAGAGCGACAGAGGGTAGGAAAGAGGTCGCTGATGGTTGGTTAGGGTGGAGAGTTGTAGTGGTGGTGACACGGATGGGAGGTAAAGGGAAACGAAAGAGTAGACAAGAGAGCATGTTATAGCAGGGAAGAGTAAAGGAGAGGCAAGAGGTGGCAGGGGAGGGTGGTGGGGAGGGGCTATGATGGCAAGAGAACTGGCCGACAAGAATTGGTGGTCGGTAGAGTAGCAAAGAATGGGAAAAAGGATTCTTAACTCACCATACTGCGTTTGCGAAATTTCTTTTTTCCTTTCTATCTCCCATGCCATTTGGAAAACATTCCATTGATTTGCACTAAGTCCACGTCATTTTCAGTAATTTCCCCTTAAAAAAAGGGTACTTACCAATTAGTCCTATTAACTAGACTTACTTACTTACAGGTCCTAACTAATAAATTTAACATTATAAAAATAAGAGAGTGATAAATTTATCACTAAAAATTTATTCATAAAAACAAAGAGACTGATAAATTTATCACTATAAATTTATTCATAAAAAAAAAGACTGATAAATTTATCTTTATCACTTAATAAATTTATCAAATAGGACTTAATGGGTAATAAATCTCCAAAGTATGACCTATTGGGTAATAAGTCTCCAAAGTAGGACCTATTGGTAGTTTACCCTAAAAAAAAATTTGAAAGCTGGTTTGCTAAATAGGGAATGGATCCCACATCAAAAAAAAAAAAAAAAAGAAGAAGGTAGAGAGATATTATTACCGTATCAACGGTTTACATCTTCATTGGCAAACCACAATCACACCATGCCTTTTCTCCAAAATCAGTCTAAAATTGATATATTAAACAAAAATATTACGAAAGATTTCAGTTCATGAAAGGCTAATTTAAAAAGTAAATTATTAATAGATCTTGAATTTAATTTTCATCAAATTTTATTAAAAATAAATCGAAATAAAATTATCATAAAAAATAATTTTAAATTATTTTTTATATGTCGTTAAAAATTAACAATTAATAACTTTGTTATCACAATTTTTATAAATTATTACTAAAAACTTACAATTTGTGACATTTTTCTGTGATAAATTTTTTAAACTATTACTAAAAATTAATAATTAATGATATTTTTTAATAGTGTTTGATAAAAAAAAACATTAATTATCATAAAAATTATTAAATAATAAGTAAACCTATTAAGATCTACACTTAAAATTCCCAATTTAAATAGTCATTGTAAAGTGTGTTTAGAACATAAATTTAAGTAAATATTTAAATAAAAAAAAAAATTTTAAAAAACCCAAAACTCTCTTTGCCTTTCCAACCAAATGCATAATTCAAACACGTCGTAACAATAATGGTTGTAAGGCCCATCTCATTGAGAAATTAACCACAAAAGTGGCTCAAATTACTCCAGTAATTTCATCAAATAAACCACTATGCAACGAAATCTAATTTAAGCCAATATAAAAATGGAGAATTCTGAATTCATACATTCAACAGCAGTACTATTTGTTCTAAACATGACCTGCCCTCTCAAAAACTCCCAGTTAATCTGAATAAAATTGACATAACAAAAATTTTAGAATCAAAGAAAGTCCCCAAACAGACTCACAACCAACAAGCAGGATAGATTATGATTTAAGTGTCTTAGTTCATCCTCTGAGCAGCTTCCTTCGCAAGAAGCCTCTCTTTGGCCTTGGTTTTGGCTTGGGATTTGGAACCCATGATACCACCGCCCCACTTCTTCCTGTACTCATCGTACTTGTCATTGAAGTTGGCCTGAAACAGCAAGAACAAACCAACAAAATGAATGACCACAATCAATCAAACGTACTGCACACGCTCATTAGAGCTATGAGAAATTTATTTTTGCCCCCACCTTGATAGCCTCCAAGATTCTGCTGAACTCCAACTTGTCTTCATTCTTGACAGTGGTCAAGCACAGAACTGATGCAGTTTTCTTGTGGACAATCTGTCGGGGGAAAGCGATATAAATTAGTTTGGGGTTTATGAATCATTTAAGAAAACAAAATAGTAGCACACTTACCGTTCCCAATCGAGATTTTCCTTTCACAATGCAGTATGGGATCTCCATCTTCCGGCACAATGCGGGAAGCCAGACAACCAACTCTATTGGGTCCACATCATGAGCAATAACTACCAATTGTGCTTTGTTCTGCAAAAATTGAATTTGTTATGGCTGTTCTTTAGAAAAGAAGCCACAGGCAGAGTGACATGGTTTGCAAGTAAGCCCGTGCAATGAAAGTAAAACCACACCTGCTCAATGAGGTAGGTGACATGGTTGAGACCGTATTTCACAACAATAGGCTTTTTAGCCTCAATAGGTTTTCCTTCAGCCTCAGACTGAGCTCTTTTCAAAATGCGCTCCTTTTTTGCTGCTTTATCCTCAGGCCTGTACTTGAGAAGCATCTTGAAAAGATTCGTTGCTGCATATTATTAGATAAAGAAAAATGTCAAGCAAATGTGGCGAAGTGAAAACCAACCAGAAGAGTTCCAATCATTGAGACACAAATGGCAGAATTGAACAACAGTAAAACTTATTTATGATGATTGAAAGTTGCGTGGGTTGAAAGACCACATATATCAAAAAAGTACTCTTGCAATTATATAGAGGCAGGAAACTCGAACATTGAAATAGGAGCCACACCTAAAACACTTATCAACTCTTGCAATTATATGTACCAGGCTAGAGGTTTGTCGATTAAGCTTTATTTTGAGAATATAGGAAATAGCAAACCAAAAACATTAATTTAGTCCACATATAGGAGTAAAGAAACCTCAAAGTTGCTACCACCCATATAGTATTTTGCAGTGATATGGATATAAATGACATAGCTAGGCAAGAGAAGATGTAGATATAATTTAACTTGCATTTATGTTGTTTATACAAGAAAAACATATATTTATTTTTATATTTTGTTTTCCCAGATATCTATATTAGCTTTTAACATTTTACAAAACATGGAAGACAATGTTCAAAATTCATAATCACATAACTAGTTTCAATGAGCAAAACAACATTACTAAATATCTCATTTAACAATTATTATCGTTCTCTATATCAAAAAGTTCATTTTTGTGCTTGCCCACATTGGGCATGTGTATAATATAAATCTCTGCTAAAAATCAAACATGTAGGAAACAAAAGACTAATTTGATTAATAAATACAGAACTTTGTATTCTAGAGAAGTAGAGATAATTACAAACAAGGTTGAACATACAAGGGTGCATAGCAAGATATTTAATATCAGCCCACATATACACAACAGCATATGTAAAACAGACACGAGAACTATCTTTTTATATCCTAAAATAAATAATTTGAAACTCTTCATTAACTTGCCAGTAACTGGAGCTTAAACATAGAATATATAGCTGGAAATTTGTTCAGAACTGTGAAGTTTTGCAATGCCATAAAATGATATCCACCCTTTATGAACCAAAAGAAAAAACAGATAACTAACAAGGGATGCAAAGCACAAAAACAAAACCAGTCACCCTCAGAAAAAAAAAAAAAAAAAAATCACTATACATCATCAAAATATTAAAAGCTGCAACCACATGGGTCAAACACAGACCTACACATGAAATCCAAAAATAAAATGACCCATACCACACACAATAGATCATATCAAATACAGTCGGAAATTTATTTATTTATTTATTGGAGTCATACGATCTGACAATCATCCCAATACTAGCTAAAAAAATGAAGATTTGAAATAAAATTCTATGCGATCTAGGGTTATGTGAGTTTAAATTGAAATTCTGACCGAGGTTTTTGTCAAGGGTCTTGGTGAACTGATTCAATGGTGGTGGGACCTTCAAGCGCTGGTTGAGGATCCTTCTCTTCCTCTGAATTTGGACCACCTTTGGCCACTTCACGAACCGATGCAGATCTTTCTTCGGCGGCAATGCTCCTCCGATACCAAACTGCTTCGGACGCTTCTCGAACAACGGGTTCACCACCTTCTCCGGTTTCTTCTTTGCTGCTGCTGCGGGTTTCACACCTTTCTTCGGAGCCTTCCAGAGTATATCAATTCAAACATAATTAGAAAAAAGAAAAAAAGAAAAAAAAAAAACATCGATGATCGATCAAAATCAATAAAGAATCTACAAAGCCATGAGAGAGCGAGAGGTCACCATTTCTGCAGGACTATGTTCTTGCGCCTTGGCTGCGATTAGGGTTACAAACTAAAAGCAAATCTCTGCTGTTCGACTACTGGATTATATAGTCTGGTTAATGCTCGAAACGCAGTCGTTTTTCATCAGACATGTGAGCCCTAGTTCTGTTGCGAAATGGCTCCCTCTCAACTGGACTTATCTTCTGTTGGGCTCCTACGCTTTCGTAAGACTCCAAAGCCCAACTTCAAATTTTAATTTGGCGACGGTATTGTTTGGATTCACCTACGTCTCATTTAAATTAATTAAAATATTTCTGTGCGAAGATTATTTATGATAAATTAATTTAATTTAAGTCAAGGTAGGGGCCATTTTTGAGACCGATAAAATTATTTAATTATAGTTATTGAATCAATTTTGCAATTTTAATTTTTATGCATAATTTTGATCATGTCACAGTGCCTTATATATAAAACCCATGGAAGCAAATTGTTGGGGAGTCTGATATTGTCTCTCAACTAGAGAAAAGAGAAAAGTCAGACCATTTTCAGCAAAGTCTTGAACATAAAGAAAAATAAAATAAAATAAAGTAAGAATAATTATGTGTATAGATTATTTAGAAAATTAAAATTATATTAATTCATCATATTTATTTTTAAAATTATAGCTTAATTTTTTGAACTTAATAAATAATCTTTATAAAAAAAAAAAAAAAAAATGAAACAAGCAGGATGGTTACTAGGTTACGCTGGATCCACAGGCCTGAATAGCATCATAGAATGGGCTAAAGAGAGAAGGTTAGCCCAAGAGAGAACAATATAGGCTGTTGTACTGAGTTCAGCATCGCCATGGGCCAATATGACATCTGAACTTCGAGAGATTTTAATATACATCTCCTTTTATAAAAATAATACATATTCTAATTATGTCACATTCTTATTTAATTATAATTATTATTTTCTAATTATAATAATCAATAATGTTTGAGAGTTCTTATTTGATAGCTCTAATGCAACTCTAATGATGTGGAGAGTATTCATGTGGTGGTGGAATCCACACTCCTATCTCTATCTCTCTCTCTTCTACCTCACTAGAATTTTATTTAAAACTCTCAAATTAAAGTTATTTATTATTATTCATTATTTTAAGGAAGACTTATTTATAAGTCTTTTTTCAGACACTTATGTTAGGCTAAGTCCTATGTAATTTTTTATAGAGTCTCAAGTCCTATTTAGATAGGAATGTATTCCACAAGATCCTACATAAACGTAACGTGACATGACACTTACATAAACGTAACGTAACATGACACTTACATAAACGTAATGTAACGTGACACCTATATAAACGTAACGTGACACCTACATAAACGTAACGTAACGTGTCACGTTACGTTTCACAAACTTAATGAGTTTTTATTATTTAAAATTGAATGTGAAAATGTTGCTGATTTATGTTAGTGCCACGTTACGTTTCATATAAATATAATCTATGATAACATTCAAATGTTAACATAGATCATAGGTGTCACGTTACGTTTATGTAGGTATCACGTTACGTTATGTTTATGTAGATATGATCTATGGCAACATTCAATTTCCTATATAGGTGTCACGTCACATTACGTTTATATAGATATGATCGATGGTAACATTCAATTTCCTATATATGGTTTTACTATTATTTATGATATTAACAACTAATATTGAGAGTAAATGTGTCAACAAACTTCCCAGAGGGCTTATGGGAATATAAGTTTTTTAATAGGACCATATGTAGCATAAGTCTCCCTAATAGGACTTATAAATAATTTTTCCTATTATGAATTTTTTATAGTAATTTATCAGATAATTATTTTATTAATTGATAAAAAAAAAAGATCGTGTGATTAAACGTTTTTGTCTTTCTACTTATTGTTTTGATTCAACTATCCAATAAAATCGAGAACATTATCAATTTTTTTCAATTTTAAATTGAGAACATTATTTTTTTTTCTTCTAGTTTTGCACCTTAATGTTCCATCATTATGCTCCTTTATAGATACAAAATTTTCAGTTTTGCGCAAAAAAAAAAAATTCAATTTTTTCAAAAAAAAACTTTTTGCACATATTTTTTTTTAGTTTTTTTAAATTTGAAAGTTAATATTTTAAAATTTTAAAAATTAAAATGAATGTCAAATCATTATATTCATTTATAAATAATCATAAATGATAAACAATTATTATTTGAATGGTAATTCCGTCTATTACAAATTTAATGAGACTTAAAGGTCTAAAAAATCTTTAGTTAGGGCCTAATGAAGTATAAGTTCATAAATTATGATTTGTGCGTAAATGCCTAAAAAATTAATTATAATTATAAAAAAAAACATAATTAGAATATATATTACAAAAATGTTAGAAATTTCAAAAATTTTACCAAATATCTCAAGTGGGTCTCACACTCATGTGACACCTTTGATAAAAATTTTAGTATAATTTTTAGGATATATAACATTACTTTATATGTCTATATAACAATGGAAGGTTGATTTTGAATTCAAAATTGAAAATGTCTATGTGTCAACATATGAATCATTGGATTGTTTCAATTCAAGGGCTAAAAATGTCTCATTTTCATTTGTCCTACAACAACATTTCAATGGTTGAGATCAATATTGTTATTCACTCTGGATGGTCCAGATTTAGCCTTTGCCCTTCCTCTCTCCTCTTTCTTCTCTGCCCAAATCCTCCCTCTTTCTCATTTCAGAGATATCCCTTCTCTTTCATACGCTCTTCTCTCTCCCTCTCTAATGGTCGTCGATGCTGATGAATCGAAGAAAATGAACAGCAACCTAGATCACGAAAATAGTGCGACCAAGTCTCTCAAGAAGAGGAAGAGAGCTTCTTCTTCTTCTTCTTCTTCTTCACTGATGGAGGGTTTGTTCAAGTACTACAAAGAGGTTTCAGATGATAAAATCAATTTGGATTTGAATGAGTGTTGAGAGGGTAATTTATATAGATAAATTGGGCCAAGCTAAGTAATGGGCCGGTATGGGCCGAAGTACGAAAGGCAGAGTAAGAAGGGCCTTAACTAGGTAGTCCGGTCCCAGAAGTATCTCGGTCACAGCGTATTACGGTTAGCCCGGTCAACTCCTCTTGACCGAAGTATATGGGCCACTTCAGTTCTGTTGAGTTAGTCCGGCTCGGTACTTCTATGGATAGCTCGGTCTTAGCATTCAAGGCCGAGGTAGAAGCAAGGAAAGGAAGAGCCGGACTCAAAGTTAGATCGGCCGTACCTGCCTGTCTAGTATAGCAGTATTACTTCGGTCGTATGGTAGTTCGGCCATGGTAAAACCATCTCACTTGGTTTAAGCAGTGAGGGGAGTGTTGAAGGATAAGCATTATCCTTCAGGAGTATGAATCCTAGGAGGACTCTACATGGAGAAGTAAAAGTCTTACTAGGATTGTGCCACACGGAACCTATAAAAGCTCACAGACATCACCTATGAAGAGGTAACGCAACTCTGATTCCTGAATACATAGAGCTTTTGCCTATTTGTCTTGTTTGCTGACTTAGGCATCGGAGAGGTTTCCGGTACACACCCGCCGGCTAGCTCACGTTTGTATTTTCAGGTTGCAGAACGACGACGTACGGAGAAACGCAGATTTGATCAACAGGATTATACGAGAAGGTGTATTTCTTTCCCGTACAAGTGTGGTTCGAGCAATTCGGCGATTGCGTACTTGCTCGAAGAGACCACTCTTTCGTTCTCAAAATTGGTCGATCAGATATATGAGAAGATGAGAGCGAGAGAGAGTGGCTCCGCTTCTGGGTTTTCCACCACTGTTGCTTTTGTGAAGAGCACTATGCTTTTCATTGGTCACAGATCTTTGTATGGAGTCCCTAATGCTGATGCTGATATCATGAGACAGAGTCCTACTTGTGGTGTTGGGAGGTGATAAATTCTATTTATTTATTTATTTATATATTTGTGTTTTCAATTCATGGCTTAATTTGAAGCATGATATCTTTGTCTTTCTTCAACCATTTGAAGCATTTGTTGGGTATATTTCCTCTTCATTGTTACTTAATTTTCAATGTCTACTATATATCTGTAGTCTTTGGGAAACACTATGGTATACACTCCTTTTGAAGGTATCATATAAGCATTTGTTAAATCATTTCAGATTTGTGTCCTAAAAACTTTCTAAGATTTTTTTTACAAAAAACTTTCTAAGCTTCAGAGCATTTTTTTTTTTCTTTTTGTTTCACTCAAACATGCAAATTAAAGCTGGACCATGCTGAATCAAGGTTTTTGTGTTGTCTAATTTGATTTTGATGGAGTGGTTTTTGTTTTTTGTTCTTTTCTTTAGTTTCTCCTTTAAATTGTTTGTCCCTTTTAGATGTTTATTAGGTGTATTTCGTATCTCTATAGTTTTGTGCCATAACTGTTCCTGGGTTTGAGGAGAACAGGAAGGCCAGTCTGCAGGATCTTGCCGTTCTCACGGGAGGCAACGTAGGTTCATTGTCCTATTAATGTTTTCTTATTCACAATGTTGTATTGCATGACTCCTTAAATTAATGCATCTATCTTGTGCCTTTTAGCTTATAACTGAAGAACTTGGTATGAATCTGGAGAATGTGGATTTAGATATGCTTGGCTCATGTAAAAAGGTAAAACTCTACTACCACTTCAAAGAGGAATATCTTCTTATTTTATTTTTTTCAACTTTGGTCCCCTGGATAAGTCTGTCCTTAGGGAAGATACCAAATTACCAAGAAAAGAAAAAAAAAAAAGGAAAAAAGAAAAAGAAAAGAGCTATAGTAATGTCGGCTCAACATCACATTTTTCTTTTATATATTCTTCGTGTAATTAAGATGCTGGTTGTTTTAGGCCATAATATCCGATCATGACACAGTTGTTATTGACGGTGCTGGTGACAAAGAGGCCTTGGAAGAGAGATGTGAACAGGTATATGTTGCTTTATTCTTCGAAATGTGAAGCCCTATTTGCCTGTTGAGTTTATTCTTGAACTGTTGGTGATTGATTGACCATTAGTTAATTGAAAAGCAATAGCAAAAAAGTAAAAAATAAAAAATTTCTTCAGATTGTAACTTCATTACGCTACCTATCATTTGTAATGGCAGATTAGGTCAGAAATTGATTTGAGCACTTCTGATTCTAACAAGGAAAAGTTGCAAGAGAGATTAGCTAAGCTTTCTGGTGGTGTTGCTGTATTGAAGGTCTGCCTCACTACCATGCAAACTTCTCAGGCTAGCTAAGTGCCTGCTTGTTTGGTTTTGTTTTTGCTTTTGTTTTTTGCTTTGATTTTGTCCAGAAACAAAAACAATGAAAAGTTCGAAAACCTCCATTGTTTTCATTTTTGTGCAAAGACTGTTTTAAAAAAAATTTCGAGAATATCTTTTTGGTGTTTCCCTAAAAATGGATTGTTTTCAAAAAAATTCCTAAAAACAATTTTTTCAGAAAACACAAAATGGATTGTTTTCTTTTTTTTCTTTTTTGCTTCACTCACAAAAAGAAAAACAGAGTGTTGGATTTGTTTATATAGATTTCAGATTTGTTTTGTTTCTATGCTAGAGTTTGATTTTTTTATTTTTTTTTGATTAATCCACATTTTCATCATCACTTTGTTTAATTTTAATTTTAAAATTAAAAAAAAAAAATTAGAGGATTGCCCCGCCGGACCAAAAACAAAGTGTCGGTCATATTATATAGATTTCAAATTTATTTTGTTTGTACTCAACAATCAGATTTGTTTTGTTTCTATGCTAGAGTTTGATTTGTGTTAAATCATTGAGTTTGAGCTTTAAGATTTTCTAAAAACTTTCTAAGATTTTTTTTACAAAAAACTTTCTAAGATTTTCTATTTTTGGATCATAAATATTTTTTAAAAATTTTGAAAATATTTGTTTGAGTTTTATTTTTGTCAAATTTAAAAATAAATAAATTCTAAAAATGAAATTAAATAGTGTGAGAGTATGGACCTGTTTCACATGGAATGGAATTACACAGTGAGTGTAATATTTATTTTTTGTTTGTTTCAATTTTGAAGACTTTTTTGAATCGGTATAAATATTTATTAATCCATAAATCAGTAGCTTTTACCAAAAAAATTCTGTCATGTTTGGTTGGTGAGTGAGTGGAGGAAATAGTTCATAAATATTTTTCAGCCTCAAATTTTATTTTATTTTATTTTATTTTTGTTGAGTTTCCTTTGGCTAATTATTAGTTTATGGTATCCTCTTTCTATAATTTTGGGTTAGTTCAAAATGGAATTTTATCATTTTTTATTGTTATTGGATTAAATGGAATTAGTTTTTAGACCTATGCTCTTTTGTCTAATCTTTTGTGATTATATAGATTTGCTACCAAGTGATTCGGAAAAAATATTTGACCGTCATATATGGTTAATTTTGTTTAAGGTTATTAAAAAAAACATTAAAAAGATTTTTTTATGGTTGTTGATTAGCATTGCTAATTTTTTGTTGGTTATTGATTAAAAAGATTTTTTCTATCATTTTTATTGTTATTTTTTTATATTTTCCTCCTCTTTTAAATTTTTTTTTCTTCTTTTTATTCACTTAAGCATCAACTTATAAATTGCTACAAATTTCAACAAGTGAAGGTAAACAATATCTCGGCTTAACTCCAACTTGTAAATTGCTACAAATTTCAACAAGTAAAGGTAAACAATTATCTCGGCTTAATTTCAATTTGTAAATTGCTACAAATTTCAACAAGTGAAGGTAAACAAGCGAGTTGACGAGCTAACTTTGTTTGCCAACTTTGAGGTTTCTAGACCGAGCAAAGTGAACCACCGAGCAAAAAGTCTAGCTCGGCCTTGTAATGTAATTTCAGTCACGCAAATGTGGACAAAATGAAGGGGCAATTGTGAGGGAGATTTCATAATCTGGCTTTGGGCCGTGGTAATGACCGGGCTAAAAAGAGGTCCGAGCGCGTTTGGGTCGAGCTAACTTAGGCTAATCCAGAGTTGGTTTGCTCGGTTGAGGTCCACGGCCTATTCGGCCGAGATGATCGTCTGTCAGCCCGGGCTTATTGGTCGCGCATGTAGCTCGGCGGAAAGGTCTCCCGTGGACCGGCCTAACCTGTGTAGAGCTCGGCCGTATTGGAATACTACGGAGCTCGGTTGTGATGGAGCTCAGCGAGTGGCACTGTTGGGCTCGTTAAGTAGCTCGGTCGAAGAAGGCCAAGATAATTCTGCCGGGCTGCCCATTCCCGTCGATGCCAACTGGCGGTTTGATTAGGTGGTGTTTAGTTGAATTTGCGCTGACAGATAGGAGAGCAACTCTACGTGTCAATAAGCGAATGAATGTAAAAGTGAGCGCAGAAAGTATATAAGCATGACTGCGCCCCCCATGATGGGGAGGGAACTTCATTTGGTGAGAGAAACTTTCTTCCTCTCTCTCTCTCTCCCTATCTCTGAGTGTGTGCTAACTTGACCGTCAGAGGGGTTTTCCGACAACACACCGCCGAATAGCTCACCGCCGTTGTGCTCGCAGGTTAATCGGATCGAAGCGGAGCTTGGACGCAAGGAGTACGGGCTTCAGCGAATATCAGCTCCCCGTACATTTACTTATTAATAAAATTGGTCATTCATTATGCGAGTATGATTTATGTATTAATAAAATTAGTTATTTATATATATATATATATACGTATTTTCTTTTGCTTCTTTGTTAGTTCAATGAATTATCTTAGTAGTTTTTTTTTAGATGAGAGCATTATCTTAGTATTTGTTTTATAATTATCTGTTGAGAAGAATGGTTAAAGATTTATTCTATTATTTGTTTTATATTTATTAGTTTAATGAATTATTTGTTTTAAATTCGGAAGAAAGGTTAAAGACTCATAAATTCACCCAAAATGATATGGTAATAAAATTGGAGTCGATATCATTAGTTGTATAACATATAAAAAAATGATACATACCATACCATATAATTCTATTATATATCTAATGATTCATTGTATTCAATTTCATAGAACAATATTTTAATTTTTAAAAAATTATCAAAATATAAAACTTAAATATACTGTAATAATAGCCTGTGCCTTCCACGAGCCTGTGTAAACTAGTATATATATATATATATATGTAGCTATGCTTGCATATGTATAGGAAGAGATTAGGAATAAAGAGACAAATGAAGAGAATATATTGGTGTGGGTATATATGTATGTATCTATATATATGTATATGGGATAAATGGGTGGATATCCACTCCGAACCCATTCCCGATAGAGATTTAAAGAATATCACTTACCTGATTTAATGGGCAAAAAAAAAATAAAAAAAATCATGTATTTGGGTTAGGTCTCTATAAGTACCCACAAGATAGATTATCTATTTTCATCCCTAGTTGGTGATGGCAGTAGAGGTTGTCGACCAGAGTAGGGGGCGGTGTTGGGGTGATGGGGATGGTTGGTGGGATTAGGGTTAGAATTTGAAAAATTAACATTAGAAAGTTAGGGATGGAGATACAAATGGAATTTTATATTTGGATGAAATTGGAATTAAAAAAAATAAAAAATGTGAGGGGGGAGCTTCTATTTGCACACACACAATTCACTCTATACACACACTTAATGATAATTATTTTTATTACAATTTTATTTCCAAGTGAAATTACTATTATGGACATCACACACAACTCAAATAAACACATTTGAAAGTTGAATGTCGAAAAAATGAAAAAAATTCAAAATTCTATTGTCGAAATAAATGATAATTTTCAGAATTCTACTTTCGAACAAGTTGTTTATTTTTGAAAAGCTACTTCCGAACAAGTTATTTATTGAGAAGGATATATATAGAGTGTAATGGGTGTGTGCAAATAAAAACTCCCCGTGAGGGGTCCTAAGAAAAAGGGTAGGGGTAAATACCACTACTCTTAAATTCACTTTTCCAAAATCAATATGGTTAATTGGTCTATAAAATTTTTTTTAAGACTAAATGGATTATCATTATTTAAGATGAGATTTATGGATAAATTTTTCTTTATTATCTTAGGATAAAAAAAAAAATTATAAGTCAGTGTATATTTAAAAAAATAAAATTCAGACCAATGATTAATTTTAAAAATATTAATAATTGAAATTTTAGATTTTTTAATGACACAGAACCACTTCATGGTAAATTTTTCATATAAAATTACATTCTTTAAAATTTGATATTGAAAATGTAAAATTGTAAAACTATAAAAGTAAACGGATCGGATGGTGTTAAAAGTAAACGGATCGGATGGTGTTGGATCCGGAGTTGTCTCTGGTACCCTCTCTCTCAATCTCTCTCTATCTTTGCACTGAACCGAAGGCCCCAAAAACACACCATTACAAAAACCCTCACAAATCTCTACTTATGTGTGGGTTTTGCTGTCGGAATTGTAGCGATTTGGGAACATTCGTGAAGAGTTTGGAACAAATTTGATCCGATTGGTGAGTATTCTTGTATTTCTTGAATTTTTTAGAGTTTTGAATTTAAGGTTTTTGTTAGGGTTTGAAATTTAGGGCTATTTTTTTTTTGTTGATGAATTCTGCGTTGGTTTGTATTTCTGGCATTAATTCTCTCTCTCTCTCTCTCTCTCTCTATATATATATATATATACACGCGCATGAATATACATGACAGATATTTGATAAATTGATTTTGGAAATTTTAGGGTTTTCTCAAATTTATTGCAGCTAATCATTGAAATCGTGCTTTGAATCAATCAATCTTGCGTTTAAGTTACTCTGAAACTCTGATTTTGGGTTGAGAATTTCAATGGGGAAGAACGAATTTTTGACTCCCAAGGCGATTGCGAATCGAATCAAGGCGAAGGGTCTCCAGAAACTTCGGTGGTACTGCCAGATGTGCCAGAAGCAATGTCGGGACGAGAACGGGTTCAAGTGCCACTGTATGAGCGAGAGCCACCAGCGCCAAATGGAGGTTTTCGGCCAAAATCCCCACCGCATCGTCGACGGCTACTCTGAGGAGTTCGAGAGAGAGTTCCTCGACCACATGAAACGCAGCCACCGCTTTAGCCGCATCGCTGCCACCGTGGTGTATAATGAATACATCGCTGATCGCCACCATATTCACATGAATTCGACGCAGTGGGCTACGTTGACTGAGTTTGTTAAGTATTTGGGGCGCACGGGCAAGTGCAAGGTAGATGAGACCCCAAAGGGGTGGTTTATTACATATATAGATAGAGATTCAGAGACCCTTTTCAAGGAAAAGATGAAAAGTAAACGAGCTAGGGCCGATCTAGTGGATGAGGAGAAGCAAGAGAGAGAGATAAGGAGGCAAATTGAAAGGGCAGAGTTGTCAATGCCGGAGGCAAATGGGGCTGCTCAGCCTTTGGAGCCTGAGCTCAAGCCCCTGGAAAAATCAGAGACTGGTGAGAAGATTGTGCTTAACTTGGCTTCGTCATCTAAACTCATTGCTAAAGAGAAAGTTGGGAGTTCTAAGTTGGTATTTGAAGAACCGATGATTGATACAAAGAAAGATAAAGGTAAAGAAAATGGAAATTCAGTGAAAAGTAAGGGTATGAATAGGTCGGTGTTGGATGATTTGATGAGAGAGGAAGAGAAGGTGAAGGAGCGGATTAATAGGAAGGATTATTGGTTGTGTGAGGGAATTGTTGTAAAAGTCATGAGCAAGGCATTGGCTGAGAAGGGGTACTATAAGCAAAAGGGAGTTGTGCGCAAGTTGATTGATAAATATGTTGGGGAAATTGAGATGCTTGAGACTAAGCATGTGCTCAGGGTTGATCAGGAAGAGCTTGAAACTGTGATTCCACAAATTGGAGGCATTGTTAGGATAGTTAATGGGGCTTACCGCGGATCAAATGCAAGGTTGCTAGCAGTGGATACAGACAAATTCTGTGCCAAGGTTCAGATTGAAAAAGGGATATACGATGGGAGGGTGATTCAGGCTGTTGAATATGAAGACATTTGCAAAGTTGTTCAATGAGATTATTGTATATCGTGAAATCTTCTGTTCTTCTCCTTCCGCCACTTTTGGGTTGGTAAGTTGGAATGAGCCCATGCCAATTTCTATTAAACTGATTTCGTGTTCTGTTGAAGCAATTGTAACAAGTGTTTTTGTATCTTTCAAGGAATTTAGCAAAAAATTGCATGAAAAGGCTTATGTTTTTTTGTACATATGGCTTGGTGATTTTAAAATTGTGGGTACCACAAAACACCTGTTTTGACTTTTAACATCATCATTTCATTTACAGTTATATGCCGCGCTATACTATGTTTCAGAGTAGGATTATTGCATGATTGGTCATGCTATCTAAATTTCTGATAATTTGTTCTCTTTCCTGTGTAATTGTTCAAATATTCCTTCAAAAGATTGGCTGCCGTTTTTATTCTCACCTACTTTTTATTAACTCTTTCTAGGAAATGTAAGTTTGATAATTTTTGCAACTATTTTGGTATACAAGTAAATTGTGAATGCATGATGCACACCCATTTATTGATCTTATCTGTATGCATGGCTGTCCACTAGTATTAGTTCTGTTAGTTACATGCATATTGTGAATGCATGTACACCCATATTATCTTCTTCAACTATGAAGCACGGACACCTCTTTGGAGGTCACGTACAAGTGTCCGACATGTGTCGGACACGTTGGGGACGTGCTGAGGACACGTTAAGAATACATTGAGGACTATTTTTTTAACATACCTAAAGTTGATAAATTTGATAAAATTAAATATTTGATACAAAATACATATTAAATATTTAAAAATTTGACACATAATAAATATATAAAATTATATTTTTTGCACGTGTCCCTAATGTGTTGTGTCCTGCGTTTTTTAAAAATTTATGTGTCTATGTCGTATCATGTGTCCGTGCTTCTTAGTTCTTCATTAAATTGTGTTTTAGGGTGATACCATGCATAGCTGATAAGTTGTCTGTCTACTTTAGTACTGATAGTTGCTGATGTTTGCTCCCATCTATTGTGAAAGGAACAGTTAGTAAAATATTGCAAATTATCTTGGTTGATTGAACACTTCTGATGGATGATGAGGTGGATGTCTGATTATCTTTTGTACATCCGAAGTAGAAGGTGCTCTTCTACTTTTGTCTGCCTTTTGTTTTGGCTGTCTTTGAGGTATAGGTCCTATTGCAGCTATTTAGCTTACATATTGTTCTTCATTTTATTTTCATTGTTGGTAATACTTTGCATGAATTATGTCAATGATCATTAGAGAAAAAATAAACTGTCATTAGTACTATGAGAGGGGAAATATATTAGACTGGAAAATAAACTGCATTTTGTTGCGGAACAATTGTGTCACCAAAGGGCCCTTCTCACCATGAAGGCACCCTTTTATTAGTTGTACAGTTTCCAAGTCATTCGTAGGATTTGAATTTAAAACCCCCCATAGTTTTGGCTGTCAAATATTATGTTTTGAAAAGCTATAAAATTACCCTATCCGTAATTTAACATTTCAGAGCTTCACGTGTACACTATCTTAAATAGACTGGAAAATAAAAAATGCAAGTGTGCGACTGCATTTTGTGTATGGGGTACGTGCCTAGACTTCAGGTGATTAGAAACCCCACTGGGTATGAGTTTATAGCATTGTCCATGACTGCTGAACTTGGGTACTTTTTAATAGTTTAAAATGCATGTCATGTTTATAACTGGGAATCTGGAATACTGACCCCTCTCTAATTTTTATTTTTATTTATTTATTTATTTTTGTATCAATGGGAAATTGTGATGTTTGCTTCTGGTTATCATGATTTTGCCACCAGGTCTAAGACTTGTGTTATCTAGAACGTGGATCGTTTTGATAAGTGAAACTAGAATGGAAATAGGGTACGTCACATGCTCTAAAATGTAATATAATAGTTGTAGACTTGTATATATTACAATTGAGAATTTAAGGTATATCTAGAGTAATTTTCTTTTAACTATTAGGCATTCAATAAATATAGTTTTCATGTAGCAAAATATTTCTATGCGTATTATGATCCATTATTAATGTTTTTTTCTTGTCAAAACTTAACTCGTCATATATTTTAGTTTATTATATTTGATTTTTTTTTTCCCCTCTTAAGGTAACATTTAAGGAAATATATTGCAAAAAACTTTTGGAATCGCTTCGGTTCACTTTTACAATTTTGAAATGGAAGTGTAGCATGTTTCGTAACTTATGTATCAATACGTAGTTCGTTAGGATATTAGTGTTCTCTGGTTACATGGGTCAAGACACTTGATCATATTTGCATAATTTGAATCATCTAACCTTAGTTGCAAAAACAGTATGTGAACTTTTACCCTTCATTAAATAAGCTATTTTGGGAATTTTTGTTGTGGACACGTCTTGCTCTGTTGGTGGTTTAGGTGTAGAGAAATCCCTTGGGAGATGTGATGAAATATTGGTCCTGTTTGGTAGGGTTTATTTCTAATTTATTTTAGCTTTAAACTTAATTTAAGCTATTTTGATGTGTTTGGTTTACTTTAACAATACAGCATATAACTTTTTGTAAGTCAAAAATCAACTTATGTTCACAGTTATGAGTTATAAGCTGCCATTGAAACGTAGACTTGGAGTTAGTGAAGTTTGGCACAAAAAGGTGAATCCAATGCTAATCTGAGAACATGCGTTATCTGCTGAAATTTAGCATATTGTATTAGAATCTTCAGGTGACGTGGTTTGTAATGCATTGGTGTTCTTTTGTTAAAGCTTCCACTCTTACCATGTAAAATTACATGGAATATCAGGACCAGAAGACATGTCCGTTAAACATTATGATGGTGTTGCAAATTCATTTTTACCTTTGATTTCCATAGAATCCACAACTATGACAGGTATCACAGAAATTAAGATTGAAAATGATTTATGGCATTGCTAGGTCTGTGCCACCGGTGAACAACTAACTGCTGCTCATAATGTGGGCTATGAATATGAATATGATTGGTTTGATTTGACAGTACATTGCCAGAGCATAGTGTGTTTCACTATGAAATAGACGCTAGGGATGGCAAGGAATTACAGTTACTGTCTCTTCCACTGACGTCCATTCCAAAAGTATCGGATACTTAATTTTGAAGTATCGGATACTTGAAGTTACATATTACTTATAATATTTTGTTTAGTTCTTTGATAAGAGGAATATAGTGAGAGTTAAAGTAATAGAATTTGTCAAATTGATGTATCCTTGTTGTCTCTCTCACTTCTCTCTCGCTTTCTCACTCTCTCACGTTTCTTCTCTCTGCTCTCATTCTTTTTTTGGTGTTGGCATGTAAGGATGATGTTTAATTTGCATTTGCTTTTGCTTTTGCTTTTAATTTTGGATGTTTTATGAATGTTTGAGCACTTTTAGGTTAATAGGAATCCCTCTCTTTATTTATTATTTTACTTTTAAGTTTTATTTTCATGCATATTACATTATTAAAATTATATAAAAAAAAAAATTACGAATGTATCCCCGCTGTACCCGTATCATACTTTTTCAAATTTTGACATATCGCCATATCCACATCCCCATATCACTATATCCGTGCTTCTTAGGCTATCATTGATGACTTAAAAAAGTATATTTGCTGAAATTTTTATTTAAGAATGGTTTTTTGGCTTTAGCTAAGGTCTTGTGATATTCACTAATGAAGGGGAACAAGTTGAAGCTATTGACCTTGAAGACTCTTAGTTTTATAGGAATCTTTCTTCTTTATCAAGTTGTCTTTTGCTTTAGGTTTTATTTTTTTGCATACTGCATTACTATAAATTGTTAAAATAATATTTTTTACGAACGTATCTCCGCCGTACCCGTATCTTAGTTTTTCAAATTTTGTCGTATCACCGTATCCGTATCGTATCGTATCCGTATCCTGTATCTGTATCCGTGCTTCCTAGGGGTTTACAAACTTGCTAAGATACGGGGGAGGAAAACAAGAGATTTTAATCAAGTAAAGTGCATCAAGAGTGAGGATTCTAAGGTATTGGTGAAGGATGATGAGATTAAGGAAAGATGGAAGAATTATTTTGAGAAACTGTTAAATGAGGAACATGGAAGTACGACAATAGGGGAAGAAATAGCCAGTAATACGATAAACCAAGACTATAGGTTCTATCGTAGGATTAGGAACTTTGAAGTGGAGATTGCACTTAAGAAGATGAAATCAAATAAGGTTTTAGGACCCGATGATATCTCTATTGAAGCTTGGAAGTGTTTGGGTAAAAAGGGAGTTGCTTGGTTGACTAGGTTGTTTAGCAAAATTTTGTTGACTAGGAACATGCCAGATGGGTGGAGGAAGAGTATTTTAGTGCCAATCTATAAGAATAAAGGTGATGTCCAGAATTGTAACAACTATAGAGGAATCAAGCTAATGTGTCATATAATGAAAGTGTGGGAGAGGATGATGGAACGCCGATTGCGAGACATAACAGAGGTGTCAGAGAATCAATTTGGGTTTATGCCTGGTAGGTCAACAATGGAAGCGATCTATCTTTTGAGGAGAGTAATAGAAAAGTATAAAGAAAAGAAAAGAGACATTCATATGGTGTTTATCGACTTTGAGAAAGCATATGACAGAGTGTCCCGAGATATAATATGGTGGGTGTTAGAGAAGAAAGGGGTGACAAAAGGCTACATTGACGTGATTAGGGACATGTATGAAGGGGTGGTGACCACTATTAGATCACCAGCTAGAGAGACAAATGAATTTCCTATCACTGTAGGGTTACACCAAGGATCTACCTTAAGTCCTTATCTTTTTGCTTTAGTTATGGATGAGTTGACGATAAATATTCAAGATGACATGCCATGGTGTATGCTTTTTGCAAACGATATTGTGTTAGTGGATGAGATTAGAGAAGGAGTTAACACAAAGTTGGAGATTTGGAGAAAAGCTCTTGAATCTAAAGGATTGCGGATAAGTAGAACTAAGACAGAGTACATGGAGTGTAAATTTAGTAACAGTAACAATGAAAGCAGAGGAGAAGTGAAGATTGAGAACCAAGAACTGCCTAAGAGTGAACATTTTCGTTATTTAGGGTCGATTATCACAACAGCGGGAGAGGTTGATGCAGATGTGGCCTATAGGATTAAGGCGGGATGCTGTAAGTGGAGAAGTGCGTCTGGGGTATTGTGCGATAAACGAATACCCACTAGACTAAAAGGCAAGTTTTATAGAACGGCTATTAGACCAGCTATGTTGTATAGGACGGAGTGTTGGGCAACTAAGAAACAACATGTAGATAAGATGAGTGTGGCTGGGATGAGGATGCTAAGGTGGATGTATGGTAAGACTAGACAAGACAGGATTAGGAATGAGTGTATTCGGGAATGGGTAGGAGTAGCACCGATAGAAGATAAGTTGAGAGAGAATCGTTGGAGATGGTTTGGTCATATTCAACGGAGACCAACAGAGGCAGTAGTGAAGAGATGCGATGCTGTAACAGTAGATGGAAGTGTTAGGAGACGGGGTAGGCCTCGATTAACGTTGACTAGCGTTATAAATAGAGATATGAATCTACTTAATTTGACTAATGAAATGGCCTTTGATAGGGCCGTGTGGAGAAGAAGGATTCATGTAGCCGACCCCATTTGATGGGACTTAAGGCTTGGTTTGGTTTGGTTTGGTTTGTATAGTGAGGCATGTAACTTGGATGTTTCTCTAATAACTTCAAGGTCCACTTATCTATCTGAATAAGCCTTATTGATATGAAATAGTCTTAAAACTTAATAGGTATATTTTTCAGTTCAGGCTCTACAGAAAGTCAAGATGTGAAGTTCATTTTTTGTGATTGGACCAATTTTTAGATTTTGTAGACAATTTTGAATAGCTTGGATGTATAGTTGATAAAACTTTTATTTTGTACAAGGGCTAAACCCCCTTGGTGCCTCTTTAATGATATTTCCTTATACTTATCAAAGAGTAAAAAAAAAGAAAAAAAACTGATTCATGAAGTTCATAAGCAATTCAGGTTGCTGTGTACTGGCATCCATAGAGTTGTTTGCTGTATCAACTGGGTTGGTTGTATTCCATTATTTCATGTGTTTTGATTAATAGTTCCATTGTTAAGTTGGAGGAGCCATCAGCATTGTGACTGTAGTTTGGGAATCTCTGCTTGGGAAGTATAATTACTTGAATCTTCTCTCCAGGTCCCAGTTGTTGATGGCTAAATCTTCTCTCTAGGTTCCTGTTGTTGATGGCTACTCATTCCCTTATCTCACAAAACGGATGAATGTTGCTGGCAGGCATATAACTTCTTATCTCGTTGATTTGCTTCAACGTAGAGGGTAAGGGTCAACATCAGTTATTCTCAATACATATGTAGTGTAAAGGCGCCAAAATGGGCGTAACCTTTCACAGAAATTACTTGTACTTTGATTGGAATACCAAACTTTCATTACTGAAGGTATGCAATGAATAGCACCACTGACTTTGAGACTGCTAGGGATATCAAAGAGAAGCTTTGCTACTTAAGGTGAAGAAATAACATATAGTTTGGTATGCTTTTTTGGGATTTGTTTCATTACAATTTATTAGATCTGTTTTCCTGCAGTTATGATTACAAAAGGGAATATCAATTGGGACTTGAGACTACCATCCTTGTTAAGAATTATACTGTAAGTTTATTTTGTTATCTATTTGTGTAATTATATAGAATCTTCTAGGAATTGTTCAACTTACTTTCCTTTTGGGCATGGTGTGACTGTGATTGTGACATATAAAATATTCCAAGCGAGGAGGTTTAAAGCAATTAATAGCAATGGTTGTTTTTTTAAAATTATGTCATAGTAGTTTCATATATGGTTGCCGGCATGCAGATTAGTTTGAAAGTAGTTGAAAATATGTACTTATGCGTACTTACTATTTAACTCGTGGATTTTTGTCTCATATTTCTCATTGGTTTTTTCATTTTCTAGGAAATTAACAGACACTTTATATATATATATATATATGACATAGGTTATACTTTTCCGTATTAATATTTGTACATATTTTTGTTAATTTATTAAGAAAAGTTGATTTAATCTGCTGCCAGATGGAAGGGTCATCAAAGTTGGCACTGAACGGTTCCATGCTCCTTAGGCTCTTTTTACTCCTGTAAGTGCATTGTTCTCTTCAGTTACCTATCTTCAAGAACTTTATGGAAACTTCGAATTTCTCTCTACATATATCTCTGGTTCTTTTGGATATTACTTTTCTTTTTAATTTTTTACCTTTGTGAAAAAAGTTGGTTTCTATTCTCTTTTTGTACTTATGAGTAGCTTGAATTCAACATTGTATGCTGTTTGACGAGTTTCATCTCTATTTGCCTATTTTGATTATAGTACATGGTTGTTCTAAAAATTTGAATTCTTCAAGGTTAGATTTGAATTCTACTAACAAAGTCTATGTCAATATATAAAGTTTCCATTGGGAAAGACTATCAGATGTTGCCTAATCATCTTGGTATGCTCTGATAAAAAATCTTTTTTAATTGATGGTTGATCTTGCCTAAACTAGGCTATTTTGTTGGTGGAGTTTTCTATGAACTATAACATTGTTGGAGCATTCTCAACATTTAGAATGCAGATTTCAGTCAAGTATTTTTAGGTCTACGAGGTTACACAGTTTTAATAATACTTTGATAGGTTGGAATTTGTAGAAGTTTAAATTGTTGTCTTCTTGCAGGAACTCATAGATGTCGAAGGTGATGGAATCGTTGACATGGTATTTCGTTGTATTCAGGAAATGGACATCAATAATTGGATGATGGTATGTAGGTCATTTTGAAAGCTATAATTCTTATAGTTCTTTACTTAAAAGCATTTAGTATTATCAATCTTAATAGTTATAACAATGACATATATATCCTACAAATTTGATGAAGATACACTTGTCTTGCTATATAGATTTTTTCTATACCATGTGACCACTTCATGCCTCGTACAATATACATTTTGTAATGTATTTGAGTTTATTTTCATGTATTTTTTAACTCCTAATTTGTTTTGTTTTTCTCAGCTCTACCAACACATAGTTGTAAGTGGAGGGAGTACTATGTATCCTGGATTGCCTAGTTGGTAATAAATTTAAATCCTTTTTGCAAAAATTAAAATCATTATGTTGCTTTCTTCTTGGTGATATGATGAAACCATATTAATTTTGTCTCTCTCAAGTTATATTTGCATGGATTTTTATTTATAAAAAAAATATTTGCATGCATGTTTCACTCTTCCTACATTTCTTAAAACTTAACCTGTGTAGTTCATTGCTCTAGGCTCTAGGTTCTTGTCACATTATTAGAGAAACTTCCATTTCGCATGCTTTACAAAATTACAGCTAAAGCAGTCATCTGTCCTGTCTGATTTTAATAACGAATAGTGATCTCACTTGTGTAAGAACCTAAGAAGATTTTTTTTTTAGTTCTGATCTTTTAATATAGGGTTACATTTGGTTTTGATATTTCAATACTAGAAATTAAAGTTTATTATTGGGATACATTAGGATCTTTTGTCCTGAAGAATATTTCTTGTAGGCATATTGACTGTAAATATTGTGCTTCTGTAGTTTCTTGTGCCAAGCCACTGCTAAAGTTTATTATTTCTTTTTCTACAGCCTGGAGAAAGAAATTTTAGACCGTTACCTAGAATTGCGTCGTCTTTAGATTTACTTAAATATTACATGGCCATCCTTGTTTGCAGGCTAACTGCACATGATGGTACTTTTTACTATGAGCATCTATTTGTAGCTTAGAATGGTTTGCTAACTCAAGATATTGACTTGCGATACATACTACTACTTAGACAACAGATCAATGTTGCCAACCATTTTTAACTTTTCTTTTTGGACTCGGTACAGCCATTTCTAATCTTGCACAAACCTTTCTCCCCTCACATCTGGTTAGTGAACAACTCTTTTGGTCTTCGTCTGCTTTGACTGTAACAGAAGCTACATTTGCGTATAGAGGACCCACCACGAAGAAAGTATATGGTGTACCTTGGAGGTGCAGTCCTTTCAGGAATTATGAAGGTACAACATCATAGCCATTACTGCAATTTCAGTGATAAGTTCTATTAACTTGCATTTTCTTCACCACGTTAAGAATGTCACATGCTTTTAAAAGCTAACCAAATCTTTGGAGCATTTGTTTTGTTGCTTTCAGATTTGTGAAAAGCAAATTGAAATGGAAAGCAAAAGGAGAAACAAAGGCATAAGGAAAAATGAATCTATTAACAAAAAACAAATTTTTAGATACCGGAAATGCTAGGAATTGGATGTTAACCATGTGGAGAAATTTGGGCTGTGTTTGGTGTGGAGTTTTAATCATGACTCCATATCCATATTTGAGTATGGTGTTTGGTTACAACTTTCAAAAATTAATTTCATACCACTTTTGAAAACTCGTTTCAGGCGGGATTTGAATTTTGAAATTTGGCCTACCCAGTTGTCCTCCCAGACGTCTAGCCGGTTGACCGCAAAAATACAATTTTTTTATATATTAAATAAAAAATATGTTCCGAATTTTTTAAAATTTTTTATGAGCTTTGAATAGAATTTTGAGTTGTGTGTTTGGTTATGAGTTATAAATTTTTGAATCAAATATCTTATGTCACATTCAATTATTCCAAACTCAATTCAAAACTCTTTTTCAAAACTCATAACCAAACAAATTTTCCACACTTCAAATTATAATTTGAAAACTCACAAACTCAAAATACAACTATATTCTCAAATCATAATTCTAAAACTATACCAAACACGCAATCTTGATTTCTCATGCAGGATGCACCTGAGTTTTGGATGACCAGAGAAGATTATCTGGAAGAGGGGATTGCTTGTTTAAGCAAATGTGGCCAGGCATGGTTTTTTTCACAGCCAATCTGACCCCCTTTTTTCGTGTTAAAGTTCTTGTTATATGTTGCTTTTTCAAACAAGAGCAGCTGGGACAAAATGAAAAGATCCATATAGCTAAGAGTGTTGACATTGAAGTGCTCCAAGAGTTAGGTGGCCAGCACAGTCCTCTATTTTTGTGATAACTTCTGGCGAAAGCTTCATCAAGCCGTGCTCACCATAGCTGAATCCGTATTGTCTAGGCATATGAGAAAGTGTTAGTTGTATTTTAATAAATTTTGCTTCCCTCTGTGTATTGGTGGAGGTTTCTTCTAGATTAATATTTGTCTGATCTTGAAGTGAATTTGAATATGTATATTATTGTAAAAATTCCTGTACTCAAATTTTCCTTGGATCCTATGTGGTCATATGAAACACGGGGAAAGAAATTAACTTTGGGAGGTTTGTAAACATACTACTTTGAATACTTCTGAAATTTGATGCCCTTTTCATTCTCCGGGTCTCATTTATTGTCAGTAATTTCGTATTACTTTTTGCCTGTTTCTAACTTGGAGTAATTAGGGGAGTGCTGTGAAATTATGGTGAGCAAGTTAGTGTCAAGTATCAGGAGTCTCAAAAAAAGGGCAAGAGCAAGTCAGTGCCAATGATCCTTGTTGGTTTAATGATATGATCTACTGAGACAGAGAAGTGTCAAGCACTTCAAGACAATTGCAAACTTTAAACGATTCTGGCATGTCAAAGTTTTCACTCTTCTTGTTCACCTGACTTTCTTCAAAATGACAAATTGGTAGAACAAACAGTTGTGAAATGTAACATTTGAATAATAATCTACACTTGAAATCTTACACAAATATGCAGGTTTGTTCTAGTACAAGTGAGTTTTGTGCATTTTATGTGTACCGTTTTTTCTTTAGTGGTCGCACATGGCATAGGACTATTGCTAGTAGATATATAAATATAAACATAAGAGTGCCGAGTTGGCAAAGAATAGCCACATTTTGTGTGATTCAGTAGGCAAAGCCTATCTAATGCCTTGTTAGGACAGTGATAATAGAAACTAGCAATGTATACAACCAAATATTCATGCTTGGGATACCAACCCCAACCAACCAAACCAACCAATCATGTGTTCTACTCTTTCACGTCATAATTAGTCATGTTCTGGTGCCAACCAGTGGCCTAACCAAAGATCTCTTTGCACACTTGCCAATCAGGAACAAACACCTATCCTTTTCCCTTTCTTCTTACCTTCTTGAATTGGTAAAACTTATTTCGTTTGTGCTCATTCTCTTACTAGAAATATATAACTTTATATATCTTTAATCCCATGCCAGACTCGTGTGTTTCTAATTTCTTGGTACTTCTTCAATTGGCCGTGATTGTTTCTCTGGAAACTCTACTATCTCTGGCCTAGTTTTCTCGGGTTCTATGTACTTTTAGAAGCACTTTAGTCATTTTCTTTTGCGTCACAAAGTTTCTCTCTCCACTTTATTGTTTGTTTTCTTGCATTGTGGTTTTGTTTGTGGAGTTTGAGAAGTCTGTCTCAATGGACAAGTCTAATGGGAATGTGTTGGAGCTTAATGTGAAGCAAGGACAGCCTACATTGGTTCCTCCTTCGGAGGAGACAAAGAAGGGTCTGTACTTCCTATCAAACCTTGATCAGAACATAGCTGTAATAGTTCGTACTATATACTGCTTCAAAATCGGAAGAGAAAGGGAATGAGAAGCCCGGGAGAAATCATCAGAGAAGCCTTAGAGAAGGTTCTTGTTCACTTACTATCCACTTGCCGGGCGACTAATGATTTGTCCGGAGGGAGAAAGCTCGTGGTGGATTGCACCGGAGAGGGTGCTGCTTTTGTTGAGGCCGAGGCAGACTGCAAAATTGAAGAGATTGGAGACATAACAAAACCTGATCCTGTGACTCTTGGAAAGCTGGTTTATGAGATTCCGGGTGCAAAGAACATACTAGAGATGCCTCCTCTGGCGGCTCAGGTTTCTAAATTTTTCAAATATATAACTTCCACCCCCCCCCCCCCCCCCCCCCCCCCTTCTCTTCTAGACTGTGAGTCATCTGCTATATTAAATATCTTTTACTTGACCTAAGTTATCTACTAATCACAGTGAACACTATGCATATAGAAACAAGACACATAATCGGACATAGGCACACTTCCGTGTCCAGTTCTATGTTCCTAGCTTTAATCAATCACAATTATTATTTGTCAGCTATTGTAAGTAAAGACTATCCCAGAAAAGTTCAAACAATATAGTAGTAAATATTTTCTTTTTTTCTTCCCAGAGCATGAATTTAATATGGGAAGTCTGAAAGGGTATCAAAAGTTCTTTATTTATATATGTTGTAGGTGACCATGTTCAAATGTGGAGGATTTGTTCTAGGGTTGTGCATGAACCATTGCATGTTTGATGGGATTGGTGCCATGGAATTTGTGAACTCATGGGGCGAAACAGCCAGAGGCTTGCCACTAAGTGTCCCTCCGTTCCTCAACAGAAGCATACTCAAAGCTCGGAACCCACCCAAAATAGAGTATCAGCACCATGAATTTGCAGAGATTGAAGACTTGTCAAGCACCGGTGAGCTTTACAAAGATGAAATGCTTTACAGGTCGTTTTGTTTCGATTCCGAGAAGCTTGAAAAGCTCAAGAAAAAAGTCATGGAAGACGGGATTCTTGAAAAATGCACTACTTTTGAAGCTCTCTCGGCTCTTGTATGGAGAGCTCGAACTCAATCACTGAAGTTGTTGCCCGATCAACAGACAAAACTCCTATTCGCTGTCGATGGAAGATCCAAATTCAGCCCACCACTACCAAAAGGCTACTTTGGCAATGGTATTGTGTTAACAAATTCCTTATGCCAAGCAGGTGAACTACTAGAGAATCCACTATCATATGCTGCTGGGTTAATTCAGAAGGCGATTAAGATTGCAACCGACAGTTACATGAGATCGGCCATGGATTATTTTTGAAGTAACAAGAGCTAGGCCTTCTCTGGCTTCTTCCCTTCTAATCACGACTTGGTCTAGGTTAGGTTTCCACACTACGGATTTTGGATGGGGAGAGCCTATCCTATCTGGACCTGTTGCTTTACCGGAGAAGGAAGTCATATTGTTCTTATCTCATGGAATTGCCAGGAAAAACATCAATGTACTTCTTGGTTTGCCTGCTTCTGCCATGAAGATATTCCAAGAACTGGTAGAGATATAGAGATTGGAGATATCAAAGAGAAATAAAGTAACTAAATATTAGAACTCCTACAACAGTCATGTATATGCTATATATGATCTTTTGAAGTAGGGTTCCTTTGTCTCGGATTGTGTATTTTTTTTTTTTTTTTCTTTTTCTTTTCGAGCAATTGAAGAAAATCTATGATTTGGCATTGCCTAACAAATGAAAATGACCTGCACGCCATGGAGAGTTGAGGAATTTTTAGACAGAATTCATTGTGATTGAAATCACACTGCTAAGATCGATTACTCCTAATTCCAAAACCATGTTGAAGTTTTGAAAAAGGAAATTAAACATGGCAGTACACAAACATAAACACACAAAGAATTATTTGGTCTAAAACCCATCTAATACATAGGATGATCAATCATCTTTAGATAGATACAATCCAGATCCTTAAGTTTCTGCTTTCACTGCGTGCCTAGAATGCTCAAAATGACAGGATGAGTTCTACCAAGGCATTCAAGGAATTGCTGGAAGAACCACCATTCCTCATTGAAAGCTCTACCTTTTCCTTGAAATCGATAGCTCTTCACCTAATTTCTGCCTCTTCTCTGTCCACCATAAATCTTCTCACAGCCCTCTCTATTTCCCCTCAAGCACCTAGCATTCACCTTCTGGTCTCCAAAACACGGCCAACATATCATTGGAACTCCTTCACAAACACTTTCCAGAGTTGAATTCCAACCACAGTGACTCCAAAAAAAGAACCCCCCCACTGCTTTATTTATGCGCTAGAACCTCCTGAAGAGCCCATTTCACAATGCAACCTCTTTGAAGAATTCCAACCACAGTGACTCCAAATCATCGCCTTGGAAGATTTCCCATCAGCGGAATCGGATAATGAAGTTGGGGTGGTGGTTGGGAGAATTGAGAGAGATAAATTTGGGGTGGGCTACTCTACTATGATGGAGAAGCCTTTTGAGTGAAGAATGGTGCCGCCGAGTTCAAGCATTGGTGTTATGTGACCTTGGAATGGGAAGGTTACCAACCAGCACCACCCACTTACCTCCTTGCTTTTCCATCTCTCTCTAATATTATTATTATTGTCTTTGTGTTGTTAATTTGATGATGAAAATGGTGGTTCACAGTTTGTGTTCCCTTAGTTCGATCAAGTCCTTGGTATTGACCAGGTCCATCTCAACTCAATCCTAAAATCATCTTAAAATACCAAAACCAATCACAAAACTTTTATTAAAAAAATAAACCCATAAATTTTCAGAAGTGAAAAACTTAAATCATTGGTGCATAAAAGTAAACCTGTAAAAATGACACAGAATCCAGATCCCGTTGAGGTGTTGGGGACAGAGAACCAGAAGAGATGGTGCCTGGCCCTAGTATCTCTAACAATATTGACTTGTCAGTCAACCACTCAAAATTTTCTATGGCTGTCTAAACAAAAAAAAAAAAAAGCATTGCTCCTGTAATTTTTTTTTTGAAGATATGTAGTTCAATATTGATTGAGTTGTTCATCATCTAAATCATTCATTAAAAAATTAAAATTAATCTATTTTTAGCAAACAAGTAGTACAAAATCATATTGTCCTAATTATTGAATTGATTTAAATTTTTCAATAATATTATATATACAAAAAATTTATAAAATAAAGAATTCGAAACATCAAAATGAGCCGATGGATTCCACTGGCCTAGACCTGGTCTACTCCCATAGGAGACTGGAGAGGTGTCCCCTTATTCTTTCGTTTGTCTCCCTATTCTGCCTTAATTGTTCTGCTTTGCTTTTGTGATGTAGAGTACTTCTATGTTGGTACATAGCCTAGCATATTTCTATGTTTGGGAACCTCTTCTTTACTATAAATTGTGCTGTCAATTATAAATTTTTGTCTCTTCACTAGTAAATAAGAAAAAAAAAAAAATCATAAATTGATTAATAAATTATCTCTTCATTGTGCCAACATACTATTTTAGTAATTTTTTGACTTTTTGATTAAAATATGAGGTAAAAAACTAGAATGTTTGAAATGACTTTTTGATTTTTTACGAAAAGATGCGCAAAAAATAGAGAGAAAAATAAATATTTGACTTTTGGTATAAGTTATACGCTTTTTGGTTTTTTTAATAACTTCTTGACTAAAATACTCGCATGCCAAACGAGGCCACTGAAAAAAAAAAAAAAAAAGAAAAGAAAAGAAAAAACTGTGCATGCAACCAAGTGCTACTTCAAGAATTACAATAATTATCAATCCACTCCCTTCCCTTCATAATATTTTCTGGATAATGCATGCATAATTTGCATAATTGTAACAAAATGATAAATATGGATACACATGTTCATAGACCTAAGCTGTACATACATTAAATTTTTTGTGAGATATACTAGGTACTAGTGAGTCCAGATCCTCTACTTGCAATCTATCATTGCCTTCTTACTTGTAATGGTGGAGATGCACTCTAGGATGATCTAATGGTCCAGATTTACCTATTTTAAAAATTTAAAAAAAAAATTTTATTTTATTTTTATTTTAAAATAGCTAATCTGAATCGTTGGATTATCTTATGGTGCATCTCTACAATAGTAAGTAGAGAGATAAGGAGAGAGTGCAAGTAGAGGATTCTAATTCGACACTAGCGCATTAAGGATGGAAAGTTAAAACAAGGTTAAAGGCAGAAAAGCAAGGGAGTACTAGGCATAAATATGGAAAGAAGTTGACAAGTACACACTTTCCTAATTTTGACATAAGGTAATATCTATCCTAGATGGTCTATAATTCAATGCATTTAGACAGTAAATGCAGAGATTTGCTTGTCTTGATTTCACTGCTATCTCATCGGATGTCGTTCTGTATCCAGGAACATTGCATGAAGAAGATGAGCTCCACATCAAGCTTGCCCTGCATGAAGACTCCATTGCTTTCTCTCTTGCACATTCAATTCCATCAACGGATGGTATTGCCAACTTGTACACTCCATTCTTGTCTGTAGTTCTGTTGACTGATAATGAAATCTGTTCTGTAGTTTTCGGAGAAACTGCTTTGAATGTGCAATCTATTCTAACTTCCACACCTGGTAATACAATGGAATACATGAAAAAACCAGACCAAAAAGGACTTGAAAGTAGAAATGGGTATTTTAATTTTAGAACCTGGCATGAAGTAGCTGTGCCTGGAGAAGGTGTTATTGGAGCAAATGTCACAGTAAACAATACCCATGACAGTGATTTGGGAGTTTGCTATTGCTGCTGCTTCAACTTCTGAAGGTAGTGACAGAGATAAAAAGGATGAGAGTATAAAGAGAATTTTTGGATCCATGAAAAGTAATCAGGGGGAGACAGAGAGAGAACTAATTGTTCCTCTGATCTTGTGAGCCAATAGCTAGTTCTCTATGAACATTATTGTGCAAGTAAAAAAACTGTGTGGGGGTGTGGATAATGAGTGCCAGGTGGAAGGAGAACCAACTGTTGGAAAAGAGTTGAGGAACTTTTCCTATCCACAAACAAACAAAGACCTGTGAATGTTCTGTGGAAGATAGTGGAGTGGATGTGTAGTAGAAAGACCAGCTGCTCTTGGCATATTTATGGTGTTTCATTTGGAGGCCTGGGGCCTGTTTGGGAAGATTGAAAATCGGTTCACACAAAAATTGGGTGCAACAGTGACATTGGTTTTACATCCACCGAGTCAATATGATTCTAACTAAATGGATGGGATAGGACTGACATTGTCTCCCACTTAACCAACAAAATGATTCTCAATTGATTTTATTTAAAGTTATTCATTGATTGATAATATCATGTGACAATGTCATCACTGTTATCTATAGTATTGTAAATGAACACGCATGCATAATGTGTTCCACTGTTATATTATAGTATGTGGTGTTGATAGGAGAAGGCCCAAGGGTAGGCCAACCTTTCATCTGATTTGTATAAATGTAGTCATTTCATGCCTGTGTTGTGTCCCCATTTAGAATTTAGCAGTTAGCAGCCAAGAGCAATATGGATGAGCTGAATGAATTTATGTGGAAAAAGCTTTTCTCACATTTGCCCGATAAAACCATTAAATGCGATCACGTTTTCACGTCAATGAATCCAAATGGTTGCCAATAGATAAATTATTCGGATTTTATATATATAAAAAAAATATCTAAATAATAGGATGTTGACATTTTTAAAAGACAACATAATAATTGTCAATTGATAAAAAATATTAAAATTGGGTATACGGATTAACTTGCACACTCCTCGACTAATCTTATGATCCTGAAATTAATGACCGGACAAAATATTCTTTAAGTGACTCAAATTAGAAATATTAAATTTTATTTTTAAGTTTTTACTACCACTTGGCCAAGCGCTTAAGATCAATAACATATAGTATGTGTTAAAATAGGGGATTTTTGGTGAAACCCCCATTTTGGGCCTTTTTATTAGGGTAAAGGATAACCTAATCAATTTTCTTTCAAAAAGCCCCCGAGTAGGAAATGCCTACCTTAATGAGGACATTTTATAATTTCTATTTTTTTTTATCACAATATTACCCTTCTATATATACGTATCATCCATTTGAAATATTTGAAATCTGAGTTGAAGATCTCGCAGGAGCGAAATCAGGAACGAAATCGATGAAGACGATCTCCAAATCTAAAGATCTCGCAGCCAAAGATCTCTCACTTGGTCAACAATAGACGATCTCGCCGCCGACGATCAACACTCTCAATTAAACGAGAGTTTCATTGAAATTTGTGATTGTTGATCGAGTTTTAGAAGTTTTTTTTCTCAATTAGATATGTTGATTTGTTGATTAATTTGTTTTGCTTTTGTTTTTTTTTTTTTTCTTGGATTTATTTTTGTTGTTTTTGATCTGATTTCATTTGACAGAACCAGAGTAAAATTTTACTCTGGTTCTATTGCTCTGTTTTTTGTTTCAGATAATGAGAGTAAAATTTTACTCTGGTTCTATTGCTCTATTTTTTGTTTCAGATAATGAGAGTAGAATTTTACTTTGATTCTATTGCTCTGTTTTTTGTTTGAGAGAATTAGAGTAGAATTTTACTCTGGTTCTATTGCTCTGTTTTTTGTTTTAGATAATGAAAGTAGAATTTTACTCTGATTCTATTGCTCTGTTTTTTGTTTGAGAGAATTAGAGTAAAATTTTACTCTGGTGTTAGAATGACAGTAAAATTTTACTGTCAAGAGGTGATCATTGCCAAACACTGCCTCCGCTTTTTTACTTTTGTGTAGAGTAACATTTTACTTTTACATTCAGAGTCTAACATTTTACTCGTTTTTCAGAGTAAAATTTTACTTTTATACAGAGTAAAATTTTACTTTTGTCCAGAGTCTAACATTTTACTAGCTTTTCAGAGTAAAATTTTACTTTTATACAAAGTAAAATTTTACTTTTAGTTTCAGAGTGTAACATTTTACTCTTATTCAGAGTAAAATTTTACTTTTATACAGAGTAAAATTTTACTTTTAAATTCAAGGTATAATATTTTACTCTTAGATTCAGAGTGTAACATTTTATTCTTATTTCAGAGTAAAATTTTACTTTTATGCAGAGTAAAATTTTACTTTTACATTCATGTCTCAAGTTTTGTTGGTAACACACTGTATGAGTTGTCAATCTTTGGCAAACCTAATAGTAAAAATTAACTCTAAAATATAGTATAATGTTACACTAAACCACAGCAAAATTTTATCAACACAAATTGACTTTTGGACTTGTGGTGACAGTAAAATTTTACTTTGATAGTGATAGTAAAATTTTACTCTGATTGATAGTAAATTTTTACTGTTAATTGTTTCATATTTCCCCACTTATATGGAAGGACATTTCAGTTAATTCATGACCTTTTTTTAATTGAGGGGCTTTTGGAGTCATTGTTTAATTCCGTGGGCTTCACACAAAATAGGCCTAATGGGAGGGGCTTTTCATCAAAAATCCCTTAAAATAGAAGCTCCCCACATCTTTTTATATACAAAATTTCTTTTGGGTGGGTCAGTTGCCACCGCCTCATTGAAAGAACTTGAATACCACGAAGGGTGAGCTTGGACCGGGTTAGATTTAGTTCAGACTTCAAGCATCTTTTTTTTTTTTTTTTTCCCCCTAAGCCCACAATTACAAACGGGCTTAACTTAAAAATTGCAGATTCACAGTCGCATAAGCCCAAAAAATTAACCTTTAGGTCAATCTGTAAGCAAAGCTCCCAAACCTAACCCCCACAACACAAGATGCCCCTACTAGGCTCGAATACCTCAAAAATGCTTGGTAGTCCAAAAAGAAGGGGCTCGAATAGCCTGAATAGGGGTTGGCCAGACGTTTGCCCGAACGACCGGCCGGACGTTTATCTAGATGACCGGGTGAAAATTTGTCTATTGCGATTGTCAGCCTTTTCGCCGGACGACCGACCGAACGGTCAGACGTTCACCCGGACGACCAGCAAGATGAATTTTGAGCCATTCGAGCCAACCTCCTTTTCGGGCTACCAAGGATTGCTCTGGATACTTGGTCTATGCTGTGGGATCTTGAATGATTTTTTTATATAATTAAAATTTAATTTTGCAAAAATTTATGGAATAATAATATTGATTATCACTTTAAAAAACATATATCTTAATCATATAAAAAATTACTCTAAGATCACTATAGAAAAATTTGAATTCACACAAGAGAATTTGATTTTTGACATAAGTTGTTTAATAAGTTTGATCTATATCTTATGTGTATGCCATTTCAATTGTATATGCTTATGTAATTAATTTATCTCTTTTTTCCCATAATTTAGATAGGAAAATACTTGTAACCCTTAAAAAAGACTCCCCTAATTCTATACACAGACATGGTATGATAAATATGAAATTTTCATTTGTTGTTAGTGTGCATTTGTGAATATAAAATTACAAATCTCTCACCTTTCTTGTTTAAATGGGCGAATGATGGTAACAATCCCTATAGTTTGGACCTCGTGTTATTTTAGTTCTAGACTTTTCAATTATAATATATTTGACCTTAAATTTTGAATATTATTTTAAATAAAGACAATTAAAGATACCATTGCTCAATTTCAAGGGCAAAGTCATCAATTTGATAAAATATAAACTAATTTGACAAAAATAAATGTCAAAAAAATATTTTTGAATTTTTAAAAATTATTTGTGCCCTCCAAAGATAAAATTATGTAAAGTTGACAAATCTTTCACATATTTATTTATTTATTTATTTTACCAAATTAATTTTTATTATGTTTTTAGATGATGATCATGTAATAGGTGGTTGTTAGGATTTTAATGTATAATCGATACATTAAATATATGAAATGTTGTTAATTTTAGATTTTTTTTATTTAATGGATTAGTTTAATAACGATATCAAAATTGTCGTTATATTTGACTTTCGATAAAATAAAAAATAATTCAATAAAAATAAAAACAATCGCCCATTACATAATCATTATCTAAACACATAACAAAAATTAATTTGGTAAAAAAAAATATATACAAGATTTATCAATTTTATATAATTTTATCTTTGGTGAGTAAAAATAATTTTTTAAAATTTAAAAATATTTTTTTGGCATTCATTTTTTTCAAACTAGTATATATTTTATCAAATTGACGACTCTACCCCTTAAAATTGAATAATGATATTTTTAATTGTTCTTATTTTAAACAAGATTCAAAATTTAAAATTAAATATATTATAATTAAAAAATTAAAAATTAAAATAATATAAATCTCAAATTATAGAGATCATGAGTATAATTTGCCTTATTTAAATAAGATAATTACGTATAAGGTGGGGATTACGTATAAGGTGGGGCGCACTAACAACGACAATCCCCCCAAATCAGGACCAAACCATGTTCGGCCACTCAACGGATTTGTTATGCATCTGTCCTATGCGCGAATGACTTGTTCTAGAGAGGACACATGGGTGTGTTTTGACAGCACATCAAAAATATATATATATATATATAAATAAATAAATTAAAAATTAGCTTTAATTTATTCTAAATTACATTATTTCTTATAAGAAACACTAAAAAAAATCAAAAAATTTAAAAATTAAATTTTAACCATATTCTCAAAACACCCCCGTAATAACTAACCATTTGACTCCTCCAAAATACTAGTTCTTCGAGTCATTCCAAGTCAAATCAGTCCTTTGTGAAAAGGCAAAAGTGAGCCCGAAAAAATATCAAAAAATGGGTGTGTTTAGTTTGTACTTTCAGATTAATTTAAAAAAAAATATTAGGGAGAGTTTAAGACTCCATTTGGTAAGCCTCTTAAATTATAATTCTACTCATTGATTTGAGTATGTTGTTTATTTTGAATTTTTAAATTATAATTCTACACCTATTTTTCAAAACCAAATTCAAAACATAATCATTACTTTTCAAAACTCATAACTAAATACATAATTCAAAATTCTTTTCAAAACTCAATTCAAATCAATATTTTAATTTTTTAAATATTTTAAAAATATTTTAATTTTGTTAAGATTTTAAATATTTTAATATTTAAATATGTTACGATTTTTTAAATTTTTAAATTTTTTGAATATTTTTAAATATTTTAATTTCAAAATATTACGATTTTAATTTTTTAAATTTTAAAATATTTTATAAAAATAAATTCAAACTCTATTTTATAAAAGTATTTTTAAATATTTTAATTTTTTTGTTATGTATTTAGTTACGATTTGAGTGTAGAGTTATGAAAGTAGTATGGAGTTTCGAGTTATGTGTTTGGTTATGAGATTTAAAAATAATTTCTTAATTGAGTTTTGTTTTATGTGTTTGGTTACGATTTGAGTGTAGAGTTGTTTTTAAATTTAAAATATTAACATTTTAAATTATTTAAAATTTTTGAATATTTAAATTATTTAAATTTTTACTATTTAAATTTTTGAATATTTATTTAAATTTTTTACTTATTAAATTTTTTAGATTATTTAAATATTTATGATTTAAATTTTTTGAATATTTATTTTGAAAAAAAATTATTTCCTTTGTAGTATTTTCAATTAAAAAATTGAGTAATGTTATTTTCTGTTAATAATAAATTTTTTTAATTGAATTTTAAAAAGAGTTTAATTATGAGTGTTGATCAGAATTTTCAATAGTGTGAAAGTAGTGTGTTTTGTTATGAGTTGTAACAATTTGAATAAAGTTTTGAAAACTCTTTTCAAAACTCATAACCAAACAAATTTTCTTACTTCATATATCAAATCAAACTTTCAAAACTCAATTCTACACTCAATTCACCACTCTATTAAAAAATCATAATCAAACAAATTTTGTACACTTAAATCATAATTCCACAACTCACAAACTCAAAATATAACTCATATACTTTCAAATCATATTTACAAAACTCTATCAAACGCAACCTAAATTTTTTTTTAAAGTTTATTTGGTTGTATATTTTGAAAATAGTTTTGGAGTTTGAAAGTTTGAGATGATTTGATATTTTATTGTAATTGAGTAGATGTGTATAAAAGAAAAAGTAATTGAGAATGAGAAATGAGAAAAAAAAAAGTGATTAATTGATGTGTAAGAAAGAGAAAGTAATTTTAATTTTTTTTTTCAAAAAATTTGAACCAAACAAAATTTTAAAATTTTTTTCTTAAAAATTATATCTTGATAAACAAACCAAACAAAACCAAATTATAGGACTAGATCATACTTAAAATGAGGATGGTCCCCCCATTTGATTTTTTGACAATTTTTTATAATATATATAGCATTGCTATTAGCTAAAGGAAAGAATAATGATATGTGGACATAAATTAAAAAAAAAATGAAGATATAGAATAAGGGAAAAGTTATGATATGCACCTCTAAAAAGGGACATATCATAAAAAAAAAAAATTGCAATTTTTTTATAGTGAAAATAATGAATATTTGTAGTGTTATGCCAATTTATGGTAAACATTACAAAGCCTTCATTTGGAAAGAATTAATTTAGCTTGATTTTTTGGCTTAATCTGGTTAAATTAAATTCGTTTGAAAAAAAAAAAACTTTTATCTTTTTTTTTTATTTGGATGTGATAGTTGTAAAAAAAAAAAAATAATTATGATTTGGATGTGACATTTTATTTTATTAACTAGATTAGCTTATTTTTATCTTTTTATGCATATTTAGGCATTTTAACTTTTTCCAAACAAACTCAAAGAGTAAATTTATGTCATATACCCTAAAGTAAAAGTTACACTTTTTAGGGTGAGCAAAAAATTATACTTTTATGATGAAAATAAATTGTCAATTTATAATTTACCTTACAAAATTTTATAGTACTGGACATATTGTATACTACCTTTTCATGGGTACACAAAGTAACATCTCTTACAAAATAATATGATATGGTCATATTCATTCATTTTAAACCAAAATATCTATTAAAATGACTAATTATTTTAAAATATCACTATCACGAATTCTCATAGATTTTGTATATAAAATTTATTAATAGTGCTATACGCACTAATTGATATACCAATTACTATATCAACATATATTATGATATTATTATTTCAAAACTATAGATTACATTATTATACAAATTACAAAATTCAAAACTTTTAAAATTATGTCATATCATTCATTAGTATATTGATTAAAAAACAAATTAGTGTGTATAATTTTAAAAGTTTTATTAAAATTTTTATCAAATGTTTCACATGAGTGTGAGACCTATATCATGTAGGTTCTATATGAATCTCACATCCATACGAGACATTTAATAAATTTTTTTAAAATTTCAAACATTTTTAGTAATTATATACATATAAAATTACTTGTCGTGAAAAAGTTAAGTTCATGCAATTTTTACACGAGCATGGCTGAATTATAATATGTTATATAACTAATAATAGTAAATTAAAGCATCCTCTGCATATCTGTAGGGAGAGAAAGAGAGTTTGGAGAGAGAGAGAGAAATTAGAGATGCCGACTAATAGGAAAAGGTTGAAGGGAGGACAAGAGCTTCATTCCTGTGGCAAATCCAAGGCGTAGGCGGCGCCACCGACGCCACAACCGACGACTTTGCCAATGCCCAGATTTTGTCTCCACCTCCTTCCCAACCCTCTCGTACCTTCTCACCTTCCTTTCTCTCTCTCTCTCTTCTTTGTCTTCTTCTACCATCTTTTTCCTCTCCCCCTTTCTTTTCCTATCATACCCAAACCCCCCCTAGTTTTCTCCATTCTATCAACTTGCATAATGACCCTCTCTTTATATGCATTTTAGTAAGTGGACCTCAAGTTTATATTTACTTGACAATTTGGCCACCATTTATGTCTTACTTGCAGCAACAAAATAGCACAGGGAGAACTTGGATGTTGGTCTTGAGTTCATGGAAAGAAATCTTGAATCTAAAAGACCCTCACAAGAGAAATACTTTATAGTGTAAATTACACTTTTTAACCCTCAAATCTTTATTTGAATTTCATTTTAATGTTACAACTTTTACTTAAATTTCAATAAATTAGATGATAGAAAGTTCATATTGAAACGTATGTTGAAATTTCAAAACTTAAACATTAAAGAGATGAGTGACCAAAGTAAAATTTGAAGAAAAGTTCAATGGCAAAAAGTGTAATTTGCCTACTTTATATTATGGGTAAATTACAAAATGCACCTATAAACTTTGCTTAAAATACGAACTACTTTCTGGAATTTGAAAAATTACAAATACTCAATTGTTGTAAATTTTTTATTTAAGATAATTGATTCAAAAATAAAATTTCTAACTACTCTCCTAAATAATAATAAAATTACTTGAATTATAAATTGAAATATATTTTTGATATCATTAAAAATTATTAATTACCTTGATGATTTATTAATAAAATGAGTCATTTGTCATAAAATTAGAAACTTCAAATGGTGGATTGTAATTTCCAGAACTATAAGGAACAATTCGTATTTAAAAAACCTCAATGGGTGTATTTATAATTTATCCTCATATTTATTGATGAAAGGTTTCTTGGCAGTAAGACTTATCTTCTCATTTATAACAAGAGAATACCAAATTTGAATAGAAAATAAATAAATATGTTAATTATAAACACACAAATTTTAATTTTTTTTTTATTTATCAAAATTGTTTAATTTGAGTTAAGTCCAAATTTGAATTGTATTAAGTCTTAGAAACATGCCTGAATAAGTGACATTAAAAATAAATATTCATATACAAAATTACTAGTAAAACAAAAATATCCGTAAATGGCAAAATGACTAATTTTGGAGGCCCAAAAACAAAATTTTCACAAAATCTGGCTTAGATCATAGTAGAGCGGTGAGTTTTATTCGTAGGGTCACTAAAATTTATTCGTTTCTATAATTATGTATAATTAAATCCTTGTTTCAGAATTAAGATGTTTATTAGGCCCTTAAAATCAATTTGCAATTTAAGTATTTTCTTACCGGGTGGTCCTCGCTATCAGGCTCCTAGACCAATCAATAATCCCAGTTGCCGAAGAAACCCTAGTTTAAGCAAAACATTTAATATTCTCATAGATAGATAAATATTATACAACAAGGAAAAGTCTATTTATTCCAAAATTGTCTTGTTCACAGCTGGGCCGGCCCAATGTAAGTGGGACCCAACCCATTAAATTTGTCTTCTAGTGCAATCCAACACAGGCCTCCCTCCCTTAAGTATATAGCGGATACAGTTGAAGCACTCGCCCAAAGATGACAAAGTTCATGCTCTCTAGAAAACAACTCAACAAACTTAGTTAGACTTTTTTAGAGGTGATAAAATGGAGGTCATTTAATCAGTAACCCCCAAAGCTCTATAAAATAGACCCCTTCTTTGTCTCCAAATTTCTCTGTGCCTAACACAAGGCCAAAAAAAATCTTCTCTTTGCTTTCCTATTCTGTTTAAAGATAAAAGGAGAGAGAAGGCACAACTATATCAACTTTAGGTACCCTTACAAAAAAAAGAAGTCTCATGTGAGAGCATTGCAACATTTTCTTTTTTCTCTTTCAGAGAGCTTAGAATAGACAATAAAGAGAAACAAAGTAAGATGATAAATACCCTCTGTGGAAGCATGGGGAGTTTGAAGAGTGAGAACTCATACACCAAAATGCCACCAACTTCTCCAAACGAATCGGTGGCGGATTCCAAGAAGATAACTCCTCCCTCATCCATCGATTATGACCAGAATAGTTGCTTAACACCATCGAGTCTGAGCTTGCCAGCACTTAAATTCGAAGTAGACGGTGATATCGAAGTCCAATCCCCTGATAGTGCATTATGGGAGTCTTTTTTCTCTGATCAATTGGATGGAGATTTCATGATATCATCGCCGGTGAGGAACATATCTTCGCCGCAAGCTTCAAATCATAACTACAATTACAACTATGTCCAGTCTATGCACGGTCAAAGCCTCTTGGGATGCTCCCCTCCACGATCTTCATCTCTGCTAGGAGCAGCTTTTAGCAGTACCCAAAAAGGGAAGGGACAGAGCCCTCTTCATAGAGTGTTCAACTCTCCCAATAATCAATATATGCAGCTGGAAAGCCTTTCGCTGCCGGGTCTCGAGAGCTTCTTGGATGATTTTGAAAGAGATGATGATTTGATTGCGTATACACCTATCAAGAGTTCGGGCGTTGTTGGTAGTTCGCCTGAATGTTTTGATGCAGTGACAACAGTACCGGCGTTGTTGGATTGCTTGGCAATGCCAAATTCTTCAAGGTTTAGAGGATCAATGAGCGAAACCTCAGCTCTAGGAGGTTCACAACTGACCCAAGAATCTGAAATTTATCAGCAAGTTGGTTCTGTTTCGACTGCACCATTATCGCAACAACTGCAAGAGGAAAGACAACAAGAGAAGCAACAACAGCAATCACAACCACCACAGAACATTAACCATAGCATGTTGGTGGCTCCTCCTATTGGGCCTGAGGTAAATGTCCATTTCTTCTTCTTCTCTCTCTCTCTCTATTTCTCTCATGGTAGTTTCAGGTTTTAAATATCTGCAGTTACATATCGTATAGATCCTTATATATCATATACATCGTTATGTATCAGAATTTTAGACTTCCCATACCATTATTCATCAATATATTGGCTTATATTGTCTAATATTGACCGATATACGACAATATCACTAATATTAATATATATCACCATGCCGTTATTTAGAACCATATAGTCCCTTTCGTTCATAATTGGATACTCAATGAAAGCAACATCTTTTACAAATAATTGGCTCTATCATATTATTCGAGTAAATCATGCTTCAAAGTCCTAAGTTTCATCCTTGTGTGTGTGGCATCTATTATTAAAGAAAGTTGATCAAATTTATTAATTTGTATGACATTTTTCTTATTTTTATCGACAGGAGCAAGATAGCGGGCTTCAACTGGTGCACCACCTTCTTGCTTGTGCTGAAGCAGTTGCAAAAGAGGACTACATGTTAGGGAGGAGATACCTCCACCACCTCAATCGCGTGGTGACGCCCCTCGGTGACTCCATGCAACGAGTCGCTTCTTGCTTCACCGAAGCCCTGAGCGCAAGACTTGCTGCAACCCTTGCAACAAAACCTAGCCCCTCCATCTCAAAACCCTTCACTCCTTTTCCTCCAAACTCACTAGAAATCCTCAAGATCTACCAAATTCTTTACCAAGCCTGCCCCTACATTAAATTTGCTCATTTCACCGCTAATCAAGCAATCTTCGAGGCCTTTGAAGCTGAGGAGCGTGTTCACGTCATCGACCTTGACATCCTTCAAGGTTACCAATGGCCTGCTTTCATGCAAGCCCTAGCTGCCCGACCCGGTGGGGCTCCTTTTCTTCGAATAACGGGAGTGGGCCCCTCCCCCGAGGCCGTGAGGGAGACTGGCAGATGTCTAACCGAGCTAGCCCACTCTCTCCATGTCCCCTTTGAGTTCCACCCAGTTGGTGAACAACTCGAAGACCTAAAGCCACATATGTTCAACAGACGGGTAGGTGAGGCTTTGGCGGTTAATTCTGTTAACCGCCTCCACCGTGTTCCTCCTGGCAACTGTCTTGGGAACTTGCTGGCAATGATTCGTGACCAAGCACCGAACATAGTAACCATTGTTGAGCAAGAAGCAAGCCATAATGGACCTTACTTCTTAGGCCGATTCCTTGAGGCATTGCATTATTATTCAGCGATTTTTGACTCGTTAGATGCTACTTTTCCACCAGACTCGGCACAGAGGGCAAAGGTAGAGCAGTATATATTTGCACCGGAGATAAGGAACATCGTGGCGTGTGAGGGGCCGGAAAGGGTGATGAGACATGAGAGGTTGGAGAAGTGGAGGAAGATAATGGAAGGTAAAGGGTTTAAGGGTGTGCCACTGAGTGCAAACGCGGTGACTCAGTCGAAAATATTATTAGGTTTGTATTCATGTGATGGGTACAGGTTGACAGAGGACAAGGATAGCTTGCTCTTGGGGTGGCAAGATAGAGCTATCCTTGCTGCTTCTGCATGGCGATGCTAGCTTATCTATAGATATATTCTTACCTGTATGTGGTTTTTAATTTATTTAATTTTCGGCAACTGTTTATGAAAGGGATATTGTTTTTTGTCTAATCAGGAAACCCTTGCAAAATTTAGAGAAAGGCCAAGACGAAAAAAGGGAAATGAAAGGGATGGAATTCTATTTCTTTTGCAGAAAGTGTTGTTAGGATGATTAGGTCAATATTAAATACTTAATTTCATGTATGATTAGATTTGGACTAAATTGATAATATTTTTTATTGGATACAGGATCGGCACAATGGATTCCCCGTCTAAAGGTGTCCAAACTACTGGACTATAGCCTTCTAGAACTTATTATTAATAATGGTGAGCATTATCAATGTAAGCTAAGCTGCAACCAACTCTCAAGGACAGAGAAGGTACTGTCTGAGGTCAACCAAACACTTCCTCACTATTGAGTGGATGAGTGGGGTAATAGATTTTTTATTTCTTGATCAATTGGGAGGAGATAATTTACAAAATTTATGAGACTTCAATGAGATCGGACATTTAACCAAGTAAGAAAAATCTAAAAAGACATTGCCATAACCCTCAAAGAAATATAAAGAGAAAAAATTCACAAACAGTTGAGGAGAATTAAACCCTTAATGTTCTAATGAGATGCAAGAAAATTTAGCCAATATTCCATTAAGTTTTTTCATAGGGTGATTGATTTCAAACTCCATTTACTGGCAAACTTTGGTTAAGTTTAACTCAACTCAATATAAGCTTTATACAAAATCTTGTACAAAATGCCAATATAAAACTAAAATAGTCATAATTCTGGAGCGGGATCAAATTATACCTGGTTTAGTAATTTTAATATTACACATCTATGTAATTTCCTTTATGTCTATTCTGTATTTACAAAACAATAATGCTACAAATATAAAAAAAAAAAATTGACATAGAAAGTGTATAGAATTTTGTGTTGTATAGCTCCTACGCACTTTTTGTTTGTTTGTGTGTGTGTGTGTGTCGCCCGGGGGGGGGGGGGGGGGGGGGGGCGGGGGTTGTGATTGTTTACAGAAATGGTCGGATTTTTTTTGGAAATAAAATATCTTTTATTGTGGGGGGGGGGGGGGGGGGGGCGGGGGTTGTGATTGTTTACAGAAATGGTCGGATTTTTTTTGGAAATAAAATATCTTTTATTGTGGGACAGAAAACACACAGAGAAACATACATAGCTCCCAAACCAAACAACAAAATATTCTTAGGGGCTGTTTATTTGAGGTTATAATGGGGATACAAAATGGTGGCTGGATATAATACGGGGTCAGGTCGATATGTGTTTTTGTTGCTTTATGTTGAGTGTTTGTTGCTTCAAAATATAGGGAATCCGGACACCACTCCCATGATATTAATTGCATGGGAAGTGATTGAGACCCTCTCCAATCACCACTCGCACCACCCCCCACACACACGTGAGGGCTAGTGATTGGAGGAGAGAAAAAAAAAAAAAAATAGCCAATCAGAAAGAGAGAAAGTCGTGGAGGTGCCCCCTTGTGGGGGTTGAAGTCATTTTTCTAATTGCATATCTCTACCATCTTCATCTAACAATAAAAAATAATCACTTTACTCTAATCTCATGTTATATCATATCATAATCAAACATAATAAAAATGACTTACAGTATACATATATAATAATATTAGGGGGTTATTTGGGGTGTTCTAAATAAGTGCATTTTTTGTCTTTTTGGACTAAAAAGTTGAGGAAAAAAAGATAGATGTTTGGGTTAACTTTTTGATTTTTTAAGAAAAAATGTGTAATAAAAAATTATATAAATAAGTGTGTAGGAGAAGTTAGTGAGTAGGCTTACAGGTTGGGTAGGTAATGGGTTGGTTAAGAGATGGGAAATGATTGCTTCCTTTTCGGGCTTGAATTAGACGGTGTTGTTCGGCCCGTGGGGGCCCACCACAGGTCTCGTTTTGATAATCGAAACCGTTCAATGTATAGAACTCGTCGAGTACTATATACTTCTAAAAAATCACGTTGATTGGATATCGATAGCTATTTGATCGTGTTAGTTTTTTTTGTCAACTGTTAACTATAACACCATCAATTTTTTATACAAAACTGATTCAATCATGTAGTTAGCAATATCCGATCAACGTGATTTTTCACAGGCATATAGTTCTGGACGAGTTCTACATATTGAACGGTTCGGATTATCAAAACGGAACCCATGGTGGGCCCCTACAGGCCCAACATATACGTCCAACTTAGTGATTTTATATATGTAAGTTTTTTTTTTCCCTGTCATGGTACTAAAGGGGTAAATTCAGTTCCGAAAGCTATGTAAAGTTGGTTTGATTAAAATATTATGTATATTAATTTCTTTATATTTTTAATTCGTGAATAGTGATAACTTTTTGACTTTTTTTGTAACTTTTTGACTTTTTAAATTTTTTTGAACACCCCAAACCAGGCCTACATCTCACCTCTTAAACATATTACATCATCCCATTCTATATCTCCAATGCTTCTTTTTTTTAAATTTTGTTTTATTATGATTGAGTATTCAAATCAATTTACGTGTACCTTGACTAATCTAAGACTTTATTTAGTTCATTCAAATGAGATAGAATCAATTGAATGGTTATTCCTTGGACTCTCTTATGAAATGATCAATTTCTTATAATAATGAATTATAATTTCATTTACAATGTATTTTTCATAGATATCGTGTGGAATAATCCCTGTTTAAGCCGTGGAGTACCAAAACGGATCAATATAGATTCCATCAAATAATCAGAACTTGAGCTCTACCAAAGCCCTCGTCTGGCATGGCATTTGCAACCACAAATCTCAGGTCATCAAACACAGCGACCAAACTAACAAACCACAACCTATAATCGACCCCAAAACTTTCTAAAACGTATATAACGGCTCAAATCTTTCCAAAATCGATACAAATAATAAAGCAATTACAAGAATTAAAATCGAATTAAGAAATGATTTGTGTACCTGAGAACAAGCAATGGCTTGTGAAGAATCCAGAGTTCTCTCCTTTTTCTGGGGCATTCATTTGAATTGTGAGACGAAGCACAATGAAGAAGAGAGTTGGTGTTGAATTTGAAGAACCCTAGACCCGTTCTTGGCGCTCAATCTTTTTTAAAATGTTCAAAATTTTAATTTGGGTCGAGACTTTTTGGGTTAAAATTTATAAAAAAAAAATAAAAAAAAAGTTAAAATAATTAATATGATAAAATATTATATCAAATTCATAATCATTTCACTTTTATCACATCTAACTACAAAAAATTTTAATTATCTTCTCAATCACAAAAATTTTAACCTATTAAAATAATTAAAAATTAAAATAAATTACCAAAATACTCAACTTCTCCAACGGGTCTATCTAAGGGTGTAATTTTGGCCCGGCCCGGCCTTGCTCCTTTGAGCTCGGGCCGGGCCGGGCCCATATCGGGCCTTCCGGGCTCCTGCCAAAAAAATCGGGCCGGGCCGGCCCACGGGCCATAAAACTAGGCCCAGACCCTAGCTCAAGCCTAGGGTCTCGGGCTTTGGGCGGGCCAGTGGGTGGGCCAAAACAATTTTTTTAAATTTTCCCACCAAAATTTTATTATTTTCCATTAAGAAAAAATGGGCATCGGGTGGGCCGGGCCTCGGGCCGGGCTTTTGAGCGGGCTATGAGCGAGCCAAGCGAGGCCAGGCCGGGCTTCAAAACGATGGCCCAGGCCCTAACTAAAGGCATCGAGCTGGGCTTGGGCTCGGACCTTGACGGGCCAGGCCCACCTCGGGCCGCAGGCGGGCTTCAGGCCGCCCGTGGGCCACGAGCCAAAATTACACCCCCAGGTCTATCTATGTACAACGCGAAAATTATTCGTTGACATTAGATGTTGCACAAGCACATGACAACCACCCACAGTTCAGATGTTACACGTTACCATAAATTATTTCTTTTAAGATTATAATATTATTTGAATTTTCGGATACAATAAAAGTTAAAATATTAGAGTGCTTAATTTCAGTTTTTTAAAAATTAATTTTTTTAGTGTTCGTATTTTTTTTTATTTTTTGCAAATATTTTTAAAATTTTAAGTATTTTTTTTTTACTTTTTTAAATGCACATTACTTAGATGTACCTAAAAAGTAAAAATATTTGTGAAAATATATTTTTAAAAATTAATAAATATACAAAGATATGAGAAATATACTGAATTTTCATTTTTTTTTTTATATTTTTGGTATTTAGTGAATTTTTTTTATAAAAAAATATGAAAATTATATTTTTTAAGTGTATTTATGTTAGGTGTGTCTAAAATTAAAAAAATTGCTTAAAATATTTAAAAATTCAATAAAAATTTAAAAAATACAGAAAATAAGAAAATACAATTTTCTGAAAAGTGTTTTCAAAAAATTGAAAACAAACATGGTTTGCATCCAAACAAATCAAATTTAAATTTAAATTTATTATTTTATAATTATTTAATTATTTAAAATAAAAAATACCATTTATTATCAACTTTATTTTAATATTTTTATTTCATTTTCTGTGTATATTTCATAAAATAAAAATTGTCATGTAAGACTCATTATATTGAAAAAGAATTAAGCTTGTTTTTTTAGTCTAAAATCTTAACGGGAGAGCATTCTTACCTCTTGTCTTGTTTTAATAATTCAAATCATACAGCTTGTTTGGTTTTGATTTTCAAAAAAAAAATTTCAAAAAATTTTACTTTTTTATTTTCCATATTGTAATGTTTTCAATGAATTTTTTAAATATTTTAAATAATTTTTAAAATTTTTAGACACACCTAACATAAATACACTTAAAAAGTATAATATTTGTGAAAAAAATCTTTAAAAAATACACTAAATATCAAAAATACAAAAAAAAAAAGAAGAAAATTCAGTACATTTTTCTTATTTTTATATATTTATTCATTTTTTTCACAAATATTTTACTATTTAGATACATCTAAATAAGGTGTATCTAAAAAAAGTAAAAAAATTATTTAAAATTTAAAAACTATTCACTAAAAATAAAAAACTTAATTTTTAAAATACTGAAATCAAACACACTGATTAATTTTGTAAGTTCTTACGTTTATATTATTTATGAAAAAAATTATGTTGATTCAATAATGGTAACTTTTTTATTTTATCAAATTGATCTAATTCTTTTTATGAATATATGCACACAAAATTTCTACAAAATTAATAGCTCGAATCATTGAATGAATCTTCCTTCGTTGACCTTTTCTTTTCTTTTCTTTTTTTATATCATTTTTTTATCTTTGAAGAAAAGGTGAATTTTATGAAAAGGCTTAAAATGAAGATGTTCAATATATTCAGCCTCCGTTTGGGAAGTGGGTTAATTTTTTGACTTTTTAATTTTTTTTGAGTATTTTAACTTGGGGCTAAAAAGCCTGATTTAGAAAGGACATTTTGATTTTTTTGGCTTTTTAACTTTTTGGTAAGGTGTCTTTATGATAAATTACCAAACTGCCCTTGACACATGATTCTCATGGCAACTCACACTCAAATGGTCCTCCACGTCAGCGAAATGTATAGGACCGAAATTGTTTGAATTTTTTTTTTTTTTTTTTGGGTTTGGATTTGGCGTATTTTCCTTTAAAAAATTTAAATTTTTTTATTTTATTTTGGGTTTGGATTTGACGTATTTTGCTTAATTTTTTTTTAAATTTTGGGTTTGGATTTTGCGTATTTTACTTAAATTTTTTATTTTGGATTTGGATTTGGCGTATTTTTTTAATCTTTTTTTATTTTTATTGGTATACAATAACTTTTTTTTATTTTTCAAAAATGAGTTTTCATGTGTTTTATTTATTTTTAAATTACGTCGCGAATGATAATTTATGTTTTTATGTTTTTTTTAAATATTTTTTAATGAGGCGTATTTTTCTCGTTATTTTTTTTTAATTTACGTTTTTGGCATTTTTTAATTCGTACACATTAATTTGTTTTTATATTTCAAAAATGGGTTTTCATGTGTTTTATTTATTTGTAAATTACATGGAAAATGGTAATTTCTATTTTTTTTTGTTTTTTAAAATCTTTTTGGATGAGGCGTATTTTTGTCGTTCTTTTTTTTTTTGAATTTACGTTTTTGTAATTTTTTAAATATTTTTGAATGAGGCGTATTTTTTTTAAATAATTTATGTATTTTCAGTTTTTTTGTTTTTTTTTTTTTTTTTGCAAATGGTTTTTTCATGTGTTTTTTATTTTTATTATTATTTTTTTTCATTTTCTGTGAAATGATAAAAAGTGAGGTTTTATTTTATTGTCCTGTGTATTTTAAATAATTTAATTTTAAATATTTAATTTTAATTTAAGTTTTAATTTTAATTTTAATTTTAATTTAATTTTAATTTTAATTTTATTTTAAATATTTAAATAATGTAAATAATCTAGATAATTTAATAAGCAAAAATTTAAAATAAATATTCCAAAAATTTAAATCTTAAAAATTTAAATAATTTAAATATTAAAAAAATTATTTTAACAAAAAAATTTAAATAAGTTAAATATTCAAAAAATTTAAATAATTTAAAATGTTAATATTTTAAATTTAAAAACAACTCTACACTCAAATCGTAATCAAACACATAAAATAAAACTCAATTAATAAATTATTTTTAAAACTCATAACCAAACACATAACTCGAAACTTCATAGTACTTTCACAACTCTACACTCAAATCATAACCAAATACATAATAAAAAAATTGAAATATTTTAAAAATATTTTTATAAAATAGAGTTTGAATTTATTTTTATAAAATATTTTATCAAAAAACAAAAAAAAAATGTTTTAAATTTTTTTTTTTCAACTTTCTTTGTTTTTTCTGGGAAAAGATGTTTTTTGGAAAAAGGTTTTTTTTTTTTTTTTACTTTGAATATTTCTGACGCTAAGGTTAAATTAGCCCCTCTTTCATGTGGGGGTAGTTTCATAAATTTACCTGTGAAATGGTTGTTGCCAAGCTCCTGCCATGCTTTTGTCTCCATGTGGCTGAATTAGCCACTTTTGTCCGTATGTGGCTAATTTAGCCTCAAATTGCCTTCCCAAACACAGGCTCAGTTTTTTGTTGTTTTTTTGGTTTTTTTTTTTCAATAACCAAATGCCCAAACCAACGTTCATGCACCTCGACTAATTACAAAAAACAAAACAAAACAAAACAAAACAAAAATTTCCATTACATGTTAGAGGGTTTCACCGAAAAAAAAATGATAAATATTATAAATATTAATAATTAAAATTATAAAAAATTTCATTTTTTGTAATAATTTTTGAAAATACCCTCTGAATACCCTTAAAAAAAATTATCAAAAAATATTTCAAAATCATGAAAAGCCAAATCAAACTAAGTTATGTGTCCTGCATAAAATTATGAATAATAAAATCCATTCCCTTCCATTCTCTCTATTGTACCCTACTGCCCGGCATCCCTTTCAAAAAAAAAAAAAAAAAGAAAAGAGAAAAAGATAAAAAAATCTATCAATCTATCTTTATAGAAAAATGATCCGTAGCTCGAAATTCGGTGGCTCGAATTTGGCTCGAAACCCAAAACGACGTCATTTTGGGTTTCGATTTTTTTTTTCTTCTCCTTTTCTTGCTTTTCGAATAGAGAGACAGAAAAGAGAGAGAGAAGGAGAAAAGAGGAAGAGAGGAGAAGAAGAAAAGAAGAGGAAGAGAGGAGGCGAGAGAGAGGAGAGAAGAGGAAGAGAGAAGGGGGCCGTCGGTGATGTCGGTGATCGGTCGGTGATGGTGGTCCTCTTTCCAGTAGATCTGGATTTGAGGATGAAAGGGAATTTTTTTTTTTTTTTGGTTGATGAAGATGATGATGATGTTCAAAATCTGAAGATGAAGGGCGGAAAAAAAAATTTGTTGATGATGTTGATCTAGATTGAAGATGAAGGGGAAAAAAAAAAAAATTTGTTGATGATGTTGATCTAGATTGAAGATGAAGGGGAAAAAAAAAAAATTTGTTGATGAAGATGTTGATGATGGTGATCTGGATCTGCAGAAACCAACATTTTGTTGGTGCAGCTGCTTGACAGCATGGGAAAAGTGATCACTAGTCAAAGGGGAAGCACTAGAGGAGTCACTAGAAGAAGTGTATGCAAAACTGCAAGTGCTGGAAGTGGGAATGAAGAAATTTGTTCCTGATGGCAATCCATCAGGTCGAGAATGGAAGTATAGGGTTGCTGGGGGGGATTATGATGGTCGTCATGTTCGGCTCCTACAGAGCTCAGGAAGAAGTGCTTGGGAAAAAGATCTTGTACCCAAAAAGGAATCCACTGGTGTTTTCATGGGTGAAAGCTCTAATTGAGCTGCCTGTCGTGAAATAAACAACACCTCCTCATGAGAAGCTAGTTTCACTTCAGGCAAAATAACATCAAACTTGCACCAAATTGACTCAATATTTGCTACTACCACACGAAATCTGCTATTTGGGTTAAGCAAAAACAGAGCAATCTAGCTAGTTGATGTTGATGAACAAAAAAAAAAATTGTTCAGAAAAAAATTTGTTGATGTTGATCAACAATTTTTTTTTTTTTTTTTTTGATGTTAATGAACCCAGCAGCGCAACAGACCCAGCTCCTTCTTCCTCTTTTTCTCTTCTTCTTCTTTTTCTTCTTCTCGTTCATCTTCAGAAAAAACGCAAAAGGAAAAAAAAAAGAAAAAAAAGAAAAAAAAAAAGGCACCAAAACGACGTCGTTTTGGTGTCGAGCCACTCTCGAGCCACACCCTTTCGAGCTACGAATCAGAACTGATCTATATATTATATAAGAAAAATAGAGTTTTTAACTCACAAGTCTTGTAGGAACTCCGATGCCTCGATCTTAATTTTTTAATTTTTTGATTTAAAAAATAAAAATAAAAACTTAACATTTATTGACTTCTCTCAAGCCCTTTTCACTTTCCATACACACCCTTTCAACGTCTCTCATACCTATTTAATTATTTTTGAAATAATAATTATTTCACCTTTTTAACTTCTCTCATACCTATTTAATTATTTTGGAAATAATAATTATCCCTTAATTTGTGGATTTGAAAGGAAAATATAATAAAAATATTTCATAATCCCTCAATTCTAATTTCTCTCATCGATTTTCAAAAGAAAATATTAAAACTTGCACTCTTTTTCTCTTCTTCAAAAAATCAAATAATATTTTTTATGAGAATTGTAGATATCTATCTATATCTTATATATTATATTATAACATAACAAAAAAAAAAAAATGAAAAATCATATTTACAAACATATAAAATTAATAAATATGATTTTTATTTATTCAGTTAAAATCTTTCTTTTGCCTCTCAATATCCAACTTTAAAATTTAAAAATCATTAAAGTCTATCTAAACAAATCTAATATATCTCACACCATCATACTTTAAATCAATAAAATTTACATGTCTATCACATATCTAGTTAATATCATAACTTACCTAAATAATCATAATTAAAAACAAATAGAAATCATATATAACTTAAATTATAAAAAAAAAATAAAATAAAAATAGAAACCCACAACTCCATCTTAAATAAATTGAAAAAAAAAACCAAATAAAAATCACACAAAAATAAAGAAGATAAGAATTTAGATATAAATCTCAAAAAGATATGACAATATTTAAATTTGAATTATGATTTAATAATATAATTATCTATTTTTTTGATGTATATCTATGAAAATTTTAAATCACTTAATGGGACAAATTAATCAATTTTCAAGTATTATTCAAAGAATAATCTAATTAGTCATCCCAACTCCTAGACTTCGTAGGCACTGGCAGTGAAGCTGACGGATTAGGCTAGGAGAGGTCTAAGTTGTTGGGGAGTAATATCCAACCACTCCATAAATTTATTTGTTTTTTAATTTTATTTTTTTTCCCTTTGTGATTCTCTTTCTCTATTGTTGGTTTGGTTTTGGTTTCGGTTTTAATGAGATTTATGTGTTTATTTACAGGTTTACATGGTGAAGAAAAATTATTGGTGATGATGGTTGCAATCGAAGTATTTATACCCATTATGTGCCAAGGATTTTGATCAGATTTTGTATTTTTTCAATGAAAATCGTAAAATTGAAGTAAAAAAATGGGTATCATTTTTTTATTTTTTATTGTCATTTTATTTTATAGAAAATGTGAAAATTTATTAAGAATTCAAGATTGTACTATAATATTAGATTTTTGTATAACTAGGTTAATTTAAAAATTTTAAATATCGTTGTGTTTTTTATTTTTATCCTCTTTATATCGTATTATACTATTACTGCTATTTGTTAGTTTGTTAATCATAATTCAATTAATTGAAAATGAAAGTTTAGCATAATTTTTTATATATATTAATTAATTTATTACCGCTATATTTGTATATAGGCCCTGTTTGGTAGAGCTGTGGGAAAGTGCTTATAACTTATGCCTAAACAGCTTATAACTTATAACTATGAATATAAGCTGATTTCTGACTTATAAATTAAGCATCTCCTGCCCCACTCAAAGAATAAGCTGATTTTTGACTTCCAAAAAACTATAAGCTATAAGCTATAAGCTAAACCAAACACATCAAAATAGCTTAAATTAAGCTGAAAGCTGAAATAAGCAGCTTTTAAGCTGCACTAAACAGGCACATAATAGCATAATATATAGGGATAATCTCCAAATATAATTTCTATTTTTTTATGTGATTAAAATAGTCCATCTTACAATTGTATATAGAGGAGTTAGATGGTTTCTTTTATCTCAAAAAAACCCAATCTAGTTTTTTATATACTTTTTAATTTTTTAAATTGAAACATCAGTTGTTTATGCCCACAAAACAAAATTGATAAGCACATATCCAAAAACTACATATTTTTTTCCTTTTTCTTTTATTTTTTCTTTTTTTAATAGATAAGATATTTACAAATGAAAAATATTTGACAGCTCAAAAAACTTTTCGTAATCTGACTTATAATGATGTGGTCATAAATGTCAATTTTTATACAAATATGATAAGAGAATTAATCAAATTATACATTTCAACCAACTACATACTCAAACTTTCACTATTTCAAGATGTTATTTCACTGTAATTCTAATTAATAGAATCTTCAACCTTTAATATTTTTTTTTATCGAATTATAATTTAATAAAAATTTAAAAAGATGAAGTATTGGAAATTATTGTTTTTTTTTTCTACCAAAATTGATGAAAAGAAAAAAAAAAAGGGGATAAGAATGAAAATTCTTTTAAAAATTAATAAAAATTTAATGAAAATGTTAAAGTAATTCATATCAAATCAATTTTTTTATTCAAATTTAAAATCAAATTAGATAAAAAAAAATTAAAAGAAAATGATGAAAGGTTAAAAATATTCTAAAACCTTCTTATTCTTAAAGACCAAAAATTCGTGTGCATATTATATTCATATTGTATTTTTAGTTATGAAATTAAAACCAAAATAAATGTAACTTAAATTATTGGATTAATAACAAAAATATCATATCAATTATTGCTAAATATCACTCCATTTTACATTTAATAATAAAATTGTATATTTGTCTTAATTATAACTTTTAAATTTGTATATTTTCATAATAAGAAGAGGTATATCATAACTAATGTAACCTCATTTAATTAGTTTAACTTCTTCTTCTTTTTTTTATTACAAATTATCAAAATTGCACTAAATAGATTTATATATATATATTTTAAATTTTTTAAACTAATAATTTAAAAAGTTATAAACATAAAAATTAACTTATAAATTTCATATATATCACATGATAAAATATAAAATTACTTTAACATATTTATAATGTTTTTTTTTTTAATTTATAAAATCTCGTACATAGCACGAGTTATCACTAATTCAGAAATGAAACAAAAGGGAAGTTTATGTCATTTTAAAAGCCTATAATTAGTCTGTCTAAAAATGTTAAATATGAATCATGATTTAAATTGACCAGGCCCATTGCCCTTTCAGACTCAATTGCAATTTTTTTTTACAAAAATATTTTGGAGCTTTAATTTGTCAGTTCTAATATATGTGGAGCTCATCTAATATGATATTTTGACCTTATGTTTTGTTTTGTTTTTTGTTTTTTGTTTTTTTTTTTGTTTTTCCCACCTCACTATAGCTCAATTAGAGCTCTAACTTTAGAGGGATGTATCATTATTATTTTTTTAATAGTTATTAAGCCTCGTTTGAAAACAAGTTATTTTACTAACTTTTTGACTTTTTAGCTAAAATATGAGGTAAAAAATTAATATGTTTGGAATGACTTTTTGATTTTTTTAAAAAAATATGTGCAAAAAGTAGAGAAAAAATGAAATCTTTAACTTTTTGATATAAATTATAATCTTTTTGATTTTTTAGTAACTTTTTAAATTTTTAACTAAAACACGCGCATGCCAAACAAGGCATTGATCTAGAATTTCAGACCCAAAAAGAAAAGGGTCTAGAATGAGAGAATCAAGACTGCCAAACTGGGATAAAAAAAAATATTTGTATTTTTATACTGGTGTAAGTGTTATGTGCATGATGCAAGTCCTTGTGGTTGGTGTTACTTTTTTTTGTGTGTTACAGTTATACTCGAAAAAAACACTCTATTTATAGTGTAATAATTTTGTCACTATCACACTGGTTTGCAATTTTCCCGAAAAAAATTCATGTCCTCCTACTCAGCTTATATGGACCTTGTTCATGAAGTTGCCCATCATATAAAAGGGGGAATATACTTAGCTTATACAGTCAGACTCTTATGGACCATGGGCCCAATTTGTTGTAGTGATTTCTTTCCTTGTACATATTGGACTCCAATGTCCTTATTTCAAAATTTGTTGTTTGGTGTGGTTGTTGATCATATTATGGCATAACCAATCATAGTTACAACACCATGATCATAGAAGATGTACACTAAAAAAATTTCCCATCAAGAATATGTAATTTTTTGCCTAATAATGCTTCTAAATGCATTTTTAAAACATACACTCATATTTATGATGTAGGGCGGCAATATGTACATGGAGAGAAGAGTGGAAGTGTGGATAATAATTTCTGCCCAAGCATTTAAAGATTATTAGACTAGTAAATCACCCTTGTGTTGTGTTTGGGCCGAGCTATGGATTTGGACTACATGGTTATGGGTTGTGCTAAGAGGATGCAACCGGTCAAACTGCTTTCATGTTTTGACCGGGCAAACTCAGTCTTCACCAGTTAGCAAGCAGTGATAGGGCAGCACGCAACGTTGAATGTGCATCGAGCTAGGATAGCACAGCAATTATGCTTGCTCAGCGCGTGGAGTTTCTATAGCTTGGACCATGAATAAAGCAACCGAGTAATTAGTTTGATCAGTTGACTGTTAAAGAGTTATGTTGTTTCGTGGCGTGAAAGGATAAGTATTATCCTTTAGGAATGTGATTCCTATGAGGATTCTACGAAATGGAATTAGAGTCCTACTAGGATTCTATCATGCAAGACTTACAAAAGCTCAGCCTAACCTAATATCAGGTAATGCAACTTTAGTTCTCAAATTCACAAAGTTTTTTCCATATTGATCTTAGGTATTAACTTAAGTATCAGAGGAATTTTCCGGCACACACTCGTTGATAAGCTCAAGTTTCTGTGATTTCAGGTCGTACAACGTCGTTTAGAGAAGCGCAAGCTTGATCACCAGAATTATAAAAGTAACGAATATTTCGTGCTTGTATACTTACAATTGTATGTTGTTGGGTCATGCATGAAACTCTTTTGAGTGATTTTAAACTTGAGGGGAAAGTATCATCGGAAGTTGACTTCATACATGATACAGAGTGAATTAGGTTGTTTGTTCTCAAAACCATCGTGTTCTTTTCTTTCTTTTGTATTAAGTAGGTCTCGTTTGGAAAGTTGGTTATTTTAGTTGATTTTTTGGTTTTTTTTTTTATACTATTTTAGCCTTACTAAGAAAGTTGTGTTTGGGAAGATAGCTTCCTTTTTTTTTTTTTTTTTTTTTTTGTGTGGTTGATTTGATAGTTGTGAGAAAAAAAGTGAAATGATAGTAAAATTGAATGTGACATTTTATCTTATTGACTATTTTAATTTATTTTATTTTTATTGACTATTTTAATCAAATAACCTTTCTCAAATAAGGCTGTAGTGTACTTTATGGCCACAAGTTTATGACAATACATAGATAATTACAAGATTTTTTTAACAAAAGGTGAAAAAATGTTTTTTTTTTTTTCAACAACCATCCAAAAAGTTTCCAAAGGCCTCTCATCTGAGTTCAAAAGTGAGTTAACAAGCTTAAAGTATGCAGGACCCAGTTGCACGGAAACGGAAAGCATATCTTGTGAAAAATGTAATGCTATATCTGTTTTCAATATATATATAGATATATTTTTGAGTGAATATGTTTTCAATAGTTGACAAAACTAAAAACGAGATTTGCCAATTGAAGGGTGCTATGTGATTCCGTGAGTCACCATGGCATCTGTTAACAGGGTCAATTTTCGTTTTAAATTTTTAGCCTGTAATGGCACTAAGTTACAACACTTAGTCTTAGCCAAACATGCAAGAATTACTCACTATGAAGTTAGTAAACAAGCAAGCATTCACAAACATATTACAGGAACTATTCCCAACCTTTATTACCACCGGATAATATAAGGATATATGAGTATTCGTACAGATAACATGATCTGTCTAAAACTCTCTATGTCTTAACATTTTATAGGCATTTACAAATCAGTTATGAGCAGTTGACACCCCTAACTGCTAGGTGTAGACCCCCTAGAACTCCGCTCCGTGCGCGAGGGCGCGAATCGTTGTTCTTAGCTACTACAGTTCGGACTCATGTTACGGTTCTGAATCTAATATCACAAAGTATAATGTAAGACTGATAAATCACCAAAGAGTTCAAATCCGGCAAATCATTTTGGAAAATTGATTTTAATCAAGAAGTGCCAAACATGGACTGCTTTGCCAAATTTTAGAGTTGCCACCTAAATATTTTATTTTGGGAAATTTAGGAAACCCTGACTCGTGCCTAAGGCCACGTGTCCGTCATCACCAAAGTTGCCTCGGCTCGGGAACTTAGGTACGAGAGGGGAAGGTCCTGCAATAAGCACCCCCACTCGTCCGATCAAAGATCGGCCTTTACTAAATTGATATGTTGTTTTGAAAGCACATGCGTTCTTATTCCGGTTTATTAGCTAACTTACTATGTGATGCGCGCAGCATACAAGTATACACTAAATTACTCGAGTTGGAACAAAACATCTCATGTTTGTTTGTTTGAAAATGGTTTGAAGTTGCTACTCGCAAGTAGGCTAAGACACGGATTTTGCCACCCTCAAGTGGGCTTAGAAAACATGGTGATTTGCCACTTCAAGTGGGCTTAAAACTCGCACTTTGATGAATTGTTCCAATTCAAGCAATCCAACCTTCATCCACAGGCATTTATGCAGGTAATCACTTAAGCAGTTAGCCTCATGGCAAGCATGCTATCATGGCAGTCACTTACACACATGCAAGGATGCTAAAGCGTAAAAGCTTACCTAGTACTCCGAGCAAAAAAAGAAACTAGTTAGTAATCAATGCATGATCCTAGCTATGTTAAGAATGCCTAATGCAACACATGCAAAAATGCGACTAAGATAGGCTCGGCTATTCTAAGATGTCATGTGAATGCGACTAGATAACATGTATTCAAATTGGTATTGAAATACAATGCAGTTAGTATGATGCGCCGAGCCCAGTGCATGCAAGACATGTGAATGATGCAAACATGCGGACAAAATGATGCTAATTGAATCATGTCCTAAAACTAACCATCGAAAGCTGGTAAATAAAAAGAGAGAAAGAAATGGGGGTTGGAAGACATGCATCACATACACGCACACTTATTACAACATTTGCCCTCTCGACGGAGGGTCCGAATAATAAGCTAACTAGCTAAATCTAAGCTAATCTACCTAACTAATCTAATTAATCTAATTAAACTAGTTATTACACAACAAATTGAACAACTAGCTACAACTAATTATTACACAACTTTAATTAATTAACAAATTAACTAAGTTAGCAACTAACTAAACAAGTAAACTATATGAAGTAGGCTGGCTCAGCTCTGCCTTGAACGATAAAGGATGCATGCATGGTCGCCTCGTTCGGAAATCCATTACGATGCCCCAACTTGCCTCTGTTTGCACTTGTTCTCAGAACATTGTACAAGCTTCCAGATAGCTTCTATTCCACCATGGGGACCTCCAGAAGCATGGACGACCACTTATTGGTGTTGCCAACCACCTGCCGACCACTTACCTTTGCTGCAGACCAGAAAAAGTGATCGGCCAACCACTTTTACTGATCTGTCGACCAGAAAAAATCTGCACTTCTCCAGTTTGCTGCAACAAAGAACAAAAAGGGGCATGACAATGTATTTGCAAGATATATGTGCACAACCACTCTCCCTATCATTTCATGATCTCAAGGGAGTGCGGTTCTCGACTCTCAAGCCACCAACCGAGCATCGCAATGCACGATGGCCGAGAAGCCGAGATTGCACAATTCAATTTCAATGAATGCACACATAACACATAAATGCCTTAAACTCTATCATGCATGATTCAAGAGCGTCGGCGACCGAGAATTGAGGCACATTTCATCACTTTAAGTATGAAACGTCCCTCGTTTCTCGTGTTTGGATCAATGCCCGATCCAAACACAATGCAATGCATGCAATATGCTCAACCTATCAATGCTAATGGCATGCAAACAATGCTAATGCAACATGAGCATACAAACACAATGCAATACAACATACAACCATAATGCAAGGTAACAACATGCAATGCTATGTAACAACATGCAAACAAAATGCTCTTCTATGAGTGCTAGAATGGCATGCTCAAGATTCTATCATGCAAACAATGCATGTATGGCAAAGATAAAAGCTAAGGCCTCAAGGCAAATGAAGTGCATCATACATGAAGCATGCAAGACAATGCACAAATGGCCAAACCAAACATGGACAGACCTGAGGTACTTCAAAACAGTGGCCAAAACTCAACAAAACCTAGGCACAAAGAGCATGGAATACACATTCAACTCATGGCTCGTAAGCAAGGCAAAAAGGCACAACTTTTAGACGCAATTAAAGAGTGACATGCATGCGAATATGGCAATACTACATGCTCTGAAATGAAGTGTAAATGATGCCAAATCATCCAAACAACATAAATGAGGCATGCTCAAAGGCCTAGAGCATAAGGCTAGTTAAGAGCAATACACAAGGAGCATGCAATACTAAGCTTAAACCACTAAATCAGCTCTGGACAGAGCTTAACCATGCCAAGTTAAGGGTCAAGAACATGCTGAAATGGAGCTCAAGAGCTTAGGCAAACATGCATACACAATGGCTCACTTTTAAGGCATGAAGCATAACTCATCAAAAGCATTGAAATAGTGAAACATGAGAAAGTATGGTTATATTACACACACTAAAATCATGTTAGGGATGAGGCCAAAGCATGCAAACAACTCAAGTAAGCCATGTTAGAGACCATGAAACTCAAAGCTAGTGAGCAAAAATGCACTAAGGTTATACAAAGCAAGGCATGCATGACCCAAAACACTTAAAACAGAGCTTAAGCATGGAAAAACATGGACAAAATCATGCTGGAGTGTAGTCAAAATAGGCTAGAATGATGGTCCAAAGTATAGAGCATCTTGGGCTAGCAATATAGAATTACACTACAAGTGTATGAGCCACTCAAGAGACAACCAAACCAGCCAAAAATAGAGTCATATCAGGCCCAAAAAGTCATAAAAACAAGCTTAAACAAAGCCGCAAAGGAGTGTAAAAACATGCTCATTTGATAGGCCCTCTATGCATACAAACAAGACCAGAGGAGAGGGGACCATCCCCTCTCATTTTAGGCCTCAAAACCACATTCCTACCACTAAAAATCCACTGGATTTCAGTGGTTAAAAGGCCAAGAGAAGGTGATCTCAAAGGCTTAAAGAGATGGTTCAAAACAAAGCGAAATAAGGCACAAAAGGGGGTAGACCACCCCCAACACTAAAGAGGCCTCAAACAAACACTTTAAGCACTTGAAAATGAAGCTTTTTACAGTTGAAAGCTAAGCCAAACAAAGATGCAAAGATGGCTAAAAGAGTAACCAAAACAAAACTTAAAAAAAGGGAAAATGGATTACCCTTGAAGCAATGCAACAACAGCACCTTCTTCAGCCCAAAACCAGCTTTTATGACCCAAATACCACCTCCAAGAATCTCAGCTCAGAGATGGTGGTGTGTGGCTAGGAGTTATAGTGAAAAAGTGAAGAAACAACACACTTTAAGGCACAACTATAGAGAGAGAGCGAAAGGAATATAGAGAGGGAGATATATGTATAGCTCTCAAGAAATTTTTTTGAACCTGGGAAAGGGAGAGAGAGTCTCCCTCTTATAGAACTCTAAGCTTCTAGCTTCTTGGTTAAATCCCTCCATATATGGAGGATGCAATCTGTGCTCTCCAGCTGGTATAGCTGGCATCCACAAACTCTGCAGAAAACACAAGAAAGCTGCCGACCACTTCAAGTGGTCGGCTAGCAACATGTACTGGTCGGCCGACCAGTGAAAGTGGTCTCCTAGAAAGAAAAGTGGTCGGCCAGGGGGAGGGGTGGTCTGCACACAAAAAACAAGGTGGTAGCATGGTAGCCGACCACTTTTGGTGGTCCAAAGGCCACCAAGACCAGTTAGCCGACCAGAAAACTGGCTGGCAGGGAAGAAAAGTGGTTTTCAGGGAGAGAAACTGGTCTCCAACCCTCATTCCACCCTCCAAGCAAGGAAAATAAGGTTTGTGCCAAAAACAAACCAAAACGGATGAAAGACGAAAGTCCGGGGGACAAGGCGCGCAGCCGGAAGCCTCGAAAACTAGTCTACGGGCACCAAAGTGGTCTATGAGGGAAAAGTGGTCTACGACCACAAAAAGTTGTCTCCCAGACCTCTGTGTCCTTCTAGACCAAGGCAACAAGGCATGGTTCGAAAACCAAGCCAAGAGAAGAACGTTAAGTGGTCCCGAGACAAGGCGCACGACCGAAGGCTCCGGAAACCGGAAACTAGTCTCCAAGAGGGAAAAGTGGTCTACGAACCACAAAAAGTGGTCTCTAAGACCTCAGTGTCCCTCTAGGCAAGGGAAAATAAGGTTAGGTTCAAAACCAAACCAAAAGGAAAGCAAGACAAGATGCTTAGCCGAAGGCTCCGGAAACTGAAAACTAGCCTACAAGAGGGAAAAGTGGTCTACAACCACAAAAAGTGGTCTACAGACCTCTCTCTCCCTCCAGGGAAGGGAAGACAAGGTTTGGTTCACGAACTGAGCCAAAACACAAAGAGTTCAGAGGCCCGAAGGCAAGACACTCAGCCGAAAGCTCTGGAAACTCGAAACGAGTACAAACATGCGCGATCATCGAGTGCTTAATCGATGATGTCTGAGTCTTAAGGTCCGTCAAAAATGGGGTGTCTACAGTTGCCCCTTTTTGACAGAACTCGAAAGTCAAGAAGTGACGGGAGTGAATGTCAAAGCCCAGAGACGACCCATTTTTGACAAGGCCCAAGACTTAAACAAATAGGCAAGATAATAAAGAGATGCGCCCGCAGGCAGGGGCAAAATGCAAATGACATGCACAATGCCGAACATAACTTATGATCATGTAAAGAGGACTGATCTCACCCGGAGTTCCTCTGACTGAACTGCACATACAACACTGTCTGGTTATGCCAGCTTCAAACGAATCGTACATACAATATTGTGCCTGCACAAAAGGAAACTTTGACAGATACAATATAGTAGAAACACATGTAGGTAGAGTGCGCATAACAATGCAAGCGAAAAGGTTGCACGACCATGCAAGCGAAACGGCGCATAACAATGTAGGTCGAACGTGCATAACAATGCAAGTGAATAGGTGCATAACAATGTAATTGAAAAGTGCGTGACAACGCAAGTGAGGAGGTGCGTAACAATGCAAGTGGAACGTGCGTGACAACGCAAGTGAAGAGATGCATAACAATGCAAGTGGAACGTACGTGACAACGCAAGTGAAGAGGTGCATAACAATGCAATTGAACGTGCGCATAACAATGCGAGTAGGATGTGCGTGACAACGCGAATGAAGAGGGTGCATAACAATGCAATTGAACGTGCGCATAACAATGCGAGTAGGATGTGCGTGACAACGTAAATGAAGAGGGTGCATAACAATGCAACCGAAGCGCGCATAATAATGCAAGCAAAATGTGCGTGACAACGCAAGTGGAGAGGGTGCATAACAATGCAACTAACGAGCATAACAATGCAAGATAGGTGTGCATAACAATGTGGAGAATATGCATAACAATGTAAGTAACGTGCGTGACAACGCAAGTAAAGTGTACATGACAATGCAAGTAACGTGCGTGACAACGCAAGATAGATGTGCATAACAATGCGAGTAACGTGCGTGACAACGCAAGATAGATGTGCATAACAATGCGAGTAACGTGCATGACAACGCAAGTAAGGTGTGCATAATAATGCAACTAATGAGCATAACAATGCGAGCTAGGTGTGCATAACAATGCGACGAATGTGCATAACAATGCATTTTCAGTGCAACTTTAAAAGCATGTTTGAAACAAAATGCCGAATATGGAAATACAAGCCTTTAACGAGACCAATTCAAACGCGACCTCCGATTTACCTCTCGGAGGGGTCGCAACATACTTTAAAAGGATACACCTTGCTCTTGATGAGTGACGATGAGCCGTGCATTGAAGACTTAAATTGAAGTTCCGGCGGGGGCATTTTGAACTAAAAAATGTACTTTTCTTGCACTTTCTCGAGGGCCGAGGACTCCAATCATCACAAAAACACACAGGGAGGACAATGGGACCCTGGAGACCATCTAGGAGGTCTGCCGACCACCTACAAAGCTTGCCGACCAGTTAAAGACCACTTAAGTGGTCGCCTGACCAGAAAAACTGGCTGGCCGACCAGTTTACACAATTTTGGGGTAGTTTGGTCTTTTAGCCTCGGTTCTATAAGTGTACACCTCCAAAACACATTTCATTCACACCTCTAGTGCCGAAATTGACTCCCCTTCCTTCCTAGACCCTTTTCTCTCTCAGATCCGGGCTTTGCATGCGTTTTCCAACACCCCACGCGAAGTTGTTTTGCAAAAACTTTTGATTCTCTTCGTTTTGAACCAATCAGAATTTGTTTTCGGAGCTTCTTTCTCAATTTTCACGACTTGAGGTATGTTTCTCTCAAAGTTTAGCATCTTTTCCCGGGCTTTGACTTTCTTTGACTTTTTCTCTTCCCGAGAGTTGCCTTTTGTTGACTTTTTGTAATTTTGGCTCATTTTGCTCATTTTTACTCACTTTGCACCTTTTTTCAGATGGCTGACGATATTCCACACGGCGGAAGTTCTCCACGAGTAGAGGATGAGCTTGAAATTATGCCACTGCCTCCGAGGATTCGGCCGTTTGATCCTGAGAGGTACCATCCACAGGAGCACATACTACCTCCCAGCATCTTCCATAATTTCATGGATTTTGCGCGGCGAGCGCCCGCAGACTTACTATTACGGGAGCCGGAGTCCCACTTATCTTATTAGGCGCGCGAGGTGCGTACTTCACTTTTACCTTTTCTACGATGTATTTTGTATTTCTTGCACATTTCATGCTTTCGCTATGTATTATATCTTCTCGTTCTAGACATAACTCACAACACAGTTTTCTATTCATTTGGTACGCAGCTCATACATGACACTCTGCTTACTTGGCACATAGCTCATAACATAGCATTCTATTCATTGGGCACACAACTCAAAACGCAATACTTCGTTCATTAGGCACGCAGCTCACAACACAATATTCTGTTCATTGGGCACACAGCTCAAAACACAGTATTCTTTTCGTTGGGCACACAGCTCAAAGCATAGTATTCTTTTCATTGGGCACACAGCTCAAAATGCAGCATTCTTTTCATTGGGCACACAGCTCAAAACACAGTATTCTTTTCATTGGGCACACAGCTCAAAACGCAGCATTCTTTTCATTGGGCGCACAGCTAAAAAAGACAACATCCTGTTCATTGGGCACACAGCTCAAAACACAGTATTCTGTTGATTCTGAACACACAGCTCACTGCTCATTCTGAACACACAGCTCATAACACAGTACACTGTTCATTCTGAACACACAGCTCATAACACAGTACACTGTTCATTCTGAACACATCGCTCATAACACAGTACATTGTTTATTTTGCAACTGAATACATCTGTTCATTCTACACGCAGGTAGCTTCCCGTTTCACACGGGGTTACGGATCGATCATCGCGAGGGAGTGGTATATGGAGCTCCCAGATGCTGTTCAACACATCGTAGATGAGGCGGGGTTCGGCCCATTTTGTATGGGGTTGTCGTGTCATCCGAGGAGCAGGACCCTTTTGGGTGCACTTATAGAGAGATGGTGGGACACCACTAACTCCTTCCATTTCTCTGCCATCGGGGACATGACGATGACCCTGTATGACTTTTCGAGGCTGATGGGCCTCGACGTGGCAGGCCGGCCAATCCCATACAATACTGATATGGGTGAGTGGGAGGTGGCTTGGACTTATCTGCTCGGAGCCCATCCGCCGATCGACAGATCATCAAGCAGGGTCAGGTACACCTGGTTCGCCGAGCAGTATAGGAGGACTACGCCCGAGACCATTGAGGCCATACAGCAGTATGCCTGGGGATTTTTGATGTTCTTTCTCGGGACCACATTGTTCTCCGACCGGGGGAACACGGTCGGGCTATATCTCTTAGGGGCTATATCACAGGTCTGACACTTTGATTAGGGTGGCGCTGGCCTCGCTACCCTTTATTGCTACATGAGCGCGACCTCCCGCGGGCGGGGGAACATAGTAAGTGGCTACTGGAGAGCCTGGGAGGTACATTCTGCCCTCTTGGTTTACATTTCTGCTTTTCATTATCTGTACATTGCATACATTGCACACATCACATTCTGTACTCTGCATTCCGCACTCAGTATTCGGCATATTCTGTATATTCTGTATTCTAACAGCCACTGTCTTGTCTTTCACAGCTGTGGGTTTTCACCCATTTCCTAACACTCGCCCCTGAGCCGGAGGTTAAGTGTAACGACCCGGAATCGTAAATCGGAATTATCAGTAATTAATTATGCTTTAGTATGATTTAATTGGGAATTATCTGTTTGACTGGTAATAATATCTGTTGTAATGACAACTACGGGACTGAAATCGATGACTGAAATGGATTCAGAAAATGAAATTGAGAATGTCTATGTGATACCGGGAATTTTTAGAACTATCTGAAACGATAAATTGAAGACTGAATTTTGTCTGAATCGTTAAGTTCCGTTTGGCTTGTAACATTTAGCATAATTGTTTATATTGGATGGGAAGGGCCTTGTTTGGCTAAGGTTTTGGCACAAATTGATTTATATAATATATATATGTGTTTGGATAAGGATGGATGGACTCATTTTGACTAAATCAAAAAGAGAGAAATATCAGAGAGAGAGAGAGAGTGAATTCGTGGGGAGAGAGAGAGAGAGAGAAGGAAGAAGAGGAAGAAGAAAGGAAAGAAAGGGGGATTAAGCTTAGCTTGCTCAAATTAAGAATTCAAGGTAAGAAACTCTCTCTAATTTCATGGAATAGATTGTTGATCCTTGGCATATAGCATGTTAATCTCAAGAATATGGCATGAATCATGTTTATTTGGCTCAATTGAGGTAAAACCTCCATGGATATAGAGATATAAAGCTTTTATGTATAGTTCATAGTTTTTCATCCTACTTCATGGGTTGATCTTGTTTATGGTCCATATGGGTTTTGAATTGAAGTTTTGATGATGGAATTATGTTGTTTTTAAGTATTTTGGGACTTGATGTTCATAAATGTGAAAGTGGATTTGGGAAATGAAGCTTGGGAGGAAGAACTAGAAATTCGGGTTTTCGCAGTGTCCGCTCGAGCTGAGGGAAGCCCGCTCGAGCGCAGAAATCGACCTCACAGCAGTTTTGGAAAAATTGTACTGTCCGCTCGAGCGGAAATGTGGGCGCTCGAGCGGGAAGGCTTATTTTCAGAAAAGTTTGGGAAGTTGTGCTGCATGATTTTCTTATGTTACCATGCATCATTTCGCATCTTATGATTATGAAATGGACATGAATGAATGTAATAAAGGAAGAGAATGAATATGAAATGAGTATGATAGGAAGTAAAGAATGAATGGAATGTATGAAATGAATATGAAAGGAATGAACATGAAAAGAATGTAAAGAAAAGAAAGGCATGAATGATTGAATGTAAGATGTTAATGTGTATTGAGAATGTATTATACTGTTGATGATTTGCAGGTCAAGAAGTGAAGACCGTACAACCGGTTCTGGAAAACCACTGTAAGTAACGTTGCAGTAAATGTTATGTTATTATGAAAGTATGTTCAAAATGATTATTATGTTATGGTTTTCAAATGATATGTTTTCTGTGAACGAATGTCCTGATTGCGAATCTAGTACGGCATCCATAGATAGTTAGGTCAAGGGAGCGACATGAACATGCAGGGCCATGATGTGAAACATGGTAGAGCATGAAGATGAAGGCCCTTGGCCAGTCTCGAGATCTCGTTAGACTGTAGACTGTTATGAAGGTTATGAAAGGTTCTGTGGATTATGCCATTAATGACTGTTGACTGTTTATGACTGTATATATAAAATGTTAGACTTCGTTCACTAACCCGTTTACTTTAATGTTACTTGCTGAGCTCTAGCTCATTGTTTGTATTTATGTATTTATAGGTGTGCATTCAGGGAGTCAAGCCTAGGCGGAGTCTCGAGTTGAGCCGCCATTTTGGAAGCCTACCAAGTTTTGAGAGCCTCCGAGTTGAGGCTAGGCCTGGAAGGCCGTTGTGAGCTTTTGTTTGGTTTTGTTGTATTTTTATGACTGAATTGTATGTGATCATGTTATGTAATGCAAGTGGGTAATTAACTCATCTTTTTGGCATGTAAATGTATGTTCATATTAATGCACAGCTCTTTGGACTATTAGTTTCTTTTTTTTTCGCTTCCGCGAGCCCCGTTTATTTATGTTATGTTTAGGAAGGCCTGTGGTAATCTAGGATTACTGGCCGGTCTCGTCACCAAACCTCTCGGGGCGGGTTCGGGGCGTGACAGAGTGGTATCAGAGCGCACGAGTTAATTACCCACGCACGTGTCCATTTGAGCTGTTAGGTGCATTAGAACGAAATAGAGCATGGTATAAACATGTGTGCATGGGTGTGTGTGTTTATGGAAATGAGAACAGAAAATGAGAACAGTGAATGATGAGATAACGGAAGAACCAGTATATGGGGAATGAAATGATTTATTTGTTATGGGCCTTATAGACCAATGGAGAATGCTGATGCAAGAAATGTAGATGAGACTGAATCTGCCAATGCCAGAATAGATCGGTTAGAAAGAAAGGTGGAAGTTTTAACTGGGTTGGTGGAAAAGTATGTTGCTTATAAGAAACAGAAACTGGAAATGGTTAGTGAATCGATGACCTCCGTGAATGAGAATTTGAAGGGAAGTGTTAGAAAACCTATTTGTGGGGAATGTAGAAAGCAACATTGGGGTATTTGTCGCCGTGGGACTGGAGCTTGTTTTAAATGTGGAAAGAAGGGACATTGGGCTAAAACTTGTCCGAAGAATGTGAAACCTGATACTAGTGGAGTTAACTTAACAATGACACCGAAGACAACTGTAACATCTACTTCCGAGGAGAATACCGCGAAACAAGGAGGGGTTTATACCCTAGCTTCAGGAAAGACATAGATGACTGAAAAAGCGATTACAGGTATGCTTCTATTCTTTAATGTTATAGTGATATTACCTATGCAATAGAGATCTATTGAACACATGACTGTGATGGAATAAATGAGATACCAATTTGTTTACATATTGATTGAATATGAACGACATGACATAAATTGACTATGACCATGATGGACTAAATGACCCGTGCTATTACCTTTGCTGCTATCCTTTGCTATTTGTATAAGGACCTTCAATTTGAACATGAGTTGGAACAATGGACTATGGGTTACTATGCTTGGCAATTTGAACTACGATTTCTGAGACCGAACGTATTCTAGACTCCTGAATTGAACTGATTTGAACTGCTTAGTGGCATATACGAATGACTTTTACGGTAATTGACTTATTATGAAAAATCTGACAAATTGAGACTATGGACTATTCAGAGATGTACGAATGCTATTATAAAATTGAATTGTGACCATTTCCTTTGCTATGGATTCTTATGTTATGTTCCTACCTTTGCATTGAACACTGTAGAATTTGTTAGTTGATTTCAGCCTATATGTTTGACTGATATGCTATACTATGAGACGGACCCCGGCACCACTTTAGGACGTTGAATGACTGAACAGAACACCGAATATTTTCCTTGTATGATGCTACTTACTGAACTATTGACTGACTGCGGAATGAATAATGACATGTGACTGAGATTTATGATTGAGACTATGCCAAAATAAGAAAAGTTTGGAGGACCAAACTTCTTAAGGTGGGGAGAATGTAACGACCCGGAATCGTAAATCGGAATTATCAGTAATTAATTATGCTTTAGTATGATTTAATTGGGAATTATCTGTTTGACTGGTAATAATATCTGTTGTAATGACAACTACGGGACTGAAATCGATGACTGAAATGGATTCAGAAAATGAAATTGAGAATGTCTATGTGATACCGGGAATTTTTAGAACTATCTGAAACGATAAATTGAAGACTGAATTTTGTCTGAATCGTTAAGTTCCGTTTGGCTTGTAACATTTAGCATAATTGTTTATATTGGATGGGAAGGGCCTTGTTTGGCTAAGGTTTTGGCACAAATTGATTTATATAATATATATATGTGTTTGGATAAGGATGGATGGACTCATTTTGACTAAATCAAAAAGAGAGAAATATCAGAGAGAGAGAGAGAGTGAATTCGTGGGGAGAGAGAGAGAGAGAGAAGGAAGAAGAGGAAGAAGAAAGGAAAGAAAGGGGGATTAAGCTTAGCTTGCTCAAATTAAGAACTCAAGGTAAGAAACTCTCTCTAATTTCATGGAATAGATTGTTGATCCTTGGCATATAGCATGTTAATCTCAAGAATATGGCATGAATCATGTTTATTTGGCTCAATTGAGGTAAAACCTCCATGGATATAGAGATATAAAGCTTGTATGTATAGTTCATAGTTTTTCATCCTACTTCATGGGTTGATCTTGTTTATGGTCCATATGGGTTTTGAATTGAAGTTTTGATGATGGAATTATGTTGTTTTTAAGTATTTTGGGACTTGATGTTCATAAATGTGAAAGTGGATTTGGGAAATGAAGCTTGGGAGGAAGAACCAGAAATTCGGGTTTTCGCAGTGTCCGCTCGAGCTGAGGGAAGCCCGCTCGAGCGCAGAAATCGACCTCACAGCAGTTTTGGAAAAATTGTACTGTCCGCTCGAGCGGAAATGTGGGCGCTCGAGCGGGAAGGCTTATTTTCAGAAAAGTTTGGGAAGTTGTGCTGCATGATTTTCTTATGTTACCATGCATCATTTCGCATCTTATGATTATGAAATGGACATGAATGAATGTAATGAAGGAAGAGAATGAATATGAAATGAGTATGATAGGAAGTAAAGAATGAATGGAATGTATGAAATGAATATGAAAGGAATGAACATGAAAAGAATGTAAAGAAAAGAAAGGCATGAATGATTGAATGTAAGATGTTAATGTGTATTGAGAATGTATTATACTGTTGATGATTTGCAGGTCAAGAAGTGAAGACCGTACAACCGGTTCTGGAAAACCACTGTAAGTAACGTTGCAGTAAATGTTATGTTATTATGAAAGTATGTTCAAAATGATTATTATGTTATGGTTTTCAAATGATATGTTTTCTGTGAACGAATGTCCTGATTGCGAATCTAGTACGGCATCCATAGATAGTTAGGTCAAGGGAGCGACATGAACATGCAGGGCCATGATGTGAAACATGGTAGAGCATGAAGATGAAGGCCCTTGGCCAGTCTCGAGATCTCGTTAGACTGTAGACTGTTATGAAGGTTATGAAAGGTTCTGTGGATTATGCCATTAATGACTGTTGACTGTTTATGACTGTATATATAAAATGTTAGACTTCGTTCACTAACCCGTTTACTTTAATGTTACTTGCTGAGCTCTAGCTCATTGTTTGTATTTATGTATTTATAGGTGTGCATTCAGGGAGTCAAGCCTAGGCGGAGTCTCGAGTTGAGCCGCCATTTTGGAAGCCTACCAAGTTTTGAGAGCCTCCGAGTTGAGGCTAGGCCTGGAAGGCCGTTGTGAGCTTTTGTTTGGTTTTGTTGTATTTTTATGACTGAATTGTATGTGATCATGTTATGTAATGCAAGTGGGTAATTAACTCATCTTTTTGGCATGTAAATGTATGTTCATATTAATGCACAGCTCTTTGGACTATTAGTTTCTTTTTTTTTCGCTTCCGCGAGCCCCGTTTATTTATGTTATGTTTAGGAAGGCCTGTGGTAATCTAGGATTACTGGCCGGTCTCGTCACCAAACCTCTCGGGGCGGGTTCGGGGCGTGACATTAAGGCACCTCTAGATATACCATATTCACGCAGATTTGAGGGTCGGTGCCGGCCCAAGCCTCGGGAGACATTGCCATATCTCCAGCAGTTCTTCGACACTGTACGGGCGACCGAGGTAATCCAGAACTCTCTGTTCTTCATGCTTTTAGCTTTTGATTCATCTTGCATATTTATGATAACTAATCAATTTATGCACTTGTTATCCGCAGGTCACTTGGCAGCCTTGGCTGGCGATGCCAGGGTATTCTTGGTTCCAGTTCACTGGGGCATGGGGCGCCTCCCGGTACAGGATTTTGTTTGAGGGACCAGTCGGCAGAGCCTGGTTTCTCGGGGAGCGTTTCATGCGCCAGACGATGGGCAATCCCATTCAGGAGATCCCTTCACCGCCTCCACTGGATATGCGATCCACAGAGAGCCTCACTCCTTAGGAGGTTGACGACCTTATGTTGGGTTCTGACGCAGTCTTCTTCCTAGAGAAGGGGGAGTACGCGACATACGTTCATACATACCTGATGCCTCCACTAACAGGTGTCCGTACCCTTGCGAGGAGAGTTGCTAATATGCCGTCATCGAGCCGCGCCTGAGCTGCAGAGATTCCTTCTACTAGCAGGGTCAGCACATCGAGGGGTAGGAGTAGGGGGATGCCTCCTGTCAGGCAGTATGCTGGATGGCCAGACCTTCCGACTGAGCTGACAGGCTGGCAGTATGGGACGCCTTACCAGATTTCGCTGGAGCCTCCATTGCCAGATCATCGATATGTTAGTGACCCTGACTCACCACTGGTATGCTCCACATCTTTCGTTTATCATTCAGATATTTAGACATTCATTCATTCACTGATGACTTGAACTTGCATGTGCAGCCTCCGAGAGAATATACTGAAGGGTTGCTCGGGGTGGTGGCCTCACTCGAGAGTATGGTCTTGCGGAGGGAGACGTTGCTGTACGCCTCCGGCATTCCGGTACTTTTCAATTTCCTTGCATTTATCATACTTCTGATGACATATTGAAACTGAACATTTCATTAAACTGATTCACTGCATGTATAGAGCACATTTAACACATCACATTCACACACTATATCTACATTCACACATTCCATGCACCAGTCTTGCATCTGCATATGATATACATACTCTGGCTGATGTATTCAAACTGCCTTTTCAGGTCACATCTCTGCAGGCCGGGTCATCCAGGCCTTCTCGAGCAGCTGGGAGAGGGGTCTCGACTTGCGGCCGAGAGAGACGCAGAGCACTTGCTAGATGGGATAATGAGTCCAGTGAGGATGAGGAGTCAGCACACCTTTAGTCGAAGACATCTGCGGGTAGAGATGACGACTCCGGTTCCGGTTCTGGGGACGGAGGTGATGCCAAGGAGGATTCCAAGGATGGCGGCTCTGATTTAGATGGTGGTGCCGGTGGCGGTGGTGCAGAGGCTGCTCAGTCGAAGAGGGTGAAGAGAGCCTCTCGATCTTGAGACCGATAGCACCAATTCAGATGTTTTGCTTTATTTTCTTTTTACTAGTAGTTGTAGCACATTGTACAGCGTTAGGTAGTTTTATTTTCTTTAAAACTTGTACCTTGTTGTAAAATGTTGTAAAAAGAAACCATGATGGAATGAAAACAGCTTTTCGTTTAAAAAGTGTTGTATTTGTATTTTGAGCATCGCATCACATCATTTTGCACAAAAATGAGATTGATGAACATTGAACATCGTGTATTGCCAAGTCAGGTAGTGAACCAACGTAACAAACTAAACAACTTAAAACAAAAACAATTCGTTAAACGAATTACAACAACTCGATAAGCAAATGAGTAACAACTCGATAACAAAAAAGCAACAACTCGATAATCAAAGAATAACAACTCGACAAGTAAAACTTAGCAACTCGATAAGCAAATGCATATTGGACAAATGACGCAACATAACGCATCCGAAACAGAGGTAAACTTAGACCTTCAGCACTCTCATCACATATGAAGGCTAGGGACTTTCTTCTGGAGACAAGAAACAGCTGCAGACCACTTTTTTGGTCATGGCCGACCACCAAAGAAGGCTGCCGACCCCTTTTTTGGTTTGCAGACCAAAAAACATAGTTGGCCGACCAGTTGGCCTGGGGACCTCCAGATTTTGGCCACCTGTCTTCCAAACAGTGCCTTATCATCCATAAAGGTTCCGGCTTCGTGGTTTCCTCATTCTAACTCAGTTTTGCACCAAATGGAGGCATTTCTTGTCCAAAATCTCACAAATTGGATTGCTACCTTGGATGGCTCGAAAAAGCTGAATTTCCGGGGCTTCGGCATAAATGCACTATTCACGTTAAGTCGTACCCCGCTGCGTTTTCCGTTTCTTCATGCCGCGGCAAGGTGTTGGAATCTGATAACTCATGTTTTCAGCTTTGGCGGACAAGAGATATGCCCCACTTTCAAAGACTTCCAAGCTTTGATGGAATCCGAGCGCGATGAAGAAATCTTGCCTTAGTTCCGTTTTGGCCACGTCCAAGCCTTAGGACGGATGTGTAGGCTTACTTTGCATGACGCTCGGTCATTGATTCGCGACGGAGAGTTGGACATTCCGAGCTTGATTTGTCATTTTTCTAATGTTGGTGATTGCGGCGATCATCACTAGCAGGGTTTTCGGCGATATGCGCTTTGCTTGTGCATGTTGTCTCATTTCTTGCTTGCCCCAGGCTCCCGTGGATCTAGCGTCCGTTTGATTGAGGTTGCCCAAGGCTTAAAAGAGGGCAAGAGCTGCATTGCCATGACACTAGCTGAGACATTGATGGGTTTGGATACTTTCCATCGCCGAGAGACGACTAGATTCGCGGGGAGTCCACTACTGTTGTAGGTAATGTTTCCTACCCTATCTCACATATATTTCTCACATCACTCCGCCCTCAGGCTCGGTTTTTCTCTCAAAACCCTTTTCTCACTTTTCTCTCAACGTACACCTCTCTATTCTTTAATCTCTCATTTTTCATCCCTCCCCATATATGGTTGATGGATAAGTTAAAGGTTGTGGACTCATGCCCAGCATATTCAGTTCGTGGCTATTTCTTCCAGCGACGTCTAGTCGATGTCCCTGATAAGGGATGGTGGTGTGAATGGATGTGCAGTCTGTCCGCTCTCGACATTGCTTGGCACTGCCCTTGGCTTAATTTGCCGGTGATGAGCTATAGCGTGACTCGCCAACCCGGGATTTAGTTGATCGGTCTGACACCGCGTGCCAACCTAAGGCCTCGTTTGGTAGAGCTGTGGGAAAGTGATTATAGATTATAGCTTAACAGATTATAACTTACAGCTGTGAGCATAAACTGGTAACCTGTTTGGTGCAGCTATGGGATTATGGATTTAAGCAGCAGAGTAGGGTTTGGTAAATAAGCTATAAAATTGCTTTTTTTGTATAATTGTCATTTTTGCCCTTATAAGATATAAAATTTGTGATTTCATTTATAATACATTTTTTTCTTTTTCTTTTTCATCTTATTTTCTTTTCTTTTTTTAATTTTTTTTTCTTCTCTTCTTTCTTTGTTAATTTTTTAAATTTATTAATTCATTAAAATTAATATTCACATTCTAATTTTTATTAATGTTGTGATTTCATTACATATTATCTTTCATATATTCATTATCAAAATTATTAATTTTTTTTCTTCTCTTCTTATCTTTTTCACCTTATTTTATTTTTTTCTTCATTAATTATTAAAATTAATATCAATTTGTCCATCAATTATTATTATTATTATTATTATTATTATTATTATTATTATTTTCATATTATTATTATTCATTTTAATTATTTTTAGTAATATTTCATTTTTAGTAATTCATTTATTCATTTGACAAATCCTTTTATTAATAGTATCAATTCTTTCAATTAATGTTGTGATGTGATTATATTTTATTACAATTAAATCTGTGATGTCATTACATATTATTTTAATTAATGTAATATCAATTAATTCTATAATGTTGTATCAATTTATTTCAATTAATGTTGTGATGTCATTACATATTATTTTATTTCAATTAATTCTGTTTAATTTTGTATTAATTCTGTGTAATGTTGTAATATCAATTTAAATTAATTCTGTTTTTATTAAAAAAAATTCATTACAATTAAATTTTTTTTTTTTGAAATAAATTGTTTTTCATTTTATTTTGAAAAGTAAATATTAATTTTGAAAAGTAATTTTTTCTTTTTTAATTAACATTAATATTGATTTTTTTTTTTCAATTTATTTTTTAGGGTTTGAAAACCCTAGCTCCGGTAGCACAGATCGACGACGGCGTTAACAGATTGCGATGGGCTTCGCGATGGTTTAGACATGGCTTCAGGCAGAGCTTCGTGATCGCGATGGCGACGACGGCGTTGAGCGATCGCGATGGTTCAGATCGACGACGGCGTTGAGAGATCGCGATGAACTAAGGCTTCGCAATGGTTCAGATAGAGCTTCAGGCAGAGCTTCGCGATCGCGATGGCGACGACGGCGTTGAGAGATCACGATGGTTCAGACAGAGAGACAAAGAAATAACAGAGCTTCGCGAGCTTCGCCGGAGAGAGAGAGAGATAAAGAGATAGAGAGAGAGAGAAATCATCGGAAATCGCCTCTCAGGCCACCGGAAATCGCCTCACGCTCTCTCTCTCTCTCTCCGAGGACGTGAACAGTGTTTGATTGTGAAGTTTATATATTGGCAGTTTGGTAATTTTTCAATTTTTGAAGGGGTATTTAAGTCATTTTACCACCCATCGTGCAACTTCCCGCTTAAGCTAAAAATATAAGCATCCCTTCAGCCACTTTTCAAATAAGTTGAATAATAGCTTCATTTAAGCTATAATTTAATCAATTAAGTTGTACCAAACACAACCAAATAGCTTAAATTAAGTCAAAAGCTAAAATAAGCTGGTTTTAAGTTTTACCAAACAGGGCCTAAGTGTCCAAGTCCTAAGTTGCTAACAAACCACCCCCCACCAAAAGAAGCCGACGTCCTCGTCAGTAAGGCCTCTAAGGATTCAACAATCTATTTCTCACACTGCCGTAGAGTCACATCCTTTTCCCAACTTGCATCCGCTTTAGGAGAACTCTTCCACTTAACCAAGTAATGAGTTCTTCGATTTTTCTTGTTTTTCCCCTCTGTCTTGTGATCCATAATCCGTTCCACTTCTTTGTTAAACTGTTTTCTAATCACTGGAGGAGCGCGTCGAGCTTGCGTCCATACTGGGTTAACCTGATTCTCATGATAAGGTTTCACGAAACTAACATGGATTGTTGGGTGTATCTTCAACCGGTCAGGCAACTTCAACCTATAAGCAACATTTCTCATATGTTTCAGAATTTTGAAAGGTCCATTGTACTTGGGAATAAGGCCACGGTGCGTTGTCTTACTACTTATCTTTTTCCAAATCTTTGGAGTAAGTTTCAAGAGCACCCTGTCCCCCACTTTGAATTCCAATGGCCTCCGCCCTTTATCAGCATACTCTTTCATCCACTTGCTTACCTTAGCTAAACTATCTTGTGCTTTATCTAGCATATCTTGTTTAGCCCTTGCAAACCGATATGTTGCTGGACATCTAACCCCTGAGCCAATCCTTGCCATTTCATATGGAGTGAGGGGTTGTTGCTTCATGGTTAATTCAAATGGACTCATACCCATAGCAGATGACCGATGTAAATTATAACAAAACTGTGCACTATCTAACAGATCAATCCAGTTCCTCAGACTTGAAGTCACATAATGTCAGAGGTATTCTTCTAGCAAGGCATTCATTCTCTCAGTTTGTCCATCCGTCTGAGGATGATTTGCTGTAGAAAACTTTAATTTGGATCTCATCAAGTTAACTAACGCAGTCCAAAATCACCCCATAAATCTGGTATCCCTGTTAGTAAAAATATCATCGGGCAAACCAAAATATTTCACCACATATTTATAAAATAGGTATGCCGCAACATTGGAGGGACAAGCATAAGGAACAAGGATAAACACAGCATATTAAGAGAAATGATCAACAACAACCATAACAGAACGCATACCGTTCACCTTTGGCAATCCGGATATGAAGTCCATGGAAATAGACACCCAAGGCTTCGTTGGAATAGGCAACGATTGCAATAGTCCAGCCATCTTCTTTCTCTCTATCTTGTCTAGTTAGCACACTAAGCAAGTTCTGACATAGGCTTCTACATGTTCCTCCATCTTTGGCCAACGATAAGAATGAGACAGTAAAGCTATCATGCGTTGTTGTCTAGGGTAACCCGCCCATTGTGGATCAAGAGTTTCTCTAAGCAACTTCAATCTCATTCCTCCAACACTAGGGACATATAATCTATTTCCTTTGCTGTAGAGTAAATCGTCTTCCAACTAATAGCAACGCATAGTGCCGTTTTTCACTTGTTGAACCAGCATTTGATATTCAGAATCAATTGTAGCACTTGCCCGAATCCTTTCTAACAATTGAGTTTCAATGTTTGATATCGCAGCAACATAGTCAACAATTTTCTTCTGACTCAAAGCATCGATAACCTGGTTGTGATGCCCAGGCTTATGTCGCAATTCGAAGTCATGCTCTTCAAGGAACTCTTGCCATATGGCGGCAGCGGTTTGTGTGGCTGGCTTGGCTGCAGCTTGTGCTGCTGTTTGGCTGCGGCCTGGACTACTGTTGGGGCCTGCCTTGGAGACAACTTCTTTTGTGTTTTGAAGAAAGTATTTGCCACATTGTTCGTCAACACTACGAATTTGGTTCTCAATAGGTAAACTCTCCAAATTTGAAGACAATGCACAATCGCTGTCATTTCCTTCTCATAGGCAAAATATTTCTTATCAATATCATTTAACTTCCGATTCTGAAATGCAACTAGGTGCCTCTTTTGCACCAAAACACCACTAATAACCTTATCAGAAGCGTCGGTATGCAATTTGAATGGATGTTCAAAATCAATTAATCGAGGTGCTGCCTTATTTGAGTATCCCTCAATAAACTTTCTATAATAATTAACCAAACCCAAAAAAGATAGCAACTCAGCCACTTTGCTTGGTGCTTGCCAATCCATGATTGCTTTCACTTTTTTGTTGCCCATCTTCACAAGGCCTTTGTAAATCACATGCCCTAAGAACTTAATTTTCTGCTGGGCAAACTCACACTTTTCTTTCTTGACATACAATTGGTGTTCTCGCAACTGAGTGAACACCATCCGAAGGTGGGTTAAGTGATCTTGTAAGGGCTCACTATAGATTACAATGTCATCCAAATAAACAACAATAAACCGATCGACATAATCATGGAATACATCATTTATAAGATTACAGAATGTAGCCGGGGCATTAGTTAACCTAAACGGCATTACTGAAAACTCAAAAGACCTATACCTCGTAACATTTGTAGTCTTTGACTCATCTCCTTCAGCCATTCGGACTTGCCAATAGCTAGCACATAAATCCAGTTTCATAAAGTAAGTGGCCTTGCACAACCGATCAAATAGGTTTACCACCAAAGGGACTCGGTATTTGTTATTTATAGTCACGTTGTTGAGAGCCCAATAATCAACACACATGCGCAAGCTTCTATCTTGTTTCTTTTGAAAAAGCACTGGGGCACCGTGAGGGGCCTTCGATGGTTGAACTAACCCAGCATCCAATAAGTCTGTTAATTGCCTTCACAATTCTGTGAGTTCCATTGGAGACATTTTGTAGGGTGCCTTCGCTAGAGGCTTAGCACCCGGAACCAACTTTATTTTGTGATCGGTTGCACGCCGAGGAGGAAGAGACTTTGATAACTCTATAGACATTACATCCTCAAATTCCCTCAACACATCTACCACTTCATCCGGCACTTCTACCAACAGATCGGGTTTGATTTCCACCAAGGCAGCAAGATAAATCTCTGCGCCCTTCTTCAAACCGTTGTGCACTTGAATTGCTGAGAAGGTTTCCGTCTTCCTCTTTGTGCCCTTGCCTTTGTCTGATTTACTACAACCAATGACAAAGCAAGGTTTTTCTTTTTCTGCAATAAGTATTCCACCCAAATATGGCATCAAAGCCACTTTTGCATTCACAAAGAAATCATTCCCTATGATGACATCAAAATCATCCAAAGGAACCACCATCAAGTTAATTTGTCTAGTCCAATCTCCAACTGTGATCTGTACTTTGGAAGCCATTCTTTGTACCAATTGAGCCACTGAGTTTATTGCCTTGATTCGACTAGCACTTTGGGTAGCTTGCAATCTGAGGGTCTGTACAACCTCTTTCGATAGGAAGTTATGCATGGCACTAGTGTCTACCATTGCCGCAATGTCAGTACCCCCTAATGTCATGTTCATTAAACCCGTCATAGGGGCTTTGTCAGTGTGAATTGCATTGAGCAATTGCAAGGGGTTTATCCTAGTCGGCCCGTTAGAATCTGACTCCCCTTTATTATCTTCTGCGACCATAGCGTTAAGTTTCTCACGCTTGGAACAATCCTTCGCTCTACGGGGTCCATCACAGATGAAACACCCTTTATTAGATTTCCCACCATTATTCTGAGAAGAGTCCCCTTTCTGCTTCTATGTGGAACCATCCTTACCCTTCTAGAAACCAGACTTCTTCTTTCCAGTCTTCTCTTTCCCATTATTCTTGGATTCGCTGGTTTCACACGTGGGTTCATTACTTAACTTGTAGTCAAGCAGCCCATTTGCCACAGCCATAGCAAAAGGCAAATCTTTGATACCGAGTCTTCGAAGTTCCAATTGGGCCCAATTCTGCAACCCAAACAAAAAGTTGAAAAGTTTATCTTCCTCAGACATGTTCTTGATGTCAAGCATCAACGAACTGAATTCTTTCACATATTCCCTCATTGGTCCGGAATGCTTCAACAATTTCAAGGCGTTTCTTGCAACCCAAGATGTGTTGCAAGGAAGGAATTTTTCTTTCATTTCCTTCTTAAGAGTCTTCCATGTTAAGATCTCTGGTCTAGCATCATCCCCGACACGTGTACGCCACCAAAGTTTAGCATCACCAGTAAGGTACATACTTGTGATGGTAACTTTCTTCCCTTCTTACACATGAGCAACCTTAAAGTACTGTTTCATGTCCAAAAGAAAATTCTCAAGCTCCTTGGCATTCCGATTACCACCGAAAGCCTTAGGGTCAGGAACTTTGATTTTTGAAATAGTCTCACCATAATTCGTATGCCCACAGACAGCCTTCATTACAAGGTTTCGTGCTCCTTTCGGATACAACTAGCCCTACAGTTCAAACTCTCGTGATTTTGAATCTGATTCCACAAGTGCAATGTGAAATGGATAAACACAAAAGAGTCCAAATCTGGCAAATCTTTAAGAAAATCAATTTTGAATCAAAATACTAAAAATGGATTACTTTTCCAAATATAGAGTCGTCACCTAAATATTTTTGAAAAATTTAGAAAACCCCGAGACTCGTGCCAAAGGCCACTTATCCGTCATCACCAAAGTGTCTCAGCTCGGGAACTTAGGTACGAGAGGGGAAGGTCATGAATTAAGCACCCCACTCGCCCGATCAAAGATCGGCCTCTACTAATCATGATGTGATTCTTATTTACATCATATACTCTTATTCCGATTATTAGACTAGCATTACTATGTATTGCACACAAGTATAGACTAATTTGTAAAAATTGGAACATTTGATTTCATGTTTTGTTTGAAAATTGTTTTGATTTCATTTGATTTCAAGCAATTAGCCTTCATCCACAAACATTCAAATATGTATATCATTTAAGCATTTAGTCTCATGGCAACCATGCTAGACATGGCAACAATCACATTCATGCAATATGCTAAAGCAATAAATGATTACCTTAATTCCCGAGGCGAGCCAAAAGAGAAACTAGTTAGAAAAATACATGGCCCTAACAAATGAAAGATGCGTAATGCAACTAACGCAAAAATGCGTTGAGAAGGCTCGACTACTGTAACGGCCCCAAAATGCATGTCACAATTATTCTTATTTAATTATGCATTAATATGATTTAATTTGTGAATATCTGTCTGAATTGGAAAAATATATGTTAGAGCTTCGACTTCGGCACTGAAATTGGCGACCTTATTGGGTTCAGAAACTGAAATTGAGCACATGGATCTGCTAATGGGAAATTTTAGAGTGATTTGGGAAGTTTAATTAACAATTGATTCCGTTTGATTCGTTAAGTTATGTTTAGTTGGCCTAAATAAATTTATATGGCATGTTATATATATTTGAGCTCATCCTTATCATTTGAGATCAAATATCTGTGAGAGAGAGAGAGAGAGAGAGAGAGAGAGAGAGAGAGAAAGAGAGAGATCCTTCTAGAGAAAAGAAGAGAGAGTTCAAGAGAAAAAAGAAAAGAGGAGGAAGATAAGTAAGATCTCCATAAACCAACTCTCTAAGGTAAGCATCTTTCTCAAAGATCTTGAAAGAGGGTTGATACACTCAAGATCTCATGATGGTTAAGTTGAATTAAGAGGAAATCATGTTTAATTGAGGGTGTTGTGTTGTATTTTGACCTAGAAAGCATATATGAGCACATATGGCAAGAATTGAAGGAAATTGGCTCATAACTTTACATACATGGCATCAAATCATGTAATTCATGTTCATAAACTTGTTTTCTTGCATGATTGTCATATTTGGAGAGGAAACTCCATAGATTTGAGAAATGGAACTCTTATATGCATGTTTATGCTTTTTTACCAACTTAATTCAAGTTTGTGAGCTTTTACATGGACATTTGGATTTTGTTTTGAAGTTGTGTTTTTTTTTTTATTATTTGAAGTTAGAAATGGGAAATTCAAGTTGTTTTCAAGTGTTTTGAGCCTTAAAATGTATGAATTTGAAGTTGGTTTTGTAAAATATTGAGTTTCAAACTTGAGCAGATTTTCAGACTGGAATTGCACCAAGACCGCTCAAGCGGCCAACCTTGGTTTGGCCAAAATTTGATTTTCAAGTTCAACCGCTAGTGCGGCCAAGGCCACCGCATGAGCAGCTAAACAGGACAGTTTTTCCAATTTTGTTTCCTTTCCGTTTTCTACCTTTCGGGCCATCATTTACATGGTTTTCTCATGTCATATACATCCATATACATCTCATGAGCATGAAAGAAATTAAAAGAAAAATAAAAATAACTGAACGAACAAGTAACGGATAACTGAATAAGGTTAAGAACCAACTGCATGACTTGGATGTGTATTGAGAAATTGTGCTATGAATGTTTGTATTTGTAAGTCAAGACTCGAAGACCGAACAACTGGATTTGGAAGCCCACTGTGAGTAACATTTCTGTAAAGATATGTTGATGTGAAATATGCTTTAACTATATATGATCAATTATGATTTTCTGAATGGTATTTTGATATTGTGAACGAATGTCTTGTTTGCAAATCTATTATGGTATCTAAGGATAGTCCCAAGTCATGGGGAACGACACATTGTGCGAGTCTATGACATACATGTGATACGAGATCTCGTTAGCCACTTCATTGTGGTGATATGTGTTTAATCGGTATCCGGAACCAATTACTCTAGTCGGAAGACGATATGTTTTATGTTCTGTGGGATGTACCATTATGTTATATTTTGATATGAAATTGATATGAATTATTGTGTCATGATTTGTTCTACAAATATGGTGGGTGTGTTTGGTTTGTGTTTGTAGAGTAGTTTTTGAGATAAAAAGTATGAAAACTTTTTGGTTTGCCTTTTTTCAGAAATGGTTTTGGAAAATTGTTTTAGGGAGAGAGTTTTAAAAAAAGTAATTGATTTGATGTGTATGAGAGAGAGAGTGATTTTGAAAAGTAGGTAACCAAACAAAATTTTGAGATTTTTTTTGAAAAAATTTGTTTGGTTTGATTACTCTTGAAAATTTGTTTGTAGAGAATTTTTCTCAAAATTTTTTCTAAAAAACAAACCAGACAAGGTCGATATATTTGGAATTCGTTCACTAACCCCTTTACTTTAATGTTATTCACTGGGTTTTAACTCACTGTTTTTATATATCTATGTATAGGTAAGCGTTTTGGAGGCAAGCCTAGAAGGGTCTTTAGCCGAGCCACTGCTCTGAAGCCTACCAAGTCGTTTTGGGTGCCTCCGAGTTGGGGCTAGGCCTGGAAGGCCGTTGTCAAGCTTTTGATTATGACGTACACTTTTGACCCGTGCATATGTTTTGTATAAGATATTATGTTATCGTTATGAGTGGGTACATTAACGTTTATGCATGTGAATATTTATTCATATAGATGCACAGCTCATTGGACTATTGGTGTTTTTGTCTATTACTTCCGCAAGCCTCGATTATTTTTGTTTGTACAAGAAGGCCTTTGGTAATCCAAGGATTACTGGCCGGTTATAACGCTAAACTTTTAGGGACGGGTTTGGGTCATGACAGAATAGTATCAGAGCACGAGTTAGTTTACCCACACACATGTCCATATTAGCTGTATGGTGTCCTAGAAAAGAAATAGGGCATGGCATAGACATACATGTGTGTGTGTGTGCGCGCGTGCGCGCTTTATATGAAATGAAATGAACGTGAATACTAAGCACATATTGGAAATGACATGAAGTGAACAATGTGAATTGAAAGGAATCTATCTGACCTGAACTGACATGAACGAAGCACTGTGAAAACTGTATGGAATTCTTTGATATGAAGAGAGAATAGAAAGAACAAAAATTGTAGCTGGTGAGACAGCATGGGAAACATTATGTTGTGAATATTATGCTCAGTGTGTTATTTGGAACTGTTGTTATAGTCGATATTATTGTGTTGTATATCGACTTATATTGACTGTGAAATTTGGTTGCCTATGATTATATCTGCTATGGGTATATAGACCAATAGAGAAGACAAATGCAAGAAATGTAGATGAGTCAGAATCTTCTAATGCCAGAATAGATCAGTTAGAAAGAATGGTGGAGGTTTTAACTGAATTGGTGAGACAACAACAAGAGCAAAGGCAACAATAACAGAGACAACCATTCTCGCCTCCTCCTCCGCCACCTATTCAAATGGAATTGATCAATAATGATGACATCATTGCTCTTACACAAAAATACAAGAAAATGAAGCCACCAGAATTTTTTTGGGGGAGGGGGGGTATTGAACCGTTAAAAGCTGAGGCGTGGGTGCTTGAAATTGAAAAGATTTTTGAAGTGTTTTCGTATACTGACGTGCATAAAGTTCTGTTAGCAACATTTACTTTGAAAGAAGAAGCTAGGTGATGGTGGATACTCGTCCGAGATGAGAATAGAGACTTGACATGGGAGCAATTTAAAGAAATTTTCTATGAAAAGTACTTCCCGCAATGCATTCGAGATAAGAAGGTATCAAAATTTGAACATTTGAAGTAGGGTACCATGTTAGTAGCGGAGTATGAAGCCAAATTTACAGAACTAGCCCGATATGCACCTCATATGGTTGACATTGACTACAAAAAGGCAAGGAAATTCGAAGGCAGATTGGACGATGAAGTGCTTGACCGGGCAAATGTTTTGAAATTGGTAAAGTATGTAGACATACTTGATAGAGCCTTGATGTCTAAAGCAAATATTGTTGCCTTGTAAATGTCCAACTCAACAACAACAACTGAAGGAAAAAGTAAGAAATTAAAGAAACAGAAAATGGAAATGGCTAGTGAATTAATGGCCTCCGTGAGTAAGAAATCAAATTCAAGAACTGGTGACAACACAAGACGATAAAGTAGTTGAAACACTAGCATACCCACCTGTAGAGAATGTGGGAAGCAACATTGGGGCATTTGTCGTCGCTTATCTGGAGCTTGTTTCAAATGTGGACAGAAAGGACACTTGGCCAAATTTTGTCCACAAGCCCATCCAAGCAATGAGAGACCCGTTACTAGTGGGGTTGGATCCGCAATGACATTAAGAACAACTGCACCATCTACTCTTGAGGGGAGTCGTTTGAGGCAAGGAAGGGTTTACACCCTAGTTCCAGAGAACACACGGAATATTGAAACAACGGACGCAGGTATGATTTTACTTATGTGTAACTGTTTATGTTTATGTGGCAACTAGTGTGAGACTCATACATTCTTGGATTGGATCTAACTTGTGAATATCCTAACTGAACTTAGTGCATTATTAGACTTGTGAACCTATGCTTTATGTTTTGATTTTTGTGATGTGTATGACTTGGACAAATCACTTATGCGATAAAAACTATTTGGACTTGCGAAATTTTGAGAATTTGCTGGGTTGATCCTTTACAATGAATTTTGTGAATGGAATAATAAGGGCAACTATGCTGCAAAGGAATAGACATGCGACCCTATTATGATTGATTGTAATAGGGGATATTGCGTACATTTAGAACTATGACTTTATGGACTATTGTGATCGGGTTATACTGCTACAGAAATTGACCTATGCTATAGGAGTAGATGAAGTATATGTTTAATGAAAATGATTGCTACCGTGTTACTATACTTGGAAATTGTTGTCATGGAACTTGTTGTCAGGAAACTATTGTGATTGTAAATCCCAACTATGGGGAGTATATGATTATGTATATCCTGCATATGACTGCTACAGTATGATCTTAATTGATACGTGATTTGTTTTAAACTTTTACATAATTGAACTGAAACATTGAAATGAATAACCGAACAGAACCGTGGGGTTTTTTTTTTTTTTTTTTATGATACTTCTGGGTAACTGTGATAAATTGTTGCATCGCATACTGAATTGACCTGTGAACTATTAAATGGCTGAGCAATGAATTGAACATCTATGATGGAACGAATAATGATATGCGACTAAGATTTCTAATCCAGACTTGTGCCAGGGCAAGCTAAGTTTGGAGGACCAAACTTCCTAAGATGGGGAGAATGTAACGGCTTCAAAATTCATGTCACAATTATCCTTATTTAATTATGCATTAATATGATTTAATTTGTGAATATTTGTCTGAATTGGAAAAATATTTGTTGGAGCTACGACTTTGGAACTGAAATTGGTGACCTTACTAGGTTCAGAAACTGAAATTGAGCACATGGATATGCTAATGGGAAATTTTAAAGCCATTTGGGAAGTTTAATTAAAAATTGATTCCTTCTGATTTGTTAAGTTATGTTTGGTTGGCCTAAATAGATTTATATGGCATGTTATACATATTTGAGCTCATCCTTATCATTTGAGGTCAAATATCTGTGAGAGAGAAAGAGAGAGAGAGAGAGAGAGATCCTTCTAGAGAAAGGAAGAGAGAGTTCAAGAGAAGAAAGAAAAAAAGATGAAAAGAGGAGGAAGATAAGCAAGATCTCCATAAACCAACTTTCTAAGGTAAGAATCTTCTTCAAAGGTTTTGAAAGAGGGTTGATACACTCAAGATCTCATGGTAGTTAAGTTAAATTAAGAGAAAATCATGTTTAATTGAGGGTGTTATGTTGTATTTTGACCTAGAAAGCATATATGAGCACATATGGCAAGAATTGAAGGAAATTGGCTCATAACTTCACATACATGGCATCAAATCATGTAATTCATGTTCATAAACTTGTTTTCTTGCATGATTATCATATTTGGAGAGGAAACTTCATAGATTTGAGAAATGGAACTCTTATATGCATGTTTATGCTTTTTCACTAACTTAATTCAAGTTTGTGAGCTTTTACATGGACATTTGGATTTTGTTTTGAAGTTGTGTTTTTTTTTTTTTAATTTGAAGTTAGAAATGGGAAATTCAAATTGTTTTCAAGTGTTTTAAGCCTTGAAATGTATGAATTTGAAGTTGGTTTTGTAAAAGATTGAGTTTCAAACTTGAGCAGATTTTCGGACTGGAATTACACCAAGACCGCTCGAGCGGCCAACCTTGGTTTGGCCAAAATTTGATTTTGAAGTTCAACCGCTCGTGCGGCTAAGACCACCGCACGAGCAGCCAAACAGGATAGTTTTTCCAGTTTTGTTTCCTTTCCGTTTTCTACCTTTCGAACCATCATTTACATGGTTTTCTCATGTCATATACATCCATATACATCTTATGAGCATGAAAGAAATTAAAAGAAAAATAGAAATAACTGAACGAACAAGTAACGGATAACTGAATAAGGTTAAGAACCAACTGCATGACTCGAATGTGTATTGAGAAATTGTGCTATGAATGTTTATATTTGTAAGTCAGGACTCGAAAACTGAACAACTGGATTTGGAAGCCCACTATGAGTAACATTTCTGTAAAGATATGTTGATGTGAAATATGCTTTAACTATATATGATCAATTATGATTTTCTGAATGGTATTTTGATATTGTGAACGAATGTCCTATTTGCAAATCTATTATGGCATCTAAGGATAATCCCAAGTCATGGGGGATGACACATTGTGTGGGTCCATGACATACATGTGATACGAGATCTCGTCAGCCACTTCATTGTGGTGATATGTGTTTAATCGGTATCCGGAACCAATTACTCTAGTCGGAAGACGATATGTGTTATGTCCTGTGGGATGTACCATTATGTTATGTTTTGATATAAGATTGATATGAATTATTGTGTCATGATTTGTTCTACAAATATGATATATTTGGAATTTGTTCACTAACCCCTTTACTTTAATGTTATTCATTTTGATTTAACTCACTATTTTTATATATCTATGTATAGGTAAGGGTTCTGGAGGGCAAGCCTAGAAGGGTCTTTAGCCAAGCCACTGCTCTGAAGCCTACCGAGTCGTTTTGAGTGCCTCCGAGTTGGGGCTAGGCCTGGAAGGCCGTTGTCAAGCTTTTGATTATGACGTACACTTTTGACCCGTGCATATGTTTTGTGTAAGATATTATGTTATCGTTATGTATTGTAAGTGGGTACATTAACGTTTATCTATGTAAATATTTATTCATATAGATGCACAGCTCATTGGACTATTGGTGTTTTTGTCTATTACTTCCGCAAGCCCCGATTATTTTTGTTTGTACAGGAAGGCCTTTGGTAATCCAATGATTATTGGCTAGTTACGACGCCAAACTTTTAAGGGCGGGTTTGGGTCGTGACAGCTACTAATATTGCATTTGAAACAACTTGATAGCATGCGGTTTAAACACGTTTTCAACGAAGTAATAAACGACAATACTTATTAGAATGATGAACCAAGCCTCGATTCATGCAAGACAAATGGATGCAAACATGAGAAAAAAAAACATGATGTTCTAAACTACTCATCATAAGCGAGTAAATAAAATGAAGAAAGACGTGGGGTTGGAAGACATACATATTATTACAAGTTTGGCCCTTGCACAAGAGGGTCCAAATATATGCTTTAGCTAATTACAACGAATTAACTAATCTATTACAACACAAATGAAATAAATTAACTATGCTAGCTAATTATTACAACACCACGAATTAACTAACTACTTTAGGTAATTAAATAAGTACAACACAAAATTAACTAGCTATTCTACTTAGTTTAATACAAAAACTAACTAACTAATTACAATGCACAATTAATTAGCTAATTAATTAACTATTATGAGCCCTGGGGAATGAGGGTTGACCCATGCATGCACACGGATTTCCACCCAAAAAAGTCCCCTATTTTGCTGCCAAAATGCCTCTGTTGCACAATTAGAAAATTGCATTGTTTTTCCACCTCAGTCTCTACTCTGCTCTGCTGGAAAAAGGACATTGCCTGGCTAGAAAAAGTGGTCGGCAGGGCAGAAATAGTGGCTTGCCGCCCAGTAAAAGTGGCCTGCTGGCCACTAATGTTGGTTCTTTCCTACTGCAACAGAGAACAAATCGAGCACAAATAGAGTATTCCCAAGAGATGTCTGTTCACCCTACCTCTCCTTATCAGCAAACAGGTCAAATGAGGGGTAGGCTTGATTTGCAAGCCATCAATCGACACAATTTCATTGCGTAATGACTTATGAACCGAGGGGTACAATTTCAATAAATGGTAAGGAAAGACCAACAAAACCTCCTCCCTATCATGGATTGATCAAGGGAAGTGGTTTACCTTGGAAACTTGAACTATTTCATCACTAACAAGTATGAAATGACCCAAGTCTCCATGTGTTCAATTAACGTCCGATTGAACACCAAATTATTTTATTATCTTGCTTCATTTTAACTTCAATTTTATTACTCCATTTTAATTACATTCCATTCATTAGTCAATTAAGTCCAATAATGAAGAAAGTCCACTAATGAAGAGAAGTACCAAATCAAATGTTGTTTTAGGCATGAGAGGGAGATCATGTCGTTGGTAATGAACCCTTAAAGGGATTAAACCATTAAGCACAACACCACCCCTTCAAGCTTAAACAACACTTCTTTTGGAACAACTCTCAAAACAAGAAGAAAAAGCCAAGAAATGAGGGAGATTGCAGAGATGCTTAGAGGTGAACACAAGTATGGAAAGTATATCAACTCAAATAGGTTGGTGTCTAATGCCTAAAACACCAAACCTATGAGGACTATTACACTACAAGCATACTATACAAAGCATGAATGAAGCTAACTCATAAAAATAGTCCTAAAACAGTAAAAAAAAAAGTGCTGAAATGAAGACAAAAACAACTACAACAACAAGCTACAATATTGAGGGATTAAAGCTAGTACACAAGCACAAGGAGGGGAGGCTAACCTCTCCATTTTTAGGACTTCAAAGCATGATTTTAGCCTTTGAAAAACCTCTGAAATCAGTGGTAAAAAGCTCAAAAAAAGTTGATAAAAATGTGGAAAACACAAGGGTAAATACCTAAGAAGAAGGGTTGTCAACCCTTCTATCTTTAATGGCCTTAAACCATAAGTTTCAGCCCAAAAATACAAGTAATAAACAGTTCAAAAACAGCAAGAAAAGATGAGGAAAAATATGGTACAAAAGAACTAGAATGTATACCTCTTGAAAATGAATGATCCTTTGAATTCCTAAACCACTATTTCACATTCTCAAGTGCTAAAATATAAGCTTAAGCACCTCATCAAAGATCCCTCAAAATTTGGTTTAGAGTGCCTAGGCAAAGGTTATGTAAGTTGCAAGAGAGAAATAGAATTGTAGAGAGAGAGAAATTTTTCAAAATTTTGCTCTCCAAAATTTTCTAAATTCAATTTTTTTTCTAACCTCTCTAACAAAAGAGAGGGTCATCTATATATAGAAATATGTGAGAGACCCTCGAAAATATCCTTACAAACACAGCTAGAATGATGCATGTATCTGTAGAGACAACTGGCAAAAAATATCTAGTTTTTGCACTAGTGGGCGGCCGACCACTAATAGTAGGCGGCAGGCCACATTGGTGGGCGGCATACCACACTAGTGGGTCTGCAGGTGTCACGACCCAAACCCACCCCTATAGGTTTAGCATCGTAACTGACCAGTAATCCTTGGATTATCAAAGGCCTTTGAACAGAATAACATATAGTTAGGGGCTGTGAAAGCAAATGCACAAAATATATGTAGTCCATTGAGCTGTGAAGACATACATGGGAAAGAAAATTTAAAACTTTTATAAACTAGCGAGTGGCGTCAAAAGATACAATATTTACACATCACTCCATGAACAGATTATCAAAAAACTTGCCCGTAATTCAAAAGAAACAAAGTCTAGTACATTCACAAAAACAGCCACTAAACTTGACTTAATCTGAAACCTCCTCGAAAGGCACAAAGGTTGGCTGACAAAAACTAAGACGCCAGGTCCACAACTCTGAGCTTGGTCACATGTCTGATCACCTACATACATAATATAAATAGTGAGTGGAAACCTAGTGAATAATAATGGAGTAAGGGGTTTTAATGAATAATGTCCATACTAGATTCAGAAAACATAATTCAGATTCATAAACAGATTCATATTCTTGTTCAAATCATATATAGAAATTAGAGTTCATGTTTAATCATACGTGGTACATCCATTAGTGCTAACAGAGAAGATACAAAACAGATGCAGAACATATGGTGGTTATAAGTAACTAGTTCCATAAAGGAACCTCCAAATCTGAGTAACAGATAACAGATATGCTAAGCTCCATGATGGAGCCTCCGGTACGGGTAACAGATGATAGACATAATAAGTTCCATAATGGAATCTCCGATGCCAGGTTATAGCTAATAGATATCACATGATGCTAAGGATGCCACGAATACATGTCAGAATTTGGACAATCATTCATTATATAGAACATAACATGTTAGAAAACATATCTTATTTCATCATACATAAAATAAATAAAATTGAACATAGTTTTACTAAGTTATTACTTACAGTTGGCTTCGGGTGCAGACAGACAGAGTAGACATAATCAAACGGTTTATGGCATGTGACCTACATCAACACATAACAAATACACATTGGAAACACATATCGGAAAACATCTAACTCATTACGTTTCGTTCTAGTGTGTTTCTACATTTTACTCTCATTATTATGTCTTAATCTTGGCTTAAGAATGCCTACGATGCAATGAGGATGCCAAAATGTATTGAAAAACACTTGGTCAAATTTCTGAAAATAGGGTCCCCGCTCGAGCATAGCTTCCCTCGCTCGAGTGGACATGCAATGTGTGAGGGGATACTCAAGCGTAACTTCGCACGCTCGAGCGTTTTGTAAATTTTGAAAAGTACTGGTTATGTGATTTTCACGCTTGATGGACGCTCGATGGTCGCTTGAGCGTGAGACTCAGGTCCCCGCTTGAGCGCAACTCTTGATGCTTGAGCGGTCTTCAAAAATATGAAACTTCTAAGAGCATGTGTTTTACGCTCGAGTGAGTTTCTGGTACCTCGAGCGGAGGTGCAAAAACAGAGGTGGCTACTCGAGCATAGAATCTCACATTTGAGCGGAAGTGCAGAATCTGGAATTTCCATATTGCACTCCTAAGCTCCAAACTCGAATTCCACACCTCAAAACTCATTTTCTTGGACCAAAATTCTGGAAAATATCTAAGAACTTGTAAAACATCATGGTTTAAAGTTCATTTCATGAAATCAAGGCCCAAAAGTATGTCAATTGTGGAAAAATTCAACTTGAAATGTAAGAACATGCTATAAAATAAGACATGCATGTATTCATTTGAACTCATAGCTTCCAAAACATGATCAACTAAGGTAATTTGATGGAAAACATGATGAAATTACAAGACTATGGTAGACTTAGTACATGCATGTGAAAATCCTTAACCATTAGACTCAAAATAAAAGGAATTATGCATGCATGTATGCATGGTATGAGTTATAATTCTCAAATTCTAGCTTGATTCTCATGCTTAATCTTCTAATTTTCTTGAATTCTTACACCAAGTAATTCAAATTCATAATTAAGGAGTTGAATTTCCTACCTTAAGCCTTGAGTTAGCAAGTGTTGGAGCTAAACTTCCTCAATTCTCTTCAATCTCCTGTATTTCCTTCTTAATTCTCTTCCTCCTTTAATGTTGGCTTCAATCTCTCTCTCTCTCTCTCTCCTTTCACACGTTTGAGGTCAAAATGAATGAGAAAAAAGTCTTGGGCTTGGTAATGACCTTATATAGGCTAATTAGTGAAGCTTCATGAATTCTTGCTTAGACTAATCATTTGTAATTATTTTATTCTAATTTAATCGTTCCAAATCAAATTTTAATTAAACCTACCACAAAATTCTATAAATCCCAAATAACACATAAATCAAGTTAATTTCTAAATCGGATGCCGATAAGGCCTTCATTTCGTAAATCGAAACAAAAACATGAATAGATCTTTCTACGTTAAACAGATATAAACACAAATAAGGTAACATATGATGCAAAATTTCACTTTAATTACTCATTAGCCACAATTAAACATGGATTAACGTTAATCATGGATCGGGGTTGTTACAGTAAGTCCTTGGATGCTCAGGCCTGAAAAACCACTGTTTTGGTCCAAAACAAAGCACAAGGTTTGTAGGTTCAAAACCGAGGTTTCTTGCTAAGGAAGTCAAGCATTTGACAAGGGTATACATTCATCATTGAGTGATCAAGCAGTGGCGCACAAGTTTTAAGGGCCGTAAAAAATGGGGTGTCTACAGTGAGTTCGTTAATAACTTCTTGTAGTTTGTCTTTCCAAGCATCCGAAATAGCAAGCATATTAGTCATCACATCCTTGAACCGATCTGCTGTCGAAGTCTCAAGGACAAGAAACCCAGAAGCCACAGCATCCAATCAATTCGTTAGCGAGCGATTCTCATCAGTAGGTTCACCCACGAGATTCTTTAACTGCATCACTCTTTCCTTTAAGGCATCCATGCCAGACACCATTAGAACACAACCAGGCTCTGATACCAATTGTTAATAGGGTCAATTTTGGTTTTAAATTTTCAGCCTACAATGGCACTAAGTTACAACACTTAGTGTAATGCCCTCAAAATATAACATAAAACCCATCAATATAGACATGCATTGATATATAAACGATAAACATCCTTCTATTCATCAGAGTGTTTCTTTACAAAAGTATCACATGTTGACAACAAAAGTAAACGCCCCATGGGCTTACAACTTTCCAAGCCAACACTTGGTTACAAGAAATGAGTACTAACTCATATACGCATTAAGCCCTAGTCTTGAATTTGCATGTAATACATCAAAAGGAAAATGACATCCAAAAAGTCTGACAGCCTCAAGCCTTCCAAGCTATGTCCTTGGAAGTGGCATGCTACATGTACCTGAAAATGATGTTCCCATATAGGGTGAGCCACAGCCCAGTAAAAATACACTAAACCAGCCATGAACAATGACTAAAAGATTAGCAGTTGATAGATGGCCAACTTTGATACATCCACTTTTACCACATTACAATTACAGGACTTACAAGTCTATGTTACTTTTCATTTCTTTCCATTTTCAGTAGATAAGCATACTAGCTGAATCAACATATCAACAGATAAGCATACTAGCTATATCAACATCTCAACAGATAAGTATAAGAACTATATCATACAACCAAAGATAAGCACATAAGCTATATCTGCATTTCTCTAGACAAGCATATGAGCTGTATCTACACTTCTCTAGACAAGCATATGAGCTGTATCTACGGAGTTCATCCCCCATCTCCTCCCAACGCTATCCGGTTTAGAGGTACATCCCCCATCTTTCCCTAAACCGCGGAGTACATCCCCCATCTCCTCCTCTACACACAATGCATATAAACACATAGGTTCTATACACAATCAACCAATACATAAAGTTAATGTATTCTATCAACCGTCATGCTCCATGACACATTTCATTGATTAGTTTTCGTTTACCTAATCATCATGCATTGTCTACAACAATCAAGACTATCCTCCACCGATAGCCCAAAACAGTTATTTCTAAACAGGAAATAAATGCACAAATGGATAATATATCAACATTTCAATTTGGTGAGCGATAAATAATTCAACTACACCCTTTAATCCCATACATTCCCAATTCCAACATTTCTAATTCAATTCCTCATTTCTCAAATTAATTATTCAAATTAATTTATCAACCAATTAGGGCAAATTCCCATAATTAACAAAACAACCCTAAGGTTCCATTTTTATCCACATTCCTTTATATCTCATTTTTCTATGCCAAACTTGCATTTAGGTTTATTATAAACAAAACCCCAACTTTTGTAAAATTACACAAAAGGCCCAAACTTCCTCAAAACTACCCAACAACACCCAACATATCAAAATGCTAAAATTTAAAGACAAAATCCATAAGAAGGAGTAGGATATCCCTACCTCAAAGTTTGAGCTCCAACAAAGAAGATGAAGAAAACGAAAATGCTCCAAATCACAAATTTTTCGGATCAAAAGGTAGCCATCGACGATCAACAACTTTTTTGTAAAGGCCAAAGGTGAGGAAATCACTCCTACTAGATCAATACCTAGAGAGAAGGTAGAGCTCTAGAGTGAGAAGCTCAACAATGGTGTTTTTGGAAAAGTAAGAGAGAGAAGAGATGTGAAAAAGTGATTTCAAAAATTCAAAACACGGAGCATTAACCCAGTCGCCCCGCTCGAGCGGCCAAACCCACGCTCGAGCGTCACTCGCAGATCCCCGCTCGAGCGTCCAATCCCTCGCTCGAGCGGCGGATACGCATTCTCAGAACTTTTGCAGACAGGTCCCCCGCTCGAGCGCCCAACTCCCCGCTCGAGCGTCACACACAAACTCCCGCTCGAGCGTCCAAACCCCCGCTCGAGTGGACAACACTGCAGAGGAAATACTGGAAGGGTGATTTTCCCGCTCGAGTGCCAAAACCCCCGCTCGAGCGGAGAAGCTACAACAAGGTCCCCGCTCGAGCGTCAAAAGCTCCGCTCGAGCGGACAGGCCAAAATCTGGGCAACTACCTTTGGTTCTAAGTTCAACTAATCTGTAACACACCTGCCCAATACATCCTATAACTCAAATACAAAGTATGAAAGGATGTAAACAAGATTTAAACAACTGTTAACATCTATGGAACCACTGTACACAAGAGGTAAAACCCGGGATCGCTATAACCTCCCCCCCTTAAAGAATTTCGTCCCCGAAATTAAGTACAAGTTTTTTGGAAAATAAGTTTTTCTCCATTTTAAACAATGTTATATTACAACATTCAACAACTCGACCCATTACCGGTCATCCCATCTCTTATCAAGAGGCATCTCACAATATGTAAAAGCAACATATATTACAAGTGCATCATTAACATGCATTTCTCTTCCATTTCCAACCATTTCCAACATACATGGTTCACAATTCCATATCATAACTAATGTTCATGATACATTTCCAGTTCTACAATACATTCAACATATACAATGTTACATTAAACTTCCATAATAAGGAAAGTTTCAGAATACACCCCCATAAACCAAAACATATACCATATCTTACAACCTAAGGTATGTTCAATACTCTTTAGGTTCAATTTTACAACAAAATTTTCAATGCATGATTACACATCATCAAACAAGTCCGGATATTTCTCGCGGACTTCCAACTCACGTTCCCAAGTGGCTTCCTCCACTCCGTGATGTTTCCATAAAACCTTTACCAATTGGATGGTCTTGCCACGCAGGACTTGATCCCGCCTATCCAAGACCCGAACCGGTCTCTCCTCATACGAGGCATCCTCATCTACCTCTAAGTCGGTCCAATCTAACACGTGGGACGGATCCGACTCATACTTCCGAAGCATACTCACATGAAACACGTCATGCACTCCGGACAACTGCGGCGGCAAAGCCAAGCGATAAACAACCTCCCCAATCCTCTTAAGGATCTCAAAGGGACCGATAAACCGAGGGGATAACTTCCCACTCTTCCCAAACCTCATCAAGCCTCGCCTAGGTGATATCTTCAGGAAAACATGATCACCTACCTCAAACGCGAAAGGCCTCCTCCTACGGTCGGCATAACTCTTTTGGCGACTCTGGGCTGTAACAAGCCTCCTACGGATAAGCTCAACTTTCTCCGTCTTTTCCCTCACCAATTCCAGACCCAACAAAGGTGCATCACCCACCTCGGCCCAACAAACTGGAGACCTGCACGGTCGGCCATACAAGGCCTCAAACGGTGCCATACCGATGCTAGACTGAAAACTGTTGTTGTAGGCGAACTCCACCAAGGGCAAGTGCCTCTCCCACGTCCCACTAAAGTCTAGGACACAACCTCGAAGCATATCCTCAAGGATATGAATAGTACACTCGGACTGCCCGTCAGTCTGAGGATGATAAGCCGTACTAAAGGTCAACTTAGTGCCCAAGGCACTCTGCAAACTCTGCCACAACCTAGCAGTAAAACGAGGGTCTCTATTTGAGACGATCGTCACTGGGACCCCGTGCAATCTCATTATGTCCCGAATATACAAGTCGGCAAGATGATCTACCGAATCTCTCACGCGCATAGGAATGAAGTGCACCGACTTAGTCAACCGGTCTATAACCACCCAAATAGCATCACTACCCCGCTGAGTCCTCGGAAGACCTACAACGAAGTCCATAGTGACATGCTCCCATTTCCACTCGGCAATAGGCAAGGGTTGCAACAAACCCGCTGGCCTCTGATGTTCGGCCTTCACTTGCTGACAAGTAAGGCACTTAGACACGAAAACTGCCACATCTCTTTTCATACCCCGCCACCAAAACTGGCGACCTAAATCCTGATACATCTTAGTACCTCCCGGATGCACCGCAAGGCGCGAATGATGAAACTCTCGGAGTACTTCCTCTTGGCAAGACTCCGGCACAAACAAACGGTCTCGGTATCTCACACTCAGGTCGGGATACACCGCCAAACCCTTCTCAACCTTCCCACTAGAGATCTTCTCTCGGAGGGATTCTACCTCAAGGTCACCTCTCTGTGCCTCTAACACTCGAGTCACAAGCGTAGGCTGCGCAACAACAGAAAACAAGGCTGCAGTCTCAACGGATTCGCTCAAAAGCAAATCAAACTCGCCAAGTGACCCCAACATCTCCCATTCCCGGATGGCTATACAAGCTACATCACCTATGGATTTCCTGCTAAGAGCATCGGCCACAACATTGGCCTTCCCTGGATGATAATGCAACTCAAAGTCATAATCCTCAATAAACTCCATCCACCTCCTCTACCTCAAATTCAAGTCTTTCTGTGTAAACAGGTACTTCAGACTCTTATGATCCGAGAACACCTCGAATCTCTCGCCATAAAGGTAGTGCCTCCAAATTTTCAAGGCAAAGATCACTGCTGCTAACTCTAGGTCAAGCGTGGGGTAATTCTTCTCATGAATTTTCAACTGACGTGAGCCATAAGCTACCACTTTCCCCTCTTGCATCAACACACAGCCCAAACCCTCTAGTGAGGCATCACAATAAACCGCATAACCCAACCCCCTCTCCGGAATAATCAAAACTGGAGCGGTGGTCAATCTAACTTTCAGCTCTTGAAACGACTTTTCACAAGTCTCACTCCATACAAATTTGACTCCCTTCCGAGTCAGTCTAGTCAACGGTGAAGCTAACCTGGAGAAGTCCTTCACAAACCGACGGTAATACCCAGCTAATCCCAGAAAACTGCGGATCTCAAACACACTCGTAGGCTGTGCCCAGTCGTGCACTGCCTCAGTCTTGGATGTATCAACAGACACCCCTTCCCCGGAAATCACATGGCCTAAGAACTTGACTTCTCCTAGCCAGAACTCACATTTCCCAAACTTGGCATACAGCCTATGGGCTCTAAGCAACTCAAGCACCACTCTCAAGTGTGCCTCATGCTCCTCCTCTGAAGGTGAATAAATCAGAATGTCGTCCACAAAAACGACTACAAAACGATCCAAGAATTCCCGGAAGATCCGGTTCATCAAGTCCATAAAGACTGCCGATGCATTGGTAAGCCCAAATGGCATTACCAGAAACTCATAATGGCCATACCGCGTACGGAATGCCGTCTTCGGAATGTCTTCCTCCCTGACCCTCAACTGGTGGTAACCTGATCTCAAGTCTATCTTAGAGAAACAACGGGAACCCTTCAACTGGTCAAACAAATCATCTATACGAGGCATAGGGTACTTATTTTTAACCGTAGCCCGATTCAACTTCCGGTAGTCGATACACAATCTCAAGGCACCATCTTTCTTTTTAGCAAAGAGGGCCGGTGCTCCCTACGGCGAAGCACTAGGGCGAATGAAACCCTTATCTAGCAATTCCTGGAGCTGAACTTTCAACTCAACCAACTCTGCTGGGGCAAAACGGTAAGGTGCCATAGAATCGGCGCCATGCCGGGCACTAAATCAATAGAGAACTCAATCTCTCGCTGAGGTGGCAAATCAACAAGATCCTCGGGAAAAACATCCGAATACTCACAAACCACCCTCGGCAACACAATCTGGGTCTCATCACACTCACTACTCATAAAGCTAGCAAGTAGACCACTAAGCTCACTCCGCCCTCGCGGATCATACCCCGGTGGCAAAACACTACCAACCCGGTCCCCCAAGAAATGGAAACACTCCCCGCTCACGGTACAACAAGTGACCCTCTGGCGGTAGCAATCAATAATTGCCCGGTATGACGATAACCAGTCCATACCCAAAATAACATCAAAGCCCTTCATGGGCATAACCACAAAAGGAAACGGAAGCCTCTGATCGGCGACCTCTATATCACAGCCTCTACATCCGTGTTTCAAAATCAACTCACCCCCAACAGGTGACACAACACAAATAGGAGATGCTAATAGTGCTAACTCCAACTCCAACACAGATGCAAATGCAGCAGATACAAAAGAATGAGACGCCCCCGTATCAATCAATACACTAGCAACCGAGTTGCAAAACAGAAAGGTACCTCTCACTACTGATGGAGCCGGTACTAGATCCTGCGCGGTAAGAGCATACACGCGCCCTGTAGGCCCCTGATCCACCTGCTCACCTCTAGGAGCAAACGACTGCTGCACAGTCTGGGATGACGAAGCTCCCGGATTGGCCCTCGAGGCCTGCACAGACTGAGCTGGCTGATAACTCTGCGTCTGCCTAGAACCAGACGCTCCCGAAGTGGGCCTCAACTGCGGGCAGAACCTCTTCAGGTGCCCAGGCTGTCCACACTGATAACAAGACAAGGGCTGCCCCCTGCCCAAACTCTGACTCTGCGGTCTAGCTGAAGAAGAAGCAGCTCTCTGACCTCCGCCCTTCTGTGGGCAAACCGAAGCCTTGTGGCCCAACAGACCACATTTGTAACAGGTGAACTCTCCCTGATTGCCTCTCCCCGAGCCCGCACTCGGCACTGGAAAGGTCGATCTAGCCACACCACTCTGAGACTGCTGAGGGTTATAACCCCTCTGCCTCTTGCCATCACTCTGGCCATCTTGGCTCCTCTTGGAACCTCTATTCTTCTCCTCATCCTCCTTCTGCATCAAGAGCTCCATATGAGCTGCAGCATCCACCAGATGCCTATACTCTCGAATGAAAGATCCACCAACCCTCAACTTGAGGCCACGCCTCAACTTCCGCTCAAACTCATAGCAACGGCGTTCCTCGGACGCCACAAGTTTAGGTGCAAACCTGGACAAGCTAGTGAATGTAGCCTCAAACTCGGCCACAGACAAACCCTGCTGATTAAGCCGGCAAAACTGATCCCTCAGCTTCTCCCTAGCGGCTGAAGATAAAAACCTCTCCTGGAAAGCCTCCACAAAAGCCTCCCATGCACCACCAATACGACCCTTCTCGTACTTCCACCATTGACCCGCATCTCCCTTCAGCTGGAAGGATGCCAAGGTCACTTTCAGTGTTCCGTCCTCGATGCCAAGCATCTCGAACGTCTTACTCATTTGTTCCAACCACTCGTCTGCCTTCAGTGGCTCTTTTGGATCCCCAATAAACTCGTCCGAATTAGACCGGAAGAACTCCCTTTTCAAGAAAGAAGGCCCTGCCTCAGCAACCTGATTCTCTGCTCTGAGAATACCCAAAGCTCCTGCTATCTCTCGGGCCAAGGCACTCATAGCCTACTGACCCGCTGGCTCGGCCACATTGGCCTGACCAACTCCCTCCTGTACTGCCGGAACGTCATCCGGTATAGGCACTTCCTGCCTCCTAGGCCTACCACGCCTACCACCTCTTCCTCGTCCTGACATCCTAATAAAGGAAACGAAGAACATTAGCACATTCATAAATGTGCCAAAACTAAACACTCGCGTCCTAGTGCATGGACACCTGTAATTCACTCCACGTAAGCACATAAACACATAAGCGCTTATGAATTTCATTTCCGGATAATGATAGTCCCGAGGCGTTACTAGAGTTCCGGTTAGAAACAGTATTGATCAAGTGCTTTTCCGACAAGACTCCTAGAAACCCAAGGATCCAATCACCATCCTAGAAATTAAATCCCATACCCACATAATCACGTAGACATGTTATCACTTAAGCACATAGCATATGACACTACACCTAAGTCTCTATCAAGTGAGACAAACCCATTGTGATCCTAATCACTTCCCACGTACCCAAAGTATTCGAACCCGGTACGCTCTGATACCAAGTTGTAACGCCCTCAAAATATAACATAAAACCCATCAATATAGACATGCATTGATATATAAACGATCAACATCCTTCTATTCATCAAAGTGTTTCTTTACAAAAGTATTACATGTTGACAACAAAAGTAAACGCCCCATGGGCTTACAACTTTCCAAGCCAACACTTGGTTACAAGAAATGAGTACTAACTCATATACGCATTAAGCCCTAGGCTTGAATTTGCATGTAATACATCAAAAGGAAAATGACATCCAAAAAGTCTGACAGCCTCAAGCCTCCCAAGCTATGTCCTTGGAGGTGGCATGCTACCTGTACCTGAAAATGATGTTCCCACATAGGGTGAGCCACAGCCCAGTAAAAATGCACTAAACCAGCCATGAACAATGACTAAAAGATTAGCAGTTGATAGATGACCAACTTTGATACATCCACTTTTACCACATTACAATTACATGACTTACAAGTCTATGTTACTTTTCATTTCTTTCCATTTTCAGTAGATAAGCATACTAGCTGAATCAACATATCAACAGATAAGCATACTAGCTCTATCAACATCTCAACAGATAAGTATAAGAACTATATCATACAACCAAAGATAAGCATATAAGCTATATCTGCATTTCTCTAGACAAGCATATGAGCTGTATCTACACTTCTCTAGACAAGCATATGAGCTGTATCTACGGAGTTCATCCCCCATCTCCTCCCAACGCTATCCAGTTTAGAGGTACATCCCCCATCTTCCCCTAAACCGCGGAGTACATCCCCCATCTCCTCCTCTACACACAATGCATATAAACACATAGGTTCTATACACAATCAACCAATACATAAAGTTAATGTATTCTATCAACCGTCATGTTCCATGACACATTTCATTGATTAGTTTTCGTTTGCCTAATCATCATGCATTATCTACAACAATCAAGACTATCCTCCACCGATAGCCCAAAGCAGTTATTTCTAAACAGGAAATAAATGCACAAATGGATAATATATCAATATTTCAATTTGGTGAGCGATAAATAATTCAACTACACCCTTTAATCCCATACATTCCCAATTCCAACATTTCTAATTCAATTCCTCATTTCTCAAATTAATTATTCAAATTAATTTATCAACCAATTAGGGCAAATTCCCATAATTAACAAAACAACCCTAAGGTTCCATTTTTATCCACATTCCTTTATCTATCTCATTTTTCTATGCCAAACTTGCATTTAGGTTTATTATAAACAAAACCCTAACTTTTGTAAAATTACACAAAAGGCCCAAACTTCCTCAAAACTACCCAACAACACCCAACATATCAAAATGCTAAAATTTAAAGACAAAATCCATAAGAAGGAGTAGGATATCCCTACCTCAAAGTTTGAGCTCCAACAAAGAAGATGAAGAAAACGAAAATGCTCCAAATCACAAATTTTTCGGATCAAAAGGTAGCCATCGACGATCAACAACTTTTTTGTAAAGGCCAAAGGTGAGGAAATCACTCCTACTAGATCAATACCTAGAGAGAAGGTAGAGCTCTAGAGTGAGAAGCTCAACAATGGTGTTTTTGGAAAAGTAAGAGAGAGAAGAGATGTGAAAAAGTGATTTCAAAAAGTCAAAACACGGAGCATTAACCCAGTCGCCCCGCTCGAGCGGCCAAACCCACGCTCGAGCGTCACTTGCAGATCCCCGCTCGAGCATCCAATCCCCTGCTCGAGCGGCGGATACGCACTCTCAGAACTTTTGCAGACAGGTCCCCCGCTCGAGCGTCACACACAAACTCCCGCTCGAGCGTCCAAACCCCCGCTCGAGTGGACAACACTGCAGAGGAAATACTGGAAGGGTGATTTTCCCGCTCGAGTGCCAAAACCCCCGCTCGAGCGGAGAAGCTACAACAAGGTCCCCGCTCGAGCGTCAAAAGCTCCGCTCAAGCGGACAGGCCAAAATCTGGGCAACTACCTTTGGTTCTAAGTTCAACCAATCTGTAACACACCTGCCCAATACATCCTATAACTCAAATACAAAGTATGAAAGGATGTAAACAAGATTTAAACAACTGTTAACATCTATGGAACCACTGTACACAAAGGGTAAAACCCGGGATCGCTATAAGCCAAACATGCACGAATTACTCACTATGAAGTTAGTAAACAAACAAGCATGTACAAACATATTACAGGAACCATTCCCAACCTTTATTACCACCGGATAATACAAGGAGACATGAGTATTCGTACAAATAACATGATCTGTTTAAACTCTCTATGCCTTAACATTTTATAGGCTTTTACAAATCAGTTATGAGCAGTTGACACCCCCAACTGCTAGGGGAAATTCAAACCAACAAAGGCTGCTGTGGAATATAACTGCTGGTAACTGCCTGAAACTGTCTTGGTCTAGTCCCTTAATTCTAGCACTCTTTGTCATGGCTTTTTGCAAGCATAATCGCCAGTAACTGCCTTATCTGCCAGTCTTGTATCATGACAACATAACTGCCATGAACTGCCATCCACGTGAGCCTTTGAACCCTCATGAGTTTGACCACACGAATTTGGGAGTCTTGGTCTGCCATTAAGTATCAAGCCCACTAATCTGTCTAACTCAACAAGTCCATGCTGCTAGTAGCATTCGGGCTAAATATAGCCTCGTCTTTGTCCACATGAAGCATCACTTGTCTTTGAGTCTTGTGGCATTACCACTGCCACATTGTTACCTTGACTTAGGCATGCCTCCCTCATGTCTAACTTGGACGGTTGGCATAGGTGCAAGGTGCCACCGCATGCCAACCTAAGTGTCCAAGTCCTAAGGTGCTAACATGATCCAACTTGATGTTCCAAAACGGTTTAGATTGTAGGGCTAAATCACATATAAAAAAAAATCAGAATGATTAAACAAGCATAGACACATAATTAGATTATATTTATAGTTAAAATGGTCTAATTTTTTTATATAACAAATATAATTTGATTAAGTAGTTATGATTTCTAATTAATTTGATCCTTTTATAAATATTTTTTTAAAAAAACATTATAATTTGAGTTATTCAGGTTACCGAGACAGACTCCATATATAGTTAGCCCACCTAGACCCAAATGGAGACAAACCACATGCAATTAAAAAAAAAAAAACACAATCTATATATAAAAGGACGCTAAGGCCAAAAAACTAAATTTGAATTGTTTTTGCCTAACAGTCCACCCGCAAAAATTATGGGTCCATAAGAACATGATTCTGTAAAATGACCAAACTATCCCACGTATATATATTCTTCCAAACCAAACCAAACACTAATCAAACGCTCTACTCTCTCTCTTCAGTCGCCCTCTCTTTCTCTCTTCGTTGCCCTCTTTTTCTCATCACCTCTGTCGCTAGCCTCCCTTTCTCCATCTCTTAGAAATGGTTGCTAAGAAATGTTCATTGCGACTCAGATCTCGAAGGAGCTTTCCGTCTTCGATCTCTTTCTAAACTTCACCACCCCCACCACAGCTCCATCGCTGCCTCTGACACCACACCTTCGTCGTCGCTAACACATCCACCGATCTAGACTATCTCTCTCTCTCTCTCTCTTTATTTCCCCTCCCGTGCACCACTGCCTTTATCCTCGCCATCACTGATTCGATGTCGAAATCTGCAAATTTATAGATCTGTTGCCCTTGGTCTAAACTCATTGACCCATGGGACATAGTGGCGATGGTCTTAAAGGCCTCCGTCATCTATCTTCTCTCTTTCTCTCAGATCTCGATCTATTTTCTCTTCTCAAATCTCGATCTATTTTCTCTCTTCAGACCATGGTTTCCAAAAGTGGATCTTTTGACTCCGGCGGTAATTCCACTAGAATGTGGCTCTGTTGATCCTTTGACGGCCGAAGGCGGTAGCGGAGAAGCTCCAAGTTTCGGAAAAAAGATTCAACCCAGGCAGTTGCTCAAGGTTGGGAAAAAATAGTTTTTTCTTTTGAGGCATAATTGTGTTTGTTTGTTTTTTACTCAGTCTCTCTGAGGAGGAGACATGATTTGGTGATGAAAGAGGAAAGTGAGGTTAGATCTAGTGTGGCTTGGTGTTGGATGCCTCTCAAAGAGAATGCTCTTCTTTATTTTCCTCTCTTCATGATCTCTAATGATGATGATCATCTCATGAGGATACACATTATTTGTATATGATCATATCATTATGTTGTTTATTTATTTATTTTAGATTGGATATCATTGTGTTATTCAAATTAGTTTTTTGTTGTTGTTGATTATGATTATGATTATGATGATGATGAAACATATTGCAACTGATTAAAAAAACATTTAGACAGGTTTAAAAAAATTTATATTGGATCTATTTAATTTTGAACAGATAGATTTCAAGAGATAGTGAAAAATATGATAGGTTCTAAACAGATAGAGAAAGAAATTCATAGATTTTAAATAGATAAAGAGAGAATCTACAAATTTTGAATAGATAGGGAAAAAAATTGATGTTGATGATGATGATTGCAACAGATAAACTAAAAAGTTGACACAGATTTTCAGTAAATAGAAAAAAATTAAATAGATAGATAGAATTTGGGGGAAATTTCAACAAATAGATAGAATTTAGGAAAAAAATTGAATAGATAGTTAAAATTTTTGAATAGATAGATAGAATTTAAAGGAAAAAATTGAACAAAGATATATAAAATTGAACAGATAAATAGAATTTAGGGAAAGAATTGAACCAATAGATAGAATTTAGGAGAAAATTTGAACAAATAGTCAAAAATTTGAACAATTATATATAAATTTGAACAGATAGACAAAAAAATTGGAACAGATAGACATAAATTTTAACACATAGTCAACGAAAAGTCAAACAGATAAAAAAAAGTTAAAGGTTAAAATTGAAAACAAAATGTCTTCTAGGATTTCTCGCCAAACTATTTCACAAAATATAGACTTCTCACCAACAAAAAAAATAAAAATAAAAATTGTTGGACCCAATGTCTTACACCCGACTCAGATTGGATTTATCACCAATTTTCTTTATATATAATGATGTTCTTTAGTAACGTAGAAATGAGATTTTTCTATAACCCAAAATATAGGAGCTCCATATTACTTGATATTTGACTTATTTATCTTTCAAAACATGATATCAAATGATCATATATATATATATTTAAATCTAAGATGATAAAATTATTTAATTTAATTTTCAAATTCATAAGTGTGGGTGTTGGTTTCTGACCACACAACCAAACAGGGAACTCAGCTAGAGAGCACCAGCAAAATAGATTAAGCCCGAACAACTTGTCACAGAAAGGTAAGAATCCAACGGTGGTTCGTCCACCTGGGGGCACTTCGACGGTCAAGTTAGTATTTACTATCTCTCACAGATAACGAATAGTGCTTAACTCACTAGAAAGAACATAAAAGGCATATCTCAGACCTATCAGGGGTGCCTTACTTTTATAATGATCAGTGTCCAACTTCTCCTAGAAGTCTTACTTCATGAGACTCTAGCACGTAATGCTTATCTTGGACTTTTAGCTAGATAGGGATAAACTCCCTCAGAGCCTTATCCAGTCTAGATCCCTCTTTCATCTAGGACTCCTGTCCTTCCCTATCCGCTTATCTCGGATTCCAATATCTGCCCAAATAACCTTGGCCTAGATGAGATAATCTCGGCAATGTGGCCAGACCATGTGGCACATTGGCTGACACTTCGGTGTCACTTTTTGCCACGTGCCGTTATTCACAAAATACTTCTCCACAACTACCCCCTAGGTTCTATTACCTCGGTAACCTGAGGTGATGGAACCTACATTGTTTCTTCGAGTAGCAGGTCGGCTATAGTTTCGCTCTGCTTCATGACCGAGATCATTACTCGTCGGCTTTAAGTACTTAGTGCTCAACTGTCCACCTTTATCAAGGATCAGGAACCCAGAGTCAAGTTCTTTAAACATCTCCACCGAGATTGTTCCTTTAGCCGAGGTTTTTGCTTCATTAATCAAGAACTCCAAAGGTTTTGACTGCACATGAGCTGTCATGCACAGCTTACTCAACATTTTCCTCCACGCGTCCCTTTCTTATTGGTTCGTACCTAATACGTGCTATCAGGTCGCGTCGCTTTTACGCAACCGCCTAACAGACACGTCGTCCAAGGCGTATTTCTTTCCTTTTGCCACCTTTTTGAGTTTTAACAAAACTCTCTCTCTCTCTCTCTCTCTTCGTCTTCTCACTTTGTATTCTCTCATTTTTTTTCTCTGTACTCAAACTCTCTCTCTCTCTAAAATCCTCTATTTCTGTGTTCTTGGGCTCTCTACAATCACTTGGTTTAGCTCCTCCAGTGAAGCATTCACTGTTCTGCTCCACTCGTCGTCATCGTCTGACTCCAGCGAACCTCAAACCGATGTCCTCGACCTCGGTCCTAACCGGTGAGTTCCTAGTTTCTTTCAATTTTAGTTTCAGCCTTCCATTATTCTGAATATGTTCTTTCTTTACCATATGTCTATTCTGTTGCTATTGAATCCGTTTTCATGGTTGCACTCCGTTTTTTCTTCGATTATGAATCAATTTCCTGTTCTTGAATTTGTGTAGTCTTTCGAAAATGCCAATCATGTTTTTTGCTTGAGACATTTGCACACTGTTCTTCACACACTCACTCAGTGTCTTGAAGTTTTGGGTGTACACACCTGTTTTTCTGTTTCACCCATTTTTTTAATTTTCTTTTTTGGGCTTCTTGCTCTATTTTCAGATTTTTGCCTTTGATTCCTTGTTTTTGCATAGACTTGGGTTTGGGGGTTTGATTTAGAGCCTTGTTTCTTTAGGAAAACTAAAACAAAATCCCCTCTAATCCTCATAAATCCTTATCCTGGTGCTTTCTACGATTTATCCGAGGTTCTCAAACATTTACCAATGATATTCTTCTGAAATCTTGTACCATCTTCCATTTAAACCGATGTTATGGGCATGTTTAACTGGAGGGTAGACACCCCAGAAAAACTTGAGAACTTTAGGGGAGACTTCTCTATCCCAGCCGACATTTAGATGAGATTGGCTGGGAAGGAGGACTCCATTATGCCTGATGGAAACTTTATGCCCTTACTGGTAGTTACCTTTGTAGAGTGTGGACTCAGGTTTCCCCTAGACATCCTTTTCAGGGAAGTCCTCTATTATTATAAGCTCAACCCCATGCAACTAGCCATCAACTCATATAGGGTTATCAATGGCATCATAGAACTGGTACCCCGAGAAAATACTAGGATCATGCTAGCTGACATCCAGTTCTATTACACCATGTGTGGCCTTAAGTCTGAAAAAGACTACACATATTACCTCAAGCCCAGATCCACTGCCTACAAAATCGTAGCCTACCTTCTTGACTCCAACAAGGGTGCTGGGGATGACTATCTGATCGTCTACTAGGAGTTTGCACCAGACGACGATCTTCATCTCTTCCCACTGTGCCGAGGAGCGTTTAGAGAGGATGAGGGTAAGAACTGAGTTACCTCCTAACTTTATCTCTACTTAAGACTTGTTAACCTTATCTGTTCATGCTAATGCTTCTCTTGTTTACAGATCTTCCTCAGCTAGTGAAGGACTTTCGCCAAACATTTTTTCCCAGCAAAGACCTAAAAAAGCTGCTGGGTTTGCCAATCGAGAAGCGTAAGGTCCCATTGCTGCTTGACTATATCTCGACGTACAAATCTACCTTGCTCGATGTTCCCCGCCGAAGCAAAACTTCCTCATTTGCAACAACTCCATCAGCTGCATCATTCCCAAGGCCAAACCAGGCCTCCTTATCTGACCCAGTAGAACTGCCCTATACTTTTGCTCCAGCTCAATTAATCCTACCATCCTAGCGCTGATGCCGACGTAGAGCTCCACCAAACGCTCTAGCCGGCAGGACTCATAACCGCACACACCGAGAATCAATCTCCTAGGCGTATGACCCAACAAACCCTCCAATTGCACTTCCAGCAATTCACTTTAGTACCAAGGTCATCATTGCTGCAACAACCAACGATATAGGCCGCAAACCAACCATCGTTGAAGATCTCTTTGCCACCCTTCCAGGGGTCGTGGCTGTTCAATCCTCCTCATCTCCATCCCAAACCAAGTCAAAGCCAAAAAGGGTAAAAAAAAAAAAACCAAGGCTAAGACTACAGTGACTCAGATTGACTTTGAGGACACTGTGCCGATCTCGAAATTAGCCGAGGTAAAGAAGAGCTAAGCTACCACCAGAAAAGGCCAGCCGAGGCCAATGCATCCGATTCCCAATCACCCAAAAGGCCGAGGTCTGATCAACTTGAGGGTAGCCGCAGCTTTCCTCGCAATATGACCTAGGCTCCCGAGGTCATGGTGGGGGATAGACCCTTGACAGCTGGCGACAGCGCAGTGGATATTGAAGTCGGCGCAGCCCTGTCAACGACTGTTCTTTTTACTAGAAGATTTTAACTGTATGGTCGAGTTGCATGAGTATAAAAACATTGGCCTTATGATGCAGCACTCGGTCTTGGTAAATCTCTTCCTTTTCCCTGTTAAAGTTTTTCAACACTTAGCTAGAATATTAACTAATCTGTTTTACTCCTTGTAGGCCATCCAGGACGCACATTCGTATGTCGTCAAGATCGAGATGACGAAGAAAGAGTTAGTAAAAAAGACCCAAGAAGCTGCCAAGCTCCTGTCATCGTTGAACCACGCCGAGGTTAACAATTGAAAGCTGCTGCATTAGGCCAAGGCTGCTAGTGCTGCACAAGGCCAAGCTGAGGCCAAAGTCGAAGCTACCGAGGGGGCTGCCGAGGCCGCTAAGGCCAAGGTTGAGGCTGTCAAGGCCAAGGCAGTAGAGTTCGAGGCCAAGCTCAATGATGCCATCAAATCAAAGGAAGACGAGGTCAAAGCAGCCGATGAGAAGGCCTTTGAAGAGGGTCAAGCTGCCATTCGTGACCAATACAAAGAACAAGTCAATAAGGCTTGCAACAGAGGTCATTACCTCGGTTGGACAGCGGCACTAAACAAATTATCCGTTCTAATGGACTCTGACCTCGGAGACATCAATCAACTCCAAGTGCCTTTCTCTCCAGAGCCCAAGGACTTTGGCAACGAAGCCAACGAGGATGATGCCGAGGATGGTGATGCCAATGAAGAGGAGGAAGAGGCTACCACTGATGCCAAGTGCCTCACCCTAAAGGAGCAAGTCCTAGACTTGACTCAAGATGAGGAGGATAACTTGGCATCCAAGGGCGCCTCTCATAAACCAACCACTTCTAAGGCTGAGGTCCAATGCGCCGAAAAGAGTTTGGATCAGACTCTGCTCGAAATAGATGCAAAGATAGCGGCGGAGAAGAATGCAATGCTGCCAATTGAGGCCGATACAACTCTAACAGCCGAGGTTGAGCAATCTAAGACCAATCCCAGTGCTTAGGATATTTCTTCTTTATTTTGTACTCTTTCTTCCTTCAATTGTATTTCATTTGATCGACTTTTGACTTTTCAATTTGGCCGATGTGCCTTTTGTGTATTTGAACAAGTTTCTCCTTTAAATGCATGTTTTTCTTTTTAAGTGTTTAGATGCTTTTCTTGTATGCTTACTGCTTTTCTTCCATGCCTTGTATGCCTTCATACTTAGAATATTTTTATATGACTGCAAAGTATACCTTAATTGTATAATAACTTCGGGGTAAAATACCTTGGACGTAGACATTGGCTGTTGTCTCGGCCAACAATTTGAATACCTCGGCTAACACTTAAAAATATTTCGAAATATTTTTATAATTGTTGTTTCTCTAGACTTATTCAGTCAAGTATTGCCCCTTTATTTCCACTTACTGTCCTCTATCAAGACTTCGTCCTTCCAACCTTGACAACCTGGTTGGTCACCTCAGGAAATATGTATCTCGGGTAATATTACCTTGGCTAACTCCAACCTGTAAATTTCTCTGAAATTTCGACAAGTGTTAAGCCCATTTTAACTTGTAAATTCTTCTAAAAAAATTTGAACAAGTCCCAAGCTCTTAAACTTTTAAGTTAATTCATCATTTTCCAGCTCCCTGCCCCCTAATGTGAACCTAAGTTCTACTTAAGTTCATATTATACCGAAGTCAGATTTGAACAAAGACTAGCCGAGGTGTTCAACCTTGGTTTCTCTAGTAATCCGACTAAAGCACACTTAGTTCCATTCGGAGTTTAACTCTGCCGACATGGCAAGTCTAGGTCAATTCAACTTAATTTAACTTTATTATATACAAGTATAATTCAACTCTGTCGTATAATAAGTCTAAGTTATTCATCATGGTTCATTCGGAAACATTGCCAACTCAGTTCAACTTTATTATATGCAAGTATAATTCAACTCTGCTATATAATAAGTCTAAGTTATTCGTCATGTTTCATTCAAAAACATTGCCAACTTAGTTCAACTCTATTATATGCAAGTATAATTCAACTCTGCCATATAATAAGTCTAAGTTATTCGTCATGTTTCATTCAAAAACATCGCCAACTTAGTTCAACTCTATTATATGCAAGTATAATTCAACTCTGCCATATAATAAGTCTAAGTTATTCGTCATGTTTCATTCAAAAACATCGCCAACTTAGTTCAACTCTATTATATGCAAGTATAATTCAACTCTGCCATATAATAAGTCTAAGTTATTCGTCATGTTTCATTCAGAAACATCGCCATAGGACTGGTCAGTCCTATCACACAAATTTCAAATTCATAAAAATCAAACTAAAATTTTATTATTACTTCGGCTAATGACATAAACTTTGAAAAACAAAAATCTAATGATAGAAAAATTTCAAGTTCCAAGTATTCTAGGGTCTTGGCAACTCTTTGCCATCACTGTCCTTAAGCCGATATGCCCCATTGCAGATGACCGAGATGATTCTATAAGACCCCTCCCAATTTGGACGTAGCTTGCCCTCCCTAGGATCCTTCTTGTTGCCGACAACTTTCCTCAGCAGAAGGTCCCCAACTTTGAATTTTCTTGGGTTGACCTTCTTGTTGTAAGCCCTAGCAAACTGCTGTTGACATGTCCCCAGCCGAATTACTGCTCTCTCTCTTCTCTCCTCTAGAAGGTCCAGATCTTAGGTTAGGAATGTCTCATTAGTCCCATTTTCCACTCCCTGGGTTCTGATCCCTAGAATGCCGACTTCTAGTGGGATAACTGCTTCAGTGCCATAAGCCATGGCAAATGGAGACTCCCCAGTTGATCTTCTCAGCGTAGTCCAATATGCCTATAGTACATTGGGAAACTGTGACAACCCTCACCTCTGATTAGTGCTAATCTATGATTAAGCATGATAAGTAACTGATTAGAATGAAATCCTGATCTGTTTACATGAATGTGTTGCATTAGTTGCATTTCTATCTGTTTACCGTTAAATGATCTGTTCATGTTTTAAATTCGAACTGCAAATTGAAGGCCTTATTGGCGGCCGAATCAGAAATTGGTTAGTGTTATGTGTTAATTAAGATTTATGTGATTTTATGGTAGATTTAATTAAAATTTGTTTTGGCATGATTAAATTAGATTAAATAATGTTAAATTACAATAGTTTGGATTTATTACAAGATTGCCATTGAGTGGCTAATTCTAGACCATTGTTTAGTCTTGACTCGTATTTGTTTGGCACTATCATTTTTCCATCCTCTAGAGGCCAAACGTGAGAGAGAGAGAGAGAGAGAGAGAGACTTGCGAAGAAAATTGGTTTAAACAAGATTTTGGCTTAGAGAATTAGAAGAATTGTAGGGAATTTGCAAAATTGAGCTAGCACACTTGAGATTCAAGACCTAGGTAAGGAATTCATCCTCTCAATTGTGAATTTAAGTTGTTTCTTGCATGGTTCATGGAAATATTGGAGGTTAAAGTCAAGTTATAGCCTAAAGAGTTGAATTATGAGCCAATTCATGCATGCATGTACATATTCTTGCATTTTGAGGTTGTTCTTCATGAATTTCCACATGCATGTCAACATTTTGGTTGCAGTCCATGAATTCACCATGATTTTGAGCTCAATCTTACATTTGGTCATGTTTTAGAGCATTGGAATTCATGTGAACTCTTGCATGTTAAGTTCTTGCATTATTCATGAAAGTTTCTTTGGAATTGTGTTCAATTGGCTTACCTTTGGGCTTGATTTTACAAAATTGATCTTCAAAATATGTTGTAGTATGAGTTTTCAAGTGTTTTCTAGAAATTGGGCCTAAAAGGTTGAGTTTTGAAGTGTTGAATGCTTGGTTTGAGCTTGGGAGGCAAATCTAGAAATTCCAGATTTTGACTTCCACGCTTGAGCGAAGGATTCCACACTCGAGCGACCATCTTTTATTCAGAGCTCCGCTCGAGCGAAGAAATCCTGACTCGAGCATAGATTGCAAGCTCTCAGGTTTTCTGCGTGTACAGACGCACGCTCGAACGACGGAACCTATGCTCGAGCGAGGACTGTGTCTCACACTCGAGGGAGCATCGAGCGAGCGTCGAGCGGAGATTTTCAACATCCAGCACTTTTTGCATTTTTACAGACCGCTCGAGCGAGGAAGCCCACGCTCTAGCGACCCCTCTGTTTTGGAAAGCTCACTCAAGCGTAGAAAGCCATGCTCGAGCGAGACCCCTGTTTTAGCAAAAATTTGAAAAGTGTTTTAAAATGCCTTTTTTTGCATCCTCATTTCATCCTAGGCATTCCTAGGCCAAGTTTAAAGCATCTTGATAAGGATAATGTTTTAGAACCACACCAAGCATAGTTAGGGGCTAAGTTATTAATCCCGAGGGTGTGTTCGTTCTGTTACTCTGTAGGGTTGGCATCCGAGGACGCTCGTTAGCTTGTCTATAGCTCAGTGCTCTGTGAGTAACAATGTTGTAAAGTTATGTTCAATTATGACTATTTTCTGAATGATCAACTGTACTGTTTACTAAAATGTGATTGTTTAATGAATGAATGTTTGTCCTATTTGTAAACTGTACTTGTGGCATCCATAGCAACCTACTGTTACTGTTACTGTTACTGCTACTGTTATAGAGATCTCTGTTGGTTCCCATGTTTGGAACTACTGCTGTTTACTGTTATGATGGCCATCAACTGACTGTTCGGTCTGTTAGGACCTACTGTACTGTTTTGCTATTGGATGTACTACATATGACTATTACGGTCCCAAATGACTGATTTACTGATGCAATTGACTGTTTTAATTACTGAAAGGACATTCATTCTTAACCCTTTTACGCATATGTTATTCACTGGGCTTTAGCTCACTGTTTATATATATATGTAGGTGTCCAGGCACCGGACCAGAGCTAGGAGTGTCGGGTTAGCTCTTGTTTTGTCAAAGCCAACCATTGTGCCTCACTTCGAGGTTCCAAGTGCATTCAAGCCACGGCTATTTTGGGGTGTTCAGATTCACCCTTTTGTTTCTGTCTTGTAATAAATGTTTAAGACTTGATTGTACAGTTATAGTTAGGGATTTGGTCCCTGACATGGATGTTTGTGTATATGTCGCATGTACATATGTTTTGGTTACCAATGTGGCATGTCTATAAAAGTCTTTTTGCATCCAGATTGTCACAGCTCATTGGAAATCTTTTATTTACTGTTTTGGCTTCCGCCAGCCCCTTTACTCTGTATTACTGTTTTTACTGTTAAGCAGGCCTTCGGTAATCACAGATTACTGGCCGGTTGGGATGCTAAACCCATAGGGGCGGGTTTGGGTCATGATAGAGTGGTATCAGAGCGATATCAAAGCACGAGTTATACTGCACACACGTGTCCAAATGAGCTATAGGATGTCCTAGAAAAGTGATTAGGGCATTGCATGAACATTGTGAAAGTGTGTGTGGCTGTGATATGAATTTATGTGCTAATGTACTAATGTGTTTTAAGTAAGCAATTCCTATGTTTATTATCACTGTGTTGCATATAGTGAAATGGACAATGCAAGAACTGCTGATGAATCTGAATCATCTAAGGCCAAAATGACAAGGTTAGAAAGAACAGTTGAACTGTTGACCGAAGCTTTAAGACAACAACAGAACCAACAGCCCCCACCTCCTCCAGTATAGCCAGAACAGAATGTTAATGATGACATAATTGCTTTGACACAGAAGTTCAGCAAAATGAAACCCCCATCTTTCCAAGGAGGCCTTGAACCACTAAAGGCCAAAGCATGGGTTCTCGAAACTGAGAAATTATTTGAAGTGTTTCCGTGTTCGGAGGCACACAAGGTGTTACTGGCTACCTTCACTTTACAAGAAGAAGCTAGGCGGTGGTGGATGCTTGTCCGTGATGCAAATAATGTCATGACTTGGGCTTAGTTTAAAGAAGCCTTCTTCGAAAAGTGCTTTCCCCAGTGTGTCCGAGACTGCAAAGTGACTAAGTTTGAACAGTTGAAACAGGGCACCATGTCGGTAGCAGAGTATGAATCTAAATTCACTGAACTCGCCAGATATGCACCACACATGGTGGATACTGACTACAAAAAGGCCATGAAGTTTGAAGGCGGCCTCAATGTAGAAATACTTGATCGAATTAATGTTCTGAAGTTACTTAAATACGTGGATGTTCTTGACCGAGAAATAATAGCTGAGTCGAAGATCGAGGCATTGAAACAGACTGAAACACCAGCATCTGAGTGGCGCGGTAAGAGATGGAGCTTCAAGTTTAAGAAAGGCCGAAACAACTCATCGAATAAGAAGCAAAATACTGGTGTAGACACCCCATTTTTGACCGACCTTAAGACTTAGACGTCACCGATTGAGCGCTGGGTGATGTTGCATACTGTGCTCGTTCAGAAGTTTCAGAATCGCGGCCGTGTGCCCTGCCTCCGGACTTCCGAACTCTCTTCTGTGCCTTGTCTCGGTTTGCGAACCAGACTCGGTTTTCCCTGTTTTCTTTCCTGAGGGAAGGGAGTGGTCCCGTAGACTATCTCCCGGTGGCCGTGAGCTACTTTTTGTGGCCGTAGGCCATTTTACCCATTTCGGAGCCCGGTTCCCGGTTTTCGGGACCGTCAGGCCGTGCGCCTCGGCTCGGGACCGCCCAACCATCTCCGAGTTCTCCGGTTTTTGGCTTGCACCTCTGTTTTATAGTTCTGAGGAACACTGGGGCCTCTGATGCCCACCTCGTGGCCGTATGCCACTTTCGGTGCCTGTAGCCGGTTTTCGGGACCCCGAACTGCGTGATTTGGGCCCCGAGCATTCATTTTGCATCGGTTTTCTCTGATTTTTGGCAGGAACCTCTGTTTTGTCATTCCGAGGGACACTGGGGTCGCAGATGCCCACTTCACTGCTGAACACCGCTTCCGGCACCTGCAGCCCATTTTCGGGATCCCGAATTGCTCGGTTTTGACCCCGAGCGTTCATTTCTCATTAGTTTTTGTTCAAATTTGGCAGGTACCCCTGTTTCAACACTAGGAAGATCACTGGGGGGTGGGAGGCCAGCAATTATCCCAGATAACCAGTTTCGCTCCTCCGGAGCCCGTTTTTCTCACTTCCGGGCCAATGTTGAACACCTTGGGGGTATTTTCTTCCAACAAAAGCTACATATCTGTGATCAGGGGACATGGGAGGACACTTTGGCATAGTGGTCGGCCAGCAATTATTGGTTTCATTTTTGGGCCTCTCCTTCAAGCTCTATGTTGTGACTCATGGTTCAGTGTTGCCAAATTCCAACCTCGGATCCTTGTTCTACACATCTGGGAGGACACTTTGGCATGGTGGTCGGCCAGCAATTATTGGTTTCATTTTTGGGCCTCTCCTTCAAGCTCTATGTTATGACTCATGGTTCAGTGTTGCCAAATTCCAACCTTGGGGCCTTGTTCTACTCATCTGGGAGGACACTTTGGTATACTGGTCGGCCAGAAAATCTTCAGTTCATTTTTTTGAGGTGGCCGGTCGGCTAGGCTGAGTGGCTGGCCGACCAGGTGGGGTGGCTGGCCGGCCACCTCCCAGAAAACTACCTGGCCGGCCTGATTCCCCCTTTCCAGCCTGTCCCAGCTGTCCGGATATCTTCCAGCATATCCTAGGGGATCCGGGGGATATTTCGGGAGGGAAAGATTGGGTGCTTTCCCTCCCCTTTTACACCCCATTTCTTGCCTATTTGAAGGGCCCTCCCTCTCCTTCTTCAAGGTTGGAACATTTGTCTTGAAGAACACCTCTCCAAATTCCTCCATTTTCATAGCTCAAAACCTCAAAAAGCTTCTAAGTCCCTAGGCCTTCTCTTCATCAACCCTTAGCTCCATCATCCACTACCATTCCAGCAGCTAGGAAGTGAATTTCAGAGGTTGAGAAGCTACAAATCAAAGCCAAGAAGCAAAGAAAGACAAGTCTTCAAGGGTAAGTATTCAAAACCAACTTTTAGGGCTTTTTCTTGATCTCTTTTTATACTCTAATTGGTTGAGAATTGGGGCTCCGACCCCTACTGCTTTGGTGCTAATTTTGAGCCCCTCTACAACATTGTAGAAGGGCTCAACTTCATTTGGTGCTTATATATACTAGTTCCTTCAATATTCATCAAGATGGTCACATTTTTGCATGCTAAAATTGACCTATTTGTGTTGGTTTTTAGGGGTCCGACCCCTACTGCTTTCTTGCTTATTTTGAGCCCCTCTACGACATTGTAGAGGAGCTCAACTTCATTTGGCCATTGTATATACTAGTTCCTTCAATATTCATCAAGTGTGCCATATTTTGTATGCAATTTTTGACCTATTTGTGTTTGTTTTTGGGACTTCGACCCCTACTGGTTTTAGTCTTATTTTGACCCCCTTTACATGTTTCATGAAGAAGGTTTGGTCATTTGATGTATAGATTGCATGTCTTGTGTTATACCCTTTTGTGGCTCCTTTTTGCCTTCCATTTCTAGCATGTTTGTCTTATGATTTAGAGGCTGTCATCTTCTGCATATATGCTTATTTTTGGGTCCTCTTTAATGTTGTAGAAGAAAGTTTGTCCATTTGGATTTTCTGTATACTATCTCCCTTTATAATGCTCTTTTGGCCTTTAATCTTGTATGAGATTGTTGATCTATCCATGCTAGCATTTTGGGCATGTTTGTTACTGAAAAATGCCATATTTGGGACTGCCTTGCTACTGTTCTTTCTGCCATGGTCATATTTTGCATGAATAGCATGGCTATAGGCCATTTCGGGGCTTAATTTCACATTTTCGGGATGATTGCATGCTTCGGGTGTCATTTCGAACTGTTTCGGGGCTGTTTTCCCCTTCATTTAGTGGCTGAAATTTGGTTTGCATGCTTGCATATCATTTCCCATGCCATTCGTATCATTTTTGCATTGCCTCGGTTTGCGTGCCAATGGGCACGCACCTCGAGGCACCTCATTCTTATCATTCCGGCAGCCTATGTGAGTGCGGTTGAGGCCCTCTCATGTCGGCGTAAGCCCAATTTGCATTTTCATGCTTCTACATCATTGCCTCGATTTGCGTGCCCGCGGGCACACGTTTCGAGGCAGTTTTTTTTTTACCCGACGGCCTCCTATGTGAGTGAGCTGAGGCTCTCCCATGTTGGTGTAAGTCCATCGTTGCATTCCGTATGCCATTTCATCCCATTTCATCATCGCCTCGGTTTGCGCGCCTGTGGGCACGCACTTCGAGGCACTTCGGTTTTATCCGATTTTCATCTCTCATCATCGCCTCGGTTTGCGCGCCTGTGGGCACGCACTTCGAAGCACTTCGGTTTTATCCGATCTTCATCTCTCATCATCGCCTCGGTTTGCGCGCCTGTGGGCACGCACTTCGAGGCACTTCGGTTTTATCCGATTTTCATCTTTCATCATTGCCTCGGTTTGCGCGCCTGTGGGCACGCACTTCTAGGCACTTCGGTTTTATCCGACTTTCATCTCTCATCATTGCCTCGGTTCGCGTGTCAAGTGGACACGCTTTTCAAGGCACCTCCTTTCATCATTACGGCCTCTTATGTGAGTGTAGCTGAGGCTCACTCATGTTAGTGTAACTCCAATTGCATTGCGTATGCCATTTTAGGCCTTAGGATCATTTTCTCGGTTTGCGTGCCCGCGTGCACGCATTTCGAGACATCTCACTTTCATAGCCTTGTGTATGTTAGGATTGCATATTAGCAACATTTCATGCATATCATGCATATTGCATCGTGTTCGGGGTAGGAGTTAGCCCGGGCACGGGAAACGAGGCACGTTTCGTACTCCGAGTGATGGAACGGGTCTCAATTCCCAAGTCACCGACACTCCGGATTACCTATGATGGAGTTAGGTTTTGTTATAGCATTCACCTGCATTCATCCCATATTGAGTTGTGCAATCCGATTCCTCGGCCATCATGTATCGATATGCGTGATTGGTGGCATGAGGATCGAGGCATGTATATATTTGTGAAATACATTGCTATGCCCTTTTCCTGCTCTCTGTTGCAGCAAAACCCAGAAACAGCAACTTTTCGGAGTTTGGCGCGCATTTCGAGAAACAATGCAAACAGAGGCTAATTGGGGCATCCCAGTGGATTTCCGCGCAAGGCAGCCCAACATACATCATATATCAGAAGCGAGGCAGTCCCTGGCTTGCATGCCAGTTTTACAGTTTTCTTAGTTTAATTTGTTAATTGATTAGAAATCTGTAATATTCTTTTTTTATTCGGACTGTATATTTATTCGGACCCTCTGCGCGAGGGCATAAATGTAATAAGGGTGGGTGAGTGTGATGTATGTCTTCCAACCCCCATTTCTTTCTCCCTTTTATTTACCCGCTTTGGATGGTTAGATATAGGGCATATTTCAATTAGCATACAGTATGATAGCATGTTTGCATCATTCATCTGTTTTGCACGCACCGGGCTCGGCGCATCATACAAACTGCATCTGTATTTCAATTCCAAAGTTGAGTACTTGATAGCCGTTGCATTTCACATGTCACGTTTAGAATAGCCGAGCCTGCTATAGTTGCATTTTGCATGTGTTGCATTAGGCATTCTGCATTTTTAGGATCATGCATGATTTCTAATGAATTTCCTGTTTTGGCTTGGAGTACTCGGTGAGTTTTTATGCTTTAGCATCCTTGCATGCGTGTGAGTGTTGCCATGATAGCATGCTTGCCATGAGGCTATTTGCTTATGTGATATAACTGCCTTGAATGCCTGTGGGTGGAGGTTGAGTTATTTGAATTGGGACAATACACTGATTGTTTGTTTTAAGCCCACTAGATTGTGGCAACATCACTGTTTTCTAAGCCCACCCGAGGGTGGCAAATCTGCATTTTAGCCTACCTGCGGGTAGCACCTTCACACCATTTTCAAACAAACAAACATGAAATGTTTTGTTCCAATTCAGACGGCCCAGTCTATACTTGTTTGCTGCGAGCATCACATAGTAACCTAGGCTAATAACCGGAATAAGAACTCACAATGTTTTCAAAAACAGATATCATGGTTAGTAGAGGCCGGTCTTTGACCGGGCGAGCGGGGGTGCTCACGATGTGACCTTCCCCAATCGTACCCAAGTTCCCGAGCCGAGGCAACTTTGGTGATGACGGACACGTGGCCTTTGGCACCGAGTCAGGGTTTCCTAAATTTCCCATTTTAAAAATATTTAGGTGGCGACTCTGTTATCTGGCAAAGCAGTCCATGTTTGGCACTTCTTTCAAAAAATCTATTTTTCTTCAAAACGATTTGCCAGAGTTGGACTCTTTGGTTCAGATTTAGAACCGTGGCACAAATCGAGTCCGAACTGTAGCGAGGTCCCCCGCGGCGTTGTTACAACTGGGTCAACAACCAACTCTAGTCAAGGAAGCAATTCCATACCACTCTGCTCTGAATGTGGAAAAAGCCATAAAGGGGTTTGCTATAAAATCTCTGGTGCTTGTTACAGGTGTGGCAAGGTGAGCCACATAATCAAAGATTGCCCTTCCACTTCCCAAGGCAATAGTAAAACTGCAGCTAGCGCCGCAGCATCAACTGTCACACCAAAACCCAACCCCAAAGCCACTGGAAAGGAGTAGGCAAGGCCGAGTGTTTGCACTCGTGCCGGGAGATGTGCAGAATACCGAGACAGTTGTGTCAGGTATACTCTCAATTTGTGCTCAAAATGCTTATGTTCTGATTGATTCAGGGTCTACACATTCGTTTGTCTCGCATGCTTTTTCACGAAAATTAAATAGACCACTGGAACCCATGAACTATTTGTTAGCTGTATCTTCACCCGCTGGGGGATCCATGACTTGTGCTTATGTGTATCCTGCATGTGAAATTGTTATTGGGGATGTGCATTTGTATATTGATTTACTGTCTTTGAACATTGATCATTTCGATGTAATATTGGGAATGGACTGGTTAACAAAATATCATGCTACCATAGACTGTGTAACGAAACAAGTTGTTTTCCGTCCACCTGGATTGCCTGAATTTGTGTTTAGCAGAGTTGGTGTAGTACCTCCCCCGTATTTGATTTCGTCCATGAAAGCTTTTAAATTGATTAAAAAGGGGTGTAAAGGATATCTATGTTGTGTATTGACTGCGCCTACTGATACTAAAACTGATGTGGACAGTATCCCTATAGTCAGAGAATTCCCAGATGTTTTTCCAGATGACTTGCCAGGGGATTTGATTGATAGAGAGATAGAGTTCACTGTTGAAGTGTTACCGGGTACACAGCCAGTTTCTAAACCTCCATATAGAATGGCACCCACCGAACTGAAAGAACTGAAAATTCAGCTACAAGAATTGCTAGATAAGAAGTTCATCAAGCCTAGTACTTCGCCGTGGAGTGCATCAGTTTTATTTGTGAAAAAGAAAGATGGCTCCCTAAGACTCTGCATTGACTACCGCGAATTGAACAAGGTAACAGTGAAAAACAAATATCCATTGCCTCGTATTGATGATTTGTTTGACCAGTTGCAAGGTGCCCAGGTTTTCTCCAAAATTGACCTTAGATCCGGATACCACCAACTGAAAGTCAAACCAGAGGACATTGAAAAGACTGCCTTTCGAACGAGGTACGGACATTATGAATTTCTTGTTATGAATTTCTTGTTATGCCTTTCGGAGTTACTAATGCACCTACTGTATTTATGGACCTTATGAACAGAATTTTTAAACCGTTCCTCGATGAATTTGTAGTTGTTTTCATAGATGACATTTTGATTTATTCCAAGAGTAAAGAGGAACATGAACATCATTTGAGAATTGCTTTGCAGACCCTAAGAGAACAGAAACTGTATGCAAAACTAACCAAGTGCGAATTTTGGCTTGATAATGTTATGTTTTTGGGACATGTGATTAGTAAGGATGGCATTACAGTTGACCCACAGAAAATTGAAGCAGTGGTGAATTGGCCTAGACCAACAAATGTTACTGAAGTTCGGAGTTTCTTGGGTTTAGCCGGATACTACAGGAGGTTTGTGAAAGACTTCTCCAAAATTGCCCTACCATTGACTCAGTTGACTCAAAAAGGAGTATCATTTGACTGGACTGACCAAAGGGAATCAGCTTTTCAGGAACTAAAGACTCGACTTGTGACTGCATCGATTCTTACCCTACCCTCAGGTACGGATGGATTTACTATTTTCAGCGATGCATCTTATAAAGGTTTGGGATGTGTTTTAATGCAAAATGGTAAAGTTATTGCGTATGCTTCCCGACAACTGAGCCCACATGAAAAGAACTACCCCACTCATGATTTAGAACTTGCTGCAGTAGTTTTTACATTGAAAATTTGGCGCCACTACCTTTATGGGGCAACATGTGAGGTGTACACAGATCACAAGAGCTTGAAATATTTCTTTACACAGAAAGAATTAAACATGAGGCAGTGGAGATGGTTAGAACTGATAAAAGACTATGATTTGCAAATTTTGTACCATCCCGGGAAAGCTAACACCGTTGCCGATGCACTGAGTCAGAAATCAATTGGGAATTTAGCCTGTTTACTCACCGGACAGAAAGAGCTGTTATGTGATCTTGAGAAATTTGAAGTTGAGATTGTTTTACGAGAACAAGATGGAACATTGGCTGCTATTTCTGCTCAACCGGCTCTCATTGAGGAGATTAAAGAGAAACAACATCAAGATGACTTTTTGAAAAAGGTCATTGATGAATGGGAGTCCAAACCAAGGCCGGACTTTAAATTTGAAAACAATGTGTTGAAGTTTCAGGAAAGGTTGTGTGTACCGAATGATTCTGAACTGAAAAGACGAATTTTGTAGGAAGGCCACAATTCAAAACTTTCCATCCATCCAGGAAACACAAAAATGTACCAAGACTTGAAACTTAATTTCTGGTGGCCGGGAATGAAGAAAGAGATTGCTGACTTTGTGTCGAAATGTCTACATTCCCAACAAGTTAAAGCTGAACATCAACGACCCGCGGGCTTACTTCAGCCCTTACCAATACCGGAATAGAAATGGGAACATATTACCATGGATTTTATTGTTGGACTGCCTCGCTCCAATAAAGGTATGGATTCAATTTGGGTCATTGTTGATAGACTGACTAAATCTACTCACTTCTTACCTGTTAAAATAATCTATAATGCGGACAAATTGGCTACAATTTATATTGATGAAATTGTTAGATTGCATGGAGTGCCTGTATCTATTGTTTCTGATAGGGACTCGAAGTTTACATCGAGATTTTGGCAAAGTTTGCAAACTGCATTGGGTACTGAACTGAGACTGAGTAGTACATACCATCCTCAGACAGATGGCCAGTCAGAGAGAACAATCCAGACTCTGGAAGATTTACTGCGTATGTGTGTTCTTGATTTCCAAGGAAATTTGGAAAGCCATTTACCTTTAGCTGAATTTGCCTACAACAACAGCTTTCACTCGAGCATTGGTATGGCGCCTTTCGAGGCCTTATATGGCAGAAAATGTCAATCTCCTATTTGCTGGGTAGAAGTTGGAGATGGGCCTTTACTTGGGCCCGAGATTGTGCATGAAACCACAGAAAAAGTGAAACTGATTCAACAGAGATTGAAAACCGCACAAAGCCGACAGAAAAGTTATGCGGATGTCCGAAGGCGAGACAGGGAATATGAAGTGGGTGATCATGTTTTTGTTAAAGTAACACCAATGAAAGGGCAGACTCGCTTTGGAGTCAAGGGTAAGTTAGCACCGAGATATGTCGGACCGTATGAGATCATTGAAAAGATTAATCCGGTGGCGTATCAAGTAGCGCTTCCTCCTGAAATGGAGCATATGCATAATGTCTTCCATATTTCAATGTTGAGGGATTATCTTCGGGATCCCTTCCATGTTATTGAGCCTACCCGTGTAGTGCTAAGTGATGACTACACTTATGAAAAACGGCCTATTCAGATTGTAAACCGACGAATCAAGAAGTTGAGGAATAAAGAGATTCCGTTAGTGAAAGTAGACTGGCAAAACCATGGTGGCGTTTATGCCACTTGAGAAAGGGAAGACGATATGATGAAACGGTATCCTAAACTATTTCCTCTGAATCCAGTATTATTCCAGAATGAAGGTAATTCGAGTTTAGAGGACCAAACTCTTTTTAAGGAGGGGAGACTGTGATAACCCTTACCTTTGATTAGTGCTAATATGTGATTAAGCATGATAAGTAACTGATTAGAATGAAATCCTGATCTGTTTACATGAATGTGTTGCATTAGTTGCATTTCTATCTGTTTACCGTTAAATGATCTGTTCATGTTTTAAATTCGAACTGCAAATTGAAGGCCTTATCGGTGGCCAAATAAGAAATTGGTTAGTGTTATGTGTTAATTAGGATTTATGTGATTTTATGATAGATTTAATTAAAATTTGTTTTGGCATGATTAAATTAGATTAAATAATGTTAAATTACAATAGTTTAGATTTATTACAAGATTGTCATTGAGTGGCTAATTCTAGACCATTGTTTAGTCTTGACTCATATTTGTTTGGCACTATCATTTTTCCATCCTCTAGAGACCAAATGTGAGAGAGAGAGAGAGAGAGAGAGAGAGAGAGAGAGAGAGAGAGACTTGGAAGAAAATTGGTTTCATCAAGATTTTGGCTTAGAGAATTAGAAGAATTGTAAGGAATTTGCAAAATTGAGCTAGCACACTTGAGATTCAAGACCTAGGTAAGGAATTCATCCTCTCAATTGTGAATTTAAGTTGTTTCTTGCATGGTTCATGAAAATATTGGAGGTTAAAGTCAAGTTATAGCCTAAAGAGTTGAATTGTGAGCCAATTCATGCATGCATATACATATTCTTGCATTTTGAGGTTGTTCTTCATGAATTTCCACATGCGTGTCTACATTTTGGTTGTAGTCCATGAATTCACCATGATTTGGAGCTCAATCTTACATTTGGTCATGTTTTAGAGCATTGGAATTCATGTGAACTCTTGCATGTTAAGTTCTTGCATTATTCATGAAAGTTTCTTTAGAATTGTGTTCAATTGGCTTACCTTTGGGCTTGATTTTACAAAATTGATCTTCAAAATATGTTGTAGTATAAGTTTTCAAGTGTTTTCCAGAAAATGGGCCCAAAAGGTTGAGTTTTGAAGTGTTGAATGCTTGGTTTGAGCTTGGGAGGCAAATCTAGAAATTCCAGATTTTAGCTTCCACGCTTGAGCAAAGAATTCCACGCTCGAGCGACCATTTTTTGTTCAGAGCTTCGCTGGAGCGAAGGAATCCTGGCTCGAGCGTAGATTGTAAGCTCTCAGGTTTTCTACGTGTGCAGATGCACGCTCGAGCGAAGGAACCTACGCTCGAGCGAGGACTGTGTCTTACGCTCGAGCAAGCATCGAGCGAGCGTCGAGTGGAGATTTTCAACATCCAGCACTTTTTGCATTTTTACAGACCGCTCGAGCGAGGAAGTCCACGCTCGAACGACCCCTCTGTTTTGGAAAGCTCGCTCGAACATAGAAAGCCACGCTCGAGCGAGACCCCTGTTTTAACAAAAATTTGAAAAGTGTTTTAAAGTGCCTTTTTTTGCATCCTCATTTCATCCTAGGCATTCCTAGGCCAAGCTTAAAGCATCTTGATGAGGATAATGTTTTAGAACCACACCAAGCATAGTTAGGGGCTAAGTTATTAATCCCGAGTGTGTGTTCGTTCTGTTACTCTGTAGGGTTGGCATCTGAGGACGCTCGTTAGCTTGTCTATAGCTCAGTGCTCTGTGAGTAACAATGTTGTAAAGATATGTTCAATTATGACTATTTTCTGAATGATCAACTGTATTGCTTACTGAAATGTGATTGTTTAATGAATGAATGTTTGTCTTATTTGTAAACTGTACTCGTGGCATCCATAGCAACCTACTGTTACTGTTACTGTTACTGTTACTGTTACTGCTACTGTTATAGAGATCTCTGTTGATTCCCATGTTTGGAACTACTACTGTTTACTGTTATGATGGCCATCAACTGACTATTCAGTCTGTTAAGACCTACTATACTGTTTTGCTATTGGATGTACCACATATGACTATTACGGTCCCAAATGACTGATTTACTGATGCAATTGACTGTTTTAATTACTGAAAGGACATTCATTCTTAACCCCTTTACGCATATGTTATTCACTGGGCTTTGGCTTACTGTTTATATATATATATATATGTAGGTGTCCAGGCACCGAACCAGAGCTAGGAGCGTCGGGTTAGCTCTTGTTTTGTCAAAGCCAACCATTGTGCCTCACCTCGAGGTTCCAAGTGCATTCAAGCCACGGCTGTTTTGGGGTGTTTAGATTCACCCTTTTGTTTCTGTCTTGTAATAAATGTTTAAGACTTGATTGTACAGTTATAGTTAGGGATTTGGTCCCTGACATAGATGTTTGTGTATATGTCGCATGTACATATGTTTTGGTTACCAATGTGGCATGTCTATAAAAGTCTTTTTGCATCCAAATTGTCACAGCTCATTGGACATCTTTTATTTACTGTTTTGGCTTCCGCCAGCCCCTTTACTCTGTATTACTGTTTTTACTGTTAAGCAGGCCTTCGGTAATCACGGATTACTGGCCGGTTGCAATGCTAAACCCATAGGGGCGGGTTTGGATCGTGACAGAAACTCCTCCACCCATTTTCCCTTTACTGTTCCCAGCCTCTTTTTGATCTTATCCAAGATAGTCTTATTGGATGCTTCTACCTGACCATTACTCTGAGGAAAACTTGGAGTAAAGTAGTAGTTCTTTATTTTGTACTTTGCACAGAAGCTTTTGATTAGCTTACTGTCAAACTGTGTACCATTGTCTCCTATTATTGCCCTTGGGATTCCAAACCTGGTGATGATGTTCTTCCATATGAAGTTCTTCACATTAATATCTCGAATCTTCTCAAGGGGTTCAGTTTCTACCCACTTTGTGAAGTAATCAGCTGCTACCAGTAGAAACTTCATTTACCCAGTTGCTTGGGGCAGTTGTCCAACAAGGTCCATAACCCACTGAACAAATGGCTAAAGGCTGGAGATTGGGTTCAAATCTGCTGTTGATTGATGTATCAAAGGTGTAAACCTCTGATACTTCTCGCACTTTCTGACGTAGGCTTTAGTATCCTTCTACATATAAGACCACCAGTACCCCTGAGTAATGGACCTATAAGCAAGTGATCTGCCCCAGCATGGCTTCCCCATACCCCTTCATGTATTTCATACAAGAAGTCTTCAACCTGGAAGGGATGTACACACCTCAAAAGAGGACCAATGAAGGATCTCCTATAGAGGTGGCCATCTACTGTTAGGTTGAACGTGGCCGATTTCAACCTGGTCTTATGGGATTCTTTTCGGTTGTTTGGCAACTTTCCATCTCTAAGGAACACCACTAATTGCATCCATCCAACTTGGACCCATCTCTACACACATTGCTTCGTATTTTGTGATCAGTGGTTCCACACTTGGGCCTGACAAATAATCAACCATTATTGTCCTTGCCTCCCCTAATTTCATTGCACTAGCTAGGTTAGCCAAGGCATCGACATGACTGTTATCATCTCGGCTAACCTGCTGTAGCTGGCAATCTTGGAACAATGCTAGCAGTCTAACAACTTCTTTGACATAGGCTATCATTCTTTCATCTTGGGTTGCATATTTGTCTGTTGCCTAATTCACAATAAGTTGGGAGTCATAGAAGACTATCACCTTATCGGCTTCCATTGCTACTGTTAACTTCAACCCCGAGATCAATACCTCATATTCTGCTTTATTGTTTAAGGCCTTGAACCCCAAGGGAGTAGACTACTCTAACATTCGCCCAGCTGGCGATACTAACACTACTCTTGTCCTCGCTCCTTGACGGTTTGAACTTCCATGAACAAACAGACGAAAGGAGTCGCCGATGTAGATGTCGCAGGGCTTTGGTTTCTCTATCTTTTTCTGCTTTGTCGTGGGGTTTTTCATTCCTAGCTGGGTTTTCTCTTGTTTCCCTGGACACCCTAAGCCGCGGCTCATCGGAGCCTGACGTAGAATGGCGCCAGGTGTGAACTCGGCCACAAAGTCGGCCAGTACCTGGCCTTTAATTGTTGTTCTGGGCCTAAATTCCAAGTCATATTAGCCCAACATTACTGCTCATCTGGCTACCCTTCATTTCAGATCTCCTTGTTGCAACAAGGACTTCAAAGGATGCTCCGTCAGTACCACAATCTTGTGGGCTTGGAAGTAGTGATTTAGTTTCTTTGAAGCCATTACCAGGTCTAATGTCAATTTTTCCAGGGGTAAGTACCTAGTCTCTGCACTTGCTAAGGTTTTACTCACATAGTATACTGCCCTTTGTTCTCTATTCTCTTCTCTAATTATCCTTGCACTCACTGCTTGCTCTGAAACGGCCAAGTATAAGAATAGTTCCTCTCTAGGTACTGGATTTGACAGAACTGGAGCTCTTATTAGGTATTTTTTCAAATCGACCAAGGCAACTTCGCATTCCTCTGTCCACGAGAAATTCGTGGCTTTTTCAACAAACTGAAAAATGGTTTACACTTATCTGAACTTCTGTTTATAAATCTGTTCAGGGCTGCAGCCCTTCCAGTCAACATCTGCACTTATTTTGCCGATGTCGGGCTTTTCAAGTCTAAGATAGCCTTGATTTGATCTGGGCTTGCCTCAATACCCCTTCTGGTAACTAAGTACCCTAGGAACTTACGAGACCCAACTCCAAATGCGTATTTCGAAGCATTGAGTCAGAGTCGATATGTTCTAAGGATATTAAAAATTACTTTTAAGTAGGCCAGGTGATTCTCAGGTTCTTTGGTCTTCACGACCATGTCATCAATGTACACTTCCGTTGTTTTGCCAATCAGATGTCTGAACATATTGGTCACCAACCTCTGGTAGGTTGCTTCTGCATTTTTCAACCCGAAAGGCATCACTCTGTAGCAATACAGCCCTTTCGGGGTGATAAATGCAGTCTTCTCCTCATCAGAGGGATACATTGCTATCTGGTGGTATCTCCTATAAGCATCCAGGAAGCTCATCCTTCCATACCCTAAAGTGGCATCTACTAATTGATCAATCTTGGGTAGTAGGAAACTGTCTTTGGGACAAGCCTTATTCAGGCTGGTGAAGTCCACGCAGACCCTCCATTTCTTATTCTTCTTTTTCACAACAGCTGTGTTTAACAACCAAGTTGGGTAGTTTACCTCTCGAATGGCTTTGACCTCCAACAACTTGTCCACTTCCTCCTCTACTGCCTCCACATGAACCAACGTCGGCCTCCTTGCTCGCTAAATGAGAGGTTTAGCCGACCTGTCTACATTTAGTCTATGGCAAGTGACATCGGGATCAATGCCAGGCATCTCGTTTGGCGTCTAGGCAAACACCTCTATGTTTGCTCGCAAGAATGACTCTAACTCCCTTTCTTCCTCCTCGGCCAAGCTTGAGCCAAGAAGGAAGAAGTGCTCTTCATTCCCTTGTTGGACCAGAATTTTCTTCAAGGCTTTCTCGATTTGTCGGTCGGCTCTTTGCCGACGTCATCTAGGACCTCCATGTCCTCGTCCTCAATTTTTACTGTTACTGCCTCTCGCACGTTGCAGGTGGATTTCATTGTTGCCATGGAGCAATTCTTTACCTGTACCTGATCTCCTCTGACCTCCTCAATTCCATGCTCCGTTGGGAACCGCAATAGCTGGTGTAGTGTTAAGGGAATAACCCTCATTACGTGCAACCATGGCCTTCCCAAGATAACATTGTAAGGGGAGGGGGTGTTAATTACTGTAAACTCTGTGCCTACCTTCTTGGTGCCTGCCTACACTTCCAAATTTATTGCTCCTAGGGGCTAGGTTGGTGTTCCATTGAACCCGACCATTGGGCTGTTGGACTATTCCAAATCATCTTGGTGAAGGTCGAGCTCCTTGTAACATCTGACATACATGATGTCACAAGAGTTGCCCTAGTCAATCAGAATGCGCCTTACCTGGCATTCTCCAATTTTGAGGGTTACTACCAGAGCATCGTTATGTGAATGTTGCACCATATCTAGGTCTACTTCAGTAAAGGACACCATTGGTCCCTGGCACTCTTCTATCCTAAGCCTCTTTTGTTAGATCTGATACATATGCTCTATAAGTGCTTCACCCTCTGAGTCTCCACACGTACCTCGTTCTCATTGACCCTCGAGTGAATCACATTGATCACTTGAGATCCGTCTGCTTGTTGTTATGGTGCTGGTGGAGGTGGTGCTGCCGGCGCCTGGGCGGCCTTGCCTGCTCTTCCCTTGTTTTGGCCTCATCTACTAGGTCTCTTAAGTGACCTTGTCTGACCAGATCTTCCAAATACGCCTTTAGAGCTCTATAACCCTGCATCAGGTGTCCATATTCATTGTGGTAGGCACAGTGCTTTCCTAGGCTTCTCTCCATAAATTTGTCAGGGATCCTCTCCGGCGCTCTGTAATACGGCTGGTTCCTGATCCTTTCTAGAACTTTATAAACTGGGATCCGGAACACAGTGGTGACTGTTTGTGTAGCCCTTAGTCCTGTTTCTTGTCTATTAAATCCAATATTACCTCGACCTCGCTTTGGCGAGCCGTTTCTCTTTTCTCTTTTCACCATCGCCAATTTTCAGAGCCATCAAGGAGTCTACCCTTAATGGTTATAACTTGTTCGTGACAAACCTGGCCATGAACATCTCGGCCAAGCCTTCCCAACTCTTCATAGTTCTTTTCGACAACTCATGAAAACAATCTGATGCAATTTCCCCAAAGGATAAGGGGAACACCTTGCAGAGTAACGGTTCGTTCCCGGTATACAGTGCCATTGAATTCAAATATAAGCCAACGTAAAAGTTTGGATCGGACTTACCATCATATATCTGGAACCTTGGCATATGGAACCTTTTTGGGGCTCGAACTTATCTAACTCTACTGAGAATGGTGTTCTCGGCTTGACCGGGGATGTGACCTTGGCATTCTGCCACTTCCTCTAGAGGTAGTCCCTCAAATCCTCCTTAGTCCAACCAGCAGCTCGGCTGTCAAAGGATTTCAGCCTTTTTGGTGCACTGCTCCCGGTGTCGTTATGAGTCCTCTTAGACTTCTCTTCATTCACCGTGTCAAAACAAAGTTCATTCCCTTGAATATGCTGATGTTCTCTGACATACATCCCTGGTACGAGGCGTCCTCTAAGACTCTCCTCTCATTGACTCTGCTTGCCTGGCGTCCCGTGAAGGCCGATGTGAGCGTTCCTTCACCTTGTCATGCTGAGGAACTGCTGGGATTGTTTTCTATCCCCTTTTCTGGGCATCGTTCTTAGCCGCTGGAATCAACGTGTCTTTTAATAGAAACGGTGGTTGCATGACGTTGTTCTGCATCATAAAGTTAACAACCGATTGTAGGTCTGCCAACTTGTTTGCTATTTCCTTTATCTCGCTATCCCTCATTAGGCATCTATCTTTCCATACCTGCAGGTCGCTTTCGTTGTAGTACTCGTCTCGGCTTGCTTTTTTGGTGGGTCTCCCTTTTGGCCGACATCCTTATCCCCGGGATTCTGATCTCGTGGTCCTTCATTAAGGTTTTTCTCCTCCATGTTAGGATCGGTATGTTTACCACTCCCACGAAGGATGTCTTCCCCAATCTTCTATTTTTGTCCGTTGTTGGCCATCTATTTTCCTTACGTTTCCACAGACGGCGCCAAATTGTGGGTGTTGGTTTCTGACCACACAACCAAACAGGGAACTCAGCTGGAGAGCACCGGCAAAATAAATTAAGTCCGAACAACTTGTCATAGAAATGTAAGAATCCGGCGGTAGTTCGTCCACCCGAGGGCACTCCGACAATCAAGTTAGTATTTACTATCTCTCACAGATAACAAATAGTGCTTAACTCATTAGAAAGAACATAAAAGGCATATCTCAGACCTATCGAGAGTGCCTTCCTTTTATAATGATCAGTGTCCAACTTTCCCTAGAAATCTTACTTTATAGGACTCTAGCACATAATGCTTATCTTGGACTCTTAGCTAGATAGGGATAAACTCCCTTAGAGCCTTATCTCTATCCAGTCTAGAGCCCTCTTTCATCTAGGACTCCTGCTCTTCCCTATCTGCTTATCTCAGATTCCAGTATTTGCGCAGACAATTTCGGCCTAGCCGAGATAACCTCAACAATGTGGCCGGGCCACGTGGCACCTCAACTGACACTTCGATGTCACCTTTTACTACGTGCCGTTATTCACAAAATACTTCCCCACAATAAGTAAAGTGGAAAATTTGAATTTGAGTTACACTCTTTGACTAATTAAAGTCAAATTTATATATTTCAAATGCGCATTACTCCAAACAAACAATTAAAGTCATTCATAAATCCATCATTTACGTTAAACCGGAAAATCGATAAATCAATGGTCAATTTCAATTCATCAATTAAGAAAATCGAAAGATTCAATTTGGTGGAAAATTTCCACCTAAACCCGAACAAGCTGTTTAGCCTTAGGCTGAGTTTGTGATCTAGTTAAATATATATATATATATATATATTTATAGTTTAATTTTTTTTTTGTGTTTTAATATATATATTTATAGTTTAATTTTTTTTTGTGATTATAATTTTTTTTTTTCAATTATGTGTCAAAAAATTTCACTTTTCAAGACCATATAATATAGGAAGGTCTAAAAAGATTTTTTTTTTAAACTAAAGACCAAGAAAATATCAAAAATAAAAAAAAAATTTAATATATATATTTTAAATCTTTGATAAACTTTATTCTAATTTTTTTTTTTTTGGGTGTATTTTTCTCTTCCATATTCTTGAGTAATGTAAAACTCTTTGAATTTTCTTTGTTTTAAAAAAAATTCACATGAATAAAAAAATAAAATAAATAAAAAACTTCAAACCACCATTAGTCGATAGAATCAACGGCTAATTTTTTTTTTTTTTTTTTTTTTGAAGAGAATCGACGGCAATTTTTTTAGAGTAAACTATTAATAGGTTTTAATAGTGGGACTTAATTTCCATAAAATCTTACTGAAAGTAAGTCTTGGTATAATTGTCACTAAAAATAATTTTTTTATGACAATTTTTTATATATGTCGCTAAAAATTAACAATTAGTGATTTTTGTTGTCGTGATTTTTGTTGTCATGATTTTTATAAATTATGACAAAAACATACAATTAGTGACCTTTTTTATAACAAATTTTTTCCATAGGACCTACAAGATAATAAGCCCACTTATTAAGACCTACACGTAAGTACTTTATTTTTTTTAAGAGGATCAACAGCTATTTTTTTATTTAATAATGATTTATACCACTAAAAAAAAACTACTAATAACACTAATACATTAAAGATGAAAATAAAAATAAAAAAATAAAGACGGGACGAGACTCACTGCCACATCATTAATGGGGATATTAGAGCAGCACTGCACTTTCAGTGCTCAAAACCATTTTTCTTATTTTTTTAAACAGAAAGAAATCCACGGCTATATCTCTGCTTCTCTCTTTGTTATCTTCCATCTTTAAACCCTAAACCCTTTCGATGTCTATGTTCGATCCATCTGAGGAACCCGAAACCCTTGAAATCAACTCCTTCAAATTGTCTTTCTGATGGAGAAAATGAAGACGAAGCACAAACAAACCCAAAGACGAAGCAAATGAAGAAGACGAAGCTTGAGATTGCTGAAATCGTCCGAAATCCATCACACATCTTGAAATCCAGGTATTTATTTTTGGGAAATGGTCTTTCTGATGATGGAGAATTGCTTAAAATTGCTTGAAATCTGTCTAAAATTGCTTGATTATTGTTGTTGTTGTTGTGATTATTGCTGGTGTTTTATGATTCCTTTTTGTTGTTCTGTTTGTTGAATGCTACTATGTTATTATATGTGAGATTTAAATTTTGTTTTAAGAATTACAACCAGCATGTAACATCTTTGATTTTCATTCTGGAACAAAAGATTCCACAGGGGAAAAGATCAATACTTTTATATTAATAATTATTAATTAACCCACTAGATCACACTATTGCTAATTAAATGAATTGACACAATATATGCAAACTATCAATCTTAAGTTCAATCATCCCAATAGATGCACAGAAAATTATAATTATTAATTAACCCAATAGACGCACTGAAGATTATGCAAATCAGAGAAGAAGAAGAAAGCGAAGAGAGGAATGGAGTGTGATCTGGTCTCTGTTTGTAAACCCTAACTCGATGTGTGTATACATATATATATATATATATCACAAACAAAAAGGCATGAACTCTTACCTTTTTGGTGCAGATCAACGGAAACAAGGACGGAAGCAGTTCGATCGGCTGATCTTGGAGATGTTGAGGAGTTCGATCGGCTGTGTTGGAGATGTGGAGGAGTTCGACCGGCTACTGTGGCGGATCGTCTTCAGCGTCGCCAAGAGAGGAAATAGGAAGAGGAGTGTGAGGAGAGGAGCGGGCTAGGGCAACAAGAGAGTTTATATAGTGGCAATTCTGTAATTGTTAAAATTTTGGAGGGGCATTTTAGTCATTTCATGACCCATGAACAGCTACGCGCTTAAGCTATAAGTCCATAAGCATGCTCGGAGCAACTTCTACAAATGAGCTGAAAATAGCTTTTTTAAAGCTATAATTTGATCAATTAAGTTATACCAAACACAACCAAATAGCTTAAATTAAGTCAAAAGCTGAAATAAGCTGCTTTTAAGTTTTACCAAACAGGGCCTTTCACTAGTGCAATGTCTGAATCTTGAATTTGTTCTTGTATTATGTTAAAGTTTTGTTTGGAGGATTTAGAGTTATAGAAATTTTCTGGTACTGCCAGATTTTTGGATTGGAATTTGAGTTATATGATTGTTTTTGAGAGATTATTGTTGTCATTGATTTGATTCTCTTATACGTTTGTTTTTTAGGATAATGATTGTGTAATGCAGTGATATATCCTTTTGTGTTGCATGACTCTTTCTTTGTTGGTTCTGTTTGTTTCATACGTGTTCCGTTCTTTCACATTCCTTACGTAAAATTACACTAGTGCAATGTTTGAATCTTGAATTTGCTTTGATTTAGAGGATTTAGAGTTTTAAAAGTTTTCTAGGTACTGCCAGAATTTTTGCTTGAAATTTGAGTTATATGATTGTTTTTTAGAGAATAATCAATATTATTGATTTGATTCTTTTGGGCGATTATTTTAGAGTTTTTAATGATTGTGGAATGCAATAAAATTTCAGTTCGTGATCTTATTCAGATCAATGTTCCAAGTAAAATTGATTTTGTGTTGCATGATTTTGTTTTTAATGATTGTTTTAATGCTCCCAGAAAACACTTTGGGTGATTTTCAAGTTTTTTTCTTCTTCTAATTTTTAAGCTTTTTAATGCTTCTGTTTTTTGGTTCTTTCGTCTTCTTTTTTGTTTCTTCAGTTTATTATTTATTTATTTTTGGGGTTCTAATTTTTAAGTTGTTGCTCACAACTTTGCCTTTTTGTTATTGTTTTTCTTAGGTGTTTTTTAGCTTTTTAATTGTTTTCAGATTTTGTATTTTTTTGGTTCTAATTTTTACCATTTTTAACTGTTAATTAAGGTGTTTTTTGGTATTTTTTTTTTCTTCCTTTTGTTATTGTTGGTGATAATTACAAATAAAACACTAGAAAATAAGAATAATAGAAATTACAAAAATTATTGTAAGGGCTGAGGCGCGGGAAATTCGCTTTCTTTAAGAAGATTCAAGCCCTTTGCGGTTAGGCAAAGCTTCACACCGGTGCAGCAGAAAAAACCTTGACTTGTCTCCCCCAGGATACAGCAGCCCGACTAAGTCGTATGGTTAACCAATACTGCACATTGGTTGAACCCAAAGCTTTATCACACACACCCTTTTTATTTGTCTGATAATCTCACACTAGACATAACAAAGGAACAAAACTTCTAAGGAACAAAAACTTCTTCTCTCGTGTCTATTTAAGATATGACATATGTTCAAAATATAAACTTCTTATCTCGTGTCTATTTAAGATATGATATATGTTCAAAATATATAGAAAAGAAAACTTAATAAGCAAGGTTCTTGGTGGATAAGATAACAAGAGACTTGACCAAGACCTTGGAATGGATAGGAATGAGAAGACTTGAAGAAGACTTAGATGGATAAGTCTAGCAAAGACTTGGAGAAGACTTGGATAGATAAGGCTAGCAAAGACTTGGATGGATAAGGCTAGCAAAGACTAGGCAATGACTTATCTTGGAGCTCGGAAGATCATTATAATATTAAAATACCTGCTAACATTCCCCAACATATTTTAATATTATAGGTAACTAAAACTGAGATTATTAGGCAAATAAGGATATTATGCATCATGGTAGGTCTGCTCTGCATTGAACCTCCATTAGTGAAACAATAATATCTACTCTAGAGCCAATAGTATGCTCAGCATTGAACTATGACTGCTTAAGGGAAATAAATAATTATTGCACACACATAATATTCCAGGTGTTCACAAAAGCTTTAAAAGCTAGCACATTACGGCCTTGTGCGATCCTCGGATTCGTGAGTGTGTTTGAGAATTAGCCAAAATCTCATAGGTAGCGGCCCCACTACCACACTCACATAGGTGAATTCTGTCAAGGATGCTCCCGTAACTATGACACCCCACTCAATAAGAGCTACAGAAATTCATTAAGAGTTTTTTAATAACTCAACATTTACAACGTTACAGGATAAATGCACTTACATCATAGGGATGGGTAAAAAGTAATTTAGTGCATTTCTCACAGCCATCATATGATCGTTTTTCTCATTGAACCTAGTTACAGGATCTCTGGTCCCTAGGTTGAGTATCCTCATACATGGCTCCTGCTATATTCAATGGGCTTCAACCCCATCCCCCTCGATATATTCCAGACTCTATCTCTTGCTAAGGCCTTAGTTAATGGATCTGCAAGATTATCACTAAATTTAATATAATCCACATTTATGATGCCATCATTCATATAAGATCTCACAGTACTGTGTTTTCTTCTGATAGGTCTGGATTTACCGTTATAATAACGGTTATTAACTCGACCAATTACTGCAGTGCTATCACAATGAATTAATATAGGTGGAATCGATTTTTCCCAACAAGAGATTTCATTTAACAAATCTCTCAACCAATTTGCTTCTTTACTAGCTGTAGCTAAAGCAATAAGCTCAGCTTCCATTGTTGAATTAGCAATAATGGTTTGTTTTTTTGATTTCCAACTTATAGCACCACATCCCAATGTAAATAAGTAACCAGTGGTTGATAATGAATCACCTAACAAGGTATTCCAATCGGCATCACTGTAACCTTCAAGTACTGCAGGATACTTATTATAAAACAAGCCATATTTTATGGTACTAGATAAATATTTCATAATACGCTCAATGGCTAGCCAGTGATCACTGCCAGGCTTGCTAGTAAACCTGCCAAATACTCCAACTGCATAGGCAATGTCAGGTCTAGTACAGTTAGTCGCATAACGCAAGCTACCAATCATACTAGCATATTCCTTTTGATTAATTACATCCTCATCATTTTCAATAGGAAATAAACGCACATGAGGATCAAAAGGAGTAAGAACATGCTTGTAGGATCAAAAGCAGTGAAATGCTCTTGTGTCATAAGCGCATCTTGTCCTCGTGCTTCCTCCTCCACCCGAATCCGTGTGATTAGAGTCTCCAAGGATGTCTCTTTTTGCTTGTGACGCATCGACTTCTGGAACTCCCTCCAAGATGATGGAAGTTTGTCAACAATACCTGCTACAACAAGATTGTCTCCAATTTTGATGCCTTCAGATCTAACTTCAGCTACTAACATCTGAAAATCTTGACCTTGCTCCACCACTGATTTTCCATCTATCATTTGATAGCGGAAAAAACGGCTTGCAGCATATTTTTTAGCGCCTGCCTCTTCAGTGTCATATTTGTTCTGCAAGGCTTTCCAAATTTTCTTGGCAGTGGTGTAAGTAGTATCATAATAATCATAAAATTGATTTGAAAGACAATTCAAAAGATAGTATCGACATTTATACTCATCTGTGTTGTATTTCTCGATTTTTTCAAGATGAGCAGCATACTTCTCGTCGGTCATCTCTTCAGTGGGGACTTTGTTCGGATTTTTCTTGGTCAGGATATAGGCCACCTTGAGGAGACTGAGGTAGAAGAGCACATTGCCTTTCCATCTCTTGAAATGAGCTCCCTTGAACCGGAAGGACTTGTTGAGATCGCCGGTATTCTCGTTGGGTTTCTCCAGTACTGGCTCCATGGCTTTTTGCTATTTGAATCTCCTTAAAATTATTGGTGATAATTACAAATAAAACACTAGAAAATAAGAATAATAGAAATTACAAAAACTATTGTAAGGGCTGAGGCGCGGGAAATTCGCTTTCTTTAAGGAGATTCAAGTCCTCTGCGGTTAGGCAAAGTCTCACACCGGTGCAGCAGAAAAAACCTTGACTTGTCCCCCCCAGGATACAACAGCCCGACTAAGTCGTATGGTTAACCAATACTGCACAATTGGTTGAACCCAAAGCTTTATCACACACACCCTTTTTATTTGTCTGATAATCTCACACTAGACATAACAAAGGAACAAAACTTCTAAGGAACAAAAACTTCTTCTCTCGTGTCTATTTAAGATATGACATATGTTCAAAATATAAACTTCTTATTTCGTGTCTATTTAAGATATGATATATGTTCAAAATATATAGAAAAGAAAACTTAATAAGTAAGGTTCTTGGTGGATAAGATAACAAGAGACTTGACCAAGACCTTGGAATGGATAGGAATGAGAAGACTTGAAGAAGACTTAGATGGATAAGTCTAGCAGAGACTTGGAGAAGACTTGGATAGATAAGGCTAGCAAAGACTTGGATGGATAGGCTAGCAAAGACTAGGCAATAACTTATCTTAGAGCTCGGAAAATCATTATAATATTAAAATACCTGCTAACAGTTATCATTTTCAAGAAGTTGTCATTTTTAAGTTGTTTTGAGATGTTAATTCAACTATTTTTTATTGTTTATTTTGGGTGTTTTTTGAGTTTTTTTTTTTTTTTTTTTTTTATAATTTTTCTTTTTCTTTTTTTAAGCCGCTAATTAGGTTTTTTTTACTTTCTTTCTTGGTGTGTGTGTGACTTGTTTCAATTGTTTTAGTATTCTAAGTTTTAAATTGTTGTATAGCTGTTAATGCAACTATTTATGTTATTATTGTTTCTGGGTGTTTTTGCATTTTTCCTCCTTCTAATTTTTATGTTGTTTTCAATTTTGAATTCATTTGTATTTGTATTTGTTTTTGTTTTTGTTTTCGTTTTCGTTTTTGTTTTTATTTTTATTTATTTTTTCTTTTTTGTTTCTTGTGTGTTTCCAATTTCTGTATTTATTTATTTATTGGTTCCAGTTGTTGTTTACAGACCCTAATTCCTTTTTCTTTTTTTATAATTGTTTTTCTTTTGTGTTTCCAGCTTTAAGTTGTTGTTCATTTTTTATTTTTTATATTCTAATTTTTATCATTTTCCAAGCTGGTTAATTAATTTTTTTTGGCCTGTCATTTTTTTTTTTTTTTGTTAAGGCCCCTAATTAATGCGATTTTTTTTTTTTTTTTTTGGTTTATTCAACGGTTAGTGCAAGTGTTTTTATAATTGGTTTTAGTGTGTTTTCTGAGTTTTTTTTGTTATAGTTAAGTTGTTGTTTTCAAGTATTAATTCAACTAAATTTTTTATTCTTTATTTTGGGTGTGTTCAAGTTTTTTCCTTTTTTTTTGCATGTACAATTTATTTTGGTTTTTCTGAGTTTTTTTTTTTTTTTTTGAGTTGTTTTATGAGTTTTTTTTTAGTGTTCTAATTTTTAAGTTGTTGTGTTATTTGTTCATACAATAATATATATATATATATATTTTATTGTTTTTTGGGTTTTTTATTTTTATTTTTTTCTTCGTCTAATTTTTAAGTTGTTTTTGAGCTTTCAATTTGCTCTTTTTTCTTTCTTGGGTCTTTCCTCAATTTCTGTGTTATTATTTTTGGGGGTTCTACTTTTTAAGTTATTTTCAGTAATATATTTTTTTACGGAAATACTTCCTACCCCCAGCTGGGGGTGACCCCCAGTGAGGTGTCACTGGGGGATTGGTCCAAAAACAGTTTTTTTTTTTTTTTTTTTTTTTTTTTTTTTTTAAGGTCTGGACCAGTGGGGGCTCGCCACCTCACTGGGGGTGAGACCCCCACTGGGTGTATCAATCACCACTCATTTTTTTATTATTGTTTTTGGGGTTTTTTTTTATTTTTATTTTTTGCTTCTTCTAAATTTTAAGTTGTTTTTCAGCTTTCATTTCATTTGTTCTTTTTTCTTTCTTGGGCGTTTCCTCAATTTCTGTGGGGTTCTACTTTTCAAGTTATTATTGTTTATTTTGGGTGTTTTTTGATTTTTTGTTGTTGTTGTTGTTGTTGTTGTTGTTAGTCTTACATTGTTTTACAGGTATGTAGATTTTATTTTGGCAATTTTTTGTTTTTTTGCGTTTAGTTGGTTTATGAGTTTTTTTTTTTTTTAGTGTTCTAATTTTGAAATTGTTGTTATTAGTGTTCTATTTTTATTATTATTGCTTTTGGGTGTCTTTTTGAACTTTTCCTTCTAATTTTAAGTTTTTTTCAACTTCTTCTTTTTTTCTTTTTTTCTTTTTTTGAATTTTACCATTTTCAGTTTTTGGGTGTTTTTCAGTGTTAGTGTAAATTACAAATACACCCCTGAGATTTGATTAAAATTCAAATCACCTCCTGTGATTTTGAAAATTACATTTTACTCCTGAGATTTCTAATTTCATAACAAATCACCTCTTTTAGTAATAAATTATCAAGTCAATTAATAATTTTTAATAATATTAGAAATATATTTTAATTAATAATTTAAGTAATTTTATTATTGTATAAGAGATAAGAGAGCAAATATGAATTTTATTTTTTTAGTTAATTCTATTAAATAAAAAATACTAACAAGGAGGTATTTCCAAATCACAGAAGGTTTAAGCAAACCTCAGGGAGTTTATTTGTGATTTATCCTAAAATGGACCTCTTATGTGTTTTCAGCTTATAAGTTGTTTTCAACCTTTTTTTTTTTTTTTTTTTTCTCGTATTCTAATTTATCATTTCTTTTGATATTTTGGTATTTTTTGAGTTTATTATTTTTATATCATATTTTTGGGGTTCTAATTTTGAAGTCTAATTTTGGTTTTTTTGAGGGATTTTTTTTCCCTTCTAATTTTTTCTTTTTTTAAGCTGTTGGTTAAATTTATTTATTTATTTATTTTTGAGTTGTTTTATGAGTTTTTTTTAGTGTTCTAATTTTTAAGTTGTTTAATACAATTATATATATTTTTATTATTTTTTTGGGTTTTTTTATTTTTATTTTTTTTCTTCTTCTAATTTTTAAGTTGTTTTTCATCTTTCAATTCATTTGTTCTTTTTTCTTTCTTGGGTCTTTCCTCAATTTCTGTGTTGTTATTATTATTTTTTTTGGGGGGGGGGGGGGGGGGGGTTTCTACTTTTTAAGTTATTTTCAGTAATATATTTTTTAATTGTTTAGTGTTCTAATTTTTAAATTGTTAAATTCTAGCCTTGTTTGGAGACTACACGTTTTAGCCAAAAAGTCAAAAAATCACCATAAGTTACTCTTTCTATTTTTCTGCACATCTTTTTCTAAAAAGTCAAAAAGTTACTAAAATAACCTGTTTCCAAATGAGGCTTTAGTGTTCCTTTTTTTTTTGGTGGGGTGGGGGGGGGGTGGTATTTTCAGTAATATTTTTTTTATTTTTTATTTTGGGGGTTTTCTTTTTTTTTTTTTTTTTTTTTTCATCTTACATTTTTTTGCATGTAGATTTTATTTTGGCAATTTTTTGTTTTTTTTGCTCTTAACTGTTCTATGAGTTTTTTTTTTTTGTTTTTTGAAAATTATTATTATTATTACAGATTGATGATGTTGGCATGGATACAGTGATGTTTTTGGACCAGATTGATGATGTTTGCATGGGTGCAATTTATATTATATTTTTGTTTATGGAAAATATATACACTTGATATGTTTTGTTATTAAATTTTTTTTAATTTGGATTTTAATTGTTGGTTTGGATAGTATATGTATTTGTTAAATTATACTATATTTATGGATTCTTATTTTCTTTGATATGCATGATTAATAGTTAAATTTTATATATCGTTGAAAATTGAATGCTACAGGTTGCGAAGAAATAATTTTATTGAATGGTTGAGAATTGAACGAATGAATGAATAGATGAATAATTTTGTATATGCATAGGTTACAGGTGACGCAAAAAATATTACAAAACAAATTATAAAAACTGAATGAAACCTTTTGGCGACTAAACAAATATCACATGTTGACTTTTGGCTACTAAGATTTTAGTCGCCAATTGTCAAAAAGTAAATCTTTTGACTACTAAATTTTTAGTCGCAAATTCTCAAAATGTAAAATTTTTGGCTACCAAGTAGTTAATTGCCAAACATACATACTTAAATTGGCTACTAAATAATTTAATCACTAAAAATAAATAAATATATATATATATTTAATTATTTTTAAAATATATATGGTGACTAAAGTTTTAGTTACTAATAGATCACTTTTGATTACTAAAAAAATTTTAGTCACCAATTGTTTTTCTAACAAACTGTTGGCGATCAAATGGGCGATCAAATATATTAATATATTTGTCAAAAATAATTGACAACTAAAAACAAGACTTTTGACAATTAAAAATTTCTTATAATGATTAGACTAGTGTAGACGTATTATCAAATAATATTTATATTCTAAATAGTCTTCTTTTATATATATATATATATATAATAAATATAATTTGATTAAATGGTTATGATTGCCTGTTTTTTCCTCAAGAATTTTCTAAAAAAATTATACAATCTAAATCATTTGAATCATCAATGTGGTCAACCCGCTGAGACCCAAGAGCCAATCGGAGGCAAACCTCACGCAGTTTTAAAAATATATATATAATTAATTAATATATTAATAAATGATGTGATATAATTTTAAAAATTTTAAATAATAATATTATAATATTAATTGATATATTAATTCATATAGTACTACAGTATATAATTAGTAATAAGGAAAAGTTAACCCAATAACACGTCAACGCCTTCATAGTTTTCCAACTTCTTTCTTTCTTAAAGTTTAGTAAAGTGTGGTATATTATATAGAGGTGATTTAGAAAATTGGTTAAAAATTAGTTTTTTAATTTTTTTTTAATATTTTTTTATCTTTTTGTATGTAAAAAATTGTAAGAAATGAATATAACTCAAAATAGATTAAAAATAAAAATTAACTTTTAATTAACTTTCGAAATTATTATTGGGTATACCTCCTTATTGAAGTGTGGGACCCAATTGGTTTTAGAAAAAGAGTTTAATTTGATTTAGTATTAATTATAATATATTTTTATATATTATATTTAATTTGTGGAGACCCAATCCAATTTGAAAACAACTAAAGTTTTGATAAAAAAACCCTAGATTCACGATATAATTTTTGGTGTATTGTTTTTCTCCAAGAAAAAGGAGCGGCTGCTGCATATTGGTATATCAATTCGGTGGGTTTGGTATATGCATAGTGTTTGGTGTATAGATTTTCAATTGGTGGCTACTGTCAGGTTTGACCCTTTTTTGACCGGTGCTTGGGGATTCTTTGGATGCTTTGAAGAATTATTTGTGGTCATATTCGGTTGATTTGGAATATTATTTTGGGTCTTCTACAACTCTGATTCTGAAGATTTTGGTTCATCTATTTGGTGAGGTCTTTCCTCTTGTTTATTTGTGATTATTTGGAATTCATCTAAGGGTGGTTTTGTGAGACCATTAGTGTCTCGTTTGTAATCGTTTGGAACTTATTTGATTGATAGTAGAATCGAATTTCGATCCCGTGGATATACCTCACATTGAGGGAACCACGTAAAAATTCTTGTGTTGCTTCTGATTTAATATTTCCGCATTAGTTTTTATTCCCATTGATTGATTTACTTGTGGGAATCACATCGATTTTCCCTAACAACTGGTATCAGAGCTTACGGTTTATTTGGGTCTATTTATTTGTGTAAATCAATGGAGGAGAATGTGGGTCGCATGTCTAGCTTCAATGAAAGTAATTGGGTAACTTGGAAAACTAAAATGGAGGACCTATTATTTTGTAAAGACTTGTATGGACCCATTGAGGGTGATAGTGGCAAACCTGCTAATATGAAAGATGATGAGTGGAAGAGACTTAATCGAAAAGCCGTTGGTGTTATCCGTCAATGGATTGATGACAGTGTGTTTCATCATGTTGCTACTGAAACTTCAGCACATGATTTATGAAAAAAATTAGAGAGTCTTTATGATAGAAAATCAGCCACAAATAAAGCCTTTCTGTTTCGTAAGTTGGTTAATTTAAAATATAAAGAGGGCAGCCCTATTCCGAAACATCTGAATGAAATAAAGAGTATTGTTAACCAACTTGCTTCTATGAAAATTGTTTTTGATGATGAGTTGTAGGCTTTGATGCTACTTAGTTCCTTGCCCGAAAGTTGGGAGACTTTGGTTGTAACAGTTAGTAATTTGGCGCCCGATGGAATTGTCACAATGGGCCAAGTCACCAGTAGTTTGTTGAATGAAGAAACTAGAAGAAAATCAACGGGTTCCTCTCATTCAGAAGCATTTGTTGTGAGAGGCCGAAGCAAAACAAGGGGGAGAAGTAAGACTCTTCATGGTCATAATCAAAGCCGGGACAAATCAAAAGATGGTTCTTTTTCAAAGAAAGACATTGAGTGTTATTATTGCCATGAGAAAGGGCACATGAAGCGGGAATGCCGAAAGCTCAAGAATAAGGAGAAAATGCGTGACAAAAGTGTGGATAAGAAACAAGAAGACACAACGGCAGTTACTACCGATGATCTCATGGTCGTTTGTGAAGATGATTGCATCAATTTTGTCGGCCAAGAGAGTAATTGGGTGATTGATTCCGGTGCTTCTTTTCATGTGACTTCTTGAGTTGATTTCTTCACTACCTATACCAAAGGAGATTATGGTTCTGTTCGAATAGGTAATGAAGGTTTGTCCAAGATTATTGGTATGGGTGATGTTTGCTTGGAAACAAATTTGGGCTACAAGTTGTTGCTTAAAGATGTGAGACATGTTCCCGACATTCGCCTCAATTTGATCTCTACTGGAAAGCTAGATGATGAAGGCTTCAACAACAAATTTGGTGATGGAATATGGAAACTCACAAAGGGTTCTTTGGCTGTGGCTAAGTGCAAGAACACTCATACACTTTATTCGATGCAAGGAAAAATTTGTAAAGGTGTTGTCAATGCACTTGAAGATGATACTTCTACCGAATTATGGCACAAGCGGCTTGGCCATATGAGTGAAACGGGGCTACAAGTTTTGTTCAAGAAAGAGCTTCTACCTGGTTTGAAAGGTATACATCTTAAAACTTGTGTTCATTGTTTGGCGGGTAAACAACATAGAGTTTCTTTTCATAAAAATGTTGCTTCTAGAAAAGAAAAAGTTTTGGAGTTAATTCATTCGGATGTTTGTGGTCCTTTAAAAGTTAGAACACATAGTGGTGTACTTCATTTTGTTACTTTCATTGATGATTATTCAAGGAAAGTTTGGGCTTTTCTACTAAAATCTAAAGATCAAGTTCTAGAAGTATTTAAGCATTTTCAGGCCATAGTTGAAAGAGAAACAGGGCAGAAATTGAAGTGCATCTGATCAGATAATGGTGGTGAATACATTGGGCCATTTGATGAGTATTGTCGCAGCCAAGGTATTCGGCACCAAAAGACAGTTAAGAAGACTCCTCAACAAAATGGCGTTACCGAGAGGATGAACTGCACCATTGTAGAAAGAATAAGGTGTTTGCTTTCACAAACTAAATTGCCAAGATCCTTTTGGGGTGAGGCAATGAGTACAGCGGTTGACGTGATCAATTTGTCTCCTTACTATCCTTTGAATGGTGATGTTCTTGAAAGAGTTTGGACTGGCAAAGATGTGTCTTATGAGCACTTGAGAGCGTTTGGTTGCCGAGCTTTTGTTCACATTCCGAAGAATGAGAGGTCCAAGCTCGATAGTAAGTCAAGACAATGTATTTTTCTTGGTTATAGGCGTGATGAATTTGGGTATAGATTATGGGATCCGGTCGACAAGAAAGTCATTCGAAGCCGTGGTGTTGTGTTTCTTGAAGACCAAACAATTGAAGACTTTGGTAAAGGTAATCAACCGGAGCCAAAAACTAGTGATCTCATTAACATGGATCCATCTCCTTCATCTTCAGTTGATGATGAAAATGGAGGAGATGTGCAGCCACCTATTGAAGATGTAGAGGATGATGCTAATCCTAATGAAGTTGAGCCAGAAATTGAGGAAGAGCATCCAACTCAAGAACCGCCACGACAACTTGAGTTGAGGAAATCTACAAGGGACCGACAACCTTCAAGAAAGTATCCTCCCAATGAATTTGTGTTGATTTTCTGATCAAAGGGAGCCTGAGAGCTACCAAGAAGCAATTGAGCATGCAAAGAAAGGTGATTGGAAAAAGGCCATGGAAGAGGAGATGAACTCCTTACTTGAAAATCACACCTATGACTTAGTGAAGTTGCCTAAGGGGAGGAAAATTCTGAAAAATAAGTGGGTTTTCAAATTGAAGAATGATGGCAAGAATCTGAGATACCAGGCACGTCTTGTTGTGAAAGGTTTTGGGCAAAAGAAAGGCATTGACTTTGACGAGATTTTCTCGCCGGTTGTGAAGATGTCTTCTATTCGGGTTGTACTTGGCATGGCTGCAAGTATGAACCTTGAAGTTGAGCAACTTGATGTGAAGACCGCATTTCTTCATGGTGATCTTGAAGAAGAAATTTACATGGAGCAACCAGAAGGTTTTGTGGAGAAAGGAAAAGAGAAATTTGTTTGCAAATTGAAGAAAAGTTTGTATGGTCTCAAGCAAGCTCTGCGGCAATGGTACAAAAAATTTGACTCTTTCATGATGAATAATGGTTTTTCTAAAACCACTTCGGACCATTGTGTGTTTGTGAAAAATTTTCCGGATGGTAAATTTATTATTCTTTTGCTTTATGTTGATGACATGTTAATTGTGGGTCAAGATTCTATCATGATTAACAGGTTGAAATTGGAGTTGAGCAAGTCTTTTGCTATGAAAGATTTGGGACCGGCAAAGCAAATACTTGGTATGAAAATTGTTCGTGATCGCAAAGAGGGACTGATTTGGTTGTCTCAAGAAAGCTACATTGAGAAAGTTCTTGAGAGGTTTAACATGAATAAAGCAAAGTCGGTTGGTTGTCCACTTGCGGGTCACTTCAAACTTAGTTCGAATCAATGTCCTACAAGTGAGAAAGACAAAGAAGAGATGTTGAAAGTTCCTTATGCTTCAGCAGTTGGTTCTTTGATGTACACCATGGTTTGTACAAGGCCGGATATTGCTCACGCTGTTGGTGTGGTGAGTCGGTTTTTCTCTAATCCGGGTAAAGAACATTGGGCAGCGGTAAAATGGATTCTAAGATATCTTCGAGGGACTTCGAAAGTGTGTTTGTGTTTTGGGGATGGTAAGCCGATACTTGATGGGTTCACAAATTCTGACATGGCTGGTGATGTTGATTCTAGGAAATCTACTTCGGGGTATTTGATAACTTTTGCAGGGGGAGCTGTGGCATGGCAATCTAAATTACAAAAATATGTTGTTCTCTCAATTACCGAAACTGAATTTATTACCATTACGGAAGCTTGCAAAGAAGAGTTATGGTTGAAGAAATTTTTGCAAGAGTTGGGTTTAAAGTAAGAAAAGTATGTGCTTTATTGTGATAGTCAAAGTGCTATTCACTTGAGTAAAAATTTTACTTTTTATTCGAGATCGAAACACATTGATGTGAGATACCATTGGATTCGTGATGTGCTAGATTCGAAATTGTTACAACTCGAAAAGGTTCACACAGATGATAATATTTCAGATATGTTGACAAAGACTTTGTCGAGGGACACACATTTAAAGTGTTGAACTTTGGCGGGTATGGTTGATGTCTCCACCTAAGTCGGTAGGGGGAGAATTGTTGGGTATACCTCCTTATTAGAGTGTGGGACCCAATTGGTTTTGAAAAAAGAATTTAATTTGGTTTAGTATTAATTATAATATATTTTTATATATTATATTTAATTTGTGGAGACCCAATCCAATTTGAAAACAACTAAGGTTTTGATAAAAAAAACCCTAGATTCACAATATAATTTTTGGTGTATTGTTTTTCCCCAAGAAAAAGGAGCGGCTGCTGCATATTGGCATACCAATTCGGTGGGTTTGGTATATGCATAGTGCTTGGCGTATAGATTTTCAATTGGTGACTACTGTCAGGTTTGGCCCTTTTTCGGCTGGTGGTTGGGGATTCTTTGGATGCTTTGAAGAATTATTTGTGGTCATATTTGGTTGATTTGGAATATTATTTTGGGTCTTCTATAACTCTGATTCTGAAGATTTTGGTTCATCTATTTGGTGAGGTCTTTCCTCTTGTTTATTTGTGATTATTTGGAATTCACCTAAGGGTGGTTTTGTGAGACCATTAGTGTCTCGTTTGTAATCGTTTGGAACTTATTCGGTTGATAGTGGAATCGGATTTTGATCTCGTGGATGTACCTCACATTGAGGGAACCACGTAAAAATTCTTGTATTGCTTCTGATTTAATTTTTCCACATTAATTTTTATTCCCATTGATTGATTTACTTGTAGGGAATCACATCGATTTTTCCTAACAATTATCACATTCTCTCTTGAATATTGAAAAAGCTAAACCACTGGGAAATACTAATAATAGTAAAAGAGTAGAAATTGTCCCAATTTGTTTTTTGTTTTTTATTTTTTATTTTCCGTATATATATGTATATATATTCTGGTTCGGAGGAGGGAGCATATTACATTTCTGTCTGTGACCCAAATTAACAAACCCATCTCAACAAAAAACACAGACAAAACAGAGGCTAACAAACATTCAAACAAACAAACAAAAAAAAAAAAAAAAAAAAAAAGACTTTGGTTCATAGATAGTCAATAGTTAGTGTATTTAGTTTCAGTTTTTTAAAAATTAAGTTTTTATTTTTCACATTTTTTTATTTTTAGTGAATATTTTTAAAATTTTAAGTAATTTTTTTTTATTTTTTTAGATGCATCTTACTTAGATGTATTTAAATAATAAAATATTTATGAAAAAATATTTTTAAAATTAATAAATACATAAAAATATTTTTAAAAAAATGTACTAAATTTTCTTTTTTTTTTTTTTTTGTATTTTTGGTATTTAGTAAATTTTTTTAAAAAAAATTCACAACTATTATACTTTTTAAATATATTTATGTTAAGTGTGTTTAAAAATTAAAAAAATTATTTAAAATATTTTAAAAAATTAGTAAAAATAAAGAAATATAAAAAAATCAAAAAATAATTTTTTAAAAACTGAAACTAAACAGAGTGAGTAGCATCCAAAGTAGCAGAGCGAGAAAACCGCTCCTCTTCCTCTTCTCCAAAAATATCTTTTACTGTAGTAGTATAGTAGTGGTATAGTCTGTAGTAGTAAGTTGTCTCTCTTTCTCTCTCAAAGCCAGAGAGCTCCGGCGGCCTTGAGAAGTGGGACAAGAGTGCCAGTGATATGAGAAGCCATGACTCTGTCCATGTCACCCACCAGTTTGCCTCCGATGAACACGACTGGGACACCCGACGACGAAGAAGAAGAGCTGGTGCTTCCGACAATAAGCCTCTTGAGAGACTTCTCCATTTCTTTGCCACTGGGGTCCTGGTCTAGCTCATAAACCGTAGGATTGACCCCCATGCCGCAAAAGAGCCTCTTGATAGCGTGACACATGCAACAACTGCTTATGCTGAATATCACAACCGCGTTCCCTGACGCCAACCTCTCTATGCGCTCCAGCGGATCTCCACCACCACCACTATTTACCACCACCACACTCCTTGCTGCTGCCAAATATGAAACCCCCCATGACGACCCTGTTTGATAATGCATTTTAACACTACTACCTAGCTAGTAATCAAGTGTACGAAGTGGGTTCGAATATATATGCAATATGAGTCAAGACTATATGAGTTGAGTTGAGTTCAGTTAGTTGAAGTGTGTGTGGGAGTGAGGAATGGAGGAGGAGATGTAATGTTATTTATAGAGGTGACAAAAGTAGAGATGGAGAGTTAAAGTGTGGATTATTTTACTAAGAATTACTTAATAAGTTTGAGAGATACACTAAAAAGGGATGCCTTCTCTCCTGCTTGTGATCGAATTAGAAAATACTATTAAATTTATGGAGACTCATTACGGGTCTAATTTTAATAATCCAAATAGTTTAATGTGTAGAATTCGTTAAGTACTATATATTTGTAAAAAATTATATTGATTGGATATCGATAGATATGTAATCAAATTAAATTTTTGTAAGCCGTTTATTTTTACCGTTATATTTTTTCCATACAAAACTGATTTGATCACATAACTATTAACATCTAATTAAAGTGATTTGTTACAAGTATATAACACTCAACGAGTTCTACACATTCAACGGTTCAAATTATTGAAACGAGACTCGTGATGAGCCTCCACAGGTCCAATAATACCCTCTAATACGGACTGGAAGAAAGCCATATTCCCATACTAAAACTCTTCTTTTAAGTGGGGAAAAATTTTTAGGCACCTTAGAGCATCTCTAACCATTGTTGTTATAATGTCATTGTTATTGCTATAATTTGACAATGAATAGTGCTATTTTACCAAATTATAGTAATGGTACTCCAATTATTATTTGCTATTTGCTGATCTGACAAGTTTGGGAGTTGTTATTCAACTTGCCAAATTTGAGAACAGATATGACATCTGCTATATTTGACAAGTAGAATAGCAAGCCATTAGAGACCCTCTTTTTGCCATACTTGTCAAATTTTAGCTTTGGCAAGTTGAATAGCAACTCTATTAAAGATACTCTTAAATGTTTGTTTAAATATTTTACTAAATATTTCACATCAGTGTAAAACTCACATTATGTGAATTTTATATGAATCCTACCTCCATAAAAAAAATATATTTGATTAAATATTTAAAAAAATATTTAAAATCTCTAATATTATCCTTAAGGCCTCGTTTGGGAACCTTCCTTTTTAGCCAAAAAGTTACTAAATTAGCCAAAAAGTAATCAACCCATACCAAAAAGTCAAAGATTCTCTTTTTTCTCTACTTTTTGCACATCTTTTCGTAAAAAGTCAAAAAATCATCCCAAATATATAATTTTTTTTAGTTCATATTTTAGCCAAATAACTAAAAAGTTACTAAATTAACATGTTCCCAAACGAGGCTTAAGTGGGTAATAAAGTTGGTCTGCGTATTAAAAGTTGGTCTTCTACTGTACCGCATGCGAGAGAGAGAGAAAGAGAGAGAGCCCAGCTGTGTCACTATAATGTCTGTGTATGTATGAGAGAGAGAGAGAGAGAGAGAGATTTGCTCAGGTAATAAATGTACCATTGTGTCAATCTTACAATCTTACAAGATAATTAAATTAAATAATATATATATATATATATTTTTAGATCGATAAATAATAAATAATTGAATAAATTATGTATATAATCTTTGTAGTTTATACCATGTGTCAATTTGATCCATGTTATTTTAATTTGTTCAATTTTATCCCTTAATTTAACAGATTGTGTTATTTTAGTTCAATAAATAACGATTGTTAAGTTTGGTGAGCAAAAAATCAATTTAATGTATTAATTTGATCCCTGTAATTTATATAATGTATCAATTTGACATATCGTATAAATTACAGACACTATTTATATAATTTATCCTAAATAATTTGTGTCTGCTTTACTTCTTTTTTTGGTTAATCTAAAGAAGTTATATACTGATTGACTCGAATTTGGACGAGGTTCCCAAATCTTCATATGGGCCATGAGAATGATATACTGATGAATATTCTCAATTTCTTTGATTCTTTAAGCACGCCCCTCCCCACCTTTTTTTCATTAGATTTGGACGGTTTTTCACTATTGAACAACTGAAATGTAATCCATTTTTATTCAACTATCCTTGAATCTCTCCATTTCATCAAAAGATTAATTGTGCTTTCGTTTTTCCACTGTCAAAATTCCTCTCCTCATATTACAAAGCAGCTACGTGATGTATTTTTACTCACTAATCTCCTTAATAGTATTGAAAAAGTTTAGGATCATAAAATTGGACACAATCTTTTCATATAAGATGGATCTCATTTTTTTTGTGAATCTCCCCACCTATATAAAAAGATTGCATCCAACCAATTCTATGATTAATTTTTGTGTAAATAGAATAATTTGAAAAATATTATCTACTAATAATTCCCAAAAATAAGGTGTACGTTGCGGATTTAAATTTGGTGATATGTGAGTCACACTTAGAATAATTGTGGTATAGATATGTATACATATATTTATAGATATGCAGTAGTATTGAATTAGTTTTATTAGAGGTGGACTTTACTATGCTGATGTGAACAATCTTATGTATATGTATAAACTTACTCAATTCATTTAACTACAAATAATATACGTGATCCGCTAGGGTAATGCTATAGTGTGCAACTTACACCTTACACCTTTTTGTGTTCACTTACACCTTACACTTACACCTTTTTTACCTTGCACTTACACTTTTTGTGTAAGTGGCACATGGTGTGCAACTTATACATTTCATTTATACCTTCCACTTACACTTACACCTTACACTTACACCTTACACTTACACCTTTTGTGTGAGTGGCACATGGTGTGCAACCCACTTACACCTTTTGTGGGTTGCACACTTAAGAAGAAGCCTATCCGCTAAGCATCTATGAAATCAAATATGCGAGAGATAAATTTTACTATTGTGTTTATCCATTGGGGATCAACCTTTTTCAGGGTCTCGCATTTTAAGCAAATAAAGCATTTTCAAGCAAATCTGCAGAGAATAAAAGAATAGATTCAGCAAATAAACAACACAACTTGAGCTGCCTTTCTACAACAGCATAATTAACCAAACCATTTACTTTTTCGTTATTACTCTTGGGTTAATTACATTCAACAGCTTCATATTGGGTTAATTATATTTTTGGTCTCTAAAATATGAGTGTTGTATCATTTTGGTTATCAATGTTTAAATTGTATCGATTTGATCCCTAATATATAAAGTGTTTCAAATTGGCAATCAATATTTAAATTATATCAATATGGTGTCCAATGTATATGTAAAGTGTCTTGATGATTTAATTGTTGGAAATTTTGGTTTTTATGGGTTTATTTTGGGTCAATTTTGAATCCTATTTTGAGTGGATCCCAAACGTCTTTTGGGATGGATCCAAAGAGGTGACGTGTTTCTTGTTGCATGGCAAGTTACACAGTGAAGATGGTTCGTCAAACCCATTTATGAGTGAATAGGAACTTGACGTCGTTTTCGGGTTCGTGAAATTGGACATTTAAAGAATTAAATGTGGGTTTCCTTAAAATAGGTTGTCCTACATTGAAATTTTAAGAGAGCTTTTGTGAGTATATAAGCTCTAGGTGTACAACCTTGAGTTGGGCCCCAAGGGACACCCCAAGTTTGTAGAAGGGAGGAGTTATGGACAAACTGGACCTTAGCCCAAACTACCATACGCGCGCCACCGTCGTCCGGTCGAGGCCGAGTCGGTTCTAATGTTAATTGAACAAAATTCTTTTGAATTTTTTCCAAAAATCTTGCGGGAAATTAATTCAAATTTTCTATCCATAATTTTGCCTTTTGTAGTCCGAAATTCCAACAGATAAACTGCCATAAACTGTCCAGCAGTTACAGGTTCAAAACTGTAACTGTATTTGTTCAGTTATAGGTTCAAATTTGTCCAGTTTTCAAATTGCATCTGTTCAAAGGTTTTGCACCTGTTTAAGTTCAAAAACATACCTGTTCGAGTCTGCAATTTTCCTATATATACCAGCATTTTTCAGCAGTGTTCTGATAGAAAAAAACAGTCTGAAAAATATATTTTCTTGTTGTCTAGATTTTTATCTGTTTGCATTATTCTTTATATTATTTTAGGAAAAAATTCAGAGAGTTTAGAACACAGATTTTGTTCGCCGAACAAATTGTTTAGAGTGCTACTACAATTTGTGAAGATCATTGTATCTTAGGAGATAGACGCCATTTGTCCGTAAGCACCGTAGCGGGGAGAATCTGTCTTAAAGACAGAGTGTCACACACTCGACTTGATCTTTTTATTATTCATTTGGTTTGGTAGAATAAATTCAGTAAGTTATTTATTTTATTTGTTTGATTTGGTTTCAATTTATTTTTTTTACACAGAAGATTGTTTCAACAATCTTAAGACAGATTTGAATTATTTTGTTTATACAGAATTTTTCGTTTGTTTTCTTTTCTCTTTCTTCTTATTATAGAAATTATTTTCTGTGATTTTACAAAATAATATTCTGGTTGGAAAAAAAAATTAGTAATAATATACTGTTTGATAAATAGTAGTAATATACTGTCTATTTTCTTTGACAACTAGTAGTAATATACTGGTGTCATTAACAATTCAAAATATTTATTTGTGAAGTTAGTCAGAAATTAATTTTTGGTTTTCAGAAATAATTTCTAAGTTTTCATTAATTAAAATTCTATTTTAGTATTTTAATGTTTAAAATGTTACAGAAATTTAATTTTCTGTTTGGAATTAATTTGTTTAAATAAAATATTATTTTATTTTCAAATTAATTGAAACATAAAAGTTATAATTCTTGTTTCTTTTATTTTTTACTAAATTTAATTCTGTGATTTTGGTTTTAATTTTTTGTGTAGTATAAAATTCTAATTATAATTTTGTTTTATAATTTAGAATTCATGGTTACAGAAACTAGTCAAACTAATGTTCAAACCAGTACTGGTATGGTGGCTGCAATTGTGCCAACCCCTCCTTATGTTGGGACTATCCCAGTGAATCATGGTAAAAAGCCAGAGAAGTTCTTAGGAACTGATTTTTGCAAAAGCAAAGGAAGATCAAGTAAGAAGGTTGCTAAATCCAATATGACCGAAATGGATAAAATTTCCAATGATGTAGATGTCATAAATTTTTCTGCAGTTGTTTCCGAGGCAAACCTTATCGGAAATCCTAAAGAATGATGGGTGGACACTGGTGTTACTCGCCACATCTGTGCCGACAAAAAGATGTTATTCAGCGGTGGACAATGGTGAATAACTTTTTATGGGCAACTCTTTGACTTATAAAGTTGAAGGGCAAGAAAAGATTATTTTGAAGATGACATCTAGAAAGGAACTCACTCTCAACAATGTACTGCATGTACCAAACATTCGCAAGAACCTTGTTTCTGGATCTTTATTGAGTAAAAATGGGTTTAGGCTAGTTTTTGAAAGTGACAAGTTTATACTTACCAAAAACGAGATGTATGTAGGAAAGTGTTACATGTCTGATAGCCTTTTCAAAATAAATGTAATGATTGTTATACCCTCTGTTATTAATTAAAATACATCTTCCTCTTACTTGCTTGAGTCTTCAAATTTATGGCATGGTAGACTTGGACATGTTAATTATGGATCTTTGCGTAGATTAATTAATATGGAATATTTATCTAAATTTGACATTGATTCAAATCGTAAATGTGAAATTTGCGTTGAGGCAAAATTATCCAAAACTCCTTTTCATTCAATTGAAAGAAATACGGAACTACTTGAATTAATTCATAGTGACATTTGTGATTTCAAATCAATTCAAACTAGAGGTGGGAAAATTTTTTTTATCACTTTCATAAATAATTATACTAGATATAGTTATGTTTATTTAATTTGAATCAATGATGAAGTTTTGAAAATTTTCATTCAATATAAGAATGAAATTGAAAATCAACTTGATAAGAAAATTAAGAAACTTAGAAGTGATAGAGGTGGTGAATATGAATCACCTTTTGGTGAATTTTGTAAAGAACATGGAATAATTCATCAAACCACCGCTCCTTTCTCATATCAGCAAAATGGAATTGCTGAAAGGAAAAATATGATTTTAAAAGAAATGATGAATGCCATGTTAATAAGTTCTAAATTACCTCAAAACTTATGGGGGAAAGCAATACTTTATGTTAATTATATTTTAAATAAAGTACTCCGAAAGAAAGTGAATCAAACACCTTATGAATTATGGCATGAAAGAGTACCATCCTACAAATATTTAAAAGTGTGGGGGTGTTTGGCTAAAATGGCTATTCCTAATCCTAAAAAGACTAAGATATGTCCTAAAACTGTTGATTGCATTTTCATTTGTTATGTCAAGAATAGTAATGCATATCGATTTTTAATTTATAGATCAGAACATTTCGAAATGCATATAAATACTATTATTAAATCCCGGAATGCATCTTTATTTGAACATGTATTTTCAAATAAGACTGGATAAGAGACTAGCAATAATAAAAGATCTCATGATGCTATTACTAGTCAGGATCAAAAACATGATTAAGAACAAGATCAAAAACAAAAGCAAAATCAAATTGATGAAGAGGAACCTAGGCGTAGTAAATGTGCTAGAACCTCAAAATTTTTTAGTCCAGATTTCTTAACATTTTTGTTAGAAAATGAGCCTTTAACTTTTAAAGTGGATATGTCCAGTCCTGAGACTCCTTTATGGAAAGAAGCTGTAAACAGCAAAGTTGAATCCATCCTGCAAAATCACACTTGGGAATTGGTGGATTTGCCACCAAGTTGTAAACCTCTTGAGTACAAGTGAATTTTCAAAAGAAAAGTGAATTTTCAAAAGAAAAATGAAAGCAGATGGGTCAATTAACAAATACAAGGCAAGACTTGTGGTCAAAGGTTTTAGACAAAAAGAAGGTCTTGATTACTTTGACACATACTCCCCGGTTACTAGAATAACATCCATTAGAATGCTAATTGCTATTGCATCGTTGTATAATCTAAAAATTCATCAAATGGATGTGAAAACCGCTTTCTTAAATAGTGAGTTAGATGAAGAAATTTATATGGAACAACCAAAAGGATTTTCTGTTCCAGGAAAAAAAAAGTGTGTAAATTGGTTAAATCATTATATGGTTTAAAACAAGAGTCAAAGCAATGGCATGAGAAATTTGACAAAACAATGATGTCAAATGGATTTAAAATTAATGAGTGTGATAAATGTGTTTATATTAAAAACACAGACAAATGTTATGTCATTATATGTCTTTATGTAGATGATATGCTCATCATGGGTAGTAATAATGACATGATTAAAACTACCAAGAAGATGTTGAATAAACATTTTGACATGAAGGACATGAGATTGTTGATGTAATACTTGGTATGAAAATTACCAAAACATTAGAAGGTTATACTTTGTCACAATTTCATTACATTGAGAAAATACTTGACAAATTCCGCAAAGATGATGATCATCTTGCTAGAACACCTGTAGATGTTAATTTGTTTCTTTCTAAGAATGTACAAGAAAGTATTTCTCAATTAGAGTATGCCCAAATTATTGGAAGCTTAATATACTTGATAAACTATACTAGCCCAGATATAGCTTATGCAGTAATTAAATTAAATAGATATACGAGTAACCCAGGAGTAGAACACTGGAAAGCAATTATAAGGGTTTTAAGATACCTCAAATTTACTCGTAACATTGGGCTTAATTATACTAAATATCCAGCAGTACTTGAAGGATACTGTGATGCAAATTGGATATCGAATATTAGAGACTCAAAATCCACCAGTGGATATGTCTTACTCTTGGTGGGGCGGCTGTATCTTGGAAATCTTCCAAACAGACTTGCATAGCTAGGTCTACTATGGAATCATAATTCATAGCTTTAGATAAAGTTGGGGAAGAAGCAAAATGGCTTCGTCACTTCCTTGAAGATATTCCAATGTGGCCAAAACCAGTGCCTACTATATGCATACATTGTAATAGTCCATCAGCAATAGGTAGAGTACATAGTCATATGTATAACGATAAGTCATGACACATTTGTCGTCGACATAACACCATGAGACAACTACTCTCTAATGGAATTATTTCCATTGAATATGTGAAGTCTAAAGACAACATAGCAAATCCACTAACCAAAAGATTAGCAAGAGAGTTAGTTGAGAATTCATCGAGGGGAATGGGACTTAAGCCTATTAAATAAGAGTTACCACAACAGCAACCCAACCTAGTTGACTAGAGATGCCAAGATCTAGGTTCAAAGGGACAACCGAGTTATGTATGACTTAGAAGGATCACTGGGGAGTCAAACTCCTACCCATTTCTAAGATGAAATAGTGATGTCTGCAGCCTTTTAGGTTAAGTAAAATTTTAATGATTCTTATATCTTGGTAAAACTAGTGGAGTATGACAGGATACTCTTCGTAAAAATCACCTATATGAGTGTGAACTGGGCCGGTTCTATGAGATTTGTGAAAGGCTACAAGTCTTTAGAGCACTCATGAAAGACCAGGTTGTCCAGGGCCAAAATGAATAGAATAGTGAAAACTAAACTGTGTCTAGGAATATACTGTGTGAATTCTATTGTCTTCGTTTACACAAACGGCTGAACAGTTCAAGACATCATGTTCACTGGTTAACTAGTAAATCTGATAGTGTCTCGCAAGGAAAGGTTCAAAGCCAAAAGCTGCCTATCCTTTGCAGAATATTTCCAATTTCTATATTCTCTGTAATTAAATCATGTTGTTGCATTTTATGTCCATCAAATTCCATTCATGTGGGGGATTGTTGGAAAATTTGATTTTTATATGCTTGTTTTGGGCCAACTTTGAGTCCAATTTTGAGTAGGTCCCAAACGTCTTTTAGGGTGGGTCCAAGAGGTGACGTGTTCCTTACCGCATAGCAAGTCACACGGTGAAGACAGTTCGTCAAAACCATTTATGAGTGAATGGGAACTTGATGTCGTTCTCGGGTTCGTGAAATTGGACATTTAAATAATTAAATGTGGGTTGAAATGAGTTGTCTCATATTGAAACTTTAAAAGAGCTTTTGTGAGAATATAAGCTCTAGGTGTACAACCTTGGGTTGGGCCCCAAGGGGTACCCCAAGTTTGTAGAAGGGAGAAGTTATGGACAAAGTGGACCTTAGCCTAAACCACCACACACGCGCATGCCGCTACCGCTGTCCATTCGACTAGCCGGTCGAGCCGTACCATGTTGAGTGTGGGTTGTGGGTCAGGTCGGTTCTAATGTTAATTTTTTGGACAAAATTCTTTTGAATTTTTTCAAAAATTCTTGCGGGAAATTAATTCAAATTTTGCACCAAATTTGAATTCAAATTTTCTGTTCATAATTTTGCCTCTTACAGTCTGAAATTCCAACAGATTAACTGCTAGAAACTGTCTAGCAGTTACAGGTTCAAAACTATAACTGTATCTGTTTAGTTACAGGTTCAAATCTATCCAGTTTCCAAACTGCATCTGTTCAAAGGTTTTGCACCTGTTCAAGTTCAAAAACATACATGTTCAGGTCTGCAATTTGCCTATATATACTAGCATTTTCCAGCAGCGTTCTGATAGAAAAAAACAGTATGGAAAATGCATTTTCTTGTTGTCCAGATTTTTATCTGTTTGCATTATTCTTCATATTATTTTAGGAAAAAATTCAGAGAGTTTAGAACACAGGTTTTGTTCGCCGAACAAATTGTTTGGAGTGCCACTACAATTTGTGAAGATCATTGTATCTTGGGAGATAAACGCCATTTGTCCGTAAACACCGTAGCAGGGCGAATTTGTCTTAAGGACAGAGTGTCACACACTCGACTTGATCTTTTTATTATTCATTCGGTTTGGTAAAATAAATTCATTAAGTTATTTATTTTATTTGTTTGATTGGTTTCAATTTATTTTTTACACAGAAGATTGTTCCAACATTAATCTCCAAAAATAACTTTGTTAATAGACACAAGTTGAATATTGGAGACTAAATTGAAATAATTTTTTATACATTGGGGATCAGATTAAACAATGGAGATCAAATTTAAACATTTTTTACACATTGGAAACCAAATTGACACAATTTAAACATAGTGGACTAAAGTGAAACAAGGATCATACCTTGGGGACAAAAATGTAATAAATGGAAAAATCTTATAAAAATTATTTATAATATAAATTTAAATTTAATCAATAAAAAATCCAATTTCAGGTCATTTTTTGATAAATTTTCTTTCTAAGTGTTTCATTCCATTTAACCCATATTCTTTTTTAGTATTTCATTAAGTCCTATTTAATGTAATATGACCAAATCATCCTTTCTAATTTCTTACATATGTTTCTATTTTGAAACTAATACACAATAAAAACTAACAATAGTTCCACATTTTATGGGAAAAAAATTTCCCTCATTCTAAATAGAAAATATTTCCCTCATTCCATGAAGAAAATCTCTCCCTAATTCTAAGCAGAAAAACTCCCCCTCATTTTATGGAGAAAATTTCAAATTATGAACTTTGAATTATAATGTGAAAATTTTTAAAATAAAAAACAAAAAATCTAAATAAAAATCAAAATATAAAGTGAATTTTCACAGTAAATAACAAGCATACAACTAACTTTTGAAAAAATAAAATAAATACTAAAGTACAATATAAATATTCACAATAAATAACAAACATACAACTAACCTTCAAAAAAATAAAACTCATATCAAAATACAATGCGAATATTCACAATTTATAATTAACATACAACTAGCCTTAAAAAGAAAAAAAAAACTCATACCAATGTGAATATTTACACTGCAAAGTGAAAATATAAAATAAAATTCAAAAGTGAAAATCGACTATTTCAATTGTTCAATGGTAACAAAAATAATTGTTAAACTAATAAACATGGTAACCAAAACAACAAACATATAATTAACTTTCAATAAAACAAAATTTATACCAAAATATGATGTAAATGTTCACAATTTACAATTAATATAAAACTAGTTTTTTTTTAAAAATAAATAAACTCATACCAATGTGAACATTCACACTACAACGTGAAAATATAAAATAAAATTGAAAAAATTGAAAATTGGCTATTTCGATTGTTTAATGGTAACAAAAATAATTGTTCAACTAACAAACATAGTAACAAAAATAACAAGCATACAACTTTCGAAAAAAAAAAAAAAAAAAAAAAAAACTCATACCCAAATATAATGTAAATATTCATAATTTATAATTAAAATACAACTAACCTTAAAAAAACTAAATTTATATCAATGTGAACATTCACACTGTAACATGAAAATATGAAACAAAATTGAAAGAAAAAAAATGACTATTCCAATTGTTTAATGACAAAAAAATTGATTGTTCAAACAATAAGTATAGTGACAAATAACCAATGATATGTGAACATTCACATCTTACAAAATATATAACTATGTCCATATCTATATTCCAAAACTTATTTCTCAGACTTCCAAATAATGTGAAATATAAACAGTTACACTAATTGACAAAAAAATAGAAACAATGGCAGCAATAGAACTAGAAATCCAAAAAAACTCAATTACTCTAAAAATAAAAAATTATTACCCACATCCTCATTTTCATCATTATCACTATCATTAAGAATCCATGTAATTTCACCATTACACCAATCCAAATCAAACCAAATACACCTTTGAAGAATATATTTGTAACAAAATTGATGGGATATAAACAGAGTTTCGACTTACAACAATGGAGAAACATAAAGTTTTAAACACAGAGCAACAATGGATGAACACAGAGTTTTGCACATAAAGCGACAATGGAGGAACATAATATTCTCTTACTACTACGTGTAAATTAGAACTTCAAAATCCTATCAAACAGAAAGTTTCGAAACCGTAGCACAATAAAACAATACCACAAATGTGAATGAAACTAATCAAAATAAAAAAACGTGAATAATAATAACTGCCAAAATAGAGGGAGCAACAAAAATGAAACATGTATATCATCTTTTTATGTAATACATATCAACAATAGACATAAGAATATAATAGTCCAACAAACAATATAAATCAAGAAAAATGACTTCATGAAATAAAAATACAAATATATCAGACTAATTAGGCTATAATTTTCCATGGTAGACTTATTAGGTTAGAACATTTCTAAATGAAATTTATCAATAAAATATCCAATTTCAAAATTAAAGCCCTTTTATAAGTATTTCGTCTAGCATTGCCGTTAATAATATAATTTATAAAATAAAAAAACATAGGACATGAGGACGACTATTCTCAGCGTTTTGTTTCTCCTTCTCCCTCTAATGATTTTTTTTTTTTTTTTTTTTAATCCCAAGGCAAGACCCTTATAAGCTAACTTGGAAGAAATTAGTCGATCCACCTAAACTGTCAGACTTTCATTTAAATAGAGATGAGCAAACTTTCTTACCAACTAGAATGGCCCTTTGGTGGTGTGACTGCTTTTTCTCTATGATCGTTTTTCATTTCCAATGTTGCTTCCATGTACGATTTTATTTATTTCAAATTTTGTTTAACATTTTTAAGACATTTTATATTTAATTGTAATATTAAAAACAATACTTCAATAAGTTAAAATTAGTCTTCGTTTGGGAAGAGCTAAAATGGCCTAACTTTTTGATTTTTTGGCTATTTTAGCCTAGCTTTTTTAGCCTCGTTTGGTTTTTGTTTTTGGCTTTTTTGAATTTTGTGAGAAAAAAAGTGTAATGATTATGGTTTGGATGTGACATTTTGTCTTATTAACTTCAAGCATCTCCAATGGCGAACTATTTTTTTCATCAAATTTGATGAAAAAAAGGACTCTTTCTTCAATCTAATATGAGTTGTTCCAACGATGAACACTGTTGCTTGCATTAAATGCCTGGAGACGTCTGGTGGGATGACCAACCGGACGACTGGTAGGTTGACCAGTTATGCCACTGAATTTTTTTTTTCCCCTCCATTTTTGTTCCGATTTTGTTTTCCTTGATTTTTGTTTAATCAACACACCTCACCACTAATCATTCAATTGTTCAAGCTCAGCCTTCAATTGCTCAATCTTGAGCCCCATAGACCTCTGTATTGCACCATTTTCCTTCTCTGGCAACTTTGCTAGCAACCTCTCATTGAAATACATAGTTTCTTTGGAATCCAAGATCGTCTGTATCTCCTCCCTTGCCTCTGCGAACTTGAGGTTGATCTCGTCAACCACTTTGCTCGTATCAACACAATATTGCCTCGTAATCTGGAAAATCCTCAATTGCGTTGCAGAGTTTGAGCTTGTTGGGCGAAGAAAATGACGGATTTTCATGGGATTTTGAGACGAAAATGGGATTTTGAGATGAAGATGAAGGAATACAGTGTTCTTTGATGGATACTCTTTAATCACAGAGAGAGAGAGAGAGAGAGAGAGGTGCTTGACAATGGAGGTTGTTGAAGAATGTACAAATCAGAGAATCAGTGAGAGGTGGTCCACCGGGTGGTTGACCTAGGGGTCGACCTGTCAATGTAAATTTTCACAAATTTTTGCTTTAAAGCGGTCATCCGGGGGACATCCGGCCAGACATCTGGCCGGTCGTCTGGTGGGTCCAACTCAACGGCTATGCACAGTAAATTGCTGAAAGGGGCTGGACATCCTCAGTTTGGTGAAACGTTTGATATTTTCTCAATTTGATACTGCTTTGGTGCAATCTTTGGAGCACAAAAAGTATTCTTTTTTCATCAAATTTGAATTTGATAATGGATTGGTGAATGGTTGGAGATAGTCTTATGTAGCCAATTTTGTCTTTTGTACTTTTTTAGCCAAAAAACTAAAACCAAACATAGCTTTAGTAGAAAGTGTTTTGTGTTGTTCATTTTATTTTATTTTATTATTATTTTTTAAAAATATTTTAGTAACACTTTTTAACAACATCCTTTATATATATACTCATTAGAAAAAGTTTAAAATGAAAATAAATTGCAAGAGGGAAAAAAATGTTTTACAAACAAATATATGCCTCGTTGGGTTTAAATTTCAAAAATTATTCTGACTTTTTTTTAAAAGAAAAATAAAAATTACTTTGACAAAAATAAATATTAAAAAAATATTTTAAAATTAAAAAACAATTCTTATTTTCTAAAAAAATAAAATTATATAAAAATAATAAATATTTTTTATTTTTTAATATTTTTACCAAATTAAATTTTAATTTTTTTTAAAAAAAACAGTAAAATACTTTTAAAAATCAAACTAAATAGAAAGTGGATATGTAAAATAAGGTTGGGTGGGGAAGTATCGGTATTGGGATTATGAGGGCTGGTTTTATGTCTAACCATTGTCTTGTCTCGTGTATCTGAAATTATTTGTAATAATGTTTAGCAAATGTGGGATTGTCTCTGGATTTGGTTTTTGTTGGAGTTTTATTTTTTAAATTGAATGTAGTTGACACAATTCGAAGAAAACATCACATGTCTTCAGTCATTTTAAAGGACATAATGGCACATCGCCAAGAGTTCTTTTTGACTATTGGGATGAGGACCCTCTCAAAATATGATTAAGCATAATTAGTTATGAAACTTCTCACTAGTACTAATACATCATTATTCATTATTAATTTGCTGTTGCTGTTGCTGCTGCTGCTGCTTTCATTTCTTAATCACACTTCAAATATTAATATTAGCTCAGCGGCCTTTATTTACTGCGCGTGCCTTTATTATTATTACATTACATTATGTACAATATATATATATATATATTCATTTGTATTTGATTAATGTTATAATAATTTTTTTTTTATTTACCATCTAATGTGATGCATATACATCAGTTTGATATTAATGACAACAAGAAGTCCCACATAAATCTCAATAATATTCAGCTAATATATGTGTTTCAATTGAAATGACAGATAAAATATGATAAAAGAAAAAAATTCATTCTAACATTATTATTGTTTGTGTTTTAATAAATGAGGTCTTTGAGAAGTTTAGGTGGTGGTCGGTGGTCATTTCTTTCAGTTTCCTAATATATACATAATGGTTGGTTGGTTGGTTGGTTGTTTTTTTTTAACCAATTTGGTCTCCAACTAGTTTTGTTGCTACTATACCATACTATTCTGGTCCTAAGCAAAGCCTTCCTAATTAGTAATTAATAGAGTCACACATAATCCCTCCAAGACTATGGGAACTTCATCCTCTGTTTCACTACTTTACATAACAATGACAAATAACAATTCTCTCTATCTCTCTCTCTCTCTCTCTCTCAATACTAGAAACCGTTCCTTTTCTTGCTTTATTGGTATGGTACTCACTTTGACATATTTTTATTTTAATTTTTGGATTTGTCTTAATTCAACTGTCTGTCAAACAGGCATGTTATATTCGCATGCAAACACGCTTATATTTGTTTAAAGCCCCCTATTGACATGGCTCACGCACATGCAGTGGTCGTTTCATCATTGTTAATTTCTTTCAGAATGATAATACTACATGCTAAATTTTTATTTTCACTAGTAAGTAATTATTCAAAGCCATCATCCATGACACTAACATGACCATGTCATAAACACATCTAAACCATTCATTTGAATAGAATTGGTTTAAAACCCATATAAATGAATGATAACACAGTGAGTGGTACTCAATAATTTTTTGTAATTCCCTCATCCTGCAACCAGCTCCTTCTGTTTCTGTTGCTGTTGCCATGGCAAAACTGGCTTTTGCCACACAGCATAGTGGCATTGCGTCTGTTCAATGCATTAAACTTGCCCCGGCGAACGCCTGTTTTACCCAGCAATAGATCTGCCCATAATTTGTACTTGTGTAACAGAGGAGTACAACACTGCCCAACCAAAACCAAAGCAAAAAACACAAAACCAAAAGAGAAGAAAAAAAGATGCTATGTAAACTAGTAAGGCAAACACTGCACGAACAAACACATTGTTACCAGGAATGAATCCCACAATAATCATCGATAAAATTATTCCAAAATTAACACGATCAAACTTCTTATCTTCATTTCAACATCAAAATTAAATTATTTCAACTTCTAAATTAAATATCAAACACATTCTATAAATATGAATACAAACATTTACTTACCATGTGCAAAATCTATTTTTATGGGTCAGTAATCAAAAGGCACAAAGAAGCTTCATTTATTCTCATATGTCCTAAAATTACCATCCCAGACCTTTCCTCTCAACAACCAATGAAGACTGGCAATTCTACTGCCGTGAGATTGGTGCCATTGGCAAGGATGATGCCTGGCTATAAAAACCTCCTTCTGATCCTTGAAAACTCTGGTACGCATTTGATGGAGGAGCTGAGAAGGAAGAAACACCATTCATCGGAGCCCCTACACTGGAATAACCAGGCATGAGCGGTGGCTGCAGTTGGGTTGTACCAAAGCCATATGGTACGCTAATAGATCCAGCAGTCTGCATGAACTGAGGCAATTGATATGGCTGCATAGGCGGTGGTAATGGAGGCAATGGCGGAGGGGATGATGGGGGAGGTGGTTGTTCATTTGCAGTCAATTCTTGTGTGGTGATTGGAATACTACTGTGTGGCATTGAGTCGGGATGCGGATAAGGTGGAACTGGTGGTCGAGGATTCTGAGATGGCATGTAAGTGGTGTGGTCATTCTCAAGCTTAGTTCTCTTTTCAGAAGGATAATCAATGGAAGATTCTTTCATCGGATTGCCAATGACGCCTTCTGATGCCAGAGAAGAGAGGACATAAGTCAGCATCTGAGCTGAGGATGTAGATGCAGTAAGCTTTGCCGCCACTGCAGCAGCTGCAGCTTTGGTGTCATCTCCAGATTTTTCAGCAAAAGGTACCTGTCTAGTGTACATTACTGGAGCTGATTGTTCTTTGCTTCCAGTTATAAAACTAGGTGGAGCTATGGAGGTATGAGTTTCCTTCATGTTCTGGTCAGCTAATAACTGTCCATTGTTGTTCAGTAACTGTCTGCACATATTACCTGCCTGTTCTGACTGGGACTGAGCTGTCTGAAACAACATGTGGAAGGGAGAGCATACACATACTTAGACCAGGTATAGAAGTCTCAGTCAAAGCGAATGGTAAAATATCTGGTATTCATATTGATGTGGACCTTGAATACAATGTTGCACATCTTTTAAGAGGATTATAAGCCATGACAAGAAAAGAATCAGAGAATAAAAGGGTAGATAACCTGTGCCACCCGAGCAATACTATCAAATGATAGTCAAGTAAGTAGATCAACAGAGAAGCACACTCCATAACCCAGCAAGACTCACTTTAACAGGGTCATGCTATTCACAAATCCTTGAGCTCTTCAACTTTGGGGCTTATAGCAGAAATATTGTTCCATGATCCCTATTTCCAACTTTGGGGCTTTTTAATCAGTTACCTTCTTCTTTTTTTATATCTATATTAATCTATTCTACTATTTAAAATCTTAGGAAGTTTGTAGTATAGTATTGATTTTGATAATTAGGTTGTTTGTGTTAATTTTTAATTATTTTGTTTTATAACCTATGATTTGGGGGTTGCCTATATCTAGTTAGGTAGACTCAAGTGAAAAGACACATGGACCTATAGAATTGTGACACCCAAGCAAGAGGACCAAGGTTGGGTTCTTAGGCTTACCTGCAGCAAAAGCCTAAATCTGAGTCATGGGAGGGGGGGTTGCACATTAGAAACCCAAGGAGTACCCTTCCTCTATTATTCATCTTTCCCTCATCTTTCTCTACCATACTATTTTTATGTTCTCTGCAACTCTCCTCTTTCTCAACTTCTTCATCGCCTCTGGGGCTGTGTTTGGATCAAGGATTTGTGTGGGAATCCTGTGTATTCTCTCCACAACAGTTTGCACTATCTTTGACTCAAAAAAGACTACACCAGCTACTCTAAAGCCTACGGTCTGGCTATGCTTGCTTTGCTGAATAATTTCCCACTCTAAACTATTTCGCACTATTCTTTAGGCTGCAGTTTGAATTTTTTTTTTTTTTTTTTTTTTTTTTTTTTTTTTCCATTAGATTTCTATCTGTTTGGCAATTGAATGATATGCATAAATGAAGGCAAAGTATGATGCTATTTACATATATTTCCACTATCAAACAACTCTGTTGGTAACATCAGGCTGAATTAATTTGTAGGGCCATTGCCTACCATTTAGGTCAGCTCATCCGCTCAAACTAATCATTTAATCTACAATCTTCTTTTATGTCAATGTAGCAAACTAATGACTTAAGCCATTCTTCCATACCTCCATGAACGGAATAAAATTTTGATTTGCCAGGTTTGGTTGGTTGCACAAAGAGCAAAGCAAGTTCACCTATTGGATGCTGAGTTGTGATATTTCACCAAGGCTGATCTTTTGCCAATTCACACTGACCTCGGGAATATTCTCACTTTTACACATGCAAACATACATAATAACCTATGCTTAACCCAATTTCAAAGAAGAAAAAAAGCAAGTTATAATCCACACAAAAAGAGCCAAACCATGAGGCAACAGAGTTACCTGAAGTTGATTGCGGATTTGATCCAGTTTGAATTCCTGATAACAAAATCGTGATACTTTCCATCACAAAAGATATAGAAACAAAGAAAGATGGATAGGGGGAAAGAAATTCAAAACACATAGTTTCAAAGATATGATAGCCAACCTGCTCCCGAAGAGCCTCTCTCAAATGAGACACAAGATTTGTTCTTGATGATTCAACTACCGTTAACTGTTCAATACAGTCTCTCAATATACCATGCTGCCCTTTAAGCTCCTCCACAATGCCAGAGCCATTGAGTTTTCCTGCTCAAATGAACATAATAATAATAACGACTAGAGAGAGAGAGAGAGAGAGAGGGAGAGAGAGAGAGAGAGAGATGCTACAGGATATAGCAACCAAAGTATCATAAGCGAGATGCTAAGCGAGAGAGAGAGAGAGAGAGAGAGAGAGAGAGAGAGAAATAAGAATAATACTGAACTGGCCCAAAAACCCTAGCCTCCTGCCATGTTGCAACATTTTTCAACATGGCTTCAAGCAACAAGTTAATAGTACTGTAAACTCAGGAATTCAATCTATACCAGATGACCATTACCATGTTCCCATTCCCCAAGTATGTCGTTTAGGCACCGAACAAGTGAGGTTCTATAGCTGCAGTTTTTCCCTTCAACTTATAAACAAAGTTGATTCCACATTTTATAAATTTAGTGTACAATAGTGCATATATAAAAAGTGTTTTCTTAGAAATATTTATATAATGCACATATGTGTTAAAACAATAGCTTTCTCTGTACAAGGATTACATTACAAATAAGCAATATTGCACTCGCTGGAAGTTCTAATTATGAAAAGGGCACAGTCCAAACCCATTAAGAAAAAAATAAAATAACGAAGTTGAAATTGCAAACACATAGATTGCAATGTACAGAAAGCCACAATGAAGTATAAATTTTAATGGAACTATATCTGCATCTCAATAAAGGGGCACCACACAATACATACCTAAATTAAAATCACCCCCAATTTCCTTATCAACTTTCTCAACGCAGCTAATAGCATTCCTACATTTGCTCAACATAGCATCTTCATCAAGTTGGCCACCATAAACAACTTGATAACCTGAAACTATTTTATCTAATGCATTTCCAGCAGAAGGTCTCTGTCCGAAAGAAAAGGATGGAAAATGGTATTAATCCTCAAATTATGCAAAAACAAATCATAAAACACATTCACCCCGTAATTAAAGCTACACACCAGTTTTAACCCTGAATGCTTCCCATTTCTATTACTATTTTCCTGGTGCCTTCCCACAAGCTCCTCCTTAAGAATCTGCCCTCGAGAACCAAAGACCTTTCTTTCCTCCCAAATGCTGATCTGGAAGTGAAAGGCACAGAAATGCAACGTAAGCAACATTTCACTCTAATTTCCAGAAAAACCAATTTGAATGTTTGATATCCAAACCACATAGGGAAGGTAGAAAACTATTTGAACAAGATGCACGTGAACACAAACCAAAATTAACAAAGATTGTTTCTAATGTGATGAGGATAACTATCTAGTAGTAACCAGTGTAAAATGGGTGGACAGGTCAAGGTCTAACTCACTAGACTCGTATATGTAAACTAAGCATAAATGAAAGGCATGCCAATTTCTCATTTATAATGGTACTCATTTCACATAAATAGGGTGACATTTCAAACTTATTTTTGGTGAATTTTTAACGAAGGGCTACTGCTGTTGGAACCATATTTTCTGAACAGCAGTCTTGAACATTCGCAAAGTTCTGTTCTCAAAACCCTTGAAATTTCAAGGGAACATAAATTGATGTGTCCAGTTTACAATAAAACTGAATTTCTAATTTTCAAACTTGATGCTCCAGCTTGCCAAATGGTTACTTACATTTCACCACGGTAAACTTTTGTACATAACAAGTCCAACGTATTTGAAAGTTCAAGTGAACTTTCATGTCCTTTAACAACATATACAATTAAAACAAAACAAAAAAAATGCAAATGCTAAAACAAGAAGCATGGTGAGCTAGACGAAAATACCAGCCGTAGTGCAGCATTTCTTCCGAACTCATCCCCATTCTCAATTACCTCACGAAGGGCTTCTGGAAGAACCTTCCAAAACTCACCAACAAACTCTGACCCCTTCCGCCTACTAATCTGCAGAATATCATTCGCAAGATATAGAAAAGCCAATCGCTGCTCCCGTGGGGAGCAATGGAATTGTCTATCCCATGTTTCAACAACTTGTTTTGCCTTGTTCATATGAAAAATACACCAATGTGATAAAGCTTAATCGCATTAAGGATAGCACCTCAAGAGCATGCACTGATATTGAAGAATAAAATTGTAACGAATATGAAAATAATGGATAAAATACTTAGGGAACAGACCCAACATGTAAAGGAGAATTTCATGCATAAAAGTACAGAACAAATTGGTAACTCGGGAAGGTGCACAGGATGAAACAACGAGATCATACACTCCATGTACTGTTCCGGACTACCAAAATAAAAGGTTTTAGAAGCATCAAATAGTATAAAATATTTTCAAATAGCAACAAATTCTAATGAAACTACAGGAAAAATTCATCAATTTGAAAAATCACAAACAAATAAAATTTGATGTTAAAAAAAAAAAAAAACAAAAACAAAACAAAGAGTTCGGTGCAACTTCAAAGTAGAGAACATAAACCTATAGTGATACTTTTAGTATAAGACCTGGGGAGAATTCAATGACAAAGCAGAACCTCCATTTAAAAGCAATGAAACAAAATGAGAAACTCCATTGTCATTGCCAATTCAACTCTAGAAACAGAAAATGATCTGCTCTATAGAAGTGAAATTAGCGAATAAGTGTCATGAACAAAAGATAAAACAGGCCAAATCGAGGGAAAAAAATCATATAGATAAGAGGATACTCTCAATGCTCTGCTGTGTATTGTTGAGCTTGGACAGCTTTTCCACCAGGATCTGTGGATTAAATGCACTGCCCATTGTTTGTGACAAAAGCCTGCCCACCTAATAGAAAACGAGGCAGACTTTTGAACAAAAAGCAACCTTTACAATAAAAGGTACAGAACAAAATCAAGATGGATTGACAACCTTGTAAGATAACACAAAAACACAGAATATCAAATGTATGATGCCAATTAAGTTGCCTATCATATCAAACATAACCAAATAAGTTGCCTTTCATAAGCAAAATATGTATTGTACTTCACAGCACAAACAAATGAATATAATCTCTCTCTCTCTCTCTCTCTCTCTCTCTCTCACACACACACACACACACACACAAAAAGTTTAACTGAAATCTAGAGTCTTTTGGCATTTCCTTTGAATCAATAAGAATTCCACAGAAAAATGGGAACATTTGCCAAAGGAAAAAGATGTTCAAATTGAGAGATGAACCGAAACCAACCATGTGGTCATTCATGATTGGTCCTTGGTTTTGTGGGCCCTGCTCAAAAACTGATCGTGACCGACCACATAGATTGGTTTTGGCCCATCTTCCGGCCTAGCAGCATTACTCTTTTACCAAAAAGCCTACACAATCAAATCTCAGAAGCACCCTGGGTGAACTAAAAACATAAAATTGACAGATATTATTTGCAAAATCAAGGTAAATTGGGATGGCCATAATCAACAAAGATGATATCAAATGAACAAGGATTTGTTCAGACCATATCAAAGTTCAAACAAGCACGAAAGACTATCAAACAAACTATAATTATTTAAAAAAAAAAAAAAAGAGGAGCATAAAATAAAACTTTCTTGAAATGATTCCACCATTGCAAAAATTCAGTTGTAAACCAAATTTGAAGCACAAAATCTTGCCATTTAAAAGAAAATATTTATCCTTGACTCTATAGAAGACAAACAATTAGGAATATGGTGGGAACAGAAAAGAGCTTTGTATGAAAAAGAAGAATCAAAAGGAAAGCACTCGGGATTAAGTGCATAAAAAAAACCCAGGTTCCTACAGTGGTTACCAATTTTCAGGTTAAGTATATATGGACAATCAAGTAAATTTAGAAGCTTGACAACATCTTCCTCTCAATATCTGTATGGGAGGACTACAAACCTAAAACCACTGTTATTCATCCCATGTCCTTTACTAGTAATTTGTCCATGATCACAAACAGACCTGTATAAGAAACATACTAAACACACTCTCATTTAGGTCTGCACAAAGCCACTGTAGATTAGTCCGTCAATCATACAAGACATAATTCATCAGTCAATGCATCTACTCTACAACTTAATCTAGTTTCTTGAATCTTTAGCAATCATGAATCAACGTATTACATTCCACAAATCAAACGCAACTCACTAACTTAACCATCATCAACAAAAGAAAGCATCAAGAACTCAACCCAAACAACAAATACAAGAAGGTTTCAACTTTTTTCTTAAATTTGTTTCCTTTACTGTCTCAGCAACCAAACTGAGCATCATAAAAGCAGACAAAACAAGCCTCAAATAACATACGCTAGTACTACTAATTAATGGTCTATCATAGTCAAAACTCAAAACCCTAATTCCACAATTGAAGAGACACAAGTTAAAAAGAAAAAGGAAAAAAAATAAGAATTAAATTCTACTAACAGGTTGGATAAGAGAGTGTAGAGAATAGAAAAAGGACAAACCTTTTTTAGGAAAAACGCAGAGTCGAATTCGTCATGACGATGAATGGGGAGGAATTGAGGAGAGAAATTAGAGGTCAAGTTTCGAGGAATAGTGTTTGGAATTGTGTCCTGATTTTGGGCGGCGAAACTTCGGAGGTCTTCCGAGAGAGCGAATAAGGGCAGAGGAGAGAAGAAGCCTTCAGAGAGAGAGAGAGAGAGAGAGAGAGAGGCGAAGCTGTGATGTGAGATGGTAATTGAAACAATTCAGATATATACGGTTCGGAGTCTTCCGACTTCGGACTCACAGATACCGGGTCTTTGTGTTTGGTTTACCAAATTTTTTATTTAAGGGTGAATTACACTAACATTCCTGAAGTTTGATTTAATTATATTTTATTTTTTAAAGTTTTAAAAATTATATTTTTATCCTAATGATTAATAGCTTCATTTTATAAATTCTTATTTATATAAAATATAACAATTCCTAATAGAAAAATAGAAGAAATTATATTGAGAAAAAAAAAGTAAAGTAAATGAAAGGAAAAAAAAAATATAACAAATAAAGCAAAGTAAGAAAAAAGAGAGTATATAAACTCAATGTCTTCATTTCGTCTAAATAATTACAATGACAAGGGTTAGTGTAATTTTTCAAACGTCAATGAGTGATATGTATTAAATCCAGATATCAGGGATATAAGTGTAATTTACCCTTTATTTAATTTAATTTTAAATTTAAGTAAAAAAATTTAATTTAATATGAATTAATTTAATCTTTTTTATCAAATTTTTATTAAATTTTTTTTTTAAAAAAAAGGATAAATTACATTTACCTCCCCTGAGGTTTCTGACAAATACAGGGACCTCTCCTGTGGTTTGAATAATTACAGTAACCTCCCCTACTTTACCTGACAATACCAAGATTCCCCCAATTCATCAATTTTGCTCAAACGACGTTATTTGCTTATACAAAATGACCATATTACCCTTTTACTTGAGCACAAAAAGACAAAAATACCCTTTAATATTTTTTTAACCCAATAATTTATATTGATCCTTTCCCTTCCTCCATTTACCAATCTAAACCCTCTGAAGAAATAAGAGAGAGAGAGAGAAGCTCTTCTTCACCAGTGCCCCTTCTCTCCACCGTTTGCCACTGCTGTCTTTCCTTCTCCTCCTCTTCTTCTTCCTCCACTCCCTTTCCGCCGTCCGTCGCTGACCGATCTGGATTGACCGATGATGGCAGCAGCGTTGACCAATTTGGATTTGTGATGGTTGGTTGTGATCTTGGTCACGATTGGAAGAAGAAAAAAAAGAGGAAGAGAGAAGGGGGACGAACAGCGGGAGAATGAAATGGGAAAGATGGCATCAATTGATAAAAATAGAGCATTATCTCTTTTTTATTGCAAGGATGGCAATGTTGGGCCTAAGATTGGAATAGTGTTGAAGAAACAGGAAACATAAGTTTTGCACACCAAGCATTCTAGTAGTGATTGATAGATGCAAAAGTTCATAAATCTTGCTGACTTGCTTTCTATTCCTTTTTTCTTCTTTGAAACCAGATTTCATTGATTTTTGTTTAAACCATACTTTTTTCTTCTCTTGCCTTCTCAACCATTGATTTTTGTTTAATCCATACAGTTCCATTGTTACAATAGAACAGATTTATGAGCTTTATTTATTGTTGGTTGTAATGAAAAAGGAATTGAACATGATTGACTTTATTCTTTTGGATTCTTTTTCATTAATTTTCATTTTCTCTAGCATGATGGTTCACAATACATTATAGATGCCAAAATTTGGACCAACTGAAACCCAATTTCATTATTGGGTTGCGGTAGATATGGACCATAGTTCTTTGAAATCTATTGGGTTATTTCTAATCTTTGAATAATGAATCTGTTTGAGAAGCATTTTATTTGAATTTTACTTTTATTGCCTGTGTAGCATGCATTCTTTGATTTTATTTTATTTTTTTTAAATTAATTTAGTTTTTTTTTTTTTTCATGTTAAATCTGGATGGCCTAATAATATGAATTTACAAATTTGTATGTATATGCTAAGGCCATTCTAGTTGTTTCTGTTTGCTGCACATTATAGTTCCCAAATGTTATGAATTGTTACTCCTGCGCAGAGACAAATCATGCTATTATGAAGTCTACTAGTTCTTACAATTTTTGTATAAATTTAATGTTGTGTTTGGAATGGATAATAAGGAGATGGAAGTGGTAAGGATTAGAGAGAGAGAGAGAGAGAGAGAGAGGTGATGGCAGTAATGCTACCAGTGGAGGAGTGGGAGAGGAGGGAAAGGAAGAAGAGCAATGTTTGTTTGTGATGTTGTGGGTTGTTTGGTTACAAGGAACAAAGGGTAATTTTGGTATTCAGTCACCATAATATGCTGATGTAAGAAATTTTCATCACCTGTCTAACGACTAGTTAACAGAAGGGTGGTTTGTATATATTGTCAGGTAAAGTAGGGGAGGTCACTATAATTATTCAAACCACAGGGGAGGTCCCTGTATTTGTCAGAAACCTCAGGAGAGGTAAATGTAATTTACCCAAAAAAAAATTTACCTTCGCATCTCAAACTTTACTTTTCATCAAATTTAATTAAAAAATTCATCTTCAATCCTTCATTTTTTAAAATTTTCATCAAATTTAAATTTGATGAAAAATTTGATAACTTCTCAATTTGATGGAAAAAAAAATGACTCTCTCTTGATTTTATGAACATTTGATGAAAAGTTTAGAGATTATTTTTGAATATTAAGTAAATGTAAAGAATTAGAGATACTCTTAAAAGTCAGTTTTTTTCACCTCTTCTTAATTTTCCAATGACAAAATTTTATTTTTTTTAATATGATAAATTTTGGCCACTAAAAATAAATTCTGAATTATAAAGAAGTAGAGTTGAAAAAATAATTTAATTTGTGAATGTATAAATATGTTTTATTTAACCTTTATATACATATTAATAGATAGGCTACCATTGTTTTAAGGGAGAATTTCCAAAAAGTAGAAGGTAGAAAGAATAATTTTAAAATGATAAAAGTAAAAGCACTTCATGCATAAATTGTACTATTATCATTTTGAAATTTTTTTTCTACCCTCAACTTTTTTGATATTCCCCCTTCTTCTAAGTTGTGGTATCATAACATGTATAATTAACTTTAAAATCATTAACAACACTTTAAAACTCAAATTTTAAATCACAATCTCCAATTGAATTAGTATCAATAGAGCTTGGTAACAGCAACCATGTAGACCGTTAAGAATGTTTTCCAATTGCTCAAATCGGGAATTGGAGAAGGAAATTTTATGAGACTTTTAAGCTCGCAACTAATTAATTTAAGTAATTTGAAAGCAACTTACATGATTAAACTTGGAATGTGGTGTACTTAGTCTATATATAGAAGGTTTTTTTATACTAATGATTTGTACGATTAATATCGTATGATACATTATTTTATAGATTATTAATTTCTTAAATAGATGAGATTTCGAATTAAGGTGTTTGCTCGAAACATAATAGTTGTAATATTATCACCAAAACCAAAGTAACCATCTTAAGATGTTTTAATATTATCACCAAACCCAAAGTACCAATCTCAAGAGGCCTTTAACTTGTTTGGGAGGTTTTGAAATGACAGGTTTAAGAATTTCATATTCTATATGAGCTATGCTTTACATTTTTTAGGACTTGGAGCGGCTTTGTTGAAAAAACAAATAAAAAAACATAACAGTTATGCAGGCCAGAGTTAATAAAGTTTTACATTAATTATTAATGGCAGTTCCATTTAAAATAAAATTAATTGCAGTGTAACAAAAACCCCTTTCATTTTGATAATTTAATGTGCCATTCAATAATGTCTCTAAAGTATTCGGTATAAGAAAATCTTTTTTTGGTAGCATATATATTTTTTCAGTAGTAATACACAAATAAATAAATAAATAATGTGTAGTATAATAATCTATAATTTTGTAGAATTCTATTATGTTCATTTTATGCTATTAAACTTATTATTGAACAGGTTGGTGGCTTAGCGGGGCGTGGGAAGCATAAACGATCTAGCAGAAAACGTCAAACGTTGAAAGGTCAACTACTCTCCAACCAATAACAGATCGAACGGACTCCTCTCTCATCCATGAAAAAACCTTCTACTTTTTGGTTCTTACAACTCGACTCCCCTCTCTCCTCTCTCTCTCCTCCTCGCCCCCATACCACTACTCTCTCCGCTCACTAACCACAACCCACCATTTCAATTTATCAAAAAATATCATTAACAACAGAAGTAACGAAATTGAAAATCAAAAATCTTTGATTCAAACTTTTTTGACTTTGTTTTTCATCAATTGAGAATAACAAGTTAGCATTCCAATCAATTTTTCTTCAATGGAGACTGAGAAAGACAAACACCTTCCTGAAAAGTCCGGTAGCTCTGCCTCTAGAGACGCCGAGCAAGACAACCACGACCAACAAGACCCTGACCCCAATCCCAATCCCAAACTTAATCCTGACAAAGACCACCACCACCAAAACAATGCCACTGACAATTCTGAACTACCCACAGAAACAAAACCAAAACAAGAGAGTACCGAGGAGGCGGAGAACAACGAAGAGGAGACCATAACAGAGAATATTGAAGAATCTCCTCCTCCACCTCCTCCTCCCGACTTGGGCAAAGTCTCTGAAGAGATTGATCAATTCATCCATGCTTTGTCTAGCATAAAAGATCAGGAATCTGACCTGCCGGAAGTTCCTGACGTTGTGGAACTATTTGCATTTCTTTCTGAGGAAAAAGTTGCAAATTATGATTCAATCGAAAGCCCGGTGAAATGGAATCAGCTTTCAGAGGAGGACTCTTTGTCATTTTTGGAAGTCGTGGATCGATTGTCAAAGCTGACGGCGTCGCTCACTGTGTTCTCATCAGAATCAAAGTACGCTTCGTCAATCAATCGCATGGGCGGTGTTTTGCAACGAGCAATGTCATACTTGGAAGATGAGTTCAGGAAGCTTCTTGAAGATCCAAAGTTTCCTGATTTCGATCATGGTAATGACTCGAAATCATCAAACTCCAATCAAGAAGTTGATCAACCAACATCGGATGCGCAGGAGTCTAATTCCACGGTAGATAACAATTTTCCAGGATACTCTGAGGATGTTGTATCGGATCTAAACAGATTAGTGAAGGTGATGATGACGGGAGGTTTCGAGACAGAATGTTATCAAGTTTACCTTGTATCGAGAAGGCATTTATTGGAAGAGACATTGCACAGGCTAGGGTTTGAGAAGTTTAGCATCGACGATGTTCAGAAGATGCAATGGGAACCACTAGAGAGAGAGATCGATTCATGGAACAAAACTTTTAAGCAATGTGTCACCGTGCACTTGACAGGTGAACGCAAGCTCTCGGAGGCAGTGTTCTTTGACTACCCGTCCATCACCGACGGCCTCTTCAGCAGCCTCTCGCGAGGAATTATGATTCAGCTTCTCAACTTTGCCGAGGCAGTCGCAATGACGAAGCGTTCATCAGAGAAGCTGTTCAAGTTTCTCGACATATACGAGACCTTGCGCGACGTGATTCCAAGCATGGACGATTTGTTCCCTAAAGAAATGGTGAATGAGCTTAAAACTGAAGCCTCATTGACTCGTACCCGACTCGGGGAGGCCATGGTTTGCATTTTCTGCGAACTGGAGAACGCGATCAAGGCTGACACAGGGAAGACTACGGTTCCCGGCGGTGCGGTTCACCCCTTGACTCGCTACACCATGAATTATCTAAAATACGCATCCGAGTACAAAGACACCCTAGAACAAATCTTCAAGGAGCACCAAAATATGGAGCGAGCAGACTCGACTACCGGATCCGACAACGATTACAGTAACAATAACGCACAGGCGGGTGGCAACAATCAGAACGCAGTAAAGCTTTCGCTGTTTGCAATGCAGATAAATAAAGTGATGGAATTACTGGATACAAATCTGGAGACAAAATCAAAGCTATACAAGGACATTGCATTGAGCTCAATTTTCATGATGAACAACGGGAGATACATTTTGCAGAAGATCAAGGGATCTCCAGAAATAAACACCTTGATGGGCAGCACGTGGTCTAGGAAGAGATCGTCAGATCTGAGGAATTATCACAAGACATACCAACGCGAAACATGGGGGAGACTTTTGAATTGCTTGACCCATGAGGGATTGAATGTGAATGGGAAGGTGGTGAAACCAGTGTTGAAAGAGAGGTTCAAGAGCTTCAACGCCATGTTTGATGAGATACACAAGATGCAGAGCATGTGGGTGGTTAGCGACGAGCAACTTCAATCGGAGCTTAGGGTTTCGATATCAGCGGTCGTCATACCGGCATACCGGTCATTCTTGGCAAGGTTCAGTCAAACTTTCACTCCGGGGAGACAAACGGAGAAATATGTAAAATACCAGCCTGAGGATATAGAGACGCATATTGATGAGCTGTTTGATGGAAATGCAACGCCCACAGGGAAGAGGAGACCATAATAGGCGAGGGAGGATTCAACCAAATGCTGCTACAAAGAACTTGTATAAACAACTTGCATTTTTGGTCATGGAAGAAACAATTTTTAGAGATTTGAGACTTGCAACAATGTATTTGTATTCATTTTGGATGACTTGTTAAGAAATTTTTCACATTTTCTTTCTTCTACATTTCTTAAATTATTCAAGATAATTTATAAATGAAGGAGACTTGATTAATTACACGTGGTTTTCCTTGTTGAAGCTTTCCTTTGTGAATTTTTTCATTCTACTTGTTAGCATCACTGACGACAAACATATTTTTTTATTTACTTGTAAATATATATATATATATACATATGAGTATTGCTATTCAAGTTTAAAAATTATATCTATTTTTTAAAGGAAAATGTTAGGGATCATGAAAAATTTGTCATAAAAATGATCATGAAAGATTTGTGACCCTTGGATTACTTTGATTAGTGTGTAGTGCTTTATTCTAAGTGTAATCCAAATGTCACGAATCTTTCATGATCATTTTCATGAAAGACTTTTCATGATACCTAACATTGCTGTTTTTTAAATTCAATGAACCAATCATCTTCTTGACACATCACTAAATTTAAAAAATAAATTTATATATCATTTTTCTATATATATATATATAGATAGATATTTTAGAGAGCGATGTTATGTATATTTGAAACTCCATATCCTTCGAATTAAATTTTAAAGACCTGCTGACGGTTGCTGGGTTAAAGCCCTTTTTAAGTGCTGCAATAGTTTGGGTTAAAGCTCTTTTAAGTGCTGCAATGGGTTTTTTTTTTTTTTTTTTTTTTTTTTTTTTTTTAATCAAAAACCAGGGAAAATACTGAAATAGTTTGTAGGCATTTCATTAAAGTGTCTTGTTAAAGAATGTTTATGCAAAAATGTACAATCATTTCAATTTTGTTAACAGTATTTTTAAGGTACTTCTTAATAAAATCATTAACTAGATAATTATTATTATCAATTATACATCTCTATTATGGGATTTGGTTCCCATCCAATATATAACAGTAATATTAGGTATCATGAAAAACCTTTTATGAAAATAATCATGATCATTTTTATGAAAAAAAATTCATGGTCCTTAACTTTTCTCAATATAGAATAGTACTAGTGTAATATGTACATATTAAGGTGGTAAGTGTATCATACATGCTACTGGATATTTGGTCAAATATGGATATTAGAATTACATCTACCTGGTATTTGTTTAATTTTTTTTTTTAATTTGTTGCCTGGTATGGTTTGATAGACCTATTTATTGGGTCCAATCAGTTACCTTAACCTACAACCAAATATAGTCGCATTTTATCCATTCCATTTTGTATATTAGCTTTAAATATTATTTTTATAGGATAAACTATTAATAGGTCCTAATAGTTGGATTTAATTCCTATCAAGTTCTATTGAAAATAAGTCATAGTACAATTGATGCTAAAGATAATTTTTTGTGACTATTTTTTACATATGTTGCTAAAAATTGACAATTAGTGACTTTTTTTGTCACAATTTTTATAACTTGTCTCTTAAACTTACAATTTGTAGCGTTTTTTGTGATAAATTTTTTAAACTGTCGCTAAAAATTGAAAATTAGTGATTTTTTGTAACGATTTTCTTAAATTGTCGCTAAAATTTATAATTAATGAAAATTTTTGTGACAATTTTAAATTGTAGCTAAAATTAACTATTAGTGTGTCACCACCCAAACCTGCCCCTATAACTTTAGCATCGCAACCGGCCAGTAATCCTTGGATTACCGAAGGCCTCTAAACTGATTAACAAAATTAAGGGGGTAGCGGAAGCAAATACATAAATATAATTGTCCAATGAGTTGTGTTGATTTATGTGAAACAGAATATTTAAAACTTTATATACATATCCAAAAGTCAGTCTTGCATTATAGCCACACATATTAAAGTATCTTAGTACAGCCAACAAACAAACAAGTCATATATACATAAGTAACCGAAACTCATAACACGTGACACATCGGGAACCTCTACGTGAGGCACAATGGTTGGCTGACAACAAAACGCAGATCCAAACAAAAGCCTTTAGGCTCAATCTCCAAAATGCCCACCTATACATATATATACACACAGTGAGCTAAAATCCAGTGAATAACATTAAAGTAAAGGGGTTAGTGAACGAAATCCGAACATATCACAAGCATGAAACAGATCATAGCATAATCATTCTCGTATCTAAACATAATAATGGTACATCCCATAGAACACATCACATATCATCTTCCGACTAAAGTAATCGGTTCCGGATACTGATTAAACACATTTCACCACAATGAAAATGGCTAACGAGATCTCGTAATCGCATATATGTCATGGACCCGCATTAACATGTCATCCCCCATGACTTGGGACTATCTATGGATGCCATAATAGATTTCAAACATAGGACATTCGTTCACGTAAATCATCATTTCAGAAATCATAACTTATCAAATCACATTTGGTACATAAGTCATATGAACATATCTTTACAATAACGTTACTTACAGTGGTTCTCGTAAATGGTCAATCAATTTTCGAGTCTTGACTTACAACCACAAAGTACATAACACAAATATAGCGTGTCATTACACATGTACTTGGCCATCACGGCTTAGTTCTCTTTACATAAGTTTCTTGCTTAACGCATTGTTTAAAATACACACTTGCAATTTCTTAACTTAGTACATTCCTTTCTTAGTGTGTTTTTACTTCATAACCTCATTACTATGGCTAAATTAAGGCTTAGGGATGCCTAAGATGCAATGAGGATGCCAAAATACCTTGGAAAACACTTAGTCAAATTTCTGAAAAGAGGATCCCCGCTCGAGCGTAGATTTCCTCGCTCGAGCGAACATGCAAAATGTGAATGGTCGCTCGAGCACAGCTTCCTTCCCTCGAGCGGTCTGCAAAGACATGAAACTTCTGGGAGCTTGCATTTCATGCTCGAGCGGACTTATGGTCGCTCGAGCAGAAGTGTAAGATCACAGAGTGGTCGCTCGAATGGAGAATCCGTCGCTCGAGTGAGTAAGCAAAATCTAGGATTTCCATATTGCACTTCCAAGCTCAAAACTCAAATGCAACTCTCCAAAACACATCTCTTGGGCCCCAAAACTTGAGATAACATTGTAAACTTGCAAAATATGATGAATTAAGGATTATTTCATAAAACCATGGCCCAAGAGTTTGCCAATAGCTCACAATTCATCTTGAAACTAAAAAAGCAAGACATGCATGTAAAATCTTTCAAGGTCTTTTCTTAAAAACTCATGAAATTAGCAAATTGAGCTCATAAGCTCCATGCATGTAAGAAATTCCTTTTCAAAACATGAAATCAAGGTTCAAAATATGATAATTCAAACATGCATGTATCAATCAATTCACAATAACACCTTCAATGCTCAAGCTCAACTCAACATGGTAAAACTCTATATATATTCATGCATGCATGTGGACTTTTCTTCCAAATTCTTTGAAATTCAACATGGATGATATGAATCATGTTCAAAATGATGAAATTAAACTAAACTAAGCATACATGTATGAATTAACTCTAAATTCATCATCTTTAGTTCAATTCTTGTACATAATTACAAATTCCCCTTGAATTGATCTACTTGATGGCTTAAACTCATGATCAAAATGATGATAAGTAGTTATGTATGCATGTGAATCTACTTCATTTTTCTTCATCTTTTTGACACACTAATATGAAATACATGCAAATGATCAAGGTACCTTCATGAACTCAACAATTAAACACATTATCTACATGAATTATAGCTTAGATTCCTACCTAGAGCCTTGATCTTGCCAAGAACTTGCACAATCTTGATGAGTACTTACAAATCTTGAGTTTCTTCTTCAAATTCTTCATTTCTCTCCCTAGAATGGAGTCTCTCTCTCTCTCTCTCTAGAATACAATCTGAGATTTTTGCACTTGAATCAAGTTTTGTTGTGCACAAATGAGCTTATAAGGCAACTTCATATACTTGTGATGTATTAATACATTAATTAGAGCATTTGGTCCATCCAAACACAACTTAATTAATTGCTCTGAATCAATTTTTAATAAAAATTGCCAAATGATTCTAAAAATTCCAAATAACATATTAATGTAACCAATTCCGATTTCGAATGCCGATAAGACTTTCAATTTTCATATTAAAGCGGAATTCCAGACATATATTTCTACAAATAACAGATAGAAAGCCAAAGATCATGCAAAATACATAATAAACACATAATTCATTTTATCCACTTAATTAACATCCTTAATTAGCGATTAGTAGCTAATTGCGGATTGGGGTTGTTACATAGTGACTTTTTTAACAGTGTGTAATAAAAAATGCTATTAATTATCATAGAATTTATTGAACAATAAGTCCATTTAGTATGACCTACACGTAAGTCCTCCTTATTTATAGCCCATCTAAATTTTTTTTAATATTATTTATAGAATTTGAATGAATTTAATGACATCCCCTCGAGAATAATAAACTTTAATTGGAGGTGTGGTTTAAACTTTAAAGTCTTTGCAAATAGTGAACAAATACTTGTTTTAGCCAGTTTTTGTAACAATCCTAAATTATATATATACTTTTTTGATAACTTAGAATGTTCGGTTTAGTTTGTGCGCACATCAGTTAATTTTTGAGAGATTAATTCCACCGTTTAGTAATGAGAGCCTAATTAAATTAAAGTCGTATCAGAATTCTGTATGGACTCATCTAACACAAAAATTGATAGCACTTAAGAGATTTCAAACCTAAGACATTGAGAGGAGTAAACTCTTAAGTCCCAAAGTTATACCATTAAGTCACCCCTAAACTAAATTGAATGTTTGTTTTGAGTTTTACATTAAAAGGCATAAGGTGAGGTCTAGTATGAACATACAAGTATGAATGTGTTAAAAAATAATAATAATATAAATCTCTATTTGATAGTGTACGAGCACAGAATATTGTCCTCGTATAATCCTGTTGATCAAGATTGCGCTCCTTCGTACGACGTCGCTTTACTCCCTGAAAACACAAACGTGAGCTAGCCGGCGGGTGTGTACCGGATACCTCTCCGATGCCTAAGTCAGCAAAATAGACAAATAGACAAAAAGCTCTGTGTATTCGAGAATCAAAGTTGTGTTACCTCTCCCATAGGTTATGTTATGAGCTTTTATAGGTTCCGCGTGGCACAATCCTAGTAGGACTCTTACTCCTTCATGCAGAGTTCTCCTAGGAATCACTTTCCAAAAAGATAATACTTATCCTTCAACACCCCCCTCACTGCTTAAACCAAGTGAAATGGTTCTACCATGGTTAGATGTCAATACGACCGGGATAACATGGCCATGCTAAAGTCGCAGAATAGACCGAGCTTCAACTAGCTCGATTCTTCCTTTCACCGCGTGTACCTCGATGCTGGGTTGTCTGAAACCGTGCTAACCATGATGAGTTTGGACCGAGCTAACTAATAGCAAGGTCTTGTGGTAAGCTTCAACATACCTCGGCTCAAAAGGTGTGACTGAGCTAACTGTTGTCACTCTAGCCGTGGTGACCGAGTTAACTACAAAGCCCTTTTGGACCGGGCTAACTACAATGCTCTCGGAGACCGGGCCAACTACAAGGTTTTCTATGACCGAGCTAACTCCTGGGCCCTTTTTACCCTGTCCTTGTTACCGTGGCCCATAGAACGGCCCACTACCCAGCTCAGCCCAATTTACATATAAATTACCCTCTCAATTGCCCCTTAATTCCATCTACGCAGCATGATAGGGATTATCTTTTACCAGCCGAGCTAAAAAACTTTAGCCTTTCAAAAAACTTTTAGCATTCCAACCGGGCTACATTCTTTAGCATTCCAACCGAGTTAAGTTAACACCGGGCTACTCAAATATGCCCGGTCAAAAACGTCTCTTCAGGCGCAGTAACTGAATCGATTTCCATTCCAGGGACACGTGGCAGACGTTAATTGGCTAAATGCATTTGTCACGCCGCCCTCGCACCTCGCGAATTTTGAACAGTCCCGCCCTTTTTGTCCTTTCTTCTACACAAAACAAACCCTTCGTTTTGAATCTTTCATTGCACTATTCATCTCCCTCTTTCTCTTTCTCTGAGTTTCCATTTTTCCTTGACCCTGCACTTGCTGAGTTCGTGTTCATCTTCATTGCCTTCATCTTGGACTGGTAAGTGGTCCAAATCTACCTCTTTTTTGTTGATTTTGCTTTTGTCTTGCAACACATAGCATGCATATTTATATGTTTTTCAAAACATATGTTCCATTTTTGCTGAACTTTGTTTTTTCTGGAAGAAACTTTGCAATATAAGTACTGTATATATACACAATCTGAACAATTTTTCCCTTTGATCCAAAATCACATTCCAACCGAACTAGGATGTTGTTTGTTTTAAGTATTACCATCACCAGACTAAGCAACCGACCTGAAACTCTTCGCCACACTTGTAGTTTCAATAGGTCTTAAATACCTTCTGATTCACTCAGCCGAGCTATCGAACCGTACTAGGCTTGCGCAATACTGCGCTAGAAATCCTTAATAATCGACCGGGCTACAACCTGGGGCTAACCCAACTCCCTTAGTCCAAACCGAACTAAGAATGCTGGCCTAAGGCTCAACCGGGCAAAACCCCTTGCTTAAACCAAGCTAAACTAGATAGCATCTCGTGTAGCCGAGCTAGGACTTCATTTATCTTACCTTTATTTCTTGTAGCACGATCCAACGATCTGTGCTTAACACCTTTCTTTTTCACTTTGCAGACTTAGGTTGGCCAGACACTCCCTTGCTTCAGCCGAGATACTCCATACCATCTCAGCACCGAGCTAGCATTCGTTGATATTTTATACATAACTTAAAATCACATGGGTAAATACAGATTTTTAGTAAACTCGCCAGGGGCCATAGTCGAATTTCGTAAAGACTACCAAATTTCGGATGATGTCCACCTCTCACTGGCCGAACTAGACACCGTTCCCTGGGGAAAACAAGGCTTTGTCCCTTTTAACGTTATTTCCATCGTAGAGTGCGGTCTACGATTCCCTATACAACCCTGATTAAGGCCGAAATGTACATCATTGAGGCCGTTAATTAGAATCTCTTAACTTCACTTGCTGGTCAAACCGTATATTTTATGTGTGTTGAATGTCAATCAGGTTGTACATCGTCGGAGCATAAAATGGGCAAAAAGACAAAATTTGGACAGAGTTGACTTTTTCTGGAAAAGTCAAATTGATGTTTTAAACCTGTTTGGAAGTGAGTAGAAGTATAAAAAGAAAAGGAAAAGACTTTTCTAGGGTTCTGAAGTTGTTTTGACCTAAAGGGAGAGGCTAGGGTTTGGAGAAGGAGAGTCTACCAAAGCTTGAAGGACACTTCCATGGAGGTTTCTTCCTCATCTTCTTCCTCTTTCCACTCCTCCATGAGTGGCTAGTCGTCTTTTCTAGGGTTTTGATAAAACCCTAGCCATGTAATGGAATTTTTCATGAGCATTAATTGTAAATTGGTTTGAATAAATGTATGGATGTTTTAGAAGTTTATAAATAATTGTTTCGTTCTTCTCTTCAAGCATTTTACTCTCTGTGATTGTTTAATGCTTTCCATACATTAGTATTCTTTGTGTTTGTATTCAAAGTATGAGATGAGTCATGCTATGAGAGACGGGTCGTTTTGCTAACTTAGTTTAGAGCAAATGACTCGTACTACTCGGGATGATTCGTGCTTGTACATTGAATGCAACAACCCTCTTGATCAATATTTCAAACTTGTAGTTGTGAAATATTGGGTTGTTCAAACCGAATTACGATTAGTGGTTGATGTTAAGTCTCATTCATGTGGTTAGTGGTGAATTCTCTACCCTAGGATTTTTCCCCCAATTTAGTAAACCCAATTTCATTTATTATTGGTAATTTAATTCCTTAGTTTAATTTATTCGTTATTAAATTAGGTTATGATCATTCAATCTTTTTATCAAAATTAATTTAGGAATTTAACAGTTAAATTAGTTTAATTTCACAATAGTCCCTGTGGATTGATACCTGGACTTGCCATTATTCTAATTGAATTTGGTATAGTTTAGTGATTATATTTGGTCTGTTCAACGACCCATCAAATTTTGGCGCCGTTGCCGGGGACTTCTGGCGAAATTAGTTAATTTAAAGTTACATTCTTATTTTAATTTTTAGTTTAGGATTTTATACTTTTGGTGTTACTAAGTGTGCAGAGCATTTGAAATTGGAGCTATCATTGAAGTGCAAGCGGAGCACAGCCGAGTTTTTTTAAAAAAACCGCAGCACTAAAGTGAGTAAACAGAAGCAAACACTCACGAGCAAAGTGCTAAAACGAAAGTCAAAGCTCAATTGGGGGTTGGAGACAACGTCTACACGCCAAGCATCCGCAAGACGAGTAAAGCGTTTTCATTAAACCGCTGTGAGTATTTCTCTTTTAGTATTCTGCTTTCGTAACTTAGTGCACCGAGTCGAACTTATTGTGTGTGTGTGGGTAGTGTATGCACGGGCGTCGTTCTTGTCGCCCTGAATTGTGGTGTGTGGACCTTGAACTAGAAAGGACCCTTAGGAGACTTAGGGCTTCTGCTCGTGTTCCTAGGCTTGAGTATTCATATTCATACATTGAGCCATTAGAGATGGCAGATCCTAATGTCCCGAATGTGCCCAACCGGACACTTAAGGATTATTTTACACCCATTGCATATACATCACCATCATGCATCCAATTGCCCAACACCACTGCTGCTCATTGTGAGATTAAGTCCAGCACCATACAAATGCTCCCATCATTCCATGGACTAACTCATGATGACCCTTATAAGCATTTGAATGAATTTCTGGAAATTTGCTCGATAGTGAGGATCCAGAATTTCACAAATGAGGCCTTAATGTTGCGATTGTTTCCATTCTCATTAAAGGATAAAGCCAAACACTGGCTAAATTCTTTACCTGCTAATTCAATCACAACTTGGGACCAATTACAGCAACGGTTCTTGGAGAAGTATTTTCCCATAGGTAAAACCAACCAACTTAGGCGAGCCATCACAAACTTTGCTCAAATGGATGGCGAGCAATTCCATGAGACTTGGGAAAGACTTCGAGACCTTCTCCAACAGTGTCCCCACCACCAAGTGCCTGATTGGCAACTTGTTCAAACATTCTATTATGGCTTAACTGAGCCGCACCGCCAAATGGTGGATTCGTCTTGTGGTGGGACATTTATGTCTAAAAATGATGCCGAGGCATGGCAACTGTTTGAAAACTTAAGTGATAATTCCCTTCACCATGCCTCCGCAGCTCGGCAAGTCCGGCAACCCGTAATTGGAGCCCCAAAAAGAGGGGGCATTTATGAGGTCGGGCAAAACCTAGAGTTAGCCCAACAAGTAGAGGCACTGTCCCGCAAGATGGACCAATTATTAGCTACGGGACATGCCCCTACCTAGCGAGATCAGCCTCAATTTCATGAGGCATGTGTTATTTGTGCGAGCCCTGCTCATGACTTGAGTGAGTGCCTTCGGCATCACAATTTCCGGAGTTACTCCAAGAGCATGTGAATGCGGCTCAAGGATTCTCCAACTCGGGTAATGATCCATACTTCAACACATACAATCCGGGATGGAGAAATCACCCTAATTTCTCATGGAGACCCTCTTCACAAGGCACTTCTTACAATCCTCCACCACCAAGGCAGAATTTCAGTAATTTTGCCAACTAATCATCTTACCGACCACCGCAACCTTATAGACCCCCACAACCATACCGGCAACCACAACCACAACCCCCGCTTGTTCCTCAGGGCAACTCTACTTTTGAGACTCAGGTGTTGGAAGTTCTCTCAGAACTTAAGAGGTTAGCACCGATAGTTCACTCCCACACTCACTCTATTGCCAAGATAGAGACCCAATTGGGTCAAATGGCTAACAACATGAATCGGAGAGAGGGGGAAAAACTACCAAGTCAAACTGTAGCCAACCCTAAGGGACAATACGGGGCAGAGAGTTCGGGTGGGAATGGTAAGCAACATAAGCAAGTGCAGGCGGTGGTTGCTTTAAGAAGTGGTAGGAAATTAGAGCCTCAGTCAGTTGCGTTTGATGCAACTAGAGTTAGGAAGGGTGACCACGGTGGTTCACCTAGTGAGAGCAAGGGTGAGGGGGAAATACTTAAGAGGGATGACTTAGTCCCTAGTACTTCACTTGAGCCCAAGGCACCATATGTACCTAAGGCACCCTTTCCCCAGTGCCTTGACACACCGTCCCCTTTTAATAAGAAGGCGGCATCTATGGAGGCAATGATAGAGATCTTTAAACAGGTAAAAATCAACCTCCCCCTGTTTGAGGTAATTAAGCAAGTACCATCATATGCCAAATTTCTGAAGGATCTTTGTACGCAAAAGCGTAAATCTAGGACACATGTGTCCCAAAAGGTCCTATTCACGGAGCAAGTAAGCTCCATCTTATTGAATGACACACCTCCTAAGCTTAAGGACCCAGGTGCCCCAACCATTGCATGCATTATAGGGGACCACTTCATTGATAGGGCCTTATTGGATTTAGGGGCTAGTGTTAATTTGTTGCCGTACTCTGTGTACGAGGAATTTGGGCTTGGCGAGTTGAAGCCCACTACTGTTACTCTTCAGTTGGCTGACCGGTCCCTCAAAGTGCCACGAGACATGATTGAGGATGTGCTAGTTAAGGTTGATAGGTTCTACTTCCCTGTTGACTTTTTGGTTTTAGATATGGAACTAGTAGCTAGTTCGAGGAAACAAATCCCGGTGATTTTGGGTCGACCTTTCCTGGCTACGGCCAATGCATGTATTAATTGTTGGACCGGGGTTATGGAAGTTTCATTTGGTAACATGCAAGTGAAACTTAATGTTTTCCAAGCATCACAACAACCTCATGAGAGAGATGAGTGCTTATTAGTGGATGTTGTGGATGAGATTGTTGAGGAGGCTTTGCCCTCCATTCTTGTAGAGGACCCTTTAGAGGCTTGTCTAGCTCATTTTGGGTTTGAAAATTTTGATATAGATGGGTCAGTTGAGGAGGTGAATGTCTTGCTTAATTCTTCTTCTACACCGGATTTTCCTCCATGGAAAGCCCGGTTTGAGTCACTTCCTCCTCTATCAAGAGAGCCTGCCACACCATATTTGGTCACACCACCTACACTTGAGTTAAAGCCACTTCCGGCCACACTCAAGTATGCATTTTTAGGGCCCTAGGAGACTTTACCAGTTATCATTGCATCTGACTTGACTGCTGAGCAGGAGAGTCAGTTAATGAGTGTTCTCGTGGCACATCGGAGTGCTATAGGGTGGTCAGTGGCTGAATTGAAAGGGATAGATCCCTCTGTGTGCATGCATTATATACACTTAGAGGAGGACACCAAACCTTCTCGCGAAATGCAACGGAGACTGAATCCTAATATGAAAGAGGTGGTGAAGAAGGAGGTTTTGAAATTGTTGGATGTGGGTATTATATACCCCATCTCAAATAGCAAGTGGGTGAGTCCCACGCAAGTGGTGCCCAAGAAATCGGGCATCACTGTTGTTGAGAATGAGGGAGGAGAGTTAGTCCCCACACGAACCACTACTGGGTGGCAAGTGTGCATTGATTATAGGAGACTAAATTCCTCGACTAGGAAGGACCATTTTCCCTTACTTTTCATTGACCAAATCCTAGAGCGGTTAGCGGGGCAGGGTTTCTATTGTTTTCTTGATGGCTATTCGGGGTATAATCAAGTCCCGGTGTACCCCGCTGACTAGGAAAAGACCACATCCACATGCCTTTTTGGCACTTTTGCTTACAGGCGCATGCCCTTTGGGCTATGTAATGCACCAGCGACCTTTCAATGGTGTATGATGGCCATTTTCTCCGACATGGTGGAGAAATTCTTAGAGGTTTTTATGGATGACTTTTCGGTGTTTGGACCGTCTTTTGAGGAATGCCTTAGGAACTTGACTAGAGTGTTAGAACGATGTACTGAGGCAAATCTAATCTTGAGTTGGGAAAAAAGCCATTTTATGGTTCGTGAGGGTATAGTGTTGGGACACATTGTGTCCCCTCGAGGTATAGAGGTTGACAAGGCTAAGGTTGACCTCATTGCAGGCCTTCCTCCACCCAATTCTGTGCGTCAAATTAGGTCTTTCTTAGGGCATGCAGGTTTTTACCGTAGGTTCATCAAAGACTTTAGTAAGATATCACGTCCTTTGTGTAGTTTACTAGTTAAGGACGCGCCTTTTGTCTTTGATGAGGCATGCTTAAAGGCATTCGAAACACTAAGAATGGCCTTGACCACCGCCCCAATCATGAAATCACCAGATTGGTCGCTTCCCTTCGAAATCATGTGTGATGCCTCCGATTATGCTGTCGGGGCTGTGTTAGGCCAAAGGGTCAATAAGGCACCATTTGCTATATACTATGCTAGTTGCACTCTCTCGGATGCACAATTGAATTACACTACCACCGAGAAAGAGTTGCTAGCTGTGGTCTTTGCCTTAGACAAATTCCGATCTTATCTCCTAGGTTCCAAGGTCATAGTCTTCACTGATCATGCCGCTTTGCGGTATTTACTATCTAAGAAAGAGACTAAACCTAGGTTGATTAGATGGATTTTGTTGCTTCAGGAATTTGACTTAGAGATCTGTGACAAGAAGGGATCTGAGAATGTTGTGGCGGATCACCTCTCCCGAACCCTTGTTGAGTATAATAGCGACCCTCTTATTTTGCATGATTCATTTTCGGACGAACAACTCTTTGAGCTGTCACAAGCAAGCCCCCCGTGGTTTGCACATATTGTGAATTACTTGGCCATTGGGCAAATTCCACAGAATTGGTCTAAGCAAGACAAAGACTGATTCTTTTCGCAGGTCAGGTATTACTTTTGGGAGGATCCGGAGTTGTTTAAATATTGCTCCGACTAAGTGATCCGACGGTGTGTGCCGGAGAGTGAGGTGCATAGCATTCTTACATTTTGTCATTCTTCTGCATGTGGCGGTCATTTTAGTGGGCATAAAACGGCCGCCAAGATTTTACAGAGTGGGTTTTATTGGCCCACAATTTTTAAAGATGCCCATCTATTTTGTAGAACTTGTTTGCGCTGTCAGCAAATGGGTTCAATGTCTCGGCGTGACATGATGTCAATGTCCCCTATTCTTGTGGTAGAAATATTTGATGTATGGGGGATTGATTTTATGGGCCCTTTCCCGTCGTCATTCGGGTTTGAGTACATTCTTTTGGCAGTAGATTACGTGTCTAAGTGGGTGGAGGCAATAGCTACCCGAACAAACGATCATAGAGTGGTAATCAAGTTTTTGCATGAAAACATCTTTAGTCGTTTTGGGTTTCCTAGAGCCATAATAAGTGATCAGGATACACATTTTTGTAACCGGTTCTTTGAGTCGGTATTTAAGAAATACTCTATCACTAATAAAGTTGGCACTCCATATCACCCTCAAACTAGTGGCCAAGTGGAAGTCTCAAATAGGGAGGTAAAGCACATAATTGAGAAAACGGTGAGACTGCATAGGAAAGATTGGTCACAACGGTTAATTGATGCATTATGGGCTTACCGCACTGCTTATAAGACACCCATTGGGATGTCACCATATAGAGCGGTGTTCGGCAAAGCTTGCCATCTCCCGGTTGAACTTGAGCACCGAGCATTGTAGGCCATAAAGAAGTTTAACTTTGATATGGTCGCGGCTGGGCTCAACCGGAAATTGCAACTTAATGAGTTGGAGGAAATCCGGAATGATGCATATGAGAGTTTGAGAGTTTTTAAAGCTCGGACTAAAGAATTTCATGACAAACACACTAATAGAAAATCCTTTGAACCCGGTCAAAAAATGTGGTTTTTTAATTCAAAACTGAGACTCTTTCCGGGTAAGCTAAGATCAAGATGGGATAGACCCTTTGAGGTTGTTGAGGCATTTATTCATGGCGCCGTTGAGGTGCGAGATTCAAAGACTGGCCACACTTTCAAAGTGAATAGCCAAAGATTGAAACCATATATAGAGGGGATTGGGAATGGGGATATGATTGAGTCCATTGCTTTGATGGACCCATTTTACTACGATTGATAGATTAATTTCTTATTCCTTTTTCTTTCCCTTCTATGCTATTTTGTTTTTCTTTGCTCTCGTCATGCTTTATCTGCGTCAAGGAGACTTTAAATCCTCTAAAGGTGTAATTCCTTTGGTGTTAGCCGTGCCCGAACGGCATCTGAAGGTCTGGTATAGCCACCTTGTTTGTAGTGAGTTTCTAAGAGACCAACTGAGACGGTGGAAACTAGAGTTCAAATGGCAAAGCCTAGAACACAAAGGTTTGGGATTTCCAAGACTAGAGTCTGGTTTAAATACCCAGGGGTGTGGAGATTGCTTCAAAACTACCTCGGCTTGAACTCTGTATGGCAGCCCCATAGGTTGAGGTAGCTTTATGCGCCTCGATTCTGGATACCGAATCAACCTAGTCTGTCACCCTACTGGAGAATAGGGAAAGTTACAAACACAGTTAGGGAGAAAAGTAGTACCCGTGGTTTTCGCATGAAGATTATACCTTTAGTGGGCATTCCGTATGTTCTTTTGTGCTATATTTATTCCGGATGTCAATTGGAGGTAGAAATGTTTATTTTATGTGTTTAAAAGCATGCTTTCATGTTTATTTTCTGAGTTTAAAAAAAAAAAAGAAAAAAAAAAGGGGGGTTATACTTGTTCATGTTAACATAAAAAAAAAATTAATTATTTCCCGCACGTGTGGCACTGTTCACGCACGTGCAGCAATTGTGGGAATAAAAAGATGGAGCACACTGCTTAATAAGCAGGTGCGGGGTAGTGCGTTGACCAAAAGCCGCACGTGCGGCTTGACTACCGCACGTATAGGACGACGAAAATAAAAAAAATAAAATAAAAATTCTGCGAGGAGAAGAATCGCCGCACGTGCAGGTTGGGCCCCGCACGTGCGGAACGTCGTGATTTAAAAAAAAGAAAAAAAAAATGTGATCAAGAATCGCCGCACGTATGGACTGAGCCCCGCACGTGTGGGAAGTTTGGCATCTGAGACGTTGCACTCTGCTTTAAAAGCAGGTGCGGAGGGCAGGTGCGGAGGCACGCCGCACGTGCGGCCTGGGCCCCGCACGTGCAGGAATTTTCGAAAAAAAAAAAAAAAAAATTGTTTTGTTTTCTTCTTCTTTTTAATTATTTTTAATTTCATTTTTTTATTTATTTACTGATTTCAAAACAAATAAATATGTAAATATATTTTAAATAAATACATAAATAATTTTTAAATAAATAATTCGTTTTATTTATTTATTTATTTATTTTTATTTTCTATTTTTCTATTTTCGTAAAAAAATAAAAAAAAAATAAAAAACACACACACACACACACACACAAAACACAAAACAATAACAAACCTTATCTAACACTCTCTCTCTTCCAATCCCTCTCACTCTCAGATTTCACTCTCTCTCTCTCTCCCTACCTTATCTCTCTCTTTCACAAACCCACCTTCTTCTTCACATTCTTCTTCCTTCTTCTTCTTCTTTTTTGTTTTCTTCTTCTTTCTTCTTCCTCACCACAATCATCTCACCGTCGGCATCACTTCCTTCTCCGTCCGACGAAACTCCGGCAACCACCATTTTTTCCGGCGAACCTCCATTCTTTTTCTCTCTTTCTCCACTTTCTCAAGGTAATTTCTTTTCTTTTATGTAGATTTGTGGATGTAGGAGTTAATCTGTAGAGTTTTTGATTTTGTTTTTATTTTTATTTGATCTTGTGTTCATTCTCTTAAAAAAAAAAGAAAATGCTTAGCCATGTTTGTTGTATCTTCCTTCTTTTATTTTATTTTGTTTATTTAGCCATGTAGTAGTACACTAACTTAGCCATGTTTAGTTTATTTGTTTATCTTAAAAAAAAAAAAAAAAAAAAAAAAAAACAGAACCACAATCTGCCTACGTAAGGAAGAAGATGAAGCCACACGTGCGGCCCTCTACGGCACACGTGCGGGAGTAAAAAAAAAACTCAGAAATCATGGTGCTAATACTAATCCTAATTTAGTTTATTTTTATTTCCTCTATTTATTTATTTTAAATTGTTCGTTAGTGATTCTGGTTAGTTTAATTCGTTTGGGGCTTGTTTTATTTTTATTTTTATTTTTAATTTTAATTTTATTTTTTAATTTTGTTTGTTTAGTTCGTGCTGTTATTTTTATTTATTCTATGATGTAATTGTTCATTTAATTATTAAGTAATTTAGTTTTTATTTTATTTTTTGAATTTTTATTTCATATTATCTTCTTTTGTTTTCTTCTAAAAAAAATTTTTTAAAAAAAAGGGTTTAGTTTAGGTTATTATATTCTATACTTGAGTCTCTTTTGTAGTTTAGTTATTTTATAGTTTAGTTTAGTGTAATTTAGTTTCTAGTTTAGTTAATTTAATTTAATGTCATTTTTATTCATTTATTAATTATTTTCGTTTAAAAAAAAAAAGAAAAAAGTGGGAATTGCATGTGGTACATTAGTGGGCAAACTTGTGCTTTCATATTTTATTCTATTATCATGATTGGTTCCATGGGTTTGTGTCTATTTGCTTTTGGTGTGTGCAGGATATGAGTCGACGTATTGCTCGGGCCTCCAAGAAGGCCAGAGGTTCCACCTCTTCGGCGCCACCACCGCTACCGTCACCACCATCCTCGCCACCACCACCGAGTGACTTGCCCCGGCCGGAGTGGGCTTCGCGCCCTCTTCACAAGCTTACGCAATTTAACCTGCAATTTTTTCAGGGTGACGCAGACACTACTTGGGCCGTTGAGCAGCTCCGACTCCGACAGCAGTTGGGCGTTTGCACTGTGACAGCGCCCACTTATCCTCGTCTGGTACGACTCTTCTACCAGAACCTATATGAGTCACCCACAGAGGATGGACTGCTCTCTAACATTGATGGTCAAGCTGTCCACATCACCTCATCCATGATTGCCACAGTGTTAGGGTTTTTTGCCAAGCCGGAATATCAGCCCTTCCCGGAAGTTGAGGATCGACAGCCCATCCATAGCCTCATCCAGCAATACTTCTCGGGGGCCCACGGTGACCTCAGTTTCACATACTTACGGCGGAGCAAGCTGCCTAGCTGCTTGTTATTCCTGGATTCCGTGGTCCATAAGAATGTCCTTCCACTTGGGCATCGAGCTGAGCGACGATTGGAGTTTGTTCGGGTTCTACACGGGTATCAGTATGGCTATCAGGTCCCGCTTGAGCGTATCATCTTGATGCACTTGCAGAAATTTCTACGAGAGGCAGTTCGGCCTGATCCTATGCAGAACCCGACTTGGCCACTACCGTTTGCTAATTTGTTGACACTTGTGTTTGGGCTAAACCACCTCCACATTGCTGAGGATGAGAAGATTGATAGAGGGTATCCGACTTTCGGCCAGTGGGAATGGCAGCATAGCATATCTCGTATCCCGCAGCCGGTTGGTGCCCCAGTTGATGAGGCCCACGAGCCCGTACATGACCACCCACCACATCCTGTTTCCCCCGTGCCTCCCCAAGGGGACCCACTGTACATGACTCACGAGGAGTACTTACACCTTCAGCACTTTGTGGATCAGGTCCATAGTACTCTTCGTGATCATCACCAGAGTCTCATGGAGTTGCGCACAGATTTTCAGGCACATTGCGACCGAGCTGAATGTTCTCCGCGCCGCGCTGCGATATCCAAACTGAAGTTGGACCGAGCTACTGAATTTTGAGCCGACCTACCGATACAGCGGAAAACGAAAGACCAAGGTAACTAACTTTTTGTTGGAAGCCTCCCCAGAACCGGGCCCAACCTTGCCCCAAATCAATTTGATCCCTCTAACTGCTGAGCAAGAGATGGCCAAGAAACGAGCTATAAGGGCCCTCCTGACCGAAACAAACCAGCCTAAGATACCCCCAGCCGGTCAGACTCAAGAGACCATGGTGGCCCTTCCATCCCATCAGCCCTCATCATCTCGTCCAAACAAGCGTGCTCGGACTTCCTCAACCGAGCCACGCCTTGTTGACGAAGAAGATGCCATCCTTCCGCCAAGCCCTCCACCGAGCCCACAACCGGAGCACTCCGACCGAGCTAGCTCTTCCAAGTGGGCTCCAAAGATCACTTTTCAAAACCGTGCTATACGGGATACTGATTCAGTGGTCGCTGAAAATGACCGCCTAATGGCATTCAATCTGGCCAAGAGCGTTTGCCTTCTAGCTGACATGGAGCACCACAACCATCTCACCGAGCTGAAGGCCATTCGCTCAGCCACAAAGTCAATGGTGCTGGTGAGTAACCTCCTTTGCTCATCTTTCTAATTTGCACAACTTTCTGCTCGGTTTTAGTACAAGTCTCTTTTCATTTTTTTGCAGGCCATGCAGAAGAACCATATCGCTCACAAGCGTATATTGGAACTTCGCAAAACTACAAGGCAAGCAATGGCAGAGGTAACCGAAAAAACCGCCGAGCTAGAACAGGCCAGGAAGCAGATAGCCAAGCTACAAACTGAGAATGGTCATCTGACCAGTCTTGTTAGCTCGGCTGAAGCAGACAAGCAAAAGGCTGCGGCCGTGATAAAATATAAATATCTGCGCGAGCTGGCCAAGCTTGAAGGAAAAAAGAATGCCGAAATAACAAAGCTTGAGAAGAAGCTGGAGGATGCAGAAGACCGCGGTTTCAAAGAAGGCGAAGCCCTGTACATCAAGCAGTGTGAAGCTGTGAAGAACCTGTTCTTCAAATGCGGGTGGAGGGCGGCCGTGGTACAGCTCAGTCATGGTCCAGAGACCGAGGTCTTCAATCCTCCTCCATACTTTGTACCAAGCTCTATGGCAGAGTACGCTACTGCCATTCAGCAAAAATTTCTAGAAGAAGAGGATGAAGATGAAGCTCCAGAAGACAACACTCAGCCTGGTCGCCAGTCTACCTCCTCAACTCCAGAAGTCTCCATCCCGCCTTTGCCTGCTGATGCAGATCTTTCAACCGAGCTTAACCAAGAGATGCCTGCCATAACCGAGCTACCCCTGGGTGAAGACCGCGTTGTTCTTCATGCTGATTTAGATGACCTTTTTGCTTAATCTCTGTAATTTCTTCTTTTTACTTTTGGAAAGAAAAAACTGTAACCGGGCTGAGGTCCTTCTTTTGAATCTTCAATGAAGCTCCTTTTGGTTTCAACTATTATCTCGGTTTACTTTCATGCATATACTTACTTTCTAACTGTAATTTGAGTAAAGTATAACATTCTCCGGCCGAGATATTTTATCCCGGTCTTAACTTTGCAATTTGACTGGCCATACCTGCCAACCTTTTTAGCCTTGATCCATATCTCGGCTAAAGAATCAATAAGTGTTGGTTTTTTCCACCCAACCACTCTTCAGCCTTGATCTTTACCTTGGTTGAAGAGTACTAAGTGTTGGTTTTTCCAGCCAACCTCTAAATTGGTTTTTCCTGCCAACCTAGAGTAAAGTGTTTGGTTTTTCCTGCCAAACTCTAAGTTGGTTTTTCCTGCCAACCTAGAGTAAAGTGTTTGGTTTTTCCTGCCAAACTTCCTGCAGCCTGGATCCTTATCCTCGGCTTAGGAGGGGTGTTGGTTTTCCAGCCAACCTCGAAGTTGGTTTTTCCTACCAACCTGGAGTAAAGTGTTTGGTTATTCTGACCAAACGTCCTGCAGCTTGGATCCTTATCCTGGGCTTAGGAGGGATGTTGATTTTTTCAACCAACCTCTAAGTTGGTTTGTCCTGCCAACCTAGAGTAAAGTGTTTGGTTATTCCGGCCAAACGTCCTGCAGCCTGGATCCTTATCTTGGGCTTAGGAGGGTGCATAGTTGGTTTTTCCAGCCAATCTCTAGATTGGCTATTCTTGCCAACCTGGAGTAAAGTGTTTGGTTATTCTGACCAAACGTCCTGTAGCCTGGATCCTTATCATGGGCTTAGGAGGGTGCACAGTTGGTTGTTCCGGCCAACCGTGCTTGCAATGCCCCTAACTCACTAAAACCATCTTTTACAGAAGGAAATAAACATACTAAAAAGAAAACTACTTGTTTTATTGAGGAAAAGAAAATTACAAGTAGTTTAAAGAAAAGCGAAAAATAAAATAGTTTGAGATTGGTAGTGTTCCGTGGCCTGGGAATGGCTTTGTTGTCTTTATCTTCTAAGTGGTATGCCCATTTGCCTGCTAATCCAACCACCTTGTAAGGTCCTTCCCAATTAGGTCCTAACTTACCATCTCCGGGTACCAAGGTGTTTCCCATTACTTTGCGCAGAACCCAATCTCCTATCTTGAATTGTCTTGGATGTACTGTCTTGTTATACTTTCTGGACAACTCTTGCTGGTATGAGGCAATGTGAACCAGTGCTCTTTCTTGTCTTTCTTCTGCGAGGTCGAGCTCCAATGCTATGGCTTCTCCATTTAGGTCTAGATCAAAATTTTCATTTCTAATTGTGGGGAGGCCAACTTCTAGTGGGATTACTGCCTCCATGCCGTAGGCTAAGGAGAAAGGTGTTTCCCCAGTTGATCGCCGAGGTGTGGTACGGTAAGCCCATAAAATATGAGGGAGCTCCTCCGCCCACTTACCTTTTGCTTTTTCTAACCTTTTCTTCAGTCCATCCAAGACGACCTTGTTTGATGTTTCCGCCTGGCTATTTGCTTGAGGGCATGCTGGTGTAGAGTTGTAGAATTCTATCTTGTACTCCTCACAAAAGCCTCAAAAAAATTTTCCGTCGAACTGAGTGTCGTTGTCTGATATTAGCGCCTTGGGTATACCGAACCGAGTGATGATATTCTGCCAGACAAACTTCTTCACATCTTTCTCCTTTATCGATGCTAGTGTTTCTGCCTCCACCCACTTTGTGAAGTAGTCTGTCGCTGCAAGAAAGAGCTTCCTGTTGCCGGGTGCTGTTGGGAGTGGTCCTACTATGTCTAAGCCCCACATTGCGAAGGGCCATGGGCTAGTTAGAGGTAGAAGCTTTCTGGCTAGCTGATGTATTTAGTGTGCGAACTTCTGACATTTCTCGCACTTTTTGACATACTTCTCCGAATCTGCTTGCATGTATGGCCACCAATATCCTTGCGAAATTGCTCTGTATACCAATGATCTTCCTCCTTGATGGCTTCCGCATACACCTTCGTGTATTTCGAACAAGAATGCTTCCACTTTGCTGAGGTGGACACACTTTAGGTAAGGTCCTGTGAAGGATTTCTTGTACAATGCCATTGATGAGGAGAGCCAAAAGCACTGTGACTTTACTCTTATTTTGTTGGCCTCTTTCTTTTCTTCCGGTAAGACGCTGTAGACGCGCCCTTGGGCTTCGCTCTACAGTTCGGACTCCCTTTTGTTTGTTGCGGTTTCTAAATCTGAACCAAAGAGTCCAACTCTGGCAAATCGTTTTGAAGAAAAAAAAGATTTTGAAAAGAAGTGCCAAACATGGACTGCTTTGCCAGATTACAGAGTCGCCACCTAAATATTTTAAAATGGGGAAATTTAGGAAACCCTGACTCGGTGCCGAAGGCCACGTGTCCGTCATCACCAAAGTGACTTGGCTCGGGAGCTTGGGTACGATCGGGGAAGGTCAGCTATGAGCACCCCCTTTCGCCCGGTTCGAAGACCGGCCTCTACTAACCATGATATCCGTTTTTGAAAACTTTATGCGTTCTTATTCCGGTTATTAACCTAGAATTACTATGTGATGCGCACAACACAAAAGTATAGACTAGATTGCCTAACTTGGAAATAAACATTGCATATCCGTTTTGTCTCAAAAAACGTGTTAGATTTTGCTACTCACAAGTAGGCTAAAATACGGATTTCAATGAGTTGTTCTAACTCAAGCAATCCAACCTTCACCCACAGGCATTCAAACAGTAATATCACATAAGCATTTAGCCGCATGGTAAGCATACCGTCATGTTAACATTCACACGCATGCGACATGCTAAAGCATAAAACTTACATCATACTCCGTGCCAAAACAAGAAACCAATTAGCAAAACGTGCATGACCTAGTTCATGTTAAATGGCTAATGCATCACATACAGGAGTGTAATCTAAACAGGCTCGGCTAACCCTAATCATGGCATATGAAATGCGCGAGTAGCACGTATTCAATTTTGGAAATTGAAAGTACGATGCAGTTTGTATGATGTACCGAGCCTGGTGCATGTAAACAAATGCATGAATGCACGCATGCATTGCATAAGGTATGCTAATTTAAATGTGCCCTAATCTACCATCGTAAGCAGGTAAATAAAAGGGAAGAAAGAAGTGGGGGTTGGAAGACATACACACCCACGCACACTTATTACAATTACGCCCTCACACAGAGGGAGCAAAAGAATAATACAGTCCCAAAATAATACAGTCCAAATACAGAATAAATTAATTATTACAAAATTTCTAATTATCAAATTAATAACAACATAAGAGAAAGGGGGCCCCAGCCCTGCCTCGGGATGCGCGAACGATGCATGCTCGAATCCGACTTGCCCGGAAAACCCGCGCCATAGCACTGCTGCCTCTGTTTTTACTGCCCTGTCTCTCCAAAAATTACCTGAGTCCCAGAATGCCTTCCAAATGAACTGTAGTGCACCACCGGCTAGAGGAAATGACCACCGGCCGCTTAAATTTACCACCGGCTGCTCTGGAGGCTATCGGCTGAAAATATAGTGCCGGTCGGCACATTATACTGCCGGTCGGCAGAAAGTTCCTGCAGGGGACAGTTTGACAGCAGCAGCAGACCAGCAATGCATGGCATGGGTTTTTAGGCATATGTATGCACGGCCATTGCCTCCTATCATGTTTGGGAACTCAATGAAGCATGACCCTTGGTTCTTGGGCCATCAATTATGCATGTTGATACATGATGGCCTAAGGAACCAAGGTTGCATTTTAATGGTAATGCATGCAAACAAACAAATGAAATCCAAGGCCTTATCATGTGTTAGTCAAAGGTCTTGGTGACCAAGAGTTGAGACGAGTTGCACCACTTGAAGTGTGAACCCCTCTCAACCCTTACACTTGGTTTGACACCCCAAACCAAGACATGGAATGCATGTATGCAACATGGCTTAAATGATGCAATATGAGGTTAAATGCAAGGCATACCAAATGCAATGCAACATACTATGGCAAGTGTGCAATACTAAGCACGCAAGGTGCAAAGTGTAATACAAACATGGACCATTTATGCAATAGAGTTAGCATGTGACAAGACCTCATTACTCAAGCATGCAACAAACATGATGCAAGCATGCAAAAGTGGAATTAACCACAATGGGGCAGCCCTCAAACCAACCCAAAACAGTGGCGAAACATGCCCAAAGTGGTGACCAATACTTGTGCAAGCATGCAAGTCAAATGGCCTAAGATTAAGGCACAAAAAGGGAGCACCCTTCCACCACTACCAAGACCAATCATGGCATGAATTATTTAAGCAAAAACAGAGTTCCATCATGCGAAAATAAACCCAAAAACCTTGATATGGCAGCCCCAAAAATGCATTAAACATACAAGCATGCACAATGCCCTCTTTAAAGCATAAGAGACCAGCACTTCAAGACATGGAAGAGGTGATAAATGGAGGCATATGAGCATGGTATAGGGACTGAAATAGCATGTTAAATGACTCCAAATCACTTAAATAGCCTAACCAATGCATGTTCATGGATCACATACCCAAGGCTAACAAGCCATAATGCAAAGCAACTACATTAAGCATGCCAAAAATGGTAAAACCAGTGGCCAACAGACCTAGATATGGCAAAATGACGCTAATATCTTCATGAAGTGAGGCTCATACATGCAAGAAACATGGCCTAAACTCATGGCTCATTTCTAGACAAAGTAGAGCATTACAAAGCAAGTGTAAGATGCAAAGCCCAAACAGAAAAATGCCCTTCTACAACACTGAAGAGGGACACAAAATATGAACATTTTCAGTTTATGACAGCCCCGAAATCAGTATGCAAACATGCTAAGAATGCCATGCAAGAAATAGGCCAACAAGAGGCTATAACATGAGGTACACCAAAAATTCATCAAACAAGCAAAGACCCTTAATGAAATATGTCCAGGGGGTCAAAATATGACCCCTTTCAATTCTGATGATGGCCCAAAAACAGAAGCAAGATAGGCTAACAAAGCATGCAAGATTACGGTAAATAGAAGAGATTATGAAACAAGTGCAAGATAGGGGTCCCAAACAAGGTTAATCCCTTCTTCAATGTTGAAGAAGGGCTCAAAATGAGCCTACTTATAGTTTATTACATGCTCAAAAACAGATTATACACAAGCCAAACATACTATGCAAGATTATGGCATAAAGAGGGCTAATGAAGGAAGTGCTAGCTACTGTCCTCAAATAGCAAGAGGTCCTTAATCAAACATGAAGAGGACCTCAAAATATGATGATTTGAAGTTTAGGTTGGAGCCCAAAGATGCGAGCAAATACGGCTTAGATATGAAGCAAGAAAAGGCTAGAAAGGGGAAGAAAATGACTCACCCTTGTAGAGTAGCAAACCAGCAGGTTTTGATCCAAGGAAATGAGCTTCTAGCCTCTGCAAAACAGCCCCAAGTTGCTGGAAAGGAGCAAGGGTGCCTTGTGCTATGAGTTGGTGAAGGAATGGCCCAAGAACAAGGGTGTTTGGAGGCTTGGATGTGATAGATATAGAGAGAGATGGAGGGATATATGTATATATCAGAATGTATGTATATATCCTCTGGTTTTTTTTGTTCAAAACCTCCAACCCTTTGCAATGGGAGAGAAGGGCTCTTTAAATAGGCAAAGGCAAAGGTTCTTGGCTTCTCCAAGAAGCCAAATGAAAGGGGCAAAGGGTGCAAAGGGTTTGTGGCTTCTAGAGGAAGCTAATACAGCTGGTAGGCTTCTTGAGGAAGCCAAGACAAGGGGTCAAGGCTTCCTCAAGAAGCCTTGAGCAAAGGGTGCACCAAAAAGGGCCAAAAGGTGGTTAAAGGTATAAGTGATAGCTGCGGGTCTCAAATGGCCAAGAGCCCTTCAACAAAGTTGAAGAGGGGCTCAAAATAAGACATTTTGTAGTTTACGACCAAGCCCAAAACAGCCCACAAGTACACCTAAAATACCGTGCAAAACAGGCCTAAAAAGAGGTAAAGAGACAAGTGACAGATGGAGATGTCAAACAGTAAAAGGTCCTTAATCAAATATGAAAAGGACCTCAAAATATGACTATCTCAAGTTCGGGTCGGGGCCCAAAAATGCAAGATAAGTGCTCGGGAGCCGAAACACGCAGTTCGGGGCCCCGAAAGTGGGCTGTTAGGCACCGGCAGTGGTGTCCGACCACGAAGTTGGTCTCTCGGACCACAGTGTCCCTCGAAAGGGAGGAAATAAGATGCATGCCAAAAATCGGGGCAAACAGGGGTGGTTAGACGGTCCTGAACCGAGGCATACGGCTTGACGGCTCCGAAAACGGGGAACCGGGCTCCGAAATGGGAAAAATGGCCTGCGACCACAAAACGTAGCCTACGGCCACTGAGAGATGATCTACTAGACCTCTCCCTCCCCTCAGGAAGAGAAAACAGAGAAAACAGAGCCTAGTTCGCAAACCGAGGCAAAGCACGAAAGAGTCCGGAAGTCCGGAGGCAAGGTTCGCAGCCGAGACTCTGAAACCTCTGGATGAGCACGATATGCAACATCACCAAGTGCTCAATTGATGACGTCTGAGTCTTAAGGTCGGTCAAAAATGGGGTGTCTACAGACGCCGTCTTTTAAGAACAGTATGATGGGATCTATCCATGAAGGGCCTGGTTCAGTGCAACATACCTCAGCTACTTCAGGTTCTTCAATGCTTGGCCTTGGTAAGTAGTCAATCAATAACGGATGAGGGATGGATGTATCTACCATCGAAGCAAAGACTACAAGTTCGTCCACTCTGCTGTTTTCTTCCCTGCCAATCTGCTCTATCCGAACTACTTCAAATTTCATGATCTCCTTTCTGACTAACTCTTGGTATTTGGCCATCCTTTCATCATTTGCTTCGTAATCGCCTGAAATTTGGTTTGCCACTAGCTGTGAGTCGCTGTAAACCATTAGCTCGGTGGCCTTTATGTAGAATGCTGATTTTAGTCCTGCAAGAAACGCTTCGTACTCCGCTTCGTTGTTTGATGCTGGAAAACCCAGGTTGACTGCTTGCTCTACTACTAGGCCATCTAGGGAGATGAGAACTATGCCTAGTCCTGCATCGTGCCTGTTGGACGCTCCATCCACGAAGAGGTTCCACATCTCGCCAACGAACAGTTTTCCAGCAAGTGGAGGGATCGGATGATGCCTTGGGGTCAAAAGTGTTGCTGGTGTTTTCTTCAAGATTCATGCTTGCTGTTTGCCCCTTGCTATCTGATTGTACCAAATCTTTATTTATTGGTGAGTCTTGGCTTGGTGTAGCATGGTTTGCTTCTTCCTCCCTTACTTTACTCTGGTTTGCCTTGGGGTCTGACTGGCTATCCTGCACCGGGTTGCGCTATTCCGGCGTCAACTTCCATTCCTAGTTGGGTTGTTTCAGTCAGGTCGACTGGGCAGATATGACGACTTCCTGGGGTGAATTCTGCGACAAAGTCTGCCAAAACTTGGGCCTTTATCGCGGTTCTAGGTTGAGACTTGATGTCAAACTGTCCCAACTCTACTGCCCACTTTAAGATTCACCCAAAAAAGTTTGCCCTCTCAAACAAAGCTTTTAATGGAAAAGCTGTGAGGACGACTATGGTGTGGGTGTGAAAGTAATGTGACAACTTCCTTGAGGCCATCATCAAGGCTAAGGCCAGTTTTTCCAGTGGTAAGTACCTTGTTTCGGCGCCCAACAATGTCTTGCTAACATAGAAGATGGGCAGATGTTGGATCCCTTCCGCTCGGACCAACACTGCGCTAATTGCGTGCTGTGAAACTGCTAGGTACGTAAAGAGTTCTTCTCCAGGGATTGGGGTTACCAGCAATGGTGGAGAAGACATGTATTCTTTCAGGATTTCTAGAGCGCGGTCGCATTCTTCGTCCCACTCAAACTTGGCCTTTAAAGCTTGAAAAAATGGTCGACATCTGTCTGACGACCGACTTATGAACCGGTTGAGCGCAGCTGCCATGCCGGTGAGATGCTGCACTTCTTTTACTGAGTTGGGCCTCTCTAGCTCCTGAATTGCTTTGATCTGAGAGGAGTCTGCTTCTATACCTCAGTTGGTCACCAAGAAGCCTAGGAATTTGCCTGATCCAATGCCGAATGCACACTTGGACGCGTTAAGGCGCAACTTGTGCTTCTTCAGGATCTGGAACATTTCACCTAAGTCCCTGAGATGGTCCTCCTCATCTTTGCTCTTGACCACCATGTCGTCAATGTAAGCTTCCATTGTTCTGCCTAACAATGGCTCAAACATCTTGGTAATCATCCGCTGGAATGTTGCCCCTGCGTTCTTTAGGCCAAAGGGCATGACCTTGTAGTAGTATAGTCCTCTTGGCGTTGTAAAAGATATGACCTCCTGGTCTGGTTCATACATAGCGATTTGATGGTAGCCTCTGTACGCATCAAGAAAGCTAAGTCGGTTGTGCCCCGCCGTTAGGTCTACCAATTGGTCTATCCGGGGTAGGAGGAAGCTATCTTTTGGGCACGCTTTGTTGACTGTTTTGTAGTTCACGCAGACGCGCCATTTTTCATTCTTCTTTGGCACCACTACTGTGTTGGATACCCACTTGGGATAGTGCACTTCTCTAATAGCTCCTACCTCTAGAAGATTTCCCACTTCTTCTGCCACTATCTCGGCGTGGTGGAGTGCTGATCTGCGAGTGCGCTGAATAATTGGTCTGGCAGTCGGGTGGACGTTCAATTGGTGACAAATGAAGCTTGGGTCAATGCCAGGCATGTCATATGGCGTCCAGGCAAACACTTCGATGTTAGAGGTCAAGAATTCCATGACCTCTATTCTCTCAGTGCTGGACATAGATGAGCCAAGCAAAAAAAACTTATCGGGGTTCTTTTCATCTGTTCTTACCTGTACTAAGTCCTCCACTGCCTTCTGTTCAGTGGCTTTGCTAACATCGGCGAACAATTCATTGTTCTCTGGTTCTTCTACCATTTGTACAAACCCCTTGGCAGCTCGGCTGCCATTTACTGTGACAAAGCATTGCTTGGACATAATTTGGTCTCCAAAAACCTCTTTAATTACTCCGGCTTCGTTGGGGAACCGCATTACTTGATGGTAGGATAATGTTACTGATCTCATGGCATACAGCCATGTTCTTCCCAAGATTATGTTGTAAGTGGAAGGGACTTTCAATACCCAGAATTCCACTTGTTTCGTCATGCTTCCTGCTCTGACTGAGAGGATTATCTTGCCAACTAGCCATTCTGGCATTGAATTGAATCCAATCAGGGGAGATACAGCAGGTGCCAAGTCTTTGTCTTTTAGTTTCAATCGTTTGAATGTTTCGTAATACATTATCTCACATGAGCTCCCTTGGTCAATCAAAATCCGCTTGACGTCAAAATCCTTAACTCGGAGAGTGACGACCAGTGCATCATTGTGAGGGCAGTATATCCTTGCCAAGTCTCTATCTGAAAAAGATATGATGTTCGTGGCTTCTGTTCTCTCCTTTTTGATGGTAGGTTGGGCGCTTAGTACCTCCCTTAAGTGCTCAGCCTTCTTGATCATGCCCCTGAGCTCGCATACGCACTCAGGTTCGAATACCCCATGGATTACATTGATCACGCCTTGAGCTAGGGCGTCGATTAGCATTCCGTTTGGGTTGTTGTGGTTCTCGGGGGCTGGTTGCGTCCCTCCTTCTATGTACTTGTCTAGATGACCGGCTGCCACCAACTCCTCCAGATGTTGCCTCAATGGTGTGCAATTTTCAATGCGGTGCCCCTTTTCCTTATGGAAGGTGCACTGGGATCTTTTGTCGTAGTCTTTTTGCGCTTCTCCCAGCTTAGCTGGCCATCTGACGAAAGGTTCATCGCGTATCTCGCTTAGAATCCGATAGATCGGTTTTTTAAATACCATGGTAATGGCAGTGCGGACTCTCAACCATCTTTTATCCTGGTCCTCTCCGTTGTCTCGCCCGCCTCGCCCGTTTCTGCTTGGACGTTCTACCGCATTGACTTTCGCCGTGGTCTTTTTGTCTGGTATTACAGTTGTACCAGACTTTGTTTTAGCACGGGCGCCATCCTCCTCCACCCGAATGTGCTGGTGTACCCTCTCCATTAAGGCCTCCATTGTGAGAGGTGGCGTCATGGTGATTGAGTCCCTCAGCCTGTTCCCGACTGGAAGACCTCTTTTGTACTGCGCGATGGCGAGATTGGTAGGGCAATCCCCAATCTGGTTGAAGGTCTCCTAGTAGCGACTATTGTAGGATCTTAATGTCTCCTTGTCGCCCATGTTAATGGAGAAAAGCTGGTCGATCTCGACTGGCATTTTGGTGTTCATCCTGAACCTTGTCACGAACGCCTCTGCTAATTGTGCCCAGGAGGCGATGCTGCCTTCTGGTAGCCTTTCGAACCAGGTTAATCCTAGGTCGCCAAGGCTGGATGGGAATAGGATGCACATCAAAGCCTCATTTCGTCGGTATACAGCCATAACCTGGCGAAAGTGTGAGTAGGGGTCCGTCTTCCCCTCATACGTGGTGAATTTGGGCTGCAGGAAGCTGGAAGATAAGGGCGCGTTCTCAATTGGCGGAACGAACGGCGAGGTCTGCAGCCTCGCTAATGCTTTGTCCGTAGGTTCGTAAGCAGGGTGCGGTATTGGCATTCCTACCTCGACACCTCCATGCGTCCGAGGAGCCAACCGCTGAAGGGCAGAAACTCTATGTGGGTCACGCGCCGTGGCATCCTCCTTCCATCGTGCCCTTTCTTCTAGCACAGTTCATAAGTCGGACGATCTAGGTAACTCCGTCTACCTGGATAATGTCTGGTGCGTGCGCGAGGGCCGATAGGTGCTTCCCTCTGTGTATGACCTCTCAGATCTCGTCCTCTCAGACCTGGAGTGACGAGTTCTGGAAGTCTTGGATTGAGTGTCGCCTGTTCTGAGGCTCCTACTCTCTGCTTATGATGGCGTGGTATGCTTATTGTGATCTTCTGAGTGGCAAGGGGGCGTGTTCCCTTGATCTGGCGCTTCATGGCCTCCATATCTGCCGCCATCTTCCTTATTAGTTCATCTTGCTCTTTCACGCGATCCTTCAGAGCTTGAGGGTCGATTCTTCGCCTCTGCCTTTCAGGACTTTGTGAGCGAGAGTGACGGGGGCTGTTGTTCCGCCTTCCCCTTGCATCCCTTCGGGGGTTCTGCCGCTGGGGCTCCAAATCCGCCATGGGAGGAATAGGAGGCAAACCTTCGCGCCTCCAACCTCCTTCTGGGGTTTGTCCGTCAATGGCGGACTGTGGCAACTCTTCATTGTGTGTCATTACTTCCAATTAGCGAGGGAAACTTGATCAAGAGGTTTTGTTCTTTGTCTGATATTCCCACAGACGGCGCCAATTGCACGAGCACAGAATATTGTCCTCGTATAATCTTGTTAATCAAGATTGCGCTCCTCCGTACGACGTCGCTTTACTCCCTGAAAACACAAACGTGAGCTAGCCGGCGGGTGTGTGCCGAATACCTCTCCGATGCCTAAGTCAGCAAAATAGACAAATAGACAAAAAACTCTATGTATTCGAGAATCAAAGTTGTGTTACCTCTCCCATAGGTTATGTTATGAGCTTTTATAGGTTCTGCGTGACACAATCCTAATAGGACTCTTACTCCTTCATGCAAAGTCCTCATAGGAATCACTTTTCAGAAAGATAATGCTTATCCTTCAACACCCCCCTCACTGCTTAAACCAAGTGAGATGGTTCTACCATGGTTGGATGTCAATACGACCAAGATAACATGGCCATGCTAAAGTCGCAGAATAGACCGAGCTTCAACTAGCTCGGTTCTTTCTTTCACCGCGTGTACCTCGGTGCTGGGTTGTCTGAAACTGTGCTAACCATGATGAGTTTGGACTGAGCTAACTAATAGCAAGGTCTTGTGGTAGGCTTCAATATACCTCAGCTCAAAAGGTGTGACCGAGCTAACTGTTGTCACTCTAGCCGTGGTGATCGAGTTAACTGCAAAGCCCTTTTGGACCGGGCTAACTACAATGCTCTTTGAGACCGGGCTAACTACAAGGTTTTCTATGACTGGGGGGCCCTTTTTACCCAGTCCTTCTTACCGTGGCCCACAGAACGACCCACTATCCAGCTCGGCCCAATTTACATGTAAATTACCCTTTCAAATAGATTTCTTCTTATGTCTATGAATTCCATTACATTTTGATTGACACAAATATTTTTTTTCTTCATTATATTACATATTCTTCAAAGTTTGGTGGTGTAATTTTCTTTTTAAGTTTTATTTTTTTTCTTGTATATTTATAAAATATATTAATAATCAGGTCAAGTCAAATTCAATGAACATTAATTTTAATGATTTCGGTATTACCTAATTCTATGAATTTAAATATATAATTCAAAACTTTTGAAATTATATTAATTATAAATTGAACTCTGCGAGCCATCTGACCCAAATAAACCCTTGATATCCAACCGCACAAATTTTTTTTGTGTGTACATTTATTTTAATTCTTCGATACTAGTAAAAGTATCTCCTTATTTGGTTTTAATTTTTTGAATTTAATATTTTAAAAATTATGTTTTTTATTTTTTATTATTTTTAGTAAATTTTTTAAATATTTTAAATATTTTTTTTTACTTTTCAAAAGTAAAATATTTTAAAAATTAATAAATACGTAAGAATACGAAAATGTATTGATTTTTAAAATATATTTTTAGTATTTAGTGAATTTGTTAAAGATTTTTTTTCACAAATATTATACTTTTAATTGTATTTATATTAAGTGTATATAAAAAGTAACAAATTTGCTTAAAATATTAAAAAATTTATTAAAAGTAAAAAAAAAACATGAATAATAAAAAAATCAATTTTTAAAAAATTAAATTGAGAAAATTAGAACCAAACAAAGTGATTGTATATCAAATTATATTCATTAATATTTTGGCATTGGTTCAATGATATAATTACAGAAAATAGAATAAAGAACTGAAGAAGGAACAAAATCTATATGTGATTTTGTAGAATTGTTTACATTTCCTTTAAAGGAAAAATAATACCATATATTTTTGGTACGTAAAGAATATTATTAATTAAAAAAAAAAAAGTTACTTAAAACAAAAGAAAGAAAAAGGAAAAAGAAAAAGAGGAGAGACAGCAAAGATCAGACAAAATTGCAGATTCCATATAAAAGCGTTCGTTCGAATGATTCTTCAAGGAACGTATGTACGCGACTGCTAATGTATCTGTATGTCTATCAAAAACACAACCCTCCATTCCCACATTTCTTCTTCTTCTTCTTCCTCTTCTTCTGCAAATAATTTAGTTTCAGACTCGTGATTTGTAGATTAGAGAAAATGGGTTATTGCCCATGCTTCGGTTGGAAGAAAGGGATTAAGCTGAAGAGTGGGGATGAGATAGAATTCAAGCAATCCCAGGCCCTCAACCTCCCTGATTTGTCATCTGGTTAGTTTTTATTTTTTTTTATTTTTTAAATAATGTTTTTGTTGCTTTATAAAAAATTCATTGATTTCACATATGGAACTTGTGTTTTTGTTTTTGTTTTTTTTTTTTTTTTCCCGAATCGTTTTGGGAGTTGGGTTGGTGTTTGTTTTCGTTTTACAATTTTCGAATTCCGATTTTTTATACTAGTGATCTTTCATTGTGAAATTGACTGTCTTGATCGATCAGAATTCTTGATAGCATAATTGGGTTCGTTTCTATTCTCTGTTTTGCCCTCATAGCATAATTGGCAATGTAATCTTTTTGTTTCATGTTTCATGATAGTATTGCCCACATCTCAACTTGAGATGGAAGATGTTTTACTTTAGTTAATTGACAATAGAAGAAATGATAAACGGTTTTCTGGTGTTTCCTAAATTATAAATTCAGTTAATGCTTATATATGTTTCTGTCACTCATGGTGTGGTTCTATGCAAGATTGATACGTGGCTCACTGGGACAATTATCAAACACTTGATGAAGGAACTTATGCTTAGCCTCAATGAGGTCAAAATTTCCTGTGAAGACAAATTATATGGGATCACTTGTCTCAGGAATGAATTCTCCTTGAATCCCTGTTGTAGCGGAAAATGTCATGCTAATTACCCAAGAGAAAAATTCCCTCAATCTCTGGTACTAGAAACAAATTTTGACTTGTGATAATCCTTATGAAAGGGCTCTACTGAAATGTCATCATCAGAATTCACAATGGTTTTTACGGTTTACCATCTCATATCAAAACCTTTTTGCTAGATATGAAATCTGAAATCCATTTAGTATTACATGGTTTTGAAATTTTGATACGTGAAAGTGCTTATAGTTCTCTTCCAGGATGAATGCATGGGTGAAAGAATCACATCAACTGAATGCATACGTGATTCCCTTTTTCTACAAATCTTGCATGGACCACGGACAAGAGGGTTACAAGTTTATGCAGCTAATATTGCCTTTGTTGAAGCTGTTTTGATTTGCATGTTGATTTAGGAACTTCTCTCACTTGGTATTTCTTCACAAATTGCTTTCCTTACACAGATCCTAGATGTGCCATTCTTTTCCTTTGTTTGTCCACACTGCACAGTAAACAGGCACAATACTCAGTAAATCAATGCACATAATTATCTAGAGATGTATTAAGCAGAATGAATGTTGTCAATCCGGTTGTGCAGAACACTATAAACAAATTATGTGTCAGTTCCCAAAATGTGGTAAAATATGGCATTTGCTACAAATTTTAAAATTTTCAAAATGATAATCAGTTGAGAGGTTATTTATTTGAATCAGGCACAGGTATCTTTGTTAATTTTTTATTTTTCTAGTGAAACTCTGTTCCAAATATCTATGCTTTCTTGGATCCAAAGTTGAGTGAAAACAACAAACTCTTCAAAGTGGTGATGCTCCAATGACATGGAGGAAAAAGTACAAAACAGTGTTTTTGGCTCGATTCTTAAACTAGGAATACAAATCATAGCTGTTACCATTTCATATCACACATAAACCTCCTAAAAATGGCACTTCCAATTAAGAGTAATTACTTATAGCAGAACTGAAAAATTCATGTTTTGTATATCAAAGAGTTCTTTATTCACCCTACTCAAAAAATTATTATTATTATTATTTTTTTAAATTAGACACATGCATAACTATGTCCCAGTCGGGAATTAAATCCTCCGCATCCCCTTTTGGAGATGGCAGGAGATGCTGCTCAAGCTAACAGCTGGTGGTATGTCAGAACTTTACATATTATAACTGGTTGTGTGACTTAACTTTTCCTGTACTTTGAACTTTTACTTTTTCTGGTTTATTAACTTAATTGGAGTCTAATGCAGATGAATCAAAGACCAATAAAGAGTCAAGACTGGAATCATCAGTTTCAAAAGATGTTTCTGGTGCTAATAATAACAGTCAGACATTCAAATACCGAGAGCTCGCAACTGCAACAAACAATTTTAGGTTTGAGTCCCTTATTGGGGAGGGTGGTTTTGGACAAGTATACAAAGGAAAAATAGAAAGCACTGGTCAAGTAATTTTCTCTATCTGATGAACTTTTAGTCTTTGCTTCACTCTCTTACATGAAAGAGCATGGCTTTTGAGCTTCAATCACCACCTTTCACTATTTCTCTTAATCCTATACTTGAAGTGGAGGACTTTATTTTGTTGATAAAATGTGTTGCTGTTGTTTGCAGGTTGTTGCTGTTAAAATGCTAAATCAGGCAGGTCTTCAAGGGGACAAGGAGTTTCTGGTGGAAGTTCTCATGCTCTCTCTTCTGCGTCACCCTAATCTTGTCCATTTGATTGGTTACTGTGCTGAAGGGAACCAACGCCTTCTCGTATATGAATTCATGCCGTTAGGTTCATTGGAGTATCACCTCCATGGTAGGATTCAATGCCATTATTTTGAGTTTCATGAAATTTATTCAGTTTCTTTGTTTTCAAAAATTGCATATCATATTTCTTTTTCAACCATCGGTAAACTAGAAAAAAATCTTTTAAGAAAAGTGTATACACAGGTTTTCCATTTTTGCTTTTAGTTGAGACTGTAGCAGACGCTTTGAAATATTGAAATTTTGTCATTTGAAAGACATACTTCACAATAAAATTATTTATGTGTTTTGTTTGATCCCTTTTTTGCAGGGTAGTATTATATAATGATTGTACAAGGACCATTTCTTTCTGTGATATTATTTTTTATATGTTTGCATTTTTTTTTTAATGCATTATAAATTGCATGAATATCATTGGACCTCACCTCACAATGTTTCTCTCCCGTACTACGCAGAACTAATTCACTGGCACGCCCAATGAAAAAGCTGTATGCTGGAACTTCTTTTCGTAGTACACGTAAATTCTGAGATAACGAATAGAGTATACTGATGTGGCAGGCACCATTTATTACATTTTTAATTGTATTTATCCAAACTGGAACATGGTTGCTATGAGAGCACCTCCTTCTTGGTGAAAGTAACCCTCTGGGGCCATTCCATCGGGCAATATTGTGCTTCTTGCAGGATATTATCTGTAGGTCAACTACCTCCAGCATATTTCTTTGTCGAAATTTATTTGTAATCACTTTCCGATGACTAGTGCCCCTACGTATCTAATGCTTAACTTCTTGTTCACCTTCATAAGAGAGAGAACATTTTTGTGTTTTTATTTCTTTGGAAAAAATTAGCACTCGGTCATTGTGCCAAGCATTTGTTAGCTCTTTCTCATTTGACATTAGCACATTTCAAGGGAATTATATTTACAAATTCAAAATATGTATAGTTTGTTTTTGGTTTAAAAGACATGCATATGTATATAATTTTTTTTTGGCTCTGACTAAGCATGTAGGTGTAAATAGCAATCCTCTCCCATTTTGTCTGCATAAGAAATTGCATTATTGTCAATTTACCAACCATTTCTAGTCAATTTAATTGATTACATGCAGCTCATAACCTAAGCTCTCTTTCCAGATCTTACACCTCATATGGTACCACTGGATTGGAACACTAGGATGAAGATAGCAGAGGGTGCAGCCAAAGGATTGGATTACCTGCATAATGAAGCAGATCCTCCTGTCATATACAGGGACTTGAAGTCCTCTAACATATTATTGGATGAAGGGTTCAACCCAAAACTTTCTGATTTTGGGCTTGCAAAGTTTGTTCCAGAAGGAGACAAGTCACATGTCTCTACAAGGGTCATGGGCACCCATGGATACTGTGCCCCTGAGTATGCTATCACTGGAAAACTGACAAAGATGTCCGACATCTACAGTTTTGGGGTAGTCTTGTTGGAGCTGATTTCTGGACAAAGAGCATTGGATACAACTCGCGGACGTGGCAAAGATATGCTTGTTGATTGGGTAATTGCCTCTATAGAATCCCAGGAGAAATACAGTTTTATATCTACTTTCTAAATTCTTTCCTGATTTCTTGTTTTGTAGGCACGTCCCATGTTAAAAGACCGGACGAGCTTTTTGCAATTAGCTGATCCAAATTTGAAAAGCCAGTTCTCAGAGGCTGTTTTATGCAAGGCTGTAGAGGTGGCATCAATGTGCGTCCGTGAAAATCCTCACTCTCGTCCTTGTATGAAGGATGTAGTGCTTGCTTTGAATTACTTGACTTCCCATCATTGTGATCCCAATGGAAATGGTGCTAGAGGTGACAAACGTAGAAGGGCACGGCATAGAGATGCACAAGTAAGCGAGAACAAGGTAGATTTCAATGATTCTGAGAACAGTCCAAAGGAAACACCAACTCCAGACAAGGATTTAGAACGGGAACTTGCTGTTGCAGAGGCCAAGATGTGGGGTGAGACGTGGAGAGACAAGAAACGACAAAGTGCAGAAAATGATTATGATAACTTAGACAGGTAGCAGCATTTGGGAGATTTATTAGCGGGGCATTGTTAGCGTTTAGAACCTCTAGAAAAAGGAAGACATATAATTTGCCATCACAGAATACTTCAGATCACTGTAAGTTCAGTGGACAAAATAATTGTGAGAATTTAGCAAGGACTTCAGAAACAAGTGAGGAAAGTTTTCCTGCTTCACAACCGACTTCATTCTTGAGCTTACATTTAATTTTCGGTTTTTAGATTATGTGGTGTTATGATCGGTATAAGGTTTAGCAAGGACTTCAGAAACAAGTGAGGAAAGTTTTCCTGCTTCACAACCGACTTTATTCTTGAGCTTACATTTAATTTTCGGTTTTTAGATTATGTGGCATTATGATTGGTAAAAGGTCAATTTTGTGGAATAAATGTACCTTTTTAGTGGCTAGTTTGGCACCCTTGTTGACAATATAGAAGCACACACCATCTTAAAAGGCTTGCAACACTGGTTTTTCAAGTTCACCTTTGACTTCATAATATCTTCCCATGAAAAATGGGAGCACTCATTGATCAGGAGCATAATTGATGATTTTCCTATCTGAAAATAATTATCCCAAGAATCGCTGACCCTAATACAGATACATTTAAATGATTTGATTTAGGAATAATAACATAAATTCAAAATTCATAAATAATTCCATGTTATGTAATCGTGGAGCAAAAATAGGGATCGCTGCTTTGCTCGACAGTTCCAGCATTTTCACGTGATCTTACTTCTCCATAACACAAATCCAAACCCTGAAAATTTCAGGCTCCCAAAAAAAAAAACAAAAAGGTTTTTGAAATTAAGAACCATGTAAATGAATGTTTTGTTTTGATAAGGCCTGGCCTCACACAGAGCAAAAGACATTTTAATTAGCATATATATGCTTATAATTGCCTAAAATAAAAGCAATCCATATTCAAGGAAATAAAATAAAAAAAAATCAAAACAATTTAAAATAGAAAGGTCCTACCGGGAGTCGAACCCAGGTCGCTGGATTCAAAGTCCAGAGTGCTAACCACTACACCATAGAACCCTTGAACGGTAAAGTGGCCTGTGAATAATTATATAAACTAAAATTTCAAACTAAAAATAAAAGAAATTTACAGTATTAACTTTCTTAAATGAGTTTTTCCCACATAAGAAATTAATAATAAATAAGTTTTATCTCAAAATTTGGACTCTCAATTCTTACTTCAATTAATCACCATTCATATTACTGTCAATCAATTATTTATTTATTTATTTTATATTTTATATTTTTAGTCTCACTGCCATAGACTTGTTGACTTTGGTATCTCATGATCTATTTGGTTCTTACACTAGGTGGCTGATCATTACCTACAATTGATTATTTTGAGCAAGGAAATTTACAAGGTCAATACCAAACACAAGTTGAGAGAGAGATAAGTAAGAAAAAAATAGTGAAGTGTGGTCCAACCCACAATTCAACATTCAATCAAACTGTTTTAAAAAAACATTGCCATATGGCTACAAATCAAACAGGTTAAGAGTTGAATATTGATTGCATGCTGGAACTTGAGCCCCACCTCACTCACTTCTATTCTATGCCATTAAAACTTTTGAGTGCCTTCAAAGTTCAAATGTATCAATACAATCAATATTACAACGAGGATGTCATCATGATTGTCTAGTTAACTATATTTATTTATATACATGTTGCTTGTAAGTCTGTTAAATTGTTTTTATGTGGGCATGGGTTTTTGTTAAGCTCTTTGAAATGCATGCTTGGCTTATAATTCGCAAATGGTAGGTCGGCAACTGCCCCAAAACAGTCAAGTCTCCCAAGTTGTTATTTAAAATTCATTACCATCACATTCATTGTGCCTGCTTTCCAACTATGGCATCCCTCCATAAGGGCAATTCTATGGTACACGGGATTATATTACTTATTTTTATAATATATGTTACGTATTTTTTTTTTTATTATAAAATTATAACAATTGTAATTCATAAATAAAATTACTCATTTTGTAGTAATATTATGTATTTTTGTGATAATGTTAGACATTTTTTATTTAAATATTTTCTAATAAAAAAATATGTAATATTATCATAAAAAATGCTTAATCTTATCACAAAATGTGTAATTTCATTTCTGAATTACAAATTGTGATAATTCTAAAAAAATAAATAACATATACTATAAAAATATATAATAAAGGTGCTATGATATACACATTTTGAAGAGGCCGTAGCATTACCCCTCCATGAAAGTTTAACAAATATGATGAAGACTAGTGCATAAATTTGGAATACACATCTTTAGGAGTGTTTTGAGAAGATGGTTAAAATTTGTCCTTTTGATTTTTATTTATTTATTTATTTATTTTTTTTAATATGTAAAAAATATAAATGATAATATGACTTAAAATAAATTAGAAGTTAGAGAATAACTTTCAACCCACTTCTCAAAAAGATCTTAAGTCACTTTTTTAAGACAATCTGAGTCATCATTTGACCTTAATCTATCAATGACACCATGAAGATGTCAAGCAAGCAAACCCTTATGTATTCAAGTGAACAAGTGCCATTTGTCATTTAATAAATCAAAATATTTCAACTATCAAATGTTGAAAAAAATAGATTTTTGTGACTTTAATTAAATATTAAAGTGGGTTCCAACCATCTATTGTGTTGGGTTTAAGTGGGTTTAAATACTTTGTAATGAGATCTTTATACCACAAAAAGAATGGCTAAAAACCATTGAGAATTGAATGAGAAATTATCTCAGGAAGTTAGCTTCATGAAAGAGATAATGAGATTTGTAACTCCTGCATTATTGCAGAGTTTAATGGTGCATTAATAGGATTTGCAACTTCTGCCTTTATTGCAAAGGTTAATGGTGCATTAGTGACCAGTCATAAAGGCTGGCGGCTCCTCCTCTCTCCCCTATACATGTATAAATTGAGACACTCCTGTCAAATCTCAAAAAATAAAAATTTTTGCTTCCATTTTACAAGTTAGCTTGCCAAAAAGTTCCTATAGTAAGAGAGTGCTGCCACGGTTTTTGTTCGCTAAGCTAGACAGAGAGTGCTTCTGCTGTAACTGATTTTTGACCGTCGTATCCTGGGAGACAAATGCCGGAATTCCTCAAGCACTCGACCCGTGAGGCGGCGAAAATCTGTTTTAAGGAAACTGCTATCGTGCAGGTTTCGGTTTGCTTTCTTTACTATTTTAATCTATTGAGTATTTCTGTTGTAATTTAGTTGTAATTCTCAGCATGTGTTCTTGGTATATAATTTTGATTTATTCGTGAATCTATTTATTTAGTTTCACAATTTGGACAACAAGCTTAAAATAGATTTTCTTATTTTTCCATGAAAGTGGCCAAATAAATTCACATGATAAATGTACCCAGTTTAATCATAATTAATATTTATGCTTGCAGCTGTGTTATTGTCAATGTGTTTCAATTTCTTTCAATTCATATATTTGGTGTGCCAAACATATTCTTGATTGTACATGCTGCCATATTATTCTTGCTTGAAAGTCAAATTTAGTCTACTGCATAAGTTGGTGTACCCCACGATTTGTATTGAAAACAAACAGAAGATATTTTTATGTACCTACTTTGCATATTTTTAGTATCGATAATTTTTAGAAAATTAGTCCACTGTTTTTTTCTTTCTGGGGTTGCTAGATGTTACATTAACTTTTGCATAGTTGTGTATTGATTATAGAAATAGGCTTACTGTTGGTTTGTAGAAATAAGATAAGTTTATTGTTTTCATGATTAGTTTTCTTTTGGTCTATTTTCATAAACCACGTGTTTCTCTATGTTAAAATAAACCTTGGTCACAATTTTGGTTTGGTGTATGTGTATTGGAAGATGTACAAGGTTGCATTTGAATTCATTTTCTTTCACACATTTTTCTGAGGCATGCCTAAAATATTAAAAAATAAAAATAAAATAAAATAAAAAATGAGGAATTACATGCTGCTGGTCACTGTTGCATATATGATTACATGCTAGATTAATTCATATGTTTTTGTTTTCTAGATTTAAATCAATTTTTCATGCTTCTTATTCTAGAATTATTTACATGTTAATTACTATAGACTTATTTGCATGTTAATTGCTAGAATAATTTACAAGTTTATTACATATTTTTTGTGATTTAAATTCTATGTAACTCTAGCCTATTAACTTTTAATTTAAGGTTTTGGAGTTATAGAGTTTTGTAACTTGTCTAAATCTATGTACATGACTATTGTGTAATTTAATTGGGTGAATTAAATTTATTTATTTGGAGTTATGGCTATTAAAAATTTTATTTTAAAGTTGTAATTTAATTTGGAGTTACAAATTTTATTTTAAAGTTGAATTTAATTTTGAAGTTTTAGTTTTTTTTATAACTCTTGCATATTAATTTAATTTATTTCTTTAGAGTTATAAGATTACATGATTATTGTTTTTTATAAATTGATATGTAACTCTTGAATATTAATTTCATTTATTAATTATTGTCAATTAAATTGATATGTAACTCATGGCTAGAAGTTTAATTATTTAGGAGGTATAAGGTTTTGTCACCTTTGTAATAATTTTTGTAACTCATCTAGCATGTTAATTGATTAGTTAATTTCTTTATTAATTAGTTTGCTAGATGGTTTCAATTAATTTATTATATTTACTTTCTGCCTAGATTATTTGGTTTGTATTTTTGTTTTGGTTTTTCTGCTAACTTTTTTTACAAGAATACCTAAGCATGGAAAAAAATTATTTGGACTATATGTTGGAACAATCTTCTGTGTAAATAAAATAAATGGAAATTAAAATAAACAAAATAAATAAATAACGTACCGAATTTATTTATTGAACCGAATTAAAAATTCAAAGACCAAGTCGAGTATGTGACACTCTGTCCTTAAGACAGATTCGCCCCACTACGGTGCTTACGATTGAGTGGCGTCTATCTCCCAGGATACAATGATCTTTACAAATTTGTAGAAGCACTTCAAAACAAATTGTTCGGCGAACCAAACCTGTGTTCTCACTCTCTGAATATTTATTCCTAAAATTATATATGTAGAATAAAATGCACCAGAACAAAATGGACAGTAATGACACAAAATCTAGACTGATTTTCCGATACCAAGGACTGCAGGAAAATGATCTATATATAGGCACAAAAGGTGACCAAAAAACTGTCTCAACAGGTGCAAAACCTGCCAAACAGATGCAATGTTTTGAATCCAACAAGATTCTGACCGTTATACAAAGATCACTTTTATTTAAACAATTGAAAAAGTACCCGTTGGAGACAAAGTAAAAGGAACTGTAGGGATATAATTTATTAAACTATTTGAATAGTTTAATCACTTTTTCAAAATTGTTTAGAACAAGTACCGTGGTGGAACAGTTAACCTGGTGGAACTTTATTGACTCCCCAGTGATCCTTCTAAGTCATTCACAACTCGGTTGTCCTTTTGAACCTAGATCTCGGGATCTCCAGTCAACTAGGTTGGGTTGTCATTGTGGTAACTCTTATTTAATAGGCTTTAGTCCCATTCCCCTCGATGAATTCTCAACTAACTCTCTTGCTAACCCTTTGGTTAGTGGATCCGCTATGTTGTCTTTAGACTTAATCTATTCTATGGAAATAATTCCATTAGAGAGTAGTTGTCTCACGGTGTTATGTCGACGACAAATGTGTCGTGACTTACCGTTATACATATGACTCTGTGTTCTACCTATAGCTGATTGACTATCACAATGTATGCATATAGCAGGCACTGGTTTTGACCATATTAGAATATCTTCAAGGAAGTGGCGAAGCCATTCTGCCTCTTCCCCAGCTTTGTCTAAAGTTATGAATTCTGATTCCATAGTAGACCTAGCAATGCAAGTCTGTTTGGAAGATTTCCAAGATACAGCCGCCCCACCAAGAGTAAAGACATACCCACTGGTGGACATCGAGTCTCTAGTATCCGATATCTAATTTGCATCACAGTATCCTTCAAGTACTGCTGGATATCTAGTATAATTAAGCCCAATGTCACGAGTAAATCAGAGATATCTAAGAACTCTTATAATTGCTTTCCAGTGTTCTACTCCCGGATTACTCGTATATCTACTTAATTTACTTACTGCATAAGTTATATCTGGGCAAGTGCAGTTCATCAAGTACATTAAGCTTCCAATAATTTGGGCATACTCTAATTGAGAAATGCTTTCCTGTACATTTTTAGAAAGATACAAATTAACATCTACAGGTGTTCTAGCAAGATGATCATCATCTTTGCTAAATTTGTCAAGTATTTTCTCAATGTAATGAGATTGTATCAAAGCATATCCTTCTGATGTTTTGGTAATTTTCATACCAAGAATTACATCAGCAATGCCCATGTCTTTCATGTCAAAATGTTTATTCAACATTTTCTTGGTAGTTTTAATCATGTCATTATTACTACCAATGATGAGTATATCATCTACATAAAGACATACAATGACATAACCTTTATCTGTGTTTTTAATATAAACACATTTGTCACACTCATTAATTTTAAATCCATTTGATATCATTGCCTTGTCAAATTTCTCATGCCATTGCTTTGGCGCTTGTTTTAAACCATATAATGATTTAACCAATTTACACACTTTCTTTGCTTTCCCTGGAGCAGAAAATCCTTTTGGTTGTTCCATGTAAATTTCTTCCTCTAACTCACTATTTAAGAAAGCGGTTTTAACATCCATTTGATGAATTTCTAGATGGTATAGAGATGCAATGGCAATTAGCATTCTAATGGATGTTATTCTAGTAACCGGTGAGTATGTGTCAAAGTAATCAAGACCTTCTTTTTGTCTAAAACCTTTGACCACAAGTCTTGCCTTGTATTTGTCAATTGATCCATCTGCTTTCATTTTCCTTTTGAAAATCCACTTGTACCCAAGAGGTTTACAACCTGGTGGCAAGTCCACTAATTCCCAAGTGTGATTTTGCAAGATGGATTCAACTTCACTGTTTACAGCTTCTTTCCATAAAGGAGTTTCAGGACTGGACATAGCCTCTTTAAAAGTTAAAGGCTCATTTTCTAACAAATATGTTAGAAAATCTGGACCAAAAGATTTTGAGGTTCTAGCGCGTTTACTACTCCTAAGTTCCTCTTCCTCATTTTGATCTAACTCTTGTTCTTGATCATGTTCTTGATCCTGACTAGTAATTGCATTATGAGATCTTTTATTGTTACTAGTCCCTTGTCCAATCTTATTTGGAAATACATGTTCAAAGAAAGATGCATTTCGAGATTCAATAATAGTATTTACATGCATTTCGGAATGTTCTGATTTATGAATCAAAAACCGATATGCACTACTATTCTTGGCATAACTAATGAAAATGCAATCAATGGTCTTAGGACCTATCTTAATCTTTTTAGGACTAGGAATAGCCACTTTAGCCAAATACCCCCACACTTTTAAGTATTTATAGGATAATACTCTTTCATGCCACAATTCATAAGGTGTTTAATTCATCAAACCACCGCTCCTTATTCACCTCAGCAAAATGGAATTACTGAAAGGAAAAATAGGACTTTAAAAGAAATGATGAATGCCATGTTAATCAGTTTTGGATTACCTCAGAACTTGTGGGGGGAAGCAATACTTTCTGCTAATTATATACTTAATAAAGTACCTCGAAAGAAAAATAAAATAAATGGAAATTAAAACAAACAAAATAAATAAATAACGCACCGAATTTATTTATTGAACCGAATTAAAAATTCAAAGACCAAGTCGAGTGTGTGACACTCTGTCCTTAAGATAGATTCGCCCCCGCTACGGTGCTTACGGTTGAGTGGCGTCTATCTCCTAAGATACAATGATCTTCACAAATTTGTAGAAGCACTTCAAAACAAATTATTCGGCGAACCAAACCTGTGTTCTCACTCTCTGAATATTTATTCCTAAAATTATATATGTAGAATAAAATGCACCAGAACAAAATGGACAGTAATGAGACAAAATCTAGATGGATTTTTCGATACCAAGGACTGTAGGAAAATGATCTATATACGTTATGACCCGAACCCGCCCCTATGGGTTAAGGACATAACCGGCCAGTAATCTTGAGATTACCTACGGACTCAAACCAAAACAGACATAACTCATCAGAGTAAAGGGGCCAAACGAAAGCAAAAATTTAAAACTTTGTCCATAGAGTCGTGCTTATATGCACATCAAACAAACCATACACATATACGTTAATAACCCACAATAAAATACAATACCGTAAAATCCTTTACAAACAAGATCATCCAAACTGAGTCAACCCATAACAAAACTATATACAGGTATACACAAAGTCCTCGCCAACAAGACAAAATATAAATACATAACAAAATGGCAAGGATGGTGTAGACACCCCATTTTTGACTGCCCTCGAGACTTGGGCACTACTGATGGTTTACTTGTTGGAGAAAGGTGTGCAGTGCACAGGTTCAGTTTCTTTGGCAAGGAGAGAGGCAAATCTCAACTTCATACCCCATTGTGGACCAAAATTATTTTTGATGGTTTTTATACCTTAAAACCCTCTCTTTCAAAACATTTTTGAAATAAAATTCCCACGATGTTCCGACGCTCGCATTTCGGTAAATGTTGCGCTTTTCGGTAAACCGAGCAAGGACAAAAGGGGAGATGAATGAAAGAGAGATGAAATCTTTGAAAAATCTTTCAAAACACCTTACTTAGGGGTTTGAAGTTGAAAAGAAGAGGAGAAGAGGGGAGAAACCAAGTTAGAGAAGAGGTTCGGCATGAATCCGGGTAGGAGAAAATCGAGCAGCCCTCGCTGAATCAGGCTTATTCAATTGCATACTTGGAGTTAAGCTATGAGGCCACCACCATTGGAAAGAAGACTTCTGGGGCTTCATTTTTCATTCAAGAATCTCCTAGATCCAAGTCCGAGTGGAGGAGATATGGTTGGTTGAAGTAGAGCATCATCCCGGTCGGATCGAGTCTGCGCGGCTTCACGGAAAAGGGCATAACTTTTTGTACAGAAGGAATTTTGATGCAAGGTTTGCGCCATTGGAAAGCTAACTTCCGGGGCTTCAATCTATACCTCCACCGGCACTTGGTGACCTTACCGGCTACCCACCGGCACTATAAAGTGCCGATCGGCACAAAAAGAGTGCTGGTCGGCACAAAAGAGTGCCGACCGGCCAAAAATGCCCAGAACTCAGTTTTTTTGACAGATATTTATCATCCAGCTGTTGTTTACTGTATTAGATATTTCCAATTGAGATATTTCGACCAAAAAGCTCTGATTTTGATATAAATAGAACCATATATCTCATGTTTGTGGGGTTAGAACATTTTTCTTTAAGGCTTAGAAGTTTGAGAGCTTCTCACTCTAGAATCCTCTCTCTCTAGAAGCTTTGTGAGCAAAACTCTCTCCCTCCCTAGAACTCTCTCCTTTTCCTCTTGTTTTAGGCTTAGAAGTGAGAATTTCCTATACTTTTGCAAAGGCATCCTTCATCAAAGTTGATCACCATTGGCTTGAGGTCCCTTGGAACCTATTTTTGGGCTGATTGAAGGTTGTTTGGCTCAGAAAAGAAGCCATTTTGCTGCTGTGCTTCAAGGGTAAGATCTCTCCCCCTTTAAGCTTGTTTTACACACTTGCTTAGCCATCTTTTCACACTACTTTGGGGCTGTTTTTGGGGTGTTGTTGAACTACAAAAACCACTGATTTTCCTCCATTTTTCAGTCCTAAAAGTCTTGGCTTGTGCCTTGGTTGGCTAGGGGGTTGTCCTCTCTTTTGCTCCTTGGCTTATAAGGCCTTGTGAGCTAACTTTCAAGCCTTCCAAACAACACCCTTTTGGCCTTAAAACCACTGAATTCCAGTGGAATTTCAGTGGTATAAAACTTGTTTTGAGGCTCAAAATAGGAGGGGGTTGTCCCCCCTCCTCTTCTCTTGTTTGCTTGTATGGATGGCCCTCCAAAAGAGCATGTGTTTCTATTTCTTGGAGGCCTCGTTTAGGCTCATTTTTGTGACTTTCCAGACCTGCCATAAATCTGTTTTGGGCTGTCTTGGTCACCTCTTGCATGCTTATTATACTTGTAGTGTAAATCCCCTTTCCTAGTATTGTTAGGCTTGTGAAGTAGCATCTTTTTGTGGCTTGTTTTAGCTTAAGCCAAGCATGTTTTAGGCCCTATTTTGCCATGTCTCAGATCTGTTTTGGGGTGGATAGGGCCCTTGTTGCTTATTTCTTGCACTTGTAGTGCAATCTTGCTTGCTAGCCTAACATGCTTCATGTTTTAGCCCATCTTCCTAACATGTGCTAGCTTAACTTTGGCCTACAATAGTTCATATTTTGCGGTGATTAAGCTCTGTTTTGAGGTGTTAATGTAGCTTGTGCATTGCTTTGCATGGTTGTGGTTTAAATGCTTAGAATGGCCTAAAGGAGAGCATGTTTTGCAAGCTTGTTTTGGTGCATGACCAGCATTTTTTTAGCTCATATTTGACATATAGAAACTCTGTTTTGGGCTGGATAAAACTCTCATGCATTGCATTACATAGTTTTAGTTCATGTGCTTCAAGAGCCCATTGTTTGGGCACATCATTTGAGCTTGTTTTGGTGCATGTTTCATGGCATTTCCAGCATGGTTTGGGCATGTAGAAACACTGTTTTAAGGCTGCATATTTCTGTTTTGGGTTGATTTTGTTGTTTAAGGCTTGCCTCATGTGGTTATGGTATAATGCTCTTGCATGCCTAGTTGATTAGTCCATTGGAGCATGAGTGCTTGAACCATTTGCATGTTGTAGTAATGTCTTGCACACAATTTCATAACATACTTCATGCCATTCATGCCACTTCCTTACATGTTTCATTTTCATTGCTTAGAAAGTAGCCTTGAGCCTCTTGTCGGTTTGAGCATGAAGTTGAGACGTTCATGCTTAATGGCTTTAATCCTCTTGAGGGTTTCTACTAGCCAACGGCATGGGGTCTCCTTCATGCTCAAGACACTTGAGGCTTAGGCCCTCTTTCCTATTAGAGGACTCTCACATGGACTTAATCAATTAAAGGATGAATTGGTAATGCTAAAATGAGTAAATAAAATTGACCAAGTAAAATGGCAAGATAAGCTTGACATGTGTTTGCATTGCATGTGTCAAGTGTTCGATCGGACGTAATATCGAACACAAGGCGGATTAGTCCATTTCATACTCAAAGTGATGAAATGAGCTAATCCCCTTTGTCTCCAAGACCTTTGATCCATACATGATAAGGTTTTGGTATCATTTTTGTGTTGCATGCATATTTACATTGAAATAGCAATCTTGGTTCCTTAGGCTATCATGCATCAAATGCATAATTGATAGCCCTAGAACCAAGAGCCATGCCTCCTTGAGTCCCTAAATATGATAGGAGGTATTGGACATGCTGACATATGCCCAAAAACCATGCCTTGCATTGCTGTCTGCTGCTGCTGTCAAAATCTGTCCTCTGCAGGAACTTTGTGCCGACCGGCAGTGTATAGTGCCGACCGGCACTGTATTTGTGCCGATAAACACCACAAGCAGCCGATGGTCAAATGAAGCATCCGGTGATCTATCCCCTCAGCCGGTGGTGTTCAGCAGTATGCAAGGAAGGTGTTCTAGGACTTTGGGAATTTTTGGAAAGACAGAGCAGTAAAAACAGAGGCAGCAGTGCTAGGGTGTGGCTTTTCCGGGCAAGCAGGACCGAGCATGCATCATCCACGCGCATCCCGAGGCAGGGCTGTGGCCCCACTTTTTATTCTGTATTTAGTTATTCAATAGTTAGAAATTCTGTAATAATTTATTTATTCATTTATTCTTTGGACTGTATTATTATTCGGTCCCTCCGAGTGAGGGCAAAAATGTAATAAGTGTGTGTGAGTGGGTGTATGTCTTCCAATCCCCACTTCTTTCTATCCCTTTTATTTACCTGCTTATGATGGTAGATTAGGGCATTTTATTTTTAGCATACCTTATGCAATGCATGCGTGCATTCATGCATTTGTTTACATGCATTGGGCTCGGCACATCATACAAACTACATCGTAATTTCAATTCCAAATTGAATACGTGCTACGTGGAACATTTCACATGTGCCATGTTTAGGGTTAGCCGAGCCTACTTTAGATTACACCCCTGTATGTGTTGCATTACCCACTCAACATGAACTAGGCCATGCATGTTTGCTAACCAGTTATCTGTTTTTGGCACGGAGTACGATGTAAGTGTTTTTGTTTTAGCATATCACATGCGTGTGAATGTTTGCCATGACAGTATGCTTGCCATGCGGCTAAACGCTTACATGATAAACTGTTTGAATGCCTGTGGGTGGAGGTTAGATTGCCTGAGTTGGAACAACTCGTTGAAATCCGAATTTTAGCCTACTTGTGAGTAGCACAAAAACCAACACGTTTTTCGAGACAAAACGGATATGCAATGTTTATTTCCAAATTAGGCAATCTAGTCTATACTTTTGTGTTGTGCGCATCACATAGTAAATTCTAGGCTAACAATTGGAATAAGAACGCATAAAGTTTTCAAAAATGGATATCACGGTTAGTAGAGGCCGGTCTTCGGACCGGGCGAAAGGGGGTGTTCATAGCTGACCTTCCCCGATCGTACCCAAGCTCCCGAGCCAAGACCACTTTGGTGATGACGGACACGTGGCCTTCGGCACCAAGTCAGGGTTTCCTAAATTTCCCAATTAAAAAATATTTAGGTGGCGACTCTGTATCTGGCAAAGCAGTCCATGTTTGGCACTTCTTTTCAAAAATCAGTTTTTCTTCAAAACGATTTGCCAGAGTTGGACTCTTTGGTTCAAGATTAAGAACCGTGACATTTTGAGTCCTTCGAACTGTAGTGACCCCCAATATGAACGGAACGGGACTTAACCCTCCCGGGGCGTTCGGGGACGTCTACAGATGGGTCTTGTGCGTGAGACACAAGGTTAACTCTCCAAAACTCATGTTGTTCCTAGCAGACTTCATTGGGGCTGGGTTTGGACTTCTCTTGGCTCACCTACAAACACATGAATGAGCGTGAGCGATAGCCCAGTGAATAATATCAAATCAGATACAGAAGTTACATAACAATGTAGAACAACATATTCCAAACGGCCTTGGGCCCAATTCATATTTCTATTTAACAGATGTATAATTATACAAAATTCAAATCAAGTGACTGCAGTTCCAAACATTCTGGCCTTTGGCCCATTCAAATTTCCATTCACGTCAAAACGGCCTTCGGCCTATTCATTTATGTCAAAACGGCCTTCGGCCCATTAATTTCTGTCAAAATGGCCTTCGGCCCATTCGTTTACGTCAAACGGCCTTCGGCCCATACATTCGTATCAAAACGGCCTTCGGCCCACTCATTCATGTCAAAACGACCTTAGGTCCATGCATATATGTCAAAACGACCTTCGGTCCACTCATTTCTATCAAAACGACCTTCGGTTCATTCATTTCTGTCAAAACGACCTTCGGTCCATTCGTTTACGTCAAAACGGCCTTCAGCCCATACATTCATGTCAAAACGACCTTAGGTCCATTTATTTCTATCAAAACGACCTTAAGTCCATTTATTCATATCGAAACGACCTTCGGTCCATTCATCCGTTCATGTCAGACTTTTGTCCACAATCTCGATTAGCAACTCATAAAGCTTATAAGGGAATAAACAGTTGGACATTGCTAAGCTTTCAAATGTCGATATTACTCACAGTGATCGGCTTGTGGATTTGCCCTGGAGCTTGCCCCTACACATTTCATGAACATAAAAGAGTCACTAACAATTCAATCCGTTCCTTAATTCACATATTCCTCTTTAGACTTTATTCTTATCTCATTAACTCATTTACAATGCTTAACATATGCCTAAGAGTGATTACAAGTGAAAGAGAACGGAAAACGAAACACAGAACGCATTAACAGAATTTCAAAAAACAGGGTCCCCGCTCGAGCGTGGACTTCCCCGTTCGAGCGGACCCAAGAGGCCTGCAAAAGTACTGGTTACCTCAAAATTACGCTCGAGCGTGAGTTAGGGCGCTCGAGCGGAAAGCCTGTCTGCAAAAGCTCCCCACTCGAGCGTGAAACATCCAGCTCGAGCGGACATCCAACTCTGCAAAAAGTGCTGGGAGTATGAAATTTACGCTCGAGCGGCGATTTCCCCGCTCGAGCGGGCACCAAAATTCTGGAAAACCCAGAATTGTTCTTGGGCTTCAATTTCGATGTTCAAAGGCTTCAACTCATGATTTTGGTCCCAAAAACATATAAACACATTATATTGTATGAGAGTGTAAGGATATTACATCAACTCGTTCAAAATCATCATCTAATTCTCAAACAACTCTCATTTCTTAAGTATGAACAAAACTCCTATACTACAAACTCCATATAAGCTCCATTCCTTCGAAAATCAAACATGCATGTATGTTTTGGCTCCCAATTTGAGTTCAAATGGTACAATTAAGGCTTATGATCATGGAACTTAGGAAAACTATGCATGCATGTGATGTTTGGTGCCCAAATCCTCTTGTTCAACATGATTCATGCATGAATATACAAAACTCTAGCAATCATGCTCATGCATGTTCACATAAACTCCCAATTTAACAATTTCAACTCAAATTATGCTCTTGATCACAAATAAACTTTGAACTTACAAAATTACAAATTCAAACTCATGAACCAAGGGGTGATTACTCGCCTAGGAGCTTAATCCTTACAATTTATGGTAGATTCTTGAGCTAGCCTTCAAGATCACCTAGCTACAATGATCAAACTCCAATTTTGAGTTCCCTCACTCTCTAGAGCCGACCCTCTCTCACACTAAGGTGTAAAATCAGATTTTTGATCCCCCAAACACCAAATGAGGATGTATTGCCTCTCCAACAAAACCCACTAATTCAATATAATATTACTAAAGTAATTGGGTACTAAGTTAACAATTTAATCAACTTAATCTGGCCCGAATCAAATTTTCAATTAAATTTCACCGTAGGTTCTAAAAATTATGCCAATCACAATGGTGTAATCGATTTCGGGTTCCGTGGCCGAAAAGGCCTCCAATTTAATTTCCAAAGCAGATTATTCAAACAGATATTCCTACGGTGAATAGATAGAACTTCAAAATGACATATATTCACAAAATGGCACATAAAATCATGCTAAACACATAATCATGCTCAAATTAAGGACCAATTAGCATACTACGGAACAGGTGTATCACAGTCTTCCCCCTTTTAGGAAGTTTGGTCCTCCAAACTTAATTTACCTTCGTTGGGAAACAAATGTGGGTAGCGTAGTCGCATTTCCTCCTCTTTTTCCCACGTGGCATTCGTCCCATAGTGTTCCTTCCATTCCACTTTCACCATTGGGATGGATTTGTTTCTCAATTCTTTCACTTGTCGGTCGACAATTCTTTCCGGCCATTCGGCGTATTCTATATTCTCATCAATAGCTACCCGATGATAATCAATCACATGTAACAGGTCTCGAAGGTAACCCCTCAACATCGACACATGAAACACATTATGGATTTGCTCGAATCTCGGTGGCAAAGCAACTCTGTAGGCAATTGGACCAAGCCTCTCCAAAATCTGAAACGGCCCAATGTAACGGGGCGACAACTTGTCATTTTTCCCAAATCTGACTTGGCCTTTCATCGGAGAAATACGGATGAACACATGGTCACCAACCTCATACTCAAGAGGTCTTCTCCGAACGTCTACATAATTCTTTTGTCGGTCCTGAGCTGTTTTGAGCCTTTGACGAATAGTCTTGATTTTCTCAGAAGTGTCTTGTACAATTTCTGGCCCAAGCAAAGCTCTATCTTGGACCTCTGTCCAACAGATAGGTGATCTACACCTCCTACCATACAAAGCCTCGTATGGTGCCATACCGATGCTGGAGTGGAAGCTGTTATTATAAGCAAATTCTGCAAGTGGCAAATAATCTTCCCAACTCCCCAGAAAATCCAAAGCACACATGCGAAGCATATCTTCCAACGTCTGTATCGTTCGTTCTGACTGCCCATTTGTCTGTGGATGGAATGCAGTACTGAACCTTAGTTTTGTTCCCATAGCTTCTTGCAAACTCTTCCACAATCTAGATACGAATTTCGGATCTCTATCCGACACAATAGATACCAGTACTCCTTGTAAACGGACAATTTCATCAACATAAATAGTAGCCAATCTATAAGCAGTAAATGTAGTTTTGACAGGCAGAAAATGTGCGGATTTAGTCAGTCTATCAACTACAACCCAAACAGAATCCATACCTTGAGAAGTCCGAGGTAGGCCAACAACGAAATCCATAGTCACATGTTCCCACTTCTATTCAGGAATAGGGAGAGGTTGAAGTAGACCGCCTGGTTTCTGATGTTCAGCCTTGACTTGCTGACACTGAAGGCACTTGGACACATATTCTGCAGTCTCTTTCTTCATTTTAGGCCACCAATAGGTTTGTTTCAAATCCTGATACATTTTATTGTTACCCAGATGCATAGCAAATACGGATCTTTGGGCTTCATCTAAAACCCTATTCTTTAGTTCCGGGATATCAGGGACACATATTTGGTTCCGGAATTTCAACATTTCATTTTCAATGCTGAACTTTGCTTTCGGGCTTGTCCCAAATTCATCAATCACTTTCTTGAGGAATTCATCATCTTTTTGTCTCTGTTTGATTTCATCAATGATCGCCGGCTCGGCTGTAATAGCGGCTATCAATCCGCCCTGTCCACCCATTACCACTTTAATTTCAGATTTCTCAAAATCTTGCAAGATTTCTCTCTGTTCGGTAAGTAAACAGGCCATACTCCCCGTTGATTTTCTGTTTAATGCATCAGCCACTGTATTAGCTTTCCCGGGGTGATACTGAATCTCTAGATCGTAGTCTTTTATCAGTTCCAGCCATCTTCTCTAACGCATATTCAACTCTTTCTGCGTGAAGAAGTATTTCAGGCTCTTATGATCCGTGTAGACTTCACATTTTGCTCCATACAGATAATGCTGCCAAATTTTCAAGGCAAAAACAACTGCGGCCAATTCTAGGTCATGTGTTGGATAGTTCTTCTCGTGTGGCCTCAACTGCCTGGAGGCGTAAGCAATAACTTTTCCGTTCTGCATTAACACACAACCCAAACCTTTATAAGATGCATCACTGAAAATCACAAAATTTTTCGTGCCTGAAGGTAGTGTCAAAAATTGGTGCCGTGGTCAGTCTTGTTTTCAATTCATGAAAGGCTGATTCTCTTTCGTCGTTCCATTCAAACGGTTGCCCTTTTCGTGTCAATTGGGTAAGAGGCACAACTAATTTCGAAAAGTCCTTCACAAACCTCCTGTAGTACCCAACTAAGCCCATGAAGCTACGGACTTCTGTCACATTAGTTGGTGTAGGCCAATTCACAATTGCCTCTATTTTCTGCGGGTCTACGGAAATTTCTTCCTTGTTGATCACATGCCCTAAGAAAACAACTTCATTTAACCAAAACTCACATTTCTTTAGTTTAGCAAATAATTTCTTTTCCCGAAGTACTTGTAAAACAGTTCTCAAGTGATGTTCATGTTCAAGTCTATCTTTAGAGTATATCAATATATTATCGATGAAGACTACAACAAACTCATCAAGGTAGCTTTTAAAAATTCTATTCATCAAGTCCACAAATGCTGCCGAAGCATTAGTTACTCCAAATGGCATAACAAGAAACTCAAAATGACCATACCTCGTTCTGAATGCGGTTTTCTCAACATCCTCTGCCTTAACCTTCAGCTGGTGATACCCGGATCTCAAATCAATCTTAGAAAACACCTGTGATCCATGTAGTTGGTCAAATAAATCATCAATACGGGGTAAAGGGTATTTGTTCTTTATCGTTACCTTGTTCAACTCCCGATAATCGATGCACAGGCGCAAAGTACCATCATTTTTCTTCACAAATAACACTGGTGCACCCCAAGGCGAAGTGCTAGGTCGGATAAACCCCTTGTCAAGGAGGTCTTGCAACTGTTCTTTCAATTCTTTCATTTCAGCAGTAGCCATTCTGTAGGGAGTCTTAGAAATGGGCTGGGTGCCTGGCACAGTTTCAATGGTGAACTCTATCTCCCTGTCTACCAATTCCCCTGGTAATTCATTTGGAAACACATCTGGAAATTCTCTAACAATAGGAATATCATTTAATTCAACATTCACAGATTGTTCAGTCAACACATAGCACAGATAACCCTGGCACCCTTTCCTGATCAGTTTGCATGCTTTCATTGCAGATATCAAATAAGGTGGAGGCACTACCCCGTTACCCACAAACACAATCTCTTTCTGTTCTGGTGGTTTAAACACAACCCTTTTTGTCACACAATCTATGGTGGCACAATATTTGGTCAACCAATCCATGCCCAAAATTACATCGAAATGTCTAAAATTCAAGGGCAACAAATCTACATACAGGATAGCATCCTCAACACGTATTTCACAAAACCGGTATATAGATTCACACAACACAGATTTCCCCGATGGAGCAGACACACATAGCAAATATGGCAATAATTCTAGGGGTCTATTTAGTCTAGATGCAAATGTACATGTCACAAATGAGTGTGTTGATCCAAAGTCAATTAATACAAAGGCATCCTGATTACATATTGAAATAGTACCTGAGACAACGGCATTGGCATTCCGTGTATCACCCGGAACAAGCGTAAAAACTCTCCCCTGTCTCACGGTATCCCCGGTAATAGCGGACCTCAAAGTGTTTCCCGGCTTTGGAACTGATGCAGTTGAACTAGCTGCTAGTTTCCCATTGTTCTGATTACATTCTCGGGCTATGTGCCCTTGTTTCCCACATTTGAAACAGGCTCCTGATGCACGGTAACAGACTCCACGGTGTCCTTTGCTACAAATGTTGCACATGGGAGCTGTGTCTCGGGAAGAACTTGAAGTAGTTGAGGAGCCCGTGTTTTGCTTTTTCAGAAGTTTCTTCTTCGAAAAGAAGCCTTGCCTTTTGTTGCCTTTCCATTCTGCTGTTGGCTTAGCTTGTCTAGCTATGTTAGCCTCTGATATGATGGCCCTGTCAAGCACCCCAATGTAGGTCTCCAACTTCAGGACATTCACTCTCTCTAGGATGTCACTTCGGTGCCCACCTTCAAAATGTCTTGCCTTCTTATAGTCAGTGTCAATTACATATGGTGCAAACCTGGCCAACTCAATGAATTTGGCCTCATACTCAGCTACAGTCATGCTGTCTTGCTTGAGTTCCATGAACTCGGCTACTTTTCTATCCCGAACGCACTGTGGGAAGTACTTGTCATAAAAGATCTCCAGAAATTTCACCCAGTCAACATCTTTATGGTTTTCTCGCATTAGCATCCACCACCTTCTTGCCTCGTCTTCTAGCATAAAAATGGCTAGAAGCACCTTCTGTGTCTCTGAATAGAGGAACACTTCAAATAATTTCTCAATGCCGAGGACCCACGCTTCGGCTTTCAACGGATCTAATCCCCCGTGGAACTGTGGTGGTTTCATTTTCTTAAGTTCCTTGGTGAGAGCTATTATCCGGTCATCATTTTGATTATCTGGCACGGGTGGTGCCGGAGGTGGAGGTGGCGGGTGTGGTTGCTGCCACTGTTGTTGCCACTCCTATTGTTGTCTCAAAGCCTCTGCCATTTCCTGAATCAGTCTTTCCATTCGGTCCAGTCTGGCAGTAGAAGATTCCTCTATCTCATCACCTCTGGTTCTCACCATCTGATTAAACTTGCATTATAGTTTATACAAAAGGTACACAAGTATGCATATACTAAGAAGCACATATATTCAGATAATTTGCAATGCAAGTAGTTCACAACTTACACATATAATTGTTCATATCAAAACATTTAAGCATATAATCAATGCTTCCAAATTTAATTTTTATGAATGCATCCTCGATCTTTTCTAGATGCTTATTGCTCTTTTTGGACAAGTGTGTGAGTTATTAACTCGTGCTCTGATACCACTCTGTCATGACCCGAACCCGCCCCTATAGGTTAAGGACATAACCGGCCAGTAATCCTGGGATTACCTACGGCCTCAAACCAAAACAGACATAACACATCAGAGTAAAGGAGCCAAACGAAAGTAAAAATTTAAAACTTTGTCCATAGAGTCGTGCTTATATACACATCAAACAAACCATACACGTATACGTTAATAACCCACAACAAAATACAGTACCGTAAAATCCTTTACAGACAGGATCATCCAAACTGAGTCAACCCATAACAAAACTATATACAGGTATACACAAAGTCCTCGCCAACAAGACAAAATATAAATACATAACAAAATGGCAAGGATGGGTCTCGTGCGTGAGACACAAGGTTAACTCTCCAAAACTCATGTTGTTCCTAGCAGACTTCACTGGGGCTAGGTTTGGACTTCTCTTGGCTCACCTACAAACACATGAATGAGCGTGAGCGATAGCCTAGTGAATAATATCAAATCAGATACAGAAGTTACATAACAATGTAGAACAACATATTCCAAACGGCCTTGGGCCCAATTCATATTTCTATTTAACAGATGTATAATTATACAAAATTCAAATCAAGTGACTGCAGTTCCAAACATTCTGGCCTTTGGCCCATTCAAATTTCCATTCATGTCAAAACGGCCTTCGGCCTATTCATTTATGTCAAAACGGCCTTCGGCCCATTAATTTCTGTCAAAATGGCATTTGGCTCATTCGTTTACGTCAAACGGCCTTCGGCCCATACATTCGTATCAAAATGGCCTTCGGCCCACTCATTCATGTCAAAATGACCTTAGGTCCATTCATATATGTCAAAACGACCTTCGGTCCACTCATTTCTATCAAAACGACCTTCGGTTCATTCATTTCTGTCAAAACAACCTTCGGTCCATTCGTTTACTTCAAAACGGCCTTCGGCCCATACATTCATGTCAAAACGACCTTATGTCCATTTATTTCTATCAAAACGATCTTAGGTCCATTTATTCATATCGAAACGACCTTCGGTCCATTCATCCGTTCATGTCAGACTTTTGTCCACAATCCCGATTAGCAACTCATAAAGCTTATAAGGGAATAAACAGTTGGACATTGTTAAGCTTTCAAATGTCGATATTACTCACAGTGATCGGCTTGTGGATTTGCCCTGGAGCTTGCCCCTACACATTTCATGAACACAAAAGGGTCACTAACAATTCAATCCGTTCCTTAATTCACATATTCCTCTTTAGACTTTATTCTTATCTCATTAACTCATTTACAATGCTTAACATATGCCTAAGAGTGATTACAAGTGAAAGAGAACGGAAAACGAAACACAGAACGCATGAACAGAATTTCAAAAAACAGGGTCCCCGCTCGAGCGTGGACTTCCCCGTTCGAGCGGACCCAAGAGGCCTGCAAAAGTACTGGTTACCTCAAAATTACGCTCGAGCGTGAGTTAGGGCGCTCGAGCGGAAAGCCTGTCTGCAAAAGCTCCCCGCTCGAGCGTGAAACATCCAGCTCGAGCGGACATCCAACTCTGCAAAAAGTGCTGGGAGTATGAAATTTACGCTCGAGCGGCGGTTTCCCCGCTCGAGCGGGCACCAAAATTCTGGAAAACCCAGAATTGTTCTTGGGCTTCAATTTCGATGTTCAAAGGCTTCAGCTCATGATTTTGGTCCCAAAAACATATAAACACATTATATTGTATGAGAGTGTAAGGATATTACATCAACTCGTTCAAAATCATCATCTAATTCTCAAACAACTCTCATTTCTTAAGTATAAACAAAACTCCTATACTACAAACTCCATATAAGCTCCATTTCTTCGAAAATCAAACATGCATGTATGTTTTGGGTCCCAATTTGAGTTCAAATGGTACAATTAAGGCTTATGATCATGGAACTTAGGAAAACTATGCATGCATGTGATGTTTGGTGCCCAAATCCTCTTGTTCAACATGATTCATGCATGAATATACAAAACTCTAGCAATCATGCTCATGCATGTTCACATAAACTCCCAATTTAACAATTTCAACTCAAATTATGCTCTTGATCACAAATAAACTTTGAACTTACAAAATTACAAATTCAAACTCATGAACCAAGGGGTGATTACTCGCCTAGGAGCTTAATCCTTACAATTTATGGTAGATTCTTGAGCTAGCCTTCAAGATCACCTAGCTACAATGATCAAACTCCAATTTTGAGTTCCCTCACTCTCTAGAGCCGACCCTCTCTCACACTAAGGTGTAAAATCAGATTTTTGATCCTCCAAACACCAAATGAGGATGTATTGCCTCTCCAACAAAACCCACTAATTCAATATAATATTACTAAAGTAATTGGGTACTAAGTTAACAATTTAATCAACTTAATCTGGCCCGAATCAAATTTTCAATTAAATTTCACCGTAGGTTCTAAAAATTATGCCAATCACAATGGTGTAATCGATTTCGGGTTCCGTGACCGAAAAGGCCTCCAATTTAATTTCCAAAGCAGATTATTCAAACAGATATTCCTACGGTGAATAGATAGAACTTCAAAATCACATATATTCACAAAATGGCACATAAAATCATGCTAAACACATAATCATGCTCAAATTAAGGACCAATTAGCATACTACAGAACAGGGGTATCACAATATATAGGCACAAAAGGTGACCAAAAAACTGTCCCAACAGGTGCAAAACCTGCCAAACAGATGCAATGTTTTGAATCCAACAAGATTCTGATCGTTATACAAAGATCACTTTTATTTAAACAATTGAAAAAGTACCTGTTGGAGACAAAGTAAAAGGAATTGTAGGGATATAATTTATTAAACTATTTGAATAGTTTAATCACTTTTTCAAAATTGTTTAGAACAAGTACCGTGGTGGAACAGTTAACCTGGTGGAACTTTGTTATTTAAACTATTAGGAATATATATATATATATTAAACTACTAATATATATATATATATATATTAAACTATTTGAATAGTTTAATAAATAAAGGAAGAGATACAAATTTTTAAGAAACCACTTAGGAACCCAAAATTTGAATTTAGAATTAAATTAAATTTCCACAATTACAAACTTTAGGAAACCACTTAGGAACCAAAAATTTGAATTTAGAATTAAATTAAATTCCCACAATAATTTTTATTGAAAAAATTCAAATGAATTTTATCTAAAAATTAATGTTAGACCCGAAAACGATGTCAACTTTCCATTCACTCATAAATGGTTTTGACGTTCCGTCTTCACCATGTGACTTGCCATGCGGCTAGGAAACACTTCACCTCTTCGGACCCACCCCAAAAGACGTTTGGGGCCCACTCAAATTGGGCTAAAAAATATGCCTATATTAAACCATTTTTCCAACAATCCCCCACATGAATAGAATTTGACGTAGAGAAAATGCAACAACATGATCTAATTATAGAGAGTACAGAAATTGGAAATATTCTGCAAAGGATAGGTAGCTTTTGGCTTTGAACCTTCCCTTGTGAGACACTATCGGATTTACTAGCTAAACAGTGAACATGATGTCTTGAATTGTTCAGCTGTTTCTGTAAACCAAGACAATAGAACTCATACAGTATATCCCCAGACATAGTTTAGTTCACATAGTATATCTCCGTTATTTATTTATTTATTTTGTTTGTTTTAATTTCCATTTATTTTATTTACACAGAAGATTGTTCCAACAATCTTAAGACAGATTCGAATTATTCTGTTTATAGAATTTTTCGTTTGTTTCCTTTTCTCTTTCTTCTTTTAAGAAAATTATTTTTTGTGAATTTACAAAATAATTTTCTGGTTAGAAAAACAAATAGTGATTATATGCTATTTGACAGATAGTAGTAATATATTGTCTCTTTTCTTTGACAACTAGTAGTACGATACTGGTGTCATTAACAATTCAGAATATATTTTTGTGGAATTTTTTCAGAAATTAATTTTGGGTTTTAGAAATTATTTTCTGAGTTTTCATTACTTAAAATTCTGTGTTAGTATTTTAATTATTGAAGTGTTACAAAAATTAATTTTCTGTTGAATTAATTTGGTTGAATAAAATTTTATTTTATTTTCAAATTAATTGAAAAATAAAAGTTATATTCTTATTTCTTTTATTTTACAGAATTTAATTTCCTGTGTGGAATTAATTTGGTTGAATAAAATTTTATTTTATTTCCAAATTAATTGGAAAATAAAAGTTACATTCTTGTTTCTTTTATTTTTTACAGAATTTAATTCTGTGCATTTGGTTTAATTTTCTGTGTAGTGTAAATTCTAATTATAATTTTGTTTTATAACTTAGAATTGATGGCTACTGAAACAAATGCCCAAACAAGTACTACTGTGGTGACTGTAATTGCACCAACCCCCTCTCCGTGGTGACAGTACCAATAAATCATGGAGAGAAGCCAGAGAAGTTCTCAGGAACTAACTTTAAAAGATGGCAACAGAAAATGTTGTTCTATCTTACAACTCTGAACCTGGCTCGTTTCCTCCATGAAGATGCTCCTATCTTGAAAGAGAATGAAACCGACTGACAAGTGGTTGCTGCGGTTGATGCTTGGAAACACGCCGATTTCCTTTGCCGGAATTACATCTTGAACGGACTTGACAACACATTATACAACGTCTACAGTCCAATCAAGATAGCAAAGGAACATTGGGAATCGTTGGAGAAAAAGTACAAAACGAAAGATGCCAGCTCAAAGAAATTTGTGGTTGGCAGATTCTTGGATTTTGTAATGGTTGATTCAAAAACTGTGATCAGCCAAGCTCAAGATTTCCAACTCATTCTGCATGACATTCACGTCATGCAGCCTTAATTGAAAAATTACCAAAAGGCTGAAAGGAATTCAAGAACTACCTCAAACACAAGCGCAAAGAAATTTCTATGGATGAATTAATTGTGCGTTTAAGGATTGAGGAGGACAATCGCAATTCTGAAAAACGGGCTGGTAATCATCCTATGGAGTCTAAGGCAAATGTGGTGGAACATGCTTCAAAAACCAAGAAACGAAAGTCTTCTGGAGAAAATTCATCACAAGGCTCTAAAGGGGGGGAAAATAAAAAGTACAAGTTTAATGGCAAATGTTACATCTGTGACAAAGAGGGACATCGGGCGAAAGATTGCCGTAGTAAAGGCAAAAGCAAAAGAAAAACAAGCAAGAAGCCTGCTCAAGCCCATATGACCGAAGTGGACAATATTTCCAATGGTATAGATGATATCAATCTTTCTGTAGTTGTTTCCGAGGCAAATCTTGTCGGAAATCCTAAAGAATGGTGGGTGGACACTGGTGCTACTCGCCATATTTGTGCCGACAAAAAGATGTTCACATCTTATTCTACAGTGGACAATGGTGAACAACTTTTTATGGGCAACTCCTCAACTTCCAAAGTTGAAGGACAAAGAAAGATTGTACTCAAGATGACATCTGGAAAGGAGCTCACTCTCAACAATGTGCTATATGTACCAGATATTCGCAAGAATCTTGTTTCCGGATCTCTGTTGAGTAAGAATGGGTTTAGGCTAGTATTTGAGAGTGACAAATTTGTACTTACTAACAATGTGATGTATGTAGGAAAAGGTTACATGTCTAATGGCCTTTTCAAGTTAAATGTAATGACTGTTGTACCTTTAGTTATTAATAATAATACGTCTTCTTCTTACTTGCTTGAGTCTTCAAATTTATGGCATGGTAGACTAGGACATGTTAATTATGGATCTTTGCGTAGATTAATTAATATGGAATGTTTACCTAAATTTAACATTGATTCAAATCATAAATGTGAAATTTGTGTTGAGGCAAAATTATCTAAAACTCCTTTTCGTTCAATTGAAAGAAGTACGGAACCACTTGAATTAATTCATAGTGACATTTGTGATTTTAAATCAATTCAAACTAAAGGTGGAAAAAGTATTTTATCACTTTTATAGATGACTATACTAGATATAGTTATGTTTATTTAATTCGAACCAAGGATGAAACTTTGGAAACTTTTATTCAATATAAGAATGAAGTTGAAAATTAACTTGGTAAGAAAATCAAGAAACTTAGAAGTGATAGAGGTGGTGAATATGAATCACCTTTTGGTGAGTTTTGTAAAGAACATGGAATAATTCATCAAACCACCGCACCTTACTCACTTCAGCAAAATGGAATTGCTAAAAGGAAAAATAGGACTTTAAAAGAAATGACGAATGCCATGTTAATAAGTTTTGGATTACCTCAGAACTTGTGGGGGGAAGCAATACTTTCTGCTAATTATATTTTAAATAAAGTACCCCGAAAGAAAGTGAATCAAACACCTTATGAAATATGGCATGGTAGAGTACCATCCTACAAATACTTAAAAGTGTAGCGGTGTTTGGCTAAAGTGGTTATTTCTAGTCCTAAAAAGACTAAGATAGGTCCTAAGACCATTGATTGCATTTTCATTGGTTATGTCAAGAATAGTAGTGCATATCGGTTTTTGATTCATAAATCAGAACATTCCGAAATGCATGTAAATACTATTATTAAATCTCGAAATGCATCTTTCTTTGAACATGTATTTCCAAATAAGACTGAACAAGAGACTAGTAACAATAAAAGATCTCATAATGCAATTATTAGTCAGGATCAAGAACATGATCAAGAACAAGAGTTAGATCAAAATGAGGATGAGGAACTTAGGCGTAGTAAACGCGCTAGAACCTCAAAATCTTTTGGTCCAGATTTTCTAACATATTTGTTAGAAAATGAGCCTTTAACTTTTAAAGAGGCTATGTCCAGTCCTGAAACTCCTTTATGGAAAGAAGCTGTAAATAGTGAAGTTGAATCCATCTTGCAAAATCACACTTGGGAATTAGTGGACTTGCCACCAGGTTGTAAACCTCTTGGGTACAAGTGGATTTTCAAAAGAAAAATGAAAGCAGATGGATCAATTAACAAATACAAGGCAAGACTTGTGGTCAAAGGTTTTAAATAAAAAGAAGGTCTTGATTACTTTGACACATACTCACCGATTACTAGAATAACATCCATTAGAATGCTAATTGCCATTGCATCTCTATACCATCTAGAAATTCATCAAATGGATGTTAAAACTGCTTTCTTAAACGGTGAATTAGAGGAAGAAATTTACATGGAACCACCAAAAGGGTTTTCTGTTCCAGGGAAAGAAAAGAAAGTGTGTAAATTGGTTAAATCATTATATGGCTTAAAACAAGCGCCAAAGCAATGGCATGAGAAATTTGACAAGGCAATGATGTCAAATGGATTTAAAATTAATGAGTGTGACAAATGTGTTTATATTAAAAACACAGATAAAAGTTATGTCATTGTATGTCTTTATGTAGATAATATGCTCATCATTGGTAGTAATAATGAGACGATTAAAACTACCAAGAAAATGTTGAATAAACATTTTGACATGAAAGACATGGGCATTGCTGATGTAATTCTTGGTATGAAAATTACCAAAAATCAGAAAGATATGCTTTGTCACAATCTCATTACATTGAGAAAATACTTGACAAATTCAGCAAAGATGATGATCATCTTGCTAGAACACCTGTAGATGTTAATTTGTATCTTTCTAAGAATGTATAGGAAAGTATTTCTCAATTAGAGTATGTCCAAATTATTGGAAGCTTAATGTACTTGATGAACTGCACTCGCCTAGATATAGCTTATGCAGTAAGTAAATTAAGTAATTATACGAGTAATCCGGGAGTAGAACACTGGAAAGCAATTATAAGAGTTCTTAGATATCTCCGATTTACTCGTGACATTGGGCTTAATTATACTAGATATCCAACAGTACTTGAAGGATACTGTGATGCAAATTGGATATCGGATACTAGAGACTCGATGTCCATCAGTGGGTATGTCTTTACTCTTGGTGGGGCGGCTGTATCTTGGAAATCTTCCAAACAGACTTGCATTGCTAGGTCTACTATGGAATCAGAATTCATAGCTTTAGACAAAGCTGGGGAAGAAGCAGAATGGCTTCGCCACTTCCTTGAAGATATTCCAATATGGTCAAAACCGGTGCCTGCTATATGCATACATTGTGATAGTCAATCAGCTATAGATAGAGCACAGAATCATATGTATAATGGTAAGTCACGACACATTTGTCGTCGACATAACACCGTGAGACAACTACTCTCTAATGGAATTATTTCCATAGAATATATTAAGTCTAAAGACAACATAGCGGATCCACTAACCAAAGGGTTAGTAAGAGAGTTGGTTGAGAATTCATCGAGGGGAATGGGACTAAAGCCTATTAAATAAGAGTTATCACAACAGCAACCCAACCTAGTTGACTGGAGATCCCAAGATCTATGTTCAAAGGGACAACCGAGTTGTGAATGACTCAGAAAGATCACTGGGGAGTCTAACTCCTACCCATTTCTATGATGAAAAAGTGATGTCTGCAGCGTTTGTGGTTAAGTAAAATTTTAATGATTTCTATATCTAGGTAAACCTAGTGGAGTATGGCAGGATACTTTTCATAAGAATCACCTATGTGACTGTGAACTGGGCCGGTTCTATGAGAATTGTGAAGGGCTACAATTCTCTAGAACACTCATGAAGGACCAGGTTGTTCAGGGCCAAAATGAACACAATAGTAAGAACTAAACTGTGTCTGGGGATATACTGTGTGAGTTCTATTGTCTTGGTTTACAGAAACGGCTGAACAGTTCAAGACATCATGTTCACTGTTTAGCTAGTAAATTCGATAGTGTCTCACAAGGGAAGGTTCAAAGCCAAAAGGTACCTATCCTTTGCAGAATATTTCCAATTTCTGTACTCTCTGTAATTAGATCATGTTGTTGCATTTTCTCTCCATCAAATTCCATTCATGTGGGGGATTATTAGAAAAATGGTTTAATATAGGCATATTTTTTAGCCCAATTTGAGTGGGCCCCAAACGTCTTTTGGGGTGGGTCCGAAGAAGTGAAGTGTTCCTTGCCGCATGGTAAGTCACACGGTGAAGACGGAACGTCAAAACTATTTATGAGTGAATGGGAAGTTGACATCGTTTTCGGGTCTAACATTAATTTTTACATAAAATTCATTTGAATTTTTTCAATAAAAATTATTGTGGGAATTTAATTTAATTCTAAATTCAAATTTTGGGTTCCTAAGTGGTTTCCTAAAGTTTGTAATTGTGGAAATTTAATTTAATTCTAAATTCAAATTTTGGGTTCCTAAGTGGTTTCCTAAAAATTTGTACCTCTTCCTTTATTTATTAAACTATTCAAATAGTTTAATATATATATATATATATTAAATTTGGAATGCACATAATTAAAGTAAATATTAAAACGTCATAATTTAAAATACAGAAAATAACTTACAATTACAATTGTAGCAACTGCAAGGATCTTTGATTGGGTTACAAATGAAAATGAGTAATTGTCACTCAGAGCTTTCTGTTTTTTCTTAAGACTGAAGAATGAAAAACTTGAAGCTTTCTGAATGAATACATTGCTATATATAGAAAAGGAAAATACAGTAATCATGTGACTTCTTTGAATACAGTAATCATGTGACTTCTTTGATTGATAAAAGTAGCTGGCAGTGTGTAAGGCAAAGCAAATGCTGTCGGTTGCTTTCGGTGGAGTGATTGCATGATTATGCAGCTTTAACAAAAGTTGATTGGGTGAATAGTGACGGTGAACAGTAAAAGTGAACAGTAACTTTTACTATTCATCATGTGAATATAGGACTCAATATAGATACAAATTAGCAGCTTTTCTCAAAAGAGTATTAATTGAAACTAATTTATATTTATAGGGAATCCTATGTTGATTAGGCATATGGGTCCTGAGCATCTTGGAACTCGGATCTGCCATATGAGATGGGTTGAGTAGTTGATCCTTCAGAAGATTATGACTTGTCTGAACTGCCTTCTGAATGTTCTGAACTGGTTGATTGAGCTTCTTTAGCTTGATCTGTTAATTGACGGGCTAACTGGAGCAATTCATCTCTGGACATCTTGGGCTTGACCTTGGATTTAGCTTTGGGCTGAGCAGGAGGTGAAATGGGCTTAGCCTTAGCTTTGGATTTTGATTTGGGCCGTGAATGTTCCTTGGGCTGGTCCGGAATTGCAGGAGCTTTGGACTTCACCTTGGATTTTGATTGGGCCTTTTGAACTGATTTGGATTTGGATGATTTAGGCTTGGAACCACTAGATGAGGGGCTTCCAAGATTGATTGGAGGAAGACTAGGCTGACTTTCTTGGCTGATTGCAGCAGTTGGGTTCTGCTGGGCTTTGATCATAGAAGGAGTTGGAGCACATTGATCTATGGGGAATTCTTCTTGAACAATTTCAAAAATTCTAGGCATATTGAACTTAGCCCACCATTTGACTGAATGTTGATGGATGATTATGTTACCATCAATTCCATAATGCCATTTAAATATCCATGGGAGTTTATATTTGGATATAAAAATTAACAAAGATGGAAATTGTCTTTGATGAGTGGTGAATGGGTAAACAGAGGAGAAATAGTTAATTAGTTCAATGAGATCACCAGGGAGAATGTCCGAAATGGCACCATAATGAGTCCACCATATCAGAAACCAGGTTGGGAACTCAGATTTGAATTTTTGATCAAAGGAAATGTACCAGGAGTGACTAAAAGTTTCATTTTGGTACAAAAAGATCTTGAACCAAGCATCAACATAATCATGGTAATTGTATTGAATGGAGTGATTAGGTAAATCTCGAAGCTGATAAGGAGGTCCCCATTCAGCTTGAGAGACAATACTATGGATGTAAATGGAATGATACAGAACCTTGCTTGTATAGGTTCGATCATAAATGGGTTTAATCAAGATTGATTGATGATGGATTAAAATATCTTTGTAATAGGTGAGTGTTTTCTCTGGATGTGGGAGGATGAAATGGCATCCAGAGCCAAAATGGGATTTAGCAATTTCATGGATTACTTGGCCTTTAGGGTGACTGGGTTCTATATAGAACAGATTAGTAGTGTGTGATTTGGCATAATCAGATCGAGATGACCTGACTGGGTTAGCAGGGAATGGAGTAACTGAGACTGATTGGCTTGGAGCAAAAGGATCAGTAGCCAAAGCAGTTGAGTAATTAGGCCTGGGGATATTACCAAGGATTTGGTAACGGTTGATCATTTGAATGGGTTGAGGGTATTGTCCTACTAACTCCAAAGGAGGAGGAACAAAAGGTTGACTAGAGGGAACCAAAGCCTTAGAAGGAGGCCTTGGGCGAGACATCTGTTGAAACAAGAAACAATGATCAGTAGCAGAGATTAACAACCAGAAAGGAGATCTAGATAATTCTGGAAATAATGTAAATGGTTGTAATAATCATGTCGTAAAATACGACGGGCTTGAATCTGTTGGTGAATGATGTATTGGGCTCTTTTAGTAGTTGGTTTGGCGGATTTGAGGCGGTTAATACGGCGATTAACTTGTTTGAGCAGGGTTTGGTAAAAGGTAATTTGGGTTTTTAAATATGGAATATGTGGAGTAGCACTCATCCCTTACCCCCCTGTAAAAATTCCCGGGTAAGAAAATCAGGAAGGGAATTTTGACAACCAGGTATATAGGTAATATCAAAATCAAAAATACTTAAAATAGATTGCCAACGAGCAAAAATTTGTTTACTAGCAAGATTTTGAACATCTTTTTCCAAAACATATTTAGCGGATTTGCAATCAACACGAAGTAAAAATTTTTGATTTAAAATATCATCTTGAAATTTTTGTATACATAAAACAGTAGATAAAATTTCTTTTTTAATAGTACTATAATTTAATTGTGCTTTATTCCAGACACCAGAATGATAACGAACAATTTGTTCAGATGATTGAGGAGTGACTTTCTGGAGAAGAATGCCACCATAACCAATATCAGAAGCATCAGTTTGAATAATTTTGAATGAATTTTCAGTAGGAATACCAAGACAAGGGAGAGACTTAACATATTGTTTGACGTTTTGGACAATAGAAGTATGAACATATGACCAAGGAGGAGGATTATCCTTTAATCTATCAAACAATGGTTGACAAGTCTTCCTAAGGTCTTTGTAAAAATCAGCAATGTAATTAAGGGAACCTAAAAACCTTTGTAACTGGGTTTTATCAAGAATTTCATCAGGGAACTTGGATGCAAACTCAATTGATCTACTAATTGGCAGAATAGTATTGTGGTGAATATCATATCCTAAGAATCTAACTTTAGTTTGGAAGAGTTTGATTTTAGGAGCTGAGATAACTAAACCATGACTTTTAATTGTATAAAAGAATGCAGTTAAATGTTTCCAATGTTCATTAAGGGATTTGGAAAATATTAAAATATCATCAATATAAACAATAGAAAAATGACTAAATGGATTAAAAATATCATTCATTATATTTTGAAATTCACTAGGAGCATTTTTTTAAACCAAATGGCATTACATTCCATTCATATTGACCAAAGGGTGTGTTAAAAGCAGTTTTATATCAATCTTTAGGGTGAATTTGTATTTGCCAAAACCCACTTTTTAAATCAAATTTACTAAAAATAACAGTTTGACTGTCTTTTAATCAAATCTTTTTTATTAGGAATAGGATATCTAATCCATTCTAAAACAGCATTGAGTGGTTTATAATTAATAACTAAGTGAGGGACACCTCGTTCTAATTCAGCATTTTTATTAACATAAAAAGCAGGATAAGACCATGGTGATTTGCTTGGACTAATGATTCTGTTTTTTAATAATTCATTAATTTCTTTCTTATACATTTCAAGTAATTCATAATTCATTTGAATAGGTCGAGATTTAGTAGGGATGTGTTTTTCATTAAAATTTTTAATATATGGCAAAGTAACTACATGCTTTTTTCTATGCCAAAATGCAGTAGGTAAATTGGAGCAGACAGTGGATTCTAGTTTTAATTTAAAATCATTAATTTGAGAAATAATAACAGGATCAGTTAATTGTTGATCAATTTTTTTATAATTAATTTCTTCTTTAAGAAAATTGATTTGCCTAGTTAAGCGATTAATAGTATGGGAAATAGAACAATCTTTTAACAGTTTTAATTCGAACATTTCAGGTGAAAATAAAAATTTAAAAGTAACAGGTTGGCCTAAAACATGAGTGGTAATTCCTTCAGCAGCTGTAGTAAATGGATAAAATAAATGTATAAATGGGGTACCTAATATGATTTTACCAGTCATGTTTTTTACTAAAACGAATGAGGTTTTGAAACATACATTATCTTGACAAACATGAACGTTAAGTAATTTATATTTAATACGCATTTTACTACTATTAGCAGAGGTTAATTTCTCATGGCATTTTTCATAGTATTTAGTAGGGAGCAAACTTTCTTGTACACAGTTTAAATCAGCACCAGTATCTATTAGAGCAATTAAGTTTAATTCAAAATCATTAATAACTATCTTAATTCGTGAATACCATTTTTGCATATAGATTTTATTGATTAGATTTAATCTGTTATCGTCAAGAGTATGAGATTGTGATCTATTGTCAAATATTAATTTATCAGGATTAGTGTGATCAAAATCAGGGTCAGAATTATGTTCAGATTCATTAGGAGAGTCATGGACTGAGTTGTGGAAATTATCTAAACTTTTATTAAGTTTTAATGTAATAATTTCATCTTCTAATTTTCAATCTTTTTGTCTTAATTCATTAATAGTTTGTTTGATTTGATTGATTTCAGATTGTAAATCTTGAAGTGTAATTTCTTTAGTTTTATTCTTAAATCTTTCTAAAGTCTTAGATAAACTGATAATAGGTTTATCAATCTTAGGTTTATCATCAGAATGAATTAATAAAGATTTTAATTTATCAATATATTTTTGTTTTAAATTGGGATCATCTAATTTGCTAATTAATTCAATAAGGGCAGATTCTTCTTGGGTGTTTTTAGTAAGAACAGTTATTTGTTTAACTGGTTTACAGCAGACATCATTACATCCTAGATTAATATTATTGTCAGAATCGTCACTAGGTGAATGATAATCAGATGAAGTTCTTAGATGATCAGAAGAGGAGTCGCTAACAGATTGATTTAATTGGAAGATTTCAAATAACTGATTTTTGGAATTATCATCAATTTGAAGTTGGTTAACTCTATCCTTTAATTTTTGCTTTTCTTTACATTTATTTGAATAATGTCCTTTTTGACCGCAATTATAGCAGGTAATGTCTTTATTGAATTTAGATTTGGGATATGATTTTTTATAATATTTCTTTTTGGGTTTAGTATAAAATTTATCATGAGATTTGGAAGGTGAATAATCTTTGCGATATTTATTAGAAGAGTATTTGGATTTATGTTTATGTTGGGAGTACTTGTGTGATTTCCTACGGGAAGGTGCAACAGGAGGTAAACCATATTGTTCACAGAAATTTCCTAATTCATATTTAGCTTTATGTTTATCCTTAGTGGCTTTTTGACTAAGTTTTAAATCAATACACATTTTTAATCCTTCTTTTTGAATAGTGCTAATTATATCACCATAGGTTAAATTGTCATATTCAATAACACCAGTAGGTTGACTAAGAACATCTCTAATTTTGTGAGCAAATAGACTAGGTAATCCATAAATGAATTTTTCTTTCCAAAATGATTTAGTACAGTCTTCACGTAACATAACTCGAGAGGTAAATACATCTTTATACCATCGAAAATCACTTAAAGTTGGGCAAGTAAGGTTACTAAGCTGATCATGTATGCGAGAATAAATATTAGTAGGTGTACCAATAAAATGTCGAACAATAGTATAAATTAATGTATTAATACCATCAGGGTGGCAACATCCAATAGTTTCATCAAAAATAGGGAGACCATTATCATCAGTTTGATTAGCATATATGATGGAGTCTCGTTGATCTTCAGTTAAGTATTTTTCCCACCAAGATTTGAGCATACCAGTAAAACCAGAGGTAATTAAGGAAACAATTTCAGATTGAGAATATTGGGGATAATTAGAGAGGTAACTATTTGAAACCATAGATAAATGATTTAATTTTTGAAGTATTTGATCTTCACTAAGACCATCAATGTTCCATTTCGTATAATTTTTTAGCAGAAACAGAAAATTGGTTACTAATATTATTTTCTTCATATTGGAGGTCAGGTGGAGTAGGTCGAGAATACCAGTTTTTGGTAGTTTGAGGATTAACTTTGGGATAATGAATTTTATTAAGATTAGAAGATTGGAATTGTTGGGCTAATTGATTTATTTCATCATCAGCAGTGTCAGTTTCAGATGTGGTAGAAACAGTGTCAATATTTGGTTGTTGATTTAAAACAGTAAGACCTTTATCTTTAGAAGGTGAGGCATTATCAGTGGTAGATAGTTTAGTGAATAATTTTTCAATAGCTTTCACAGTAGATTGATCAGTGGTTACCAAACTAGTTCTTTTGGAACGATGACTAGGTAGATTAAGTAAAGGTTGATCTAAAGGTTGTGGTTTAGTAGATGTAACCGATTCTAAATTTGTCTCTATTTTATCTAATTGTTTACCAATGGTGTTTAAACATTGATTAGTATAATTATTTTGTTCAATGACTTTTTTGATTTCAACCTCATCGCCAGGTAATTTGAAAGGAGAAGCAGGAATGTCAGAACCTTGTTGTTTGATAATTATTTTCTCAAGAGGAGGGTGACTAGAACTAACAGTTGTAGATTCAGAAGTTTTCCATTTGTATTTGGTAATTGTATTTATCTTTTTGTAATATTTTTCAACATATTCTAAGAGAGATAATTCAAAACTATATTCAATCATAAAATTATACCAATGTCTAGTGATTCTAGATTGGTGTTGTTTATCATAGGTATCATAATAAGCATGTCGGAGTTTTTTATTTTTAAAGGACTTAAATTCAATGAATAATTTATCAAGATCAGGTTTAAAATCCTTTTTAATGGTCATAAGTTGAGGATTGACTGGAGGTATAAATTCTTCAAAATCAGTTTGAGTTGGAGAATTATTAGAAGTAGTTTCTTCTTCAGGTAAATGTGTGTGTGTAGAGTAAACATGTTTACTAATTTGAGAAGTAGCAGTATTATCAACACCTTTAATTTAGAGGTTTGTCCTAAATAAAGTTGACTATTTTTCCGAAACAGTGGAGTATTAAATATTTCATCTTCAGTTTCAATTTCAGAAGGTACACTAGAGGTGCTATGTCTGGATGATTGACTACGATTAAATTTAATACGAACTGTACCATCATTGATTTGTTGAATGTCTTGAATATCTTGGATAGATGATTGTTGTTGGTTATGTTTGTAATGTTCATTGACAGTGATCCATTGATCGGGTAAATCTACATTTTCCCATTCAATCATTTGGGGAACATTTATATGGGTATCAGTACTACTACTTTGGATTAGTAAAGTTTTATCTTTAGGGGACTTGTGTAATGCGTGAACATTTAAATTAGTTTTCATGTACTTATAATGAACACGATAAATTAAAACAATATTATGGGTTTTATTCATCATATTGGTAAATGAACCATATAATTGTATATTTAATGTTAATGCATGTAAAATATTTGGATCTCATAAACTAAGAGTAAAATCAGGAAAACAATTAAAATGTACTGGACCTTTATGAAGACTAGTTTCCATCATACCCATTAAACTATCATTGTAATTAAGAAAATGAGCATCTCTTAAACATAATAAAACATAAGTATTTTTTCCTTGTTGAGTTAATGGTTTGACACCGACTTGAATTAAACCTATGTGAATAAAATTGTAATCGCTTTTTAAATATCTTTTTATGAGATTAGCATCAAATAATTGACAGGTTTCCCTGGGTTTTTCTAAAGCATATACTTGTTCAATTGTCTTAACATGCAAAGTGATTTTGAAAGTATTCTGTATAAAAGAAGTTTTATAAATGTCTTTAATTGGCAATTTTGGTATATTCCAGTCTACATCAATTTGATCATTTTGTATTTCTACATCTTCTTCATTAATTACTAATCTTTGATTAGGTATTGAGGGCAAAGTGGTTGACCTAGAACTGACTGAAGAGTTACTTCTAAATAATCGATTCATTGTTCCTTTTTAATTAATCAGTTTTACAGATACCGTAATACATACCCTATTCTTATCCAGTTTACCACATACCTTGTAACTTCACAGACCTGTGTATACATACATACCCTATCTTTTGACCCCTAAGTCCGACACTGCCTAAACCTAAGGACTTACTCAGGACTGGGAAGAAGTGGGTGACTTAAACGCAGGTGGAATAAACGTAACAAGGTGGATAACACGGATCGAGCTTGTGGGTGATTAAGATGAACTGAAAACTAGATTAATCAAATAAACAATGGAAAAGATTAACTAGAAGAAACAAAAACAGTTAGAAACAGGACACAACATCACCGGGCTCTGATACACAACTACTAATATATATATATATTAAACTATTTGAATAGTTTAATAATAAAGTTTAAATAATAAAGTTCCACCAGGTTAACTGTTCCACCACGGTACTTGTTCTAAACAATTTTGAAAAAGTGATTAAACTATTCAAATAGTTTAATAAATTATATCCCTATAGTTCCTTTTACTTTGTCTCCAACGTGTACTTTTTCAATTGTTTAAATAAAAGTGATCTTTGTGTAACGGTCAGAATCTTGTTGGATTCAAAACATTGCATCTGTTCGGCAGGTTTTGCACCTGTTGGGACAGTTTTTTGGTCACCTTTTGTGCCTATATATAGATCATTTTCCTGCAGTCCTTGGTATCGGAAAATCAGTCTAGATTTTGTCTCATTACTGTCCATTTTGTTCTGGTGCATTTTATTCTACATATATAATTTTAGGAATAAATATTCAGAGAGTGAGAACATATGTTTGGTTCGCCGAACAATTTGTTTTGAAGTGCTTCTACAAATTTGTGAAGATCATTGTATCCTGGGAGATAAACGCCACTCAACCGTAAGTACCGTAACGGGGCGAATCTGTCTTAAGGACAGAGTGTCACACACTCGACTTAGTCTTTGAATTTTTAATTCGGTTCAATAAATAAATTCGGTACGTTATTTATTTATTTTGTTTGTTTTAATTTTCATTTATTTTATTTACACAGAAGATTGTTCCTACACTATATTATTTAAGCAATTTTTCTTGAAATTAAGTAGTAGTTACTTGCCAATTTTTTAAGTAAGATTGTTTGCTTGGCATATTGGAAGTTTTTTTTTTTGCTTATCTTTGTTGTAGCAATTTTTTATATTACTTGTAATTGTTAGCAATTTTATTCTAATTGCTTGTAAGTTTGGAAGTGATTTGTTTTAATCTAGTTCATTCCTTGGAAAATTTAATTCTTAAAATTGTTTATCATGGACTAGGATTGAACATGCTCTTGAAAGTTTTGTCAAAAAGTTAACTGGGTTTTAAGTGGGATCGGTGTGACCCCTCCAATCTTCTTGGGAACATTCTTGACCATGTTCGATTCTAGGTTAAGTGGTGAGACTAGTTTTTGAATTAAATTTCCAACTGTAGGATTTTCCAAGGGTTAAGTTTAATTTTTGGAAACACAGAAAGTGATATTTTGTTGTATTTTTCAGAAATGGAAACTGTCACCAATGATGCTGCTATTGCTAATGTTAGTGGGGATTTGAACTCCGGGGCAACTAACTTGCCAACCCTAACTATGACCTTTGTGGTCAATCCTAGTGTTACTTTGGCTGCTTCGGAAGGACCGCTCAGTCACCATGAGCGCTCAGAGAAATTTGTTGGGGTAAACTTCAAGAGATGACAACAAAAGATGTTGTTCTACTTGACCACGCTGAACCTTGTAAAGGTTTTGACCGAGGATACTCCATCCATGGCAAAGAATGAGCCAGACAGGCAGAAAGCTATGGCACTTGACATATGGAAGTAAGCAGACTATCTTTGCCGAAATTATGTGTTCAACAGCTTAGCAGACTCACTCTATAGTGTGTTTTGTGGCAAGAGCTCAACAAAAGAGTTATGAGAGTCTTTGGACAAAAAGTACAGGTCTGAGGACGATGGGGCAAAGAAATTTGCGGTTAGCCGATTCCTAGACTTTAAAATGGTAGATTCAAAAACTGTGATAAGCCAAGTCCAAGAGTTCCAAGTGATCTTGCATGAATTCATGCTGAGAGGATGCCTTTAAATGAGTCATTCTAAGTTGTTGTGATCATTGAGAAACTTCTCAATGGTTGGAAGGACTTCAAGAACTACTTGAAGCACAAGCGCAAGGAAAGGTCAGTTGAAGACTTGATTGTCCGATTATGAATTGAGGAGGATAATAGAAATAAATGAGGGAGTATCTCCTTAGTGAAGGCCAATGTCATTGAGCATGGTAGATCTTCTGGGGTAAGGAAGAAGCCTCCTATGAATAAGAGCTTAAAGTTGGGGGCCAAGGAGTGGTGTTGCAAAGAAGCCGGCATATAAGCTGCAATAACCTAGTTATCGATTTTTAGGGAAGTACTACAACTGTGGTAGCAATGGGTATCGGGCTAGTGACTGCCGCAAGCAGAAGAAGCCATATAAGACCAAGCCTTGTGCTCACATGGCAGATATGCAAGAGCACTCCAACGATAAGGATGACATGCACTTGTCTGCCGTTGTCTCTGAGGTGAATATGGTGGGTTCAAACCCAATAGAACGGTGGATTAATACTGGGGCTACACACCACATTTGCTCCGAGAAGAAGATGTTTACAACTTTTGAGCCAGTTACAAATGGTGAGAAGTTATTTACGAGAAACTCTGCTACCTCAATTGTTGAGGGGAAATGAAAGGTGGCCCTGAAGTTGACCTCAGCAAAGCAGTTGACCTTGAACGAAGTCCAGTATGTTCTGGACAATCGCAAGAATCTTGTCTCAGGGTCTCTTCTAAGTAAACATGGTTTTCGCATGGTCTTTGAGTCTGACAAGGTCGTTCTGACCAAGAGTGGAGTGTATGTGGGTAGGGGTTATATGTTGGGGGGTATGTTTAAACTCAATGTAATGACTATTATCCCAAAGATGAATAAAGATGCATCTTTTCTGCTTACATGCTTAAGTCTTCCAATTTATGGCACAGTAGACTAGGACATGTGAACTTTGAATCTTTACGTAGATTAATCAAGTTAGATCACATACCATCTTTAAGATTAATTCAAAACACAAGTGTGAAACTTGTGTTGAAGCAAAGTTGACAAGATCTTCATTTCATTGTATCGAAAGAAGTTCAAAGCTGTTGGACTTAGTGCATAGTGATGTGTGTGACTTAAAGTTTATACATTCACATGGTGGTAATAAGTACTTCATCACTTTTGTTGATGATTGCACTAAGTATTGTTATATCTATTTACTCAAAAGCAAAGATGAGGCTATTGAAAAGTTTGTTCTTTATAAGAATGAAGTTGAGAATCAATTAGGCCCAAGATTAAGGCTTTAAGAAGTGATCATGGTGGTGAGTATGAATCACCGTTTATTGAGATTTGTGCTCAATCCAGGATTATCTACCAAACCACGGCGCCCTATTCTCCCCAGTCAAATGGGATTGTTGAGCAGAAGAATAGGACGCTAAAGGAAATGATAAATGCAATGTTGATAAGTTTTGGATTGCCACAGAACATATGGGGGGAAGCAATTCTATCCGCGAATTAAATTCTGAATAAAGTACCCCGGAAGAAGGTGGACAAGACCACATATGAGTTATGGAAAGACGTTAAGCCTTCTTATAAATTCTTACGAATGTGAGGGTATCTTGCAAAAGTGGCAATACTTACACCCAAACGGATTAGGATAGGCTCGAAATCCGTGGATTGTATATTCATTGGTTATGCACATAATAGTAGTGCATATCAGTCTCTTATACATAAGTCTGAAATTTCAAACATACACCAGAATACCTTCATGGAGTGAAGGAATGCATGTTTCTTTGAAGACATTTTTTCTTGCCGAACCCAAGAAGGGGTTCCGAGATCTTTGGAGAAATTTGATGAGCTTGCCAGTGATGATGATCATTTTGATGATCAAGGAGACGATCAAATTGAGGTTTTAGATGAACCTAAAAGGAATAAAAGGGCTAACATGTCCAAGTTTTTTGGTCCAGACTTCTTGACTTAAAATGGTTAAGAATGAATCTCAAACTTTCCACGAAACTGTGACTTCTCCTGAGAGTCCTTTGTGGAAAGAAGCAATCAAAAGTGAGATTGACTCCATCTGTCAGAGCCATACTTGGGAGTTGGTGGATTTACCTCCAGGTAGTAAGCTTTTAGGCTACAAATGGATTTTTAAAAAAAAGATGAAGGCCGATGGATCAATTGATAAGTATAAGGTTAGGCTCGTTATCAAAGGGTATAGGCAACAAAAAGGCCTGGATTACTTTGATACGTACTCACCTGTAACTAGGATAACATCCATTCACATGGTGATTGCGATAGCAACTTTGCACAATCTGGAGATACGCCAGATAGATTTTAAGACAGCTTTATTAAATGGGGATTTGAATGAAGAAATCTACATAGAGCAACCTGAAGGGTTTTTAGCTCTAGGGCAAAGCAAGAAAGTCTATAAACTTGTCAAATCATTGTATGGTTTGAAACAAGTACTTAAACAATGGCATGAGAAGTTTGACAATATAATGTTGTCAAGTGGGTTTAGAATCAACAAATGTGACAAGTGTGTTTATGACAAAGACATTGACAAAGGTTATGTCATTTTGTGTCTATATGTTGATGATATGCTCATGTGGGAGCCAGAAAATTATAGGTACTAGCTTATTGGGCCTAACCCAAACAAAGCCTACAAAGGTCCAGCCCAAATAAATATCACATCCCCCATCTATATAAAGGGGGGGCATCCCAAGTGAAAGGTATGTCTGTTCTCCCTCCACCACACACACACACCCCTTCTAATATACATATACACTATTTCTTGATTCAGGGACTGACTTCATCATCGGAGTACTCCCGGCCGGCAACCCCGGTTGGGTGGCACCGACTATGTTCCTCATTGCAGATCTACAGGGATGAAGCTCTTCTCTTCGTTAGATCTCTACAACATCCATGTGAGAGGATATTTCATGGTCTCACAATTGGCGCCGTCTGTGGGAACAACTGAATGAGATCAACGAAGAACACAACAAATATACTGCTGTAAGTAAACATATATGGGTTGCTTTGAGGTTAGTACACTTTCCACAAAAGCAAAATCAATCCCAAGTAATACGGCCCACGGCTGGGTCTCGTTTTCATTTTGATTCAACTTGATTCACAATATGCATATCTACGTACATATAATATTATATATATTTGTGATGTAAGTAAATGTGTATTGGTGGGTTGTTTTTTGAATATCAATTTTTGCCTGCTAAAACCAACAAGAACAAAATCAGAGTAGAGCATCTTTACTTTCTCTCTCTAAAAGTTTATTAATCAGGATATTCGGCACCACTATCTTCTAAGCGGGATCGAAATGAGATCGGAATAAACTGTTAAAACTAAAGGGCTCATTTAATTCGGCACTTTATTTAGCTTGTCTATTAACCAACTCAGCAACAATAACTCTTTATTGGGTTGTTTGCCAACTCTCTTGTTATTCTAAATCTCATTTCTATATTGATGCTCATAGATTTGGTCCAAACATTTGTTTAATATCTATCTCGACATTCTGAGAAGAGTAGTCGGCACATATTATGTGGATCTACTTTTATATCTCCATTTTCTCTTTCTAAAAATGGTTTTCACACTTTTATTGGTACGAACATCTTTTCGGCAATTCAATAAAGTTATTCGACTACATTAATACATGCGTCTATCTATTTATTTATTTAATCTTTGTTTCACAAAACATATCTTGAAGTTGATTTTTCATATATATGCACGTATACCTATGCTAAACAAGTTGGGTTCACTTTTTCTCTAATGGCTTACGTTGATGCCAACCAAAGTCTCGACAAAATCGAAGATCAAAGGTGTTGCATGCATAAAGAAGTCTTGCCGACCACATTCTTAGCAACACCAAATACAAAGAGTTGCCAACCAAGAGTTTCGGTATATCGAAAGCCCCTACATTCCGAGAAGAAATTGATTGGCACCCATAACAAACTTGCTGAGTCATCCACAAAATCTTTATGTAGTGATCATCAGCTTACAAACTCAAGATCCGGCTATTACAACTACGCCTACTCGGCAACGTCTTGGTGCCGAATGACATTGATAAATCCCAACGATGACAACACCTTTTGGCGACTTCACCATAGTTCACTCGACAATGCCAGATAATTATCAACTTGCCCAATTCACACTATTTCCATCACCAAGCTCATCGGCAACGATAATCATGTATTTCACCAAGTTGCATAGACGACTAAGCAACAATCAAGCTCTCACTTTGCCGAGTATCTACCAACTCCCCAACTAACGTGATCTATGAACACAAGGATAAGAAGAATGGCGCCACTACGAGCCAAATATCATGCACAAGTTATTCGCATTTGAAATCGGCGTCCAAATCACCCGCTTGTTACTTCAATGCATCATGGTTTACTTCATTCACAAGACAGCACGAATTACATACTGGGTCAATACTTTACATCAATACATTGTTATCGGCGACCAAATGATTCGGCAAATCAAAGTGCCAAAATCTGCCTTCCAACCATTGCGCAACCATACCACTAATTACTCCGCAACATTGCCAATCCGAACACAAATGAACACAAAATGGGTTGATCAATCTTACTTTTGGTCAACTTTCGGAGGTCCAACGGCATCCAACCCAGGGCGGAACGACGCATTTGAATAGTGGAACGCACACTAGGCCGAGTGATGAATCCAACGCCGCGAAAATAAGGCCAATCGGACTTCAAACAAGGAAGATACAAGGGCTCAAAGTCAAGAGTTTGAATCTACAAAATCTGCATTTTCATGACTTGTTCGGCTTCGCACCGTTTGGGCCATTATCAATTCATCAATATTATTCGGCAGTGCACCAAACTTTATTCGGCAACATTATTTGGCACCATTTTTAGCACCATGGTTAATTCATCATTTGGCACCATTTTTAGCACCATCATTTTCAACATTACTCGGCAAAACCGAAAAGATTACTTGGTGTCCCTTCCATCTTTATCGGCATCAGCACAACTCACCCAAGCTGCCCACTGGTACAACACAACTCGACATCTCTACAACCCAGTCTAATCGCGGCGAACCTTCATGATTACAGTGGGTCTTTATTTCATCTATTAGCAAGGTTTTTTGGCCAAGTAAAGCACCAAGAAATTACCCACCAAGATCGGGACCCTCCACTTCGTTGAATGCAACAAATTCGGCGCTGACGGAATTATAAGGGCCAACTCATACTTCAAACCAAACCCAAATTTTCGTCACCTCGACATCGAGTTTTCTAAAAATGATGGTATTATTTACTCGGCGTCACCATGGGCCCATCAACTTGCTAGTTCACCTCTGCCTTCGAAGTACGGCGCTAGCACTCCAATTGAATTATTCGGTAACATCAAATAACCAATCAACCATGTTGCAAAAATAAAGAGACCAAAGTATTGCTAGGAATTTATGGTACTAGGAATTTTATTAAGCCGCCACCGTACATTCTAAGCCGACACCGAAGCGAAGAACGCCGACTAAATGTTCCAAAACATCCAAATGTACAATCCCAGCTCGGCAACTTACTCGGCAAGAATTCGGAAGCGTTATTCCTCAACATTGATTATTCGGCAACATTGCTTGTCAAACTCTGTAAATTCGGCAAATCATTCAGCTCCAAAATCTCGGCACTACTATCTCGGCATGAAACTAGCACCTCGGCTTGCCGAAATCCACATCTAACAATACCAGAGGATTCGCGTCGACTTAAGGAGCCCGAGGCCACTAACCAGAGGAGCAAAAAATTGACCGACACTTGCCGATAATTGCGCAACAGTCCATAATTTCAACAAACTGCAATTTTCAGCGTTCTCAAAACCCAATTTCGACCACACCAATGTCAAGTACTCTTTGAGACGAGTCCAACGCAAAAAACGGCGTCAAAATCGGACTTAAAACGAATGAGATATAAGTCCTCAAAGTCACGAACTCAAAACTTGAACTCTGCCTTTCACAACATGCAGCATGAAGGTGATGAAATAAGAATTTATCATGCGCTTCTCGGCACAATGTGCTCCGTTGCATTTCACCGTATTCCAGTCAATCGGATGGTCCAGTAATTTTGAGGACGCCTACCCTCTAGTCTTTTGCTGTGTAGAATCCATTTTTGAGGTCCAATTTTATGAATTTCGAGTTTTAGCTTGGGATCAATCAACTGGCAAATCGGGGACGTTAAATGACAGCTCAACGGTCAAATCATGTCCGAATAGCATGCAATTTTAATAGCAGGCTCCAGGAGCTAGGCCATAATTATCCATCTTCACCGATCATTCATACTATCTACTGTTGGGGCAAGTCCCACAACTTGAATTTCTTTTATTCGGTCACAATGTTTTTGCAATATATCTCCTTAAAAGGTGCTGACTTTCAGAGTATATATGAACATCAAAAATTTATTCGGCACCAAGATCCATTCGGCACCAAGCTGCACATCCATTCAACTAGAGAAATGCCGATTACTTGGCCCAAGTTTTCCGCAGTAGAGTAACATTGTTCGGCAGATCATACCTTTATTTGGCAAAAACAATCTGCATTGATTATTCGGCAACTTACTCGGCATATTAGCAACTACATTCGCATATTATCAACTCAACTTATTCGATATATTATCGCTGCCATCCACAGATCATCCGACGCATTATCAAGAGCGAATTAATATATACTTTGCATTATCTCGCTTGGACAACTTGTTCGGCACTACGATTCGACATAAAACTAGCATCTCGGCTTGCTGAAATCCACATCTAAACATACCACACGATTCGTATCGGCTCAAAGAATCCAAACCCACCAACCCGAGGAGTCCCGAAGTAACCAAAGTTTGCCGAAAATTGCGATACGGCTCACACTTTCCGACAACTGAAATTTCCAAAGCTGTCAAACCCAAGTTTTGCCTATACCAACGTGAAGTACACATTGAGACGAGTCCAACGCAACAAACCGCGTCAAAATCGGAGCTCAAACGAAGCCGTACGAGCCACTCAAAATTTGCCCAGAAAATGAATTCTTTCGCTGGAGAAGATGATCCAGCCAGATATGAAGAAATAATCATGTGCTTCGCGGTTGCATTACACCCTGTTGATCTAAGCCGTTAAATCTATTTTGGCTATAATTACGCCATCAGGAGTTTGATCACAGCGATCCAATAGCCTTTTCCAGCTATTTGACGCATTTCGGGTCCATCCGTACAGTCAAAATTTGCAATTTCAGCTCGCAAAATTTGCAAAATTTGCTATTTCCTACTTTGTCTCGGCTTCATTCTGATTTCGCCACGGCACCGACCAGGGGCACAGAATCCGTTTCAAATCATTATCGGCCTACTCGGCAACTTTGGCCCAAGTCAATTTTATTCCTTCCGAATAACAAATCTTATTCAAAAGCAATGGGGCAAATATACGTTGGACAAGACGCTCAACTTCACTAAATTGGCAACTAAGTTCTTCGCAAAACTAACTCCGAAGGAATGCCGACACACCACGAAGCTAAGAAAAATCGCCGACCAAACGACGGGCACAGTCACCGACCCAAGTGTAAACGGACACCGATGTTTTGACACTAGTCACTCGGCAGTGCATCAACTTTACCCGCAACATTGGCCACAACATTCGGCAACTTTATTCGCCTAACAACATTATTTGGCAAAACAATTGCCCACTGGGACATCAGTCAAATTTCCGCTTCCCAATTGGGGCACATCAGCCGATCATCATCTCGGCAGCTTTGATATGCATGCATACTCGGCGAACTTGGTGCAAACATTACAACGACGTTTACTTGAGTTACAAACTCCCGTTCCTTCTCACACAGCTTGAAGCAAGCGCCCGTTTTGGGGCAATACATTACACGCTTGGCAGTCGGCAGTTTGCATATTTTTGCGCACCGTCATTTTACCAAAGCCGAATCTTCCCTGCAACATAGGGGAATGGGAATCTACATTCCTTCCGACTAACACCTGTCATTCGAAAGCAATGGGGCAAGTCTACCTCGGACTAAACGTAAACCGAGCAACTCGACAATTAAATAGTTGGCCCAATATCTACTTGGCAATTCCATACAAGCGGAGCAATATTATTGGTGATTAACACGTCCACCTTATTCGGTACAGGATACATTATTCAAAGTCCTTGCCATATTGGCACTCGGTCGCCACTTAAAATCAGTAAAAGTCTCCGAGTACAATGTAATCTTCGCACTCGGCATGGAGCACCATCAGCAAAGGCCTACACCCATACCCGGGGGTTAGAATACCGCGGCCTATACCTACACCCTCACCCGAGGGTTATAATACCGCAGGTTTACACCCTCACTTGGGGGTAATAATACCGTGGTCCATTTTTTGATTGATATATCTACTTTATTTAAATCTGTCTTACTTGATTCAGGCAATCATTTCCGTGCTCGGCATATAGAAATATTTCTAGCCCGGCATAAAAGTCCATATTTGGAAGCAATCTTTACACTCGACAATATATTACACCCTTGCCCGGGGTTATAATACTGCGGCCTACACCCATGCCCAGGGGTTAGAATACCGTGGCCTACACCCATGCCCAGGGGTTAGAATACCGTGGCCTACACCCGTGCCCGGGGGTTAGAATACCGCGGCCTACACCCTCGCCTAGGGGTCATAATACCGCGGCCTATAGCCTTTGTCCGGGGGTAACAATACCGTGGCCCATCGTTATGATTTGTTTGTATTCCTTTCTGGGTTTTAGCTCAACCCCCCTCATCTTATGATCAACATATATCCATTTATACATACATTCAAGACATACGTACATTTATACGTACATCGTACATTTATACATACATTCAAGCATACATTCACGTATACATGCAGTCATCCATTTGTACATTTTATTCATTTATCCAAAGCGTTCTTTATCCAAAAAACCTAACAGCTATTTGAACAGCGTAACTTGGCAAGAAAAAACTCTCATTCCATCTACCGCAGATAATGAAAGTTTTGGGGCAATTGTGGGAGCCAGAAAATTATAGGTACTAGCTTATTGGGCCAAACCCAAACAAAGCCTACAAAGGTCCAGCCCAAATAAATATCACATCCCCCATCTATATAAAGGGGGGGCATCCCAAGTGAAAGGTATGTCTGTTCTCCCTCCACCACACACACACACCCCTTCTAATATACATATACACTATTTCTTGATTCAGGGACTGACTTCATCATCGGAGTACTCCCGGCCGGCAACCCCGGTTGGGTGGCACCGACTATGTTCCTCATTGCAGATCTACAGGGATGAAGCTCTTCTCTTCGTTAGATCTCTACAACATCCATGTGAGAGGATATTTCATGGTCTCACAGCTCATTATAGGTAGTAATGATGGAATGATCAAAACTACCAAGAAGTTGTTAAACTCTAAGTTTGATATGAAGGATATGGGCGTTGCAGATGTTATTCTGGGAATTAAGATTACCAGAACATCTGGCGGAATTGTACTTTTTCAGTCTCATTATGTTGATAAGATACTTGAGAAGTTTAGTGGATTAGATACAAATGTATCACTAACACCTGTAGACTTAAGTCTACATCTTACCAAGAATAATAAAGAGAGTGTCTCTTAATTAGAATATTCTCAGGTAATTGGAAGTTTTATGTATCTAATGAGTTGTACTAGGCTGGATATAGCCTATTCAGTTAGCAGGCTTAGCAGATACACAAGTAATCCCGATGCTACTCATTGGAAGGGCATTGTGTGGGTGTTAAGGTATTTATGCTACACTCCGGTTATGGGCTGCATTATACTTGATATCCAGCGGTGCTAGAAGGCTATAGTGACGCGAATTAGAGATCAGATATAAAGGACTCAAAGTCCACTAGTGGATATGTATTCACTCTTGGTGGAGCAACAGTGTCTTGGAAATCTTCTAAGCAAACGTATATATCTAGATCAACGATGGAATCAGAGTTTATTGCTTTAGATAAAGTAACAGAAGAAGTTGAATGGCTTCGCCATTTTATTAAAGATATCCTACGTTGATCTAAACCTGTGCTAGCTATTTGTATTTGTAGACACCCCATTTTTGACCGACCTTAAGACTCAGACGTCACCGATTGAGCGCTTGGTGATATTGCATATTGCGCTCGTTCAGAAGTCTCAGAGTCTCGGCTGCGAGCCTTGCCTCCAGACTTCCGGGCTATTTCATGTCTTGCCTCGGTTTGCGAACCAGGCTCCATTTTCTCTTCCTGAAGGGAGGGAGAGGTCTCGTAGATCATCTCTCAGTGGCCGTAGGCTACGTTTCGTGGTCGTAGGCCATTTTTCCCGTTTGGAGCCCGGTTTCCGGTTTTTCGGAGCCGACGACCGTGTGCCTCTGTTCGGGACCGCTTAACCACCTCCGTTTGCTCTGATTTTTGGCACATACCTTATTTCCTCCCTTTTGAGGGACACTGTGGTCCGAGAGACCGACTTCGTGGTCGAACACCACTTCCGGTGCTTAACAGTCAGTTTTTGGGGCCCCGGACTGCGCGTTTTGGCCCCCGAGCCTTGCTTGCAAGCATTGTTGGGCTCCGACCCAAACTAGAAATAGTCATATTTTGAGCTCCTTTTCATGTTGATTAAAGACCTTTTGCTGTTTGAGGCTTCCATCTGTCACTTGCCTCTTTACCTCTTTTTAGGCCTATTTTTGCACGGTATTTTAGGCTTACTTGTGAGCTGTTTTGAACTTAGTCATAAACTATAAAGTGTCTTGTTTTGAGCCCCTCTTCAACTTTGTTGAAGGGCTCTCTTCAGTTTGAGAACCGCAGCTATCACTTGCCCCTTTATCTCCCTTTAGGCCAATTTTGGGGGGAAATTTGAATTTCATTTCCCCCCCCCCCATTTTTCCCCCCTCTTTTCCACCCTCTTGTGTCTATATAACATACCCTCCAGCTCTGGAAAAAGGGTTAGAAGACTTTGGTTTGAGTCTCATATATACAATCTCTCTCTTTCTATATTTCAAGCACCAAAACCCTAAAAATCCTACACCATTTCTTCACCATTTCTTCACCACCACCTAGCACCACCACCACCACTCCATTCCAGCGGCTTGGAGGACCTTCTCAGAGGCTAGAAGTGCTGTATTTTGGACCAAGAGGCTGCTAAAGTTTGGTTCTTCAAGGGTGAGTCTCGTTTTTCTTTTCTTGCTCTTTTCTTGGTCTATATCTTAGCCCTTCTTGCTTATACATTTGAGCTCCGACCAAAACTGAAAGTGGTATTTTTTTGAGCTCTATTTCATCTTTCATTAAGAGTCTTACCTTGTTTGGGACCCCCATTTTGCACTTGCTTCATTACCCCTTTGTATGCCATATTTTTGCATGATATTTTTGGCCTATGTGTAATCTGTTTTGGGGCATGAGGTAAACTATAGATAGGCTTATTTTGAGCCCTTCTTCAACATTGAAGAAGGGCTCACCACTATTTGGGACCTCCATGTATCACTTGCCATCGTACCCCTCTTTGGTCCCCATTTTTGCATGATTTATTAGCCTATTTAGCTTCTGTTTTTGGACCTTGGTCCGAACTGAAAGTGGCCATATTTTGACCCTCTTGTCATGTTTCATTGAGGGTCTTTACCTGTTTGAGGTATTCTTTGTATACTTTGTGTTATAACCTCTTTCGGGCCCTATCTTGCATGACATTTTGAGCATATTTTTATGTTGTTTTGAGGGTTTCCATAAACTGTAAGTGGTCATATTTTAGGCCCCTCTTCAACATTGTAGAAGGGTCTTTTTCTGTTTGGGCTTTACATCTACCACTTGCTTCATTGCCTCCCTTGCGGAGTCATTTTTGTATGCTAATTTAGCCCTACTTGGGCCCACTGTTTGGCCTCAATCTAAACTGTAAAAATGCTTGTCTCGGGGCTGCCTTGCTTCTGTCTTTTCATTTCATGTTCAAACTATGTTTGCATTGTATAGTTATAAGCCATTTCATGCACCAAAATCCATGTTTCGGGACTCGTTCCATGCATCGGGTTTCATTTCACCATGTTTCGGGGCTGTTTTGCGTCTCATTTTGCCTCTGAAAATTGCATGATCATATGCCATATTCCATGTTTTGCCATGTCTTGTTAGAGTGGCATTCCGTGCCGTAGGTTCGGTCCTCGGTTTGCGTGCACGCGTGCACGCATTTCGAGTTGTCTCATTTTCATCTCATGGCCTCTCATGTGAGTGTGGCTGAGGTCCACTCATGTTAGTGTAAGTCCATATTGCATTGTGTATGCCATTTCATTTCATAGCATTGCGTATGCTAGGTTGCATATTAGTGCATTGTGTATGCCATATTACATCGAGCATCGTGTGTGCCCAAGCACGGGAAACGAGGTGCGTTTCGTACTCCGAGTGACGGAACGTGTCTCAATTCCCCAATCACCGACACTCCGGATTATCCATGATGGAGTTAGGTTTTGTTAAGTTTTCGTGTGCATTCATTCCATATCGAGTTGTGCAATTCGTCTCCTCGGCCATCATGCATCGAGATGTGTGATTGGTGGCACGAGGATCGAGGCATGCATACATTTGTGAAAATACATTGCTATGCCCCTTTCCGGCTCTCTGTTGCAGCAAATCAAGAATCAGCAGTCTTCCGAGGCTTGGCGCACTTTCCAAGAATAATTGCGAAACAGAGGCTAATTGGGGCATCCCAGTGGATTTCCGCACAAGGCAGTCCAAACATACATCATTCGTCAGAATCAAGGCAGTCCCCGGCTTGCATGCCAGTCTTTTCTTTTCTTAGTTAATTTGTGAATTAATTAGGAATTTGTATTATTTGGACTGTACTATTCTTTTATTTGGACTGTACTATTTATTCGGACCCTCTGCGCGAGGGCATAATTGTAATAAGTGTGCGTGCGTGTGATGCATGTCTTCCAACCCCACGTCTTTCTTCCCTTTTATTTACCTGCTTATGATGGTTAGATTAGGGCATATTTCAATTAGCATACAGTATGATAGCATGTTTGCATTCATTCATCTGTTTTGCATGCACCGGGCTCGGCGCACAATACTAACTGCATTTGTATTTCAATTCCAAGTTGAATACATGTTAGCTGTAGCATTCCATATGCCATGTTTAGAATAGCCGAGCCTGCTATAGTTGCATTTTTGCATGTGTTGCATTAGGCATTTTTGTATACTTAGGATCATGCATAATTTCTAATGTAGTTTCTGTTTTGGCTTGGAGTACTCGGTGAGTTTTATGCTTTAGCATCCTTGCATGCATGTGAATGACTGCCATGAATAGCATGCTTACCATGAGGCTAATTGCTTACGTGATATAACTGCCTTGAATGCCTGTGGGTGGAGGTTGTGTTACTTGAATTGGGATAATTCATCAAATGTTTGTTTTAAGCCCACCTGAGGGTGGCAAAATCTGCATTTTAAGCCTACCTGCGGGTAGCACCATCAAACCATTTTCAAACAAACAAACATGAAATGTTTTGTTCCAATTCAGGCAACTCAGTCTATACTTGTATGCTGTGCGCATCACGTAGTAATCTAGGCTAATAACCGGAATAAGAACACACAATGTTTTCAAAAATAGATATCATGATTAGTAGGGGCCGGTCTTTGACCGGGCGAGCAGGGGTGCTCACGAAGTGACCTTCCCCAATCATACCCAAGTTCCCGAGCCGAGGCAACTTTGGTGATGACGGACACGTGGCCTTTGGCACCGAGGCAGGGTTTCCTAAATTTCCCCATAAAAAATATTTAGGTGGCGACTCTGTATCTGGCAAAGCAGTCCATGTTTGGCACTTCTTTCAAAAATTTGTTTTCTCAAAACGATTTGCCGGATTTGGACTCTTTGGTTCAAGATTAAGAACCGTAACATTCGAGTCCTTGAACTGTAGTGAACCCAAATGAACAGAACAGGACTTAACCCTCCCGGGGCGTTCGGGGACGTCTACAGTTTCTGGCGACTCCACTGGGGACTTAGAGAACTTGACTCGAACTCATGATATCTTGTTTTGTTTACACTTATGTGTTTCTTTGCATTGCATTTGCATTGGTGCGCCTAGGACACCGTGTTTGCCATCTGCTATTCCTGAACGGTTTGCCGGAGGCTTGTCTTGTCAAGGCATGACCATAAGGCTGACCGGTTGTGGGCTCTGCCAGTACGGGAACACAAACCCCGGTTTTGCCGGGGCACCCTTTTTGACCATTCGACCTAGTGCATATTCGGATCCATAGTGACCATTCCAAGCTAGGACAGGTTACTTACCCGTTTATAGGTTGTTTGAAACCGCTGTGTGCGTAGTGAAACCCTAGCTCCTGACAAAATAGGACAGGGAAACCCTACCCCAATATAGGGGTGTTTTGGCTCTCACTTATCTGCTATGTGCTTTTAGAGTGCGTCTCTACAGGAATGCATGTATCAGTTTACAAGTTTGGGCATCGGGCCTGAGGGCATCAGTATTTGGGAATCAGTTTTACCTGAGGGTATCAGTTTACAGGCAGAGATTTGGGCAGAATTCAGTAGAGGGCACACTCATTCAACTATGCTCGTATCTGTTCAGGTGAAATCAGGCTGAGATGCTGTCTGTTTTCTGTTTTGCTAAGTGGTCTTGGAACCATAGTTTCAGAAGGGTCTGATATCCCCCGGGTACTCTGGACTTGTGTTGTTATGTGATCGAGGGATGAACCACCTGCGGACGGCACTCAGTTTACTCCGGATGTGGCGTTTGGCACGCACTGTTTTGAGCATTTGCGAGTGCTGCTTATTCTACTTTCTGACTTGGGTATTGAGTCTGTTTCGTTGTGTCAAGTCAGTCCTGTTGAGTCTGTCTTGTTGTATCGAGTCAATCCTATTGAGTCTACCTTGTTATATCGAGTTAGTCCTGTTGAGTCTACCTTGTTATATCGAGTCAGTCTTGTTATATCGGGTCAGTCCTGCCGAGTCTGTCTTGTTGTATCGAGTCAGTCCTGTTGAGTCTGTCTCATTGTATCAAGTCAATCCTGTTGAGTCTGTCTTGTTGTACCGAGTCAGTCCTGTTTTATTGGAGTCGGGTGATTCTGGGGGTGTTACCTCGGACATCACCATTTTGTTTTGTGTTTGTCTTCTTTACTTTCTTTTGAGTCTGTTTCCGCCTGGAGCCGGTTACACCAACAGATTTGAATGAACAGCAGTGATCTTCACATTCTTGTGTTTGCCTCTGCCTTGTGCTGGTTGTGCCAGAAATTCTAAATGAGATGGCAGTATTTGACTAAGAACTCTGTCTTTTCTGTGCCTTGAAGTCATCATAATGACCTGAGTTTTTCAAAACTTTGTAAACACTGCAGTGAAAACAAAGAGGGAGGAATTCCTCGGGATTTGCAAAACTTTGATCAATTTAGAGAAAGAGAGGCGTGCTCAGCCCTTAATGAATGAAATCATGCTTGTTAGCGTGAGTACTGAGAAGGACCCTGGCTTGATCCAGACTGGTTTCACACTATCTTCAGCGCGAGCGATTTGTCGCTTTCTTAAAAATTTTCAAAAACAAAATGTTTTGCGCGGTCCTACGAAGACTTGTGTGGAATCGCTCTTGAGATTGTGCAGCTTAGGATCGCTCTCGGCCTCGAGACTCAACCCCTTTGCTTCCAAACCTTGAACTTGAATTTAGAATGTTCAACGGTCAACTACGATGTGAGGCCTGTGTGGCTAGATTTGAAGCAGCCCTCGAACAAGAGGCCAGGAAAGTCGGATCAAGAAGATCAGAAGATCAGCAGAAGCTTGCAAAGCTAGAACAGAAGTACCCTTCGAACTAGGGGCAAAGATATCAGACATGCTCGAAGAGTTGAAGATGAGTCCTCTTGCAAATCAACAGCCACTCTCCTAGATACGGATGGCTTCGAAACCCTACAACCATTTGGCATAGACCAAGCTACACTTTTACCCTTGAGAGGCTCGCTGGGCCGAAAACTCGGAAGGGCGACCCAGGCAAAAGTTAGAGCAAGAAAAAGAAGAAAAAGAACAAAAAAAGAAAAAAGAAAAAAGAAGAAAAAGAAAAGAAAAAAAAAAGAAGAAAAAAAGAAGAAAAAATGCAAAAAAGAAAAGAAAAGAAAAATGCAAAAAAAAAGAAGAAGAAAAAGGAATGAAAAGAATAGAAAAAAAGAAAAGAAATAAGAACAAAGCTCGCAAGATCGAAAACCTGCAACAGGCGCCTTGGCAAAAGTTAGAGCATAAAAAGGAGAGGTTAAATACTCGAGTGTACCTTAACCCCGAACTACGTAAGGCTTGATTCCCATGTTTGGGATACGTAGGCAACTTCATTCTGAAGTCCAGCCGTAAAACACTCCAAATCAATTGTGTCCATGTAATGGTTTTGATCATCTTTGCTTTCTCTGTATCTGAGAGTTCGGTTGTCATCATCACTCTGAGGACTGACTTCAGTGTGCTGCGGCGCCATTCAAACAAGGGGCAACTCTCCGTTGCTATTCAACGCGCTGCGGTGCCATCCAAACAAGGGGTGGCTTTCCGTTGCCATTCAACGCGCTGCGGTGCCATCCAAACAAGGGGTAGCTTTCCGTTGCCATTCAACGTGCTGCGGTGCCATCCAAACAAGGGGCAACTTTCCATTGCCATTCAATGCGCCGCGGTGCCGTTCAAACAAGGGGCAACTTTCCGTTGCCGTGCAGCTCTCTTCAAGCACGGGGCAGTTTTTCTTTGGATCCGAGGTTGTGCATCTCAGGAGTAGGTTTCATGCTCGTGGCCGTTTGCAAAAATAGTTTTTGAGAATTTTTACCGAGGTTGACTAATTTTCTCGAAAATTGTTCCATCTTTTCCAAAAATTGGACCATTTCTTGGACCCAAAAAAGGAAAATTTTTAGTGCTCATAGCCTGATTTGCATGATTTTAAATCAGAAAATTGAACAAGCATGTTAATCTAACTCTCATTTTGGTCAAAATTGTTTTAGTAGAAAGCCAAAAACAAAAAATGGTCAAAATGATGAACTAGGGGCACAGTTGAGTCAGGTGTTCTGTCTTTCCCCTATTATCAACATACTTGCCAAGAAAGGCACTCTACTTGTCGGAAAGGGCGCCGTATTCGCCAGAAAAGGGCACCACTGAAGCTAATCGTAAAGGGCTGAAAGCTCTCACATCCTCCGAGCAACGAGGTATCAAGCCAAGTGCGAAGCATGAACTGGAATGAGACCAGAGATTCCACTCCCTCATCTGGACAGATCTGATCACGTCCGAACTCCAAGCAGAGCATCATCAATCGATGTCAGCTACAGATTTGCTACACACCCAGTTGTAGCACAGCCCCTCTGTGGGAGAAACTCACTAGCTGCGTGCAGAAGAAGAAGAATCTAGCAGAATGCTAGGGGCACGAGCCCACAACTTGCTGTTTATCTATCAACCACCCAGGGGAGGGATGAAAAATGAGAGATTGAAGAATAAAGAGATGTGCGATGAGAGAAAAAGTGAGAAAAGGGTTTTTTCAGAAAAACAGAGCCTGAGGGCCGAGTGATGTGAGAATCACAAATAAGGAAGGGTGGGAAACACTACCCGGTGAAACAGGCTCCCTGTGCACGTCTGAGTGTCGTGTCTTTTTGTTTGTCTCGATTCTTGTTTTGAGTCGTCTCGAGTGTTACTCGATGTGTCTAGGTTGTGTGCCTTTTATTTCCGTATCGAGTCGTTTTGCTGTGTTCAGTCGTAGGCTCAATACCTGGTCGAAAACTCATCTCTCAATTTCGAAAATAAAATCATTTTGTGCTCCGAGTGCTGTGCCGTTCTCCACATTTGTTCAAAACAGTACTTGTTCTTTCATAAAACCGCAGGGTTCAACCCAGGTCATATGAGAATAGTGAAACCAAGACCTATCTAAAGCTATAATGGTTCCGGACTGCAAAGCAAAAGAAAAGAGGGAAAATCGAAGCATCTGAGTGTGTTTCACCTTCAGCGAATTTTGAGATTGTATTCCGGATGTACCTCTTCAGACCTTGTCAGTGTTCCGAAGAATGAGCGTGCCTCTATCCCAAGTGTAAGCCTGCTTCAAGTCAGAATGGCGATTAAAGCAGCAACAAATGTTATCTCTCTCTAATATGAACAGGGTGTGCCCGTTTTTGAGCTGAATGTGTTGCAAACCCCTCTGAAAGGTAAATCGGAGGTCGCGTTTTAATCTGGTCTCGTTAAGGCTTGTATTCCCTTATTCGGCATTTTGTCTCAAATATGCGTTGTCACGCACATTCCACTTGCATTGTTATGCATCCTTCCACCCGCATTGTTATGCACTTCTCATACTTGCATTGTGATGCCCATTCCAATTGCATTGTTATACACCCACTTCACTAGCATTGTTATTCTCATTCATTACATTGTTATGCACACTTCACCTGCATTGTTATGCACCTTTTCACTTGTAATTGTCGTCTTTTCTCCTCTCGCATGCGGTGCGTTAGGACATCTTCGGTTTTGAACATTTGGACGAGTTCCGGTCTTCGTTTACCTTTTCCTCTCTTGCGTGTGATACGCTGAGAGATGATCTTTTCCTCTCTTGCATGTGATATGCTGAGAGGTCTGCCTTTCTTCTCTTGCGTGTGATACGCTGAGAAATCTACCTTTTCCTCTCTTGCGTGTGATACGCTGAGAGATGATCTTTTCCTCTCTTGCATGTGATATGCTGAGAGGTCTGCCTTTCTTCTCTTGCGTGTGATACGCTGAGAAATCTACCTTTTCCTCTGTTGCGTGTGATACGCTGAGAGATGATCTTTTCCTCTCTTGCATGTGCTATACTGAGAGGTCTGCCTTTCTTCTCTTGCGTGTGATACGCTGAGAAATCTACCTTTTCCTCTCTTGCGTGTGATACGCTGAGAGATGATCTTTTCCTCTCTTGCAAGTGATATGCTGAGAGGTCTGCCTTTCTTCTCTTGCGTGTGATACGCTGAGAAATCGACCTTTTCCTCTCTTGCGTGTGATACGCTGAGAGATGATCTTTTCCTCTCTTGTATGTGATATGCTGAGAGGTCTGCCTTTCTTCTCTTGCGTGTGATACGCTGAGAAATCTACCTTTTCCTCTCTTACGTGTGATACGCTGAGAGATCATCTTTTCCTCTCTTGCATGTGATATGCTGAGAGGTCTGCCTTTCTTCTCTTGCGTGTGATACGCTGAGAAAGTTACCTTTCCTCTCTTGCGTGTGATACGCTGAGAGGTTTACCTTCTTCCCCTCCTGTGTGTGATACGCGGAGAGATGTTGTGTGTGAGACTCCGGGTACTCTCGGTAGTCACTTTTAGCCTTCTCTGCGTGAGACGCAATGAGAATTGCATAATTCTCTTACATCCTTTCTGCATAAAATATAGTTGTTGCTTTACATTCTTGCTTAAAACTGTTGCATCTATTGTGAATATGTGCTTCATTACAGCTTGCTGCATTTGCATGATCACGAGTTATGTTCGGCTTCTTGCATTGCTAGTTGCATTCTGCCCCTGCCTACGGGCACATCTTTGTCTATCTTGTCTGCTTTGTCTAAGTCTTCGGCCTAGTCAAAAATGGGTCGTCTCTGGGCTTTGACATTCACTCCCGTCATTCTTATGACTTTCGAGTTCTGTCAAAGAGGGGCAACTGTAGACACCCCATTTTTGACCGACCTTAAGACTCAGACGTCACCGATTAAGCGCTTGGTGATATTGCATATTGCGCTCGTTCAGAAGTCTCAGAGTCTCGGCTGCGAGCCTTGCCTCCAGACTTCCGGGCTATTTCGTGTCTTGCCTCGGTTTGCGAACCAGGCTCCGTTTTCTCTTCCCGAAGGGAGGGAGAGGTCTCGTAGATCATCTCTCAGTGGCCGTAGGCTACGTTTCGTGGTCGTAGGCCATTTTTCCCGTTTGGAGCCCGGTTTTCCGGTTTTTCAGAGCCGACGGCCGTGTGCCTCGGTTCGGGACCGCTTAACCACCTCCGTTTGCTCTGGTTTTTGGCACATACCTTATTTCCTCCCTTTCAAGGGACACTGTGGTCCGAGAGACCGACTTCGTGGTCGAACACCACTTCCGGTGCCTAACAGTCAGTTTTCGGGGCCCCGGACTGCGCGTTTTGGCCCCCGAGCCTTGCTTGTAAGCATTGTTGGGCTCCGACCAAAACTAGAAATAGTCATATTTTGAGCTCCTTTTCATGTTTGATTAAGGACCTTTTGCTGTTTGAGGCTTCCATCTGTCACTTGCCTCTTTACCTCTTTTTAGGCCTATTTTTGCACAGTATTTTAGGCTTACTTGTGAGCTGTTTTGAACTTAGTCATAAACTACAAAGTGTCTTATTTTGAGCCCCTCTTCAACTTTGTTAAAGGGCTCTCTTCGGTTTGAGAACCGCAGCTATCACTTGCCCCTTTATCTCCCTTTAGGCCAATTTTGGGGGGAAATTTGAATTTCATTTCCCCCCCATTTTTCCCCCATCTTTTCCACCCTCTTGTGTCTATATAACAGACCCTCCAGCTCTGGAAAAAGGGTTAGAAGACTTTGGTTTGAGTCTCATATATACAATCTCTCTCTCTTTCTATATTTCAAGCACCAAAACCCTAAAAATCCTACACCATTTCTTCACCATTTCTTCACCACCACCTAGCACCACCACCACCACCACTCCATTCCAGCGGCTTGGAGGACCTTCTCAGAGGCTAGAAGTGCTGTATTTTGGACCAAGAGGCTGCTAAAGTTTGGTTCTTCAAGGGTGAGTCGTGTTTTTCTTTTCTTGCTCTTTTCTTGGTCTATATCTTAGCCCTTCTTGCTTATACATTTGAGCTCCGACCAAAACTGAAAGTGGAATTTTTTTGAGCTCTATTTCATCTTTCATTAAGAGTCTTACCTTGTTTGGGACCCCCATTTTGCACTTGCTTCATTACCCCTTTGTATGCCATATTTTTGCATGATATTTTTGGCCTATGTGTAATCTGTTTTGGGGCATGAGGTAAACTGTAGATAGGCTTATTTTGAGCCCTTATTCAACATTGAAGAAGGGCTCACCACTGTTTGGGACCTCCATGTATCACTTGCCATCGTACCCCTCTTTGGTCCCCATTTTTGCATGATTTATTAGCCTATTTAGCTTCTGTTTTTGGGACTTGGTCCGAACTGAAAGTGGCCATATTTTGACCCCCTTGTCATGTTTCATTAAGGGTCTTTACCTGTTTGAGGTATTCTTTGTATACTTTGTGTTATAACCTCTTTCGGGCCCTATCTTGCATGACATTTTGAGCATATTTGTATGTTGTTTTGAGGGTTTCCATAAACTTTAAGTGGTCATATTTTAGGCCCCTCTTCAACATTGTAGAAGGGTCTTTTTCTGTTTGGGCTTTACATCTACCACTTGCTTCATTGCCTCCCTTGCGGAGTCATTTTTTTATGCTAATTTAGCCCTACTTGGGCCCACTGTTTGGCCTCACTCCAAACTGTAAAAATGCTTGTCTCGGGGCTGCCTTGCTTCTGTCTTTTCATTTCATGTTCAAACTATGTTTGCATTGTATAGTTATAAGCCATTTCATGCACCAAAATCCATGTTTCGGGACTCGTTCCATGCATCGGGTTTCATTTCACCATGTTTCGGGGCTGTTTTGCATCTCATTTTGCCTCTGAAAATTGCATGATCATATGCCATATTCCATGTTTTGCCATGTCTTGTTAGAGTGGCATTCCGTGCCGTAGGTTCGGTCCTCGGTTTGCATGCACGCGTGCACGCATTTCGAGTTGTCTCATTTTCATCTCATGGCCTCTCATGTGAGTGTGGCTGAGGTCCACTCATGTTAGTGTAAGTCCATATTGCATTGTGTATGCCATTTCATTTCATAGCATTGCGTATGCTAGGTTGCATATTAGAGCATTGTGTATGCCATATTACATCGAGCATCGTGTGTGCCATTTCATAGCATTGTGTATGCTAGGGTGTATGTTAGTCGCATTCATGCATGTCATGCATATTGCACTGTGCTTGGGGTAGGGTTTAGCCCAAGCACGGGAAACGAGGTGCGTTTCGTACTCCGAGTGACGGAACGTGTCTCAATTCCCCAGTCACCGACACTCCGGATTATCCATGATGGAGTTAGGTTTTGTTAAGTTTTCATGTGCATTCATTCCATATCGAGTTGTGCAATTCGACTCCTCGGCCATCATGCATCGAGATGCGTGATTGGTGGCACGAGGATCGAGGCATGCATACATTTGTGAAAATACATTGCTATGCCCCTTTCCTGCTCTCTGTTGCAGCAAATCAAGAATCAGCAGTCTTCCGAGGCTTGGCGCGCTTTCCAAGAATAATTGCGAAACATGGGCTAATTGGGGCATCCTAGTGGATTTCCGCGCAAGGCAGTCCAAACATACATCATTCGTCAGAATCAAGGCAGTCCCCGGCTTGCATGCCAGTCTTTTCTTTTCTTAGTTAATTTGTGAATTAATTAGGAATTTGTATTATTTGGACTGTATTATTTGGACTGTACTATTCTTTTATTTGGACTGTACTATTTATTCGGACCCTCTGCGCGAGGGCATAATTGTAATAAGTGTGCGTGTGTGTGATGTATGTCTTCCAACCCCACGTCTTTCTTCCCTTTTATTTACCTGCTTATGATGGTTAGATTAGGGCATATTTCAATTAGCATACAGTATGATAGCATGTTTGCATTCATTCATCTGTTTTGCATACACCGGGCTCGGCGCACAATACTAACTGCATTTGTATTTCAATTCCAAGTTGGATACATGTTAGCTGTAGCATTCCATATGCCATGTTTAGAATAGCCGAGCCTGCTATAGTTGCATTTTTGCATGTGTTGCATTAGACATTTCTGTATACTTAGGATCATGCATGATTTCTAATGTAGTTTCTGTTTTGGCTTGGAGTACTCGGTGAGTTTTATGCTTTAGCATCCTTGCATGCGTGTGAGTGACTACCATGAATAGCATGCTTACCATGAGGCTAATTGCTTACGTGATATAACTGCCTTGAATGCCTGTGGGTGGAGGTTGTGTTACTTGAATTGGGATAATTCATCAAATGTTTGTTTTAAGCCCACCTGAGGGTGGCAAAATCTGCATTTTAAGCCTACCTGCGGGTAGCACCATCAAACCATTTTCAAACAAACAAACATGAAATGTTTTGTTCCAATTCAGGCGACTCAGTCTATACTTGTATGCTGTGCGCATCACGTAGTAATCTAGGCTAATAACCGGAATAAGAACACACAATGTTTTCAAAAATAGATATCATGATTAGTAGAGGCCGGTCTTTGACCGGGCGAGGGGGGGTGCTCACGAAGTGACCTTCCCCAATCGTACCCAAGTTCCCGAGCGGAGGCAACTTTGGTGATGACGGACACGTGGCTTTTGGCACCGAGTCAGGGTTTCCTAAATTTCCCCATAAAAAATATTTAGGTGGCGACTCTGTATCTGGCAAAGCAGTCCATGTTTGGCACTTCTTTCAAAAATTTGTTTTCTCAAAACGATTTGCCGGATTTGGACTCTTTGGTTCAAGATTAAGAACCGTGACATTCGAGTCCTTGAACTGTAGTGAACCCAAATGAACAGAACGGGACTTAACCCTCCCGGGGCGTTCGGGGACGTCTACAGCATTTATTGTGATAGTTAATCTGCAATTGGTAGGGCACAGAGTAATATGTATAATGGAAAGTCTAGACATATCCATCATAGACATAATTCCATACGACAACTACTCTTGAATGGAGTTATCTCCATAGACTATGTAAAGTCTAAGGACAACATTGCGGATCCGCTAACCAAAAGGTTAAATCAAGTGTTAGTCGAGACGTCGTCAAAAGGAATGGGGCTGAGGCCTTTGGAAGTTACCGGAATAGAAACCCAACCTAGTTTACTGGAGATTCCAAGATCTAGATTCAATGGGCCAACCTAATTGCGTGTAACAATGGTATGTCACTGTGGAGGTAAAACCCTCTAGCCATTCCTTTAAGTAGTGATACCTGTGGGGGTGAAGGTTAAACACAGCTTTTAATGACTCTTATGTGTTGAGGATTCAAATAGGGTATAACAGGATACTTTGAAGAGTCACCTATGTGCGTGTGAGGTGGGGCCTTTTCTAGAAGAATTGGGAAGGCCAAAATTCTTTGAAACCACTCGCTGAACTAGGCTAGTGCTCAGGGCCATACAGGGCACACCCGTAAGAACATAATGACGGTAGGAGTAATTCCTATATAAGATCTATTGTCTCAGTTTACATAAATGATAGAGCAGTTCAAGATGTCATATTTACTGATCAGCCAGTAAACTCAGTAGGTTTTCACTGGGAGAGGTTCAAAGCCAAAAACTACTTTTTCTAATGTCAAGGTTAGTCCATTATACTCTCTCTCTGAGTCATTATTGTTGAACGATGTCCGTTTGTTGAGTCATTCGGTCAATTTTTATTCATGTGGGGGATTGTTAGAAAAAATGGGTTTTTCGTGACTTTAATTAAATATTAAAGTAGGTCCCAACCATTTATTGTGTTTGGTCCAAGTGAATCTAGATATTTTGCAATGAGATCTTTACACCACAAAAAGAATGGTCAAAAACTAATTGAATGAGAAATTACCTCAGGAAGTTAGCTTCATGAAAGAGATAATGAGATTTGTAACTCCTCAAATATTGCAGACTTTAATGGTGCATTAGTGGGATTTGTAACTCCTGCCTTTATTGCAAAGGTTAATGGTGCATTAGTGACCAGCCATAAAGGCTAGAGGCTTCTCCTCTCTCCCCTATGCATGTATAAATTGAGACCCTTCTGTTAAGTTTTAAAAAACAGAAATTTTTGCTTCCATTTTACAAGTTAGTTTGCCAGAAAGTTCCTAAAGTGAGAGAGTACTGCCATAGTTTTTGTTCGTTAAGTTAGACAGAGAGTGCTTCTGCCGTAGTTGGTTTTTGACCGTCGTATCTTAGGAGACAAACGCCAGAATTCCTCAAGCACTCAACACGTAAGGCGGTGAAAATCTATTTTAAGAAAACTACTACCGTGCAGGCTTCGGTCTGCTTTCTTTACCATTTTAATCTATTGGGCATTTCTGTTGTAATTTTGTTGTAATTCTCAGCATGTGTTATTGGTATATAATTTTGATTTATTCGTGAATCTATTTATTTAATTTTACAATTTGGACAACATCAAAACTTGAAAGAGTATAGGAGTGGAAACTTGTTGAAATTTTTGGGTAGCATTTGGTAACGTTTACGTTTTTGGTTTATGTTTACAAAAAATTTTATAAATTGGTTTTTGTTTACTTTTAGGAAAACATAAACTACAAATGCATTTGGTTTGAACAAAATATTTGAAATTTTTTAAAAATATAAACTAAAAAATATGTTTGTTCAAGCCTAAAATATTTATATTTATTATTTATTATTTATGACAATGGGATCATACACATTATAATTGAAAAAAAATTAATTAAAAAAATTAATTGAAAAAAAATGTTAATCAAAATTTTAAATTTCTATTTAAAAACTAACAAGTTTACGTTTTTTTCTCAAATTTATAAACTGAAACAACCATTTATAAGCCAAAAAAATTATCAAATAAGTTTCTATGACAGTTTTTTAAATTTTTATAAATATAAACTGAAAATTAAAAATAAAATGGTTTCAAACAGGTCCTTTTGATTTTATTTTTATAGGTTAGCATTTATCTAGTTTCTTGTAACCCCCCATTCCCCCCCTTTCCCCCTCAAAAAAAAAAAAAAATATTCCTATCTGGTTTCTTTTCTCCATTTTTCTTGTTTGTTCCATTATATCATACATTTGTGTGTTTAGATTTATTGAATAAAAATCTCAAAGGTATGCAATAAAGGCCAATTTTGGGAAGTGGGTTAAAAGTCACTTCTCAACTTTTAACTAGGGGTGCAATTCGAACGAGCTCAACCCGAGCAACTCAAGCCCAGCCCAAGTTTTTTTAGGGCTTGGGCAACTATGGCCCTGTTTGGTAGGACTTATTTTCAGTTTATTTCAGTTTTTAGCTTAATTTAAACTATTTTGATATGTTTGGTTCAGCTTAACAATACAGCTTATAGCTTTTTGTAAGTCAAAAATCAACTTATTCTTTAAGTGGGGGAGGAGAAACTTAATTTATAAGTCAAAAATCAGCTTATATTCACAGCTATAAGCTGTTAAGCTATAAGTTGTAATCACTTTCCTACAGCTCTACCAAACGGGGCCTATATCTTGTAATCTGGACGGGTTTGGGTAGATTTTTGATGCCCGAATTGTCATTCGGGGCGGGCCTGGGCAGAATCAATGGTCAACCTGAGTAGCCCGAACCCGAATTAAATTTAATATATTATATAAATTATATAATATATAAAAAATAAATTAAAGAGCTATCTCTCAAATTTATGCACCAGATTTGAAATCTATCCTGAATCTATCTCTCTCTTACGCCATGGTCTCATCTGTGCCACTAATTCTCGTTGCCACAGATCGGTGATTGTCGTCCGGTGCTGGGTTTTGATCTGTACGTTTCTCTTCTCTACGGTTCTCTTTTATGCTGGTTTGTTGTGTTTTTGGATCTATTTATGTTGGTTGGAAATGAATTTTTTTTTTTTTTTTTCCAAAGGCTACGAAGGTTGTTGATTTGGGTCTGTAGATCTTTGTTTGGATTTTTTGTGTGTGATGATTTTGTTTTCTGTTTTTGGGTTTGCCAAAGATGCTTAAGATCTTACTTTGTGTTCTTAGATTTTATTTTTATTTTTTAATATATGCCTTCAATTTTTATATATTTGTTTATATCTTTGTTGTTTGTGTTTGTGTTTATGTTTATTTTATTTGATGCTACAAACAACATTCCATTGTCAATCTTTGTCTGTTTCTTTTATAGCTAAGCAGTACTCAAGTTATTTTGTGGAAGCAGATTGCTGGACTTGTGAATTTCAGACAATTCGGTCAATTCGGGCTAACTCGAGTTCAAAATATAAAGCTTGGTCCAGACTTGGGCAGCAATACTCGGGTTGATGGTCGAGCTTGGGCGGGCTTGGGCACTGCCAAATACAATTCGGGCTAGGCTTGGGCAAACCCCCAACTCGACCGAACCCGCCCGAGTTGCATCCCTACTTTTAACCTACTTTTCTCTCTTACAAAAAAGTTAAAAAATAACTTTTAATCATTTTTCCAAAACACCCCAAAGACGCGAAATGGTACCCGAAGATTGACATTATGATGTTCTTATTTTGTTTATGCAATTCTCGTTACTTTGCCATGAGTAAAGGCCCCGTTTGTTTGGGGTTATAGGAAGAGGATTGTGATTGATAGTGAGGTGGGACTACTATATAGGGTGTTTGTTTTGAGAGATGGAGAGAGTACTCATAATCCCTTGGTATTAGTAAAGGCCTTGGAAGGGGGATTGAGATGGAGGAGGTAGAGATGGTATTAAAAAAATAGTGAGGGGATTAGAAATTTTTTAATTTTTTTAATTTTTTATATATTGGGAATTTTTTTTAAAATATTAATATTTAATTTTTTATATTTTTTTATTTGTTTTATTATTTTATATAAAAATAATTTAACAATTCCTACACTAACAACTATCATTAAAACAAACACAATTTTACTTAATCCCTTCACTATTAATCCCCTCACTATGAATCCCCTCCATTCTACCCCTGAAAACAAACGGGGCCTTAGTGTATAAATTAAAAGATGTCTATAAAAATGTTATTAGATTTTTTAAAATCTTATAAAATACAAAATTTATAATATAGTCAACAAGAAATGTAATAGATATAGCAACCCCTACGAAAAATTATTAGGTATTTTTGGAATATTACGTGTCCACATTCTTTTACCAATCATCATTTACTATGCTTTTAATGTTCGTCAATCATCAAATATAAAATTATAATACTCTATCTTTTTTTTCCTAATTATAATATTATAAAAGATCACATTTTTTAAAATCTTATAAAGGACAAAATCTATAATACAATCAACAATAATGCTTGGAAGCACTAATTAGTGCTATCACTAATGATGTGGTAGTAGGTTATCATTTGTTGTGCCTTGTTTTTTTTTTTTTTCCTTTTTCACCTCGTTAGTGGTAGGTTAGACATACCAAATTAATAGTATGTAGCATTGTTGTACAATCAATACGAATTGCAATAGTTGGGGAGAAAAAACAAAAAAGTAATAGATGCAGCACCCCCTCCCACTACTAAATTTTTTATTTTTTGTACTCAATTATGAGAAAGTATACTTTTTTATGCATGAGGTGAAAGCAAAGCATACTATTGTTGAAAATTTGATCAAATGGATTAAAGGGTTGTTTGGGATGACTTAAATAAGTATATTTTTTATTTTTTTATTAAAAAATATACAGAAAAATAGAGAAATGGTGTGATGAAAAAAGATAAAAAAATAAACAGATAAATTATTTTTAAATTACCAAACTTGATCTAAATATTTTGATGGGATCATTTGCCTGTTTAGCGGCACGAAGTCATGTAGTCAATTTGTTGTTTTATTTTAATACACTTTTAATTATTAAATTATATATTAAAAAAAATTTAAAACATAAAATAAAATGCATTAAACACAAATAAAAAAAGAAAAAGAAAAAGAAAAAGAAAATTCTGTGGCTCTGCGAAAGCGAACCCCAAATAAGGCGGAGTGGGGGGTATCAAGTGGAACAGCGCCACGCGACACCCGAGGGGTCATTTTCTCTGTTGGCTCAAAAAGCAGACTCCCCCTCACTGGACCCTCTCCCCAACCAAACCCCTCCACGTCACTTTGAAAGTCCTACCTGTAAAGCCCACATAGAGAATCTCTCTCTCTCTGTCCCACCCTGTGAAATGAGTGGGAGCACTAATTAGGTGGTAGTGGGTCTCACCAGTAATGATGTGATGTTTTAGTCTTAAAATTGTATTTTTTTTTTTTTTTACTTTTTTAATGCATTAGCACTATTAGTAGTGATATTTTTAGTGACATGAATCATTGTTGGTCCCACCCTCCCACCCACCCACCCAACGGAAAGCAAAGGTATACACAGTACACCCAACTCTCCCTCTCTCTCACACACACTACTACCTTTTTTTCTCTCTCTCTCTCTCTCTCGTGGCCAGTCGGCCGAATCCAAACTAGCCCTTGAGTTGTAGGCGACGGCTAGTCACCGGAATCTGACCTACTTGGGGTTTGGAAAGTTGGAAACCCTAGGTCAGCTCATAAAATATTTTTTTGATTTCTTGTTTGTTGTATATACTTTGGCAGGCTAGATTCCTTCCAAAAACATATACTGTATTTGTATTGGATTGGAGATCTCAAGTTGAGGGCTTCAGATCGTGAGAATGTATGTGGTTCCTCCTCCGAAGCGCTCAGATCCGCTATCCGGATCCACCAGTGTCTCCGATGATTTGCGAATTTACCAGGCATGGAAAGGCAGCAATGTAAGTTTCTCTCTATTTTCCAGGGTTTCCTTTCATTCCCCACTTTTCACTTACCGTTTTATCTGTTCACTAGCTTAAAGTCCACTTCTTTTTTCTTTTCTTTTTTTAAGTAGCTGCTTTTGCTGTGTTAGTGTTTTGTACTCAAATCACAAATCTTGTCAAGTAAAATCCCTCTCTCTCTCTGGTGACAAAATTCTGATGTAACCAAAAGTTGATCGTAGATTTTGAAGAATGGGGACTTTGGGGGGTTATAACTATATATATATATATATTTGTGATTACATATGCAATCATTGGTTCTGCATCAGTATTTGAACGAGGGTTTTGCAGCTCGGCTCTGATTGATTTTGTTAAATGTATATATTTTTTTTGTTAAAACTGGACTGAAAGCTTGTACTTTTATTGTGTTGTGTTCTGTTTTGCTACTTTTGTTTGTTTCTTGGACTGAGATAAAACTAATTCTTGGATAAAGCTGTTATCCAGTGCTGAATGCTTATACACTTCATTAATGAAGCAAGTTGGGAAACTATTAAAATGGGTTTCCTGAGACTACACAAACAATTTGGTAGCATATTTTACAGAGAGCTTGTAGCATGTGTTTTTTTTTTTTGTTTTTTTTGCCCCTTTTTGAATACCTTATTGGTTTCATCAGGATATTATTAATTGTCTTGTTACTTGTGTGATTGCAGATATTCTTTCTTCAGGGACGGTTTATCTTTGGACCGGATGTAAGGTCGCTGTTGCTGACCATATTCCTCATTGTTGCTCCTGTCACAATTTTCTGTGTGTTTGTTGCTAGAAAATTGATGGATGATCTCTCTAACCATTTGGGAATATCAATTATGGTTGTGGCTGTTGTCTTCACCTTTTATGTGAGTTCCTCTCTAGTGTTTCCCACTCTCTCAATCACCCACATGCATGCAAGTATGTCTGCACAAAGTTCTTAAAGAATTAATTGCCACATCTTACATTTATGATTTCTCTTGTCTATTCTTTTTGTTGTCAAATATCCTGTCAAATAGCAATTTACTGTGGATGCTTGGTACTTACAAGGCAGAACCAATCTTGACTGCTAAAAATTATGGTTCTCGTTGCTTATTTATCTGTTGTGGATACACAAAAAATTCATTGTTCTTTTGCGTCATATTTTGGAATTTTCCCCACCTAATATGGATAAGTAAAGAATAGAGAGAAAAGAGTTAACTGCATATTTCTTATAGTTATTTGTGGTGATGGAAAGGTGGCTACTAAGCCTAATGTGTGTCGGCAAAATGTTTTCAAATTAGTGATTATAACTTATAAGGGTGGCAAAAAATCAGTTCAAAGTGGAGAAACTTATTTTCCCAATGCGTATAGCATGTCTAGTTCCATCCCAACCACATCTAATAGTCACTAAGCCAATTCTCTATAGTTGGAAGATGTTTAGCATTATTATTTCTGTCAAGGGACATTTTTTGTATTGGTACTATTTAGATTTACTCATGTCTGAACCTGACTTCAATCTTTAAGTTTATAGATTGTAATATATGAGGGCATACTCATAGAATTAAGTGATTACAATACGATATGTGGAGGGTTATAATGCTTGTGAATTTTTGAATGGGCGTATTGTCAAATAAAGCATACTTGACTAGAGTATTTTGTCCCCTCTAAAATAAAGCATCAATATTGAAAGCCAGTAGAATAGGGGACATAGATGGCAAGATGCATGCAACTTTTTGGTCCCTTAAATCTGTTTGTCTACATTCCCTATTCTTCAAGGTCCTATACTCCTATTTTTGGCATAGAGCGTAGTTATAATGTTTTTCTCCTCCATTCAAATTTAAATAAATGCATTTTAGCTGGCTGCTTAGTCTTAACAGATAAAGCAAGATTCCTTTTTCCAAAAGTTGTCATACTGGATGTGCTTATTAGTATTTTAAACTATCAACAGTTTTGTTCTTCTGTCTGGAAGTGGATTTGTAAGTCTCTCTCTCACATAAAATATCCCATTCTATCATGGTTGTCCAACTTTTGTAAAAATTCTGCCTTTGGGAAGGAGAGCTGCGTTTATTGGTAGGCTGTCAGTGAATTTATAATAGGCTGGCTTTAATTTTATTATGTAGTCTCCTGTTAACCACAGTTAACAGTTGAGAGATATAGAAGGAACAGGTTGAGTTTACTTGACGCATTGTGTACCTGACCTACGTGCTAGCATGGAGGGACAGGCAGCACATATTTGGTGGTTTTGATTGATTCAACTGTCAAAGTTCAGGCCAATCCATGTTTTAGAGCCACTAATTGAGCATTTCTATGGATATATTACAGCAGATCTCCAATTTGCACCATTTCATTGGCATTGTAGTATGGACAGAAACCCCAAATCAAGAGCCAATATGCATTGGTTGGCTTGGTTTTTGGATCTCTGGATGGCCAATGTGAGAATTTCCATTGACATAGTAGAAAAAGTATAGAAGGCTACCACATCATTTTGGTCATCAGACTTATCACTATTAACCAGCTTACGTAGGTGTCCAGTATTAATAAGTTTTCAAACAACCCTTGGAACTTTAAAAGGAAATAAATTGTGACTTGAACTCTAACCTGGTAAATGTATTGGGCTTTTCAGGTTTTAGTTCTTCTATTGCTAACATCTGGAAGAGATCCTGGCATCATTCCTCGCAATGCTCACCCTCCAGAACCAGAAGGCTATGATGGGAGTGCAGATGGTGGTGGCCAAACCCCACAGCTGCGACTGCCTCGCATTAAGGAAGTAGAGGTGAATGGAATTATGGTGAAGATTAAGTATTGTGATACCTGCATGCTATATAGACCTCCACGCTGCTCCCACTGTTCAATCTGCAACAATTGTGTCGAACGATTTGACCACCACTGCCCTTGGGTTGGTCAATGTATTGGGCTGGTAAGAAACACATTCTTGTAAAATTATTCAGTACGCATTGGTAGTTGATGGTCATACAGTTGTGCTCTTTCTGTCATGTTATGCAATATGAAATTCTTGTACTGGAATAATCATTGAGTTGGACGAAGTCCAATGAGCTGAGCATGTCTGAAGAGGATTTTTTCTTTTTCTTTTTGAGACTATCCTAAATCAATAATTAAATAAATATAGGAATTCATCTAGACAGTTCCAATTTTGAGGTCCTCATACACTATTTGTTCACTACAACTAGACAGTTTTAAAGTGCTAGACTTTACATTAATTAATCCTGACAGTCTTGAGAAAAGATGCATAGAAGAAATTTGAAAATCTTCGTAGGAATGATTCATGTGTTTTCCGCTCTATGACTAGTTTTACATTCTCATCCATGTGCACAATTCCTTGCTTCCCTTTCCTAAGCATATGCATATGCAAATGCAATCTCTAAGCTGAAAGTTCTTGCAATCACTGAAGATTAGTCTCCGACCTTTTGGTTGTGCCCAAAAGAAGTTTCCCTTGCATGCCCTGCTAATATTGCCCCAAATGCACTCCACTTATGAGGACAAAGTCACCAAACCCTTGCTTTTTGGTGTAAAGCTGCATTCTGCGTCTGTATGTGTTTAAATTCTTTTGGAAGATTTTTGACTTCATAGAGCGAGTGGTACAGCCTAACTAGGTTGCTCCTGACGAGAGAAAGATCTTGGAAAATATAGCTGATTTTCTTGGTGCCTGAATTTCTCATGAGGCAGTAATACTTCAATTTGAAAATTTTGAATCCCAGGAATTTTCTTTTCTTATTGCTTCATTTCTCTAATTGGGATAGGAATGTCTATTACCTTACAAACATTAGGAACAACTGGAATTAGGTTCAAGTTTCTTGTGGAATCTGAGTTAATATTGCCCAGAAAAGGAAATTAATTAACAATTTCCCAATAAACCCAATTAACTGCTAGAAACCATTACAACTCCCATCAATAATATTTTTCTAAACAGTAGAAACCAAGTTCGTCTGCTTGAATTTTTTTTTTAATTTTAAATTCCTAAGATTTCTCTCTATACTTTTCCCCGGGCTTGTCTTGCTCCTTAATTTGATAAATATTTTGTTCTGCCTGTACATCTGTACCCTAAACTTTTAAGTTGTTAGAATGATGCTGTTCAAAATACTAGATGTGGAAGTTTTTGTTATGATTTCATGTTTTTCCCACTTTTCGTCCTCATCTATGATTGCAGTAATCCTTTAACTTTCTGATTGCATAGACATTTAATTAACCCAAACCATTGACCCTTCTTGGTGCAGCGGAATTATCGATTCTTCTTCATGTTTGTCTTCTCGACAACTATTCTTTGTATATATGTTTTTAGCTTTTGCTGGGTTTACATTAAGAAGATTATGGATTCAGAGGAGACAACAATATGGAAAGCAATGATCAAGTCCCCTGCTTCCATTGTGCTAATAGTTTACACCTTTATATCAGTGTGGTTTGTTGGTGGCCTTACTGCTTTCCATTTATATCTTATCAGTACAAATCAGGTAAATAACGAATTTTTACCCCTCGGCTTTACATCAAATTTTCTTTTCTAAATAACAAGAAATATCTTTGTGCCTTGTTTTTGCAGACTACTTATGAGAATTTCAGATATCGTTACGATCGGCGAGCCAACCCCTATAATAAAGGAGTGATGGAGAACTTCAAGGAGATATTCTGCAGCAGTATCTCTCCATCCAAGAACAGTTTCAGGGCAAAGGTACAAAGGGAACCAGCGTTACCGGCTCGATCGGTGGGTGGCGGTTTTGTTAGTCCAAACATGGGGAAAGCCGTGGACGACATAGAAATGGGGAGGAAAGCAGTTTGGGGAGATGGAGGGGTTGGGTTAGATCGTTGTGAAGGGCAACTTAGCAGTAATGATGGCTTGAATATTATTAAGGATGGTGGGGTAGGCGAAATGTCTCCAGATATAAGGACTACTGTTGATGAGGCGGATCGTGCTGGAATACATCCAAGGCGGTCGAGTTGGGGCAGGAAAAGTGGAAGCTGGGAAATGTCACCTGAAGTTCTTGCTTTGGCGTCTAGAGTTGGGGAACAAAACCGTACAGTTGGAAGCAGTAGTAGTGGCTTGACAACTTCGAGACTGGCGGAACCAAAGCTGTGATAAATGGATAGAGGAAGTGGAGAGAGTAGTTGAATGGTGAGTCTGAAGCAGGTTGTTTGAGGTCTGATGCTTGGTGGTTCAAATTCCACATTATTTTTCTGCATTATGCGGGGACTTGCTTTGACAGGGTTGGGTCTTTAGAAGAGTTGGTTTGGTAATTTCTGCGCTTAGGAAGGAAGTGGTGTGGGTTTTCTGTAAGAGTTGCTTTCTACTTTCTTTGTTTTGTATTTGTATTTGTGGAATTAGTGTGTAGTTGTGATCTCTCTCTCCTCTCTCTCCGCTAATCAATTAACTTGGTCAGTATGCTCTTTATTAGTTTGCCCATGGTGTACATTGGTTCTCATGTGTTAGTACATAAGCTTATGTGTTGGTTCTCAATATGCTCAAACCAAGCCACCTTCTGGAGTGAGATGGATTGCCAGCTTGAATTGTGTTCGGTGATGCACCATTCGAGTATGTTGGTGCAATATTCAGGAGTCGTCCACAATGATGTGTAAGCTTTTTTCCTTTGCGTTGGTATATAGGACTGTTCTTAGGCTTAAAATTTTTTTTCTTGTTTTTTGGTAGCGCGTGTGACGTGTGTTTCCCATTTTAGTCAGAATGATTTTTGGGAGGAGGAAGTTGCTGTATTGTGGACATTGGCTGAAAAAATCGTTTATTAAAAAGTTGTGGCTAAAATAGTGATGCCTTTGGCAACCAACTAAAACAGAGTTTTTATGAGAAAAAAATGTTAGTATTTTGTGGAGTTCTTGGTCTTTGTTCACTAGAAAAGTTCTTGTTAGGAGTTTTGTCTGATTAAAAAAAAAAAGGCTTAAAAACCTGTCTCAAACAAGTTTCTTGTTTTCCTATTATTTCTTTAATGCCTGTTTTTCAATTATTTGTTTGGATGTTTTTACTTTTAAAAATAGAGTGCTCCTATTAACACTTGTCTTTCTTCTTTGGACCTCCATCTCTTTTTTTTTTTTTAATTCTAATTGTCTAAACATGAAATTTCATTTTTATCTTCATCCCTAATCTTATAACTCTGATTTTTCATACCCTAATCCTAGCCATTCCCATCACCTTCTGCCGTTGCCGTTGCCCACCCTTCTTGTCACTGTTTACCACCGTCGCAACCACCACTCCTTTCATCATAACTAGCCACCACCTCCATCGAGAATCACCCTCAGCCTTTCTTCCACTATTGCAACCCATCTTCTAACCCTACGTTGCCACTGTAAATCTATCTCTGTTACTGTAACCTATCTCCACCACCTCTGCTGACAAATAGCCCTTATTCATCTTTTTCTTGCTGCTAAACCCTAGCCCAACCGTCGCGTCACCATCATTTTCGTCATGTCACCATCTTCTCCATTTCTATCTTTCTCGTTTGATCTCATCTTCGTCGCCATGGTTTCCTCCATCTCTCTCTCGCTCAATCTCTCTCTCGCGATGGCTAGGGTTTGGCAAAGAGTTACGAAAAGAAGAAGATGGTGGTGGTGGGTGGTGATGGTAGCGACACAGTGGTGGAAAAGAGGAAGAAGAAAAAGAAAAAAAGGGGAGGGCTCAATGGTGGAAGAAGAAGAAGAAGAAGAAGAAGAAGAAGAAGAAGAAGAATGGTCAGACGTGGTGCTGGAGGTGGTGGTCAAGAGTAGGTGCAAGGGTTTGGGTTTGGGTTTGGGTTTGGGTCTGGATTTGGGTCTGGGTTTGGGGTTAGGGTTATAGTTGGTATTAAAGTGGGAGTTCAAAGAGAAAAATGAGGGAATTTATTTTGCTAGTAGGGGGTTCAAAAAATGAGAGGGCCAAAATAAAGAGATAGGTATTAATAGCATTCTTTAAAAAAAAAAAAATGGTTCAAATTTGTAAAGAAAAAAAAAATAACTAAAGACAAAAATTTATGTTGATATTTTAATGTAATAAAATTGATATTTTAATGTAATAAAATTGACCTATTTTCGTTGAATTCCCCCCTCCCCAGTTCTATCATTTTTTTAAGAAATTTAAAATATTTTCTAGTATAAAAGCACTAAAAAAAGGTAGGAATTTTTTTTAAAAAAATTCATTGGCGACCAATAAAATGCCTCGAAAAAGCAGGGCTAAAAAAAAAAATCTTAACAAATTTCAAATAGAAAATGATTTACAAATACAAAATTCAGAATGTTGTCACAGTGCTATTTTATTTTATTTTTTTAAATAAAAGACTACAAAAAAAAAAAGAAAAAGAAAAAAGAAAAAAAGAAAGAAATAAAAGTAACATCATTTGTATGAGTTCTTTATACTGATTTTGAAATGGGAGGCCAGTGTGCAATGGTGATAAAAGTAAAATAGTCCATGCCCAAAGCACATTATTTTAGCCTCTGTTAAACTAAAGACGTTCCATATCAATTTTTTTCACTTCAGCCGAAGTCACCTCTCGTATATCTATTCTTCTCTCTCTCTCTCTCTCTCTCTCTCTCTCTATTCTTTACAGAAAGGATAACCATCAAATGCTTTGGTTACGAGGGACCAGACTTTCATGCCAACGTAGGAGAGAGAAATCAAGTGAAGTAGGTGGGTTCTTCGATTCTTTCTTCAGTTTTATGTAGATGATTTCATTGTCTTCAATCTTTTCTCATGTCTGATATACTCCTGAGTTAGTTTTGGCCTTTTCGGCTGATGTGTTTTTTTTTTTTTTTCTTTTTCTTCTCTCTATATAAAGTCAGCATGCATACTGTTCCTTTAGCTCTTTTGAATTTGCAGTTGATGGCATGAAATGGGTTGACTTGATAGTTTAGGTTTTGGTGGTTTGTTCTTCTTCATGACAGAAAATGTACAAAAATCAGCTGCAAGAACTTGCTCAGAGGAGTTGTTTCAACCTCCCTTCTTATGCCTGCGTCAGAGAAGGGCTTGATCATGCTCCTAGATTCAAAGCTTCTGTCAACTTCAATGGCGAAATCTTCCAATGCCCCACTTACTACACCACCTTAAGGCAGGCCGAGCACGCAGCTGCCGAAGTTGCTCTCTCTGTCCTCTCCACTAGAGGCCCTTCAAGGTCTCTCACTACAAGAGTTCTTGTAAGTAACACCCCAACAAACATTACCCACTTTAATTTCATTACCAGTAGTTTAATAATGCTCTGTTCAAATCTTGAATTTGTAGACATTTTTTTATTTATATACATTTAAGAATACCCATTATAAGTTTTTAAGAGTTTGTTTTGGAATTTGTGTTGGTTATTATGAACACAAAGGATGAGACTGGGGTGTACAAGAACCTTCTTCAAGAAACTGCTCACAGAGGGGGTCTGAAGCTCCCTGTCTACACCACTGTAAGATCAGGTCCTGGCCATGCCCCTGTTTTCACTTCTACTGTGGAAATTGCTGGTTTGAATTACACTGGCGACCCGGCCAAGACAAAGAAACAAGCTGAGAAGAATGCTGCAATAGTTGCCTGGGCTGCTCTGAAAAAATGTATACTCTCTTTTTAATGTGTATTTCTTTTTTCCATTTTTTTTAAAGATTTTTTACTGTAATTTGGTATTTGGGTTTTTATCATGAATTCACTTCCTTGCAGTGCCAAACTTTGGTTCTTTAAGCAATTGTCAAGATGGAAGCAAACAAGTTAGGTGGGATCAGAACCAAACAAGAAGAAGAATGGTGAGGGGTCATAGTCATAGAGACAATGGTTCCAATTATTCTTTACAGTATCAACAATGGAGATCCTTGGATCTACTATTGGATTCCGCCTCAGAAATTCTAACACAAAAACAGAGCATCTTGGCCTCTCTTCTCTCTTCACCCCTTCCCAAAACAACTTCAAAACTCCTACCATCTGCCTCATCTGGAGATGTTCCTCTCCTCTCTTCTACAACTAGGCCTAACCCAATTCAAGTTCAAATCCAAGAGGTTTCCCCACAGTTTGAAGAGAATAAGAGGGATGCGAAAGAATGGATTAGCAGGAAGCTAGATGTCATCGAGAGTTCCCTTGCAGATTCAAGTTACAGTCCAATTCCGTTGAAGCTTAGCAGTCCTGTGAGTTCAATGTTTAATCACAACACCCAAAATGATCAAACCCATATCAGAAACAGACTTTTTGGATCTGCAACTCCATCTCCAAGAGCTTTCTCACCCATCAAAACTTCTTCTTCAATTTGTAGCCACATGCGAAGGACTATCTACAATGGTGGATGCAACCCACAGAAGATTGCTCCGGCGGTTCAAATCAGGTCGGTGATCCCAGTATGTGCAGCGCCACCACTACCCGTGAGACCCACGCCACCAAACCCACCATCAGTGAAACAAGTTGCTTCATCATCGGCTACTTCAATGTCCAAAAATGTAGGAGCAGTGGTTTCATCAGCCAACCCAATGTTCAACAACAATCCAGAGTCATACTCAACCCAATTCAGCTCTATGTTCAACAAGAAGTTACGGTTATGAAGAAAAAAGAAATTAAATTTTATTACTAGCATCTTGTTAAAGTACCACTTCAATTTCTGTTGTTAGTTAGTCACAGTGTTATTAGCCTTGAGAAAATGAACCTCTGTCATGGGTCTTGGCCCTCTTGGGTAGTTGATCTACTACTCTCTAGTCTCTATGGTGAAATTTTGCAATAGTAGATAGTAAAGCTTTTTCATATATTTTCATTTTAATTTTTTTTAATAAGTAAGAGAAAAATAAGAAATTGGAAGCTACATAACTCAAAAACAGACATAAGAAAATGCATCATCTGCTAGCCCAACCAACCTTACATAGATATAATTACTGGAGAGAGGGAGAGAGAGAGAGAGAGAGAGGCATTAATGGAGATATGAAGAGTTGGTTGGTGTGTTTTGCAGAGAGAGGAAATGAAGGAAGGAGGGGAGGGGCAAAGGCAAAGGGAAAGCAGACAATTGCAGCGATAAACGCAACGCCATTAAAGTCATTGTCAGAAACAATTAATTGGTCCTGTCTTCACCATTAATGATCCCCCACCCCACCCCCACTCTCATCCATTCTCATTGCGAGAAACAGAGAAAAATAGGAGAGGAGAGGACTTGTTTTCTTGGTATTTTGATTCTTCCCACTTTGAAATTCAATTATCTATTATTAGTTTTAGACCAACATCAACTGTGAATGTGTGTGTGTGTGATGCGATGCGAGTGGTACACTCCATAAACTGCTCCTCGTGATGACAAGTTGCTCCCAATATTCAATTCAAAATGCTTTAACAATGCCATTGTAGCCTTACAACCATTTATCTTATGCATGCGTTGACTTGCAATATTATTGGATGTGAGACTACTAATTGGGAATGAAATTGAGATGACAATTAAATATTGTGTCCTGTTCAATTTTGATTTTAACATATTATTTTGACAAGTCAAAATGCTCTATAATATGAGTGTGGTTTCCTTACAAGTATATCATTTTTTTTTTTTTTTGTAAATTACAAATATACTTTTTAAAATTTACTTAAAATATGAATTGTCCTTGCAATTTGAAAAATTACAAATATCTCCCCGTCAGAATTTTTTATTTAACAAAATTAATTGAAAAAGTAAAATTTTTAACTGTTCACCTATATAATAATAAAATTATCTAAATTATTAATTGAAATAACATTATTAAAAACTGTTAACTAATTTAATGATTTATTAATAAAAGGACTTATTTGTTATGAACCTTGGGAGTATAATTTAATTTCTAAAATTATAGGAGGTAATTTGTAATTTAAGTAAATATCAGAAGATGTGTTTATAATTTACCTTTTTTTACAAACTCAATTGGTTTGTAATCATATTTTTGAAACTAATTTGGTAAAATATTGTAAAAACAATTTAAAATCATGTTTTCAAAATCAAGTTTTAGACACGTGCTAACTAACTCATCGTATTTTTTATTACCTAAACACAATAGTGATGGATCCACACCCATATCATTGAGTATAACAAGAAAATTACAATAGTTTAATTGATGTCCCCAAAAAAAATTAAAAATTTGATGTCCATAGCCAACCTCTTTGGAAAAACGTGACTTCCCCAAATAAAATTTTGAAAACACTGAAGCCTAAAGTTTAGAGACGTACTTACCCCAACTTAAAAAATAATAACGGAGACAAATCACTACCTGCAATCCAAACAACCTGGACCCGTTTAGCCCAACTACCCCGACTCTGAGGGAGTTGGGACTACGGGCTTGTATATATCCTTTTTAGCTAGGCCATTTGGTTGGAAAAACCCAAAATTGAAGCATCGCTTCCTATTCGGTTGTCTTTTAATTTGTGGATTAAATTTGGGCTTGGTTTGGGATTCTTAAAAAAATTTAAAAAGTCAAAAAGTTATTAAAAAAATTAAAAAATTACTATTATTTAGAAAAAAAAAATATAAAAAAATTAATTTTATATAAAATTATTACAAACTGAACTGACATGCCATAGGCATGAGCTGACTTTTTGAAAAAAATTACACAGGTGAGGTGCACAAACAACACGGTGTTGTTCAGCCCATGGAGATCCATCGCGGATCCCGCTTTGATAATCTGAACCGTTGAATATGTACAACTCGTCGAGTACTATATGCATATATAAAATCACATTGATCGGATATCGCTAACTACATGATTAAATCAGTTTTGTATAATCAGTTTTGTATAAATTTTATAATTTGTATAATAGATGGTGTCATAATTTTAAAATAATATTTTTCATATATATATATAGTCTTAAATGCCCATTGGCCCCGTTTGGTAGAGTTGTGGGAAAGTGATTATAACTTATAACCTAACAGCTTATAGCTTATAACTGTGAATATAAGCTAATTTTTGACTTATAAATTAAGCTTCTCCTCCCTACTTAAAGAATAAATTGATTTTTGACTTACAAAAAACTATAAGCTGTAATATTAAGCTGAACCAAACATATCAAAATAACTTAAATTAAGTTAAAAACTGAAATAAGTTAGAAATAAATCCTACCAAACTGGGCCATTGTAAGGTTTCTCTTTCAAGTCGTAAGGCTAGCTTCCTCCGACTGGGTGAGCATAATTAAGCTCTCCTTTGGCAATCGTATTTTTTTACTTAAAAAGTCATAAAATTATTTAAAAAGTTAAAAAATTAATAAATTATATAAAAAAGTCAAAATTTTTTAAAAAAATTTTGTTACACGTTTTTTTTTTTGTAAAAATTTTAAAAATTATCTTAAATATATTAATTTCTTATTTCATATTTTAACTAAAAAATTAAAAATTTATCAAAATAACATATTGAAGCTTTCCTATGATGAACTTTCTTAACCTTAAACACCATACTTAGAATATGGTGTACGAAAATTCATAACTTACAATTAAAGACCAAATACATAATAGGATAAATTAGCATAAATTACACTGACGCTTTCTGACATTTAATCTGATTATATCTCATTCTTTGATATTTTAGAAATTATATTTTCATTCATATAGTTAATAGTCTCATTTTACAAATTTCATATTTATATAATATGTAACAACTCCTAATAAAAAAATAGATTAAATTACATTGGAAAAAAAAAAAAAAGCAAATGAAAAAAAGAAAATCAAAAGAAGTAAAATAAGAAAAGAAATAGTGTATGAGTTCAATATTCATTCCATCTAAATAATTATAATGATAGAAATATTAATATAATTTTTTAAAATATCAAGAGACGATATATATTAAACTTAAATCTCAGGTGTCAGTGTAATTTATCCTATATAATAATATCACACTAGCAAATAAAACAAGGATTAAAAAAGAAACTACGCATTATTTTCGGCCGTTCATAATCAGATTTCTTATTTTATTTTATTTTTTAGATGGTTATATTTATTTTAGGGCCAATTACTAACACATTTCTCGAGATTTGACTAAAATATAAATTTTTTTTGAGATTTGAGAAATTACAAATTATCTCTTGAAGTTTATATTTATATAACAAATGAGGGAATAATTTGTTATATAAATATAAATCTCAAAGATTAATTTATCATGTAAATATAAATCTTAAAAAATAAAATATAATTTCTCAAATTTTAAAAAAGGATCCGTACTTTAATCAAAACTCAAGGAGTTTGATAATTTGCCTTTCATTTTATTTGGAGCTTATCCATCGTCATGCGATGCGGCAGTGAGCCAAGGGACCTATCACCCGCCTTAATAATTTTATTTTATTATTATTTTCTAACTAATATTTTTAGCCTCATATATTTGTTTGGATAAAAATTATTTGCTTTTCAATTAAATTTTTTTAAAAACTTTTAGAAGATCGTAGGTTAGATTTTTGACCTTTTAAAATTAAAATAAAAAATTAATAAGTTAGATAGAAAAATAATTTTCTAAGTAAAATTACATTTTGAATGAATTGTGACTACATTATAGTTTTTTAAATGATGATGTTGCTGATCCAAGGGAGGTCGAGTCGGGCTGACCCACGCTTCCTACACTTTCACCGGTCTCTGAGCTTGCTGGAGTGCCTGCAAAAATGTCCAACAGGGAATAGGAGTCCCCCAACGGACCCTCAAACCATCAAGTTAGAAGAGAGGAGATTGATTGTAGAGAGAGAGAGAGAAGAAGAAGAAGACGAAGAAGAAGAAGAAGAAGAAGAATAATGGAGAACTTGAACCTTTGATCTATCTTGGAAAACTCCTTATATCCTTTGTCCATCATTTCCTTATCCACTCTGACCTGTCGTGTTGGCTGAAAATCTATACTCTAGCTTACATTATTCATGGTGAGGCTGCCTATTTCGACGTGAAGGGGTTGTCGCATTTAATGCTGTGGGAGCCTCATTAATGGCTGATGTGTGGTGCAATAACTCTACAGGATCTTTGTCTACTTACGTGGTTGGTTCCCTGCTTGACACGTGTTTAGATGCCATTGGTTCCTGGTTTAACATTGGGTCCTTAAGGGTGTTGGGTTTAGTACTTGAACTGTGAATTGGGCTCTAAGTGGTGGGCCAAAACCTTTTGTGGGCCCATTGATGTCAGTAGTCCCCCATTCCTAAGTGTAGCTTCAGTCTAACAAAGGAAATAAGAAGGAAGATGAGGAGTGTATGGGGTCGAGTGAGAGGGCCGACTGCGAAGGGGGATCGAGCTCGAAGACCGATCGAGAGGGGGATTGACTGCGAAGAGGGGTCGAGCGAGAAGACCGAGTGAGAGGAGAGCCGATCGCAAAGAGGGGCCTAGCGAGAAGACCAACCGAGAGAAGGGCTGACCGCGAAGAGGGGCCGAGCGAGAAGGCCGACTGAAAGGGGGGCCAATCGTAAAGAGGGATCGAGCGAAAAGGCTAAGCGAGAGGAGAACCGACCACGAAAAGGGGCCGAGCGAGAAGACTGACTGAGAGGGGGGCCGACCGCAAAGAGGGGTCACATTTTGAATGAATTGTGACTACATTATAGTTTTCTAAGTGATGATGTTGTTGATCCAAGGGAGGTCGAGTCGGGCTGACCCACGCTTCCTACACTTTCACCGGTCTCTGAGCTCGCTGGAGTGCCTGCAAAAATGTCCAATAGGGAATGGAAGTCCCCCAACGGACCCTCAAACGATCAAGTTAGAAGAGAGGAGATTGACTATATAGAGAAAGAGAGAGAGAGAGAAGAAGAATAATAATAATAATAATAATGGAGAACTTGAACCTTTGATCTGTCTTGGAAAACTCCTTATATCCCTTTGTCCATCATTTCCTTGTCCACTCTGACCTGTCGTGTTGGTCGAAAATCTATACTTTAGCTCGCATTGTTCACGGTGAGGCTGCATGTTCCGACGTGAAGGGGTTGTCGCATTTAATGCTGTGGGAGCCTCATTAATGGCTGATGTGTGGTGCAATAACTCTACAGAATCTTTGTTTGCTTACGTGGTTGGTTCCCTACTTGACACGTGTTTAGATGCCATTGGTTCCTGGTTCAACATTGGGTCCTTAAGGGTGTTGGGTTTAGTACTTGAACTGTGAATTGGGCTCTAAGTGGTGGGCCAAAACCTTTTGTGGGCCCATCAATGTCAATAGTCCCCCATTCCCAAGTGCAGCTTCAGTCTGACAAAGGAAATAAGAAGGAAGATGAGGAGTGTATGGGGCCGAGTGAGAGGGCCGACTGCAAAGGGGGATTGAGCTCGAAGACCGATCGAGAGGGGGGTTGACCGCGAAGAGGGGTCGAGCGAGAAGACCGAGTGAGAGGAGAGCCGATCGCGAAGAGGGGCCTAGCGAGAAGACCGACCGAGAGGGGGGCTGACCGTGAAGAGGGGCCGAGTGAGAAGGCCGAGCGAAAGGGGGGCCAATCGTAAAGAGGGACTAAGCGAGAAGGCCAAGCGAGAGGAGAACCGACCACAAAGAGGGGCCGAGCGAGAAGATTGACTGAGAGGGGGGCCGACCGCAAAGAGGGGGTCACATTTTGAATGAATTGTGACTACATTATAGTTTTCTAAGTGATGATGTTACTGATCTAAGGGAGGTCGAGTCGGGCTGACCCACACTTCCTACACTTTCACCGGTCTCTGAGCTCGCTGGAGTGCCTGCAAAAATGTCCAACAGGGAATGGGAGTCCCCCAGCAGACCCTCAAACGATCAAGTTAGAAGAGAGAAGATTGACTGTATAGAAGGAGAGAGAGAGAGAGAGAGAGAGAGAGAGAGAGAGAGAGAAGAAGAAGAAGAAGAAGAAGAAGAAGAAGAAGAAGAAGAAGAATGGAGAACTTGAACCTTTGATCTGCCTTGGAAAACTCCTTATATCCTTTGTCCATCATTTCCTTGTCCACTCTGACCTGTCGTGTTGGTCGAAAATTTATACTCTAGCTTGCATTGTTCACGGTGAGGCTGCATGTTCCAACGTGAAGAGGTTGTCGCATTTAATGCTGTGGGAGCCTCATTAATGGCTGATGTGTGGTGCAATAACTCTACAGGATCTTTGTCTGCTTACGTGGTTGGTTCCCTGCTTGACACGTGTTTAGATGCCATTGGTTCCTGGTTCAACATTGGGTCCTTAAGGGTGTTGGGTTTAGTACTTGAACTGTGAATTGGGCTCTAAGTGGTGGGCCAAAACCTTTTGTGGGCCCATCAATGTCAGTAGTCCCGCATTCCCAAGTGCAGCTTCAGTCTAACAAAGGAAATAAGAAGGAAGATGAGGAGTGTATGGGGCCGAGTGAGAAGGCCGAGTGAGAGGGCTGACTGTGAGGAGGGCCGACTGCGAAAGGGGATCGAGCTCGAAGATCGATCGAGAGGGGGGTTGACCGCAAAGAGGGGTCGAGCGAGAAGACCGAGTGAGAGGAGAGCCGATCGCGAAGAGGGGCCTAGCGAGAAGACCGACCGAAAAGGGGGCTGACCGCGAAGAGGGGCCGAACGAGAAGGCCGACCGAAAAGGGGGCCAATCGTAAAGAAGGACTGAGCGAGAAGGCCAAACGAGAGGAGAACCGACCACGAAGAGGGGCTGACCGCAAAGAGGGGTCACATTTTGAATGAATTGTGACTACATTATAGTTTTCTAAGTGATGATGTTGTTGATCCAAGGGAGGTTGAGTCGGGCTGACCCACGCTTACTACATTTTCACCAGTCTCTGAGCTCGCTGGAGTGCCTGCAAAAATGTCCAACAGGGAATGGGAGTCCCCCAGCGAACCCTCAAACAATCAAGTTAGAAAAGAGGAGATTGACTGTATAGAGAGAGAGAGAGAGAGAGAGAGAGAGAGAGAAGAAGAAGAAGAATAAGAAGAATAATAATAATGGAGAACTTGAACCTTTGATCTGTCTTGGAAAACTCCTTATATCCTTTGTCCATCATTTTCTTGTCCACTCTGACCTGTCGTGTTGGCCAAAAATCTATACTCTAGCTTGCATTGTTCATGGTGAGGCTGTCTGTTCCGACGTGAAGGGGTTGTCGCATTTAATGCTGTGGGAGCCTCATTAATGGCTGATGTGTGGTGCAATAACTCTACAGGATCTTTGTCTGCTTACATGGTTGGTTCCCTGCTTGACGCGTGTTTAGATGCCATTGGTTCCTGGTTCAACATTGGGTCCTTAAGGGTGTTGGGTTTAGTACTTGAATTGTGAATTAGGCTCTAAGTGGTGGGCTAAAACCTTTTGTGGGCCCATCGATGTCAATAGTCCCCCATTCCCAAGTGCAACTTCAGTCTAGCAAAGGAAATAAGAATGAAGATGAGGAGTGTATGGGTCCGAGTCAGAGGGACGACTGTGAGGAGGGCCGACTGCGAAGGGGGATCGAGCTTGAAGACCGATCGAGAGGGGGGTTGACCGCGAAGAGGGGCCGAGTGAGAAGACCAAGTGAGAGGAGAGCCGATTGCGAAGAGGGGCCTAGCGAGAAGACCGACTAAGAGGGGGGCTGATCGCGAAGAGGGGCCGAGCGAGAAGGCTGACTGAAAGGGGGGCCAATCGTAAAGAGAGACCGAGCAAGACGGCCAAGCGAGAGGAGAGCCGACCAAGAAGAGGGGCCGAGCGAGAAGACTGACTGAGAGGGCGGCCGAACGCAAAGAGGGGTTGAGCGAGAAGAGGTGGCGGCCCGCGGGCGAGAAGAGTTATGAAGGACGTGATGATGTGACGTGGAATAGACGGGAAAGGGAAAAAGGGTAGGGAATCGTGGTTGTACACGTGGCATGATCGAAACCAGTGGTGAGGGAGGTGATACATTAGCAGGAAGCGAAAGGTTAGGACTAGGATGAGACGTGGAAAAGGTGGGGGTTGAAACTTTTGAAATATTCAAACTGGTGAAATTTAACCTCGATCCTTGGAATATAGGCAAATCGTGGGCATTTGGAGTTATTCGTTTTACTATCTCATTGCGAGAAACCAATACATCCCAGACCTGACCTCATTCGTTTCGTGTGACACTCCTCTCTAACAGTTTGTGAACTTCCTTGTGCCTGCGTCTAAAGCAATACACAGAAACGTAAAAGAGATAGCTCGAGACGAAGCGCCAAACATGAGGTTAAAGGCATTGGATGAAGACGATGTGGTGGAGTTGGCGGAGCAATATAGGACGGAGAGGCGGGAGGAAAGAGGGACGGAGCAAGCGGCGCGACCTCGTCCGTCTACCATGATCGTGGCCGTGAGGCCGATTAGCCAAGTAGGACCTGACCACTGGTACACCAAGGCTAACAAATCAACGTTTACGGCAGAGGAGTTGGAGGAGGTGCGTAAGAAGTACCAAATTCTAGTGAAGATAGAGTTGAAGTTGCCCACGTCTAAGGAGAGGGCATCGGATGCACGTCCGATGGAGTTTACGCTGTACGAGGAGGCGTTGTGGGGGGGTCTGAGGTTGCCGCTCCCACAAATAGTGGTGGATGTGCTGAACCGGTTAGAGGTGGCACCAGGACAACTTATGGCCAACACATGGAAAATATTATTGGCCTGCGCGATTGCATGGCCACGGGTGACCGGGGGAGCAACGATGACAGTGGATGAGTTCTTTTCTTGCTACAAGGCCTCTAGTCAACAAGAAACATGGGTGACCTTGTAGGCGGTGGCGAGTAGAGGATTAGTGGCGGGTTTACCATCGTCGGTAAAAAGGTGGAGACCAAGGTGGTTCTATGTATCAGCAAATGGCGGGATGGGGGTGCATACAATGTGCAAAATTCCTATCAAGTCGGTGGAGTCAAGGCTGGAGGTAGAGGCAGAGAATAGGGTTCAACGGGGGAAGGAGTGGAGGGAGAAGGAGGGTGTGAAGTGGGATGACCTGATCCAGCCTTCAACCTTGTTTGTCTTAATTCTAGGGCCACAGCTAATAGAGGAGGACCTTGCACCGGAAGAGTTGGAGGCGAGGAGAAAAATGCAAGAGGTAGAGGATCAGAGAACATTCGCCAAGGCCGACAAGTATAAAGAATCGTAGTTAGGCCGTATGCCTAAGCTAGTCATGAAGGAGCGAGTCCAACCACGCCCCAAGCCTCTGGAAGATAAGGATCTGACCGATTTTGCACCACTGCCACCACCAGTGGATCTGTTGAAGGAGAGAAGCAAAAAAGAGGTGGAGGCAGTGTTGAAGAAGAAGAAGAAGAAAATGAGGGCTGCTGCGGAGGAGAATGAGGGAGGGTCCAATTTTGAAGAAGGTGAAGAAGGGGATAGCAGAGGCGACCTCAAGTGCCCAAGTGGTAGGAGAGGCTATGTGCCCAAGTGCCCAAGTGGTGAGTAGCGCAGCTGAGCCAAAACAATTGGCAGGAGGTGAAAGATTGGGAGAACAATCGCCCAAGATTGGGCCTGTGCCAGAAGTGTGCCTAAGTCCTAGGGTAGGGAGAGGGCAAGTGAGCAAAGTGGAGATGAGCGCCACATTAAAGACTGCCACGTATCATGTTCGTGCGGTGGCCGGTCGATCGGCGGAAGAAGAGGGCGAAGCCAAGGTCGCCGCAGATCATTTCCTGGGGGTAGTGGAGGATGTGGCCGTGCGGTCGATGGCGCAATTCACAAAGGCCGACCTCCTGAGAGGGTTTTGCTCAGCGCAAATGGAGGCGATGACCTTGGCAGCAGCCCTGCTGAATAAGGCAGCGCGCACGAAGGTAGAGGCAGAGCTGCTGAAGGCCCAGCTGGAAATGGTGAAAACACAGTTACAAAACCTACAAATGGAGACTGCAGGCTGGAGAAAAGCCATGCGAAGTGCTTGTGCCAAGGGCCTGGACTATGCGCAAAGGGCTAAGAAGATGGAAGTATTGGCGGTGGTATAGAGCTACTTGGCCGAACGCGTTGCCTCTGAGCTCGCCGTGACCAAATCAGAGCTGGAAGTGGTGCACCCCAAGGCGGTATCGCTGAAGTTTGAGTTGGCGAGCAAGCAGAGGAAGGTAGGCGAAGTCCAAGAAGCCTGCACCACTGCCAAGGAAAGGTTGGAAGAGGCCCTCTCCAACAGACAAGTGCATTGCAGAGTTTGAGAGAACGTTGGAAGAAGAGGGGGCCAAAATGGCCTTTGAGAGGGCAACATACCTAGACTTGTGTGCGGTGGCGGTGGAGCAATTTAAGGGGTCTGCCGAATTCCAGATGGCCATCGACACGGCGGTCGCCAAGAGCTTGGCTAAGAAGGGTAAAGGAGGTACTGGGCCATCGGGAGTGGCCACTAAGGATAGGAGCGAAGAAGAAGTGATCCAAAGTTTTCAGCGATCAGACTTCTACAAGCACGAGATGAGCTAGTACTGGGACAGCGGCTGGATGAGCTTCAAGTATAAGGCATAAGAGCTGTTCCCATATGTGGACTTCATTTTGGTGAAAGTAGGAGATGATGACGTCGCCCAGACTCCCCTAGATGAGGGGGTGGAAGAGGAAGATCTTGCGTCCAGCGAAGGGGAGTGAGGGCTGGGTGTTTTTCTTTTCTTTTTTTTTGTAATGAAATAAATGTAATTTCTGTAATGAAGTGTATAATGGTGCAAGTTGTTAATGAATAAAGGTGTCAGTTCTGTTATTGTTGTTGTTGTTTTTTGAATGGTAAAATTTATTAATAAAGTGTATGAATGGTAAAATTGGACAAGTAATCTAACTTGTATGAATGGTAAAAATGACCTGGGATAAGAATGAACTGAGATTTAACTAAGTTTGGCCGAGACTAGTTTTAACTACATGTTCAGTCTAGATGAGACTAGTTTTGACTCAGTCTAGCTGAGCTCTTCATGTTCGGTCCGGATGAGACTTGGAGGGCTCAGTCGGGCTGAGGCTTGGCTTAACTCAGCCTGGGTGAGCTCTTCAAGCTCGGTCTGGCTGAGACTTGGAGGGCTTAGTCGGGCTGAGGCTATGCTTAACTCAGTCTGGCTGAGCTCTTCATGCTTAGTCTGGCTGAGACTTGGCTTAACTTAGTCTGGCTGAGGCTTGGCTTAACTCAGTCTGTCTGGGACTTAGAGGGCTCGGTCGGTGTGATAACCCTGTCCCGTGTTATGCTAATTGATCTTAATCATAATTATGATTATATGCTTGATATGATTGTGAGTGATAATTACATGATTATATGTGTTTTTGAATTTCTATCTGTTCACTATAGGAAAATCTGTTTGATTTTCTGCCTTAGAATTTTAATTAAAGGCCGTAGAGACGTCAGAAACTGAAATTCACTACACCATTATGATTAATGTAATTTTTAGAGCCTACGGTAAAATTTAATTGAAAATTGATTCGGATCAAAGTAATTAGATTCAGAATGATTAAATTAGAGCACCATTTCTCAGTCTTAATCAAATTGATTAGCCAAGCCTATAAATAGACCTATATACACTCAATTCCTTCCTTTGAGCTCATCTTAGTTGAAATTACACTCTAGAGAGAGAGAGTGTGCCGATTGTAGAGAGAGAGGGAGCTCAAATTAGAGATGTGAGCTAAGAGCTTGGGAATTTGGAGGCTAGACTCAAGAACTAGCTAGAATTTGGGAGATTGGACCTCCTAGGTGAGTAATTGAGCATAGATTCATAAGTTTGAGTTTCTAATTTTGTGAATTCAAGGTTAGATGGTAATTAAGAACATAAATTGAGTTGAATTTGATAAATTTGAAGCTTGTATGTGCATGCATGTAAAGGATTATCATGAGCTTGCATAATTGAGTACAAACATGCATTATATGAAGAATTGAAGGCTATTTGGCACATGCAAACATGATAATGTTAAGTTTGATGAAGATAAGCATCAATTATGTTATTTAAGTTGAAAATGAAGCCTATATTTCACATGCATGTAAAATTCAAAGTGATATGGAAATTAATTTTCGTGAGTTTTGAAGATATGAAGTTGGTATGGATTGTCAAGAAAAATGTGAAATAATTTGGGAATTGAATTGTGATTTTGGACAAATTAGACTCAATTTTCTTATGTTCTCATATTGTATAAAGATTTCCATGATTTTGTATCAAGAACATGAGCTTTAGACCCTTTGAATGCTAAGTTTGAGCTTCAAATGCAGTTCTGAAAATTCCAGAATTCGGCATTTCCACTCGAGCGAGGAAAGCGCCGCTCGAGCGTAAAATGTTAGCTCCCAAAAGTTTTGCAGACATTGATACCCGCTCGAGCAGGGAGAGTTACACTCGAGCGCTAAGTCACATGTTTTAGCTCTCAGCTCGAGCGTCTGAAGTCACGCTTGAGCGCAAAAATGAAGTAACCAGTGCTTTTGCAGACCAAAAGGGTCCACTCGAGCAGAGAGCCCTGTTTCAGAAATTTTAAAAAGTTGTTTTGTGTTTCATTTTCCGCTCTTTTCCATTTCTAGGCACTCTTAGGCATGCATTGAGCTTTGTATATGACCTAAAACGTAAAGAAAGAAGCCTAAGAGAAATAAATAGATTAAAGAACGGATTGAATTGTTTGTGACCCAATATATGTTATGAATTGTGTAGGGTCAAGCACAAGAACGAATCCACCGGCAGAACACTGTGAGTAATATTTTAGTAAAGATATTTTGAAGTATGTTATTTGTCTAATTGCTTACTCCTATTTGAGTTTCATAAGTTTGTTAATTTGAATTGTAGACAAATATTCGCTATGCCATATGATTGGATAAGGCCGTTGGATTACAATTATGATTATGATGTGACTATGATCTTAAGTACGAATGCGCATTTTATAAACGGTTGGGCCAAAGGCCATTTGATGGGAATGATTGGGCCAAAGGCCGTTCGACAAGAGTGAATTGGGCCCGAGGCTGTTTGATATGAATGAATTGGGCCCGAGGCCGTCTGTTAGGAACAAAGTGGGCTAGAGGCCGTTTGGTACGTTTGGGCTTGAAACTGTTGATGTACCAGATAGAAACATGAATGGGCCCAAGGCCATTTGATACGTCCGTTTAAAATTTCATTCATGTACCTTTTTTATTTGATATTATTCACTGGGTTTTCGCTCACTCTCATTCATGTGTATGTAGGTGAGCAAAGAGATCTTTAAACCCAGCCTCGGTGAAGTATGTGAGGAAAGTCAAGTTTTGTGGAGTCAGCCCGAATGTCTCACGCACAAGACACTGTTTTGTTTCCTTTGTGTTACCCAAAAGACAACCTAAGGGGGGGTGAATTAGGTTTTTACAAATACAATAATAATACCTAATAAAATAATGACTAGCACAATAGATAAATATAGTTAATGAAATAAAAATAATTAAAATAAATGTTCTAACAACTATGTCAATTAATGATTTTAGCACAATAAAAATATGAAATATAACTATGACAATTTAAATAAAATAAAGAGATAAGGGAGAGAGAGGCAAACAAATTTATAGTGGTTCGGTTTCAACTCGGCCTACGTCCACTCCTCAAGCTTTACTTGAGGTTTTTCACTATTCTCTAGCTTCACAGGGTGCTAGCAACCTTTTCACAGATTGAGCAATCCTCCATAGATTTTACACAGACTTTCTAAGTCAAGAACACTGAGTGTACTACACTCTTACAAGGTTGAAAATAAGGTGTTTTTGCTTTCATAGAAAGCTACAAGAATTATCTCTCAAAGATAGACATAAAAATGAAACTCTGGTTTTTCTGTAAACCTCACACAGGAAAGATGGGCTTAAAGCTATACGTCTCAATGTATAATTTTTGAAAGAGGATGTAAACAAAAATTGAAGAACACTTCTCAGAGAATTTTTTTTTTTTTTTTAGAGTAGTTGTGAGTGATTATAGATCAAATAATATTTTCTGGTTTTTGTAACTTGTTTACATTAGAGGCTTTGGTATATATAATGAAACTTATAGCCGTTTATAGCCGTTGTATTCATTTGAATATCTTCCACTCCATCATTACTAATTTGAATATCTTCCACTCCATCATTACTAATTTGAATATCTTTCACTTGAACCTTTTGGCCCGCTGCTGTGCTGGGCTATTTGAACCTTTGTTTTGGACTGTTTGAACCTCTGGTTTGGGTATTATTTTTGGGTTGAAATGAACTTCTGATTTAAGCAAATATTAAATACATTCAAACAATATTTAGGATACAAGTTTATGTGAGAATTAATGGGACAAAATAAATTTTGATTCTATTTTTCTCTTTCAAATAAATTAAAACATAATTTAAATAAATCATTAAAATAAATTTTGGATTCTATTAAAACATAATTAAATAAATCATCAAAATAAATTTTGAATTCTATTTTTCTTTTTCAAATAAATTAAAATATAATTAAATAAATCATTAAAATAAATTTCAGATTCTATTTTTCTCTTTCAAATAAATTAAAATATAATTAAATAAATCATCAAAATAAATAAGTCTAACAATCTCCTCCTTCTTGATGATGGCGCACAATGATATTTTGATTTGATTTGGGAGTAAGAAAGGCTCCCCCTCAAGTCATGCTCCCTGAATTCATTTCTACATACATAGGTTAGCACATGTGTAATAAATAAGTTTTAATCAATAACATGATATAAGATTAAGATATCAAACTATAAATACCGACTGCAGAACAGGACGAGTGAGCTCCACCTGGTCAACGCCCAACTCTCGCTGCTCCAGCGCATGTACAAGGATGCGCGAGTAGAGATTTGCGTAGTGAAGACCAAAAATAAAGAGTTTAAACGGAAGACCACCTCCATGGCCCGATTTGGAGCAACGTCATTCTTGGCTTTTGATAGTCAACGGGGAGTCATCGATCTCGACGAAAACACGAGGGCAAGGCCTTCAAGGGCCTCCCAAGGTGATAAAAAGAGGAAGAAAACGATAGAAGAAGCGAGTAAGTAAGATCGACATATGGCCGTAAAAAAAACGAAAGGTTTTTTTTTTTTTTGTAAATATGTTTATTTTGATCGGCGTATGGCCGTAAAAAAATGAAGGGTGTTTTTTTTTTAATGTAAATATTTGTATTTTGATTTGTTGTTGTTTTTATGTTTAAGTACTGAAAAATGAAATTAAAAAGCAGAGAAAAAAAATAAGAAAATTAAGCCCAAACGAAAAATAATAATGAGAAAAAAAAATAAAAATAAAAGAAATTAAGCCTAATAGCAAAATAAAAAAATAAAATAATACCAGCAGAAATTAAACTTAATGGGACTTTGGTGTTGCTGGAATGGTAATGCAAAAAAAATACCATGAGGGTTTAAAAAAAATCAATGTATGCAAAGTTAATTTTACCTCAAGATGCAGAACCCAAAAAAAAAAAAAAATTACACAATTGAGAGTAGCAAACTGTGTGTGTAGATTTCTGACCACACTACCAAATTAGTATTCAATTGGAGAGTACTGGCAGAGTAGATGACGCCTGAATGACCTGTAACAGAAAGATGAGATTCCGGTGGTGGTTCGTCCACCCGGGGGCACTTCGACGATCAAGTCAGTTATCTGTCAAAGATAGCAAAAGTGCGTAACTCACTATTCAGAATACAAAAAGCGTACCTTAGACTCATGAGGGTGCCTTCCTTTTATAGCCAACACAAACCTAGTCCCAATAGAAGCCTAACTCCAATGGACTTTGGATTACTGCTAATCTTAGACTCCCAACAGGATTGGGATTTACTCTCTAAGAGTCTTATCTTTATCCAAACTGAAGTCCTCTCAAAATCTAGGACTCTTGTCCCTTATCCGTTTATCCCGGATTTCAGTATGCTCGTAGATAACCTCGGCCTAGCCGAGACTATCTCAGTGTCATGATTGGGACACATGGTACCTCGGCTGACACTTCGGTGCCACCTCGGCCACGTGTTGCTATTCAAAAATTATGTTTCCACAATTGCCCCCTAGGTTCTATTACCTCGGCATCCTGAGGTGATGGAACCTATATCATTTCTTCCACTTAGCACCTCGGCTACACTCGCCTTATTCTTCATTCCCGAGGTCATCATTCGTTGGCCCCCATATGACCAAGATCTGCAATCTGTCTTTGCCAATGCCTTAGAACAAATAATCAAATCGATTCAAATTATTTAGCCGAGGCCCATGCTTCTTTAAACCAAGAACTCCAAGAGTTTTATCATGCGTGAAAGCTGTCATGCACAATATTTCAACTGTTTCTGCCACGCATCTTTCTCTCACTGGATCATACTTGACACGCGCCTTTAAGTCACCTTACGTTTGCGTGCGCCGTCTGACAAGCACGTCACCCTAGGCACATTGATTGCAATTTGCCGCCATTTCGTGGTTTTGAACAAAACCACTTCTCTCTCCGTCTTTTCACTTTTGTATCTTCGTCTTCGTGCAAACTCTCCTCCCAAATCCTCCATTGTTTCAAGCTCTTAAGCTCTGTAACTTGCTCCGTTCACCTCTTCCAACGGGATCTTCACCGCTCCGTTGCTTTTGTTATCGTCGTCTGACTTCAGCGAACCCCTACACCGGCCTCTCAGTCTCTAGTAAGCCACTGTTCCTTCGTTTCAATTTCTTGTTTCACATTTTATTGCCTCTGCTTATTAGTCATCTTTGAACATATTCATATGCTCCCACTCCTGTCTATGCTTCAAATTTCCCCTTTTGTATGCTTAAATCATACTCTGTTTCACCTGTTTCTGGGTACACACATGTATCCACGCACTTTGCTTATTTTGCCACTGTTCTTGGCCTTGCACCCTTGCACACACCTTGTCACAGTGTTCTTGATAGAGCATCATCATTCTTGATTCTGAATCTTTGTTTTTGTTTCTTTTTTCTGTGTCCTTTCCAGATTCTTGCCTTCAATCTTTGTTTGCCTAGACTTAGGTTTGGGATTTGTCATAGAACTCACGAATCTTAGGGAAAACTGAAACAAATTCCTCTTAGATCCTCAAAAATTCTTACCCCAGCACACATTTGGTTTTTGCCGAGGTCCTTCAAACCTTCACAAAACACTTCCTTTTGAAATCCAACACTTTCCCCCAAGCCGACGTCATGGGTATGTGGAGGTATAGGGTAGATACCCCAACCAAGCTAGAATATTTCAAGTAGGAGTTTTCCATCCCAGCCGACGTCCATCTGAGGTTGGCTGGGGAGGATGACTCCATCATGCCCACAGTTGACTCCATGCCTTTCCCAGTCGTAGCTTTCATAGAGTGTGGACTTAGGCTCCCACTTGATATACTTTTCCGAGAAATCCTTCATTAGTACAAATTGAACCCAATGTAGCTTGCCATCAACTCCTACCGTGTTATCAACGGTATAATAGCCTTAGCCAAAAAAGAGAATGCTAGGGTGACTTTAGCTAACATCCAATACTGCTACACCATGTGTGGCCTCAGGTTAGAAAAAGGCTACATTTACTACCTTAAACCGAGGTCTACAGAGTACAAACTTGTTGTCGACCTCCCAGACTCCAACAAGGGAGTCGGGGCCGATTACTTCATTGTCTCGAGCAACTGGGAGTTCGCTCCAGATGAAGACTTTCATCTCTACCCTCTTAGCCAAACAGTTTTCACAGAGGGTAACGGTAAGAGTCAAATATTACACTTACTTGTTTTTCAAGTCCTTAAAAAATTCTTTTTACGTGTTCTAACGTCTGTTTTTCTTGCAGCGCTGCCACAGCCGGCAAAGGACTTCCGTAAGTCCTTATTCCCTAGTAAGGGCTTGAAAAAACTGTTGGATCTGCCAGTTCAAAGGCGGAGAGCTCCCTTACTACTCAACTACATTCTAACCTATAAATCTATTTTGTCCGATGCCCCAAGGAAGAAGAGCAAATCTCCTTCTTCGGCCACAACTCTTCCAGCAACTTCATCACCTCGGCCAGACCAGGGATCAACCTCTGATCTAGCTGAACAACCGTCAACCTCGGCTCCATATCTGATCCCTCCATCTCAACGCAAACGCCGACGCCGAACTACAATTGCTGCCGAGATGGGTCGTAAGAAAGCAGTTGCAGACGATCTCCTGGCCGACATCCCTGATATCGTCAACACTCAACCAGCACAATCCCAACCTCAACCAAAGCCAAAGCCCAAAAGACTGAAGAAGGCCTAGCCTAAGGCAACGGTGACTCAGATTGATACTGAGGACACCTTGCCAATTTCAAAATTGGCCGAGAGCGAAAAGACCCCCTCCGTCGCCGAAAAGAGGCCCGCCGAGGCCGAACCATCCCAACCAACTCGGTCAAAGAGGCCGAGGTCAGAATCGGCCACAACCTCGGGGTCCATGAAATCAAATGCCCTCTGGGCCCCTCCCATCACCATAGAGGACAAGGCGGTCAGAGTTGGTGATAGCGCGACTGATCTTGAGGTTGGCGTTGCCCTCTCTATGGCTTTGCTCCTTCCAAATGATCTCAATCGTAACGCCGAGATGAGCGAGTATGAAAATTTCGCTTTGATGCTGCAACATTCCGTTCAAGTAAGTCCCTTACGCTTGGTATTTTTCTTTCTCTATTTTTCCATACTTCGAGAATTTTTACTAACTTTTGTTCTGTCCACTTTCTTTCACGCGATCCAGCACGCCCACTCCTTCTCAATGCAAGCTTTCGAAATGAGGAAGGAGTTGGCCGACAAGATCAAGGAGGTTGCTGGTTTACAGAAGACCATTAAAAAGGCCGAGGCCAAAATGAAGACCTTGACGGATCAGGCCAACGCAGCCAAAAAGGCTCAGGACGAGACCAAGGAAAAGGCCGACATTGTAGAGGCCATTGCCAAGGTCCTTACTGCTGAAAAGAAAAAAGCCGACGCCAAGATGGTTGAGGCCCAAAAGGAGCTTCAAGATGCCCTGGCCACAAAAGAGGCCGAGATCAAGGCCGCCGATGAGAAGGCGTATGCTGAGGGGGCGGCCGACGTCAAGGAGGACTACGAAAAGCAAGTGAAGCAGGCATGCAACAAGGGCTTCATCCTTGGTTGGATGGCTTCCCTCAAAAAGCTTGATGTCCCCGAGGACTCCCCCCTTAAAAATGCTGGCGACCTCCTATTGCCATTCCCCCCTACTCCAAGCCAATCTGAAGACGATCCTGAGTCCGAGGAGCAAGCTTTGGTGAGGAAAAAGAAGGAAGCTGCTGGGGCCAAGTCCCTTACTTTGAATGAGCAAGTCATGGACTTGTCTCAGGATGAGAAGGGTGAGGTCTTTAAAGATGCTACTCCTGAGAGGGCAACATCGGACGCGCCTATTGCTGACAAGAGCCTCGACCAAACTCTTCAAGAAATCGATGCCGAGCTCGCGGCTGAGAGGGCCACCGAGATGTCTTCTCAGCTGTCTTCTGAACTCCAGACCCAACCAGCCAGAGACGCCGAAGAGTCTTAGTTTGATGTTTTTCTCTTTTTTCTGTACCTTGTACTTTTTTCTTTCTTTTTGAAACAAATGTAAGCTTTTATTTGGCCGATGTTCCTTCATCTATTCTGAACAAATAATCTCCAATATCAGGCCGAAGTGCCTTTTTGTATTTGAACTTCCTTATTTGAATGCAAGTATAACTTTCTTCTCTCAATGTGATTGTATGTTTTGTCTTCCTTTTACTGTCTTGTATGATTCTATACTTAGAATAATTTCCATGTTTTCAACATACACCTTAACTGTGTAATTTTCTTGGTGTGGAATACTTCGGCTATTCCCACTAACAGCTTATGTCGGCTTTCACCTAACACTTGAAAATATTCATACTATTTTCGCAAGTGTTATTTACAACTTGCCATTTCGCTCAAGACCTCTGTCTTCTATTATTGCAACATAATCTCGGGTTAACTTCAACTTGTAAATTTTTCTCAAAATTTCAACAAGCGTTAAACCATCTTCCTTTAACATAACCTCGGCTTAACTTCAACTTGTAAATTTTTCTCAAAATTTCAACAAGTGTTAAACCATCTTCCTTTAACATAACCTCGGCTTAACTTCAACTTGTAAATTTTTCTTAAAATTTCAACAAGTGTTAAACCATCTTCCTTATAAATTCCAACTCCCAAGCATTATTCTCCAGCCCTCTGCCCCCTAATGTGAACTTAAGTTCCACTTGGGTTCTCATTAAACATGTGGCTTTGACCTTGTCGCCGAGGTTACCAACCTCGGTCTCTTTGTTTAATCTGACTGATGTGCCCTTGGCTCCATTCTGTGTTTGACTCTGTCGACATGGCAAGTTCAGGTTGATCCAACTTGGTTCAACTCTATTATATGCAAGTAGGAACTCTGCCATATAATAAGTCCAAGTTATTCGTCATGTTTCAATCAGAAACATCGCCAACTTAGTTCAACTCTATTATATGCAAGTAAAGTTTCTACTCTGCCATATAATAAGTCTAAGTTATTCGTCATGTTTCAATCAGAAATATCGCCAGCTTAGTTCAACTCTATTATATGCAAGTAAACTTTCTACTCTGCCATATAATAAGTCTAAGTTATTCGTCATGTTTCGCTTAGAAACATCGCCAACTTAGTTCAACTCTATTATATGCAAGTAAAGTTTCTACTCTGCCATACAATAAGTCTAAGTTATTCGTCATGTTTCGCTTAGAAACATCGCCAACTTAGTTCAACTCTATTATATGCAAGTAAAGTTTCTACTCTGTCATATAATAAGTCTAAGTTATTTGTCATGTTTCGCTTAGAAACATCGCCAACTTAGTTCAACTCTATTATGTGCAAGTAAAGTTTCTACTCTACCATATAATAAGTCTAAGTTATTCATCATGTTTCGCTTAGAAACATCGTCAAGTACCTGTTTAGTCACCATACACAAGTTTAAAAGTCAATCTAAAAACTTTTATTAATACTTCGGCTAATAACAAGAGAAAGTTTGAAAAACAATAAGGTCTAATGATAGAAAAATTTCAGATTGCAAGTATTCCAGGATCTTGGCAACTCTTTGCCTTCACAATCCTCAAGCTGATATGCCCCGTTGCCCAAGACCGAGATAATTCTATAGGGTCCTTCCCAATTCTGGCCAAGCTTGCCCTCTCTGGGATCCTTCTTGTTGCCGACGACCTTTCTCAAGATGAGGTCGCCAACTTGGAACTCTCATGGGTTGACCTTCTTGTTATAAGCCCTGGCAAGTTGCTGCTGGTATGCCCCCAACTGAATTGCTGCTTTCTTCATTTGTTCCTCTAGCAGATCCAGATCTCGGGCTAAGAATGCCTCATTGGTCCCATTTTCTACTCCCTAGATTCTGATCCCTGGGATGCTGACCTCCAATGGAAATACTGCCTCTGCGCCAAAAGCCATGGCAAATGGGGATTCCCCAGTTGATCTTCTCGGCGTAGTCCGATATGCCCAGAGTACACTGGGTAACTCATCCACCCACTTTCCCTTTGCCGCATGCAACCTCTTCTTAATCCCATCCAAGATAACTTTGTTGGATGCTTCTGCTTACCCATTGCTTTGAGGAAAACTTGGGGTGGAATAGTAATTCTTTATCTTGTATTTTGCACAGAAGTTCTTGATTAGCTTGCTGTCAAACTGTGTACCATTGTCTGCTATTATTGCCCTTGGGATCCCAAACCTGGTGATGATGTTCTTCCATATGAAGTTCTTCACATCAACCTCTCGAATTTTGGCAAGGGGTTCAAATTCTACCCACTTGGTGAAGTAATCTGTTGCCACCAGCATGTACTTCCTTTGTCCAGTTGCTTGAGGCAGTTTTCTAACAAGATCCATGCCCCACTGGGCAAATGGCCAAGGGCTGGACACCAGGTTCAGGTATACTGCTAGTTGATGTATCAAAGGTGCAAACCTTTGGCACTTCTCACACTTCTTGACATAGGCTTCAGCATCTTTCTGCATGTAAGGCCACCAGTACCCCTGAGTAATGGCCCTATGGGCAAGTGACCTGCCCCCAGCATGGCTTCCACATACCCCTTTGTGTATCTCGTACAGAAAGTCTTCAACTTGTGCAGGATGCACACACCTCAGAAGGGGTCCAGTAAAAGACCTTCTGTAGAGATGTCCTTCTGTTGTTAAACAGAATCTTGCTAACTTCAGTCTGATCTTGTGCGTCTCTTTTCGATCATCTGGCAGTTTTCTTTTTTTAAGGAATACTTTTATTGCATCCATCCAGCTTGGTCCCATCTCCACACACATTGCTTCATGCTCTGTGTTCAGTGGTTCTATACTTGGTCTTGGCAAGTAATCAACCATTATTGTTCTTGCTTCTCCCGGTTTCATTGCACTAGCCAGGTTGGCCAGGGCATCGGTATGGCTGTTGTCATCTAGGCCGACTTGCTGTAGCCGGCAATTTTGGAACAATGCCATAAGTCTGCCCACTTCCTTTACATAGGCTGACATCCTTTCATCTCGGGCCGTACACTCACCTGTTGCCTAGTTGACTATAAGCTGGGAGTCACAGAAGACTGCTTTAATCCTGCTATTAGTGCTTCATACTCTGCTTCATTGTTTGAGGCCTTAAACCCCAGACGAATGGATTGCTCCAATACCTGCCCATCTAGAGATACTAGCACTACTCCTGTCTTCGCTCCTTGTCGGTTTGAACTTCCATCAACAAACAACCAAAAAGAGTCACCGATGTAAATACTGCAGGCCTGAGTTTTTCTTCCTTCCTTTGTTCTGCTGTCCCCTGTTAGGTTTTTCCTTGCTCACTGGGATGTTGTATACCTCGGCTCAACGGAGCCCGATGTATGACAGCGTCTGGTGTGAACTCAGCCACGAAGTCGGCTAAGACTTGTCCCTTGATTGCTGTCCTGGGTCTGAATTCTAGGTCGTATTGGCCCAACATTACTGTCCATCTGGCTATTCTGCCTATTAGATCTCCCTGCTGCAACAAGGAACTCAAAGGATATTCAGTTAACACCACAATTTTGTGGGCTTGAAAGTAGTGATTCAATTTCTTGGAAGCCATTACTAAAGCCAGTATTAACTTCTCCAAGAGTAGGTATCTGGTCTCTGTATCTGCTAAGGTTTTACTCACGTAGTAAACTACCTTTTGCTCTCATTTTTCTTCTCTGACTACTACTGCACTTACTGCATGCTTTGAAACTACCAAGTATAAGAACAGTTCCTCTCTAGGTACTGGCACTACAAGAAATATAGGCTATTGTGACAAAATTTGGTGGCGAAAATATTTTTTGTTTTAAAATTTAACCCAAAGATGACGAAATATTAATTTTGTCGTTTGCTTTAATTTTTCTCAAAAGTATAGGAGACGAAAACAAAATTTCGTCTGCAAAAATGAGGCGCCAATTTCATTTGCATTGGCGCAAATTATTTTAGCTCATTGGAGACGAACATTTTTGTCACAAAATATAATTTTTTTTGTGACGAACGTAATTCGTCGCCAATAAATTCCATACCTATTAAACGATGTCGTTGCATATTTCCATTTATTAGGTGACAAATATATTTTTGTTTGGGAAGGATAAGTTATGAAAGACAAAAATATTTCGTCACCAATAAACACTCCATCATGTAGACAATGTCATTTCATCTTTCTATTAAATAGGCGACAAATATATTTTTGTCTCGAAAGAATAAGTTGTGGGAGACGAAAATATTTCGTCACTAATAAATTCTAATTGATTGCATGACGAATATATTTTTCATCTCATAAGGTTAAGTTGTGGAAGACAAAAATATTTCATCACCAATAATAAATTCTTTGTTCTGGTATTTAAGGATACAAAAATATTTTATCACTAATCATTTCTCTTTATTAAAATGCCGTGGTTTTGTATTTCGAAGCATTGAAATTGTGACCCCAAGAGATACACTCTAACGCTTATCACTCATTTTCATGTACACAGACCTTGAAGTCGTGAGCCAAAAAGACACTTTCTACAAACCCTCATTTCTCTCTCGCACTTGAGTCTACTCCTCTCTCACAAGTATTGAAGTCGTGACTCAAGAAGACACTCTGTAAACCATTTCTTCTATTTCGCGCTAAAGCCCCTCTCTTCTGTCTCACACTTAAGCCCTTTGTGCATGCCAGCATTGAAGCTATTATCCAAGAAGGCACCCTATGCAAACCCACTATTCTTTCTCACAGTGAAGGCCCCTCTTGCACGCAAGCAGTTTTTCTCATTGTTTGAACCAACTCTACCCTTTCCGTCTAGTACACCCATTTTAGAAAAATTGAAGGTCAAAACCTCTCTCCACACACACACACACACACACACAAAGATAATTAACGTAGCTTTTTTTTTTTTTTTTTTTTTGTGAGAAAAAATACAGAGAAACAAATAATAAAAAATTTATAATTTTCAAAATTAATGGAAAACATTACCTTGTTTAGTATGGAGTTTTCAATAATTAATTTTTAAAATTTGGTGATAAAATTTATTTTAGTTTTAGAACGTAACCCAAACATGACCAAATATTACTTTTGTCGTTTCTTTTAATTCTTCTCAAAACTATAGGAGACAAAAAAATAAATTCGTCAGAAAAAAAAAGAGGCGCCATTTTTTTTTCTTGTTAGCGCCAATTATTTTAGCTCATTGGAGACGAACATTTTTGTCACAAAATTTAAAGTTTTTTGCGACAAAAGGAATTCGTCACCAATAAATTCTAAACTTATTAGACGATATCGTTTCATTTTCTTATTTATTTGGTGACAAATATATTTTTTGCCTGGGAATGATAAGTTATGGGAGACGAAAATATTTCGTCACCAAAACTCTTCATACTCGTTTTATCTTTCTGTTAATTAGGCGACAAATATATTTTTGTCTCGGAAGGATATGTTTTGGGAGACGAAAATATTTCGTCACTAATAAATTCTCCATGTGTTGTATTGCATTTTGATTGATTGTGCGACGAATATATTTTCGTCTCATAAGGTCAAGTTAAAGGAGACGAAAATATTTCATCACCAATAAATTCTCCATCCCCACACAACGTTGTTTTTGTATTTTTGTTGATTAGGCAACGAATATATGAGTTTGAGACGAAAATATTTTATCACTAGTTATTTCTCTTTATTAAAATGTCATCAGAAACTAAGAGACACTCTCACCTTAATCACTAACTTTCACACACACAAATTCGCTCTTAATCTCCAAATTCAACTCCCTCAAGTAAAAGCTCCCTCCTTTGTTTCATGGTTTATATATGTGTTTGCTTAATTTACTCTTTGAATTTCTTCTTTTCACCTTCATTTTTGTTCTACATGAAAATTTTTAATTTGAATATTATACAGTTTAAAATCACTATAATACTAAACATATGAATGTAAAAATACTGTATTTTGGTGTCAATCATCACTGTTGTGTCTTGATGAACCCTTCTTTCCCGAGAAGAGAACCCGAATCTTTTGAAGTTATTATACATGCAGATCAGAGTATTTAAGTAAAATAAAAAATTTTAATAAAGTGGAATAGTATTAGTACAATTCAAATCTTGGTTTAAACTTGCATAATTTTACTGGGTTTATAATTTTTTAAAAGAAAAAGAAGAAAAGGGAATAGCTTTTGCTGTGTTTTTTTGGGTTTTATTTTTTTGGGTCATGCTCACAAGCTGCAAAGCTGTAACCAACACAGAAAAGGAAAGGAAATCTTTTTTTTTTTAGGATTTTATTTTGGAATAAAGCTTCGTCGCTCGAATTTTCCTCCCCCTAATCCCCCGAATGCCCAAAACGACGTCATTTTGGGCATTCTTTTTTTTTTTTTTCTTCTTCTTCAACGAGTCTGAGACAGAGGGAGAGGGAGAGGAAGAGAAAGAGGGAGAGGGAGAGAAGAGAGGGGAGCAGTAGCTCCGACTGCCGTCGTCGCAACAGTAGTCCGATCGCCGATCGTCAGCTCGTCGCAGCCCGTTCGTCGCAGCAACAGCCCGTCGCCCGTCGCAGCTCGTCAGCTCGTTGCAGCTCCGACCCCGCCTCCGCCTCCTTCTCCCCCTGTGGTTATGGCCCCCTCCAGTCCTCCTCCTCACTCCTCTTTCCCGCTCCTCCTCCGCCTCTTCTCTTCTCCTTCTCTGCTTCTGAAAAAAAAAAAAAAAAAAAAAATTAGGGGGATTCGGGGGAGCTCATTTTCGAGCTCCCTAGCATTACTCTTTATTTTGTGGGTTTATTAATTAGGTTATTTATTGCTTACATTGTGAAGTTCGGGACAATTAATGAGAGAACAAGGCAGAAAGATTGCAGAAATCTTGATTGAAGATTATATACATCTTTGCTTCAGATTCTTGTAGTTGTTGTTTATTATATATTGAATATCTCATTGATGTGTTTAACAGGAATTAATAATTGGGAAAACACAATTGCTTTTTTGAAACTGGTATTTCTGTTTAAGCTTCAAAAGTTGTAGATTTTTGCCTAGTGCATGACCTGTCACTACTACAAAAACAATTAAAAATTACACTTTGACAAATGAAAATATCTCACTTTTATTGGAAGTGTGATAAAAAAAAATTAGATTGATATTGTAATCACACTTGATTTGATTAAGTGTGATAATATTTATTTTTTATCTCACTTTTCAATTAAGTGTGATTATATATATATTTTTTAATCACACTTTCTAATTAATATGTGATTAAAGATCACATAATAAGAATTATAAATATCTCACTTTAATTAAAAGTGTGATTAAAAAAATAAAAATAATTTTTTAATCACACTTAATTTAATAAGTGAGATAATATTTTTTTAATCACACATTTTAAATAAGTGTGATTATATATATTAAAAAGAATAAAGCTTTGTCGCTCGAATTTCCCCCCCCCTAATCCCCCGAATGCCCAAAACGATGTCGTTTTGGGCATTCTTTTTTTTTTTTTTTTTTTTCTTTTTCTTCTTCTTCTTCAACGAGTCTGAGACAGAGGGAGAGGGAGAGGGAGAGGGAGGTAGAGGAAGAGAAAGAGGAGAGGGAGAGAAGAGAGGGGAACAGCAGCTCTGACCGCCGTCGTCGCAGCAGCAGCTCCGATCGCCGATCGTCAGCTCGTCGCAGCCCGTTCGTTGCAGCAACAGCCCGTCGCCCGTCGCAGCCCGTCAGCTCATTGCAGCTCCGGCCCTGCCTCCGCCTCCTCCTCCCCCTGTGGTTATGGCCCCCTCCAGTCCTCCTCCTCCCTCTTCCTTCCTCCTCCTCCTCCTCCTCCTTCCTTCTCTTCTCTTCTCTTCTCCTTCTCTGCTCTGAAAAAAAAAAAAAAAAAAAAAAAATTAGGGGGATTCGGGGGAGCTCATTTTCGAGCTCCCTAGCATTACTCTATTAAAAAATACATTCACACACGCTTCTATAACTCTCTAATGTGGCTATCTGTCTCTCACTCTGTGACTGTCTTTCTTTCTCACGCCTCTACCATGTGTCTTTCTGTCTCTCTTCCCCTAATTTCATCCTCTAAGGCTTTTTTCTTTCTTTCTTGAACAGAGCTTCGGTTCTTCTTCTTCTTCTTCTTCTTCTTCTTCTTCTTCTTCTTCTTCTTCTTCTTCTTCTTCATCATCATCATCGTAGCTTTGATTCTTCTTCTTCTTCTTCTTCTTCTTCAACATAGCTTCGACTTGCAGCCCTAACAGGTTAGTTTCGACTTTTCTTCTTCTTCTTCTTCTTCTTCTTCTTCTTCTTCTTCTTCTTCTCTATTTTTCGATCCTTCTATGTGTGTAACAGAGGAGACCAAACAAAGATGAAGATGTCAGACCCAGACAGTCAAACTGAGCGGTTGAAGAAGTGCGAGCCTTTGAAGGAGTCCGGAGTCAAGTCCCTTTGCCTCAAAGCCATGGAAATCCTCGTCGAAGAGAGCAATGTTCAAAGGGTCAACGCACCTGTCATTGTAAGTGATCAAAAACATGCTCTTTTTTATACTCTGCTCGTGTATATATGTTAATTGTCCTTAATTCTTAATTGGGTTTTGTTCTGTTTGGCTTATTGTAGTTGAGCTATTAGTGATTTAGCATTTAATTGTTTGATTTGTGTTGATTATGTTTTCGGAATCGATCAAGATTTATGTATTAATTTTGGAGATTTTTGTTAAGAACTTAATAAAAAGAAAAGAAAAGAAAATGAAGAATTGGATGTTTTATCGAGATTGGGAATTGGGTTTCTATAAAATATCCTTTGCTTGAAAATGTGGTAGTTGAAACCCTCCTTCCCCAATCCTCCGGAGCAACTTGTTTAGCGGGAATGGGTGTTTGAAAATGCAGAATATCTTTTTGATGGGGCTGCCATTTAATTGGACTTAAATGAACTGCAAGAATACAGTGGCTATTTTGTTATAACTTATAATTGTTTCAAATCAAGTGCAATTTATATACTTGTAATTTGATAATATTGCTACAAAGTTCGGTTTTCATTATTTATTTATTTATTATTGTTGTCATTATTGAGTTCAAGCATGTGTTGTTGATGAATTTCACTTATCTTTCTTCATTTTTTTAGTTTTATTTATTAATCTAACATTGGGGTATGAATTACTTTTGACAAATTTGGTCAGATTTGTTAAGTTAATCCCAGTCCTACTGGATGAATCAGTATTGAAACTGAAGCTGGTGATCTATTCTACCAGGTTTTTTTTTTTTTTTTCCTTGCTAGTTACATACACCAATATAATTCATTGGATTCTTATCCTAATGTTTTATAGTCATTATATTCTCCCCTTCTGCCATCAAGTTCTTTGGAAGGGCTGACGTAGTGATATATTATTCAACCTATATTCTTAATTTTTGTGATACAATTTTAGCTTTCTGAGTGTCTTTTAATTTTCTTGTTTTTCTATAAAGATTGACATCAATGTTATAAGCTTATAATTTAGTTGAACATGTCATGAACATATTCTATTATGTTCATTTCACAATGTTAGTCCCTTTAGGGAATTCCAACTTTTTAAGGAGACTTGTAATTCAAATTTAAATTACAAAGACATTGATTTCCAAAAATTTCCCTTTATTCCTACTTTTCAATATTTATAAGACTGTTTTTGAAAATTAGAAAGATTTATGTTGAATTTTCAAAGAGGACTGTATTTTGGACATCCTAAATTGGAAATAAGGATTAACAATATAGGATGGAGGGAGTAATTATTAACGAATTTTATTTTTTGGCTGATACTTTACATTAGTACAATTAGCTACTCAGATTCGACCACATCTTAGAGGCACTACTTCTTACTCCTTGGTTGGATCATGGAAGTTTGCATGATGAAATTGTTTCTGATATCCCCTTGTAAAGATTCAATAAGTTAAATTAAAGATCTTTTTTTTTTTGTTTTGTTGTTGGGTTAGTAATCTAAGTTTTTGAAAATTTAGTTAATATTCTGAAATCATAGGAAATGGTTACAAAAGGCTTCACTATGTACTAGGTGCATGTGCTCTATGTGCTGACTTGAAATCCAAACAAATCTTAAGAATTTACTTGGGGCTTTTGTAGGCAATAGTTAAACCAAATATTAGAATCCAACATTTCAATTTATTTCTCCACTTTAAACTTCAAATATTTAAAATCTAAATTCTTTTTGAATTTTTCTCAAGATACAATTATTTTTGGTTTTCCTTTGGGATCTTTGTATGTTTACTTAGATTGGATATTCAAAGACATCACAAACTTTTTCTAAAAAATTGAAAGAGTTAACCCAATCAAATACATTTTTAAGTATGCAAAAGGAATGATGCAACTTTTAGTAACTTTTTTTATTTTTATTTTTAATGTGATGAGATCAATTATTTATGTGATGAGATCAACTCTTAGTTAGATGATATATAATTGATTTTTTATGTGATGAGGTCAATTATTTACTTATTTTAAAATTGTGACTCTCTCATTAGGCTCATTCTTATATTGTCATTGTGTTCATTTTGAGAAAAATGGATTTTGATTTTACTCTATTCGATAATCTTTCGATCTACTTATGATTACTGTGTGTATGCTAAGAATTGGAACAAGTGGGAACAAAACTTAAAAAACTGGGTACTAATTGATTGAATTGTCTTCTTTGTGTTCTTGTTAATGTGATTGTTGTTTTGGTTGATGGACTGAGTTGTTGTGAATTTTGCAAAGAAAGTGAGGATTTTTTAGGAAATTAGGGTTTAATAGGGATGAGGTTCGAAGAATGAACGATACCTATACTGAGTAGCAGAGTTCGCAGGGGTCGAGCAGCGAAGCAGCAGCTGAAATCGAACCCAACTAAAGGTGAAGATGTGATTGCGACGAGGACTTGATGGCTGCGAGTAGCGGCCAAGAACGATCAGCTGGTCAATAAGACGCTTGAGGGGACACGAGATCATCAATATTTACACTAAACCTAACCATGGTTAGTTGAGAGGTTTGATTTTAATTTTCCTTCAATTTTTCATTTTTTTTGTTCCATTTTGAGATTGATTATAAGTATTTCATCTCTTACATTTTCAATCTTCTCCCATGAATACGATATTTGTTGCTCGAGCTTAATAGATCGAGACTCTCAGCCTCGTAAGCTCTCTCATTATCTCCATTCAACTCTATTATGTTTTTCATAAATTTGTTGAAGTTATTTTTATTTTGTTTTATTTTATATATTTTTTTATCACTTCAATTTTTGAACTTTTTTATTTTTTATTTTTTATTTTTTTAATTTAGACGCTAGTGCTTTCATCATGTATCCACTTCTATATATAACTTGTGTGGTGGAATATGTGTTTGTATATTAATGGCATATCAGATTGATAATAAATGTTGTCTTAGATTCTTTATTTAGTGTTCATGTTTTCTTTTTTATTTTGCTTCTATTCCATTTGACTTAATAATTTCAGTGAATTAGGGTTTAAGCTATGTTTAGTTTATAGAAATATTAAATTTCTATTTGACTTAATAGAATGCATTTATACATATATTTATTTATCTATCCGTTAATGCATATGTTCACTTCAGTGCTTTTGATTCACATTATGCTAAATTGATAACGCATGCAATAACAGGTAACGGTTTTCACTTCTAATATTTGGAAAAGCTATTTTAGAAGTTGTATAGAAAATCGAAGAATACTTTGTTGTTGGATAAGGTTCTAAAATGGCCCTACATGTTTCTTCCTCAAATGAAACTTGCTACACAGGCGAAAGTATGGCTTAACAAGTGTGGATTGAGGGGGAGAGTTGATCAATCATCCCTAGAAACTTAGAATTCGAAGTGTTAACACCCAAAAATCACCAAACGGCATCGCAGTTGCACGAAACTGGGCACACACGACCGTCTAGGAATGAGAGACTTGTGGGAGAAGACGGGACTCGAATCGGATTCCCGATTTGGGAGTTAGAGCTAGATTTCACGCTAGGCAAACTAGTTCCTTAAAAAACTTAGAATTCGAGATGTTAACGCCTCAAAATCACCAAACGACATCAGAGTAGCACGAAACTTGGCACACACGACCGCCTAGGCATGAGAGACTTGTGGGAGAAGTCGGGACTCGAATCGGGTTCCTGGTTTGAGAGTTAGAGCCGGATTTCACGCTAAGCAAACTAGTTCCTTAAAAAACTTAGAATTCGAGGTGTTGACATCCCAAAATCACCAAATAGCATCGGATTAGCACAAAACCTGGCACACACGACCGCCTAGGCACGAGAGACTTGTGGGAGAAGACGGGACTCGAATCGGGTTCCCGGATTGGGAGTTAGAGCCGGATTTCACTCTAGGCATAATTAATCATGATTTAGCATTAATCGGAGGTCGGGGTTATTACAGTTTTTCAATCCAAAAGGCATCACTCTGTAGCAGTACAGCCCTTTTGGGGTGATAAATGCAGTCTTTTCCTCATCTGGAGGGTACATGGCTATCTAATGGTACCCCCTGTAGGCATCCAGAAAGCTCATCCTTCCATTCCCTGAAGTGGCATCTACCAGCTGGTCAATTTTGGGTAATGGGAAGCTGTCTTTGGGACACACCTTGTTCAGGCTGGTGAAGTCCACACAGACTCTCCACTTCCCATTCTTTTTTTTCACCACTACTATGTTTGACAGCCATGTTGGGTAGTTTACCTCTCGAATGGCTCTGACCTCCAGAAGTCTATCTACTTCCTCTTCCACTGCCTCCACTTGCATTAACGTCGGCCTCCTTACTTGCTGGATTACAGGTTTGGCCGATCTGTCCACATTCAGTCTATGATAAGTGACCTCGGGGTCAATGTCAGGCATCTCGTATGGTGTCCATGCAAACACCTCCAGATTCGCTCTTAGGAATGCCTCTAGCTCTTTTTCTTCTTCCTCGGCCAAGCCCAAGTCGAGAAGAAAGAAGCGTTCTTCATCCCCTTGCTGGACAAGGATTTTCTTCAAGGCTTCTTTACTCTTCTCGGTTGGCTCTTTGTCGACGTCATCCAGGACTTCCACATTCTCGTCCTCGATCTCTGTTGTTTTTGCTTTTCGTATGTTGCAAGTAGACTTCATTGTTGCAATGGAGCAATTCTTTGCCTGCAACTAATCCCTTCTGACCTCCACTATTCCGTGCTCTGTTGGGAACCGCAATAGTTGATGTAATGTTGAGGGAACAGCCCCCATTGCATGTAGCCATGGCCTTCCCAGGATAGCAATGTAGGGGGAGGGGGTGTCGATTACGGTGAACTCTATTTTTAGCTTTTTGGTGCCAGCCTGCACCTCTAAACTTGCTGCTCCCAGGGGCCATGTCGGCATTCCATTGAACCCAACCATTGGGCCATTAAACTGCTCCAAGTCATCTTGGTAAAGGCTAAGCTCCTTGTAACACCTGACATACATGATGTCACAAGAGCTACCTTGGTTAACTAAGATGCGCTTTACTTGGCACTCTCCAATCTGGAGGGATATTACCAAAGCATCGTTATGTGGATGCTGTACCATTTTCAGGTCTTCCTCAGTAAAGAACACCACTGGTCCTGGCTCTTGTCTGTCCTAGGTCTCTTCTTCCCAACCTAATACACATGTTGTAAGTGTTTTACTTTCTGGGTTTCCCCCCTTATCTCATTCTCATTCACCTTCGAGTGAATCACATTGATCACTCGAGGTCCGCCTGCCTGCGGTCGTGGTACTGGTGGGGGTGGTGCTGTTGGTGCCTGGGGCAGTCTTGCCTACTCTTCCCTTGTCCTGGCCTCGTCCACCAGGTCCCTTAGATGACCTTGTCTTACTAGGTCCTCCAGATGTGTCTTCAAGGCTCTACACCCCTGGGTCAGATATCTAGCCTCATTGTGGTAAACAGAGTGCTTGCTAAGGCTTCTTCCCATAAATTCTCCTGGTACCCTTGCTGGTGCTCTGTAATAGAGCTAATTTCAAATTTTCTCCAAGACTTTGTAGATAGGGATGCGGAATACGGTTGTGACTACCTGTGCAGCCCTTAATCTTGTCCCTGGTTTGTTGTATCCACTATCACCTCGGCCTCGCTTCGGCAAACCATTTTTCTTCTCTTGTTTTGACGCCTTTGTCCCCGGCGTGTCCTCCTCGGCCCTGGCATATTTTTCTATTCTGGCCATAAGCTCCTCCATGCTTTTCGGTAATGTCTTTGCCAGTGATTTTCGAAGCAAGCACTCATTTTTTAGTCCGTCCTTAAATGACACAACTGCCACCTCTTGGTTGCATCCTGGTATTCGGTTGAATACCTCATAATACCTTTTGGCATAGGCCCTGAGGTTTTCATCCTCACTGATTCTCAAGGCCATCAGGGCGTTCACCCTCAATGGTTGTAACTTGTTTGTCACAAACCTGGCCACAAACATCTCGGCCTGGCCTTTCCAGGTTTTCACAGTTCCTTTCGGCAACTTGTGAAACCAGTCTGATGCAATTTCTCCGAAGGATGAGGGGAACACCTTACAGAGCAACGGCTCGTTCCCAGTGTACAATGCCATCGAGTTCAGGTACAAGCCGACGTGAAAGTTAGGGTCTGACTAACCATCGTATATCTATAACCTTGGCATATTGAACCTTTTCGAGGCCTCAAATTTTTCCAACTCCACTGAAAATGGTGTTCTTGGCTTGACCGGAGAGGTTACCTTGGCATCTTGTTGTTTCCTCTGGAAGTAACCCCTCAGATCCTTCTTGGTCTGTCCAGGAGCTCGGCTATCAACGGATTTCAGCCTTTTTAATGTGCTACTCCCAGTATCATTGTGAGTCCTTTTGGACCTCTCTCCATTAGTTGCGTCGAAACACAGCTCATTCCCTTGAACATGCCGATGTTCTTTGGGATCGGCTTCCTTGGTGTGATGCATCCTCCATGAATCTCCCCTTCTTGATTCTCCTCGCCCGACCTCTCTTGAAGGCCGGTGAGAGTATTTTTTGGTTCTATCGTGCTGAGGAGTCACAAGAATTGTCCTCTGCCCCCCTGTTTGGGCATCTTTTTTGGTTGCTGGAATCGGCGTATCTTGTAACGGAAACGGTGGTTGTATAACGCTGTTCTGTATCATGAAATTGACGACCGATTGTAGGTCCGCTAATTTGTTTTCCAGTTCCTTCATCTCGTCACCCCTCCGCAGGCATCTATCTTTCCATACCTGGAAGTCGTCTTCGTTATAATACCTGCCTCGGTCTGATTTCTTTGTTATGTTGCCTTCCTTGCCGACGTGTTTTTCTCCGTGATTCTTATCACGAGTCTCTTTGTTACAGTTGTCTTCTTCGACGTCAAGGTCAATAGGTTTCCCATTCCCAGTAGGAGTGTCAAACCTTCTCTTTCTGTCCGTGATTGGTCATCTATTCTCCTTTCTTTTCCATAGACGGCGCCAAATTGTGTGTGTAGATTTCTGACCACACTGCCAAATTAGTATTCAACTGGAGACTACTGGCAGAATAGATGACGCCTGAATGACCTGTAATAGAAAGATGAGATTCCGGCGGTAGTTCGTCCACCTGGGGGCACTCCGACGATCAAGTCAGTTATCTCTCAAAGATAGCAAAAGTGTTTAACTTACTATTCAGAATACAAAAAGCGTAGCTTAGACCCATGAGGGTGCCTTCCTTTTATAGCCAAAACAAACCTAGTCCCCATAGAAGCCTAGCTCTAATGGACTCTGGATTATTGCTAATCTTGGACTCCCAACAGGATTGGGATTAACTCTCTAAGAATCTTATCTTTATCCAAACTGAAGTCTTCTCCCAATCTAGGACTCTTGTCCCTTATCTGCTTATCCCGGATTCCGGTATTCTTGCAGATAACCTCGGCCTAGACGAGACTATCTCGGCGTCATAATTGGGACACGTGGTACCTCGGCTGACACTTCGGTGCCACCTCGGCCACGTGTTGCTATTCAAAAATTATGTCCCCACACAAACTGTTAAGGAGAATAAATGTATGAAGGACTTGTGAGCATTCAACTGATATAAATGTTTCCATATCAATATAACAATACACATATATCGTTTTAACAAAAATTCAATTTTCACAGTCATAACAAAACTTTTTAAGTAGAAATCGACATTCCAAGCTCGCCACAAATAAAATTGAAACGATCCTCGCTTAGGGATTTTGTGAAAATATCAGTCAATTGCTTATCGGTGTTTACAAATTCAAGTACAATATCTCCTTTTTGAGCATGATCTCTTAAAAAATGATGTCGAATTTCAATATGTTTTGTTTGTAAGTGTTGAACCGGATTTTTGCTTAAATTGATGGTAATAGTATTATCACATTTAATAGGGATGTGATCATAATGCAAATCAAAGTCCTCCAATTGTTGTTTCATCCAAAATATTTGGGCACAATAACTTCCAGAAGCTATATATTTAGCTTCGGCCGTTGATAAAGCAACAGAATTTTACTTTTTGCTAAACCAAGATACTAATGAGTTACCAAGAAAGTGACAAGTGCCACTAGTGCTTTTTCTATCAAGTTTGCATTCGACAAGGTCAGCATCCGAGTAACTAATTAAATCAAATACAACACCTCTAGGATAAAATAGTCCCAAATATTGAGTGCCAACAAGATATCTAAAAATTCTTTTAACGGCACTGAGATGTGATTCCTTAAGATTTGATTGATATCTAGGACACATACAAACACAAAACATAATATCGAGTCTACTTGCAGTTAAATAAAAAAGTGAGCCGATCATACCTCAATATTTTGTTTGATCAATGGACTTACCTTTTTCATCATTGTCTAGCTTAATGGATGTGCTCATAGGTATTCCAGCTATTTTTGAGTCATATACACCAAACTTTTTGAATAGTTCTTTTGTGTATTTAGCTTGGTTAATAAAAATTTCTTCCTTACATTGTTTGATTTGAAGCCCAATGAAATAATTTATCTCCCCTATCATGCTTATCTCAAACTCACCTTGCATACACTTAACAAATTCCTTACATAAGGTTTCATTAGTAGCACCAAATATAATGTCATCCACATATATTTGCACAATAAGTAAATCATCATTTTTAGTTTTAACAAAAAGTGTTGTGTCAATCGTTCCTCTAGAAAAATTATTTTCAATAAAAAATTTACTTAATCGTTCATACCATGCACAAGGTGCTTGTTTCAAACCATATAAAACTTTTGATAGTTTAAAAACATGATTTGGAAAAGCATGATCTTCAAAACCTGGGGATTGTTTAACATAAACTTCCTCATTTATAAAACTATTAAGAAAGGCACTTTTTACATCCATTTGATAAAGTTTGAAATTTCTAAAACATACAAATGCAAGTAACATGCGAATGGCTTCTAATCTAGCAACCGGAGCAAAGGTTTCATTGAAATCAATACATTCTTCTTGATTTTATCCTTGTGCAACAAGTCTAGCATTGTTTCTTATAATTGTGCCGGATTCATCAAGTTTGTTTCGAAAGATCCATTGTTACTGATAATGGTATGATCTTTAGGTTTTGGTACAAGTTCTCACACTTTGTTTCTCTCAAATTAGTTAAACTCTTCATGCATAGCTATCATCCAATGTTCATCGAATTCAGCTTCTTGAAAGTTTTTAGGCTCAATCTGTAAGAGAAAAGCCAAGTTAATACAAATATTTCTAAGTGAAAAGCGAGTTTCAATACCTTTTGTAGGGTCACCTAGAATTAAATCCTTAGGGTGATTATGAACAAACTTCCATTCTCTTTGCAAATCATCATTGTTTCCTCCTTCTTCTTGAGGTGGGAGAATAGGTTGTTCAATCTCTTTGTTCAACTTAAATGGTTGGTTCTCTTCTTTGTAGATACTTGAATATTCAACATTTGGTTCCAAATCTATATTATCACAAACAATTTGCTTTTGAGCAGAGATGTTAGTTTCATCAAATGCCACATGTATAGATTCTTCCACAACAAGAGTTTTTTTTATTAAAAACACGATAAGCCTTGCTAGTTAAGGAATAGCCAAGAAAAAATGCTTTATCAGATTTTAAATCAAATTTACCTAAGTTATCCTTACCCTTATTATGCAAAAACATTTACAACCAAAAACATGTAAGTGACTAATGTTGCGCTTTCTATCATGCCAAAGTTCATAAGGAGTCTTTTTGAGAATATGACTAATTAATGCACGATTTAAAATATAGCATGCGGTGTGAACAGCTTCGGCCCAAAAATATTTAGGAAGATTATTTTCGCAAAGCATTGTTTTACTCATCTCTTCTAAAGTTCTATTCTTCCTTTCTACTACACCATTTTGTTGAAGGGTTCTAGGTGCTGAAAAATTATGTCCAATACCATGCTCATCACAAAACAATTCAAATTTCTCATTTTCAAGTTCTCTACCATGGTCGGTTCGAATATTAGTAATAAGAAAGCCTTTTTCATTTTGAATTCTACAATAGAGTTTTGTGAAAGAAGAAAATGTTTCATCTTTGTGTGCTAAAAACATAACCCATATAAATCTTGAATAATCATCAACAATAACAAGACAATAATGTTTACCACCTAGACTAGATGTCTTTGAGGGACCAAATAAATCCATATGCAATAGTTATAAAGGTCTAGTTGTGGAAATATGAGATTTTGATTTAAATGATGTTTTAGTTTGTTTTCTTTGTTGACAAGCACTACAAAAACGATCTTTTTCAAATTTAATTTTTAGAAGTCCAATGACCAAATCCTTTCTCAAAAGTTTAGCAATTAAATCCATATGAGCATGACCAAGTCTTCTATGCCATAACCAACTATTTTCATTATTAACATATAAACGTTTAACATCACTAGCATAGAGATAATTAAAATGAAAAATATAAATATTATCATGGCGATTACCAACGAATAAAGCTTTATGATCATTTGTGCTTTCAATTGTGCAATGTGATTTATCAAAAATAACTCGATTACTTTTATTACATAATTGACTAATACTAAGTAAGTTATGCTTAAGTCCATCAACAAGTAAAACATTTTCAATAGAAGGGTTGGGAGAAATACCGATGCTACCAATACCGATGATTTTTCCTTTCTTGTTGTCTCTAAAAGTAACAAATCCTCCATCTTTCGATGATAGTTTAGTAAAGAATAATTTATCTCTGGTCATGTGTCTGGAACATCCACTATCAAGGTACCACTTCCCTTCTTTAGCTTTGGACTTAAAGCAAACCTACAAGATGACAATCAAGTGTTGGTTTTTGGTACCCATAATTTCTTAGGTCCTTCTTGGTTAGTTTTGTTAGATCCCTTAACAATCCAAATCTTTTTAATTCCCATGTTTATATTATTTTTGAATGGACAATAAGATATATAATGGCCTTTCTTTTTACAATAATGACAAGTAATATGAGGATATGTCATGAGAAGTGCCTTTTCAAAAATTGTATTGAGATTCTTTTGTTTCTTAATGGGGTCATATCCAATACCTGCTTTATCAAAAACACATCTTTGATTTCCAAGAAGCATGTTGAGATTATCTCTACCTTTTACAAAATTTTCAGGTGTTTTTGTTAAATCATCAACATTGTTTTTTAAAGTAGTTTTCTCATTAGAGATAGTATCAAAATCATTTTTCAAAACACATTTTTCTTTCTTTAATTCTTCTACATTAATAGATAAAAATACAACAGATTTCTTCAACACATTATTTTTTGCACAAACTTTTCTAAATTCTTCTTATAGTTCATGGAATGCACTTTTAAGTTCTTCATAAAAAGTAGTTACCTTATCTTAAGCAGAGTCTTCATCTTCAAGAGCCATGAGACATAAGTTGGCTACTTCATTTTCAATTTCATCACTTGAGCTTTCATCTTCACTTTCTCCCTAAGCTGCTACCATGGCCTTTTTGTTTCTTTTGTAGTCTTTCCCATGATTCTTCAATTTTGGACAATCCATCTTCATATGTCCAGGATTTTTGCACTTATAGCAAATAATAGGCTCTTTCTTGTTATCTTTGTTGTACTCTTTCTTGAAAGGTCTTCTTCCTCCATAATTGTTTTTCTTGAAGTGTTTTTTGAGATTTCTACTAAACATGGCATAGCTTTTATCCTCACTAGAGTTTTCATGTTCTTCTTCATTTGATGAGGCTTTGAATACAATTCCACTTTTCTTTTTGTTTTCAACATCCTCATGTCTTTTTATGGTGATCTCATGAGTCATAAGGGAACCCATAAGTTCATCCAATCCAAGTGTGGAGAGATTTTTGGCTTCTATAATGGCCGTGACCTTTGCTTCCCAATTCTTTGGTAAACACCTAAAAATTGTTCTCACCAACTCACTGTTAGTATAAGTTTTGCCAAGAGATTTCAAAGAGTTTACAATTTCAGTAAATCTAGTAAACATACTTGAAATAGATTCATCAGAGTTCATTTTAAACAATTCATAACTATGAACAAACATATTAATATGAGATTCCTTCACTTAGTTTGTACCGTCATACGTTACCTCAAGTTTGTCCCAAATTTCTTTTGCCGAATCACAACTTGAAATTCTATTATACTCCTTAGAGTCTAATCCACAAACAAGGGTGAGTTTGGCTTTAGCATTGGCTTACAATAATTTATGATCTCTCTTATCACATTCATCTTCAGTTTTAGGTAGACTAATATTGTCTACTAATTTGGTAGGAATTTTTGGACCTTTGGTGACAATAATCTACATGGCATAATTAGTGACTTGTAGGTATAGGGTCATCTTATCCTTCCAATGACTATAATTGTTTCCGTCAAATAATGGTGGCCTATTTGTGGCTTGTCCTTCAGCTAAGGTTGCCATGGATCGAAACTCCTAGATGGTTAAATCTAAAACAAGAGTCTAGGCTTTGATACCAATTGTTACCCAAAAGATAATCTAAGAGGGGGGATGAATTAGGTTTTTACAAACAAAATAATAATACCCTAATAAAATAATGACTAGCACAATAGATAAATATAGTTAATGAAATAAAAATAATTAAAACAAGTGTTCTAACAACTATGTCAATTAATGATTTTAGCACAATAAAAATATGAAATATAGCTATAGCAATTTAAATAAAATAAAGAGATAAGGGAGAGAGAGGTAAACAAATTTATAGTGGTTCGGCTTCAACTCGGCCTACGTCCACTCCTCAAGCTTCACTTGAGATTTTCCACTATTCTCTAGCTTCACAGGGTGCTAACAACCTTTTCACAGATGAAGCAATCCTCCATAGATTTTACACAGACTTTCTAAGTCAAAAACGCTAAGTGTACTACACTCTTACAAGGTTGAAAAGAATGTGTTTTTGCTTTCACAGAAAGCTACAAGAATTATCTCTCAAAGATAGATATAAAAATGAAGCTCTGGTTTTTCTATAAACTTCACACAGGAAAGATGGACTTAAAACTATACGTCTCAGTGTATAATTTCTGAAAGAGGATGTAAACAAAAATTAAAGAACACTTCTCAGAGAATTTTTTTTTTTTTGTGAGTGATTATAGATCAAAGAATATTTTCTGATTTTTGTAACTTGTTTACATTAGAGGCTTTGGTATATAGAGAAGTCTTTTACTGCTAAAATGGATAGGATGCAAAGACCGATTCAGGAGATGGCAGAAACATTGAGGCAACAAAAACAGTGGCAACAATCACATCCTTCGCCTCCTCCAGTACCACATGTCCAGGACATTCAGAATGACGACTGAATAATCGCTCTCACCAAAGAGTTTAAGAAGATGAAACCGCCACAGTTTCATGGAGGATTGGATCCACTAAGGCTGAAGCATGGGTCCTCGGCATAGAGAAACTATTTGAGGTGTTTCCTTGTTTAGAAACACAGAAGGTACTTCTAGCCACCTTTACGCTAGAAGATGAAGCAAAAATGTGGTGGATGTTAATGCGTGAAAATAATAAGGATATTGGTTGGGCACGATTTTTGGAGATTTTCTACGACAAATATTTTCCATAATGTGTCCGTGACAGGAAAGTATTGGAGTTCATGGAGCTTAAACAAAAACGTATGACAGTAGCTGAGTATGAGGCCAAATTTACTGAATTAGCCAAATTTGCACCACATGTGGTCAACACCGACTACAAGAAAGCAAGACATTTTGAGGGAGGCTTGCGGGATGATATCTTAGAGAAAGCAAATGTACTCAAGTTGGAAACCTATATCGAAGTATTAGACCGGGTCATAATATCATAAGCTAATATAGCCAGACAGGCCAAATCAACAATTGACTGGAAGAGTAGTAAAAGACAGGGCTTCTTTTCAAAGAAGAGATTTTCGAAGAAACCAAATACAAGCTCCTCGAGTACCTCGAATTCTTCCAGAGACACATCCCCAATGTGCAACCAGTGTGGCAAAAGGCATCGTAGGGTTTGTTACCATATATCAGGGGCTTGTTTTAAGTGTGGCAAAATAGGACATAGCCAGAGATTGTAATCAGAACAGCGGGAAGTTAGCAGCTAGCTCAACTGCATCAATCCCAAAACTGAGAAATACTACAAGGCCTACTACCGGAGATACTGTGAGGCAAGGGAGAGTCTTTATGCTTGTTCCAAGCGATACACAGAACGCAGAAGCCATTGTCTCAAGTACTATATCTATATACAATCAGGATGTTTTTGTGCTAATTGACTCCAGATCAACACACTCTTTCGTAACTTATGCATTTGCATCTAGATTGAGTAGACCCTATGAAGCATGGGTACTTCGAAAAATATGCCATACCCATACCGGGTACTTACCGGGGTATGATACCTCGTATGGTACTTCTGCATATGTACCAGGTACACGAAACACGTACCTAATTTTTTCTTTTTAATTTTTGGCGTACCCAGATGTACCTACTATATACCCAAGCTGTACCGTATCTTAGTTGAAACAATATTTTCTTCTACTACAGAAATAAAACTCATTTCACTAGACTTCTTTTTTATTTTTAGTTTTATACTTAGCATATTTTTAAAATTAAACTGTGGTTTGTAAGTTATTTTAATATATTGAAATTTTATTTTGATTTATATCTTTACTTTTGGCATTAAATGTTAATTGTAGGTTGAATCTTAACAAATTAAACCATTTAATTAATTTTTGCATTACTCTAAATTAAAAATAAATATTTTTTTACAAGCGTATCAAGCCATACCCGTACCCTACTTTTTTGAATTTTACCGTATCAACATACCCGTATCGTACCAGTACCAGTACTCATACCCCTACCCGTGCTTCATAGAGTAGACCTTTAGAATCATTGCCATATTTCTTATGTGTATCTGCTCTATCTGGGGGATCTATGTTGTGTACATCTGTATGTCGATTTTGTGATATGCGTGCTGGGAATGCTACCTTGTGTGTAGACTTATTACCCTTGGACTTTGGACATTTTAACGTAATTTTAGGCATGGATTGGTTAACTAAATACTGTGCTACCATTGATTGTGTAATGAAACAAGTTGTATTTAAACCTCTGGAGCAGGAAAAAATTGTGTTTGTGGGTAACGGGGTAGTGCCTCCACTTTATTTGATATCTGCAATGAAAGCATATAAATTGATCAGGAAATGGTGCCAAGGTTATTTGTGTTGTGTGCTATCTGAACAATCTGTGAATGTTGAATTGAACAGTATCCCTATTGTTAGTGAGTTTCCAGATGTATTTCCAAATGAGTTGCCAGGGGAATTGGTGGACAGGTAGATAGAGTTTACTATTGAAGTTATGCCAGGCACTTAGCCTATTTCTAAAACTCCTTACAGAATGGCTACTGCTAAAATGAAAAAATTGAAAGAACAATTACAAGACTTACTTGACAAAAGGTTTATTTGACCTAGTACTTCACCATGGGGTGCACCAGTGTTATTTGTGAAGAACAAAGACGAAACTTTATGCCTGTATATTGACTATCAAGAACTGAACAAGGTGACAATAAAGAATAAATATCCCTTACCTCATATTGACGACTTGTTTGATCAGTTGCAGGGATCACAAGTATTTTCTAAAATTAATTTGAGATCTGGGTATCACCAATTGAAGGTAAAGGCGGAAGATGTTGAGAAAACTGCATTTACAACGAGGCATGGTCATTATGAATTCCTTGTTATGCCGTTTGGAGTGACTAATGCCTCTGCAGCATTTATGGACCTAATGAACCAGATTTTTAAGACTTACCTTGATGATTTTGTTGTGGTTTTTATTGATGATATCTTGATATATTCAAAAGTAGACTTGAACATGAATACCACTTGAGAACTGTCTTGCAAACACTTAGAGAAAAGAAGCTATTTGTCAAACTAACGAAATGTGAATTTTGGTTGGATGAAGTTATTTTCTTAGGCCATGTTATCAACAAGGAGGGGATTTCAGTAGATCCACAAAAGATAGAGGCAATTGTGAATTGGCCTACTCCAACCAATGTAACAGAGGTCCGCAGTTTCATGGGCTTAGCTGGGTACTACAGAAGATTTGTGAAGGATTTTTTGAAAGTAGCTGTACCACTCACTCAACTCACATGCAAAGGACAATCATTTGAGTAGACTGATGAGAGAGAGTCTGCCTTTCAGGAATTAAAGACAAGACTGACCACTGCACCAGTTTTGACATTGCCCTCAGGTATGGAAAACTTTTTGATATATAGTGATGCTTCTTATAAAGGTTGCCTGCTTACTAAACAGAAGGAAGTCTTGTTAGATTTTGAAAGAACTGGAGTTGAAGTTGTATTACAGGAACAACCTGGGTTGATAGCCGCCATTTCAACTGAACCGGCAATCATCAATGAGATTAAACAAAATCAGAAGGAGGATGAATCCCTCAAAAAGATAGTTGATGAATTTGAAACGAATCCGAGACCAGGATATAATGTTGTAAATAAAGTGCTAAAGTTCCAAGATAGATTGTGTGTTCCGAATATTCCTGAGTTAAAGAGGAGAATCCTAGATGAAGCTCACAAGTCGGTATTTGCTATGCATCCGAGTAACAACAAAATGTATTAGGACTTGAAACAAAGCTATTGGTGGCCCAAAATGAAGAAAGAAATTGCAGAGTATGTGTCCCAGTGCCTTCAGTGTCAACAAGTTAAAGCTGAACACCAAAAACCAGGCAGTCTACTTCAACCTCTCCCTATTCCAGAATAGAAGTGAGAACATGTAACCATGGATTTTGTTGTTGGTCTATCTCAAACTCCTTGAGGTATGGATTCTATTTGGATTGTAGTTGATAGACTGACTAAATCTATACATTTTCTGCTTGTTAAAACTACATTTGATGCTTATAGACTGGCTACTATATATGTTAATGAAATTGTTCGCCTACATGGAGTTCCGGTATCCATCGTCTCGAATAGAGATCCGAAATTTGTGTCTAGATTGTGAAAAAGTTTGCAAAGAGCTATGGGAGCAGAATTGAGATTCAGTACCGCGTTCCATCCACAAACAAACAGACAATAACAGAGTTTGCATACAATAACAGCTTCCACTCCAGTATCGGTATAGCTCCATACGAGGCTTTGTTTGGTAGAAAGTGTAGATCACCAATTTGTTGGACAAAGGTCGGAGCTAGGGCCTTACTTGGGCCTGAAATTGTGCAAGGCACTTCTGAAAACATCAAAATTATTCAACAAAGGCTCAAGGCAGCTCAGAGTCGACAAAAGAATTATGCAAATGTTCGAAGAAGACCTCTTGAGTATGAGGTTGGCGACCATGTATTTGTTCGAGTGACTCCGACGAAAAGCTAGCTGAGATTTGGAAAGAAAGGTAAATTGCCGCCCCGTTATATTGGGCCATTTCAAATTCTAGAAAGGCTTGGCCCAGTTGCTTATCTAGTCACCTTGCCACCGGAATTCGAACAAATGCATAATGTATTCCACGTATCAATGTTAAGGGGTTATCTTTGAGATCCGTTTCATGTGATTGATTATCACCGTATAGCTCTTGACAAAAATATGAAATACGCAGAATGGCCAGAACGAAGCATTGACCGGCAAGTGAAGCAATTGAAAAATAAGTCGATTCTAATGGTGAAGGTAGAATGGAATGAACACTATGGGAAGGACGCTACATGGGAAAAAGAGGATGAAATGCGACTACGCTATCCACATTTGTTTTTAGATGAAGGTAAAATAAGTTTGGAGACCAAACTTCCTAAAGGGGGAAAGATTGTGATAACCCCGTCCTGTGTTATGCTAATTGATCTTATTCATGATTGTGATTATATGCTTGATATGATTGTGAGTGATAATTACATGATTATATGTATTTTTGAATTTCTATCTGTTCATCGTAGGAAAATCTGTTTGATTTCCTGCCTTAGAATTTTAATTAAAGGCCGTAGAGACGTCAGAAACTGAAATTGACTACACCATTGTGATTAGCGTAATTTTTAGAGCCTACGATAAAATTTAATTGAAAATTGATTCGGATCAAAGTAATTAAATTCAGAATGATTAAATTAGAGCACCATTTCTTAGTCTTAATCAAATTGATTAGCCAAGCCTATAAATAGGCCTATATACACTCAATTCCTTCCTTTGAGCTCATCTTAGCTGAAATTACACTCTAGAGAGAGAAAGTGTACCGATTGTAGAGAGAGAGGGAGCTCAAATTAGAGATTTAAGCTAAGAGCTTGGGAATTTGGAAGCTAGGCTCAAGAACTAACTAGAATTTAGGAGATTTGAGCTCCTAGGTGAGCAATTGAGCATAGATTCATTAGTTTGAGTTTCTAATTTTGTGAATTCAAGGTTAGATGGTAATCAAGAACATAAATTGAGTTGAATTTGATAAATTTGAAGCTTGTATGTACATGCATGTAAAGGATTATCATGAGCTTGTATAATTGAGCACAAGCATGCATTATATGAAGAATTGAAGGCTATTTGGCACAAGCAAACATGATAATGTTGAGTTTGATGAAGATGAGCATCAATTGTGTTATTTAAGTTGAAAATGAAGCCTATATTTCACATGCATGTAAAATTCAAAGTGATATGGAAATTAATTTGCATGAGTTTTGAAGATATAAAGTTGGTATGGGTTGTCAAGAAAAATGTGAAATAATTTGGGAATTGAATTGTGGTTTTGGACAAATTAGACTCAATTTTCTTATGTCCTCATATTGTATAAAGATTTCCATGATTTTGTATCAAGAATATGAGCTTTAGACCCTTTGAATGCTAAGTTTGAGCTTCAAATGCAGTTCTGGAAATTCCAGAATTTGGCATGTCCACTCAAGCGGGGAAAGTGCCGCTTGAGCGTAAAATTTTAGCTCAAAGAAGTTTTGCAGACATTGATACCCGCTCGAGCGGGGAGAGTTACACTCGAACGCCAAGTCACATGTTTTGGCTATCAGCTCGAGCATCTGAAGTCACGCTCGAGCGCAAAAATGAAGTAACCAGTACTTTTGCAGACTAAAGGGATCCGCTCGAGCGAAGAGCCCTGTTTTAGAAATTTTAAAAAGTTATTTTGTGTTTCATTTTCTACTTTTTTCCATTTCTAGGCCCTCCTAGGCATGCATTGAGCTTTGTATATGACCTAAAAGGTAAAGAAAGAAGCCTAAGAGAAATAAATAGATTAAAGAACAGATTGAATTGTTTGTGACCCAATATGTGTTATGAATTATATAGGGTCGAGCACAAGGACGAATCCACCAGCAGAACACTATGAGTAATATCTTAGTAAAGATATTTTGAAGTATACTATTTGTCCAATTGCTTACTCCTATTTGAGTTTCACAAGTTTGTTAATTTGAATTTTGGACAAATATTCGTTATGCCATATGATTGGATAAGGCCGTTGGATTACAATTATGATTATGATCTTAAGTATGAATGTGCATTTCATAAACGATTGGGCCAAAGGCTGTTCGACAATAGTGAATTGGGCCCGAGGCCGTTTGACATGAATGAATTGGGTTCAAGGCCGTCTGTTAGGAACAAAGTGGGCCAGAGGCCGTTTGGTATGTTTGGGCTTGAAGCTGTTAATGTACCAGATAAAAACATGAATGGGCCCAAGGCCGTTTGATACGTCCGTTTAAAATTTCATTCATGTACCTTCTTTATTTGATATTACTCACTGGGCTTTCGTTCACTCTCATTCATGTGTATCTAGGTGAGCAAAGAGATGTTCAAACCCAGCCTCAATGAAGTATGTGAGAAAAGTCAAGTTTTGTGGAGTCAGCCCGAATGTCTCACGCACGAGACACAGTTTTGTTTCCTTTGGTTTACTCTTTTGTTATCTTGGTGAACATGTCCCATTACCCTTGTATATAAGCTTTTGGTTTGGCTGACTGTGACTTGAATGTTCCTGTATAGCCAAATCATATGTGGTCTTTCTTTTTGTATGGGTTATTAAAATACGTATGTCAAACGTCTTGATGTACCATGTAAGCACAGCTCTATGGACAAAATTTTTAAGTTTGCTTCCGTTTTGGCCCCTTAACTCTGTTGAAATATGTTTAATCAAGTTTGAGGGTGTAGGTAATCTTTTGATTACTAGCCGGTTATGACCTTAATCCATAGGGGCGGGTTCGGGTCATGACAGTCGGCTGAGGCTTGGCTTAACTCCGTCTGGCTGAGCTTTTCATGCTCAGTCTGGCTGAGACTTAGAGGGCTCGATCGGGCTGAGGCTTGGCTTAACTCAGTCTGGCTGAGCTCTTCATGCTCAGTCTGGCTAAGACTTGGAGGGCTCAGTTGGGCTGAGGCTTGGCTTAACTAGGTCTAACTGAGCACTTCATGCTCAGTCTGGCTGAGGCTTGGAGGGCTCGGTTGGGCTGAGGCTTGACTTAACTCAGTTTGGCTGAGGATTGGAGGGCTCAGTCGGGTTGAGGCTTGGCTTAACTCAGTCTGGCAGAGCTCTTCATGCTCAGTTTAGTTGAGATTTTGAGGGCTCAGTCTGGCTAAGACATAGTCTAAAACTTGTCATTGGAACACAACCCAAATAATGGAGATGTGAAATTGTTGTCATTAAGGCACAGTCTGTCGATCACAAATTTACACCATGTATGGAAAACGCAAAAATGAACAAGTGTGCAGATCGGCAAAAGAGAACATACAACAATTGAATGATACAAAAACAGGAGACACTATTTTACTAGAAATAACGCTTCAAGTGTTCGTCATTCCATGGATGGGGGAGGTCTCTGCCTTCCATATCTTGGAGACGGTAAGTCCCCGGGCGGGGTCTGCCCTTGACAACATAAGGTCCTTCCCATTTGGCTGTTAGCTTGCCCTCGGTCAGATTTTTAGTAGCAAGGGTTGCTTCGTGCAAGACTAGGTCTCTCACTATGAACTCTTGAGGTCGGACTTTGCGGTTATAATGTGTCCTCATTTTTCGCTGGTATAATGCCCGTCTGACAGCAGTTGCCTCTCGAAGCTCTTCGATTAGGTCCAGGTCAGCCCGACGCAACTCTTCATTTAGTTTTGGATTCGAGTGTAAAACCCGAGGGATCGACAGGCCAATTTCCACTAGAATGACTATCTCGGCACCGTATGTAGGCAAAAGGGGGTCTCCTTAGTGAGGGTTCGAACTGTCGTCTGATAAGCCCAAAGGACATTCGGTAATTCCTTAGCCTAGAGTCCTTTGGCGACTTCCAACTTTGTCTTGATGATCTTCAGAAGGGAACAATTGGTGACTTCGACTTGCTCGTTGGCTTGCGGATGGCTTGGGGAAGAGAAACATGGTCTAATGTTGAGCTCTTCACAGAATTTCCTAAACTTGGCATTGTCGAATTGTTTGCCATTGTCCGAAACGATGGCTTGGGGGATTCCAAATTGGCACATGATTGACTGCCAAATGAACCTGGTAGTGTTTCGCTCAGTAATTGTAGCAAGGGTTTTGCTTCCACCCATTTGGTGAAATAGTCAATGGCAACCATAGTGAACTTGGTTTGGCCCCTACCAGTGGGCAAAGGACCAACTAAGTCGATGCCCCACTTAGCGAAGGGGTAGGTACTGCTAAGTGTAATCAGTTCTGTTGGTGGAGCATGGGAGATGTTGGCAAAGTGTTGGCATTTATCACACTTAAGCACAAATTCGCTGGCATCTTGATTGAGAGTGGGCCAGAAGTAACCGGTGTGGAGGATTTTATGGGCCAGAGATTTTCCACCTGAATGATTACCACAAATGCCCTCGTGGACTTCCCTCATAACATAGGTCGCTTAAGCAGGACTGAGACACCTGAGGTATGGGCGTGAGAATCTCCGTTTGTACAGTAGGCCGCTGATAAGGATGTAATTAGAAGACCGGGCTCTAACTTTGGCAGCCTACTGTTTACCGTCTGGCAACTCCTCTCGTGTCAAAAACGGAAGGATGTTTTGAGCCCATGAGATAGGTTCGTTCTGGAGGAAGTAGACCTCTTGTGGGTTTAGCAAAGTAGCCGGATAGGTCAGGTATTCAATGCGGATGCCATGGCTGAAGTCTGACTGGTCGGCCGAGGCTAATTGAGCCATTTCGTCCACCTTGGAATTTTCTGACCTAGGGATGTGTCTGATCTGGAAAGTATTGAAGAGGCGGACAAGAGGAACGGCAATGTCCATTTATGCTCGCATCGTCTCTTCCTTTGCGTCGAACTCCCCAGTAATCTGTCCGACAATCAATTGGGAATCACTAAATACTTGGATATGGCACACACCAATGTCTCTGGCTAGTCGAAGACCTACTATCAAGGCCTCATATTCGGCCTCATTATTGCTTGCGTCGAACAAGAAACGGAGAGCACACTTGAAGTACTCACCCTCTCGGGTGGTGAGGATTAGACCGGCTCCACTACCCTCTTTGCGGAATGAACCATCAACACTAAGGGTCCAGGAGTGGGGGTCTTCTACATCAGTGGTGAAGTGAGCTGGCAGAAGGGGCACGCTCGGGGTGAGATTGGTGAATTCCAAGATAAAATCGGCGACAGCCTGGCCTTTGATCGCTGTTCGAGGTCGGTAATAGATTTCAAATTGACTTAGCTTAACGGACCATTGCATAAGTCTATCTGACGATTCTGGTTGTTGCATGACCTTTTTCAGAGGCTGGTCAGTGAGAACCACTATGGAGTAAGCTTAGAAATAAGGTCGAAGGTGTTTGGAGGTTATGACCAAGGCAAGGGCCATTTTTTCCAACAGAGGGTAGTTCTGTTCTGCCCTCCTGAGAGCGCGGCTAATGTAGTAGGCTGGACGTTGTACTGAGCAGTCTTCCCTGATAAAGGCAGCACTGACCGCAGTGTTTGACATAGCTAAGTAGAGGAAGAGGGTTTCGCCTGGCAAAGCTTGAGAGAAGAAGGGAGGGTTGGCCATGCACTGCTTCAGTTATTGAAAAGCCTCCTCGGATTCGGTGCTCTATTCGAACGCCTATCGGAGGACTTTAAAAAATGGAAGACACTTGTCGGTTGCTCGGGAAATAAAGCGGTTGAGGGCGGCAACTCTGCCTGTGAGCCGTTGAACCTCCTTGACCGTTCTGGGAGACCACATTTCTATCAGGGCCTTGATCTTTTCGGGGTTAGCCTCAATGCCCCGTTGGCTAACCATGAAGCTCAAGAACTTCCCAGATCCTACGCCGAAGGCGCACTTCCCCAGATTCAGCCTCATCTGATATTTGCGTAAGGTTTCGAAGCTCTCTTGCAAGTCTGCCAAGTGATCGGAGGAGAGTTTACTCTTGACTAGCATGTCATCAACGTAGACTTCCATGTTCCAACATATCTGGTGCTAAAAGATGGCTTTAACTAGGCGTTGGTGAGTTGCTCCGGTATTTTTCAAGCCGAATGGCATAACATGATAGTGATAAGTTCCTCTGTCCATGATGAAGGAGGTGTGTTCCTGGTCGGCCAAGTGCATCAGGATTTGGTTATAGCCGGAGAAGGCATCCATGAAGCTAAGTATTTGGTGTCTTACAATTGCGTTGACCAACAGATCTATCAGGGAGAGGGGATAGCTATCTTTGGGACAAGCCCGATTGAGGTCCAAAATAGTCGACACATAGTCACCATTTGTTATTATTCTTGCAGACCAAGACTACGTTGGATAGCCACCTGGGGTAGTCCACATTTTTGATGAACTGTGCCTTCAGTAGTTTGTCCACCTCGGTGGCGATGAGGGTATTACATTCTGGGTGAAAAATACGCTGCCTCTAGCGAAAAGGTCGGAAATGGGACTCAATACTGAGGCGATGAATAATGAAAGAGGGATTGATACCTGGCACGTCTGAATGGGTCCAAGCGAAGACATCGTTGTGCTTGGCCAAGAGAGCCATGAGATCAGCCTTGGCCTGCGAGGACAGTTGGCTGCCAATCCTGGCTGTTTTGGCTGAATCAATTGGATCGATAGGCACTTCGACAAGTTCCTCCACTGGTTCCCCTTTGACTAACTCTTCCTCGTCTCTGATGTCGAGACCTTCAATGATCATAGCCTCCTTTATTTTGACCTCCTTTAAAGAAGCGACGTAGCACTCTCTGGCCATCGTCTGCTCACCCCTCACTGTGCCGACCCTGAGGTCGGTAGGAAATTTCATGACTAGATGGTATGTGGAGGTGACAGCTTGGAAAGCATTAAGAGCCTTGCGTCCGAGGATGATGTTATAAGTAGAAGGACAGTTGATGACGAGGAAAGTTAGTAGTTTGGTGGTCTGCCGTGGATATTCGCCGATGGTAATGGGAAGATCGATGGAGCCTATGGAAATCACCCGATCGTCGGTGAAGCCAACTAGCGGGGTCTAAAGAGGGGACAACTTTTCTTCTCCGACCTTGAATTGGCGATAGGCATTCAAGAAGATGATGTCTGAAGAGCTGCCGTTGTCGACAAGAACCCGTCTAACTTTGTAGTTGGATAGAAGAGCGGAGATGACGAGGAGGTTGTCGTGGGGGTAACGAATGCCTGTGCAGTCGGCCTCTGTAAAAGTGATAGGTTCTAACCATTGTTTGGGGTGTTTGAAGGGGCGATCCAATGTCGTTACTTCCTTGTCGGAGCCTCGTCTAATTTTTCTGAGTTCGGCTCGCTGAGCCGAACGAGATGGCCCTCCGCATGCGAGTCCGCCAGCGATGACTCTGATCTCTCCGACCGGGGGGCGGGATTGCCTGGTGCCCGGGGTTGTGGTGGGAGTCGATCATTGTCTCGCCTAGGTTGTGCGGGTTGTCGGAGGGGTATGTCGGCGGTGGTCCCCCGACGGGTCGGTTCTCGGCCGTTGCTGGAGACGGGCTGCCGTGAACCGACTGAGGCGCCCCTAGCATATCAAATCCTCTGCCTAGTCTTTAAGGTCAACACATTCCTCAGTATTGTAGTCGTAGTCCTGATGGAAGCGGTAATACTTGGATTGATCTCGACGGTTGGAGGGAGATCGTGATGGTTGGGGTCATTTCAGGTTGTAATCTCGTTGAATTTGGTTCAAGACTTGTTCCATTGGGGAATTGAGAGGGGTGTATTGTTCGAACCGACCGGGTGGTCGAGTAGGTGCCGATCGGTCGGGTCGAGCAAGTCGGTCAGTATATTGAGGGGGTTGTCGTGTATATTGGGAGGATCTAGTTTCGGGTTCCTTTCTTTTGTCCTTGGGGGGTGGATTTTTAGGTATGGAATCTTGGTGGGCTGCCAAAGAGTCTTCGGCATTCATGTATTTTTGGGCTTTGGAAAGGATGGTGGCCACGGCGGTTGGGGGGTTTTTAGAAAGGGAGAAAAGGAAATCGGATGGTCGTAAACCGGCCATGAAGGCTGTAAGGATAATCTTGTCATCGTTTTCCGCTACCTGTAGGGCCTCGATGTTGAAACGGGTGACAAAGCTGCGTAATGACTCCTCTTCCGTCTGCCAGATATTGAGCCGTTAAGTTGTCGGGCGTCGCTGGTGCTGAACACCAATGAAATGGCTCAGGAAGGAATCACTTAGATGTTGGAAAGTAGAGACAGAGTCTGGTGGTAGCTAACTAAACCATAGTCGAGCTGACCCCTTAAGCGTTACGGGAAAAGCCCGGCATGGAGGATTATGAAGGCCCTGTAAGTCTCCAAATGGTCGACCGGATCGGTTGTGCCGTCGAAGGTGTCGATTGAGGGCATTTTGAACTTGGCAAGTAGGGGTTTGTCCCTGATGACGGCGACAAAGGAGGAGTTGGCTGTTGTGGAGGGTTTGTTCTGTATGTTCTGCATGACTCCCTGAAGCTAGAGTTCCGCATCCCAAATAGGAACATTATCCCCTCCAGAGTGCAGTAGGGGCTGAACACTACTAGCCTCCCCTTTAGGGACATGTGCTTGAATTGATGAGTGTAAACCCCGAGGTGGTAGGTTCATGTCTTGGGGTGGGGCTTGTAAACCCTCTAGGTTGGAAAGGTGGGCTTATTGGAAAGGATGGCTCGAGGCCTGTTCTCGATTGGGAGGGATATCTTGTGGTGGTGGAGGAGGTATAGGGAGATTTCGTTGGAGTAAAACATTGATGAAGGTCTTGTTTTATAGCGATCCCGGTATTTCCTTTATTGTTCAGTTGTATTCCAGACTTGGTTCCGTGGAGTTGGTAGTTGTGTCTACCTTGTTGACGTCCTTTAATTCCATTTGATTGAGTTTTAGGATGTGTTGGGCATGTTTCGAACAGGTGGGTTGAACCTTGGTCTAAAAACCTTGTTGCTGTGTTTTTGGTCGTTTCGCTCGAGCGGGTAGTCTAGCGCTCGAACGGAGATTGCACACTTCCAATATTTTGGATGCTTTGCAAAACTTCTGCAAGCATGTTTTTCACGCTCGAGCGGGTCGCGCTCGAGCGGTCTTGTTGGCGCTCGAGCGGGTAGTACACTTCAGGTGTTAGTTCTGGGAGGGGGAAATCTACGCTCGAGCGGACTGGTTTTCGCGCTCGAGCGGATGTACTTTATTCTTGTGTCTTGGCGCTCGAGCGGGCCTTCTTGCGCTCGAGCGGACCTAGTTTTTTTGTTCTTTACGCTCGAGCGGGAATGTCGTATAACAGAGGGCAGCTGGGCATTTTTGAATCACTTTTTACACTCACACTCTCTCTCTTACTTTCTAAAAAGATATTTTGAGAGCCTCTCTCTCTAGAAACTCCCTTCTCTCTAGGGTTTAATCTAGTTAGAGTGCTTTCCTTTCCTTCGGCCTTTGTAAAAGTTGTGTTGATCGTCGAGGGCGTCGTTTTGATCCAAAAAGTTTGGAATTTGGAGCACTTTGAATTTGTTCTTCTTCTTTCCTTGGGCTCCGAAATTTGAGGTAGGGATTCCTACTCACTCTTATGGTCTTTGACATAGATTTCTGGTTGTTTTGATAAAGTGTTGAAGTTGGGTTAATTTTGGGACTTAGGGTTTCAAAAGGTTAAAAGAGGGTTTTGTTATTTTTATTCTAAAATGTGTAATTTGGGTTTCAAAATAAGGATATAGTTGTTGGTTGTTGATATATAGACCTTTGGGTCAATATTGGGAAATGGGGTAGAAAACCCTAATTTGTTGTATAAGTGGGTGTTTGGGAAGTGAGTTTTTATATAGATTTTATTAGATGTAGGTTTTTATGAGATAAAAAATTTTTAATGTTTGGGAAGATAGTTGGGTTTTTATGTGGTTGGATGTGATGTTTGTGAGAGAAAAAGTGAAATGATTATGGGGTTGGATGTGATATTTTGTTTGGATGTGTTTTTTTTGGTTTTGCAAAACTTTTGTCTTTTAGTGGAAAAAATGAGAAAAAAATTTGGAAACTTGCTTCCCAAACACCACCTAAATTAATGGGTATAATGAATTTAGGAAAAGTGTTGTTATATGGAATTGAGTTGGAAAAAATGAAATTGGCTCATTATATGTTAGAATAGTGGAGTTGGATTTATTAATCGCTCACTTTTGAAAACATGGATATTTTATCTGTTGGATCTTTTATTATCTGTTTAGAAATAATTGCTTGGGCTACCGGTGGAGGGTAGTTTTGATTGTTGTAGACAATGCATGATGATTAGGCAAACTAAAACTAATCAATTGGACATGTCATAAGAGTTTGACGGTTGATAGAATACATTAACGTTATGTATTGATTGATTACGTATATGACCTATGTGTATATACATTGTGTGTGGGAGGAGGAGATAGGGGATGTACTCCACGGTTTAGGGAGAGATAGGGGATGGACCTCTAAACCGGATGTTATTTGGGGAGGAGATAGGGGATGGACTCCACTGATACAGCTCATATGCTTGTCAGTTATTGTGTTGATACAGCTTATATGCTTATCTTTGGAAGTGTTGATATAGCTAATATGCTTATCTGTTAAAATGTGGATACAGCTTGTATGCTTATCTGTTGAGATGTTGATCCAACTATTATGTTTATCTCTTGTAAAATGGGAAAAGTTTAATATGAGTCACGGTCTCATATAGGTGGTTGGCCAGGTTCTGAGCCGTTGGTGTAAATTGTGGAATTGATAAGAAATGGAAAATGAATGGAAACATGACATAGTGGTCATGTAATGGAGATGAGTTATGAATTGATTTACGGAAATTAAACATTTATCAATTGCTAATGTCTTAGTTATTGCTCATATTGTGTTTAGCATATCTCTACTGGGTGTTGGCTCACCCTATATGGGACATTGTTTTCAAGTACAGGTAGCATGCCACCTCCAAGGACATAGCTTGGATGATGATGAGAGTTGAAGACTCTTTTTGATTATTTTGTTGTATTACATGTATATCAAGCCGAGGGCTTCTTTTGTATAGAGTTAGTACTCATCTTTTGTGTAACCAAGTGTTGACTTAGAAAGCTGTAAGCCCATAGGGCATCTGCTTTTGTTGTTAACATGTAATACTGTAGTAAGGAATGATTTAATGAATAGAAATGGTTGATTTCTCTTATATCAATGCATGTCTAAAGTGATGGGTTTTATGTAATATTTTGAGGGCGTTACATGTTTTGTTCGGCCAAGCGGTTGATGCTGTTAGTGAGCTCTATAAAGTACTGAGGTGGGTTGTTTGGGTTGGGAGGATCGGCTTGGGGGTTAACGACATTGTGTTGAGAAGCCATGGATCTCGTTGTAACCATCCACCTCGGTGGAAGGTAAGGAGAAGTTATCGGGAACGGGTCTCCGGCAACAATGAGCACAACTGTTAACCGGAGTGGTGTTCCCACAGACGGCGCCAACTGATGATGTTGCTGATCCAAGGGAGGTCGAGCCGGGCCAACCCACGCTTCCTACACCTTTCACCGGTCTCTGAGCTCGCTGGAGTGCCTGTAAAAATGTCCAACAGGGAATGGGAGTCCCTCAGCGGACCCTCTGACAATCAAGTTAAAAGAGAGGAGATTAACTGTGTAGAAAGAGAGAAAGAGAAGAAGAATAGAGAACTTGAACCTTTGATCTGTCTTGGAAACCTCTTTATATCATTTGTCCATCATTTCCTTGTCCACTCCAACCTGTCGTGTTGGTCGAAAGTCTATACTCTAGCTTGTATTGTTCACGATGAGGCTGCCTGTTCTAACGTGAAGGGGTTGTTGCATTTAATGCTGTGGGAGCCTCATTAATGGTTGATGTGTGGTGCAATAACTCTGCAGGATCTTTGTCTACTTACGTGGCTTGTTCCCTGCTTGACACGTGTTTAGATGTCATTGGTTCCTAGTTCAACATTGGGTCCTTAAGGGTGTTGGGCTTTAGTACTTGAACTGTGAATTGGGCTCTAAGCGGTGGGCCAAAACCTTTTGTGGACCCACCGATGTCACTAAGTAAAATTTGAGTATGTTTTCAAAGAGTACTTAGCATTATTGAAATTGGCCAATAATTATATATATTTAGGGCCAATTTGGGAACTTGGCTAAATTTGACTTTTAACATATTTTGACTCATATTTTCTTTCTATTTTTTTACATATTTTTTCAAAAAAAGTCAAAAAAAATTAAAAAATTAACTTCTAACCAACTTTTCAAAACAAGCCTTAAACAAATTGTTAATGTGTTTTTTTTTATATATAATAAAAATGGTATTAAAAAAAACTGAAATAATATTTCATTGTCACTGCTGGAAATCAGGGATTTAGAGACCTTTAAAAAACGCCGCTATAGGTCCTAAAAACGCCGTCAAATCTTTTTGTGACGTTTAACACCAAACGCCGAAGATGCGGCCGTTGCTATAACTCTATGGCGCTTTATAAACGTCAAAGCGTCGCTATATTACTATAGGCGAGTCTATTAACGGTAACATGACGTCACCATGTTATTTAGCGACATTTTTAAAACGCCGTCGTACCTCTTTTTCCCAAACAAAAATCCAACCGTTATACTTTTTAGCGACGTTTTTAGAAACGCCGTCATAGCCCCTTTTTTAAATTAAAAAAAAAATTGTGCTAATTTTTTGTTATTGAACTAAAAAAATACCTATAATAAAACTAAAAAATAGCGCTAATTAAAATAATAACTCTCATTCATATAGTAAAATCTTATCAAATGATAGTGCACAATCATTGTGCAAAAAAAACCATTCACACACAAATCAAACGGTGTATGTTACACAATTTAAAGAGATTAATAATTCCAAAATTAATAGTTGTAAAATGTTAATCTTGTCTAATTTAATTTACTCAGTCAAACAAACATATTCTAAGGTTCTTAACATTCAGTTTATTCAGAATGAATTATCATCCACACACACACACACACATATATATATATATATGAGTAAAAAAGTTCACAAGCTAAACTCAGCTCAACTTAATAAATTTGTTCTAATTACTTGATTTTCTTTTTTAAGAAATGGACAACTTTAGTGCACAAGGGTCAGATTTATAGTTAGCATCTTGATGGCCCTTTACCTACATGCTCTTCAAATTGTTTCATATTTCTCACACCCTAGAAATCTTGTTCATCAACTTTCTTCTTTAGATCTGCCAATTTGACAGCACTAACAAAAGCAATCTTGCATACCACCACACTCATTCTGGATCAGGAGAACCACCAAGGACAAGCTACATTATGCACAAAATGTTAGAATTGTAGAATACAAAATCAATAGGACTCAGCTTCTCAAACAAATTGTCCAAGTCTAACAAGGCAGTAACAAAAGTGCTGCAATGTCCAAGTCTAATGATTTTTTTAATTGAAAGACAGATTTAAGCGATATTCAATGATAGCCGAAGAGATATCCATGAAATTAATCCAAAATATTATGTTCTAATACAGTGATTTGATGATAGAGACAGAGAGTAAGGTGCATTTCCAAACAGGCTGTTTATAAATGAAAGTATTCATTTTCTTGTTAACAATAGATAACTAAAATGATTTGGCACAACTCAAAGTTACCTATTCGATATCATTTTCTTGTTGACAATCGATAACTGAAATGATTTGGCACCACTCAAAGTTACCTATTTGATACCACAGTGAGAGGACCACAATTGAACGACACAAGAAAAGGAAATCCAAGGTAAACAAAGGCAATGACTATTTTCCACAAGTAATTATTGTAAAATTATAACTTTGAAAGGAAAACTATGAAAAGAACCTATGAATTATAAGCTCTGTCCGGTATAACATGAGGTAATGACTAAAATCCATGTTTTATGCCAACAACCTATGAAAAGAAACATGTAGTAACAATCTCACTTTCATATTCATGTGAATCAAATTAGGTGTTTAAATCCAAGTAATGACCCATCAAAAACACAAAAAGGCTTATATGATATTGATATTTCACCAAATGTAGGTGTGTTTCTGCTAAGGAGGTTAGGTGTTTCCTTCGTAATTACCTACTCTCCATTTAGGTAACTCATCAATGTCTGCAAGAGATGACTATACCTTCCTTTGGTTAGGGTTGATTAGGGTTTTTAAGTTAACGGCATATTGCAATTTGGCCAAATTATGCTAAATGTTAGGTCTGTTCTCAATCTATCGCTCCTAAATTCCATCCAATCGAAATGAAAACTGGGCATACATTTGGAATTTGGATAAAAACAATAATAAAATACAAATAAAGTAAATAAATAATTCAGGACAAACAACTTTGGTGCACTGTTTGTCATGTAATAATTAAGTTTTTGAAAGTATTTTTGTTCATAGAAGAAACATACAAATTAGAAGGAAACATAGAGTAGAGAGAGTAGAAAAGATACATACTTGAAAAAATTGTAGTTTCTCTGGATTGGATTTGAAAGGAGAGTAAACTATCTGATCTATCAGAAAGAATCACAAGGAGCTATCTCTATAGAAAACAAAACAAGAGTAACAACCACATGATGAGATAGTTTCTCTTTTTTCTCTACTAAACACAAACACAAACAACAAACAGGAAATATAAATATAAATATGAATTTGACTTATCTCATGTAATGAATGACTCATCATATGATAGACAAATGCAATTAACTGCCCTGGCACCATCTGGAAGGTACTGGACATGTCTCTGTCATGGAAACCACTACATTGTATCACCAATGATGATGTCTAATATATTTGTGTGTCTTTGTTTTTCTTCTCTGAAAAAAGACAACAACAAACTTTTACAACACACACACTAAAAAAAAAAAGGAAGAAGAAAAAGCTCGTGTGAGACAACAAACCTGCTTTTTGTTCTTGGAGTTAGGCACTGAATCTCAACCTGCAGAAGAAAGATGATAAAGTTCTTGTATCAAATGAGGGGTTAAAACTAAGAGTTTTATTTGCTAAAACCAAATGAAATCTAGGTTGATGGCCAACAAATCGAAACTCCAGTTGGAGCACTAAGGATCAAGTTCAATGCTTAAGAATGTTGTGTATCTGAATAGGCAGTGTTTTAGTATTACCTCCATTATCTTAATTTCCATGAATTAAATCCACTCACTTGAGTGATTGAGGTTTAACATGAAGCTTAAATCTTGAGATAACATCATATTCGTGTCAACAAGCATTAAGGGATAAACCCAATTTGTGTAAATTTTGGATGGCAGGATTTTAAGATATATAATTTGATATTACTAAAGTGCGACATGGTAAGAGTGTTGCACATGTGATTGGATACACCACCCTCTCCCACTCTCAATCAACACAACCATAATTATTGTTTACTACAAGCATTTGGTATGTCACCGAGGAGGGTCGGAGAATATTGTGGTGGTGTAGAGAGAAGGATTTGGTGGTGGGTGGATGAAAATAAGGATAGTATGATAATTTTATTTATTTCTATTAGAACAGTTGCAGGAAAAATCCTGACAATGGGGCATCTGTAATTTTCAGAATGTGAGGGGGAATCCATGTTTTTGACAAACCTCATGGAGTGTGTCTTTGTAATTTACCCAAAAATACATCAAAATATGTGCAACACTTCCAGATAAACTAAAAGAGTTTTAGCATCATGGATCATTAACCGAAAACAAACTTTTGAAGCATTAGGAGATGACTCACTTGTAAAATTGTCCCATGGTTGCACTTTTTCAAAGGTAATGAAACAGGAATAGAAGCTCTTGCACTCATGTAACCTGCCAGATTAATGGTAGCCTCTCTAAGGATATTGGATCTAGCTGAACCCTACAATAAGCACATTGTTAGTTTGATGTTATCAATTGCTAAGACCATGAAGAGGAACCCAGTGAGAAAAAATGATGGTTGGCACACAGCTTGTCAAATCTTAATTAAAACGATATTGAAAGACACAATGGTAATCAACATAGGCATCAACCATCGAAACGACTAGCTTGAATAAGTATTGCTCAAATTCCTTTGGAGCTTCATCCTGTGAAATCCAGACAGACTCTGACAAAGTCTCTATCCATCGACACGTCCCATTCCGTACTGATGCTTTCCCTGATTTGCTGACAGTTTTCCCCGTTTCTGTGGAGAGAAGAGAGACATAAAGCTTGTCCCATCACTTTTTGTGTGTGTGTGTGTGTGTGTGTGTGTGTGTGCAAGAATTCATTTATGCTGTCATGGTTTATTTTTATTTTTAAAAAAACTTTGTTAGTACTTTACGCCAACATAATTTTCTCTGTGATTACTATGCATCAATTTGTCAATGCTCTATGCACAACATGAAACAGCAACATTCACTCCGAATGTTTTTTGTACCTGTGAAATTCCTTTGCATGCATTGGAAAACCTCTGCAGTTGTTGCTTGTCTGTTTTTTGTATCAAGACACTAAACAATACTACAATTATTTTTTTATAACCTATATATATTATATACAATAATTATAATATATGCAAGCACTATTTTTTTAACTCCGTATTTTCGAATTAGATCCGAAGAAAAAATGACGATCAAATATTTTAGCTCTGTATGTAAGAAAGGATATCATGTTTTAGTCCATTAACATGAAGTCGTAGAGTGGGTAGGTACAATATACATACGTATATTACAGCTTCATCATCTTCCATTGTAGACCATTGGAGTTCTCTAGTTCACTAGACAAACTATAATTTCAGTGCAACTATCAAATTACAAGTGAGCCATATGTCTTGATAATAAATGAGCTTATAAATGCGGCATTTTGGTAGTGACCCTTTTGGGACATTGTTTCATCACATGAGTCTGCTCTTGAGGCGAGGTTCAACTGTAGACACTTATTCCTAATTCTCACAACTTCAAAGGGGGGGCAGTCAAAGCATGCAATACATGCCTTGACATTGAGATGTCGGGCATAAACATTAATAAGAAACTTTGGCCCCTGATTACTAGCTTAGCATTTTACATTATCCTTCTTTCTTTAGCATTGTTAATTTATCATTGAGAATTTCCCAATTATAATGCAATTTCTGTTGACTACTGGCTATTTTGGTTGAAATATAATATAAAAAAGTATGCCCAGTTAGTCTCTGTTAGATGGGGGTCTGGGAGAAGTAGATTATAATATCAGAATATGATAATTGAAAGAGAATATAGCTGTTTCTGTCTTAAGGAGATTCAAACTTGAGACTCTTTGTTGGGGGGAATGCGGCCTAAACCTTAGGTTTCTTAAGAATTTGTACCAATAGAATTATTGGCCATATATGACGTCAAGTAGTTACTACTAGCTACTATGCACAGAACATACAATTTTGAAATCAAACTTCATAAATGAAATGCTACAGAGAAGAATAACAATCCCTATTAAACAAGTTCCTACATCTGTCAGTTTTCTTTTTCTTTTTTTCCTTTTTTTGTGTGTGTGTGTGTGTGTTTGTGGATAAGTTCTGTTTTTTGTTTTGTTCTGCTTATTTCCTTCCAATTTCTAAATTATTTTTAGTTCCAATTTCTAAATATAGCGAAAGATAGATGGAAAAAAAAAATCAAATTTAAGTCAATACCCAAATTAACCAATAGACAGACTGCTAATCACTACTGAGTTCTCCAATTAATGTTTATCATCTAAATAAACCAAAATATATTTTGATACATAGAAATTGACATAATGGTGAATGTATCCTCATATTTAGAAGCATTATAGACAAAAAGAATATAGCTCCAGAAAAGTAAGAGAAACCAAATTCAAGTAGATTCTCATCAGTATATTGAGCAAACAAATCTAAACAGAGTTGTTCAATACAAATCTAAACAAGATCAAAAACAGAACAAACATGTAAACAAATATATTAGAACTTACCTCCAATGAGAAAGTTAGGGTTTCTTTTCTCACAGGAGTTGATTTTTTCCGTCACTGCCGATCAACGATTGGATCATTCGAGAGCCTGAAAACAAAATAAGTATGATTATTCAATTAATACATAGAGATACATATAAAAATTCATATATATACTTGTATAGAGAGATTTTTAGGAGAAAAAATTATCCAAAAAAAAGTACAGATAATGTGTACGCAGAAACGAGATTGTGCGAGAGAAAACGAGATCGAGAGAGAGATTGAGAGATCGAGAGAGAGAGAGAGAGAGAGAAGAATCGAAGAAACTGAGATTGGATTGAAATCAAAATCATGCAGATGGTTAGTAGACGATGCAGATGCAGATGGTAGTGGTGGTGGCGGTGGCGGTGGCGGTGGAGCTTCGAAATCAGAATCATTCTGAGATTGGATCGACCGAATGATGAATCACCGAGTGAAGAAAGTTGAATTGAGTTAAAGGAGCTGAAGGGTTTAGAGAGAGAGAGCGAGCGAGTAAGAGATTTGAGGGATCGCTTTCCCGGAGACTCTAGGGTTTCTCAGATTCAAATACGTTGGTGAGAGACTTGAGGGTTTGAAGAGAGAGAGAGAGAGAAACACATTTGAAGGCGCTTTTCAAACGACTTGGATTACTTAAACGGTACCGTTTTAATTAAAATAAAATGTGACGTTTATAAAACGTCGTTAGTTAGAAATAGTGACGTTTAAAAAAACGCCGTTAAATAAATGCCGTAAAATCATATATTTCCTTTAGTGTGTACTCACCTTTGCCATTGCGTAATTGTTTCACCTATATTGCATAATAGAAGAACATAGATTATATATTGATCTTAAGTTCCAATAAATCCAAAAAAAAAACTATACAATTTGTAGAAAAATATATAGAAAACAATCAATCATCAAAATTATTTATTGAATAAACTTTTAATAAAAAATTAAGGATGAAACAACAATTAAATAATAATAAAAACAATCCATCATAATAAATTATTAAGAAAAACCCACCATTATTTTTTAAGTTAGTTGTTTAATACAAGGCCTCATTGTTGCTTAAGGGGGAAAAATGATGGTCTTTAAGGACAGTGAGAATCACAACAAAGGTATTCACTACAAAGGTATTTTTGGGAAGCTGGTTAAAAATTAATTTTTAACTTTTAACTCATTTTAAGTTTCATCATTTTTTACATAATTTATTTACAAATAGACAAAATAAATTTAAAAATAAAAAATCAACATTTAATTAACTTTCCAAAACACTCAGGCCATGTTTGTTTGGGCAGACTGGATTAGCATTCCCATGACTAATAGTCCTAGAACTACGAATTCATTGGATTATGTATCCTATCTTAACTAAGAGTCAAGTTTAGAATAATTAGTCCGTACTTTAATTGTTTAACCAAACATCGGATTAATAATTTTATTGGACTATTAGTCCAATCCAAAACTCATGTCTACCCAAACAAACATGGCCTCAGGGTGTGTTTGTTTGGACGGACTGGATAAGGGGAGATTGTAATCCATCGGACTATTAGTCCTGGAATACATTGTCCCTAGACGATTGGGTTGAACTGAATTTGTATCCTATGTTTGTTTAGTCATGAGATTAAATGCCTTGATTGGATTATTTTTAGTTAATCCAATGTTTGTTTGGGATATTATGAAAAAGGATAAATGTTCAAATGACTATTTTATCATTTTCAATTATTTGCTAAGTAATAGTATTATTAAACATAGCTTTAATATTTTAATTATTTTTAGTTGGATTAAATAAAAATTTATTTTATTTTATTTTTGCACAATTAAATAAATTAATTTTTAAAGAATTAAATAAATTAAATATAAATAAAAATATATGTTATTTTTTAATTAAAATTTTAAATAAATTTATTTTAAATAATAAAAATTAAATAATGAAATAAAATAAAACATCTATTAAAATTTAAATAATGAAATTAAATAAAATATAAACAAAATTTTAAAATAAAACATCAATAAATAAAACAAAAATAAAAAGGAAAAATTAGTGTAGGGTCACTCTCCCACTTTTCGTAATAGAAGAGATCCACAAAATTATTTTTTGATATCTAAGGTCCCTAAACATATCACGGAGAAATTTGACCTTACCAAACCCTACCCGATCACAGACACACCCCAGAAGTCGAGAATGAGAGTCCGTATAGGAGTGAGGACGCTAAGCTGTGAAAAGCGGTGCCGCATGTGATTGGGTTGGATGGGAGGCCGATGCCGAGGAAGGCGATTCAGACGAAGAGGCAATCGGATGACAAGTTCTGGGATTTTGCTAGGCAATTCTTTTTTGGATTATAGGGGTTTCGGCAACGGCCATACCCGCTGGGAAGACTGATTGATGTTGCTCAGGCAATTGGGTATAAGAAGCTCGAGAACCGATATTATGATTGTAAGTCTGTTTTTGGTTGTGTTATCTGGTTTGCTTCAGAGTTCTTAAAGCTGCTGCTGCTATCTCAGAAAGCTGCTACAGAGTTCGCAGAATTTATGCTTTTCACTCGCTTGCTTCATGGTCTAATCTAAGGGACTGTGTACTGGGCGTCCACAAATCTGCCTTCTGCAGTTCGGTGAATTGGTGATGAAAGGGTAGGAGTTTTTGCAGGTTCTGTTTTGTTATTCAGCTAGTTTTGCATTCTGTAGAGAGAGCTTTGTGACTTCACCAGCCAAATTCTTCAACTCAACGGCAGTAGCAGAGGCCAATTCCTTTGCATAAGAAGCTTTTTCAAACAATTTTTTATTCTGTACATGTAAACCACTGTTCTCCTCTAAAATATGAACATGTTCTAACATTAGTTTCTCATTCTCAATTTCCTGCACAAAGAAACAAAACCATCTATGTAAGGTCCATTATGCAAAAAAAAAGTATAAAACCCACATCAGTTTTTGCTTTCAGTTACAAAAACAAAGTGGAAGATTTGAAATCACAGCTTCAAATTCAAAACTCTAATAATTGTACCAACAGTAAGAAGATGAAGATGGAAATGGCAGAACCACTGACACTAGGTATATATATTTGGTTGTTCAAATTTCTCCTATGGACCAAACTAGAGAATTTCTCTAGACCAACCCAGAGAAAATTCGACCAGATTGAATTTCTCTGAATTGAATTTTCTCTGATTTGGACCAAAGAATTTCTCTGTATTAAATTAAATTTTCTCTGGTTTTGGACCAAAGAATTTGACTAAATTGAATTTTCTCTGGTTTGGACCAGAGAATTTTTCTGGATTAAATTGAATTTTCTCTAGGTTTGAACCAAAGAATTTCACTGGATTAAATTTTCTCTGGTTGAATTTTCCTTGGTTGAATTTTCTCTGGATTGAATTTTCTCTAAATCGAATTTTCTCTAGATTGATGTTGAGGGACCTTAGACATTATAAAAATATTGAGTGTCCTTTATGCTATAAAATCATAATACCAGGGACCTTAAAAAAAAACCCCCAAATAAAAATTAAATAAAATTATTTTATTTTTAAATTGAGACATTTAAATTTTTTTAAATTTTACTAAATATAATAAATAATTAAATACTAGAGGGCAAAAATATAATTTCATTATCTAATTTCATAAGATGAGTTATCCCATGGTTTCTATCCGATCCTCCCATGGAATAGGATAGTCCGGAGAGATTATTAGTCTGAAACAAAACTTTTAAAACAAATAACGAACTATTAATCCAATAAAACTAATAGTCCAATTTCATACCCTAATCCTTCGAAAACAAACACATCAGATCCGTTCAAATTTAAAGCAAACCGCGTTAAGTGTTGTAGGTGGTAACGAACGAGTAATGACGAAGTTTGAATTTTATTTGGGAATAATAATGGGAAAAGGAAAATAAATAATCATTAAAGACAGAAAGAAAGAAAAAGGTGGCGAATATCCAAAAGCATATAACCCAAACGCAACATAGACGGGAATATTCCAGGGAGATCCGAAGTCCCGTTTGGTTCCTTTACCACCATCCGCCCAACTCCACTCCATAAATAAATCCCAATTCCAATTCCAATCCCAATCCCAATCACAATAACATAATATCCCTCCAACTCCAAGCCAATTGTATTGAGCTCTTTGTTTGTGTCTGTCTTCTTCCTCCAACTCCAAGCCAATTGTATTGAGCTCTTTGTTTGTTTCTGTCTTTCTTTCTTTCTTTCTTTCTTACAATTACAATGGCTCTTAAGGCGGTTCATGTCTCCGACGTTCCCAATCTGGATCACGTCCCTGAAAACGCCTCCTTGGCTCTCTACTCCACCCGTTTTTCCAACGGTAACTCTCTCCTCTCCTCTCCTCTCCTCTCCAACATTAACCCAATTTCACTGCTAATACTATATGAATGAATTTATATATGTATGAAAATTTGTATTGATTGCATGAATATGTAATGGGTGCAGCAGGGGTGGATGTTGGGAGAGGTGGGTTTAAGATTCCGAAATTTGTAGTGATTGGGCACAGAGGGAGTGGTATGAATGTATTGCATACGTCAGATCGGAGAATGAAGGCCATTAAAGAGAACTCCATCCTTTCTTTCAACACTGCTGCCGCCACGTCCGCCGTTGATTTTATTGAGTTCGACGTTCAGGTATATATATATATATATTTGCCTGCTCTCTGTCTTTTTCTCCATTATTATTACTACTGTTGTGTTTTTTGAGTTTTTTTTGGACAATAATGTTAGATACCACGAAAAGTCTTTCATGAAAATGATCATAAAAGATTTGTGACCTTTGAATTACATTTAGAATAAAGCATTACATATTAATCACGGTAATCTAAAAGTCACAAATCTTTCATGATTATTTTCATAAAAAAAATTTCATAATCCGTAACATTTCTTTTTTTCGGGTTCAGATTTTACCGATTATTTTTCCAGTTATTAAACGAACGAATTTAGTGAAAGAAATTTGTGAAGAATCCACGTCGTGGTGTCGGTGCGGTGCACCCGCGCCGCGTTTCTAACATCTGTACCTTTTCTTTTTTTTTTTTTTTAACCCATTCGGCGGGGTGGCCCATCTAGTTTGAGTTATGGAGAATTATATAATTTATTAAATTTTTTATCATATCTCTTGTATAGGTGTAAAATTTACATTTGAAAATTTTGATAAAAAAATTAATAAATTATTTAAAATTCATAGTATTTTCATCTAATTTATCATGTGATAGTCTTTGTTCAATCAATATAATCATAATACAATCATGATAAATTCATTTTATTAACTCAAACAATAAAATTAGAAAATTTTGATCATATGATATGTATGGTTATATATGTGTGTGTGTGTGTGTGTGTGTGTGTGTGTGTGTGTGTGTGTGTGTGAGAGAGAGAGAGAGAGAGAGAGAGAGAGAGAGAGATTGTTCTTCTCACAAATTAAATTAGTCTTATTTTTTAGATTTTTTAGGTATTTTAGTCTAGGTAAAAAAGTTTTGCTTAGAACAAATTTTTGATTTTTTTTTTATATTTGATTTGATGATTGTGAAAAAAAAAAATGATTATAACATTTTATCTTATTTGACTTTTTTACTTTTTTATTGACATAACTCAATTCATATGTCAACAGGGCCTAAATTCATTTTAAAAAGTGATATATAAGTCTAATTTTTAGATCTATTTTCTAAATTAAGTCGTGTGATAATTGATTAATAATTAAAAAATATTTAATTATCAATCAATTATTTTCTCCACATATCTCTAAATTTGGAAAGTGTATAACTTTTGAATCTAAATACTAATTCTAATTAATTTTGAAGGGTAAAAGAGTTTTGTCCTTATTTGACCGAGAAAGACTAACGAAATTGTTGAGGTGAATTGTGAAAATTCACTTCGTCCCCAAGACTGACTGATTTGGGCTTTTTTTCCGTTTCCATTTTCTAATGGAACATTTAAGTTTGAGGCCCAGTTTCGCATTGGTTTAAACGTCATTTTGTGGCTTAAAATTTAAAGAAGCCCAAATAAGCTTAGACCATTCAACAAGTTGACTTTTTCGCATAAGCTATTTTAGCTACACTGGTTTTCATTTTTCAAAATCGCCTACCAAGACTTTTTACAAGCAGTCCATTTGGTGTAATTTATAGGGTATTTATGACATTGGTTAGCATCACAAAAAAAATTTAAAAATTTAGGAGAAGTAATTCTCAAATGCACACTTTCAAATGCCTACCAACCAATCAGTTATTATTTTTATGTTTCTTCCCTTTATATTTTCTGCATACTTTTAAGCTCAATTGTATGGATATATAGGTGTCGTTTGGTAACACTTACGTTTTCAGTTTTCAATTTATATTTATAAAAATTTAAAAAACTCAAATAAAAACTTATTTGATAAATTTGTGATTTAAAAATCAGTGGTCTCAGTTTATAATTTTGGCCAAAAAATATAAACTCAAAAAATGTGTTTCCGTTTTGAGTTTTGAGTTTTTTTTTTTTACCACCCGCCACTATTTTCCACCACCGTCTTCCGCCACCACCACCCACCCCCCATCACCACTTGCCACCACTACTGACCACCCACCTGCCCCCACCACCCACCACCCGCCACCACCCACTCGCCACTAGCCACCCACTTGCCACCACCCGCCACCACCTACTTTTCACTCGCCACCCACTCGCCACCACCACCCACCCGCCGCCACTACCACCACCCACCATCACCCACTACCCACCCGCCACCACCACCCACCACCCACCTGCCACTACCACTACCACCACCACGATCACCCACTACCCGTCACCACCACCACGACCCCCACCACCCCCCGCCGCCGCCGCCACCACCACCACCACCCGCCACCACCACCCACTCGCCACGACCCATCCACCTACCACCACCACCACCCGCCATCCACCACCCACCTGCCATTACCATCCACCCACCCGTCACTGCTTTCCACCACCGTCTTCCGCCGCCACCACCCGTCACTCGCCACCACTTTCCGCCACCACTACCCACCCACCCGCCACTTGCCACCACTTTCCACCATTGTCTTCTGCCACCACCATCACCTACCACCTGCCACCATTTTCCAACACCGTCTTCCGCCACAACCACCCGCCATCATTTTCCAACACCGTCTTCCGCCACCACCACCCGCCATCATTTTCCATCACCGTCTTCCACCGCCACTACTCGTCACCACGCACCACCCACCACCACTTGCCATTTTTTATTCTTTTTTATATTTTTAATTTTTTTTAAACATTTTGTCTAAACCAAACGCATTTGTAGTTTATGTTTTTCTAAAAATAAACAAAAACCAATTTATAAAATGTTTGTAAATATAAACTGAAAACGTAAACGTTACCAAACAGGCCCGTACTGATTAGATTATTTTTTGATGGTTTGTTTTCTGGTGCAATCTTATATAATACTTTGTATGGAAATTATTATTATTATTTTTTTATTAAAAAAATAGAGCTGAATATATTATGGAGTTGGGGCGAGACCTTAAATAGGGAAGTAAAATGAATGTGATTTTTGTAGGTGACCAAAGATGGCTGCCCTATCATTTTCCACGATGATTTCATCATTTCTGAAGATAATGTAAGCTTTTATATCTCTTTTCTCTCATTGCAATTCTTTTTAGAAATTCTAATGGTTAATTTTCAAAAAATGGCAATTGATCTAATTTAGAATTGTGAATTTCAGGGTACTGTATACGAGAAGAGAGTGACAGAACTTAGTCTATCTGAGTTCCTTTGCTATGGCCCTCAAAGAGAGCTTGCTAAGATGGGCAAGTCCCTCTTGAGAAAAAATAAAGATGGCAAGATTTTAAGCTGGAATGTTGAGAGTGATGACTCACTTTGTACGCTTGAAGAAGCGTTTAACAATGTTAACCCTTCTTTGGGCTTCAACATTGAATTGAAATTCGATGATTACATTGTCTATCAACAAGAAGATCTCATTCATGTTATTCAAGCTGTCTTGAAGGTAGCTGATGAGTCTTTGCTAGAAATATTATAAGCCTAATTTACTATTTTCTTGGTCGTGTTGTGGACTTGCTAAGCATCTGAAATTTTGTAATTCAGGTCGTGTTTGATCACGCTAAGGACAGACCGATCATTTTCTCAACCTTTCACCCCGATGTGGCACTACTTGCCAAGAAGCTGCAGAGCACCTACCCTGTAAATTTTTACTCTCCATAATTGAGAAAACACATTCGAAAGTTTTTCTTTTATAGCATGGAAAATGAGGATAAAAAGGGTGTTCTAATTATGTTTGTTGCTGATTGAAATCAGGTCTTCTTTCTCACAAACGGTGGGACTGAGATTTACTATGATGTGAGAAGGAACTCCTTAGAGGAGGCCGTAAAGCTGTGCTTAGAGGGTGGTTTGCAAGGGATTGTGTCAGAGGTCAAAGGAGTTTTTAGAAATCCTGGGGCACTAACCAATATCAAGGAGGCTAAGCTCTCACTCCTAACATACGGCAAATTAAAGTAAGTTCTTCAAATTTTCATCTCAAAGTTGCTCATCAGGATGAATTGCATATTTGTCATGTGGTTGCTAATTATGGATGTCATTCAATGTTTCAGCAACGTGCCTGAAGCAGTTTACTTGCAACATTTAATGGGTGTTGAAGGGGTGATTGTTGATTTGGTTCAAGAAATTACAGAGGCTGTTTCAGTTATGATCAAGCCATCGAGCGAGGGTGAAGGGGAGGTGCTATTGGAAGGGGAGGATCAGATTCAGGTCAAAGCAAAGCCCCGGTTCTCTCAAAGAGAGCTGTCATTTTTGCTGAAGCTAATTCCAGAATTAATACAGATATAAAAGAAAAAAGCCACTTTTATACTCGAAACATAGTAGAAAGTTTTCCCAATTGCATGGAATCTTAAAGCGTGGACTTGCCATAGATTTCGGCCTTCTTGTACATAAGCCGTTATTTTCTCTTTTCAGTACAAATTATTGAAATTATCAGAGTCCATTTGGTTTGTCAGTTTCTTTCTTTTTGTTTTTCCCCTGTCAATGTCGATCTCTGCTTTGGCAATGTAGTAGTAGGTTGGGATCAAGAATGTGTACTTTCAGAGCTGTGTTACTTATCCTCTGATTCCATGTACAGTATATTGCCTTCACGAATGAATCAAGAACGCAGTTGTTTATTTTGGGTGTCCCTTCGTGTAAAAAAAAACAAATTACAGTTCTATTGATCTATTCACAAAACTGTTTTTGGAAAAGAATAAAAATAAAAATAAAAAAGAAAAGAAAATTGTGGTGCCAGAAAGTTATAGCAATCTAGCCAAAATTTTAGATCTGTGGTGGAGATTTGAAGTCTATGTTGTAAGAGACTATTGATCATTGATATGGTTTATGCTGTGTTTAGTTTGGGGATTTGAGAAGGGATTTGGAAAGAGAAAGAAAAAAGGTATGTGAAACTATGTGAAATGTAGGTATATTTTTTTCACATTTCACCTAGCTTTTCTATTTTTCTTTTCAAATTTTCTTTTCAAATTCCTCCTCAAATCCTTCAACCAAACACAGCATTAATGTTTGCTGAATGTAGTAGAATAATGCTGGGTTAAGAAGAATATATAAATTAGCTAGCATGTCTTTATTATTTGTGCAACATGTTCCGTTTCCAAGTTTTGCCAATGACCCACAAAAATAAATTTGGGTGGTTTTTTCTCTCCAGGTCTCTCTGTCTGGAATGGACTAGTTCCCCACAACCTGGCCTTGTGGCTCTAACCTGATTTTGATAATTTTAATTTGTTTATTTTATGGGTCTTTCTTTTAAATTATTCATAAACATAAAAATAAAATTTAAATTTATCTGATAATTATAATAATATAATTTGCTTATATTTATGTAAAAAAAAAACTGTCTATATATATTTCTTTTGTCATTCATTATTTAAAATAAATATAATAAAATTATGTAACTGCTAAACTAATTTAATTTTTTATTAATAGTTACACACAAGAATCTATAAAATAAAATAAAAATTAAATTATTAAATGACCTGGACTGTCCACACAGGAGATGAGTTCAACTCGTATTACTTCCATTCTTCCTTATCAACTGTGAATGGGCTTATAATGAATTGTGATTACGAATAAAAATGTCCCCACCCACCAAACAAAAAAGAAAAAAGATGATAAAAAAAATAATTAATTAATTAATTTTTTTTGCATTCCTTGAGAGAAAACAGTAGAACTTGATTTTGACTATAGCGTATGCCCTGTGTTAAATTGCTTTGACTGAATCAATCAAAATTTTCGGTTGACTAGCACTGGGTTGACTGGTAAAATTTTCGTACTTTTGTGAAAAATATGTGTGTGTTTGGTTTGAGTTTTTTGGATTAAGTTTTTTGAAAATTGAATTTTTTAATTTTGGTATTTTTTTATTTTTAGTAAATATTTTTAAAATTTTAAACATTTTTTTTACTTTTTTAGATGTACTTTACTTAGATGTATCTAAAAAGTAAAAAATTTGTGAAAAAATATTTTAAAAAATTAATAAATACATAAAAATACAAAAAATGTACTGAATTCTCTTTTTTTTATTTAATATTTTTGATATTTAGTGAATTTTTAAAAGGTTTTTTTCACAAATTTTTTACTTTTTAGGTATATTTATGTTAGGTATGTCTAAAAAGTAAAAATTGCTTAAAATATTAAAAAAATACGAAAAATAAAAAAATAGAATTTTCTGAAAGGTGTTTTTGGAAAAATAGAACCTAGCAAAGTGAATTCCCCCAAAATTGGTTTGAATTGATATTTGAATGAAAAGTATTTGTAATTATATATAAAATAATTTTAAAAATTATAGGGACATATTTTTTGGATAGTTCATGTAGTCGAGATTGTAGTCGAGGACCATGTCATCGAGGTTATTTTGATATTACCGATATGAGTTGTGATAATATCAGAATCCGGGATAAATAGATAGAAAACAAGAGTCCTACATATGTTGAGACACTCTGTTTGCATAGAAATGAGACTTTAAGAGAAGTTCATTCTAATCTGGATAGGAAGAGTTCAAGATAGATGTCATTCTTATAAAAGATAGAGTCTGTGTTAATTATAAAAATAAGACACCTTCATAGGTGTAAAGTACGCTTTCATTTGTGAGTGATTTTACTTGTATCAATATCTTTTGAGATAAGTGATTGGTGGATGAGTTATCGCGATATTTCTTAGTCTCTTGTGCACAGGTGCTAACTTAATCTATTCTTTCATCTAAGTTCCTTAGATTTCGACAGAAAGATCTATTTGGTTGTGAGGTCGAAAATCAATACTCACAAAAATCCTTTTAAAATTAATAAAGAGTAAATTTAAAATTTAGGAAAGATGTCTCCTCATCCATTCGTGGTTGTAAAAAGTACTTGTTATTAAAATTATTTTTTCTTATATGTGTTATCTTGGTGATAATTTTTATTTCTTAGGTCTCGTTTGGCAAGTAGTGACTTTAGTAAAAAAGTCATTAAAAAAATTAAAAAGCTAAAAACTATACTAAAAAGTCAAAAATTTTATTTTTTCTTTACTTTTTGCACATTTTTTCGTAAAAATTCAAAAAATCATTCCAAATATATTAATTTTTTTATATTATATTTTAACTAAAAAATTAAAAAATTATTAAAATAACTTATTCCGGGCGTAGTTACTAACATAAAAATAGTTGACCTAGTATTTAAACTAATCAGAATGACTTGCATTTCTTTATGAATCATTCTGTGATCTGTATTTTGTATTATAAAGCATGATAATTACTTCAAGGATATGTAGTAATACAGTCCTGCTGGGGACCCAGTGGGGGTGAACACCCCACCCCACTTCTACGTGGGGGCTTATTTTAATTGCAAATGAAGACAAACATGATGAGATAAATAAATAAATGGAGGGGAATAGTGGACCTCGTTTTTCTCAAGGGAGGCTGAGCACTACTGTCAATTTCAAGGACGTACAAAACAAAACCACGGCATTGCTTTTCCTATCATCTTCTCTTTTTTCTTCTTCTTCTTCTTCTACTACTTCTGGGAAGGGTTATGTTTTCATATTGAAGTTTTTTTAATACTAATTAATTATTTATTTTGAACCGTGTTCAAATCAAACACGCATCTAGAGAGATGTTGGGTTCTTCAATAATCAAAAGTTCAAATACTTCTAGTAATTAAGAACGAGTAAATCATAAAGATTTTCTATTTTTAGATTATTCATATAATAAAATATTATACACTAATTAAAAGATGAAAAATATTTATAAAACATTTCATAATATTTTTTTTTTCATGATGCCTATTATTATTCATTAAGGAGACTTGCGTATAGGTCTTAATAAGTAAATTTATTGTTTAATAGGTCCTATAATAATTAATAACATTTTTCATTAAACATTATTTAAAAAAAACGTCACTAATTATTAATTTTTAGTAACAGTTTAAAATTTTTGTCACAAAAAATGTTATTAATCATAAGTGTTAGCAATAGTTTAAAAAAATTGTCACAACTAATTTTTAACTTTCAATGATAATTTAAAAAATTCGTCACAAAAAAATGTTACTAATTATAAGTTTTAGTGACAATTTATAAAAATCGTGACAAAAAAATTCACTCATTATTAATTTTCAGTGACATATATAAAAAATTATCATAAAAATTTATTTTTAATAATAATTTTATTAAAATTTATTTTCAATAAAATTTATAAAAATTAAATTTAACTATTAGAGCATCCTCATCAAACTTGGTAAAGTCGATTTTTAGCTAAACTAGCGATATAAACTTCAAATTCAGGCCCATCAGTCTCGCTGCAAGTGCGTCAAAATTTATGAGTGCTACTGTATCTTACTACAACAAATGAGGTACTGTTCATCGCTACAACAAACGGATTAGGTGCTACTGGATGTCTGTCTAGAAGTCTGGCCGGTCAACCGGTCAACACAATTTTTTTTTGGGACATTTTAAAAATTATTTGGCTGGCAGCTCATCAATTTAATAAAAAAAAATCAATTTAATAAAAAAAGAAATAATAACAAATATAATAAAAAAAATAATATTTTAATAAGATTGAATTAGAGTAGAGAGTTTGATACAGTGAATACTATAAAGATAACTAACTAAAATAGCAAAATAACTTTTTAAGTTCTAATCTAATTAAAAATTTGAAAAAATTGGTATGGATGCTGTTATAACTTGATAATTTACCCCATTCATTATAGAGGGAGAGGAAACGTGAATGGAGGGGGGTCTGTCTTGTTTTTTCTTGCCGCATTCATGTATTAAGACGGGGATTAAAACGTACTACTTTCTGCGGATATAAAGTACATTCACAGCGACTTTTTTGTGTTTTTTTTTGAACAAGCATTCACAGAGACTCTGGGAGAACACACTTCAAATCACAATTCACACTCATCTTTGTTTTGTTAAAGTCTTCATTTGGCAACTTAGATTGGATTGCGTTGGCTTTGAAATTATTTTAATTACAAAAAGATAAAATAATATTTTTAGTCTATTAAGATAAAATATCACATTCAACTCATAATCATTACATTCTTTCTCTCATAAAAAGTCAAAAAAATCAAAAAAACTTATCCCCAAATGAGATTTTTTATCCCAAGCTAAAATAGCCAAAAAGTCAATATACTTTCCAAACGAACACAAATAATAATGTTAGAAATTTTAAATGCTTTATTAATATTTTATTAAATATTTTATATGAATGTAAAATACACATCATATAATATGGGTCTCACACATTTGGTTTGGGATTTTTATCATTTTTCTTTGTTAAAATGAGAATTCAAAAGCCCTCAGAAAGGACTAAAAATTGGACATGTTTGTTAGCTGTAAATTTTTTCAAATTAAAAATTTAAAATTAAAATTTAAAAATATTTTTTTAATTTTTAAATAATTATTATTTTTACATCATAAACTATAAATAGATGTTTCACCAAATACTGTGGCATAACATTATTTAAAAATTTTATTTGTATAGCATTATTCTTTATTGATAAAGAATAATTTAACCCGATAATATGGTATTTTTGAACAAATAAAAATAAGGGAAATCTTGTGGTACACACCGTATGCACCCCATTACAAATTGAAGTAATTTTATTATAAAATTTAATAACATTAATCACAAAATACATATCTCGCCACAAATTAACGTAACAAAATGTTTAAAATTTTGTGATTCATTCAACAAAAATTTGTGACTTGATTACGATATTTTTTGTTACGCTAATTTGTGATAAGATTACGCATTTTATAGTTGATGTTATGAAATTTTATGATAAAATTACATATTTTGGGGTGTGTATCATAGGATTTTTCTAAAAATATTTAAATTTTTTTGTAATTTTTAAGAGAAAAAATAAAATTATTATGATTTAAATATAATATTTTATTTTATTAATTTCTTGTTCCATTTTATTTTTATCACAATCTACTTCCCAAATAAGGCTATCTCACTTCGATTAGCTAGTGAGAAATAAGAAAATGAATTTACTGATTGGCAATCCAACTTGTGCGGTGAAGTTGGAGATCCCTGCCATTCCTTTTAAAATTGAAAGTTTATATGATATCAACTATGAAAATAACTGCCCACTCCATCCTTTTATTTGGAGTGTAAATTGCAAATAGATGTAACAATTATAAAATACTTACATTATATGATAATTTATTTTAGTATAAAAACACACAAAAAAACATTATACTCGTTTGGAAACAGATTTTTTTAATAACTTTTTGACTTTTTAATTTTGTACGAAAAGATGTACAAAAAATATAAAGAAAAGAAAATTTTGACTTTTTACTATAAGTTTTTAGCTTTTTAATTTTTTTTAATAATTTTTTAACTTCTAAATTAAAAAATCATATTGCCCAGCGAGTTCTTAGTATAAAAATGAACTTCTATCAGACACACACGAGACTTGCTTATCATAAATAAAATTATTTATCTATTACTCAATTAAAATGTAATTTTTATTATTTTTATAGTGAGAAGATAAACCATTACCCTCTTTCTTTCGTCTTTTAGTCCATATAATTATATTTGATGTATTTTAAAGTACTCTTTTCATTTCAGATCACTTGAGTATTATTTGACATAAATTAAATAAATGTACTTATTTAGATCATACATTTCTCTACTATGTACTGATAAATAATAGGACCACTTAACTATGTATGATAAATCTAGACTCGCATATAAAGATTTGAACTCATACTTTTGATATTAGGTATTATTCGTTCAAATCTAAAAGATTCGTATTACCAATTATATGCATTATCGCCTGAATAACTAATTTCCAAAAAAAAAATAAGACTTGAAACTTTAAGATTTATGCTTCAAAATCTTACAAGTTGTCGCACCCTTGGGCTCATTGATAGGAAACACAACGGACATCCAAGAAGCAGACAGAGGTGGAATGTCACGCGGCATGAATTAGACCTCATGCTTGTTTGACCAGGCACAGTTTTGTGGCCGTTGGATGTCGCTTACACGTTTGTAGAAAAAGAAAGAAAAACACTCTCCTCGTCAATCTAAGGTCAAGTTTGGCATCTACTATATAATTCATCTTTTTATTTTTTTATCTTTTTTCTATCACATCACTTTTTTCTATTTTTCTGCATATTTTTTCGTAAAAAGATAAAAAATATACTTTTTTAGGACACCCCAAACCAACCCTTCCCTCCATTCCATCCAAAGTCAAGTAGGGAGTTCCAGTCAGAATAAGAGTAGTGTAGTGGAGAATTTCATCTCTCTCTCTCTCTCTCTCTCTATATATATATATATTACAAATAGAGTTCCATCCCCATCCCACAGACAGCCCACAAGTCTTTTGAACCCAACTTTTTCTCTCTCTAAAACTTGGGAGGGATACACACATTTCACACATATCCAACATTACACATGGCTTGCTTCGCTTCATGAATGCATAAACAATAGCTCAACTCTTTTGGTTTGGCTTTTAGACCAGACAAAAGTTTGGGGAGCTGAGATTTGAAGATAAACCTTGGACAGAGATAGAGATGGAGATGGAGAAGGCAAACATGGTTAGAAATGGAGGAATGATGATGAAACTGCCAATCGGTTTTAGATTCCACCCAACTGATGAAGAGCTTGTGGTTCACTACCTCAACCGAAAGATCCACTCTTTTCCATTGCCTGCCTCTGTCATTCCTGATCTTGATGTTTTCCAGACCAACCCTTGGGACTTGCCTGGTTAGTTACAATTATTCCTCACTTAACTTATTACTACCTAGTTCCTAATTCCTACTAAATTGCAACAAATGTTTGGTTGCTTTCATGCCCTGTTAAAATCAACTAAACGAATAGTTCAAAATGCAATTTGTACATAAATTTAGCAACATCCTTAAACCAAGATTGTATAGATGTGATTGGTTTTAAATAAGGAGCATGGCATGTCTTCTAGGTGTCATATATTAGGGAACATCAAATATTTTCTGAAAAAAATTCTAAAGTCAATCACCTTTTAAAAATACCTAACAATTTTTTTAAAAAAAAATTATTTTCACACACAAATAAAAATATATGAAATCTATGGATACTTTCAAAATTTTCATTATTTTATAAACAACAAAAATTGAACAAAGAAAATAAAAACAAAATCAAATAGACCCTTTTTATGTGTTTGTGTTCAATTGAAATTGATAAATTCTTCTAAGCAAACTGGGGAGATAATTAGCTCAGAATTTTGTTTTTAATGATTTTGTCCCCCTCTCTATTCGGGGTTCAGGTGATTCGAAAGAGAAAAGGTATTTCTTCTGCAAAAGATCAAAAAAGAATGTGAACAAATGCAAGGGAATCACGGGGTCTGGTTATTGGAAAGCCATGGGCAAAGACAAATATATATCTCCTGGAAGCAATCAAGCTGTTGGGGTTAAAAAATCACTAGTTTTCTGCCAAGGGAAGCGTCCCCGTGGGTTAAGAACTCACTGGGTCATGCATGAATATCGCCTTGCAGGCTCTCAAACCATCCCCAACTCTACAGAGGTACTATTGCCAATGCATACCTATCTGCATATTTATTGTTTATTATTTTTGGGAGTTCATGTGGTTTAATTGTGTTCTTTTCGATTTCATATGTAGAAATTTATGATGGAAATGGAAGAAGAATGGGTTGTGTGTCGGATATACCAAAAGATGTGGAAATCCAAAAACAAAGGGGTCAAATCTCAGGTTTCTAAATATGGGAATGTGAGGAAGATTAGGTCTAGCATTATCGATACCATGAAGATGGAAGAGGGTAGTGACTCAGGCCCTCCTCAACCATCCTCTGCCTCATCATGTTCAAGTGGGATCACTGAAGTGTCTTCCAAAACATCATCAGATCAGGAAGAAACCAGTGCCTACAATTTCAGTTTCTCTTCATTACTTGTATGAGAAATCACATCTTCTTCGGATGAGCCATATAGTTGTTTTGTCACAAGTGAGAAATCATGATGATTATGATGATGAAAATTATAATATCGAGCTTTTTTCATGAAATGAATTTCTTTCCCTATTATCGGCTTCAATGTGATCACAAGTTGTCTTATGACTCATTTGTTTCTTTTATAAGCAAACCCTTTAGTATTAATCCTTGTCTAGCAACTTGGTTTACCTTCTTTTTTTTTTTTCTTTTGAGTATCGAATTTCTGAACAATCATAGGAAGAAGAAATTTAAAAAAAATGGCAGCTTTGATAGTAGCCCGGTATCTGAAGATTCTGTAATTGAAAGGGAAAATGATTTTGGAGAGAAAAGGAGATGCAAAGAAAGATGAAAAGGAGAGGCTTCGAATGAAAGCAGACAAAGGCTTATATTATCTGATTAGAATTTTGTGAAAAAGATGAGATGCCTCAACTCTCAAGAGATGAGAGAACACAACAAACATTCAGTTTTTTATTTATTTATTATTTATACAGAATTTGATTACAAAATTAGATACAATCATTTAATAAGTTTTCCAGTTCTATGATCGAATTATGTATATTTAAAAAAATTTCAAGATCCTCAGTGGAGGAGGGGGTGGTCCTAGAGTGGAGCATCTGAGCACATGGGGACTCATTGGCATCTTTTTCTTTCTATATGTGATGAATGAAATTCATTCATTCCATCTTTATAAAATACAAATGCTCCACATTTTGATTCTTTGAAACTTTTCTCTCCCTTTATCATTCCAATGATAATAGAAGAACAATAATTATTATATTTGTGTATTATTTTTGTGTATTATATATAATGTATCACAATTGTATTAATAATAGATATGAATAGTGAGATTTATTAAACTAATATAATAATGATATACAAACAAATATAATATACAAATATGATTATCATTATATTATTTGTTGAACCATATATACTGATAGTTGTTATTGAAAAATCTAAAAACCCAAAGATATTGATTTGTGATTGTGTTTCAATTTTAAATGACGAATGACAATCCCAATCAAACAATCAAAGACAAACTGATACAACGATTTAACGTGGATTGTGATAAAAAAAAAAATCATGGGCCAAAACCACAAAACAATTCACTAGAAGACGAAAAGGAATTATACAAGTGTATCCTCAATTACCTAGTAAATTCATACCCGAATTGAACCAAGCCATATGTGCCTCTTCCATAATTGTCCTCACCTCTGAATTGTCTTGCCCAACATTGAATCCACAATACCGATGTCGAATCCATGACGACGAGCCACTCCGAAATTCACCAAAGTTTCAAGCCCAAGTTCTTCAGAATTCATCGAAGAACAACTCTCTCTTTTATGAATAAATGAAAATAAATAAACTCTGGATGATGTTGATATGAAATTCACGGATTCATTGATCACTCTTAAACCATCAAGGAAACACTCATAAAACACCCTCCAATATAAAACACCTTGTATCTTGTTCCTCTCTAAAAATCTAGACGACACCAACAATAGAAACAGCAAACTGCGTACGCTATAGTAAATTGAATTGCGAAGACCGCTCGAGCGCACATTTCACCGCTCGAGTGATGTGAGCAAAGGCGGTGAAAAACATATAGGTTGACTGCTCGAGCGACCACTTCATCGCTGAGTGAACTCATTAAAACACGTGCCCATCGCTCGAGTCAAGACTCCACCACTCGAGTGCGTGTAAGATGCACTTAGAAGTTTGGACACTCTACAAAAGTATTAGATGATGTCATTCACCGCTTGAGCGCACAAATGACTACTCGAGTGGTCAAATAACTTCAACTGCATTTTTTTTGCTTTGGGGGCATTGCCTCCTAGACCCCCATGAGCCGATCGGATAGCTCGACTCTCGTACATAGTCAGCAAAGTGGCAAACATAAAAGGATCGGGATCACAAACTCCTTTGCATAAGTATAATTCGGGTTGGATTTACGTCTAAACACTCATAACTTTACTATAATAAAATAGTGAATAAAATTACAATTGAAATAAATTTTGTCAAACGAACTTGCCAATAATAAAAACTTCAACAGTTATATATATAAGAACAAAGTTTCCACCTCTTAAAGAGTGAAATGAGATGATAAAATAGACTCATTATTGACTGTGATTCATATAAACAATAAGGAGAGAGATTTGTGTACAATATGTTATTTGCATGGTGTTGATGAGGAGACATTAGTGGTTTTCTACTAAAGAATGGAGCTGGCAGTGCTGGTGCAAAGACCAAGGGCTGCTTCTTCGTAAAATAATTTCCAGACTTGGATTGGATTGGATAATGCAACCCCCAACAACAACCCTCTCCTCTCCCCTCTCTCCTCTCATGGGGTTTGAGGACAAGATTCGTTATGCCAACCAATGTAGACAAAGGAAGCAGACATCCAATACTTAAATAATCCACCAATCCATGTCGCATCTCCCCCAGAAAAAAAAAAAAAAAAAATTACCGTAAATTCCCAAACCATGCTGTTGAAAAAAATATATATTAATTTGTAATTTACAAGAAAATAAAAAAAAAATTACAAATACTAATAATTATAATCATAATTTTTTATTAATTTGTACTTATTTTTTTTACCATCATCACTGTCAGGCAATTCTCCCAATTTAAAATAAAATTTCAATGTTATTTATAAACGTATATTGTCTTGTGAGTTCACTTGAAATTATATTTTAAAAACTAACAATGTTATATTTATCATATTTCTATATCATATTATATTATATTTATCATTCTACTTATTAATACGTTATTGGTGTAATGAATCTCATATGTCCAATATAATACTAAGATAAAATGATATAAATGAATGGTTATTGCAGCATTAGTTTTTGAAAACACTTATAAGTTCAATAAAATTGTGATTTCACTTTTCAAAACATTATTTCAATTTATTTGTTGTTAAAAAAATTTGAGTAAAAAACACAACTTGAAAATTTCAAGTGGTATTTTTAAAATATTACTTCAAAATTAAACTTGATTGAAGAAATAAATTTAAAACAATTTATTTTTGAAAAACCATGGGTTTGGTAAATAACAATACATATTATATAAAATGTACAATTTGATTTGGTGTTAACTTTTATAAAGTTTCATCATACATTTTATTTCTGTAAGAATACCCAAAATTTTGTTATTACTCACACTTTTTTATTCTTTCAAAACTACAATTAAATTAATTTAAAACTAGACATGCAAAAATAATTACTAAATAATTTTTAAATCCAACCTGTCTTGTTTGCTCATCAAATTACACAAAATTTAAATGTAATATATTTGTGTGTATAAGTGGGTAAACCTTCACGTATGAGAAGAAGAGATCATCACAAGCAAAATACTAGCTAGGGAGCTTAAAAGGATTATAATTTTCAACAATGATACATCCCATTAATTTGGGAGTACTAATGAACCACTAATGAGGTGGAAATTCAAAAAAAAAAAAAAAAAAAAAATTTAAGGCCAAAACATCACATCAGTTAGTGAGACCCACTCTCTAGAACTCCTTTAGTGCTTCCAATTTAGAGCTCCCAAACATTTATCTATAATTTTTTTTACACAATACCTGTACGTTTGTGTCATTCACACCACATGAGACCGAGACCTGCCTTGGTATAAATATTGGATGAAAAATTTGATAATTTTTTTTTGAATTCTCTACAAATTTTGAGACAATCACCAGATTGACATCTCCTGAAAGCAGCATGCATGATGCAAGTAAGAAAGAAAGATCTCCATCCAATGGGCAGGGCAGCATAGCAAGAGCAGGGGCAGGATTCAGATTCAGTGTTGGGAGTCACGGGCATGATCATCAGAGACATCGACATCGACATAAAGGAGGAAGCACGTGTACTGCACTCACACACAGAGGTCGGCACTTGTACATGAATTTTCCTTTCTAGAATTGAGTGTGTGTGTTTTTTTTAAAATTATTTAATTAGTAGTAATTTGTTTTTTTGTTTTTTTTTTTCCTTGATAAATTTGAATGAATAAACAAAGTCGTGGTCAAACTAGTGACTCGCCAATATAGAGGGGCTTTTACAGGAAAAGTGAAAGTGTGAAATGATGAAATGTAAGCAAGCTACTCTGCTACTGTTACTGCTACCGCAACGCAAGTTCATAGATTTGCTTGTCGCAGTGGTTTTCGAATTATCCAATCGCCTCAATGAATGAATATGAAGAAGCTATATATATCTCACTATCAGTCATTCATTCACATAATTTGATGCGTCTGAATATACACATACCCAAGTTAACTATTCAACTCATTTGTTTTTGATTTTCAGAAAATATTTTTTAGAAAATTTTATTTTTTTATTTTTTTATTTTCAATGAATTTTTTAATTTTTTAAATATTTTTTTTTAATTTTTAAACACACCTAACATAAATACACATAAAAAATATAATATTTGTGAAAAAAATATTTAAAAAATTTACTAAATACCAAAAATATAAGAAAAATATAAAAATTCAATACATTTTTCATATTTTTGTATATTTTTTAATTTTTAAAAATATTTTTTCACAAATATTTTACTATTTAGATAGTACATCTAAAAAAATAAAAAAAAATTTGCTTAAATTTTTAAAAATATTCACTAAAAATAAAAAAAATACAAAAAAAACAAAAACTTAATTTTTAGAAAACTGAAACCCAACACACTTATTATTTTTATTGGTTTGACATTACTATAAGCGTACTGAATTGGTACTCAAAACTATATTCAGCTCTGGTTTGGCTATTATTTTGGGGCTACAAAAAAATGACAAAATAAGTTAATAAAATAAAATATTACATCCAACTCATAATCATTATATTTTTTCTTTTACAAAAGTCAAAAAAATTTTTAAAAAAAATCAAATCAAACGAGACTAAAAAAGTTTCAACACAAAAAAGTTGGCTATATTAGCCAACGCCAAACGAAACTTCATTGTGTTTGGTTTAAATTTTTGGGAAATTTGGCTATAAACCCCCTCTGTCTTCCTTTCATTGTTAAAAGGATTAAGAAAAAAATTATACTTGCTAAATCCCCTCATAATTATAAAGTGTTGCATAAAGGACAAATTTATTATTTAAATATTTTATATGACTATTATACCCACTCTCTTCCCCACTCTCTTTCTTTTCACAGACGGCCTCTTCAAGAAGACCGGCGAGCTCTGCAACTTGTGCGGCACCGAAGCCGCCGTCATCACCTTCTCCAACGCCGGCAACACCTTCGCCTTCGGCAACCCCTCCGTTGACTCCGTCCTCGACCGTTACCTCTCCATGACTTCATCATCCTCCAGAGCCTCCGCAAGCTTCTCTTAGGGTTTCAACTCAAATCTGTGCACAGTTCCTGCAAATCGCACTGATATATATATATATATATATGTGTGTGTGTGTTTGTGTGTTTTGAGATTTGAATTCGAATATATATATATATATATATATCTATATATATGTGTGTTTTGAGCCTTTAAAATCTGAAAAATCTGTGTGTATGAAAAATCTCAAGATTTTTGAAAGTTCAAAGTTTCAAAAATCTGAAAAATCTGTAAAATCTGAAAAATCTAAAGAACCAGGATATGAAAAATTGAGATTTCTTTGAAATTTTCAGATTATAGGCCTGATTCAAGGATTATTGGCCTGATTCAATGTTTTTCAGAGTAAACATCGATTGATTCAAGGATTATAGGCCTGATTCAAAGCTCAAAGCTCAAAGTTCCATCGATTTTTCAGAGTAAACATCAAATTTCATTTGATAGAACCAGAGTAAAATTTTACTCTGGTTCTATTGCTTTGTTTTTTTCATTTGACAGAACCAGAGTAAAATTTTACTTTTATACAGAGTAAAATTTTACTTTTAGTTTCAGAGTCTCACAGTTTACTTGTTTTTCAGAGTAAAATTTTACTTTTATACAGAGTAAAATTTTACTTTTAGTTTCAGAGTGTAAAATTTTACTCTCATTCAGAGTAAAATTTTACTTTTATACAGAGTAAAATTTTACTTTAGTTTCAGAGTGTAACATTTTACTCTTATTCAGAGTAAAATTTTACTCTGAAGTATATAGTGAAGATGGTTTAATGGGAGAGCTGATAGATATGAGGGTAATATAGTAAAATAAACAAGTTTTAAAATATCAGGGGGTTTTGAAAGTACTTATATAATTCTTATCCTTTTGAAAGACAAATTAGATAGTGAGGGGGCTATCACCAAATCCCCCTAAATTTTTTAGATTAAGTTTTTTGAAAATTGAGTTTTTTATTTTTCGTGTTTTTTTGTTTTTAGTGAATATTTTTAAAATTTTAAGCTTTTTTTTTTTAACTTTTTTAGATGTACCTTACTTAAATTTATCTAAAAAGTAAAATATTTGTAAAAAAATATTTTAAAAAATTAATAAATACACAAAAAATATGAAAAATATATTCAATTTTCGTTTTTTTTTTTTGTTTGTATTTTTGGTATTTAGTGAATTTTTTTTAAAAAAATTTCACAAAAATTATACTTTTTAAGAGTATTTATGTTAGGTGTGGCTAAAATTTTTTTAAAAATTGTTTAAAATATTAAAAAAATTTAGTAAAAACAAAAAAATAAAAATAAAAATAAGAAAGTAGAATTTTTTGAAAATTATTTTCAAAAAGCTAAAACCAAACACGTTAATTGATTTTTTTATTTTTCATTTTTATGCATTAAAATGAAAATATCAGTAAACTTCACGCAGGGCCCAGTAAATAACCAAAAAATAAAATGAAGAGAGAGGATGGCATCATTAAATTATTAATTTTTGTTTTGTAAATGATGGGATGCGAGTAGTTTTATAAACCAAGTGCTTGTTTTGTAAAGTTGTCTCCCCGCGAAATTGAATTTTAGAGGAAGAGGAGGAGGAGGAGGAGTGGGTTGCTTATTAACTCTGCAACCTCAAAACATTCCGTTCTTTGGAATGAAAGCAACAAAACAATGCTTAATAATAATAATAATACTATTTCCCTCTCTCCTACAAATTGCAAAATGCATGTGAATAAAACATGGTGTGGGGACGAACTTCTTCTAAAATTATAAGTCTTCCGCCCATCGAATCACATTTACTTATCCCCTCCTTCATTCTCACATAATGTCTGCGTGTTTTTCAAGCACATCAATTCCCCCCTACCCCCACATTATGAATTTTCCATATCAACATTATTATAATCCATACTCCATTCCAAAAAGTAATCAAATTGATGCTTCTTTTTTTTTCATTCGGAAATTCAAATTCAAACTCAAACTCGATAAGTGTAATTTTTTTTTCTCTTCACAAATCCTCACAAAAAATACACTATTTTTCATTTCAACCTATGTTGATAAATACTTTCTACTTCATAACTACTGTTATTGACGCAACATTATAAAAAAAATATCACATTAACATGTCATTGTAATTAAGAAATCAAAACGAAAATAGAATGCATTTGAAATTATAATTCTGTTTGTACAGTGTTGCTTTAAAAATAAATGTTTAATTAGATGTAGTATGAAAATATAGAAAAATAAATAAATAATAGAGCGAGAGAGAGAGAGAACTATAATTTACTTTGATTCTTAGAGTTTGGCTGTTGACATGTCAACTTACAAGTTATCATCTTATGTCCATTGTAGACTTATCTGCATATGCTACGCATATGCTACACCTATGCTACCGTCACATTATTCTTATAGTGTTTATTTTTTATGAATTCTTTTGAGAATTCATGGGCTCATGGAATTGTGCAGCTTGGTCCAAATCAAAGCAAGTAAACATCATATTGTGGAATCCATGAGATTGGCAATCCAATCCCAACATCTACACCAGATATCGAACATGGCTTAGGTGCAGACAGTGACACCAAAACAACTAAAATAAAGGAAGGAAAGATCCTGTACTTGAAAAGAAAGAGAAGAGCCCAATATATGATGTGTTGCATGTTGTTCTCAACATATATTCATATATTCCATCAGTTGCAACTTGGGTTGGATTTGATTCTCAATTATCCGATTAGGCGAAAGCAACAACTTGCAACAGACCAAAATTCTAGCCAAAGTTTTACCAGTACCAAAAAATATTACTTTAAGAACTATTGCCAATACATAAAAAAACAGAACAAATTCCAATCCAAGAAGTTCATACATCATAATGTTGTGGTTAAAAATGCTGCTAGCCTGCCGCACCACCATCCCTTCGCAAATGAAAAAGGGAGGGAAAAAACTATAAGCTAACCTTTTTTCCCACTCTTTTCCTATTTTTCCTGTATCCTTTCCCTCCACAAATCCCCTCTCAAATCCTTGATCCAAACACAGCTTTAAAGGTTTTATGATACAAGAATTGCATTGCTGTGGAACTTAAAAGTCGAAACCATAGGGTTTTTCAGGCTTTTTATCATTGCTCTCACTCCATTTGTTAATCAGGACAGGGTGCTGTTGCCATCTTTCCCCGCAACTCCAGCAGCACCAGCAACTGAAGGTTTTGGAGGTGGTTGTTCTGCACATGCTTTCAACACCGCTTCATTCTGCAAGACCATTATCAAAACATAAAACACTGATCTTTTTAAAAATTTAAAGAACATGTACAACTACGCCATATATGACCCATTCCAATGTTCGAAAGGAACATCATAAACTAGACTTTTACTAAGGATCTGAATTAGCATTTACGAATGAGGAAAAAGCAAAAACCCATAAAATAGATAAACAACATGAAACATGCAAAAGAGAAGACATCAGCACCTGACAGAAGAAATGCATCTATTTGGATGAATAGAATGTTAACTCACATCAAATGTTAATCCACAATTACCACACCTATCCTACAAATTATAAGTCATTAAGCTATACATCAGATAATTGAAGCATATGTGAGCAAGAGAGAAGGAAAGAGTGGTTGTGGCAGAGAGAGGGTAACCGAAGCTGAGCAATAAAAGAATAACATAGCTCGGATTTTGAGGTTTTACTAAAATAATTAATGCCTCAACTTTGTGGGTAATAAGATACGATGGCAGGGCATCTTCCGCAATTTTGGTGGAATTTGTCCCCTCTGTATTATCTTTTGTTTCCAAAAAAATGAAAATACAATTTTTGCATTTTGACTTGGGTCCCTTCTTGTTGCTTGTTTCCAAAAACAAAATAAAAATATAACAGTTGTCCTAAGTAAGCATAAACATGTTATATAATTAATGATGTACTGCCCATAGTTGCAGTAATTGGGATACTACGGGAACCAGCACTGAGATTAATCTAGAGAGAAAACAGACTCGCACCAGAGGTTTCAAAGATGATGACAAGGCAAACAAATAATAACTAAATCCAAAGAAATCACATAATTCTAAAAGAATAAAAAAATGAAGAAAAACCTCAAGTCAAGCTTTAGAAGATACATTAGGATCAGGAAAGTCAGAATTGAAAATCATGGACTTATATATCCTATCAGGCAATATGAATTCTTTCCCTTTTTTTGATAAATGAATTCTTTCCCTTTTTATAACCGGTAAGAACCAATACCATACAAATAGAAACAACCACTTCCAAATTTGATCATAATAATTTTCCCATTCATATATTATTAGTTTATTTCTATGATTGTGAAAGTTATGCTGCACAAATATAATATGCCGTTGACGAGGAAAATCCTAGTTGTTCCTCTAAACAACGAAGAACAAAACAAGGTTCCAATTATAATGGATTGGAGACTAACTTTTGAGTTTTTAGTCAAATGGGTATGTTGATATTCTCCCAAAAGACAGGAAGACCAAAGTCTAAAAACTCCTTTAGCTGCTACCTTTTCAACCCTGCATCCTTAAGTCAACAGCTAAGTTTCTAACTTGCAGTTTTCTGAAAACAAATTAAGAGTTCAAATAGGATTGTTTTCTCCTTGATTAGAATTCAATTAAATGAAATGGACAAAAAGATTGCATGGATAATCAAAAACGGTAATTGTGATGTGATACCTCATACCTTTACCCAAATGCTTCCAAAATTCATCCCACCGGAAAAAAGGATGTATTTCCAAAATTTTTCCCATATGTGATAATTCCCCATATTGAAGACAGAACCGGTCATTGAAAATGAAAGAATAAAAAAGTTATAGAAAACCTACTCAGCTGCATTTCCCTTCCAACTATTTTTCATGACATATAAGCGAATTTGGCAATACTGTAAACCCTCTGGAAGGGGGTTTCCAAGGTTATTATTGATATTATAGGCCAGAACATTGCTTTACAACGGCCACCAACATAAGAAACCCTTCTTAACTGTAGCTTGATTGCTTGAGAACTAATGTCTAAAGTAAGTGGCAACTTTGAAGGCTTCATAAGCATTAGATGATAAAATTTTAAAACCTTATGTTGCATTTGGATGGATGAATTTGAAATTAGGGGATTTGAGGTCAAGATAGACAAATCTATAATCTATATCCCATAAGGATCCTTGTGCTACTAAAATCCTTGTTGGGGAGAAATCCAAATAACTATTATTGCAGTATTATTTCAAAACCATTCATATGAAGCTTTTAAATCATTATTAAAATCTGTAACTTAATATTATATATCTAAATTGGATACAAAACATTTAAATGATCAACACCATTTCCCTTGATTTGAAATCCACGAATCCAAATGCAATCATAAATTGATTTAACCATTACTTTTACATTTTTTTAAACCTTATTTTTTTGACCAACTATTTCTACCAACATAACATTTGCAATCAGGCTCTATCTATTCTGGTGAAATCCAATTAAAAAGGAAAAAAAAGAAAAGAAAAGTACCAAATTAGACACTAAAGGTAAAAGGTATGCATCTAATGTCGTCACATAGAAACCCCAAAACTGTAGCACCACATACAACCAAACTGAAAAACCTAACAGTAAAATTTTAATGTAGGAGAAGAAGATAAAAGAAAGAAGGGGGGGGGGGGGGGGGGGGGAAAGAGACCTGCCAAACCCTAAGAAGTCTCTTCTTGGCGTTAGCTTTTCTGGTGGTGGTGAGCTTTATCCTCTTCCATACAAGTCCTCCCGAGTCGTGCTTTTTCACTATCTCCATCACTCTTGTCCCCCACAACGCTCCAACTCCCCCCATCTCTCTCTCTCTCTGTCTGTTCGACAGTCTGGGGGTTTTGCAGGAATTACCAAACCGTAAAGAAAGAAGAAAAAATATTACTCAAGCCTTTTTTTTTTTAGCAATTTTTTTAAAATTAATTAATTTGAATCACATTATTCTTTTATTAAAATAAAAAAATAAACTTATGGAAAGGGTTTGGGACCCTTTTTTAAGAGACTCCACCATCTCCACAGTAATGTGGACTAATAATGTGTTTGTATTATTATTATTATTATTATTTTTTTCTTTCTTTCTTACTTAGACCAACCACAAGTGAATAAGAGTTAAGAGGATGATATTTTAAGGGCATCGGGATCATTATTGTAAATTTATATCCAAAAACCATCTTTATTTTGTTTTATTTTCTCCCCCTCTTTCCTTCCTTTAGTCTTCCCCAATTACCAGCAAAGCAATGCATTGTAAACCATAAATAGTGTAAAGAATTGATATTCAAATTTAATGACTATAACACATCAGATTGTATTCAAGAACTGGAACTAATTAAAATAATGATTTATGAGAAGTGTTTGAAAATTTTGATTTTATAGGTTTATTTTGTGCTAATTTTGAATTCAAATTTGGAAGGAACCGACACGTCTTTTTGGGTGGATTCAAAGAGGTGACGTGTTCCTTGTCACATGGGAAGTCACACGGTGAAGAAGATTCGTCAAAACCATTTATGAATGAATGGGAGGTTGATGTCATTTTCGATTTATAGAAAAGACAATAAAAGAATAAAATGTGGGTTTCCTTATAAGGCTTGTCCCACATTAGAAGTTTAAGAGAGCTTGTGTGTGTATATAAACTCTAGTTAGCAACACTTGGGTTTGGGCCCAAGGGACGCCCCAAGTTTGTAGAAGTGAGGAGTTATGGACAAAGTGAACCTTGGTTCAAATCCCAACATACGCGCGCCGCAATCCGTCCGACGGGACGCGGGTGTGGGTTGTAGGTCGGGTCGGGTCGGGTCGGTTCTATCATTAATTTTTTGAACAAAATTTATTTGAATTTTTTCAATTTCCTGCGGGAAAAGTTCAACAGGTTCAAACTATTCAACAAATTAAAAAACTACCCAGCAGTTCCAGGCAGTTTTAAAATTGCCGGCAGTTTGCAGATCTGTTCAAATTTGAACTGTATTTGTTTATTCAATTTTCATACCTGTTCGGTTCAAAACTGCACTTGTTCGGACAGATTTAAAGGGTCACCTTCTTGCTTATAAATAGAGATCATTTCCAGCAGATTTTCCATCCAAAAATTTGTTTTTCTCTTTCCGGTTTTGTTCTTTGGTTGAATTATTCTTCATATTATTTTTAGGAAAAAAATTCAGAGAATATAGAACACAGGTTGGGTTCACCATATAAATTGTTTGGAGTGCTACTTGTAGACACCCCATTTTTGACCGACCTTAAGACTTAGACGTCACCGATTGAGCGCTCAGTGATGTTGCATATTGTGCTCGTTCAGAAGTCTCAGAGTCGCGGCCGTGAGCTCTGCCTCTGGACTTCCGAACCCTCTTTTGTACCTTGTCTCGGTTTGCGAACCAGACTCGGTTTTCTCTGTTTCTTTTCCTGAGGGGAGGGAGAGGTCCCGTAGACCACCTCTCAGTGGCCGTGGGCTATATTTCGTGGCCGTAGGCCATTTTGCCCATTTCGGAGCCCGGTTCCCGGTTTTCGGAGCCGTCAGGCCGTATGCCTCGGTTCGGGACCGCCTAACCATCTCCGACTGCTCCGGTTTTTGGCATGCATCTCATTTACTCCCTTTCGAGGGACACTGGGGCTTGAGAGACCCACTTCGTGGTCGAATGCCACTTTCGGTGCTTAACGGCCTATTTTCGGGACCCCGAACTGCGTGTTTTGGCCCCCGAGCATTCGTTTTGCATCGGTTTTCGTTCATTTTTGGCAGGTACCTCTGTTTTATCACCAGGAAGGTCACTGAAGGGTGGGAGACCAGCAATTGTCTCAGCAACCAGTTATGCCCCTCCGGCGCCCTCCGACGCCCGTTTTTCTCACTTCCGAGCCAATGTTGACCACCCTAGGGCCATTTTCTTCAACTCCAAACCACATATTTGTGTTGTACACACATAGGAGGACCCTAAAAGTATATGGCCGGCCAGTAATTGTTGTTGAACCTTTTGAACCCCTCCTAAAAGTGGCTTGTTGTCTCTCCTGTTTTACAGTTGCCAATTTCCAACCACAGGGTCTTGTTGAGGACACATGGGAGGACACCTTTTTGTGGTGGCCAGCCAGAAAATCTTCTTGAGCCTTTTGACCCTTGGCCGGCCGGCCATAGGGGGTGGCCGGCCGGCCACCTGCAAAAAAAATAGGTGGCCGGCCATGTTCCTTGGGATGTGTGCTTTACAGCTGTATAGCTGTTTTCCCCCAAAAATATCTGCATCCGGGGAAAGTTTTGGGAGGAAAACTTGATGCTTTTCCCTCCACTTTCTTCCTTCACTTTTCTCCCCCTTTCTTGTCTATATAGCTGGCCTCCCAACTCAAGGAAAAGGGTTGGAAATTTGCTTACACTCATATCTCTCCATTTCTCTCTCATTTTCTCAAGTTTTGGCTCCATTTCTTCACTACCACCAAGCACCACTACCACCATTCCATTTCCAGCAGCTTGGGGAGCTTTCCAGCAGCTAGGAAGCAACATTCCTTGGTCCAAGAGGTAGCAAAAGTTTGGTCTTCAAGGGTAAGTTCATCTTTCCTTCTTTTGTAGCACTTTTTTACACCATTCTTCTAGCCTAGTTGCTTGCTGTTTTGGGCTCCGACCCTAACTGAAAGGGGAATTCTTTTGAGCCATTCTTCATGTTTATTCAAGGGCTCAACCCTGTTTGAGCCCCCCATTTGGTACTTGCTTCAATACCTCTTTGTATGCCATTATTTTGCATGGTATTTCTAGCTTATGTGTGATCTATTTTTGAGCATGATATAAACTGTGAGTGCGCTTATTTTGAGCCCCTCTACAACATTGTAGAAGGGTTCAACCCTGTTGGGGGCCTCCATGTTGTACTTACCATTATACCCCTCTTTGGCCCCCATTTTTGCATGCTTTTTTAGGCTTATCTAGCTTCTGTTTTAGGCCATGATCAGAACTGAAAATGGCCATATTTTGACCTTCTTGGCATATCTCATTAAGGGTCTTTGGCTGTTTGATGTATATTTGGCCTACTTCATGTTATACCCCTCTTTGACCCCCATTTTTGCATGCTTTGTGAGCTTACCTTGCCTCTGTTTTTAGGCCATGATCAGAACTGAAAATGGTCATATTTTGACCTTCTTGGAATATTTTATTAAGGGTCTTTGGCTGTTTGGTGAATTCTTTGTATACCTCATGTTATAGCCTCTTGTTGGCCGTAATCTTGCATTGCATTTTGAGCATGTTTGCATACTGATTTGAGGCTTGTCATCTACTGTAAATATTCCTATTTTTAGCCCCTCTTTAGTGTTGTAGAAGGGTATTTTTCTGTTTTGGCTTTTCATCTACCACTTGCTTCATAGCCTCCCTTGCGGAGCCATTTTTGTATGCCATCTTAGCCCTACTTGTGATTGCTGTTTGGTCATGTTTTGTACTGTAAAAATGTGAGTTTTGGGGCTGCCTTGCTTCTGCTTTTTCATGTCATGTATCAATTATGCATGTATGGTATAGCTACAAGTCATTTCGGATGCCTAGTTTTGCATTTCGGGAGAGATTCCTTGCATCGGGTTTCATTTCGCCGGGTTTCGGGGCTGTTTTGCCCCTCATTTTGCCATTGTTTTTTGCATATTTGCATATCATATTCCATGTCCTTGCCATGTCTCATTAGAGTGGCATTTCGGTGCCCGAGGGTCCGTTCTCGGTTTGCGTGCCCGCGGGCATGCACTTCGAGGTATCTTGTTTTCATCTGATGGCCTCCTATGTGAGTGTGGCTGAGGCTCTCTCATATTGGTGTAAGCCCATTATTGCATTGCGTATGCCATTTCATCCATAGCATTGTGTATGCCCGGTTGTGTATTACCTCGTATAGCGTGTATGCCATTCCATGACATTGTGTATGTTAGGATTGCATATTAGCTGCATTTCATGCATATCATGCATTTTTCATCGTGTTCGGGATAGGAGTTAGTCCGGGCACGGGAAACGAGGCACGTTTCGCACTCCGAGTGACGGAGCGGGTCTCAATTCCCAAGTCACCGACATTCCGGATTACCCATGATGGAGTTAGGTTTTGTTGTAGCATTCACATGCATTCATCCCATATTGAGTTGTGCAATTCGGTTCCTCGACCATCATGCATCGATATGCGTGATTGGTGGCACGAGGATCGAGGCATGCATATATTTGTGAAAATACATTGCTATGCCCCTTTCCTGCTCTCTGTTGCAGCAAAATGAAGAATCAGCAACTTTTCGGAGTCTGGCACGCATTTCGAGAAACATTACAAACAGAGGCTAATTGGGGCATCCCAATGGATTTCCGCGCAAAGCAGCCCAAACATGCATCATTCCATCATCCGGAGCGGAGTCAAGGCAGCCCCTGGCTTGCATGCCAGTTTACAGTTTTTCTTAGTTAATTTGTTAATTAATTAGGAATTTGTACATTATTCGGACTGTAATATTCGGACTGTATTATTCTTTCATTCGAACTGTATTATTTATTCGGACCCTCTGCGCGAGGGCATAATTGTAATAAGTGTGGGTGAGTGTGATGTATGTCTTCCAACCCCACGTCTTTCTTCCCTTTTATTTACCCGCTTACGATGGTTAGATTAGGGCATATTTCAATTAGCATACAGTATGACAGCATGTTTGCATCATTCATCTGTTTTGCACGCACCGGGCTCGGCGCATCATACAAACTGCATTTGTATTTCAATTCCAAATTGAATACATGTTAGTTGTAGCATTCCATATGCCATGTTAGAATAGCCGAGCCTGCTATAGTTTGCATTTTTGCATGTGTTGCATTAGGCATTTCTGTATACTTAGGATCATGCATGATTTCTAATGTAGTTTCTGTTTTGGCTTGGAGTACTCGGTGAGTTTTATGCTTTAGCATCCTTGCATGTGTGTGAGTGACTGCCATGAATAGCATGCTTACCATGAGGCTAAATGCTTATGTGATATAACTGCCTTGAATGCCTGTGGGTGAAGGTTGGGTTATTTGGACTGGAACAATTCATCAAATGTTTGTTTTAAGCCCACTAGATAGTGGCAAAACCATGCTTTCTAAGCCCACCTGAGGGTGGCAAAATCCGCATTTTAAGCCTACTTGCGAGTAGCAAACCATTTTCACAAACAAACATGAAGTATGTTGTTCCAATTCAGGCGATCCAGTCTATACTTGTATGCTGTGCGCATCACATAGTAACCTAGGCTAATAACCGGAATAAGAGCATACAATGTTTTCAAAGTGAGATATCATGGTTAGTAGAGGCCGGTCTTTGACCGGGCGAGCGGGGGTGCTCACGAAGTGACCTTCCCCAATCGTACCCAAGTTCCCGAGCCGAGGCAACTTTGGTGATGACGGACACGTGGCCTTTGGCACCGAGTCAGGGTTTCCTAAATTTCCCATTAAAAAATATTTAGGTGGCGACTCTGTATCTGGCAAAGCAGTCCATGTTTGGCACTTCTTTCAAAAAATCTGTTTTCAAAACGATTTGCCAGATTTGGACTCTTTGGTTCAAGATTAAGAACCGTGACATTTGAGTCCTTCGAACTGTAGTAGACCCAATATCGAACCAGAACGGGGGGAGATTCGCACTCCTCGCCCGGGATGCGTTCAGGGACGTCTACAGTTTCTGGCGACTCTGCTGGGGAATTAGAGAACTTGACTCGAACTCGTGATATCTTGTTTTGACTACACTTGTGTGTTTCTTTGCATTGCATTTGCATTGGTGCGCCTAGGACACCGTGTTTGCCATCTGCTATTCCTGAGCGGTTTGCCGGAGGCTTGTCTTGTCAAGGCATGTCCATAAGGCTGACCGGTTACGGGCTCTGCCAGTATGGGAACACAAACCCCGGTTTTATCGGGGCACCCTTTTTTGACCATTCGACCTAGTGCATATTCGGATCCATAGTGACCATTCCAAACTAGGACATGTTGCTTACCTGTTTATAGGTTGTTTGAAACCGCTGCGTGCGTAGTGAAACCCTAGTTCCTGACAAAATAGGATAGGGAAACCCTACCCCAACATAGGGGTGTTTTGGCTCTCACTTATCTGCTATGTGCTTGTTAGAGTGCGTCTCTACAGGGAATGCATGTATCAGTTTATGAGTTGCATCAGGCCTGCGAGCATCAGTTTATGAGTTTGGGCATCAGGCCTACGGGCATCAGCTAGTTATTTGAGAATCAGTTATCTGCGGGTATCGGATTCAGTCTTTGGGGAACAGTGATTCAGGGACAGTAATCAGTGATTGAGGACAGTGTATATCCAGCTTATCAACCGTGTGTTGTATGCCCGACTGTGTGTTGTGTGTTTAATTTAAGCTGTTATGCTGCCCGTTTATCTGTTTATTTATTTCCTTTTCGCTTTATTTATCTTTTTGCTAGGGGCAGTTATAGCACGATTGCTTCCGAACCAGTAGATATTCCCCAAGCACTTTGGACACGAGGTCGCCGACTCAATCGATCCGAGGATCTGGTTGACGGACATCCAGTGTTCCACTCGCTACCCCCAGTTATCAGAAGAAGGCCGAGGAGGCGCAGTGTGTCAGAACAGGGATTACCGGGGCAACAGTCTGCTTTAGCAGCAAACAGTCGGACTGAGGTTTCTGTTTCCGCTATAGAGATACATTTACCGGTCATTCAGATGGAGCAACAGAATACATCAGGGATGGAGGCGATGATGCGCCAAATGCATGAGAGCATGAAACAGATGCAAGAGGATGCCATCCGCCCGGCAGAATTTTCTAAGCAACAGGCCACAGTCATGGCCCAACAGGCTGAGCTCATTACCAGGCTCCAGCAGCAAACTGGAACCTCAACCTCACAACCAGCTCCTCCTCTATCGGGAGTCCCATTACCTGAGCAAACACCCACTGTTCAAAATACCCTGCCAAATCCCCAAAACACCCTACCCCATACCCAGAACATTCAAGAGGACACGGGCCTTCCAACGGAGCTGGCTCCGCCCCCGCTTCCGCCTCAACTGTCCAAGACCCATACACCTGCCAACCATCCGGACTCTCCCTTCGAGTTCGAGATAGACCATACAGCTCTGAAATTGAGCAAATTGGAGAAGCTTTTTAAGAAATCCCAGGGGGTGAAGGCTATACCGGATATCGAGGACGGATATACCGACGTGGCCGTGACACTGCCCGACAGATTTAAGATGTCGTAAATTGACCGTTTCGACGGATCAGGGGACCCCATGGTCCATCTTCGGCTATTCTCGGACATTCTGCGGCCAATGGGCCTGACCAGACCACAAAAACTTTCACTATTCGGCTGAACCTTGTCAGGTGTGGCCGCCATCTGGTATGCAAAGCTGGAAGATGATGTCAAAAGAAACTGGGATGAGATGGCTGAGGCCTTTGTTGCACAGTACTCGTACAATACACAGATCGAGATCACAACTCGTGATCTTGATACGACGAGGCAGGAGTCCAAGGAGACTTTCTCCGATTTTGTGACTCGATGGAGGGCAAAGGCATCGATGATGACTCTAAGGCCTACAGACAAAGACCAAATTCGGATGATTGTGCGCAATCTCCAACCGAAGTTGATGCAGAGAATGATCGTACTCCTCTTTCCCACCTTCTCAGACTTACACGAGATGGGGGTACAGATCGAGGATGCGATGAAGCAAGGTTTGATCGACCAAGACTGAGAGCAGCCCCGAAGGACATTCAACCGCAATAACAACGCAGGCCCGAGTGGCGCTGCAAACACAAGGACTTCGGAGGTCGGTATGGTCACCACCACTCCCCCTTCCCATCCAAGGCTCGCGGCGGCCACACCCTTTTCCAGTACATCCGGGAGCAGTACCCAAGCCCCAAGATATCAGTCCAGAGGCCAAAGAATCTTCACTCCACTATACATGCCTTTGTCCAAGGCTCTCGGGGTTCTAATAAAAAAGGGGCATCTGAAACCCCTAGAGCCGAGGCCATTACCAAATCCACTCCCCCCTTCCCACAACCCGGCCAAGTACTGTGCGTACCACCAGCAGCATGGCCATGACACAGATCAATGTTTCCGGCTGCGTCACGAGATTCAGGACCTCGTTGACAAAAACATTATTCTGCCTCCCGAAAGACCCAACGTCACAACCAACCCACTCCCCGTACATAACCAAGCTCCACCACCCAAAAGAGTTAATCTCATCCAAACTGGGGTCGTGTCCTATGATCCTAGTGTCTATATTACTCCCTCCCACCTACCCAAGCCAGAGGTGATCCTTCCTGACTGCACTGACTTGTGCATGTTGGACACCTTCACAACCCAATCTAAGTCAAAGGTGGTGACCACTGAAGATGGAACAGGGCAGGTTTCAGAGGAGAACAGAGTTGTTGAGTCTAGGATGGAACAGCCCGGGAATTATGCTGGGGGAACCTATGATCCAAGCGAGTACATCTTATCATTGGGCCGGTCTGAGCTGAGTGTGGGGCTGCCAGAAAGAGTTGAACTGTGCATGATTCAGGGGGACAGACTTGAACAGGGGGCAGATGATCTAGCAACAGTGAAGGAGGACTTCGCCAACCTCCAATTCTTCAACGACCAAGAATCAGGAGATCCAACAATCAACTGGTTTGAATATGAGGAGTCGGCGGAGGCCACCGGGTGGCTAGATGATCAGCCTGATATTGTGGAGCTTCAATCAGAACAGAGCTCGGCAGGGGCAAGGGTACCAACTGTGGCCGGAAGGGCCGAGAGTCAGGATGAATTGCCGGAGAGCGCCGGTACAAAGAATTTCGCTCGAGACCTAAGCATTGTGGATGTAAAGACAGTGGAACAACAAACTGCAGCGACGCAGACAGAACAGGAGAAGTTTTGGGATTCCGAGAGAATCAGAAAGGCAAAAGCCCATGAAGGGGCTGAGAGTGCTGTGGGCACAAGAACGGAAAATGCTGTGAGCATATGGGATGAAGGTACTGAGAGTACACATTTTCCAGAACCAGACAGGTGTCTTTTGGATGCTAACGGGATGTGGTGGGAAGACGATGACTTATGTCTTGCCCACACAGACGAAGATTGGGCAGGCGCTCAGCCGGATGACACCTGGTACCTCGATGAGGTGGACCACATGACCAGAAGCAGGCGGTACTTCAAGCCCCCGCACCTAGACCAACCAGAAGCATCTGGTAAAGACAAGGAAACCGAGAAACAGAGAGAGAAACAGATTGAAGAAGAAGCTGTGCTGAGGCAGTTAAAGAAGATACAGGCAGATATCTCCATCTGGGGACTGCTTATGGCCTCACGGGTACACAGGCAAGCTGTCCTATCTGCCATGGACAAGGCCAAACTCTCTATCGATACTACACAAGAGCAGCTGGTTGGGCTGGTTTTTCCGGGAGGAGGTTCCCCGGCATTAACCTTTTCAGACAAGGAACTACTGCCTGAGGGCGTGAATCATAACAAACCCCTCTACATCTCCGTGGAATGTAGAGATAAGTGGATACCGGTGGTACTTGTTGATACCGGGTCTGCCATCAACGTCTGCCCAGCCAGAACAGCATATGCAATCGGGTTGAAACCCGCAGACTTCGTCCCGACAACTCAGGTGATCAGAGCATACGATAATACAAGCCGGGAAGTAATGGGGACTGTCAAAATCCAAACCAAGGTTGGGCCTGGACAACATGAGATAGATTTCCATGTCTTGGAGGTTCCCGCAACTTTCAATCTGCTTTTGGGGCGACCGTGGTTGCACCAGGTGAAGGCCGTCTCGTCTACTCTGCATCAAATGGTGAAATACCCCTATAGAAAGGGAGTAGCCATTGTGTTTGGGAATTCATCGATCCATCCACCTCCAGAGGTATCCACACCAGTCCTAGAGATTGAGCATGGCATGGAGGACGTGTTTATATCAGGATTTACTTTGGCCGAGGCCCGGGTTGTGCAAAACAGTATGGCTGTGAATGAAGGTATGTACGTCAGTGCTCAATCCGTCTACCTCATGAACAAGCTACAACACATCCCCGGGATGGGATTAGGAAGGAGCGGCAGGAAAGGCGTCGCAGCATTGGCCGAAGTGCCACACAACCCGCATACCTTTGGGCTGGGTTATCTGCCCACCAAAGAAGACTGGGTGAGGAAAGGAAAGGAAATGGCCGGCAGAGCCAGAGCAAAGCAGGCTGGGAAGCCATTTGACTTGATGCATAGGCCCATTCAGGGTACCCTGAACGGACGGTTCATCCGGGAGGGGGAGGATTTTCCGTTTTGCGGCTTCCCAGAGCCGTGGATAAACGCGGAGAAGAAGCGCGTGCCCGGTTTTGAGATCTTTTTCGACCTGTAACTATCCGGGGAGGATGTTGCCACAGAGCAGACAGACCCATCAGCCGAGGTCGAGCAGTATAGAGCAGTGGATCCTGAGGGCACTGAATTTGAAATGGGGGTAGCATTGGCATGTCTCCTCTCTGATCCTCCGATCGACCAAGAGTGCTTGGGGGATAACTTCGAGGTTTCCATGATTGGGGATGAAACGGCCGCGAGCCAACCAGCAGCTATCTTGGATGCATCTATCGCACCCTCTCTCACTTGGCAATACGAGGAGGGATTTTTGTCCAGCAGCACCGGGTCAGGTAGTGAGCCGGAATCTGATTCCACCGAGTCTTGTGAGTCAGAATCAGATTCCAACTCGACTGAGTCTGAGTCTGGTACTCCTGGGGATGTTAACCCGGATTCCACAGTCCTGTCTAGGTCGTCTTTTTCCTTTTCATTTGAGTCTGTTGTAAATGAATTGGACAATTTGGATGTGCCTAATGAGAATCAAGCAACTATGGTTTCTGAGTACTTTTCTGTGCCCTTAATTTATTGCATTAATTCAGACTTTCAAAATTTTGAAAACGACGAGGACGAAGTTCCTCCGGTTTTGCAACGATTAATTGAGCAAGAGCAGGAAAGATTTGTTAAACCCCTAGTGGATGAAATCACTACCGTGAACATTGGTACTGAGGAGGACCCGCGGCTGGTCCAGATCGGGTCCACGTTGTCTTCGGAGGAACGCGAGCGCTTATTCGCTTTATTAAAAGATTTCAAAGATGTTTTCGCGTGGTCCTACGAAGACTTGCCTGGAATCGATCCTGAGATTGTACAGCATCGGATCCCCCTTGACCCCGAGGCCCGACCTGTCAAACAGAAACTCAGGAGAATCCGCCCGGACTGGGCTCTTAAGATTAAGGAAGAGGTCACCAAGCAAATTGACGCAGGCTTCCTGCTGGTGTCTGAATATCCGACTTGGTTGGCCAACATTGTTCCGGTGCCGAAGAAGGATGGCAGGATTCGAGTATGCGTGGACTTCAAGGATTTGAACAGAGCTAGTCCGAAGGACGACTTCCCCTTACCGCATATCGATGAGTTGGTGGATTTCACAGCAGGGCACGCATTGCTTTCATTTATGGACGGCTTCTCAGGTTACAACCAGATAGTAATGGCACCAGAAGACAGGGAAAAGACTGCATTCACCACCCCGTGGGGGACATACTGCTATAGAGTCATGCCGTTTGGGTTGTAGAATGCTGGAGCTACCTATCAACGGGCCGCGACCACAATATTACATGATATGATCCACAAGGAGGTTGAGGTGTACGTGGACGACATGATTGTCAAGTCCAAAGAAAGAGAGGGCCACTACACCGCCTTACATAAGTTTTTTCAAAGGATCAGGGAATTCCGGTTGCGGCTGAACCCTCAAAAGTGTACATTCGGTGTTACAGCGGGAAAAATGCTGGGGTTTCTGATTACACAAAGAGGCATCGAAGTCGACCCTTCCAAAATCAAAGCCATCCTAGAAATGCCCCCACCAAGGACTGAAAAGGAGGTGAGAGGCTTTCTGGGTAAAGTGCAATTCATAAGATGGTTTATCTCAAAATTAACCTTGACTTGTGAACCACTTTTTGGCCTCCTGAAGAAAGGCAAGAAATTTCAATGGGACGGCCGATGTCAAGCAGCCTTTGAACAGATCAAAGAATATTTACAGAACCCGCCCGTTTTATCACCACCAGAACCAGGGAAACCGTTGATTTTGTACCTATCAGTGACTGAGACCGCGATGGGCTGTATGCTTGTACAAGAGTCTGAAGACAGGGTGGAGAGAGCCATCTACTATCTAAGCAAGAAGATGCTAGAGTATGAGACTCGGTACACGCCGCTGGAGAAGGCTTGCTTAGCTTTGGTATGGGCCACCAGGAAGCTGCGGCACTACTTGTTAGCTCACTCCGTAATGTTGGTTTCGCGTCTCGATCCCATCAAATATCTTTTCGAGAAACCAGCACTTACGGGTAGGCTAGCTCGTTGGTTACTATTGCTCTTCGAATTTGATTTGAAGTATGTCACATGCAAGTCAGTCAAAGGAAGAGCAGTAGCAGAGTTCCTTGCCGACCATCCGGTTGAGGGGGATGAAGCAGTTGAATACTTGTTCCCAGATGAAGCCATTTTGCATATCGACGACGAAGCTTGGACGATGTACTTTGACGGAGCGTCAAATCAACATGGGTATGGGATAGGAGTGTTGCTGATAGCACCCGATAATTCCCGTATCCCTCTAGCCTTCAAACTTCGATTCAAAGTCTCGAACAACGAAGCAGAATATGAGGCGTGCATTGCTGGCCTAGAAGCAGCCCTGGAACTAGGGGCAAGACGACTGGACGTCATTGGGGACTCGAACCTTGTTGTGTCTCAAGCAAAAGGAGACTGGAAAGTAAAAGAGGAAAAGATGATGATGTATCACCAAACGTTGGATTTGCTAATTCCTCGGTTCGAGAAGCTAAGTTTTACTCATCTACTAAGAGAGAATAACAGGTTCACAGATTCTTTAGCAACTCTATCATCTATGATAGACATCCCGTGTGGAGTCCGGATGCGCCCAGTCATCATTGACTAGAAATTTGCACCTGCCTATGAGTCGATTGCAGCCATAGATGAAGCTCAGGATGAAAACCCCTGGTACTATGACATTTGGAATTTCTTGGAGAAGGAAACATATCCGCCGGGGGTGAATGCCAAGGACAAAAGGGCAATAAGAAGATTGGCCGTTCAGTTCATCATCTGTGGGGGTAAGTTGTACAGAAGAGGTCATCTGGGAATGCATAAACTGTGTGTTGATGCCGAAGAGTCGAAGCGTCTGATGGAAGCCATCCACGGGGGAGAATGTGGTGCACATATGAATGGGGTAATGTTGGCACGGAAGATCCTCAGACAGGGGTACTACTGGTCCACCATGGAGGAGGATTGTATCAGTTTGCTCTGTGGGGAGGATTGTATCAGTTTACAGAAGATGGTGGAAACCTACCGGGATTGGCCAGATAAGCTGCCGTTTGCTCTGTGGGGCTACCGGACTTCAATCAGAACTTCTACCGGGGCGACTCCGTATTCATTGGTCTATGGGATGGAGGCCGTTCTACCTATTGAGATTGAGGTTCCGTCATTATGAGTATTGGCCGAGTGTCAAATCGCTGAGGCAGATTGGCAACAGAGCAGATTCGAGGAACTCATGCTCTTTGATGAAAGAAGACTGAAAGCACTGTACCACATTCAAGGCTATCAACGCAGAATTGCCCGGGCTTTCAACAAGAAGGTTAAGTCCAGGAATTTAAAGGAAGGAGATTTGGTACTCAAGGACAACCGAGCTCCCATCCACGACCCAAGGGGCAAGTTCAGACTTAATTGGACTGGTCCCTACATCATTAAGTCTATCTGGTCAGGTGGAGCTGTGGTTCTGATGGATTTAGATGGCTTAGAGTTTTCCCAACCGATTAATATGGACAAGTTGAAGAAATACTACCCCTGAGAGGCTCGCTAGGCCGAAAACCCGAAAGGGCGACCTAGGCAAAACTCAGAGCACAAAAAATTTGAAATTATAAAAACTGAGTTCGCAAGGTTGAAAACCCGCAAAGGGCGGCCTTGGCAAAAGTTAGAGCGCAAAAGGAGAGTAAAAATACCCGAGCGAACCTAAGCCTGAACTACGTAAGGCTTGATTCCCATCTTTGGGATACGTAGGCAGCTTCATCCTGAAGTTCAGCCACAATCTTTTCCCCGATCAACTTTGTCCATTTTGATCATCTCAGTCATCCTTATCCATCAGCATTTATCGTGATCTCCGGTACAGTGCTATTCAGACTAGGGGCAACTTTCCGTTGCCAGGAGGTGCTGTGGTACCATTCAGACTAGGGGCAACTTTCCAGTTGCTAGGATTCGGGGTTGTGCATCTCAGTGACAGATCTCAGGCGTGTCCAGTTCTGATCCATATCGAAAATAGTTTTGAAAAGTTTAATAAAAGTTGACTTTGTTCAAATTAATCTTTTTACAACTAAGACCATTTTTGGACCAAAGCAGGGAATCTTCAGTACCACAACCTTCAATTTCATTGATTTCACAACAGAGTTCTCTTGCTCTTGCATACAATTGAAGTTGTTTTTTATTACATTCATAATGAAAACTTGAAAGTACTAATAAAGCAATAAATCTGGGGCATAGTCAAGTCAGGTGTCCCTGCGCCCCCTTCCAGAGCTGGTTGAAGCCTCTGATGCCAACCTAGGCCCAATCTGTGCCTCCTCATTGAGCCAATCCCAGCACTCATCAGACAAAGTGCAACTGAAAACAGGGGCAGGGGACAGGAGCTCTCTAGTCCTCCAGGCCGTAGTATGTCGGGCAAGGTGTGCACCTCGGACCGGGAAAGTGACCGGATACTCTATCCCCTCCGGAGGGCAAGTCTGATCATGGCCGAACTGGCGCAGAATGCGGAATGGGAAATAGAATACACAATGGGTCAGGCCAATCAACCAGATCCCAGTATCCTGGAATATGCTATAGCTCATCGCCGGAAGGTTAAGCCAAGGACAACGCCAAGCAATGCATTCAGCTGACAAATTGCACATCCATTCAAACCACCATCCCTCATCAAGGGCGTCGACTAGGTGTTGTCGAAAGAAGTAGCCGCGGGCTGAGTAAGCAGGGCAAGAGTCCACAACTTGCAATTTATCCATTAACCATATCTGGGGAGGGATGAAAAATGAGAGAATAAAGAATAGAGAGATGTGCGATGAGAGAAAAGTAAGATAAGGGTTTTGTGAGAAAAACCGAGCCTAAGGGCCGAGCGATGTGAGCAAATACATATGTGAGCTTGGGTGGGAAACATTACCTGCAGCAGTAGTGGACTCCCCGCAAACCTGGTTGTCTCTTGGCGGTAGGAGGCATCCAAACCCAGCAGTGTCTCGGCCAATGTCATGGCGATACAGCTCTTTCCTTCCCTCAAGCCTTGAGCGACTTCAATCAAACGGATGCTAGCTCCTCCGGAGCCCGAGACAAACAGAAAATGAGATAGCATGCACAAACAGAGGGCATGTTGTCGGAAACTTTGCCGATAATGGTCACCACGGTCACCAGCATCGGAGAATCGGTAAATCAGGCTCGGGATATCCAACATCCCGTTACAAATCAGGGATCGAGCATCATGCGCGTTGAGACCGCACATCCGCCCTAAAGCTTGGGCGTGGCCAAAACGAGACTGAGGCAAGATCTCTTCTGAGCGTTCAGACTCCATCAAGACTTGAAAATCTTCAAAAGTGGGACATACCTCTTGCCCTCCGAAGCTGAAGACATGCGTCACTGGGTTCCAAAACCTCGCTGCGGCATGGAGGAAAGGAAGATGCAGTGGAGTCCGGCCCAGCGTGAATAGTGCATTTAAGCCGAAACCCCGGAAGTTCAACTTTTCCGAGCCATCTAAAGAAGAGATCCAAGATTTGAGATTTTCTACGAGAAATGCCTCCATTTTTGTGCAAAGCAGTGATGAAATGAAAGAGTTCCAAAGTTGGAGCTTTATAGGGGGGTAAAACACTATTCAAAGGACAAGTGTCAGAATTCTGTGGGTTGCAGGGAAAGGTGGCCGGCCGGCCACCTATTCTAGCAGGCCGGCCACCTTTGACTCAAAACATGGCCGGCCGGCCACCTTTCAGTCTCCAAAAAGCAAAATATGGCTAGCCGTGCTCATTGGTCCTGTCTTGCCCTCCGGAAGGAAGTTTGAGGCATTTCGAGGCATCGGGAGTATTGAAGGCCTCTATTTTTTTCTCAATTTCGGATGCGTCCCAGCACCCAGATCGTCCGAAGTACGCCGTGTTGTATTTTGCTTATCGAGTTGTAAGTTTTGTCGAGCTGTCGCATTTTGTGTTTTAAGTTGTTACTTTTTGTTTACGCAACTTTGTTAAGTCTTGTTTATCGAGTTGTTAACATTGTTGTATCTTGCTTATCGAGTTGTAAACTTGCTAAGATGTTGTTATTTCTTAGTGAGTCGATTTGTTTAGTTTATTGCGTCGGTTCATTACCTGACCCAGTAAATACACAAGGCACATTTCCATTCAATTCCATCTTTGTGCAAAATGATGCGATGCGATGCTGAGAACATAAAAATACAACACTTTTTCAAAAGCTGTTTCATTCCATCATGTTTTACAACAAAATAAAGGTACAAGTTTTACAGAAAATAAAACTGCCTAATAATCTGCAAAGTGCTACAAACTACTAGCAAAAAGTAAAATAAAGCAAGAAATAGCATCAATATCCTCGGGAGCGGGAATGAGGAGGCCCCCTCATCCTCTTCTGCGGGATAACCTCTGCACCATCATCACCATCGGGGTCGGAGCTGTCATCCTCAGGATCCCCCTCAGCCTCGCCTCCACTCCCGGAACCAAGGCCAGAGCCCCCCTCCTCAGCAGAGGTCTCTGACTCACGATCTGCAACCTCCTCCTCCTCATCAGGCTCTACCTCTACAACATGTGCCCTACGTCTGCGAGACGACCCCGCTCCTCGAGCTCCCCGGTAAGGCTTAGATGACCCTGCTCCCTGAGAAGGCCTGGATGGCCCAGCTCCTCGAAAGGGCCCAGATGGCCCAGTACCTCGACCTCTCTAAGAAGGCCCGGGTGGCCCAGCCCGCGGCGGTGCATATACAGGAGGCATCTGAAAGTGAAGAGTTCAATACATCAGTTCAAATATGAAAAACAGATGCAAGTACAATATGCGAGTGGGGTGTGTGTCAAATGTGCTCTACACAGCCTATCAATACAGCAGAATGTTCAAAACCAACATGTCATCAGAAGTATGCTAAATACGGGAAAGATGAACAGAACCTGTACACCCATAATGGCCAGCTGTGCCTCCCTCCGTAGGATCATGCCCTCGAATGTCGCCAGCATCCCAAGCATCTCATCCACGTACTCAACCGGAGGCTACAGATACAAATGCAAAACTATCAGTGAGGGAATGAATGTCCAAGTATCTGACCGATAAATCAAAGCTGTAAAATATACCGGGGGTGAATCAGGATCTCTGATATATCTGTGATCAGGAAGAGGAGGCTCCAGCGAGACCTGGTAAGGAGTCCCAAATCGCCAACTCGTCAACTCGGTCGGCATATCTGGCCACCCAGGATGATGAAGAGTCGGAGGGATCGGGGGAATCGACCCACCACCACCTCGAGACGTACCAGCCCTACTGGAGGAGGGGATATCCGTAGCATGAGCCCGACTCGAAGATGGTACATCAGTAGGCCTCAGTGGCGGAGCACGCACTCCCGTCAAGGGAGGCATCAGATATGTATGGCGATAAGTGGCGTAGTCTCCCTCCGTAAGATGCAGCAAAGCATCGGTGCCCTGCATAGCACTAACGACCTCCTGGGTAGAGAGTCTATCAGCAGTCCGCATAGTGGCTGGAGGTGCTGCAGGAGGGTCTTGAGAAATGTATCTCCACACCTGACGCAGAAAGCGTTCCCCCAGGAACCATGCTCTACCGACCGGTCCTTCAAGCGGGATCCTGTACTGGGAAGTGCCCGATCCTCCAGCATACTGAAATCGGAGACCATCGCCCAAAATCGCCCAGGGTTGCCATGTAATCTGCGGATAACCAGTGCATGAATCAATCAGAAATCGGGAATATACAAGGCAGATCAAAGATGAAAACGGAAGAGAACTGAGAGTTCTGAAATACCTCTGTCGTCCGAACAGTGTCAAAATACTGTCGCAGGTAGAAGAGAGTCTCTCGAGGTCTCGGCCGGTACTGGCCCTCGAATACCAATGAATACGGGGTCATGAGGGGCCCTGCCACCTCCATCTCTGGGGCTAACGTCGGAAAATATACGTAGACCCATAGCTGAGAAAAGTAGTGCAGAATATGAATACAAAGTGCTGAGGGCAAAATACAGGATGTAAAGTGCGCCGTGTGTGCAATGAACAAGTAATGAAGAGCAGAAATGTAAATCAAGAGGACAGAACGTACCTCCCAGGCTCTCCAATAGCCGCCGAGTAAGTCTCCTCGCCCGCGAGAGGCCGCGCTCATATAGCAATAGAGGGTAGCCAGGCCGGCGCCACCCCAGTCGTACCGACTGACCTGTGATAGGTCCACTAGGGCACTCAAAAGATACAACCCGACAGTGTTCCCTCTATCAGCAAACAGAGTGGTGCCAAAGAGGAACATAAGGAAACCGCGGGTGTACTGCTCAACCTCCTCAGGAGACTCGGGCTCCATCTCCGGCCTCCGAAAACGGGAAGAGAACCAGGTGTACCGAACTCTCCCAGAAGCTCTGTCCACAGGCGGGCGGGTCCCCAACAGATGTACCCAAGCAGCCTCCCACTCGCCCATATCCTCGTCGTAAGGAATGGGCCAATCTCCTATGTCCAGACCGGTAAGTACGGCGAAATCTAGCGGGGTCATGGTCAGATCCCCGGTGGCAGAAAAGTAGAAGGAATTGGTGGTGTCCCACCATCTCTCCACCAAAGCGGCTAACAGTGTCCTACTGGCAGGACAATGTGATAACCCTACGCAGAAGGCCCCGAACCCTGCTAAATCAACCAAATCCCGGACAGCCTCCGGAAGCTCGGTATACCACTCTCTCGCAGCGGTGGAGCCGTATCCTCGCACGGTACGAGAGCCAACCTGCATTCAGAATGAATGCATGTGTCAGAATCAAATGAACAAGCCGTGTGCAAATCAAATGAACAAACCGTGTGCAAATCAAATGAACAAGCCGTGTGTCAGAATGAAATGAATGAGCTATGTGTCAGAATGAAATGAATGAGCCATGTGTAAACGCAAGTAAATGAACTGTGTGTTCAGAAAATCAGAGTTTGGGACTGCGTGTTCTACTCTCAGTCAGTGTGGGCTGTGTGTTCACCATCAATTTGAGCTGTGTGTTCAGAAAATCAGAGTTTGGGACTGCGTGTTCTACTCTCAATCAGTGTAGGCTGTGTGTTCACCATCAACTTGAACTGTGTGTTCAGAAAATCAGAGTTTGGGACTGCGTGTTCTACTCTCAATCAGTGTGGGTTGTGTGTTCACCATCAACTTGAACTGTGTGTTCAGAAAATCAGAGTTTAGGGCTGCGTGTTCTACTCTCAATCAGTGTGGGCTGTGTGTTCACCATCAACTTAAACTGTGTGTTCAGAAAATCAGAGTTTGGGACTGCGTGTTCTACTCTCAATCAGTGTGGGCTGTGTGTTCACCATCAACTTGGGCTGTGTGTTCAGAAAATCAGAGTTTGGGACTGCGTGTTCTAATCTCAGTCAGTGTGGGCTGTGTGTTCACCATCAACTTGGACTGTGTGTTCAGAAAATCAGAGTTTGGGCTGCGTGTTCTACTCTCAATCAGTGTGAGCTGTGTGTTCAGAAAATCAGAGTTAGGGCTGCGTGTTCTACTCTCAATCAATGTGGGCTGCGTGTTCACCATCAACTTGAACTGTGTGTTCAGAAAATCAGAGTTTGGGACTGTATGTTCTACTCTTAGTCAGTGTGTGCCGTGTGTTCACCTTCAAATTCGGGCTGTGCGTTCGACAAATCAGTGTTTGAGCCATGTGTTCAATTCTTAACTAGTGTGTACCGTGCGTTCACAATCAATCGATGAGTCTAGTGTTCAGAAGTTCAAGTGTTTAAGCCACATGTTCAGAATGCAAGCAAAGTACTATGTCATAAGCTAAAGCTGTGTGTTCAAGCATGGCAAAGATATGAAATGCACGAAAAATACAGAAAATGACGTAAAATACCTCTCGTGCCTCGTAAGAAAGGTGATGCTCCGGCTCTCGTAGAAGTAGATCTCCGGGTGCCCGATCATTGAAGTCAGTAAAATGACGAAAAATGGCCCGCGGAAGAATGTGCACCGACGGGGCGTATCTCTCGGAGATGAAAGGTCGGACCCTCGGGGGTAGCGTCATGACATCGAAATCATCCCCGGCATCCGGAGGGCCTCCACCATGAGGGAAATTACCCGCCATTTCGAAAAATCTGCAAAAAGAGCGAAAAAATGAGCAAAATGAGCCAAAATTGGAAAAAGTCAACAAAAGTCAACTCTCGGGAAATGGAAAAGTCAACAAAAGTCAACTCCCAAGAAAATCTTCCAAATATTGAGACAAACTTACCTCAAGTGGTGAAAATGAGAAAAGAAGCCCCAAAATCAAAATTTAATCGGTCCAAAGTGCTTAAAATCGAATGTTTTTGCGAAAACAACTTGCGTGGGAGGCTGAAAAACGCGTATAAAGTGCAGATCTGAAGGAAAAAATGGTTTGGGAGGCAAGAGGAGAAGTTTTCGCAGCTATGGGTGTGAGCTCGAAGTGAATGGATGAGAGAATATAAAGAAAATGAGGCGAAAAGACAAAACTGCCCCCTGTTTTGGGCTGGTGGCCGACCGGCCCCTTTTTCTAGTTGGCCGGCCATTTGCTTTTTGGAATCTGGCCGGTGGCCTCCCCTTGGGCAACCAGCTGGCCGGCCATGTCCCCCACATGCTCACCTAGCTCTCTGCAAATTTTGAGGAAGATCAGAGTTCCTGGGACCTGAAAAAGTTCAAGAAAAGTGTACTTTCTGGCGCAAAATTGCTCCGCCGGAACGTCAGCTGCAATTTCTGACATGTGTCTCATCATTACTCATCAAAATCAGAGTGTATCCTTTTTAAGCATGTTATAACCTCTCCGGGAGGTGAACCAGAGGCCGCAGTCGAGTCGCCTTCTCTGAAATGCGCGTTTCCTTGCTCGTTGTTTCGCAACAAACGGGCGCCCTGATTTATGCTCGTTTTGCATTGTTGTGCACATAACTTGCATTCTCATGAGCATCTTGCATTGACATGCATGTCTTCTTGGTGTACCATACCTCTGTGCTTGAGCATGCGTTGTCACGCACGTTCCTTTCTTGCATTGCGATGCATTCACTCGCCGACACTGCGTGTGTCAAACTTTCGGAATCACAGGAATCACATTGAATATATGTTGTTAGCATATTGTTCTTTTTGAATTTCTCTTTTTTGCAGGCACGATATTGTATGTACGGTTCATTTGAGGCTGGTGTGACCAGACGAATCGCGCAGGTATCGTATCTTCTCCGTGTGAGACGCGACGAGAATTGAATAATTCTCTGCATTCCTAACTGCATGAAATGTAGTTGTTGCTTTGCATTCTTGCTTAAAATTGCTGCATCTATTTTCGAATACTTGCTTCATTACAGCTTGCTGCACTTGCATGATCATTAAGTTACATCTGGCTCTATGCATATCGCTTTGCATTTTGCCCCTGCCTGCGGGCACATATCTCTGTGCATCTTGTATGATTGTCTAAGTCTTCGGCCTTGTCAAAAATGGGTCGTCTCTGGGCTTTGACATTCACTCCCGTCACTTGTGACTTCCGAGTTCTGTCAAAGAGGGGCAACTGTAGACACCCCATTTTTGACCGACCTTAAGACTCAGACGTCACCGATTGAGCACTCGGTGATGTTGCATATTGTGCTCGTTCAGAAGTCTCAGAGTCGCGGCCGTGAGCTCTGCCTCTGGACTTCTGAACCCTCTTCTGTACCTTGTCTCGGTTTGCGAACCAGGCTCAGTTTTCTCTGTTTCTTTTCCTGAGGGGAGGGAGAGGTCCCATAGACCATCTCTCAGTGGCAGTGGGCTACATTTCGTGGCCGTAGGCCATTTTGCCCATTTCGGAGCCCGGTTCCCAGTTTTCAGAGCCGTCAGGCCGTGTGCCTCGGTTCGGGACCGCCTAACCATCTCCGACTGCTCCGGTTTTTGGCATGCATCTCATTTACTCCCTTTCGAGGGACACTGGGGCCTGAGAGACCCACTTCGTGATCGAATGCCACTTTCGGTGCTTAACGGCCTATTTTCGGGACCCGAACTGCGTGTTTTGGCCCCCGAGCATTCGTTTTGCATTGGTTTTCGTTCATTTTTGGCAGGTACCTCTGTTTTATCACCAGGAAGGTCACTGAAGGATGGGAGACCAGCAATTTTCTCAGCAACCAGTTATGCCCCTCCGGCGCCCTCCGACGCCAATTTTTCTCACTTCCGAGCCAATGTTGACCACCCTAGGGCCATTTTCTTCAACTCCAAACCACATATTTGTGTTGTACACACATAGGAGGACCCTAAAAGTATATGGCCGGCCAGTAATTGTTGTTGAACCTTTTGAACCCCTCCTAAAAGTGGCTTGTTGTCTCTCCTGTTTTACAGTTGCCAATTTCCAACCACAGGGTCATGTTGAGGACACATGGGAGGACACCTTTTTGTGGTGGCCAGCCAGAAAATCTTCTTGAGCCTTTTGACCCTTGGCCGGCCGGCCATAGGGGGTGGCCGACCGGCCACCTGCAACAAAAATAGGTGGCCGGCCATGTTCCTTGGGATGTGTGCTTTACAGCTGTATAGCTGTTTTCCCCCAAAAATATCTGCATCCGGGGAAAGTTTTGGAAGGAAAACTTGATGCTTTTCCCTCCACTTTCTTCCTTCACTTTTCTCCCCCTTTCTTGTCTATATAGCTGGCCTCCCAACTCAAGGAAAAGGGTTGGAAATTTGCTTACACTCATATCTCTCCATTTCTCTCTCATTTTCTCAAGTTTTGGCTCCATTTCTTCACTACCACCAAGCACCACTACCACCATTCCATTTCCAGCAGCTTGGGGAGCTTTCCAGCAGCTAGGAAGCAACATTCCTTGGTCCAAGAGGTAGCAAAAGTTTGGTCTTCAAGGGTAAGTTCATCTTTCCCTCTTTTGTAGCACTTTTTTACACCATTCTTCTAGCCTAGTTGCTTGTTGTTTTGGGCTCCGACCCTAACTGAAAGGGGAATTCTTTTGAGCCATTATTCATGTTTGTTGAAGGGCTCAACCCTGTTTGAGCCCCCCATTTGGTACTTGCTTCAATACCTCTTTGTATGCCATTATTTTGCATGGTATTTCTAGCCTATGTGTGATCTGTTTTTGAGCATGATATAAACTGTGAGTGGGCTTATTTTGAGCCCCTCTACAACATTGTAGAAGGGTTCAACCCTGTTGGGGGCCTCCATGTTGTACTTACCATTATACCCCTCTTTGGCCCCCATTTTTGCATGCTTTTTTAGGTTTATCTAGCTTCTGTTTTAGGCCATGATCAGAACTGAAAATTGCCATATTTTGACCTTCTTGGAATATCTCATTAAGGGTCTTTGGCTGTTTGATGTATATTTGGCCTACTTCATGTTATACCCCTCTTTGGCCCCCATTTTTGCATGCTTTGTGAGCTTACCTTGCCTCTGTTTTTAGGCCATGATCAGAACTGAAAATGGTCATATTTTGACCTTCTTGGCATATTTTATTAAGGGTCTTTAGCTGTTTGGTGAATGCTTTGTATACCTCATGTTATAGCCTCTTGTTGGCCTTAATCTTGCATTGCATTTTGAGCATGTTTGCATACTGATTTGAGGCTTGTCATCTACTGTAAATATTCCTATTTTTAGCCCCTCTTCAGTGTTGTAGAAGGGTATTTTTCTGTTTGGGCTTTTCATCTACCACTTGCTTCATAGCCTCCCTTGCGGAGCCATTTTTGTATGCCATCTTAGCCCTACTTGTGATTGCTATTTGGCCATGTTTTGTACTGTAAAAATGTGAGTTTTGGGGCTTCCTTGCTTCTGCTTTTTCATGTCATGTATCAATTATGCATGTATGGTGTAGCTACAAGTCATTTCGGATGCCTAGTTTTGCATTTCGGGAGAGATTCCTTGCATCGGGTTTCATTTCGCCGGGTTTCGGGGCTGTTTTGCCCCTCATTTTGCCACTGTTTTTTGCATATTTACATATCATATTCCATGTCCTTGCCATGTCTCATTAGAGTGGCATTTCGGTGCCCGAGGGTCCGTTCTCGGTTTGCGTGCCCGCGGGCATGCACTTCGAGGTATCTTGTTTTCATCTGATGGCCTCCTATGTGAGTGTGGCTGAGGCTCTCTCATATTGGTGTAAGCCCATTATTGCATTGCGTATGCCATTTCATCCGTAGCATTGTGTATGCCCGGTTGTGTATTACCTCGTATAGCGTGTATGCCATTCCATGACATTGTGTATGTTAGGATTGCATATTAGCTGCATTTCATGCATATCATGCATTTTGCATCGTGTTCGGGATAGGAGTTAGTCCGGGCACGGGAAACAAGGCACGTTTCGCACTCCGAGTGACGGAGCGGGTCTCAATTCCCAAGTCACCGACATTCCGGATTACCCATGATGGAGTTAGGTTTTGTTATAGCATTCACATGCATTCATCCCATATTGAGTTGTGCAATTCGGTTCCTCGACCATCATGCATCGATATGCGTGATTGGTGACACGAGGATCGAGGCATGCATATATTTGTGAAAATACATTGCTATGCCCCTTTCCTGCTCTCTGTTGCAGCAAAATGAAGAATCAGCAACTTTTCGGAGTCTGGCACGCATTTCGAGAAACATTGCAAACAGAGGCTAATTGGGGCATCCCAGTGGATTTCCGCGCAAAGCAGCCCAAACATGCATCATTCCATCATCCGGAACGGAGTCAAGGCAGCCCCTGGCTTGCATGCCAGTTTACAGTTTTTCTTAGTTAATTTGTTAATTAATTAGGAATTTGTACATTATTCGGACTGTAATATTCGGACTGTATTATTCTTTCATTCGGACTGTATTATTTATTCGGACCCTCTGCGCGAGGGCATAATTGTAATAAGTGTGGGTGAGTGTGATGTATGTCTTCCAACCCCACGTCTTTCTTCCCTTTTATTTACCCGCTTACGATGGTTAGATTAGGGCATATTTCAATTAGCATACAGTATGACAGCATGTTTGCATCATTCATCTGTTTTGCACGCACCGGGCTCGGCGCATCATACAAACTGCATTTGTATTTCAATTCCAAATTGAATACATGTTAGCTGTAGCATTCCATATGCCATGTTAGAATAGCCGAGCCTGCTATAGTTTGCATTTTTGCATGTGTTGCATTAGGCATTTCTGTATACTTAGGATCATGCATGATTTCTAATGTAGTTTCTGTTTTGGCTTGGAGTACTCGGTGAGTTTTATGCTTTAGCATCCTTGCATGTGTGTGAGTGACTACCATGAATAGCATGCTTACCATGAGGCTAAATGCTTATGTGATATAACTGCCTTGAATGCCTGTGGGTGAAGGTTGGGTTATTTGGACTGGAACAATTCATCAAATGTTTGTTTTAAGCCCACTAGATAGTGGCAAAACCATGCTTTCTAAGCCCACCTGAGGGTGGCAAAATCCGCATTTTAAGCCTACTTGCGAGTAGCAAACCATTTTCACAAACAAACATGAAGTATGTTGTTCCAATTCAGGCGATCCAGTCTATACTTGTATGCTGTGCGCATCACATAGTAACCTAGGCTAATAACCGGAATAAGAGCATACAATGTTTTCAAAGTGAGATATCATGGTTAGTAGAGGCCGGTCTTTGACCGGGCGAGCGGGAGTGCTCACGAAGTGACCTTCCCCAATCGTACCCAAGTTCCCGAGCCGAGGCAACTTTGGTGATGACGGACACGTGGCCTTTGGCACCGAGTCAGGGTTTCCTAAATTTCCCATTAAAAAATATTTAGGTGGCGACTCTGTATCTGGCAAAGCAGTCCATGTTTGGCACTTCTTTCAAAAAATCTGTTTTCAAAACGATTTGTCAGATTTGGACTCTTTGGTTCAAGATTAAGAACCGTGACATTTGAGTCCTTCGAACTGTAGTAGACCCAATATCGAACCAGAACGGGGGGGGGAGGGGATTCGCACTCCTCGCCCGGGATGCGTTCGGGGACGTCTACACTACTACAATTTGTGAAGATCATTGTATCTTGGGAGATAGACGTCATTTATCCGTAAACACCGTAGCGGAGCGGATCTGTCTTAAAAATAGAGTGTCACACACTCGATTTGATCTTTTAAATATTTATTCGGTTCGGTAAAATAAATTCTGTAAGTAATTTCTTTGTATTTGTTTGATTTGTTTCAAGTTATTTATTTTATACAGAAGATTGTTTCAACAATCTTAAGACATAATCGAATTATTTTGTTTATATGGAATTTTTCGTTTGTTTTTTTTTTCTCTTTCTTCTTCTTATAGAAATTATTTTCTGTGGTTTTATAAAATAATATTCTGGTTGGAAAAACAAATAGTAGTAATATACTGTTTGACAAATAGTAGTAATATATTATTTATTTTCTTTGACAACTAGTAGTCATATACTAGTAGTCATTAACAATTCAAAATATTTATTTGTGAAATTGGTCAGAAATTAATTTTGGTTTTTAGAAATAATTTCTGAGTTTTCATTAATTAAAATTCTATTTCAGTATTTTAATTTGAAGTATTACAGGAATTTAATTTTCTGTGTGGAATTAATTTGTTTAAATAAAATTTTATTTTATTTTCAAATTAATTGAAAATAAAAGTTACAATTCTTGTTTCTTTTATTTTTTACAGAATTTAATTCCGTGGTTTTGGTTTAAATTTTCTATGTAGTATAAAATTCTAATTATAATTTTATTTTATGATTTAGAATTCATGGCTACTAAAACTGGTCAAACTAATGCTCAAACAAGTAATAGTTTGGTAGCTGCAATTACGCCAACCCCTTCTCCTGTTGTAACTGTGCAAGTCAATCATGGTGAGAAGCCAGAAAAGTTCTCAAGAATTGATTTTAAAAGATGGTAGCAAAAAATGTTGTTTTATCTTACTACCCTCAACCTAGTGCGTTTCCTTCGTGATTATGCTTCTACTCTGAAAGAGGATGAAACCGACTGGCAAGTGGTTACTGCGGTCGATGCTTAGAAACATGCTGATTTCCTTTGCTGGAATTACATCTTGAATGGATTTGACAACACATTATACAACGTTTACAATCCTATCAAAATGGTAAAGGAACTTTATAAGTCTTTGGAAAAAAAGTACAAAACAAAAGATTCTGACTCAAAGAAATTTGTGATTGGCAAATTCCTAGACTTTGTGATAGTTGATTCTAAGACTATGATCAGCCAAGTTCAATATCTCCAACTCATTCTGTATAACATTCATGCAGAAGGCATGTCTCTCAGTGAATCCTTCCAAGTTGCTACCTTAATTGAAAAATCACAAGGCTAGAAGGAATTAAAAAACTACCTCAAACACAAGCGCAAGGAAATGACTTTGTAAGAATTAATTGTGCGTTTGAGGAATGACGAAGATAACCGCAACTTAAAGAAACGGGCTGGTAAGCATCCAATAGAGTCCAAAGCAAATGTGGTGAAACATGCTCCAAAAGCAAAGAAACGGAAGTATTCTGGAAAAAGTTCCACACAAGGCTCTAAAGGAGGAGAAACTAAGAAGTACAAATTCAATGGCAAATGTTACATCTGTGACAAAGAGGGACATCGGGCCAAAAATTGCCGTAGCAAACGCAAAGGCAAAGGAAGATCAAGCAAAAAGCCTGCTCAAGCTAATATGACCGAAGTGGACAGAATTTTCAATGGTGTTGAGGACATAAATCTTTCTGCAATTGTTTCCGAGGCAAACCTTGTCGGAAATCCTAAAGAATGGTAGGTGGACACTGGTGCTACTCGCTACATTTGTGCCGACAAAAAGATGTTCACATCTTATTCAGTAGTGGACAATGGTGAACAACTTTTTATGGACAACTTCTCAACTTCTAAAGTTGAAGGACAAGCAAAGATTATTCCGAAGATGACATCTAGAAAGTAACTCACTCTCAACAATGTGCTGCATGTACCGGATATTTGCAAGAATCCTGTTTCCGGATCTTTGTTGAGTAAAAATGGGTTTGGGCTAGTGTTCGAGAGTGATAAATTTGTACTTACTAAGAATAGGATGTATGTAGAAAAATATTACATGTCTGATGGTCTTTTCAAACTAAATGTAATGACTGTTGTCCCCTCTGTTATTAATAATAATTCATCTTCTTCTTACTTACTTGAGTCTTTGAATTTGTGGCATGGAAGACTAGGACATGTTAATTATGGATCTTTACGTAGTTTAATTAATATGGAATGTTTACCTAAATTTTACATTGATTTAAATCATAAATGTGGAATTTGCGTTGAGGCAAAATTTGTTGGAAAAATGGTTTAATATAGGCATAATTTTGAGCCCAAATTTGAGTGGGCCCCAAACGTCTTTTGGGGTGAGTCCGAAGAGGTGACGTGTTCCTTGCCGCGTGGCAAGTCACACGGTGAAGATGAAACGTCAAAACCATTTATGAGTGAATGGGAAGTTGACGTCGTTTTCGGGTTTAACATTAATTTTTTAGATAAAAATTCTTTTGAATTTTTTTTCAATAAAAAATTATTGTGGGAATTTAATTTAATTCTATATTTTATTTTTAGATTCCTAAGCGGTTTTCTAAAGTTTGTACCTCTTTCTTTATTTATTAAACTATTCAAATAGTTTAATATATATATATATATTAAAATTAAATATATATATATATATTCTAAATAGTTTTTAATAATAAAGTTTGAAGCAGTGGCTTTGTTAGACCAAACGGGCAATTTTTTCAAATTGGTTGACACTTTTGCAACGGTCAAATCCATTTTGATAGTGTAGCACCGTTTCACTTTGTGAAACCTGTTCGGGGCTAAGAACTTTTGTCTATATAAACTCCATAATTCTAGCAGCCTGGGGTTAGGAATAATATCAATAGAAATTAAATCCGGAAATTCAGTCTTTAATTCTTGTCTCTTTGCTGTCCATTTTCTTTTAGTGCTTTATTCTTCATATAAAATATTAGGAATAAATTTCAGAGAGTTATAGAACACAAGGTTCTAGTTCGCCGAACAAATTTATTTGAAGTGCTTCTATAAATTTGTGAAGATCATTGTATCCTGGGAGATAGACGCCACTCAACCGTAAGCACTGTAGCGGGGCGAATCTGTCTTAAGGACAGAGTGTCACACACTCGACTTGGTCTTTATTTTTATTTGGTTTGATGAATAAATCTGGTATATTATTTATTTATTTTGTTTGAGTTATTTCAAGTTTCTTTTATTTACACAGAAGATTGTTCCAACAATCTTAAGACAGATTCGAATTATTCTGTTTACAGAATTTTTCGTTTGTTTCCCTTTTTCATTCTTCGTAAATAATTTCGGAAGAAAATTATTTTCTGTAAATTTACAAAATAATATTCTGGTTGGAAAAACAAATAGTGATTATATACTATTTGACAGATAGTAGTAATATACTGTCTCTTTTCTTTGACAACTAGTAGTACGATACTGGTGTCATTAACAATTCAGAATATATTTTTGTGGAATTTTGTCAGGAAATTAATTTTGGTTTTTTAGAAATTATTTTCTGAGTTTTCATTAATTAAAATTCTGTTTTCAGTATTTTAATTATTGAAGTGTTACTGAAATTAATTTTCTGTGTAGAATTAATTTGGTTAAATAAATTTTATTTTATTTCCAAATTAATTGAAAAATAAAAGTTATTTTCTTATTTCTTTTATTTTACAGAATTTAATTTCTTGTGTGGAATTAATTTGGTTAAATAAAATTTTATTTTATTTCCAAATTAATTGAAAAATAAAAGTTATAATTTTTATTTCTTTTATTTTACAGAATTTAGTTTTCTGTGTGGAATTAATTTGTTTAAATAAAATTTTATTTTATTTTCAAATTAATTGAAAAATAAAAGTTACATTCTTGTTTCTTTTATTTTTACAGAATTTTATTCTGTGAATTTGGATTAGTTTTCTGTGTGGAATTAATTTGGTTATATAAAATTTTATTTTATTTTTTTTTTCCAAATTAATTGAAAATAAAAGTTACATTTTGTTTTGTTTCTTTTATTTTAATAGAATTTATTTCTGTAGTTTTGGTTTAATTTGTTTAAATAAAATTTTATTTTATTTTTACAGAATTTAAAATTCTGTGATTTTTGGTTTTAGTTTTCTGTGTAGTATAAAGTTCTAATTATAATTTATAATTTAGAATTTATGGCTACTAAAACTGGTCAAACTAATGTTCAGACCAGTACTGGTATGATGATTGCCATTACGCCAACCTCTCCGTATGTTGGGACTGTGCCAGTGAATCATGGTGGAAAACCAGAGAAGTTCTTAAGAACTAATTTTCGTAAAGGCAAAGGAAGATCAAGTAAGAAGGTTGCTAAAGCCAAAATGACCAAAATGGATAACATTTCCAATGGTGTAGATGTCATAGATCTTTCTGCAGTTGTTTCCGAGGCAAATCTTGTCAGAAATCCTAAAGAATGGTGGGTGGACACTGGTGCTACTAGCCATATTTGTGCCGACAAAAAGATGTTCACATCTTATTCTATAATGGACAATGGTGAACAACTCTTTATGGGCAACTCCTCAACTTCTAAAGTTGAAGGATAAGGAAAGATTGTACTCAAGATGACATCTGGAAAGGAACTCACTCTCAACAATGTGCTGCATGTACAGGACATTCGCAAGAATTTAGTTTCCGGATCTTTGTTGAGTAAGAATGGGTTTAGGCTAGTTTTTGAAAGTGACAGGTTTGTACTTACCAAAAACGGGATGTATGTAGGAAAATGTTACATGTCTGATGGCATTTTCAAGTTAAATGTAATGACTATTGTACCCTCAGTTATTAATAATAATACATCTTCTTCTTACTTGCTTGAGTCTTCAAATTTATGGCATGGTAGACTAGGACATGTTAATTATGGATCTATACGTAGATTAATTAATATGGAATGTTTACCTAAATTTGACATTGATTCAAATCATAAATGTGAAATTTGTGTTGAGGCAAAATTATCTAAAACTCCTTTTCATTCAATTGAAAGAAGTACGGAACCACTTGAATTAATTCATAGTGACATTTGTGATTTTAAATCAATTCAAACCAGAGGTGGGAAAAAGTATGTAATCACTTTTATAGATGACTATACTAGATATAGTTATATTTATTTAATTCGAACCAAGGATGAAGTTTTGGAAACTTTCATTCAATATAAAAATGAAGTTGAAAACCAACTTGGTAAGAATATCAAGAAACTTAGAAGTGATAAAGGTGGTGAATATGAATCACCTTTTGGTGAATTTTGTAAAGAACATGGAATAATTCATCAAACCACCGCTCCTTATACACCTCAGCAAAATGGAATTGCTGAAAGGAAAAATAGGACTTTAAAAGAAATGATGAATGCCATGTTAATTAGTTCTGGATTACCTCAGAACTTGTGGGGGGAAGCAATACTTTCTGCTAATTATATTTTAAATAAAATACCCCGAAAGAAAGTGAATCAAACACCTTATGAATTGTGGCATGGAAGAGTACCATCCTACAAATACTTAAAAGTGTGGGGGTGTTTGGCTAAAGTGGCTATTCCTAGTCCTAAAAAGACTAAGATAGGTCCTAAGACCATTGATTGCATTTTCATTGGTTATGCCAAGAATAGTAGTGCATATCGGTTTTTGATTCATAAATCAGAACATTCCGAGATGCATGTAAATACTATTATTGAGTCTCGGAATGCATCATTCTTTGAACATGTATTTCCAAATAAGACTGGACAGGAGACTAGTAATAATAAGAGATCTTTTGATGCTATTACTAGTAATGATCAAGAACATAATCAAGAGTAAGAGTTAGATCAAAATGAGGAAGAGGAACCTAGGCGCAGTAAACGTGCTAGAACCTCAAAATCTTTTGGTCCAGATTTTCTAACATATTTGTTGGAAAATGAGCCTTTAACTTTTAAAGAGGCTATGTCCAGTCCTGAAGCTCCTTTATGGAAAGAAGATGTCAACAGTGAAGTTGAATCCATCTTGCAAAATCACACTTGGGAATTAGTGGACTTGCCACCAGGTTGTAAACCTCTTGGGTACAAGTGGATTTTCAAAAGAAAATTGAAAGCAGATGGATCAATCGACAAATACAAGGCAAGACTTGTAGTCAAAGGTTCTAGACAGAAAGAAGGTCTAGATTACTTTGACACATAGTCACCGGTTACTAGAATAACATCCATTAGAATGCTAATTGCCATAGCATCTCTATACAATCTAGAAATTCATCAAATGGATGTTAAAACCGCTTTCTTAAATGGTGAGTTAAATGAAGAAATTTACATGGAACAACCAGAAGGGTTTTCTGTTCCAGGGAAAGAAAAGAAAGTGTGTAAATTGGTTAAATCATTATATGGTTTAAAACAAGCGCCAAAGCAATGGCATGAGAAATTTGACAAGGCAATGATGTCAAATGGATTTAAAATTAATGAGTGTGACAAATGTGTTTATATTAAAAACACAGACAAAGGTTATGTTATTGTATGTCTTTATGTAGATGATATGCTCATCATAGGTAGTAATAATGATATGATTAAAACTACCAAGAAAATGTTGAATAAACATTTTGACATGAAAGACATGGGTGTTGCTGATGTAATTCTTGGTATGAAAATTACCAAAACATCAGAAGGCTATACTTTGTCACAATCTCATTACATTGAGAAAATACTTGACAAATTCAGTAAAGATGATGATCATCTTGCTAGAACACCTGTAGATGTTAATTTGTATCTTTCTAAGAATGTACAGGAAAGTATTTCTCAATTAGAGTATGCCCAAATTATTGGAAGCTTAATGTACTTAATGAACGGCACTCGCCCAGATATAGCTTATGCAGTAAGTAAATTAAGTAGATATACAAGTAATCCGGGAGTAGAACACTGGAAAGCAATTATTAGGGTTCTAAGATATCTCCGATTTACTCGTAACATTGGGCTTCATTATACTAGATATCCAGCAGTACTTGAAGGATACTGTGATGCAAATTGGATATCGGATACTAGAGACTCGAAGTCCACCAGTGGGTATGTCTTTACTGTTGGTGGGGCGGCTGTATCTTGGAAATCTTCCAAACAGACTTGCATTGCTAGGTCTACTATGGAATCAGAATTCATAGCCTTAGACAAAGCAGGGGAAGAAGCAGAATGGCTTCGCCACTTCCTTGAAGATATTCCAATTTGGCCAAAACCGGTGCCTGCTATATGCATACATTGTGATGGTCAATCAGCAATTGGTAGAGCACAGAGTCATATGTATAACGGTAAGTCACGACACATTCGTCGTCGACATAATACCGTAAGACAACTACTCTCTAATGGAATTATTTCCATAGAATATGTTAAGTCTAAAGACAACATAGCGGATCCACTAACCAAAGGGTTAGCAAGAGAGTTAGTTGAGAATTCATCGAGGGGAATGGGACTTAAGCCTATTAAATAAGAGTTACCACAACGGCAACCCAACCTAGTTGACTGGAGATCCCAAGATCTAGGTTCAAAGGGACAACCGAGTTGTGATTGACTCAGAAGGATCACTGTGGAGTCCAACTCCTACCCATTTCTATGATGAGATAAGTGATGTCTGCAGCGATTTAGGTTAAGTAATACTTTTAATGATTCTTATATCTAGGTAAACCTAGTGGAGTATGGCAGGATACTTTTCATAAGAATCACCTATGTGAGTGTGAACTGGGCCGGTTCTGTGAGATTTGTGAAGGGCTACAATTCTCTAAAGCACTCATGAAGACCAGGTTGTTCAGGGCCAAAATGAACACAATAGTGAGAACTAAACTGTGTCTGGAGATAATCTGTGTGAGTTCTATTGTCTTGGTTTACACAAACGGCTGAACAGTTCAAGACATCATGTTTACTGTTTAGCTAGTAAATCCGATAGTGTCTCACAAGGGAAGGTTCAAAGCCAAAAGCTACCTATCCTTTGCAGAATATTACCAATTTCTGTACTCTCTGATTAGATCATGTTGTTGCATTTTCTCTCCGTCAAATTCCATTCATGTGAGGGATTGTTGGAAAAATGGTTTAATATAGGCATAATTTTGAGCCCAAATTTGAGTGGGCCCCAAACGTCTTTTGGGGTGGGTCCGAAGAGGTGACGTGTTCCTTGCCGCGTGGCAAGTCACACGGTGAAGATGAAACGTCAAAACCATTTATGAGTGAATGGGAAGTTGACGTCGTTTTCGGGTTTAACATTAATTTTTTAGATAAAAATTCTTTTGAATTTTTTTTCAATAAAAAATTATTGTGGGAATTTTATTTAATTCTATATTTTATTTTTAGATTTCTAAGTGGTTTTCTAAAGTTTGTACCTCTTTCTTTATTTATTAAACTATTCAAATAGTTATATATATATATATATATATTTGTGAGGGTAATTTATACAAAATAAATTGGGTCGAAGCCAGGATAATGGGCCACTCTTTGGGCCGTATTGGGGAGGCCAGGAAGGTGGGCCGTGCGGCAGTCCGAACCGAAGTAAAGATGGTGCCGGCGTAAGAAGGCTTAGCTCGGCTTCTATTGTTTGTTAGCTCGGTCGTGATCTTTGGAACCGAGGTATGTTGGGCCCGCTTTAAGACCTAAGTAAAGGTTAGCTCGGCTTAATTCTTCTATGGATAGCTCGGCCTAGCATGTGAAGCCGAGGTAGAAGAAAAGAAAGGAAGACCGAGGTAACAGAGATCGGTCGCGACTTGTTAGCCCGGCATGGCGGTGTTACTTCGGTCGTAAGATAGTTCGGCTCATCTCCCTTATGGACAGCTCGGTTTTAGCATGGGAGAACCGAGGTAAGGGAAATAAAGTAAGGGCCGAGTTAAAAGTTACTTCGGTCATATGGAAGTCCGGCCATGGGAAAAACGATCTCACTTGGTTTAAGCAGTGAGGGGGGTGTTGAAGGATAAGCGTTATCTTTCAGGAGTATGAATTCTAGTAGGACTCTATGTGGAGGAGTTAGAGTCCTACTAGGATTGTGTCACACGAAACCTATAAAAGCTCACCAATATCACCTTTGGAATGGTAATGTAACTTTGCTCCCTGAATTCATAGAGCTTTTGCCTATTTGTCTTGTTGACTGACTTAGGCATCGGAGAGGTTTCCGGCACACACCCGCCGGCTAGCTCACGTTTGTGTTTTCAGGTAGTGGAACGACGTCGTACGGAGGAACGCAGACTTGATCAACAGGATTATACGAGAAGGTGTATTTCTTTCCCGTACAATTGGCGCCGTCTGTGGGAACTCAGACAAGAAAAACCTCTTGATCAAGCTTTTCCTTAGGAAGAATCAATGGCGCACAACGAAGATGTATCGCAGTCCGCCATCGACGGACAAACACCACAGGGAGGTGCAAGACGCGAGGGACTACCTTTGATCCCTCCTATGGCGGACTTGGAGCAACGACAAGATTCCATGAGGGATGCCAGGGGTAGAAGGAGGAATAACAGCCCTCATCCCTCTCGTTCGCAAAGCCCAGAAAGACAAAGGCGCAGGATTGATCCTCAAACTTTGGAGGATCGCGTCAGGGAACAAGACGAGTTGATACGGCGGATGGCAGCAGACATGGAATCTCTAAAACGCCAGATGAAAGGAAAAGAAGTGGCGACAGGAGAGGGGCGCAACAACAAGACGCCCCCTCGCCACTCAGAGGGTCGTAGTAGAAATTCTACACCCTCCCACGCAGAAAACAGAAGCCTCAGGACAGGCGACACGCAAGCCAGATCTTCCAGGACTCGTCACTCCAGGTCTGAGAGGACGAGATCTGAAAGGTCTTACACGGAAGGAAGCACTTACTGGCCCTCACATACGCACCAAACAAGGTCCAGACAGACAGAGTTACCCAGATCGTCCGACCTACGAACCGTGCTAGATGAAAAGACACGATGCAGGGAAGACGCCAGGATACGTGATCCACACAGAGTTTCTGCCTTACAGCGGTTGGCTCCTCGGACGCATGGAAGCGTCGAGGTTGGAATGCCACTACCGCGCCCGGCCTACGAACCAGCGGATAAGGCATTGGCGAGGCTGCAGACCTCACCATTCGTCCCAGCAATAGAGAACGCGCCCCTACCGTCAGGCTTTCTTCAGCCCAAATTCAATACATACGAGGGGAAGACGGACCCTTACTCACACTTGAGCCACTTTCGCCAGGTCATGGCTGTATACCGGCGGAATGAGGCCTTGATGTGCATCCTATTCCCTTCAAGCCTAGGTGACCTAGGCCTGACTTGGTTTGAGAAACTTCCAGAAGGCAGCATAGCCTCCTGGGCGCAATTGGCGGAGGCGTTCGTGACAAGGTTCCGAACGAACACCAAAACCCCGGTGGAGATTGACCAGTTACTCTCCATCGACATGGGCGACAAGGAGACCCTAAGATCTTACAACAGTCGTTACTGGGAGACCTTCAACCAGATTGGGGACTGCCCTACCAATCTCGCCATTGCCCAGTATAAAAGAGGACTCCCAGTCGGGAACAAACTAAGGGATTCTATCACCATGACGCCACCTCTCACCATGGAGGCCCTGATGGAAAGAGTGCATCAGCACATCAGGGTGGAAGAGGATGGCGCACGTGCCAAAGCAAAAACTAGCACGACCGCAGTACCAGAAAAGAAGGCCTCAGCAAAGGTCAATGCAGTAAACCGTCCGAGCAAGAACGGGCGGGGCAGGCGAGACAACGAAGAAGACCAGGACAAGAGATGGCTGAGAGTCTGCACTGCCATAACCACGGTCTTCAAGAAACCGATCTACCGAATCCTGAGTGAAATAAGAGACGAGCCTTTCGTCAAGTGGCCAGCCAAGCTAGGCGAGGCTCAGAAGGACTATGATGACAGATCCAGGTGCACCTTCCACAAAGAAAAGGGGCACCGCACTGAGAATTGTACGCCATTAAGACAGCACTTGGAAGAGTTGGTGGCAGCAGGTCACCTGGACAAATACATAGAGGGAGGGGCACAGCCAGCCCCCCAGGACCATAACAACCCCAACGGGATGCCAATCGACGCACCGCCTCAAGGCATCATCAACGTAATACATGGAGTCTTTGAACCTGAGCGTGTATGTGAGCTCAGAGGTTCAATCAAAAAGGCTGAGCACTTGAGAGAGGTGCTAAGTGCCCAACCAGTCGCCAAGAAGGGGAAGTTAGAGGCCACAAACGTCATGTCTTTTTCGGATAAAGACTTGGACAGAATATATTGCCCTCACAATGACGCCTTGGTTGTCACTCTCCGAGTCAAAGATTTTGACGTCAAGCGGATTCTGATTGACCAAGGTAGTTCATGCGAAATAATGTACTATGAAACCTTTAAACAACTAAAGTTGCAAGATAAAGACTTGGCGCCTGCAATATCCGCCCTGATTGGATTCAACTCCATGCCAGAATGGCCCGTCGGCAAAATTATCCTCCTAGTCAAAGCAGGGAGTGTGACGAAACAAGTAGAGTTCTGGGTGTTGAAGGTCCCATCCACCTACAACATTATCTTGGGCAGAACATGGCTGCATGCCATGCGCTCGGTGGCGTCCTCCTACCACCAAGTAATGCGGTTTCCCAATGACACCGGAGTGATAGAAGAAGTTTATGGAGATCAGATCATGTCGAAGCAGTGCTTTGTCACAGTGAACGGCAGCCGCGCTGCCAAAGGATACGTTCATTCGGTTGAAGAACCTGAGAGTAATGAACTATTCGCAGATGTTGGCAAGGCGGCTAGTCAGAAAGCAGTGGAGGACTTAGTGGAGGTCAGAATAGAAGAAAAGAACCCGGATAAGTTCTTTTTGCTTGGTTCGTCGTTGTCCAGCACTGAGAGATTGGAGGTCTTGGAATTTCTGACCTCCAACATCGAAGTGTTCGCCTGGACCCCATACGACATGCCAGGCATTGATCCCAACTTCATCTGCCACCAACTCAACGTCCACCCTTCTGCCAGACCAGTCATTCAGCGCACCCGCAGATCGGCACTCCACCATGCCGAAATAGTGGCAGAAGAAGTAGGAAACCTGCTGGAGGCTGGGGCAATCAGAGAGGTGCACTACCCAAGATGGATCTCCAACACCGTCGTAGTGCCAAAGAAGAATGGCAAGTGGCGTGTTTGCATCGACTACAAAACGGTCAACAAGGCGTGCCCAAAAGATAGCTTTCCTCTACCAAGGATAGATCAACTGGTAGACCTAATGGCGGGACACAACAGACTTAGCTTCCTGGATGCATACAGAGGCTACCACCAGATCGCCATGCATGAACTAGACCAGGAGGTCACATCCTTCACAACTCCAAGAGGATTATACTGCTACAAGGTCATGCCCTTTGGCCTAAAGAACGCAGGGGCGACGTTCCAGAGAATGGTCACCAAGATGTTTGAGCCGTTGTTAGGCAGAACAATGGAGGCTTACATCGACGATATGGTGGTCAAGAGCAAGGATGAGAATGACCATCTCAAGGACCTAGGAGAGATGTTTGAGATCCTAAAGAAGCATAAGTTACGGCTTAACGCGTCGAAGTGTGCGTTCGGAGTGGGATCAGGCAAATTCCTAGGCTTCTTGGTGACCAACCGAGGTATAGAAGCAGACCCATCTCAGATCAAGGCAATCCAGGATCTGGAGAGACCAAACTCAGTAAAAGAAGTGCAGCATCTCACTAGCATGGCAGCCGCACTCAATCGGTTCATAAGTCGGTCGTCAGATAGACTACGACCATTCTTCCATGCGCTGAAGGCCAAGTTTGAGTGGGACGAAGAATGCGACCAAGCTTTGGCAAGTTTGAAGGAGTACATGTCTTCTCCACCACTCCTTGTAACACCAATCCCTGGGGAAGAGCTCTTCTTATATCTGGCAGTCTCGCAACACGCAATCAGCGCAGTGTTGGTCCGTGCAGAAGGAATCCAACACCTGCCTATTTACTATGTCAGCAAAACATTACTAGGCGCCGAAACAAGGTACTTGCCACTGGAGAAACTGGCATTGGCCTTGATGATGGCCTCCAGGAAGCTGTCGCACTACTTTCACGCTCACACCATAATAGTTCTCACAGCCTTCCCATTAAAGGCTTTATTTGAAAGAGCAAACTTCTCTGGGCGAATTCTGAAGTGGGCAGTAGAGTTGGGACAATACGACATCAAATTCCAACCTAGGACCGCAATAAAAGCACAAGCATTGGCAGATTTTGTTGCAGAATTCACACCAGGGAGTCATCACATCTGCCCAATTGACCTAACTGAGACAACCGAACTAGGGAGGGAAGTTGACGTCGGAATAACGCAACCCCTGGTGCTGGTTACTCAGTCAGGCCCCAAGGCAGACCAGAGTAAAGTAAGGAAGGAAGAAACAAACCATGCTATACCAAGTCAGGACTCACCGACAAATAAAGACTTGGTACAAATAGAAAGCAAGGGGCAGACAGCGAGCATGGACCTTGAAGAAGACACCAGCAACATAGAAGATCCCAAGGCATCATCCGATCCCTCCACCTGCTGGAAGTTGTTCGTCGGAGAGATGTAGAAGCTCTTCGTGGATGGAGCATCCAACCGGCATGGAGCAGGACTTGGCATAGTCCTCATCTCTCCAGACGGTCTAGTAGTGGAGCAGGCAATAAACCTTGGCTTCCCAGCATCAAACAACGAGGCGGAGTATGAAGCGCTTCTTGCAGGACTTAAGTCAGCACTCTACATGAAGGCCACCGAGCTAATGGTTTACAGCGACTCACAGCTGGTGGTAAACCAAATATCTGGCGACTACGAGGCAAAGGATGATAGAATGGCCAAGTACCAAGAATTGGTCAGAACAGAGATAAAGAAGTTTGAAGTGGTGAGGATAGAACAAATTGGTAGGGAGGAAAACAGCCGAGCGGACGAACTAGCAGGCTTCGCCTCGACGGCAGATACCTCCATCCCTCATCCACTGCTGATCGACTACCTGCCCAGGCCAAGCATTGAAGACCCAGAAGCAGCAGAAGTATGTTGTGCAGAGTTAGGCCCTTCTTGGATGGATCCCATCATATCGTTTCTAAAAGACGGTACCTTACCGGAAGATAAGAAAGAAGCCAACAGAATAAGAACAAAGTCGCAGCGATTTTGGCTCTCTCCATCCTTGGCATTGTACAAGAAGTCGTTCTCAGGACCTTACTTGAAGTGTGTTCACCCCAGCAAAGTGGAAGCATTCCTATTCGAAATACATGAGGGTGTATGTGGCAGCCATCAAGGAGGAAGATCGTTGGCATATAGAGCGATTTCACAAGGATACTGGTGGCCATACATGCAAGCGGACTCAGAGAAGTATGTCAAAAAATGTGAAAAGTGCCAAAAGTTTGCGCACCAAATACACCGACCTGCCAGAGAATTGCTACCATTGACTAGCCCATGGCCTTTCACAATGTGGGGCTTAGACATAGTGGGACCACTTCCAACAGCACCAGGCAACAGGAAGTTCTTCCTTGCGGCAACTGACTACTTCACAAAGTGGGTGGAAGCAGAAGCCTTGGCATCAATCAAGGAAAAAGATGTGAAGAAGTTCGTTTGACAGAACATCATCACCCGGTTTGGCATACCAAAGGCACTAATCTCCGACAACGGCGCTCAGTTCGACGGCAGAATTTTTAGAGGCTTTTGTGAGGAGTACAAGATAGAGTTCTACAATTCTACACCGGCGTATCCCCAAGCAAATGGCCAGGCAAAAGCATCAAATAAAGTCGTCTTGGATGGGTTGAAGAAAAGGTTAGAGAAAGCCAAAGGAAAGTGGGCAGAAGAGCTCCCTCATGTGTTATGGGCCTATCGCACCACACCTCGGCGATCGACAGGAGAAACACCATTCTCCTTAGCTTATGGCATGGAAGCAGTCATCCCATTAGAAGTTGGCCTCCCCACAATTCGGAGCGAAAACTTTGATCCAGACTTAAATGGCGAGGCCATAGCATTAGAGCTTGACCTTGCGGAAGAAAGAAGAGACAGAGCATTGGTTCACATCGCCTCCTACCAACAAGAGTTGTCTAGAAAGTATAACAAAATAGTGCATCCAAGACAGTTCAAGATCGGCGATTGGGTACTTCGTAGAGTAATAGGAAACACCCTGATTCCAGGAGATGGCAAGTTGGGGCCGAATTGGGAAGGACCTTACAAAGTGGTCGGTTTAGCAGGCAAAGGGGCATACCACTTGGAAGATAAGGACGGCAAAGCAATTCCCAGGCCATGGAACACTGCCAATCTCAAGTTGTTTTATTTTTAGCTTTTTCCCTTTTAAGTATGTGTAATTTTTTACTTTCTCAATAAAACAAGTCGATTCTTTTTCAGTATATTTGTTTTCAGTAGAATAGTCGCTTTAGTAAGTTAGTAGCACTGTAAACATAGTTGGCCGGAATAACCAACTATGACCCCTCCTAAGCCCAGGATAAGAATCCAGGCTGCAGGACGTTTGGTCGGAATAACCAAACACTTTATTCTAAGTTGGCTGGAAAAACCAACTTAGAGGTTGGCTGAATTAAACCAACTCTTTGTACTCTTCAGCCGAAGTAAGTTTATGGCTGAAGAGTGGTTGGCTGGATTAAACCATCTCTTGTACTCTTCAGCCGAAGTAAGTTTATGGCTGAAGAGTGGTTGGCTGGATTAAACCAACTCTTGTTACTCTTCAGCCAAAGTAAGTTCATGGCTGAAGAGTGGTTGGCTGGATTAAACCAACTCTTGTTACTCTTCAGCCGAAGTAAGTTCATGGCTGAAGAGTGGTTGGCTGGATTAAACCAACTCTTTGTACTCTTCAGCCGAAGTAAGCTTATGGCTGAAGAGTGGTTGGCGGGATTAAACCAACTCTTGTTACTCTTCAGCCGAAGTAAGCTCATGGCTGAAGAGTGGTTGGCGGGATTAAACCAACTCTTTGTACTCTTCAGCCGAAGTAAGCTTATGGCTGAAGAGTGGTTGGCTGGATTAAACCAACTCTTGTTACCCTTCAGCCGAAGTAAGCTTATGGCTGAAAAGTGGTTGGCTGGGTTAAACCAACTCTTGTTACTCTTCAGCCGACGTAAGTTTATGGCTGAAGAGTGGTTGGCTGGATTAAACCAACTCTTTGTACTCTTCAGCCGAAATATCTATATCGGCTAAAGAGTGGTTGGCTAGTAAGTTAGATAGCTTAAACCGAGATCATAGTTCAACAAATGAGTTCGCGGAAAATTCATTACATGATCAAAGAGGTAATAAAACCGAAATAAGAGTTGGAGCACAGAAGAAGATTTTTTCATTAAGAAGTACAAAAGGCAGTACAACTGAGGGGCCGCAGCCCGGTTACACGTTTCAGACAAAAGAACGAAAGAAAAGAAAGAGGTAAAATCAACGGAGAAGTTCATCAAGTTCAGCATCAAAATCTGCATCAGCATCCACCCGGAGTCCGGTGTCGGTTGGAAGCACGGTCTGATCTGGGAGCTCGGTCTCAACTTGAACCTCGGTCTCAGTCGGTTGCAGCTCGTCCGATAGATCTTCAATGACTGGCTCCAACCGAACTGTTTGACTATTTTGCTGATGTTGATCAACGGCCGGAGTGAGAGTTTGCTCATTTTCATCAGAATCTTCTTCATCATCTTTATCATTGTCAGATCCCTCGAGAAATTGCCTTTGAAGATCGGCAGCATATTGCGAAAGCGAAGCCGGAATGGAGTACGAGGGAGGATTGTAGACCTCGGTGTCAGGCGTACAACCGAGCTTCTCCACCGCACTCCTCCAGCCACATTTGAAGAATAAGTCCTTGGCTGCGTTGCACTGGAGGGTGTATGCGTCTTCGGCCTCCTTAAAGCCTTGTTTTTCGGCTTTCTTGATGCCCTCCTTCAGCTGGTTTATTTCGGCGCCTTTCTGCTTCTCAATCTTTGCCAGCAGGCGCAGGTACTTGTCTTTCGCTTCAGCAGCTACCTTCTTCTTTTCGGCTTCGACCGAATTAGATAGCTCGGTCAGGCGACTGTTCTCAGAGCGTAGCTCGGCCAACTCCTTTCTGGCCTCCTCTAGCTCGGCCGACTTTGCTTCGGCCTCAGCCATGGCCTCTCTTGTGTTCCTCCTAAGCTTCATGACCCTCTTATGTGTAACTTGGTTTTTCTGGATGGCCTACAAAGGAGAAGTAACGTTAGCCGGATTGAAAGTTGAAAAAAAATTACATAGAAGGCAAAAGCGATTTACCAGGATCATGGACTTAGTGGAAGACCGGATTGATTTCAGCTCGGTATTGAGCTGTTTGTAGTGGTGCTCCATGTCCTTGGGAAGGCACACATTCTTGGCTAAGTTGAAAGCCATCAGGTGGTCCTTCTCTGTCACAACCGAATCAGAGGCAGTGATATCTCGGTTGTTGAAGGTTAGTTCAGGGACCCATTTGGAGGAAGATGCAGTTCGGTCTGATTGCTCCGGTTGGGGGCCTGGTTGAATGTTTGGAGGAGGACTTGGTGGCAGGACGGACTTATCTTCGTCCGCAAGACGTGGCTCGGTTTGGTTAGTCCGGGCACGCTTGCTCGGACGAGATGTGGAGGGCCGCTGGGACGGAAGTGCTACCATGGTTTGAGTGGTCTGCCCGGCTGGTGGTACATCGGCAGGATTGGTCTCGGTTAGCAGGGCCTTCAGTCTGTTTCTTTTAGCCATTTCTTCTTCGGCTGTGAGGGGCACAAGGTTGATCTGGGGCAAGGTCGGGTCCGGTTCTGGGGCGTCTTCGAGGAGGAAGTCGGTCACTCTCGCTTTTCGGCGACCGCTGTATCGGTATGTCGGTTCGAAGTTTAGAAGTTTTGCCCAATTTCTCTCCTTAACTCGTAGTGCGGTGCGTAGAATACCAAGGTTTGGGTGGCCGTAATTTGATAGGAGATAGGCTTTATCTGCAAAAAAGAGACAAACTGTTAGTTCGGTTCAGAAGAGAAAGCCGAAATAAAGGAAAGATTGAATTGGAACCGAAGTATGTATACCAGGTACTCCTTTTTTCCAATTTATACTTCGGCCAGGAATCTGGGCTTGATGATCTTCGAAGTTCCCAGACACCCAAAGGAAGTCATCGTCATTTAGGTCTTTGTCCGGTGTATGTTTTATTATTTTCTCTCAGCCACGGCGTATTCTTAAATAATAACACCAGCCTTCATCTTTGGATCCCAAGGAGTATTGATGGAATATTTTGGCCAAACCGAGGTTAAGACCGGTTTGGCAGTTTAGCGCGTCTATACCCATTATTATACGGTAAGTGTTGGTGGATAGCTGGGTTGGGCATAATCTGGTTTGTCTAAGGAATTCGCATATTAAAGGTTGGACTGGGAATCTGAGTCCGGTTTCTATTATTGATTGGATGGTAAAGGGGACAAAGCCTTCGTTGCCCCATGGGTCAACATCTTGTTCGGCTAGGGTAAGATTTACATCGGCTGGAATGTTGTATTCTCTTCTGAATTCGGCTAGGCCTCCTGGGGTTTCTACTAGGAACCTATATTTCCCCATTTATGGTATAAGTTACGAATAAATTATCTCGGTCAAAAAAGTGTGCTCAGTAGCTCGGCTGAGTGCAGGGAAGTGCCTGGCAACCTAAGTCTGCAAAATGGAAAAACAAGGTGTTAAGCACAGATCATTGACCGTGCTAAAAATCAAAGCAAGAAAAGAGAAGTCTTACTTCGGCTACGCAGTGTACTACGGGATCTACCACGGTCGCTAGCAAGGTGCTTGTTATCTCGGTTCTACCTATGGTTTTCTTACTTCGGTTAAGCATTAAGGGGCAGCTTTCAGAGTTCGGTTTAGGAACTGAGAAAGCTGGCTTAGCCCCCAAGGCTTAGCTCGGTCGGGGGCCGAATTTTCTAGTTCAGTGCATTTTTTTATTTCGGCTACTGTGAATCAGTTGGTGGCCTATAGAAGCTACTGTGATGTGCACAAGTGCTTGTTCGGTTCCAGTTTTCCTATATCTTTATATAGCGAAAACAGATTCCTAGTTCGGTTGGACGGGTTTTTTGGATCAAGCAAGTGTTCTATAGCCATTTCTTGCAATTCAAGAGGTTCTTATGAACTTCTTTCCATAAAACAGAGCCAAGTATAGGAAGTGTTTTGTGAGAAACACATAAAACACACTACGATGAATTGAATGAAAGCAAAAACAAAATAAGAGAAATGGATTCGTGATGTTTACCTGGTGGAAGGTGGAGATAGGAACAACGGCGACGGAAACAATAAAGGAAGCGAAATCAGCTGGGCTCAGAGGTTGAAGAGTTCAAAGGAAGAGAGAAGGAAGTGAATAGTACAGTAAAAAATCTGAAATGAATGGTTTGTTTTGTGTAAAGGCAAAAGGGCGGGAACTGTTCAAATTCACGAAGTATGAAGAACGGCGTAACAGCTGGGATTGACCAATCAAAGGCTGCCACGTGTCATTAGAAGGACAATCGATTCAGTTTCTGCAAACTGAAGAGACGTTTTGACCGGACGTGCACAGTACGGCTCAAGTTTTAGCTCGGCTGGATAAACTAAATGGTTTTTAGCTCGGCTGGATAAGTTAAATGGGTTTTTAGCTCGGCTGGAGAGGCTTAAAGTTGTAGCTCGGCTAGAGTGATTGAAACTATAGCTCGGCCGATGGACGGGTAATCCCTATGATGCTTTGCAGATGGAATTAAGGGGCAATTGTGAGGGTAATTTATACAAAATAAATTGGGCCGAAGCCAGGATAATGGGCCACTCTTTGGGCCGTATTGGGGAGGCCAGGAAGGTGGGCCGTACGGCAGTCCGAACCGAAGTAAAGATGGTGCCGGCGTAAGAAGGCTTAGCTCGGCTTCTATTGTTTGTTAGCTCGGTCGTGATGTTTGGAACCGAGGTATGTTGGGCCCGCTTTAAGACCTAAGTAAAGGTTAGCTCGGCTTAATTCTTCTATGGATAGCTCGGCCTAGCATGCGAAGCCGAGGTAGAAGAAAAGAAAGGAAGACCGAGGTAACAGAGATCGGTCGCGACTTGTTAGCCCGGCATGGCGGTGTTACTTCGGTCGTAAGATAGTTCGGCTCATCTCCCTTATGGACAGCTCGATTTTAGCATGGAAGAACCGAGGTAAGAGAAATAAAGTAAGGGCCGAGTTAACAGTTACTTCGGTCATATGGAAGTCCGGCCATAGGAAAAACCATCTCACTTGGTTTAAGCAGTGAGGGGGGTGTTAAAGGATAAGCGTTATCTTTCAGGAGTATGAATTCTAGTAGGACTCTATGTGGAGGAGTTAGAGTCCTACTAGGATTGTGTCACACGAAACCTATAAAAGCTCACCAATATCACCTTTGGAATGGTAATGTAACTTTGCTCCCTGAATTCATAGAGTTTTTGCCTATTTGTCTTGTTGACTGACTTAGGCATCGGAGAGGTTTCCGGCACACACCCGCCGGCTAGCTCACGTTTGTGTTTTAAGGTAGTGGAACGACGTCGTACGGAGGAACGCAGACTTGATCAACAGGATTATACGAGAAGGTGTATTTCTTTCCCGTACAATATTTAATTAGTTTAATATATATATATATATATTCTAAATAGTTTTTAATAATAAAGTTTGAAGCAGTGGCTTTGTTAGACCAAACGGGCAATTTTTCAAATTGGTTGACACTTTTGCAACGGTCAAATCCATTTTGATAGTGTAACATCGTTTCACTTTGTGAAACCTGTTCGGGGCTAAGAACTTTTGTCTATATAAACTCCATAATTCCAGCAGCCTGGGGTTAGGAATAATATCAATAGAAATTAAATCCGGAAATTCAGTCTTTAATTCTTGTCTCTTTGTTGTCCATTTTCTTTTAGTGCTTTATTCTTCATATAAAATATTAGGAATAAATTTCAGAGAGTTATAGAACACAAGGTTCTAGTTCGCCGAACAAATTTATTTGAAGTGCTTCTATAAATTTGTGAAGATCATTGTATCTTGGGAGATAGACGCCACTCAACCGTAAGCACCGTAGCGGGGCGAATCTGTCTTAAGGACAGAGTGTCACACACTCGACTTGGTCTTTATTTTTATTTGGTTTGATAAATAAATCTGGTATGTTATTTATTTATTTTGTTTGAATTATTTCAAGTTTCTTTTATTTACACAGAAAATTGTTCCAACAAAATTAACTAAAACTCATTTTCATTCAATTGAACGAAGTACATAGTCACTTGAATTAATTCATAGTGACATTTGTTATTTTAAATCAATTCAAACTAAAGGTGAGAAAAAATATTTTATCACTTTCGTAGATGACTATACAAGATATAGTTATGTTTATTTAATTCGAACCAAGGATGAAACTTTGGAAACTTTTATTCAATACAAGAATGAAGTTGAAAATCAACTTGGTAAGAAAATTAAAAAACTTAGAAGTGATAGAGGTAGTGAATATAAATCACCTTTTGGTGAGTTTTGTAAAGAATAAGGAATAATTCATCAAACCACCGTTCCTTACTCACCTCAACAAAATGGAATTGCTGAAAGGAAAAATAGGACTTTAAAAGAAATGATGAATGCCATGTTAATAAGTTTTGGATTATCTCAGAACTTGTAGGGAGAAGTAATATTTTCTGCTAATTATATTCTAAATAAAGTACCTCGGAAGAAAATGAAGCAAACACATTATGAATTATGGCATAAGAGAGTACCATCCTACAAATACTTAAAAGCGTAGGAGTGTTTGGCTAAAGTAGCTATTCCTAATCTTAAAAAGACTAAGATAGGTCCTAAAACAATTGATTACATATTCATTGGTTGTGCTAAGAATAGTGGTACATATCGGTTTTTGATTCATAAGTCAGAACATTCCGAAATGTATATAAATACTATTATTGAATCTCGGAATACTTCTTTCTTTGAACATTTATTTCCGAATAAAGTTGGACAAGAGACTAGTACCAATAAAAGATCTCATGATGCTATTACTAGCCATGATCAAGAACAAGAACAAGAGATAGATCAAAATGAAGAAGATGAACCTAGGCGTAGTAAACGTACTAGAACCTCAAAATTTTTTGGTCCAGATTTTCTAAGATTTTTGTTAGAAAATTAGCCTTTAACTTTCAAAGAAGCTATGTCCAGTCCTGAAGCTCTTTTATGGAAAGAAGCTGTAAATAACGAAGTTGAATCCATCCTACAAAATCACACTTGGGAGTTGGTGGATTTGCTTCTAGGTTGTAAATCTCTTGGGTACAAGTGGATTTTCAAAAGAAAAATGAAAGCGGATGGATCAATTGACAAATACAAAGCAAGACTTATGGTCAAATGATATAGACAAAAAGAAAGTCTTGATTACTTTGACACATATTCACAAGTTGCTAGAATAACATCCATTTGAATGCTAATTGCCATTGCATCTTTGTACAATCTAGAAATTCATCAAATGGATGTGAAAACCGCTTTCTTAAATGGTGAGTTAGATGAAGAAATTTACATGGAACAACCAGAAGGATTTTCTATTCGAGGAAAAGAAAATAAAATGTGTAAATTGGTTAAATCATTATATAGTTTAAAACAAGCGCCAAAGCAATGGCATGAGAAATTTGACAAAGTAATGATGTCAAATTGATTCAAAATTAATGAATGTGATAAATGTGTTTATATTAAAAACACAAACGGTTATGTTATAGTATGTCTTTATGTGAATGATATGCTCATCATAGGTAGTAATAATGATATGATTAAAACTACCAAGAAAATGTTGAATAAACATTTCGACATGAAAGGCATGAGGATTGTTGATGTAATACATGGTATGAAAATTACCAAAATATCAGAAGGTTATACTTTGTCATAATCACATTACATTTAGAAAATACTTGACAAATTATGCAAAGATGATGATCATCTTGCTAGAACACATGTGGATGTTAATTTGTTTCTTTCTAAGAATGTACAGGAAAGTATTTTTCAATTAGAGTATGCCCAAATTATTGGAAGCTTAATTTACTTGATGAACTGCACTCACCCGGATATAACTTATGCAATAACTAAATTAAGTAGATATACGAGTGATCCAGGAGTAGAACACTGGAAAGCTATTATAAGGGTTCTTAGATATCTCAGATTTACTCATAACATTGGGCTAAATTATACTAGATATCCAGCAGTACTAGAAGGGTACTGTGATGCAAATTGGATATTAGATACTAGAGACTCAAAATCCACCAGTGGATATGTCTTTACTCTTAGTGGGGCGATTGTATTTTGGAAATCTTCCAAACAGACTTGCATTGTTAGGTCTACTATGGAATTAGAGTTCATAACGTTAGATAAACTTGGGAAGAGGTAGAATAGCTTCGCCCTTTCCTTGAAGATATTCCAATATGGCCAAAATCGGTGCCTGCTATTTGCATGCATTGTGATAGTCAATCAGCAATAGGTAGAGCACAGAGTCATATGCATAACAGTAAGTCGCGACACATTCGTTGTCGACATAACATCGTAAGACAACTACTCTCTAATAGAATTATTTCCATTGAATATGTGAAGTCTAAAGACAACATAGCGGATCCACTAACCAAAGGGTTAGCAAGAGAGTTAGTTGAGAATTCATCGAGGGGAATGGGATTTAAGCCTATTAAATAAGAGTTACTATAACGGCAACCTAACCTAGTTGACTAGAGATTCCAAGATTTAGGTTTAAAGGGACAACCGAGTTGTATATGACTCATAAGGATCACTGAGAAGTTAAACTCTTACCCATTTTTATGATGAAATAGTGATGTCTGCAGCGTTTTAGGTTAAGTAACACTTTTAATGATTCTTATATCTAGGTATACCTAGTGGATTATAGCAGGATACTCTTCATAAGAATCACATATATGAGTGTGAATTGGGCTGGTTCTATGACATTTGTGAAGAGCTACAATTCTCTAGAGCACTCATAAAAGATCAAGTTGTTCAGGGCCAAAATGAACATAATAGTGAGTACTAAATTGTGACTGGTAATATACTGTGTGAGTTCTATTATCTTGGTTTACACAAATGACTAAACAGTTCAAGACATCATGTTCACTGGTTAGCTAGTAAACCTGATAGTCTCTCACAATGGAAGGTTCAAAGCCAAAAGTTACCTATCCTTTGCAGAATATTCCCAATTTCTGTACTCTTTGTAATTAGATCATGTCGTTACACTTTCTCTCTATCAAATTCCATTCATGTGAGGAATTGTAGGAAAACTATGGTTTTATAGGCTTATTTTAGGCTAACCTTAAGCCCAAATTTGGATGGTGTGAGACCCCTAACTTTTGTAAACCTTATTAGGTCCCTAAATTTTGAGTTATTATAATAAAGCCTTTAATTCATTGATTATTCGCAAATTAAACCCTCAAACCGAAAACACATCACAGACGAACACATACAAACCCTAATCAACCCTAGAAGCTTAGAAATCATTTCTAACACTCTAATATTAATTATTTAACTCTCAAGTTTTAGATTAATCGCTCTAAACCTTAACTTTCGATTTTCACAATTTTCGTTCGGTTATTTACCTTTAAATTCAAAGTAAGATAATACAAACCGAATTATTTTTCCTAACACTAATTTATTAACTCTACACTTGAAATAGATACTTTAATTGAGCCCAAGCCCGCACATTTTTATTAAATCACAAATTGACCCGAAACAAGTACCATTATATATTTATATATACACTTGTATCCTAAAATCTTTTTTTAAAACATTTTATTTTACAAATTCCAACAATTGTACACAAAAAAAATAATATATATATATATAACAAGTCCATCAATTCACCATTACATGGCTAGCCATCATTATTGTAGGTGTAATGAATGTACTATGAGACAATTTTCCATGATTTAAGGAAGAAACATCTTTGACTTGGTACAAACTTTTATATATATGTATCTATGCAACTAGGTTGGTTTGATTAGGAGAAAAACCCTAACTAGATCATATTTAGGAACCTAATTAAGACTTTTAATCATCCACTATTCCATTGAATTCAAACTAAATCCAAACTGTCCAATCCAATTCCAACTAAGGGGCATTTAGGACCTTTTGTGCCAAATTCATTATATAAACAACCCCTCCCCTAGCATTTTACATACAAGAACAACACTTATACACACTATATTCAGCTGAGAGAGAAGAAATGAAGGAGGGTGAGCTTGGTAGAAGAGAGGAGAGGAAGAAAAAGTTTGCTAGCAATTCCAACAACCCTCAAATAAGTTACAACACAACTCTCTCTTTCATTTTCCTTTTTCAAATATATGCTCTTAGAAGTTTTAAACATTCATTTCAGATATGTTTTGATGGTACTTTTGTGTTAAAAATGAAAGGAGTTGAGCCTTAATTCTACCCTTCTTTTATTTCTCTTAATCGGTATAAGACTACATTTTTCCCTATCAATCTCTCAAAATTTTCAAAGGCACACCTTCACCTTAAATTTCTGAGTTTAATACATATTATTCAGCATGTTTTCATCACAAGATAAGTGGAAAATTTCCCTTAGCTGACCCCTTTTCTCACCAACTTTCTATTTTCAAGAACTGTGTCAGAAAAATCTATTTTACAGCCACCTTACAAAAATTATAGAAAAATGTATAAAAATATTATAGACCTGCGTTTTATGTCAAAATTTTTCTTAAGGAGTTATCTTTCAATGAAAATTGGTTTCATTGAAAACGAGTGAGCGGTTTGTGAGAAAATCTGATTTTCGTAACGGTCGACGAATCTGGACAGAGCTGGAGTATTTCTGAAATAACTACAAATCTGGAAAAGCTATTCCATTTCTGAAAAATGTTCGGAAAACTAGATAAAATTCCCTACGAACCATAGGAAGACCGGGCTCTGGAAAAATCTGAAATAGCCCTTTTGAGTATAATCTTTAGGTAGTACTGAATCTGGAAATTTTGTTTTCATTAGTGTTTTATACTCTTGTGTTCATAAATATGCTTATTAATTTATGATCATGTCTCGATATGATATTTCACATGTCATAGGTTTATGTATTTTATTTTAATCCTTCGATGGTGCTCACACTTATGCAAATCTAGAAATTATATTCATGTGCGAATTTATTCCCTTAACTACCTGAATATGCCTAGAGCTACTTGTGCCTATCTTCATATGTGAATCTCATGTGTTATAATCTTATTTATTTCTATTTGTACTATTTAGTTGTTCAAACTTGTGCAATAAATGTTGTTTTCAAAGCATGTCTTAACTTTGACTTAAATTATCTAACTCAAACGGGGAAACTTAATGGGTGGTAATGGGTTGCGAATTTTTGGACAAGATTACTAAGATATTGATTGGTTGATGGGATGCGTTCCCTATTTGGAAGTTAAAATCTTGCGCAAGTGATTTTCAGAACCCTTGAACGAAGCGGTTGTATTCGGACCCTAGGTATTTGGCGTAACGAGGGATTTGGACAAAGCCCATTATTACCGTCTCTTTTGAGACCCTGCGGTTGGCGCTACGCGATATATAACCGTTGGTAGGCATCCGATGTCGCGACCCGCTCCCCGTACCCAAGGTTTAAGTATCGTGATGGCTAGTAACTGAAGTTACCTCCGGTCAATTCTTGAACACACTACAACAAAAAAGGGCCGTAAAAACCCTTTTATGACGTCCAGCGCACGTCATATTATTTCCAGTCATGGAAAGTCATTTACTTTCAACGACATGCTTCGTACGCCGTTAAAAACTATTTAACGGCAGATTTTGTGTGTCGTTGTTACTTTTTTTACGACATGCTATAGTGCGCCGTTAAAAACTATTTAACGGCAAATTTTGTGCGTCGTTGTTACTTTTTCTACGACTATTTTTGCACACCGTTAATTGGTGAGACAAATAATGACGCTGATTGCGCGCCGCAAAATATGTAATATAACGACTTATTATGTCTGCCGTAGAATATACAGTTTTTTTTTTTTTTTTTTTTTAATTCAGCAGGTTCTATTTGACCAATTTTGTACAATCTAACAAATATTACAAACAAGCATCACAAAATATCAATCAACCACCAAAATATTATTTGAAGCATCAAAAAGAAACTATATCCATAAATTATAAACATTCAACAATTGTCTATACACCTCCACAAAAACTCCAAATGTAAATCTGTCTTAAATCCAAACCTCCTCACAATGTGATCAACAAATGAAAGTGGGGTCACAGGATTCATCTTCCATTGAAGAGTAGATAGCAACAGAAGCTCCATTCTCTGGATTATCTTGGCTTGAAACACAAACTTTGATTCTTCCACCTAATCACAACACAAAGAAATAAATCAATGACAACCTCATTCCTAAGCTTCCAAATTGACCATAAAACAGCAAATAGAATGGAATTCCAGATTTTCCTCTCTAGTTTTGACTGATTTACACAGGCCCACCATTGGAGTAAGTCATTAATAGAGGCTGGTAATGCCCAAACTAAACCCCACCATCTAATAACATGTGACCAAAGTAACCAAACAAATGGACAGTGCAATAACATCATTAGATTCCACCTTAGTCTTGCAGAAAGTAGAAAGAACAATAACATTATTATTAAGAACTCCAATCCTTTGAAGATAGCTGGATGATTTGATCCTCCTTCTCCATGCCAACCACCCAAAGAATTAAGCTTTGTGAGGAGCAACATTTTTTCAAATAGAGGCAGTAATTCTACATATAGGACCCAAGGACAATTCAAACCAATGATAGGCTGAGGAGACAAAATCTATTTGAGCAACCAGTAGACCACCTTAAATTGTCAAACCTGTTGTCTCTAATAGCAGGTGCAGTAAGTAGAGCATCATTTAATCTCATTATTTCCTCCACCTCCTATTGAAATAGAGTTCTAAAATTTAAGGTCCAGGCCTCATGATCACCATTTCTGTTGTATAAAGAGTTAATTGTACCACACTTGGCTTTTACTTTTGGTTACATCCTTTTAGCTCCTAGACCCCCTTGGCTTTTACTTTTGGTTACATCCTTTTAACTTCTAATCCTTAAAATCCACTCAACAGATTCTCTCCTTGCCACCATCAACTTTTGGTTACAACCACAATGCATGTTTATTTATAAGTCACGCGTTTTATACCCATGAATAAGCCTAAATGAGTTTCGCATTACAGCAAAAAAAAAAAAAATGAGTGCAGAACATGGTTCTGCGGCAAATCTAATCACCAAACTAATATTCCAAGCAACCAAAAAGAGATGGTCAAAATCTAAGAATTTAATTAGAGGGAAAAAAATGAAAATTAATATGAGCAATATTGAATTGAGGACCTGAAATTCCCTATTGATGGGTGATGCAAAAAACTGTTGAAACTATATCCTATAAATAATGTTGATTGGGTGAAACACATTCTGTTCTATAATCAATGTTTTAAAAACCAGAATGGAGTTTAAAGCCATTCAATAAGTGGAGATGGCAGTAGACTTGAAGAATTATTTACTTGTCAAAAAATACAAAATAAAAAAATAGAGTGAAGAAAATTAGCATTTCCTTAAATTGATCTTGTGGCACCAACAGGGCTATGAACAGTGCACTAGATCAAGGTCATCATAATTTATCTTCAAGTTATTTTACATTCTTTTTGCTAATTATGTTTGTTAATAGGCATTTTGATATCAGCATGATGCCACAAGTCAACCCAGTTACTTGGGTGGTTGGACAGCTAGAGAGTTGGTTGACAGTTTGGGTTGAATGCATTGGCAAATAAGCAACATTTTATTACACAGCAATAGCATTGACTTCAAGCAAATACAAATATAAATTATTGTAACCACATCATGTTTGCCTATATAAATGCCATTTGAACAATTTTGTAAAACAATTAAAACTCAAATGAGACATGACCAAATAATTGAGAAAAGTCAAAGTTTGAAAACTGCATGTACTAACTTAAACTTTTCACTTTTAATATACAAACGAGTAAAGATTGTAAAGTTTGTACTTATCACAAAAAAAAGAAAAAAAAGAAAAAAAAGAAAAAAGAAAGAAGAAGAAGAAGATTGTAAAGTCCGTTTATGTTCCTTTTTCAATGTTCTATATGCTGTCAAATTACAACCTATAAAATATAAAGTTCTATTAAACTTGAAATTTCAGCCAAAAAAATCTTGTTTAAAAATTTATCAACCTTAATTTAAACTCTGAAGAGTTGATATTGTATAATTCTTATCACAGGGACAAAAGGCAACTAATTTCTTATAAACCAATGAAGCAAACAACTTACAACTAAATAAAACTATTGCAAGCCAGTGAAGCAGTTAACTTATAACTAAATAAAAGTATGTTCTGTGCAATAACTTTTTAGTTAGCAAAGGTTAGAACATCAATTTATGAATTAAAATATTACAACTATGTGACAGTTTCAAGGTTACCTGAGTTGCATCCCATAAGATACTTTTTGGAGTCATAGGAAGCTCTCTCTTATTCTTCGATGGAAGAGGGAAACCATCATTAGCGGTCTCCCACTGCAATCAAGGCAGAATAACACCATCCATTTCAACAGGAAGAGAATTAGATCCTGCTGTATTATAAATTGTTTCTGTTTCCCTAGAATGTGACACTGCATCTCTAGTCTTTGTTACTCCTAAAGTCGAACTTGCATCACTTCTTTCTCCATCAAATGAAGAAATATCTGTATCTTCAACATTTGAAATATAGCCCTCAAAATATTTCTCTGCTTCTTCAGTCAATCGTTTAGACACCTTATTTCTGTCATTACTCCTCTGGCAAATTGTAGAAGCATTGAAGTTAATAGAACACTTTATCATCACTACTCTCAACAAAGACTAAAGACAGATCCTGTAGTTTACACATATGGAGATTGAGAACCGTACCTTTCAGGCCTGGGATGATTTATCCACAATTGTAGAGCTCTTTGGATTAGGAAGCAATTCTGTCACAATTTTGGACAGTTCCCTACCACGTTGCTCCTCCGAAACTATCTCAGCTAAGAGATCTTGTTTATGCCTTTCTGACTGGAAAATTTGTGGAAACTCAACATTTCACTACTTCAAGTTCTTAAAAAGCACAGAATAACAACAACATATCTTTCAAAGTTTTCTAACCTGTCAATTGCTTCAATATTCTAGAAACTCACATAAAACTGTCAATAACAAAGTATCCCTTATTCGACTTAGTTTCACAAGATGGTGCTTAAAGGGTGATCTAAAATTTATTATGTTATGTTTGTTATCATCATTTTATGAAAAGCAATGTTAGCAACATATTACGTTTAAAGTCATTTGTCAAAAACATATCTGTAACACAATACTATAAATAGCCATTCAAGCAAAACAAAAAATTGTGATCATGTATCAAAATTTTACAATTGGAAAAACTAATTTATTTTTCCATCATCCAATAAAAAGAGAGTTTTTATCTCTTCAAGTGTCCTAGACTTATAGTCAAATGAGCAATTTTAGGGCATTAGCTTTTTCAGACGCCATTAATTTAAAAAGCTAGTGCTCAAATCAGTGGCATGGCATAATGATAATACCTATAATAATGGATAGAACATTAACATAGCAATAATATAGTAGTAGTAGTATATAATAATTAAATAACAAGAACATAATATTATGTGATGTTACTATATTGTATATATTAATTAACTAACAGCTATTATAAAGAAATAAATAAACTTTGTTATGCATGATGATGATGGTGTTTCCCCTAAACCCAAGACTGTTTTTTTTTTTTTTTTTTTGGTGAATAAGTCATAAATTAAAATAGGAAAAAATACAAGATTACAAGGGGGCATGCCCTAGGCCCTAGCATGACTAAACAAGCCAGTAAAAAAAAACACAAAAAACAAAACTGACAAAACCAACAGAAGAAAATAAAACCAACTAAAACCCAACAAACAAAAACAACCCCTACAAAAATGGCCACAGTACATGTGAGGCAGTAGCTGCAGAAATAGCGATACACACTCACAAACAGCACCTAGATAGTTGCTAAACAACCAGCAAATAGAGCTAGCAGCAGCAAGGCAGAATCAATAGCAGCAAGGCAGAGACATACACTCACACACAGCACCTCGGCAGCTATTCATAGAAGCTAAACTAAAGCATACACATCACAATCCTACAGAATTTATAGACAATAACAGTAAGCAGACACGGCACCTGGACAGTAACAGCTCCATTCTTTATAAAGAAACAGAGCATCACAGCCATTTACAATACTTGTGTTTACTCTTTGCAGCTGAAAATAGTGTAGTTATTTAAATAAAAAATAAGAAAAAAATAAGAATGACCAGTGTTGTTTACTCCATCTAATAGAATTCTAATTTCACCCATGTACTAATTAAAAGTAAAATCTAATTAATGCCTAAGATAAAAACTTGCTTATAGATGACATTTCATCTTTAAAAATCTTCAGAGGCCCAAACTCGAGGAGCTCGCCTTTTGAAGAAATAATACTTTTTTGGTCAAATAGACAGAGCACTGCACCATACCACGGCACAGTAGACTAATTGGAGGAAAACACATGAAAGAAGCTGAAAATATAAGGTCCGTTCATACCTTTCGAGCTTTTGAGACTTTGTTTTGAGCTTCAAGCTTGGCACGGTATTGTCTTTGCCTGAGAATTGCATGGTATTGTTTCGTATTAACATATATAGGCTCATCCTGCGGAAAATCAAGAGGCAGTGGCACACGAGCCACCCCCCAGCATTTAGGGATGATGAATCTGGTGACAGTGCAATGGTAAGTATCACATAAAAAGGTTGCAGATAAAACACATCTTTAGCACTCAATCACCATAATGATGTGGTTTAAATAAACTAGCAAGTCATTGACTGATTCCAAGAAAATCAGAATAGAGTCAAAACCACAAGTGGCATTCAACGTAAAACCAAGTAAACGTTTCGTTTCTTCGCTACTTTAACAAGAATATTAGGTTGCTGATATTACCAATTGACAAATTTTTAGTGTTACATTTCATTAAAAAAAGAAAAAAAAAAGAAAAGGAAATCTACTTCAATTATTAAAAAAAAGAAGTGCTAGGAGAAAAATAAGAACGAAGGTGATATGCAAAGTAAAAAAGAACTGGAAAAGATGTATATTTAGAATGTCATAAACCTCCTTTATTAACTCTGAAGAATCTGTAAGGACAGCATAATTACTTGTTTATTTTTCAAAAAAGGATCATTCATTAATGCTGATGAAGATTCTACTAGGCGAAAAGGATTGTCTAGAGTCTAGGCTTTGACAATCACAAAATAAACAAAACATATTACTTCACTCACTTTCTTTGGTACATTGAAGGGGACAGGTGGGTCAAACTCATGACCTTTTAGTAAGGTACACTGGCCACTGGGCTAAACCCTGTGGTTGCATAACTTCACATTTTATTGCCGAAGGAGTATCAAAAATCACGGAGTGCGCCATAAATATTAAAAGTAGTGCAGACACTAGCTTATCTTTTTGTACTTTCTAGAAACAAGTGTGCGGTACAAATGAAATGAATGTGCATAGGATGTGATGATACTTATAAACAGCCACTATGCTATTCTAAAGGATGTGATGGTTAGTGGGTGCATTAGAAGTACAGAAATAGGCAACTATAGCCATTTCTTAATTTTAAATTTACAAAATTTTCCATCTACTAAATCATCAATTTAAGGCAAAAAAAACAAACAGATGCCAGTCGATATCAGAGTTTAGCATTCAGACAGACATGGTATAGAAGCAGTGGCACCACAAAAAGCATAATTCTCAAAAAAGAACTTTGAATAGAAGGATCAAAGAATTGTCCTAAAAACTCAAGTTGTTAGAATATGGGCTAAGGTTTTAGCGGTGGTAGCAACCGTAATGGTAGCGGTGGTTGTTGGACAATCTTCACTGTAATTAATTAATTCAGTTTGTGTACTTAACAACAAACAGAATATAAAAAAAATAAAGGAAATGAGAGAATTTGTTTGATTACAAAAATCAAACTCGAAATAAAAAATAAAAAATAAAAAATAAACAGATTTTATTTTGTTACAAAAACAAAATTAAAACCTGATTTAAATAAATAATAAAACACCGAAAATAAATTAAATAACTTACTTGATTAATTTTATCGAATTATAATCTGATCAAGTCCAGTGTTTGACATTGTGTCCTTAAGACAGATTCGTCCTCTCCTCGGTACTTTCAGAATGTGGACGTCTATCTCCCAGGATGAAATGATCAACTACAAACAATAGCAGCACTACAAATTGTTTGCCTAACGAACACACTAAGTGTTTATACTCTTTCTCACAAAAATAAAATGCAGCAAAATGAAGAATAGAATTTGCAGAGGTGAAATACGAAATTTCTGAATCTAAAACATCAAATGAGGGTTGTCCTATTTATAAATGTAAAGGTGGCTGCAGGTTTTGAATTAAACAGGTATGAAACTTGTTGGTTTTGAATTCAAACAGATTTGAATCTGTTGGGTTCATAATTTAAACAGATAAAAAAAGAGAAGGGCCCTATTTGGATATACAGTAAAACCAGACCAGTTTATTTATGGTTTAATTTGAAAACGGGAAGGGCCCTGTTTAGATGTATAGTAAAACCAAACCAGTTTTTGAATTCTGGATTTTATTTTACCAAAAATTAAATTAAATTCAAATATTTTTTGCCCAAAAAGATTAGTATTGGGCCGAACAAGCCCAACCCAATCTCACACCACGCACCCGTGCCCAGACTGACCGGACGGACGGCGACGGCGCGCACGCGTGTGTGGTGATTTTTGGGTCCAATGGGTCTAGCCCATTTTGCCCATAACCTCTCCCTCTAAAACACTTGGGTACCCCTTGGGGCACACCCCAAGTACCAAACCCATGCCTTATAAACCCATTCCTTATAAACCCATTCAAAACTTTCCACCAAAACAATGTGGGACAAGCCTTATTCAAACCTTTAAGGATTTTCCACCAAAACTCCATTTCCTTGGAGCACACTTTGGCTTCAATTTCCCATTCACTCGGTAATGGTTTTGAGCAACCAAATATACCACGTGAATCACAACGCAGCATAGAACGCGTTATCACTTTGACCCGCGTAAATCGACGCACGGGGCCCACCAAAAAAATTGTAATGACCCCAAAAGTCATCCTTATTTAATTAGGGATTAATGTGTTTTAATTCAACTATATCTATTAGGATTGAGAATGTTTTTATCTTATTTTGGGGTATTGATTGAGGTGGTGGTATGATGGTAAAGTAAGATTGGACCAAAGAATATAATCCGGATAGTTATTCTACGATCAGCCGTCACTCATTTGCCCTTTTCTTTTTCTACACTTTGAATTTGAATATGAGGTTAAAACCATTGGAAAGCTTATTTTCGGGGCTTCAATTTGGACACAAAAACGACCTAGAACGGAGTCCCGATGAGAGAGTTATACCCGTTTGAAATTTTCACATCTGTGCTGGAAGCAGAGCCGCACGTGCGGGGAATAGCGCCGCATGTGCAGGCTGTGCGGGATAGCAGCTCAAAAACGAGATTTTTGGCCCATTTCTTACATTTTCTTTTCCTCTCTTCTCCTCCCCTCTTCCATGTTCGAAACCCTAGCTCCCAAAACCTTGATTTCCTCCACTTTTATCAACAAATCCACCATGGATCTTGCACCAAGGATGGAGAACAAGAAAGAGTCAACATTTCCAACTGATTGAAATTCGAATTTTTGGAGGATTCTTCTCAATCTTTACTCCTTTGCTTGATTCTTGAGGTAGGGGTCCTTTTTCCCTTTCAATATTTGCATTCATGGATGGATTTGTGGAATTTTGTGTATATACAAACAAAACCTATAGTTTTGAGCATGTTATGTCCAACTTGAGAATTGGGGGTTTAGAGTTGGAGATGTTGGAAGTTAAATTGGTGGGTTAAAATGATGGATTGTGACTCCTAGATGTATAATCATTGGGAAAATTGGAATAAAAAGTAATGGGCTAATAAGTTTGAATTTTTCTTGAAATGTCAATATTTTCTTGAAACCCTAGGTTGATTAATGATGATAACCAATGAATTGGCCCAAATTGAAGGTAGAATAATGAAATTGAGGTATGAAATTATATGTGTTCAAGTTTAATTGGAATTTGGAAATGTTTGAAAATTATGTTTAAAATTTGCGAATGAACTATGTTATAAACATTGTAATTCATGCTGTAATGTGAAGGGAAAATTGGGGAAATAATCTATTAATGATATGGATGATATGAACTCGGTTTTGGAATGTTGAAATGGAATTCAAGGATTTATTTTGAATTATGTTAAATTACAAATGGTGTTGATGAACTAAGTGATATTGACTTTGTTAGATTATGTTGTGTTGACTCATAGTGAATTGATTGGTGTTGTACTATGATGAATTATGTTTGAATTATGTGAATTGTGTAGGTCAGCTACAGGGGCGGATCAAGCACCTGAACGCTGTGAGTAGTAGTACTTTGATGTACCTTTAACCGTTTATCGTTATTGGTGTTAAATCTTCGTCGTAAGAATTATGTTGACATATATGTTATGTATGCCATGTGAGAAACACTGTGACATTATGGAAACTTCAAAAGAGTTTGTGAAGTTATGTATGTTATGTGAGAAACATTATGAAATTATGGAAACATCAAAAGAACTTGTGAAGATCAAACCTATGAGGCCAAGGGCCAAACTTGTGAACTTGTGAATCCAAAGGGCCGAAGGCCGATGTGATAAGTTGTGAATCCATGAAACCCAAAGGCTATTGTGAATGTGTGAACCCCTTAGGCCAAGGGCCGAACTGTGAAATTGTGAAACCAATAAAGTCATCTGTAATCTGATGAAAATGTGCTTACTTTTCGTTACTAATTATCAGGAATGTCCTGTTAACTTTACGTTAATTATGTCAACTCATGGGAATGATGTAACGGTTACCATTAGGACTCTGTTAATTACAAGGCAAGGCAACTATGTTAACATATAAGAATGATTAAACAAAGGTGTATGCTATTGATTAATAGAGCACGTAAAGTAAGTCATTTACCCAAAAGAATTTATGTTCATTCTTGAAGAATGGATTCTGAGTAAATATAAGAGTAGCTATGTGTATCCATATGAATTGAAGTTATTTTGCTATGTTGCTTATAAATTGAAAGTTATCCAGAATCTACGATATAAGTGCAAAGTTTAGCATCATTGTGTGACCCTTATGAGAATGTGAATTAGTCTCTCATTGTTAAGCGTACGATAATGACATGATACAACAAGAAATGCTCTAGTTATGATATGTTCCGTTTGAATTAACGAATGATGTTCAAGTATATTTCAGGCATGTTTCCAGTACGTTACAAGTTCAAGTATGTTCAGGTATGTTTCAAGTATATGTTACAAGTTTAAATATGCTACAAGGTCAAATATCTTTCAAGGGCTTTATGCCACATCTTTCAAGGGCCTTAGTGCCATATGTTACAAGGGCTTATAGCCACCATGTTTCAAGGGCCTCGTGCCACCATGTTTCAAGGGCTTATAGCCACCATGTTTATGTTGCAAGATTGAACCTAAGGCCGTTATGTACTTAGCACAGAATCAGACTAACTATGTGAACTTTACATCCTTATATGCATTGCTATGTGTTATGTTTCAAGTTAAGCATCGTTTTATTTATGTATTACTATTCACTGAGCCCGGCTCACTCTCTGTTATGTTTGTTTCTGTAGGTCACCAACCAGGTGGTCAGTCCTAGCCATGACGCCGCTTTCTTTTATCAACCTTCGTGTGTCCAGGCACTATACACAGCCATTGATTTTGTTAAATTGATAAGATGTTGGCTTGTTTTTTTGAATGTCTATCTAAAATTGATGTATATAGCTTTCATGTTTTTGTATATGCCCAATGATAGGGCTGGGTCTGTATATATGTATGTATATAGCCGATGTTCAGGTGTATGTTTTAGATTTTATTTATCTGTTAAAAGTTTGTGATCCTGGCATGATAGTAGTAGCTCGATGGAGTTTGTTTCCATTGTCAAATTTTGATATTTAGTGCTTCCGTTCAGGCCCTATATATATATATAAAACAGGTTAAGTGTCCATTTCTGAAGTGGTCATGCCCAAACTTCTAGGGACGGGTTTGGGGCGTGACAAAAATAGACCAAACTTAGAAAAAAATTCTGGTTTTACCCAGAATTTTATAACCATTTCCAACAGTCCCCCACATGAATGGAATTTGATGACAACGGAAATGCAACAATATGCAGACTTTATCGAAAGAGTATAAGTCGAAAATATCTTACATCAGGATAGATAGCTTTCGGCCTTGAACCTTCCCTAGTGAAAACCTATCAGACTTACTGGCTAACCAATGGATGCGATGCCCTGAATTGTTCAGCCGTTTGTGTAAGCCAAGACAATAGATTTCACACAAAATATTTTCTAACACATCGTGGTTCTCACTATTGTGTTCATTTTGGCCTTGAACGCTCCTGGTTTTCATGAGTGTTTCTAGAGAATTTAGCCTTTTGCATTCTCATAGAACCGGCCCCAGTTCGACACTCATATAGGTGATTCTTATTGTGAGTATCTCTTTATACTCGTCTTGATTTTATGTCTCAATCAAGATATAAGTAATCATTAAAAGCAAAGCTTATCCTTAAACCCCTGCATACAACATATGTTGCAGATATCACTCTCACCATAGGAATGGGTAGGGAATTGTAAGCCCTTGGTGATTTCTGGCGAGCCATTCATAACTTAGTTGTCCCTTTAAACTTAGTTCTTGGGATCTCCAATCATATAAGTAGGGTTACCATTATGACGACTCTTATGTAATAGGTTTTAATCCCATTCTCTTCGATGAACTATACACTAACTCTTTTGTCAAACCTTTTGTTAACGGATCCGCAATATTCTCTTTAGATTTTATATAATCTATTGAGATTATTCCGTTTGACAATAATTGCCTTATGGTATTATGTCGACGACGAATATGTCGTGACTTACCGTTATACATATGATTCTGTGCCCTGCCTATTGCAGATTGACTACCACAAGGAATACAAATAGCTGGCACAGGTTTTGGCCACATTGGAATGTCTTTTAAGAAGTGACGAAGCCATTCTTCTTCTTTTCCTGCTTTGTCTAAAGCAATGAACTCGGATTCTATTGTGGATCGTGCGATGCATGTTTGTTTCGTGGACTTCCAAGAAACAGCAGCATCTCCCAGAGTAAAGACATATCCACTAGTGGATTTTGAATCTTTAGTATCCGATATCCAATTGGCATCACAATAACCTTCGAGTACTACTGGATATCGAGTAAAGTTCAAACCATGATCACGAGTGAATCTTAGATATCTAAGAACCCGAATGATCGCTTTCCAATGGTCTTCTCCGGGGTTACTAGTGTACCTACTCAATTTACTGATAGCATAAGCTATATCAGGACGAGTACAATTCATTAGGTACATTAGGCTTTCAATGATTTGGGAGTATTTTAACTGAAACACTGCATCACCTTTATTTTTCGATAAATAAAGACTGATGTCTACAGGTGTTCTAGCTAAATTCAAATAATCCTTGATAAATTTATCAAGAATTTTCTCAATAAAATGAGATTGAGATAATGCATATCCGTCAGATGTTTTAGTAATTTTCATTCCTAATATAACATCTGCGACCCCCATATCTTTCATATCAAATATTTTGTTAAGCATTTGCTTAGTTGATTTGATCATGTTTTGACTGCTTCCAATGATAAGCATGTCATCTACATAAAGACAAACTATGACATATCCTTGGTCAGTGTTTTTAACATAGACGCATTTGTCACATTCGTTTATCTTAAACCCATTAGTAAGCATTGCATGATCAAATTTTTCATGCCATTGCTTAGGTGCTTGTTTTAATCCATAAAGGGATTTTACAAGCCGACAAACTTTCTTTTCTTGCCCCGACACTACAAACCATTCGGGTTGCTCCATATAGATCTCTTCATTTAGATCACCGTTTAAGAAAGCTGTCTTAACATCCATTTGATGTATTTCTAAATTAAACAATGCTGCTATAGAAATAAGCATGCAAATGGATGTTATTCTTGTCACAGGGGATATGTGTCAAAATAGTCCAAACCTTCCTTTTGTCTATAACGTTTAACTACAAGTCTGGCTTTATACTTGTCTATTGAACCATCTGCTTTCATTTTCTCTTGAATAGCCATTTATATCCAAGAGGTTTAGAACCTGGTGGAAGATCCACCAATTCCCAAGTATGATTTTGCAAAATGGATTCAATTTCATTATTAACAGCCTCTTTCCACAAAGGTGCTTCAGGACCTGTCATTGCTGCTTTAAAGCTTTGAGGTTCATTTTCTAACAGGTATGTCAGAAAATCTGGACCAAAGGATTTTGATGTTCTCGCTCTCTTACTTCTTCTTGGTTCATCATCAGTTAAATCCTGTTGGCCGAGACCATTACTAGTCTCTTGTGTTTGATTGTCATTAGTCTCTTGACTTTGTGTACAATCATAAGTTCTTTTCTGTGAACTTAATTCTTGTCCTTTCTTGTAAGGAAAGACATGTTCAAAAAACACAGCATTCCTTGACTCTATAATAGTGTTCACATTTATATCAGGTATTTCTGATTTATAAGTCAGAAACCGATATGCACTACTATTCTGAGCATAACAAATAAACACACAATCTACTGTTTTTGGTCCAATCTTAGTCTTTTTAGGAACAAGAACTTCAACTTTTGCCAAACACCCCCACACTTTTAAGTATTTGTAGGAAGGCGGTCGACCTTTCCACAATTCATAAGGAGTGCTGTTGGTTTTCTTGTGGGGTATTCTATTAAGAACATAATTAGCAGACAAAATTGCTTCCCCCCCACAAGTTCTGTGGTAAACCTGAACTTAGTAACATGACATTCATTATTTCTTTGAGGGTTCTATTCTTCCTTTTAGCAATTCCATTTTGCTGTGGAGAATAAGGGGCTGTAGTTTGGTAAATAATGTCATGTTGTGCACAAAATTCATTTAACGGTGCATCATATTCACCACCCCTATCACTTCTAACCATTTTAATGGTTTTACCAAGTTGATTTTCAACTTCTGTTTTGTAGAGTTTAAACATTTCTAAGGCTTCATCTTTACTTCTAAGTAAATAAACATAACAATATCTTGTGCAATCATCGATAAATGTTATGAAATACTTTTTGCCTCCTCTAGTTTGAATAAATTTTAGATCACATACATCAGTATGAATTAATTCTAGAGGTTCGGTTTTTCTTTCAACTGATTTAAATGGAGCCTTAGTTTCGCTTCTACACAAATTTCACATTTATGATTAGGATTAATTTCAAACTTTGATATATAATCCAAACCAATTAATCTACGCAAAGCATCAAAATTCACATGTCCTAATCTACCATGCCATAAATTCAACTCAAGAATATAAGCAAAAGATGTGTTATTCTTATTCATAGCAACTTTCGGTACAACTGTCATTACATTCAACTTAAAGAGACCATCACTCATATATCCCTTACCAACATACATATCACTCTTTGTTAATACAAATTTATCAGACTCAAAGACAAGTCTAAAACCATTTTTACTTAACAAAGAACCAGAAACTAAATTCTTCCGGATGTCAGGTACATGCAGTACGTTGTTGAGGGTCAGTTCTTTCCCTGATGTCATCTTCAAGATCACTTTTCCTTGTCCAGCCACAGTAGAAGTAGAAGAATTTTCCATAAAAAGTTGTTCATCATTTGCAGCCTCATTGTAGGTAGTGAACATCTTTTTGTCCGCACATATGTGACGAGTTGCTCCAGTGTCAACCCACCACTTTTTGGGATTTCCAACCAAGTTAGCCTCAGACACCACAACAAAGAGGTTGATGTCATTCACTCTGTCATAGATGTAATCCAATTCTGTTACATTGGCCTGATTGGTGATCTTCTTACTTGTACTTCCATGATCCTTCTTAGGGCGGCGGCAGTTAGAAGCTCGATGTCCAGTCTTGCTACAGTTATAGCATTTTCCTTTGAACTTCTTGTTGCCATTGTTGTTGCCTTGTTTAGGACCATCTCCAGTAAACTTCCTCTTTTTGTTATGTGGTTTATGAACTTGTTCAACCACATTAGCCTTGGAACCCAATGGGATTTTTCCCATTCCTCTTTTCAGCCTTTCGGTTATCTTCCTCAATTCTTAATCTTATAATCAACTCATCCATGGTCATCTCTTTGCGTTTATGTTTTACATAATTTTTGAAATCTTTCCAAGCCGGTGGTAACTTTTCCACTAAAGCAGCGACTTGAAAAGACTCGCTAAGAAACATACCTTCTGAATGAATATCATGCAAAATTATCTGAAAACTTTGAACTTGAGATATTATCGTTTGGGAGTCTACCATAACAAAATCCAAAAATTTACCGACGACAAATTTCTTCGTGCCGGTATCTTCTGTCTTATATTTCTTCTCCAAAGAATCCCATAATTCTTTTGCTGACTTCAGAGGACTGTAAACATTATACAGCATGTTGTCAAGGCCATTGAGGATGTAGTTTCTGCACAAGAAATCTGAATGTTTCCAAGCATCTACAGCTGCAATAACTTGCCGATCACTTTCACCCTGTTTAAGTGCTGGAGCCTCTTCATGGAGAAATCGAGCCAAATTAAGAGTTGTAAGATAGAACAACATCTTCTGCTGCCATCTCTTAAACTCAGTACCGTTAATTTTTTTTCCAGTTTTTCTCCATGATTGATTGGTACATGAACATGGTTCTGGATAGGGACCAGTGTAGGTGTAACAATAGGAGTACCACTACCAGATGCAGTTTCAGTTGTAGTAGCCATAATCTCTTATTACAAAAATCAGAAAAATTAAAACACAAACTAATTTTCTAGTTACTAAAATCAGAAAATAAATTATAACACAAAATAATTTTATTTTCCTTGTTACTAAAACTAGAAAAATAAAATACCACAATAATTTTCTGTAACACAAATTAATATTCTGCAATTGTTAATGACACCAGTATATTACTACTAGTTGTCAAAGAAAAGAGACAGTATATTACTACTATCTGTCAAATAGCATAAACACTATTTGTTTTTCCAACCAGAATATGTCTTTATGAAATTACAGAAAATTAAATACAATGAAGATACCAAAAAAAAAAATAATAATTCTGTCTTAAGATTGTTGGACAATCTTCACTATAATTAATTAATTCAGTTTGTGTACTTAACAACAAACAGAATATAAAAGAAATAAAGGAAATGAGAGAATTTGTTTGATTACAAAAATCAAACTCGAAATAAAAATTAAAAAAAAAAACAGATTTTATTTTGTTACAAAAACGAAATTAAAATCTGATTTAAATAATAATAAAACACCGAAAATAAATTAAATAACTTACTTGATTAATTTTATCGAATTATAATCTGATCAAGTCCAGTGTTTGACACTGTGTCCTTAAAACAGATTCGTCCTCTCCTCGGTACTTTCAGAATGTGGATGTCTATCTCCCAGGATGAAATGATCAACTACAAACAATAGCAGCACTACAAATTGTTTGTCTAACGAACACACTAAGTGTTTATACTCTTTCTCACAAAAATAAAATGCAGCAAAATGAAGAATAGAATTTGCAAAGATGAAATACGAAATTTCTGAATCTAAAACATCAAATGAGGGTTGTCCTATTTATAGATGTAAAGGTGGCTGCAGGTTTTGAATTGAACAGGTATGAAACCTGTTGGTTTTGAATTCAAACAGATTTGAATCTGTTGGGTTCATAATTTAAACAGATAAAAAAGGGGAAGGGCCCTGTTTGGATGTATAGTAAAACCAGACCAGTTTATTTCTGGCTTAATTTGAAAACGGGAAGGGCCTTGTTTGGATGTACAGTAAAACCAAACCAATTCTACCAAAAATAAAATTAAATTCAAATGTTTTTGGCCCAAAAAGATTAGTAGGCGCGTGTGGTGATTTTTGGGTCCAATGGGTCTAGCCCATAACCTCTCCTTCTAAAACACTTGGGTATCCCTTGGGACACACCCCAAGTACCAAACCCATGCCTTATAAACCCATTCAAAACTTCCCACCAAAACAATGTGGGACAAGCCTTATTCAAACCTTTAAGGATTTTCCACCAAAACTCCATTTCCATGGAGCACACTTTGGCTTCAATTTCCCATTCACTCGGTAATGGTTTTGAGCAACCAAATATACTACGTGAATCACAACGCGGCATAGAACGCATTATCACTTTGACCCGCGTAAATCGACGCACGGGGCCCACCTAAAAAATAGACCAAACTTAGGAAAAAATTCTGGTTTTACCCAGAATTTTATAACCATTTCCAACAGTGCTGACATGGTTGCTAACATGGTTGCTAACATGGTTACAGGGTATAACAATTGTAGCGTAACAATGGTGGCAACCGCAACCATGAATTTTTTAATTTTTCACACCAATTAGAAAAGATTAAAATCATATCCCATCAAAATTTTCATCATTCAAATCAAACATCAATTTCCAACCCATAACCAAACTGTTACAATACAACTCAACTAAGATATGCAAAAGTAAAAAAACTAAAAATAAACCTCTGAAACTGCATTGTATCACCGAAAAGCCAATTGAACATGAATCAAATATTTTTCCCTAGAAAAAAAAATCCAGCAATGAATTTAAGTATAAAAATCCAAAAACCTCGAAAAATATTAATAATTTTGTATCACCAAAAAGCCAATTCTACATGAATCAAATATTTTTCCTTAGAAAAACAAAAAAACAAAAAAGAAAAAAGAAAAATTAAGCCTTTAAAAGTAAAAATCTTCTTCTTTAGAAACAATCTTCCATCAAACAAAACAAAACCCCGAGAAAATTGGGGGGGAGGGGGGAAGAGGATTGAAAGGGAAATAGAATTAAGAAGAAAAAAAATTCCAGAGTAAAAGACTGAGGCACATATGATTGAAACAATAATGGTGTCATACCGAGAAAAGGGAAAGAAAGGTGTGGCTATCAACACAAAGATGCCGAAGAGAGCTCCTCTGTGATTTGCAACGAATGGAAGTAGGGGACCTTTTTTTGGACTCAATCTGTTGGATTTAATAAGATAAAAGTAGAGCTGCCATCTCACACTTCTATACACTACATACACACACATACATATATATATATATATATATTGTCAAGAAAATCAAATCAAAATATTTATATTTTACAAATAAAAAAATCAAATAGATAAATATAATAAAACAATAAAAGGGTTTCGATTGAACTTAGAAGAAGGGACAAACAGATCAGATATTCATGTATGGAGATATGTAGAGAGAGATATAGAGAAAGAAAGAGGAAAACTTGGTTATCAAAAACAGGGCAGCGGTGGATTATCCTAAGGTTCGAATATACAGAGAAAAAAAGGGATTTGTAGAGAGAGAGAGAGAAAGAGAAAGCGGGGAAGAAGAAGCAAACCAAGTAGTCAATTGGTCAGTAACCCTTGCAACCGAAGAGAAGAGAAGAGATGAGATGAGATGATCACCCTAGCAATTGATTCGGCCTTCATCATTATCAGATAGAGAGAGATTGAAACCCTTGTAATGAAGACAAAATAGTTATTTTGGGAAAAAAAAATATTGGCACCCCAAATTTCATTTTAACGCTTTTTTTTTTTTTTTTTAATTTTTTATCATACAATTCACGACATGCATTATGCGTTGTGAAAAGGTAATACTTTTAACGGTAAACGATGTGTGCGTCGTAAAAAGTGTAATACTTTTAACGGTGTGCACTTTTCACGGCTAACGTATGTGCATCATGTATAATTAATGTATTAACGGCATGCCATATGCACGTTGTAAAAAGTTTTATTATTTACGGCATGCATTGCAAGCCGTAAAAAAATCATCGTTATTACCATTTACGGCCTACGCAATAGACATGCCGTGGTTGGAAAAGTATTTACGACGTGCAAAAAAAGCAAGTCGTAAAAGTGAGAAACTACGGTGTGCATTTATTATATGCCGTTGATATGGTGTCGTGAAAAGTCTGTTTTGTTGTGGTGACAAATTAATAAACGCGAGCGGAAGTAATATTTAAGTGAGGGTACCAAAATAATCATCGGAGTTTCTATTTTTATTACAAAATTTATTGACTAAAAAGGTCGATATTTATATAGAAAAATATCATAAAAGTGCTGTGTGTGTTTATTCCACAGCCTCGTGTCTAAGACTTTTCAAAAGCTATTTCTGAATTGCATTGTTTCCTGAAAATTGTAAACAGCTACAAGCACATAGCAGAGTGAGAAATATTATGCCAAGAGTATAAGGGACACAAAATAACCATGGATAGTTATATAACTAAAATATTTAAGATAACTTAGTTTGAACAAATAATCATTTAAGTAACAAAATTGAGATTATGTAAATAAATAACCATAACGACGGTACCAAACAGAACAAAACAGAGGTCACAGGAGTGATAGTCAGAACAGAGGTACGGATTCAATAGGTGGCTCGTATGGATTATAGAGATGGCTCCCACAATAGTGTAGCACTTATCTCCGTACAGCACTTTGCTCCGCACAGAACAGAGGTCAATAGATCCATGACAACAGAGGGCCACAAAGTGACCAAACAGAAGTCGATGGTTATTTAAGTCCCCCAAGGCCTGAGACTCCCGTGATGGTACTTACAAAACATAATTGTTTATAAAGTTATAGTCAAAACATAATTGTTTATAAGGTTATAGTCAAAACATATCCATTGGTTTCATTTTAAACAAATAGAGTTGAGAAAATAACCCATGTAACTGAAATATTAATATAATTTATAAAACATAACTTATATAAAATAAATTATGGTAAGTCAAAACATACGTAAAATATATTATGATGACTCAAGGTATAATATAACTCACCTTTACATTAATTCAGACTTTTACCTTTCGCTCACTTCGACCCATTAAATGTTCCAAACTAAACTCAAACTTTTGTATATATAAAGGACAAACTAGAGACCAGAGAGAGAGAGAGAGTGAATTGGTGATAAGGATGAGATTGGCATCTATATGCATCTATATATATAGGGGATAAGCGTGGCCTGCAAGACAGCTTGGTAGGCACGCAAGTTTGTTGTGCAAAAAATTGTGTATTTCAGTATATTTTGGTCCAGAAAAATATAGAGAAAAATAATATAAAAATACCATAATACTCAGAAAATAATATCAAATAATAATATAAAGTTAAAATTATTATTATATATATATTTTTGAAATCATTTATAATTAAATAATACTAATATAAAATATAAGGGAAACCTAAATTTTCGGGTTGTTACATCCAAGGTTAGTTCTGTAACAATGCAGCAAAAGATGGGGCATACCGAATAATCCACGTCCAATTCTTGTGGTTGGAAGGACAAAGTCTCTTTGGGGGATTTCTAGATTTCTAACATTTAACCTTATAATCATTTATTATTGAATGATTATCATGCTTCATTACTTGCTTGTTATAATTATAATGGTGTATTGGATTGGGAAAAAGGGATGGGGTGTGTGTGCATTTACTCGGCATTCAAAGCTCATGGCGTTTCATGGTAGGTATCGAAAAAATGTACGAAGCCAACGAAGAGGCAAAGACATTTGAAGACTTAAGTTTTCCTTAGAGAAAGTTTGGAACCATTTCGCTCATTAGTCAAATAGTGCTTTTATTTATTCTTTTTGGATTGTAATAGTAATGGAACTCATTTTGTAAATTTCAAATTTGAGACGCTATAATTATTATTTACTTTGTAATCTTATGCCTATCTCTACGTTGCTTATGAGACCTTGCGTCAGTACTTTTTAAAATCTGTCAAAAGGGTAGTGCGCTACCTAAGAAAGCTGGACTTGGAAGGGAGGCTAACTTGACTCCTTCGGCGATCTGGGATCTTACTCGGTTATTGGCCATAGGACTCATTAGTGTTGTTTCCTAGACTCCTAACCTTAGATAAACCATGTATTTAGTTGATAATATATTCTCTAAAGGTCACAATTTTTGGGGGCGTCATAGATGGGGCCCATACGTCTTTTGGAGTGGGTCCAAAAAGGTGACGTGTTCCTTGCCACACGGTGAAGACAGTTCGTCAAAACCATTTATGAGTGAATAAGAAATTGACATCATTTTCGGACAATTAAAGAATAAAATGTGGGTTTCCTTGTAAAGCTTGTCCCATATTGGAAACTTAAGAGAGCTTGTGTATGTATATAAGTTATAGTTGGCAATACTTAGGTTAGGCCCCAAGGGGCACCCCAAGTTTGTAGAAAGGAGGAGTTATGGACAAAGTGAACCTTGGCTCAAACTACCACACACACGCGCGTGCCGCCGCCGTCGCTGACCGGCTGAGCCGTACCGAGCGCAGGTGTGGGTTGTGGGTCGGGTCGGTTCTAACATTAATTTTTTTGACAAATTTTTTTTGAATTTTTTCAATTTCTTGCGGGAAAATTAATTTAAATTTTGGGCCAATTTTTTCTGTTCAAACAATGCTTTTTTTCAGTCCATTTTCTAGTAGGTTCAACAGGTTCAAACTGTTTAACAGATTGAAAAACTACCCAGCAGTTTCGGGCAGTTTGCAGATCTGTTCAAATTTGAACTATATCTGTTCATTCAATTCATACATGTTCGGTTCAAAACTACACCTGTTCGGACAGATCTGAAGAGTCACCTTCTTGCCTATAAATAAAGATCATTTCCAACAGATTTTCTATCAAAAAATTTGTTTTTCTCTTCCCAGTTTTTCTCTTTGGTTGCATTATTTTTCATATTATTTTTAGGGAAAAATTCAGAGAATATAGAACATAGGTTTGGTTCGCCGTACAAATTATTTGGAGTGCTACTACAATTTTTGTGAAGATCATTGTATCTTGGGAGATAGACGCCATTTATCCGTAAGCACCTTAGCGGGGCAAATTTGTCTTAAGGGCAGAGTGTCACACACCTGACTTGATCTTTTAAATATTTATTCGGTTTGGTAAAATAAATTCTGTAAGTAATTTATTTTTATTTATTTGATTTGTTTTAAGTTATTTATTTTACATAGAAGATTGTTCTAACAAGAAGAACCAATCTTTGGCTTAATTAGTTATATATAGTATCATTTATAATATGAGATCGTGAGTTTAAATTCTACGGAAAGCAATTTGATACATTTTATGGTGTTTATTTAACTTTTAATATGAGAGTTATGTACAATTGTTAATTTCTTTCTCAATTTACACAAGTGGTAACTATTGGACAATAAAAACACACTAACAAAATTTGAGTATACAGTCAAAAGACCACATATAGATTTGTTCTACATGCAACAAATTTCTTCTTATTCTTGTTTTATCTATGAATAATATGCATAATAATATCTCATATCACAAATAAAATGTTAATATAAGCATTATTAATAGATTAAATTCTCTTTTGTTTGTCTGGATCACTATTATTGGATGTGTTCCAACCAAATTACTCACCATCTAGAGGCTTAAAATAAATAAATAAAAACGAAAAGAAATAAATAAATAAAAGAAAGTTGCCAACTCTTTTGTTTTTCATCCCGAAACTCTTGCGGCATCCTTCATTTATATATGTACAATTTCTTACAATCTAAACATTTCATATGCCACTTCTTTGAGCTTTTTCAACAATTTTTTTTCCCCTTTTTTTAATTTCTATTATCATCCTCCATCTGCAATGGGTTGCGGCATGTCAAAGTACGGCCTAGTTGATGTAGGCACATGTGGCTTCCTCTCTAAAAGAAATTTCGAGGAATTACATATGGATGGCACCGCTTCCACCAAACTACTTATAAAGGAAGATGTTGAATATGATCACATCGATTTCAATCATAGTTGTAATAGCCTTTCTTCACCAACAAACAATGCTAATATTACTGTTAAAGAAACCACGACAACAACTGGTGGTAATAGCTCAATGAACAAATTTGGTGAGGATGAGAAGGAAATAAAGGTGGATCAAGATGAGAAGGGTGGTAACAAGAATAACAAAGAAGAAAGCAAAGAAGAAAAAGAAGATGAACGAGGAAGAAAAATTTCTGATTTTGATGGTTCGTTAATTGGCTCTCCAAGTTTTAGGGAGTATTGCAATGTCGCTAAAGATGGCTTTAAGGATGATGGTATGTTTTTAACCATTTTATGGATGATAAACAAATTTTGGAAAAAAATAAAAAAATAAACATTGTTATAAAGAGAAGAAAACAAAAAGATTTTTTTCCATGGAAAATATCTTATAATCATAGTCTACAACTATGTTTTAGAATTAAGCTATATTTTTATGAATTTTGAATTAAAAACATTTAAGATAAATTTGCAACTAGCACAAGAACCATGATTATTTGATCATATCTATCTATTTTGCAGGTAATAGTGATGGAGAAGAGAAGGAAACTAAGGTAAAAGGTAGCCAGTGCAATGCATCTCATTTTCCGATGTACCCAAAAAAAAAAAAAAAAAAAAAAAAAAAAAAAAAAAAAAAAAAAGCATCTCCAAAATCCAATGAGGTATATATAGCTACCATAACTACTATTATATGTTTCTTACTCCCATTTTCATATGAGAAAAGCAAATGATAATAGAAAGATGAATAAATAAGTCAAAAGAAGTATGCATTTGGTAGGGCAAATTATCCAGGGAAATTCACTACAAGAAAAAAAACATTTGGCGATTAAATTTTTAGTCGCCAAAAGTTAATTTTTAGTCACGAAAAGTCTATTTTTTAGTTTCCCCGACTAAATTTTTTAGTCGCTGGTTTAGTCGCCGGAATACCGTCAGGAAAGGTATTGGCGTCTAAAAAACTTTTTGTCGCCAAAAATAAAGTCTTTAGCGACCAAAACTTTGGTCGCCAATAGTCAATTATATTTTTTAAATTATACATTTACCGACCAATTTTTTAGTCACCAATAGTCAATTATATTTTTTTAAATTATACATTTACCGACTAATGTTTTAGTCGCCAATACTCAAAGAATCGGTGACCAAACCTTTTTGTCGCCAAAAGCTCATTCGTGAAAAAAAAAAATTACACTATGCTCTTGTGGCGATTCAAACCATCAACCTCCCACACCATAAACCTTATACAACACACTCTTTCCACTACGCCTCCATAACACCATATGATTATATATGCAACATATATTATTTATATAGTACTTAGATCCGTATTAATATAAAAGTATATATATAAATATAATTATTTTTTATTGAACATAATTTATGTAAAAATAAATTATTTTGTAGAAAAAAAAAAAGGAGACCACTTTTGGTGATTAAACATAATTTTAGTCGCCAATTCTATACTTTTGGCTACTAATTATTTTTTAGTCGTTAAAAAAAAATTTCCCGCGCTAAAATTATCACTTTTGGCGACTAAACTTCTTTTAGTCACCAAAAAGCCTCATTTTTGGCTACTAAACATGTTTTTAGTCGCCGAATGCTTCACTTTTGGCTACTAATTTTTTTTAGTTGCTAAAGGGCCTTACTTTTGGCTACTAAAATTTTTTTAGTCGGTAAAAGCCTCACTTTTGGCTATTAAATTTTTTTTAGTCGCCAAAAGGCCTTACTTTTGGCTACTAAAATTTTTTTAGTCAGTAAAAGCCATATATGGGCGACCAAACAGATTTTTAGTCGCCAAAACCTATACTTTTGGCTACTAAATTTTTTTAGTCGCCAAAAATCTTTACTTTTGGCTACTAATGCATTTTTAGTCACCAAAACCTATACTTTCAGTGACCAAATGTGATTTTTTAGTCGCCAAAGGTGCTTTTTCTTGTAGTGAAAAAACATTACTTGCTTAATTTTACTACAACACAATGTTTCCAACCTTTTGAAGCCAACAAACACACCATCAATGCCATCAATGCTTAAAATTTTCTAAATTCTTTAACTAGTGAGAATGAAAGTTTTCATTCTTTGAGATGTGTAGAAAATAGTTGAATTACAGGCAAAGTTGAGTTAATTTGGATATGACTTGGATTCAAAGAACATCTAATGTTGCCATTAAATTGAGGGGAAAACATAGTACTTTCATTATGTTTCTTTAAAAACATAATAATACTATAGAATGTGTTTGGCAGGGAACGATGACCAACTCAACAAAAAGAGAGAGTAAAGGAAGAAGATTTAGAAAAGTATTCCCAATAGGTAGACCATCTGCTATGAAAAAACTTCTTATTTCTGCTTCTCGTAGTAGGCATGGGAAATCAGTTGAAAAAACCATTTGATCCAATCGATGTACAAGGCGAAAGAAATTATTTCATTACAGTGTGAATATGTATATTTTCATATATTGTATAGTTTTCATGCAGTCATTTTTGGTTTCCGTATTATCTTTCCTTCTCTTTTTAGGTTAAGGTTTATTTTATATTTAAGGTTGTATTAAGTGACTTTGTAAATTCAAGGAGAATAATGCAATATTTTGACCAGTCTTTTTCTAAAATCACATGATACCAGAGTCATTGTAGGCTATAGTTGTACCTTGTGGAACTCTAGGTCAATTGCGAATATTCTTTGAAGTTGCAAGTTTCTTTTAATCGCAGTTATAGAACTTGACAAAATAAGCTTTCTGTTGCAACAACCATAATTGACAGTCTTCTATCTTGCATAACAACAATTGTAACCCTCCTTTCTCTCTTTGCAGTCCACCACAAAAACCTTTTTATTCTTTGTAGTGATCGGCGATAAGTATTTTGTAATAATATCTCCTCGACAATAGCAACAATCATCCTTTTGTCTTGACAATCGTTGTTGTCTTCCTTTTGTACAGGAGCAATATTTCATTGTTTGACATTTGTTGTCTTCATATTGTGACCCAAAACCCGCAAGGGATTGGTCTTTTTTTTTCACTTTATTTATTATATTTGAAAATAAATTACAAACTATTACGGTTCAATTAAATAGAGATAACTATTCTTATTGGCCCAATATAATTTTTTAAAAAAATCTTCATGGTAAAGGGAAAATATCACTTATTTTAGTATTAAAAAAAAAAAAAAGTTAATAAGATTACTAAACAATATCACTTATTTAATAATTATAAATTGAAAAAGTCAAAAAAAACTTTTCATTTTAGTCTTGACTCATAAAGGTGCATTTGAAAGTTGACCTTTTTTTAAAAAAACAGAAAAATTCTTAAGCTATTAGTGAACTCTTTAAAATTTTGAGTCATTTTTTTTTTTTTTTTCTAAATCCATTTGGATTCAAAGATTCTGAATTTTTAAATGTTGTTTTTTTTTTTATATCTTGATTTTTTAATAAAAAATTACTATTTTTTCAAAATTTTAATATAATTTAGATTAGGGATGCTCAGTAGATATTTTGATTTATCCAAACCGACTTAACCAAATCGATCCGTTGCATTTTGGACTGATGTATGATGACAAGCGAACGGTTGCAGATTGATTTTGTCCAATCCGTCTAGTTTTGGACCGATGGCGGATTTGAGATTCCTTTGACCGAAACAGAACCATAAAACCGCGATCACTCATAGTAACTTATAAAACTTTGTATTTTTAATTTATTTAAATATTTTATTTGTGTTTTCAATTGAAAAAGAATTTAGATATTCTGTTGTGTTTTTAATTTGAAAACCCTTTTATCAAATGGCAAATGTTGATATTTGGTATTTTGTATGAAAAATATAAGGCTTAATTTTGTCATTTTTAAAAAAAAATCAAATTAAATAGTTTTTGAATAAAAAAATAATAATGAAATAGTTTTAATAATGCATGGTTTTTGTCACGACTCAAACCTGCCCCTAAGGGTTATGAACTCTAATACTCCAAAACATGATCAAATGCAAGATTGAACTCTAAAACACGGTGAATTCTTGGACTACAACTAAAATATGAACATGCATGTAAGAATTTCATAAAAAATAACTTCAAATTCTATGATATGGACATACATGCATGAATTCACTCTCAAATCAACACTTTAAGCTAATTCTTGACTCTATTCACCAATTGAACATAAATTTCAATGAAACATTCATGAACAATGCATGTAACAACTTCAATTCATGATTAAGGGGATGTATTTCCTACCTTAAGTCTTGAATTCCAAGTATAGGAGCCTAATTTCTCAAGTCCTCTTCAAATCCTCTAATTTCAAGCCCAAAATCTAGATGAACTCAATTTTTCTTCCAATTCCCTCTCTCTCATGTTTGGTCTAGAAGATGGATGAGAAATGGTGTATCAAACATATGTAAAGTTTAATAAGGGTTGGTCTTGAATTAATCCACTCAATGGCACAAGTGTAATTTACCTAGGTTCAATTAGTTTAATATTGTTTATTCTAATTTAATCATTCCAAATTGAATTTTAATTAAACCTACCATAAAATCCCATAAATCCTAATTAGCATATAATACTAATCAATATCTGAGTCGGTCGCCAATAAGGCTTTCAATTCGCAGTTCAAAATCAAAACATGAACAGATCATTCAATGACAAACAGATAGAAATGAAATTAAAGCCACACACTTATGCAATCAATTCAGGATTTTATCTTAATCAATTACTTATCATGCTTAATCACAATTTAATGCTAATCAGAGGTGAGGGTTGTCACAGTCTTTCCCCCTTAAAAGAGTTTGGTCCTCCAAACTCAGATTATCTTCATTTTGGAATAACATTGGATTCAGGGGGAACAATTCAGGATATTTCTTCATCATATCGTCTTCCCTTTCCCAAGTGGCATAAATGCCACCGTGGTTTTGCCAATCCACTTTCACTAATGGGATTTCCTTATTTCTCAACTTCTTGATTCGTCGGTTTACAATCTAAATAGGCCGTTCTTCATAAGTGTAATCATCACCTAACACCACACGAGTAGGCTCAATAACATGGAAAGGATCCCGAAGATAATCCCTCAACATTGAAATATGGAAGACATTTTGCATATGCTCCATTTTAGGAGGAAGCGCTACTTGGTACGCCACTGGGTTGATCTTTTCAATGATTTCATACGGCTCAACATATCCCAGTGCTAGCTTGCCCTTAGCCCCAAAACGAGTTTGTCCTTTCATTGGTGTCACTTTAACAAAAACATGATTGCCCACTTCATATTCCCTGTCTCGCCTTCGGACATCTGCATAGCTTTTTCTATCGGCTTTGTGCGGTTTTCAACCTTTCTTGAATTAGTTTCACCTTTTTTGTGGTCTCGTGTACAATCTCGGGCCCAAGTAAAGGCCCATTCCCAACTTCTACCCAACAAATAGGAGACCAACATTTTCTACCATATAAGGCCTCGAAAGGCGCCATACTAATGCTCGAGTGAAAACTGTTGTTGTAGACGAATTCAACTAAAGGTAAATGACTTTCCCAATTTCCTTGGAAATCAAGAACACACATACGCAGTAGGTCTTCCAAAGTTTGAATGCTTCTTTCTAATTAGCCATCTGTCTAATGATGGTATGCACTACTCAGTCTTAATTCAATACCTAGTGCCGTTTACAGACTTTGCCAGAATCTCGATGTAAACTTCGAGTCCCTATCAGAAACAATAGACACAGACACTTCATGCAGTCTGACAATCTCATCAATATAAATTGTAGCCAATTTGTCCGCATTATAAATTGTTTTGACAGGTAAGAAGTGACCAAATTTAGTCAATCGATCAACAATAACCCAAATTGAATCCATACCTCTACTGGAGTGAGGTAATCCGACAATGAAATCCATAGTAATATGTTCCCATTTCCACTCCGGTATTGGTAAGGGTTGAAGTAAACTTGCAGGTCGTTGATGTTTAGCTTTGACTTGTTGGTAATGTAGGCATTTTGACACAAACTCGGCAATTTCTTTCTTCACTCCTGGCCACCAAAAATTAAGTTTCAAGTCTTGGTACATTTTTGTATTTCCTGGATGGATGGAAAGTTTTGAATTGTGGCCTTCTTACAAAACTCGCTTTTTCAGTTCAGGATCATTTGGTACACACAACCTTCCCTGGAATTTCAATACATTGTTTTCAAATTTAAAGTTTGGCCTTGGTTTGGATTCCCGTTCATCAATGATCTTTTTCAAAAGGACATCTTGGTGTTGTTTCTCTTTAATCTCCTCAATAAGTGTCGGTTGAGCAGAAATAGCGGCCAATGTCCCATCTTGTTCTCGTAAAACAATCTCAACTTCGAATTTCTCAAGATCACATAGCAGTCATTCCTGTCCGGTGAGCAAACAGGCCAAATTCCCAATTGATTTCCGACTAAGTGCATTAGCAACGGTGTTAGTTTTTTCCAGATAGTACAAAATTTGCAAGTCATAGTCTTTTATCAGTTCTAACCATCTCCGCTGTCTCATGTTCAACTCTTTCTGTGTAAAGAAGTATTTTGAACTCTTATGATCGGTGTACACTTCACATGTTGCCCTATATAGGTAGTGGCGCCAAATTTTCAATGCAAACACTACTGCAGCAAGTTCTAAGTCATGAGTTGGGTAATTCTTTCCATGTGACCTCAGTTGTCGGCAAGCATACGCAATAACTTTACCATTCTGCATTAATACACATCCAAAACCCTTATAAGAAGCATCACTAAAAATAGTAAATCCATTCGTACCTAAGGGTAGTGTAAGAATCGGTGCAGTCACAAGTCGAGTCTTTAATTCCTGGAAAGTTGATTCTCTCTGATCAGTCCAATCAAATGATATCCCCTTTTGAGTCAATTGAGTCAATGGTAGAGTGTAGACGCGCCCGTGGGCCTCGCTCTATGGTTCGGACTCCCTTTTGTTTGTTGCGGTTCTTAATCTGAACCGAAGAGTCCAACTCTGGCAAATCGTTTTGAGAAAAAAAACAGATTTTAAAAAGAAGTGCCAAACATGGACTGCTTTGCCAGATACAGAGTCGCCACCTAAATATTTTAATGGGGAAATTTAGGAAACCCTGACTCGGTGCCAAAGGCCACGTGTCCGTCATCACCAAAGTCGTCTTGGCTCGGGAGCTTGGGTACGATTGGGGAAGGTCAGCTATGAGCACCCTCTCTCACCCGGTCCGAAGACCGGCCTCTACTAACCGTAATATCCATTTTTGAAAACGTTATGTGTTCTTATTCCGGTTATTAGCCTAGAATTACTATGTGATGCGCACAACATAAAAGTATAGACTAGATCGCCTAATTTGGAAATAAGCATTACATATCCGTTTGTCTTGAAAAAAAATACTTTGGAATTTGCTACTCGCAAGTAGGCTAAAATACGGATTTCAACGAGTTTTTCCAATTCAGGCAATCCAACCTTCACCCACAGGCATTCAAACAGTTTATCACATAAGCATCTAGCCACATGGTAAGCATGCTGTCATGCTAACAATTACACGCATGCGGTATGCTAAAGCATGAAAATACTTACATCGTACTCTGTGCCAAAACAATAAACTAGTTAGCAAACATGCATGGTCCTAGTTCATGGCAATTTGACTAATGCAACACATGTAGGATGCAATTAGAGCAGGCTCGGCTAACCTAAACATGGCATGTGAAATGCAATCAATTGATGCACGTATTCAATTTGGGAATTGAAGTACAAATGCAGTTAGCATGATGCGCCGAGCCCGGTGCATGCAAGATAAATATATGGATGCACGCATGCATAGCATAAGGTATGCTAATTTAAACATGCCCTAATCTACCATCATAAGCAGGTAAATAAAAGGGAAGAAAGAAGTGGGGATTGGAAGACATGCACACACACGCACCCACACTTATTACAGATTCACCCTCACTCGGAGGGACCAAAAGAATATACAAATTAATTAACTACGCAAGCTAATTAAATATTACAAATTACCTAATTAGTTAACAACTAACTAAACTAGGAAAAACAGTAAACCGCCTCGGGAGGAGAGCCTGAATGCAACGCATGCTCGGGTCCTGCTTGGAATTGCACTGCCATGCATAGACTGCCTCTGTTTTCCCTGCTCTGCCCTTCTGAAGACTGCCAAAGTCTCAGAGATGCTTCTTCAGATACTGGGGATCACCATCGGCTGAGTAGAATGGCCACCGGCTGCAGCATGTGATCATCGGCTGGAAATGAGGCTATCGGCCACCAATACATTGCCGGTCGGCACTAAATATTGCCGGTCGGCAAAAAGTTCCTGCAGGACCTGCAACTCACAGCAGCAGAGGACAGAACTTGCATGGCAATGAAATTCAAGCAATATATGCACCAACCTTACCCCTTATCATGTGTAGGACTCAAAGGGACATGGTCCTTGGTTCTTGGACCACCAATCGCGCATTTGAATGCGTGATGGCCCAAGAGGCCAAGTGTGCATTTTCAATTTCAAATGTAATGCATACAAACAATCAAAGGCCCAATCCCAATCACTAAATCAAGGGACAAGGCATGCATGAAAGATGCAATGCAACCTAGGCATACAAGCTAAGGATGCAACATGGCATGGCAATGCACTTATGCAAGCATATAAGCGAACATGCAAGGTAAGCATGCAAACCAAATAAAGGGTAGGCTTAAACATGAATTGGACAGCCCTAAGTAGGCCCAAAACAGTGGCCAAAGCACTATGAAATGAGGATTAAAACACACACACACATGCACATGTTATGGTCCAACACTTAAACATCAAAAGGGCCACTCTCAAGCACACTTAACTGAGGCATAACATGGGCAATTAGCATGCAACACAAGCTCTGAAAATCATGTTAGAACATGGTGCCAAACCAACTTAAACAATACAAACAATGGCATGCAAATGGTCCAAGTACTTAGGACAAGCCATGGAGGCTTAAACCAAGGTCAAGTCCACCAAGCCTCACAAGGCTAAGGGGACTTAAAACAGGTCAAAAGAAGGCTTGAACAAAGCCAACGGTGCACCTAGATGGCATCTAAGTGGCTCAAGTCCAAAGGCATGCACAATGGCCAAAACGTGGAGCATAAGGCACAACCTTTTAAAGCAACAAAGAGACAACCAAGGCAATCATACAAGCATGTCTTAAGGACTGAAATGGTACTACAAATGGTGCCAAACCACCAAATCAAAGCAAAGCAAAGCATGCTATACACTTACATACTTAAGGCCAACAAGCCCAAAATGCAAAAGGGGCATACAATGCAAGCTATGATCGACCCAAACAACAATGGACAGACCTTAAACATGGTGAAATAAGCACAAAAGCTTCATAAAGCTAAACCTAAAACATGCTAAAACAAAGGCTTACAACCTAAGGCATGTTAGGGGCTAAACATGGCATTACATGGTAGGTATGCAAGGCATGCATGGTGTACCAAGACCAACATAATACAAAGTTAAATCATGACAATATAAGCATAAAATGCAGCCATGGCATGATCAACAAACCTTTAAACATAATGCTCCCTTAAGAGGCCAAAATCGGTCCTTTTCAAGGACAACAAGGAGAGGGGGTGGCCCTCTCCTTCTTGAGACTTCAAGGCACCATCCTCACCACTGAAATCCCTCAAGATTTCAGTGGTGAGGAGGCCAAGCACCAAAGTCTCGGAGCTCACCAAAAATGGCACAAAATGGGGCCTCTCAAGGCCTAAGGGTGGTCAAACACCTCCAAACCACAAAACACTCTTAATAAACAATCAAGAAGGCTTAAAAACAGAACTTTTTTGTATTATACACTAAGCACAAAAATAGTTCTAAGATAGACAAATAAGCTATGCAAGAATGGGGAATAAAAGGACAAACTTCTTACCCTTGAAGACTTTCTTCACAAATGAAGCTCCAGCAGCTTCTTGAGGTTGAAACCAGCTCCAAAACACTAAAAACAACCCTCAAGGGCCTCAGCTCCAAGAGATGGTGTGATGGTGTGTGTTTGTGAGCAAAAATGAGACAAAATACACACTATAGAGATAGGATATGTATCAAACCCTAACCCTAGAACTCAAGCTTTACAAAAGCTGTCTAAAAAATGTCTCTCTCTCATGCCAAGAGAAGAAGCTCTCCTATATAGGCAATTCCCTCTTGTAAGGCTTCCAAAACAAGCCATCCAAGAGGGAAATCCCTCCATACACGTGTATGGAGGGGAATGGGGTGGGTGCCAGCTATCACAGCTGGCACAAAATATCTGCTAAAAGCAGATGAATAGTAGTCGGCTGGCCAAAATTGTCATTTTGACAAAATTGATGGCCGGTCGGCCAAAAAGAGTGCCGGCCGGCGATATACATGGCCGGTGGCAACAAAATACCAGCCGGTGGCCTCTAGCCATGGCCGGTGATGTGTGGGGATGCCTCACAAGGTATCCCTTGCCCTTCCAAGGCAAAACACAAGTGTTTGGTGCAAAACCAGACACAAAACGGTCGAGTTCGGAGATCCTGAGGCAGGGCGCGTAGCCGAGACCTCCGGGAACTCCAAACGAACACAAACATGGATAATCACCGGGTGTTCAAACGGTGACGTCCAAGTCTTGAGGACGGTCAAAAATGGGGTGTCTACATAGAGCAATTTTAGAAAAATCTTCACAAATACCCGCTCTAAACCCAAGAAACTCCGAACTTCATAACATTAGTCGGTCTAAGCCAATTCACCACTGCTTCGATCTTCTGTGGGTCAACCGAGATGCCATCCTTACTAATCACATGCCCCAAAAACATCACATTATCAAGCCAAAATTCACATTTTGTTAGTTTTGCATACAGTTTCTGTTCTCTTAAGGTCTGTAAGGCAATTCTCAAATGACGTTCATGTTCTTCCTTACTTTTGAAATAAATCAAAATGTCATCTATAAAAACAACCACAAATTCGTCGAGGAATGGTTTGAAAATTCTGTTCATAAGGTCCATAAATGTAGCAGGTGCATTAGTAGCTCTAAAAGGCATAACAAGAAATTTATAATGTCCGTACCTCGTTCGGAAGGCGGTCTTTTAAATGTCCTCTGTTTTGACTTTCAACTGGTGATATCCGGATCTAAGGTCAATTTTAGAGAAAACCTGAGCACCTTGCAATTGGTCAAATAAATCATCAATACAAGGCAATGGGTACTTGTTTTTCACTATCACCTTGTTCAATTCGCGGTAGTCAATGTAGAGTCTCAGTGAGCCATCCTTCTTTTTCACAAATAAAACTGGTGCACCCCACGGTGAAGTACTGGGCCTGATGAACTTCTTATCCAACAATTCTTGCAGCTGTATTTTCAATTCTTTCAATTTAGTAGGTGTCATTCTGTACGGAGCTTTGGAAATTGGCTGTGTACCCGATAACACTTCAATGGCGAACTCAATCTCTCTATCAATCAAATCCCCTGGCAAGTCATCTGGAAAAACATCTGGGAATTCTCTGACTATAGGAATACTGTCCACGTTAGTTTTAGTATCAGCAGGTACAATCAATATGCAACATAAATACCCTTTCACCCCCTTTTAATCAATTTGAATGCTTTCATGGACGAAATCAGATATGGGGGAGGTACTACACCAACTCCATTAAATACAAATTCAGGTAAACCAGGTGGACAAAAAACAGCTTGTTTCGTTACACAGGCTATGGAAGCATGATATTTTGTTAACTAGTCCATTCCCAAAATTATATCGAAATGATCAATATTCAAAGGCAGTAAATCAATATACAAAAGTGCATCCCCAACAACAATCTCACATGCAGGATACACATAAGCACAAGTCATGGACCCCCAGCAAGTGAAGACACAGCTAACAAATAGTTCATGGGTTCCAGTGGTCTAATAGTTGATGTTGCGGCACTAGCTGCAGCCTTACTATTGCCTTGAGACATGGAAGGGCAATCTTTGACCATGTGGCCCACCTTGCCACACCTGTAACATGCACCAGAAATTTTGTAGCAAACCCTCTTATGTCTTTTGCCACATTCGGAACAGAGTGGTATGGAACTGTTTCCCTGACTAGAGCTGCTTGTTGACCCTGTGTTTTGCTTCTTGTTCAATGAGTTATTTCGGCCTTTTTTAAAATTGAAGCCTCGCCTCTTACCCCGCCATTCGGTCACCGGTGTCTTAGTCTGTTGCAATGCAGTGACATTCGCCTCGGCCATAATTGCTCGGTCAAGGACATCCACATATTTAAGTAATTTCAAAACATTGATTCGATCCAGTATCTCTACATTAAGCCCGCCTTCAAACTTTCTGGCCTTTTTGTAATCAATATCAACCATGTGTGGTGCATGTCGGGCAAGTTCAGTGAACTTAGATTTATATTCTACTACTGACATGGTACCTTGCTTCAACTATTGAAATTCAGTTACCTTACGGTCTCGGACACACTAGGGAAAGTATTTTTCAAAGAAGGCTTCTTTAAACTGAGCCCAAGTCATAGCATTATTAGTATCACGTATAAGAATCCACCACCGTCTAGCCTCTTCTTGTAAAGTAAAGGTAGCTAGTAATACCTTGTGTGCCTTCGAACAACGAAACACTTCAAACAATTTTTCGGTCTCTAGAACCCATGCTTCGGCCTTTAGTGGCTCAAGACCTCCTTGGAATGATGGTGGCTTCAATTTGCTGAACTTCTGTGTCAAAGCAATTACATCATCATTGATATTCGGTTCTGGCTGTACTGGAGGAGGTGGGGGCTGTTGGTTTTGTTGTTGCCTTAAGGCCTCGGTCAACAGTTCAACTGTTCTTTCTAACCTTGCCATTCTTGCTTCAGATGATTCAGATTCATCGATATTTCTTGCATTCTCCATTTCACTATATGCAATACGGTAATAATAAACATAGGAAATTGCTTACTTAAGCACATTAGCACATATATTCATATCATGACCACACACTTTCTCATGCTCATGCAATGCCCTAATTACTTTTCTAGGACATCCTATAGCTCATTTGGACACGTGTGTGCGGTATAACTCGTGCTCTGATACCACTCTGTTACGACCCAAACCCGCCCCTAAGGGTTTAGCATCGTAACCAACCAGTAATCTATGATTACCAAAGGCCTGCTTAACAGTAATAACAATAGTACAGAGTAAGGGGCTGGCGGAAGCCAAACAATAATAAAAAGATATCCAATGAGTTGTGAAAATCTGAATGAAAAAAGACTTTTATGAACAGAGTCGCATTCATAACCAAAACATATATACATACGTCATATACACATAACATCCAGGTTAGGGACCAAATCCCTTAAACATAACTGTACAGTCAAGTCTTATTCAATCGGTACAAAATAGGGACAAAATGGTGAATCTGAAATACCCCAAAATAGCCTTGGCTTGAACGGATTCGGAACCTCAAAGTGAGGCACAATGGTTGGCTGGACAAAACATGAGCTTAACTTGACGCTTCTAGCTCCGGTCCGGTGGCTGGACACCTACATATAAATATAAACAGTGAGCGAAAACCCAGTGAATAACAACTGTGTAAAGGGGTTAAGAATGAATGTCCTTTCAGTAATTAAAACAGTCATTTACATCAGTAGTTCAGTTATTCAATCAGTGGCTCATATTTCATGCCATATCAGTCAATTAGAAAGCATAGCAATCATACGTGGTACATCCAATAGCAGAACAATACAGTAGGTCTTAACAGATCGAACAGTCAGTTGATGGCCATCAAAACAGCAAACAGTAGTAGTTCCAAATATTTGAACTGATAGAGATCTCTGTAACAGTAGCAGTAACAGTAACCGTAATAGTAAGTTGCTATGGATGCCACGAGTACAGTTTACAAATAGGACAAACATTCATTCAATAAATAATATCATTTCAGAAAGCAGTACAGTCAGTTGTTCAGAAATAATTATAATTGAATGTATCTTTACAACATTGTTACTCACAGATTACTGGGCTATAGACAGGCTAGTCTATACAGTTGCAGAATGAACACACACTAAATTACACACTTGGGATTAACAACTTAGCCCTTATATGGCTTGGTGCGGTTCTATAACTTTATCCTCATTAAGATGTCTTAAACATGGCCTAGGAATGCCTAGGATGGAATGAGGATGCAAAAATGTACATTAAAACACTTTTCAAAATTTACTGAAAATAGGGGTCTCGCTCGAACGTGGCTTTCTCCGCTCGAGTGAGCTTACCAAAACAAAGGGGTCGCTCAAGCGTAGACTTCTTCGCTCGAGCGGTCTACAAAAACATGAAAAGTACTGGTTGTTGAAATTCTCCGCCCGATGCTCGTTCGATGCTCGCTCGAGCGTGAGACACAGTTCCTCGCTCGAGCGTAGGTCTCGTCGCTCGAGCGTGCTTCTGCATACGCAAAGAACCTGAGAGCTTGCAATCTACGCTCGAGCCGGCATTCCGTTGCTCGAGTGGAGCTCTGAACACAAAGGTGGTCGCTCGAGCGTGGGGCCCTTCGCTCGAGCGTGGAAGCCAAAATCTGGGTTTTCCAGATTTGCTTCCAAAGCTCAAACCAAGAGTCAAACATAACAAAACTCAACCTTTTGGGCCAATTTTCTGGAAAACACTTAGAAACCCATAATACAACATGTTTCAAAGATCATTTTATAAAATCAAGCCCAAAGGTGTGACAATTGAACACAATTTTGAATGAAACTTGAAGAACAATGCAAGAACATAACATGCATGAGTTCTCATGAACTCTAATGCTCCAAAACATGATCAAATGCAAGATTAAACTCTAAAACATGGTGAATTCTTGGACTACAATTAAAATATGAACATGCATGTAAGAATTTCATGAAAAATAACTTTAAATTCTATGATATGGACATGCATGCATGAATTCACTCTCAAATCAACACTTTAAGCTAATTCTTGACTCTATTCACCAATTGAACATAAATTTCAATGAAACATTCATGAACAATGCATGTAACAACTTCAATTCATGATTAAGAGAATGGATTTCCTACCTTAAGTCTTGAATTCCAAGTATAGGAGCCTAATTTCTCTAGTCCTCTTCAAATCCTCTAATTTTAAGCCCAAAATCTAGATGAACTCAATTTTTCTTTCAATTCCCTCTTTCTCACGTTTGGTCTAGAAGATGGATGAGAAGTGGTGTATCAAACATATGTAAAGTGTAATAAGGGTTGGTCTTGAATTAATCCACTCAATGGCACAAGTGTAATTTACCTAGGTTCAATTAGTTTAACATTGTTTATTCTAATTTAATCATTCCAAATTGAATTTTAATTAAACCTACCATAAAATCCCATAAACCCTAATTAGCATATAATACTAATCAATATCTGAGTCGGTCGCCAATAAGGCTTTCAATTCGCAGTTCGAAATCAAAACATGAACAGATCATTCAATGACAAACAGATAGAAATGAAATGCAATCAATTCAGGATTTTATCTTAATCAATTACTTATCATACTTAATCACAATTTAACGCTAATCAGAGGTGAGGGTTGTCACAGTTTTCTTATACGTATTTATTATTGGTATTTGACAATTTACTTGATAATATTTTGGTTATGTTGAGTTGGATTGGTATCCAAAAAAAATATTGACAAATTGTTGTATTATGTTTAAAATTTGTAAAAGTTTAAACTGCCAAACCGATTCGCATCTATCCGTTTATCCGCTTAATCTGCATCTATCAATTCGGCGGATGAATGCGGATTGATTTTTTTAATTCGTCAATCTGACAGATGGATGACGGATTGAAGGTTCCCAAACGCAACCGAACCATAAATACCCCTAATTTAGATGAACATACAAAGTATAAAATTTTATGTCAAAATCGAAAGTTCATCGAGAAAAAGAATAGTTAAGTCTGGGAGTCAAAAGAAAACTAGGTATGTTTATGAATTTAACTTGCAAAACAAACAAAGCTTCACCAAATAGCGTAGAGGATCTCTAATGACAAGTTATTTGAGTTGTCATCGCCAAAATTTGACAAAAGTTCTAAAAAATATTACTCTAATGGGTTGCTATAACCCTTGTCAAATTTGGCTAATGCCATTTCATCTCTCAAATTTGGTAACAAGTTTGGCAATTGCCAAACTTGCCACATCATCCAAATAAACAGAATTTGACTCTAAAATTTTCAAACTGCAAAATCTTGCAATTTTTTTTTTTTTTTTTTTTTTTGTAATGGTTTGGTTTTTTGGTAGGATGAATTATATTTAATTTTTTTAAATTTTTTTAAAAAAATTTCAATTTATTTTTCATTTTTTATATTTGTCTAGTCGGGTATAATGAAAATATAAAAAAAAAAATTGCAAACAGTTAAAAAAAGGTCACAAAAAATAAAAAATAAAATTAAAAAATCACTAAAAAAATTATATCCAAACAATATCTACAAATTTGAAAGGAAAGTTGGTTGAGATTTGTCAAAATAATATGTGTATCATTGGAGCATTATTGTTATAATTTGACAAATCACTATTATTTATTACTAAATAATAATAATAATAATATTATTATTATAGCAAATAATATTGGGGATGCTCATAGCAAATAAATTCTCACGCGGTCAAAGGTTTGAAGTTTTTGATGACAAAATCTATAATTAGTGTTTGGCACTTTCCTTCTCACAGCAAAAATTGACTTGACTATTTCCTTCGTACAACTTGACAGCGAAATTACTATAGAATTTGCCACGTCATAATGTTACAACCTCAAAAAACACATTCCAATTATCCTTACTTACTTGTAATTAGTTCATAAAGAAAAAAAAAAAAAAAAAACATAATTAGACTAGATCATTTAGTTCAGATCATTTTAAGAGTTATGAAAGTATCCAACTTGGAAGATTTTAAGCATTTTTGTATAACGTTTCAGTTCCAGTTACAAATTCATGTATTGCCAAAATCTGTTATATATATATATATATAACAAATACCTTAAAACATAAGGAAAAAAATTGAGAAACATAAAATATAAAATTTATTTTGTTTATCAAAATTTTCAGCTTTTCACTTAATTTTTTTGTGGCTATTTTAGATTTTAAAGACTAGTTGCTTTTAACTAATAAGACTTAAATATTTTAGTCAAAAAATTATTTTAAAAAAATTAATTCATACAAAAAGAAAAAGAAAAATAGAGGCCTTCACATTTGATATATATATATATTTTTTTTTTCAATTTCCAAAAAATAAAAAATCAAAAGAATTCTTTTCAAACATATTAATTTTTCACTTAATATTTTAATAAAAAAATTAAAATCTACATGCTCTAAATTTGAGTTTAGCTAAAATATTTAACTATATGTCTAAAACTATCTCCAACGCAGTACATTTTTACTACTCCAACCCTATCATCAAATAAGTATCAAATTTAGAATTTTTCAAATCTTTCATTAAATTAAGAATGGATGTGTCTTTCATTAAATCACTGTTCATAACCGTTGAAACTGCAAGTCATTTTTACCACCAGATATCTAATCAGTTATGCCCCAAAGGACCACCTTCTTGCAAAAATTTATTAAAACATTACACTGGCCAGTTGACTGACCAAACATTAGCTCGGTCATTCGCCCAATTGACAGGTGCTTTCATAAAAGTTTAAAATCTTCCATTAGAACGCGTGATATCAGATAGAGTTTTTACTCAAATTTAGTGAAAAAAGATACAACGTTAGAGATACTCTAACATAATGAAATTAAAAAAAGTGAGAGTTAGAAATACTCTTATTTAATATGAAAATTGTGCAAAAAATATTTTAAAATAGTAAAATAATTTTGATTTTTTTTAAATGAATAAAATATAAAACGTTTGATATTTTTTTATTACAAAATTGGTGGACAGGTGTTACGACATAAGCACCGCACTTTTCACATAAGCCAATAACGTTACAATTTTTTTCGTTTCAGAGTTCAATTTTCTCATTCTTTCCTCTTTCCTTCCCAATACAATATACTCTCTCTATTTTTCTCTCTCTTTCTTTGGATTTGAAGGAATGAAGGAGTAAAACAGTTTTGATTCTTCTCTGTCTGTATCTATATCTCCATCTCTTGCCCCATATACATACAGATTATATATATATATATATTTCTGTTAGGGTTGGTTTGAAATGAAGTCTCTTGGGAAACTGCGTAAATTTGCACTTCAAAAAAGCGATGGGAAAGAGAAGAGAGAGTATCAACCGTCGGCGCATTTGAATGAGCTCGCTCAAGCATCTCAGGTTACTTCTTTTTCTTGTTAAACACTTCACTCTGATTACTGTGTTTTAATTGTCTAACTCGATCTTCACTTTGAAACGTAAAAAATTTAGACTGACTTACAATTAGGGTTTCACTACTTACTTCCTCAAAACTTCTTTTGTGCTAGATTCTGTTTCTATTTCACTCTTTATATGATGAAATTTGTACACTTTGTTGAAAAAATTATACTGAATTGATCATAATTAATCGCTAGTAGATCCAGAATTGAACTTCCTTGCATCTGTAATGTAATAATCCTTGTCTGATGATGACCCTCTTAGAGATTTTGGTTATTCTAGTTCTGTATTTTGTTTAGGGTACAATACAAGATCATGTAATTTATTTTAAATTTTTTGTTTCAAGATTTTCTTCTTAAATCCATAATTTTAGAATTGATTGCAGTCAATATGCAAGAAATTGATTAAATTGAATAGTTAGATCAATATGTGCTTTGTTAGATTGGATTTTGTCATAGTGAATTATAGTCTTAAAGAGTCCAATATACAGGAAGCAGGAGCAGTATGATAGTTCTGATTTCAGCTTAGCTCATGCCATGTTCTCTGTTCATGTAATGATGTTAATGGAGCTCTGACTACTATTTGAAATAACCAGCCTATCTGCCCAAAAATGGAAGGACATTGAGATGGTTGCTTGACCCATTGCTGTACAACAGAACAAGAAGGGACTAGAGAGAAATGAAGTACATGTCCAGCATAAAAGGGCTTTAACCACAAATGCAATAATTTAAATTTAATAGGATTTAGGTAATTTGTGTGTTAAAAAAGATTCTGTAATAGGAAACATAACTGGTACTGGAGGCCATAGTAGAGGATAATTACTTCATAAATAACATATACCTTTTGATTTTTTGGGTATGTGTTTGATGGTGATCAAAAGGTATATTTAAGCATATACCTTAAATAAATTTACTAAGTTTTCTACTTCATATATAACATACACCATTTGATGGTTGATTTTTTTGTAAATTTAGTAAATCAACCTCTCTTTTGTGAAAGTTCATCTCTATACGTCTACCATTCCATTACCTCTCAAGATAGAAGGCCACCCGACCATTATCTTGAGTCACCTGCTTGAAGATGTCGTGAATCCTCCTCAACTCCTCTCTCATCAACCGAATCCATCAATTGGAGTTGAGACCTCTTTCCTTGAGAGTAAAAGGCTCGACTTCTTCGTCCTCCTCCTCTGTTAAATCTATCGTCTTCCACGCTAGTTTAACTATAGCTCTTCTATAGATAAAGGTCATACCAAATGCACAAGGCTCCTATTTATGGTAAAGTGTAGTAGGTAACCCCTGCTTTTTTTCTTTTTTTTTTTGTGATGTTGATTCCCGTGATTCAAACCCATGACCCAACATTGGGAGGGATATCACTTGCCATCATACCAGATCATGTCCCCAAATGCATCATCCTACATATATGAATAAAATTAAGATATAATTGAGAGATTTCCTTCCTCCTTGCTTCTCAGTCATATTTACTAAGTTTGAACTGATTCCCTTTTGATTCCCACCAAGAAAGGAAGAACTTGGTGTTGCGGGGTTATGCTCATTACTCAACCATAATGCTTCTTTCAGTAGGAAGGATGGAAAATTGGAAGGTTGAAGGCAGGGGAGATGGATAGACATCCCTATGGAAAGGAAGGTGCCTTTCTCCAACAAGCTTGACTAGAATAAAAATATTATTTTTACACATGTTATTTTTGTTTGTGTTTTTTAAGCTTCATTCTCTGTAAAATTTACAGCAAGAACTAAATCATTTACCTTAGAAAGAGTTGAGAGGCACATCATGATTATTTTTAATGATGACTTTGATGAACAAGAACTTAGACACTTGGTTATGTATGATCAATTTTTCCAACCAAAAAAGAGAGCCAAGTATTTTATTCCCCTTGTTTTTATGTTACTTTTTGTCCCCTTGGGTCTTACACAATCTCCTGGAAAGAAGTACTCATTTTTGACATAGGCAATACTTTGGCTTGGTACGCCTGCACCCCAAACCTTCTGTGTTAGCCAATTTTTGTGCACTATGCCAAAGGTTAGGTGTGTATTCAATCTTTCCCCTGCCAAACACACATTAATGTGTACTAATTGGGTGTTGTTTTTTTTTTTTTTTACTTTCATATTAGCAATTGGCTATGGAAACCATTTGTTTTTTGTGGGGGAACAAAAAAGGTGTTAGACTTGTAGTTAGCAACTAGGAGGAAATAAAATGGTCCAATACTTGTTTCTCATTGGTGCTGTTGGCACTGCAATCATACCCATCTGTACCATCACTTGATTTTGTGGCTATTTAGACAGGCGACTATATCCTTGATTTCAATTTTTGTCCCTTATTCAAAAGCTTATGGTTTTGTTTATTTCTCCATTATTCACAGGATATGCAGGATATGAGAAATTGCTATGATAGCTTACTTTCAGCTGCTGCTGCAACAGCAAATAGTGCATATGGTACTTATTTGACTTCATTCATGTTCAGATGTTTCATGCTCTTGTTTTCAAATTTTCATACAAGGGTCAATTAGACAATGATCCACAATATGTGTGATACTAAGAAAGCTCTTACTGGTAGTATAAGCAACCCTCATGCACAAGCTTTTTAATGGAGTGCCTAAGGGTATGTGTTATTTACAAATTTTAAGTGGCATTGCTAGGTAAAAAAATTCTGTTGAATGGGCCAGTAGGTATAATTCGTTGCCATAGCACGAAGTTATAATCCGAAGTTTATTATCTTTTCATTAAAAGAATAATCTTTTAAATATGTGTAAACTACCAATAGGTTATAATATTTAGATTTAATTCTCATCAAGTACTATTGAAAATAAGTCCTAGTAAAATCGTCGCTAAAACTAATTTTTTGTTATAATTTTTTGCATGTTGCTAAAAATTGACAATTAGTGACTTTTTTCTGTCATAGTTTTTATAAACTGTCGCTAAAACTTATAATTAGTGACTTTTTTCTGTAATAAATTTTTCAAACTGTCGTTAAAAGTTGAAAATTAGTGACTTTTTGTGACAATTTTTTTTAAACTGTTGCCAAAATTTATAATCAGTGACATTTTTTCGTAACAACATTTTCAAACTGTTGCTGAAAATTAACAATCAGTGACGTTTTTTAATAGTATTCGACGAAAAATGCCATTTAGCTTGCTTATTTTTGATTTTCTAAAAACACTTTTCAGAAAATTCTACTTTCTTATTTTCCGTGTTTTTTTTTTGTTTTTACTGAATTTTTTTAATATTTTAAGTAATTTTTTAAAAATTTTTAGACACGCCTATCATAAATACACATAAAAAGTATAATTTTTGTGAAAAACATCTTTTAAAAAATCACTAAATATCAAAAATACAAAAAAAAAAAAAAAAAAAAAAAAAAAAAACGAGAATTCAGTATATTTTTGTATTTTTATGTATTTATTAATTTTTTAAAATATTTTTTCTCAAATTTTTTACTTTTTAGATACATCTAAGTAAGGTGCATATAAAAAAGTTAAAAAAAAAATGTTTAAAATTTTAAAAATATTCACAAAAGATAAAAAAAACACAAAAAACAAAAAACTCAGTTTTCAAAAAACTTAACCCAAAAAACTCAAACCAAACACACACATTAATTCTCATAGGACCTATTGGACAATAAATTCACCTATTACAACCTACATGTAAGTCTCCCTTTAAATATTTGCTCATATTCTCAAATCACTCTCCTAATCTCTTCAAAGCCTTGTTCTGTATGATGAATTTTTCCTAAAATGATTTATAGAACATATTGGGGTTATCTGGATTTAAAGGTAACTTTGTATGCATGCTAATTTAATTATTGTATCATTGTTTGAGTATCTTTTGCTGCTGTAATCTGGTTTTCAAAAATTAAGATACAGTGTTGTAATATGGTGAATAGGCCAAGTATGGCTTCATTTTGTGTATTGTTTCTATGACTGTAGCTTCTATTAGTACTGAAAAATGTTTAAACATTTACCATATTGCTTAGCTCTCTCTTAGTATTTGGTTTTCAAGAAATTTCTACTTGAAATCATATTCATGCATGATCAATGCAATTATATGATAGCAATTTTAGTCCTGTTTGCCTTTATGTGAGATTCTATCAACGTAGTCTCCCACTCAACTACATCTTCAATTTCAGAATTTTCAGAGTCACTACGAGATATGGGTACCTGTCTACTGGAGAAAACTGCATTAAACGATGATGAAGAAAGTGGTACGTACATCCTGTTTGGATTTACTTGGTAGTTGCCAGATTATTCTTGGAGCAATTGATCTTGGTGTGTTTTGAGTAACTTCATATGATTTGGCCCAGATGTGACTCAAACGTAGAACTTTGGAAAATAAAAACAATTTCCAACCAGCTGTTATGCCTCTTATTTATGTATGCATAGATTAGAGAATATAGTAACCTGGTATTAGTTTTCACTCATTATACAGTTCTTTTGTTATGTAAAGCCTTGTTCCAGATCTACATTTTATGATAAAAGGGCAACAGGTAATGAAAAAAGGAAAGCCCGGTGCACGGGACTCCCACCACTACGGGGTTTGGGAAGGGTTAGATGTACTTGGCCTTAATTTAGGTTTTATTCCAAAACTTATTTTAGTTTGTCAAGTAACTGTTGCTAGACTAGTCAATCAAGATCAAAACTTTTAGATGATCTTGTGTATATATATATATTAATTTATCTGATTCTATCTTTATTCATGCCTCTTTCTTTCCCCTTCATATTTATTAATATTTGAATAATGATATAGGCTTTTTTTTCCTGCCTCTCCTTTTAAACTCAGCTTTACAACTCTGCATGATAGTGTTTTTTTATTTTTGTATATAGAAGAAATTGCCTAAACCTGTGTGTTGTGAGTGAAGTTAAGAATATGATCTAGTAGTACCATACCTATTATTGTAATAATCACTATCATCTTGTTTTTTTTTACCGCTTTGGTTATTATTCAACTGGTTTGGATTTTGCAACTCATGCGTAAAGAGGAGAAATCAGCATTTTGTCCAACCTGTCTCTTTGTTTCAAGATGTTGTACGTTACTTGGGAATTGTGCTGCAATCACTACTTTATGTTTGTGCAGGCAAAGTATTGTCAGTGCTGGGAAATGTGCAGTTTGACCTCCAGAAACTTGTTGATAGCTATGTGAGTTCTTATTGTAATGTTTTATGCTGCAGCACACTATTTGATTTCATTTTACAGCATTGATTTCGATCTAGTCATGAATATTTTCTTTCTCCATGTCAGCGCTCTCATGTAATCCTGACAATTACAACCCCATCAGAGTCACTTCTCAACGAACTTCGGACAGTGGAGGTTGGTCCATATGGATTCTAGTGTTTTTTTGTTTTTTTATGTTGTTGCTGATATCTATGCCTGCAGCCAACTAGAAAACGAGTTTCTCATGAATAGCTATTGTTGGCTGATTAATGATCTTCAAACGTTTTCACCTATCAAATACACTGAACTTGGTCTTTGGTTTCAAGCTTGACTGCTGAACGAGTGAAGCTTGACAATTTCCTTAATTAGATTTCACTAAGGAAAACTGAAAGTTAGGCCTCATTTAGTTTCAAAATCATAACCTTGAGCAACCTTATTGAAGAAATATTGATGGTTGATGTACTAATCAAACATTAGCATAACAAGAACTTTTTTGATTTTGTTCATGGGTGATTTTTCTACTGTTAATACGGTTGAGTAAAAGTGAAATATCTTAAATATTTGACGTCTCAATTTTCAAAATGTCAATCTGATCTGCCCCCTTCCAGCCTTCCTCCACCCTCCTTTTTTTCTTTTTCTTTTTTTTGTCATTTTGGCTGCCTTCACTAGGAAGGTCTGTCATGGTCACCTTGTCATTGGTTGGATACCTTGACTACCTTGGTGTGTTATGATGATGGCGTTCTTATGAATTTGTATTCAATGAGCTTTCTCTTGTTTGTTGGCACAGGAGATGAAAAAGCAGTGCGACGAAAAAAGGTACAAATCATTCTGTTAGTTTAACTTTGTATGATTGAAGTACATTTCATATTGATTAGTTACAAAATCTTTAGAAATTTGTACGAATACATGGTGGCACAACAGAGAGAAAAGGGAAAGTCAAAAAGTGGGAAAATGGAAGTTTGTACTTCGCAGGAATTACAAGCAGCTCGTGATGAATATGATGAGGAGGCAACCCTGTGCGTTTTCCGATTGAAATCTCTGAAGCAAGGGCAATGTCGCAGTCTTTTAACACAGGCAGCTCGTCATCATGCAGCTCAGGTGTTCTTTATGTCTTCCAATTAAATTCTTTATGTCCTCCAATTAAATTCATATATCATGAACTCTCAATTCTTCTTGCAAGTTCACTACTAATGTCTTTGGTCTTTCCTCTTTTGTTCTGCTCTGGACGCAGTTGAATTTCTTTCGGAAGGGACTTAAATTTCTTGAGGCAGTTGAGCCACACATAAGACTGGTTACAGAAAAGCAACACATTGACTACCAACTTAGTGGCCTTGATGATGGGGAGGATGGGGAGAATGAAGGTGTTGAGACTAATGATGATGGGGAATTGAGTTTTGACTATAGACAAAATAAGCAGGGCCTTGATGCTGTTTCCACATCAAGGAATTCAACGGAGGTAAATTTGCTCTTTCGGATCCTGCTACCTAGCTTTCTTGTGCGATTTTGACTGTCAACCCCATCCACTGTCTATACCATGGAGTAGAGCAGTGTTACCACAAAACGCTAATACCCTAGCAATTTACGTTTTGGCACATACATTCTGAAACACAGTATACTTTTGTTCCAAAACGGTGAATTTAGTGATCCTAAGAGATTCCGAAACTTTTTTCCAATATATTTCATTAACATCTCCTTAAGAGAAAAAAAGCAAATATAATAAACTAAAATCTAAGGAGAGTGGATTGGCATAACAAAAAGTCTACTCACGTTCCAAGTAGCATAGGAGTAGAGAGTAACTAGAGTTTGCCTTGTAACTATCCCATAGAAGTTTCTCTTGAACTTGAGAGGTCTTCTACAAGGCTAGGATCACAAATTTCTCCAGTAACAATAACCTTTACAATGACTTAAATGTTAAAAATTTGTTGTTCATTAAGATAAAATACTAGGAGCTTAGTATAATGACCCTTCAGGTGTTGGAGGACCTATCAGCCATCTAGCTTAACTATATATTTGTACAGATTGAATAGGGAAATACAAGCAATTGATATATCTGATTGGGTTGAATTTTCGCTTAATATTTTTGTATATTATCACCCCTTAATTTTTGCATCTAATGTGGTGGATTTTGCAGTTGGATCAGGTGGATATTCCATGTCCTCAAGTTTCTACAGTTGAAAATGCAGAGGTAAAGAACTTCAGCATCCCCCTTGAATAATAGAGTGAAACAGTTGTTTTCCTGTAGACTATTGGGAGGAAGTAATCCTTGTTTGATTGTCTCTGGCGAAAGAATCAAATTATGTTCAAGGCAATCAACTATTTTGTTCTTCTAAATAGAACATAAGCTCTTTTGAACAACTTTTGAAACAGCTTGGCATGGTGATAGAACAACCATCGGCATTTATTTTGTCTAGTTTGTTTGTCTTCAGTTATCAATTTGCAGGATCCTGTTAATCTGTGCAGGTAAATCTTAACAAAAGCATGGGGGAGCATAATTTCAATCGGGAACATCGAGTGGGCAGCCATTCTGCCCCAATATTTGCAGAGAAGAAGTTTGATCCAGCTGAAAGGGCTAGAGAAATGCAGCCATCTGCTCGGAAGTTTCACAGTTATGTGCTACCCACTCCTGTTGATGTGAAGAGTTCGATTTCAAGAACAAATGGTTCGGATCTGCAGTTGAGGCCAACAAGCCATATTGGAAGCACCCAAAGTTTGTGGCATTCATCCCCACTGGAGCCTGAGAAGCGTGAGAAAGATTTCACAGATGATAACTTGTCAGTGCCCGCTATCTCAAAAGCACAATTAAAACTCAAAGAGAGCAGTAGCAACAATCCCTCAGTCCAGGTCCCCCCAACTCTGCCTCAGGGACTCTCACTTCCACAATGTGATGCACATAATGCATATGATACAAAAAAATTCAAGAGACAAGCTTTCTCTGGTCCTCTTACTAATAAGCCATTGTCAACGAAGACTTCTTTATCTGCCAGCGGCCCCATTACCTCCTCTGAACTTCCCCAACTAGTTTCTGGATTGCTTTCTCGAGTACATACTCTTCATCCCTCATCATCTCCAAAGGTGTCTCCCAGTGCTTCACCTCCCATTGTATCATCACCCAAAATAAGTGAGCTTCATGAGCTTCCTAGGCCCCCAGGTGGTTTAGCTTCCAAGCCAGCAAGTTCTTCCACTGAACACTCTGCCCCATTGGTCCTCAGAAATCAGGAGCTTTCTCCAACAAATAAAAGCCAAGCGGGGGCATTTAGTAGTGCATCCCCGCTTCCAACTCCTCCTCCATTAACAATTCCTCGAAGTTTCTCCATACCTTTTAGTAATAAGAGAGGAATGGCTGTACATGTGGCCAAGCCATTGGAATCTCCTCAACGTCCACTCAAGGCTGAAGAAGTAGTTTCTCCACCACTGACTCCCATATCCCTTTCAAACATCAAGCTATTATCAACTGTTTCGGAATTAGACTCTCATTCTGGGCAAATCAAAGGTAACTAAAATTCGTCATCGCATATTCCTACTGCTGTTTCTTATATGATGCTTGTTTTTATTGTTAGGAATGGGGTTTAAAAAAAATTTGATGACGACATCTTGTTTTACAGTCAGTAAGCTACATGTTTTGAGCAATGGAGGTTTCTTATCTTGCATGTTTTGTGCTTATGGTTCTAAATGTGAACCTTAATGGGTGCATGCAGGTGAGAGCTGATCCAGTGGCTTTCTGCTGAATACAGGACTGTAAATATGATGATGTTTCGTGTTTGTTTCAAATTATTATTTTTAATGGAAGCTTTTCTCCATGGTGGTTGGTCATTGACTACGATGTGAATTCAGCTCTTCACAATTTTGTCATTAGAATGATTCCTGTATCGTGTATTTTTCTAGAGAATGAATATTATATTTCTAGGCTGAGCAATTTCTGAACAATGTTGGATTTTTCATTTTCCAAAGTGAGTTAAGGGAATGATACATATTATGGGTGTTTGGTTTTTTGGTTTACCTATCAGCCTTCATATCCGGGTTCATTCTCCTCTCCTGGCAGATCCGGCACAAGGCCCCGAGTTTATTTTAAAAAGTTGGCCTTTTTTTCTTATTTATTTATTTATTTTAAAATTTTTAATATTTAAGTTGAATATTGAATTGTCTTAAACCTGTATACCACACCTTTTTTTTTTCTAATAAAAAGAAAAAAAATATCCAAAGGAATTATAATTATGGAATATAATAAACAATTGGTTTGAATTGTGTATCAAATAGCATATTAATTATATTGAAGTGCAATTTTATTAATTTTTAATCAATATTTTATGAGTAATGTTAGGGATATTAAAATTTATACCAAATGTCTCATATGGAATGGGTCCTACGTAAATGTTGGGTCCACATTTGTGAGACATTTAGTAAAACATTTGATAGAAATTTTGGAGTTTCTAGTATTTTTCATATTTTATGTGTATTATGTGAATAGAAATTGGGTGGTTGAAGTTATTAGGTTGTGAGAACACTTTTGGACTTCGAAAAAAAAAACACACACACCAGATCGTTCTTGCATGCTAAACTTGAAAATTTGTGAATGTGTTACAAGAACAAATCAAGTGCAGAGAGAGAGAGAGAGAGAGAGAGAGTTCAGTTAAGTGCACCACATCACATTTACTTTTTTCCAAATAAAGTTTTCCTAAAAATTTGTAGGAAGAAAAAATAATCAAGATTTCTCAAAAAATAAAAATTGGAAAACTTGTAGGAATATTGCAAAGAATTTTACAATTTGCACTTATGTTGATTTAGGCGTAGTAATGTGTGTTTGGTTTGAGTTTTTCGGATTAAGTTTTTTTAAGATTGAATTTTTTATTTTTTGTGTTTTTTTATTTTTAGTGAATATTTTTAAAATTTTAAACATTTTTTTAAAAACTTTTTTAGATACACTTTACTTAGATGTATTTAAAAAATAAAAAAATTGTAAAAAAAAAATTTTAAAAATTAATAAATACATAAAAATATGAAAAATATATTAAATTTTCGTATTTTTTTTTTAATATTTTAGGTATTTAGTGAATTTTTAAAAGATTTGTTCACAAAAATTATACTTTTTATGTGTATTTATGTTAGGTGTTTAAAAATAAAAATAAAAAATTGCTTAAAATATTAAAATAATAATAAAAACTATAAAAAAAAAAAAAAGGAAAAAAAAAAGTATAATTTTTTGAGAAGTGGTTTTGAAAAACCAAATACAAGCATACAAGCAAAGTGATTCACTGTTCAAATTCTGTAAATTTTAGTTTTTTTTTTTTAATCAGTTCGTACAAGATATATTAGTGAACTTTCAAAGATTAAAAAAAAGTCAAGCATAATATTTTGAAAAAGAAAATGTGAATAAGATAAGGGGAAAATACAGCCCTGTCAAGAATTTTTTTTTTTGAAAAATTGACAAATATTGATAAAAAAAAAAATTCACTAATATATAATTATTAATATAAAAATAACTTGATAGGTAAGTTTTTCTAGATAAATTAGTATTAGGTCCTAATAGTTGGACTTAATTTTCATCAAATTCTATTGAAAATAAACCTTACTAAAATCGCAACTAAAAATAATTTTTTTGCATATATTGTTAAAAATTGATAATTAATGATTTTTTTTTGTCACAATTTTTATAAATTATTACTAGAACTTGCAATTAGTGATTTTTTTAATTGTTGCTAAAACTTATAATTAGTAATATTTTTTGTGATAATTTTTAGAGAAAATTGGCCTAAGGTCCCTCCTCTACTTTTGATAGGAGGAAAGGTCCAAAATAATATATTTTAATGGCTAAGGTCCATGAAATTTATTTTAAGTTATAAAGTACCTAAATTACCCTTCCTTCTTTATAACATAAATTTGTTTGAATATAATATTGTTGACTTAACTGATAGATTTTGAAAATCGAATTCGCAGGGGAGATTTCGTCGGAGATTTCACTGGAGATTTCATGGTGAGATTTCGTCGAGATTTGAGTGGAGTTTGACGAGAAAGATTGCTACGATCGTGTTGATTTCGTCGGAGATTTCGTCGAAGTTTTGATTCTTTGTTTTTGAATCAATTTCAAGGAGTGTTGACAGTGTATTGATCGCGTAGGTTTTTTAGTGGAGTTGAATCAGGTTTGTTTTCGATTTTAGATTCCACATGGAATTTGACTTTTGTTTTGAATTTTTGTTTCGAGAGAGGCTAGGTTTATAGAGTTGATTTTTATTTTTGGAATTAATTTTTCATTCTTTTGTTTTTTTGATCAATTTGAAATAGTGTTGACAGTGTAGTTGATTTTGATGTTTAGTGTTTATTTTCCGTGCTCTGTTTTTTATCAACATACTGATGAATGATAAGTTTTGTTCTATATTTTTTCAAACCAGAGATTTGATTTTCTGCACTTTTGTTTGTGTAGTCCAGAAAAAATTATAAGTGCATATGGACATATTATTAGAAGTTTCTAATGGAGATAGAATATGAGAAAGTGAATGTAAGTTCATAAATTTGTGCGATAAAGTGAATATGAGATAGTATATAAGTTTATAAATTTCTCTGGCTTTTTCTATGAGTGCAATATCAGTGTAAAGTTCATATATAAGGTGTATATGATTTTTTTCTATGATTGTGTTTAATAGTTAGCAGTAAATTTCTCTTTGTTTCATTAAGTTTCTGTGATTTTGTTTTTTATCATCTTGAAGGTGAATATCAGTTTGTAGATGTGTCTTTGGACTTTTATTTTATGAATACAGACAAAGTTAGACAGAGGCAATTGAATACAGACGAACTTTTATTTTATGAATACAGAAAATTATAATTTTTAGAAATTTATTTGGACTTTTATGTTGTTTTTGTGAAATGTTTCTATGTTAAACAATTTTTTTCAATTTTGTGAAGGTGAATATCAGTTTTGTTCTGTTTTTTTAAACCAGAGAAATTTCATTTTCTGCACTTTTGTTTTTGTAGTCCAGAGAAAATTATAAGTGCATGTGGACATATTATTAGAAGTTTCTAATGCAGATAGAATATGAGAAAGTGAATGAAAGTTCACAAATTTTTCAGGACTTGTATTTGTAGTACAGAGAAAATTGTAAGTTTGTTACTGACTTTCAGTTTGTAAATTTCTATGATTGTAAATTTCTCTAGACTTGGTTTTTTTCGTATGATTGTGTTTAATAGTTAGCAGTAAATTTCTTTGTGATTCATTGAGTTTCTGTGATTTTGTTTTTTATCATCTTGAAGGTGAATATCAGTTTGTAGATGTCTATGGACTTTTATTTTAAGTTCAGAGAAAATTATAATTTTTAGAAATTTCTCTGGACTTTTATGTTGTTCTTGTGAAGTGTTTCTATGTTAACTAAATTATTTTTCTTGTTTTTTGTTTCAGTTTCAATGGACAGTGCAGTATTGTTGCTGTGTAAATATGGGAATGATACTATTGTCATTAATGTTTCATGCGAATTGAATTTTGAGGAATTGGTTGGAATTTTGTGTAAAACATGGGAGAATTTGAAACCTGAGATTATGTGTATTTCATATTCTATTTTGGGCCATCCGAATTGTATGGTTCGAAATAATATTGATTTTTTAAATATGTTGAGGGTTGTTTGTGCACGCGGTGTTGATATAGTTGATGTTTCAGTTACTATAGGTGGTACTTCTGATGAAGAGGATGAAGTGGGGTGTAATTGGGTAGATGTTGTGGATGGTGAGTGTGATAGGCTGGTGGATATTGAAAGGAATTCACTCTCTAAGTTTTGTTCTCACCAAGAAAAGGTGTTATTGTCGGCTCATTGGCGGAATAATATTACGAGTGTTGGACAAAAGTTTGAGGGTGGTGTGGTTGAGTTCCGTACTTTTTTGTGCAAGTGTGCTATTGAGGTTGGTTTTCAGTTTACGTATGTTAAAAATGACAAGCTGAGGGTTACGGCAGAATGTGCATATAAGGAATCAAGGGGATGTATGTGGCGTGTACATGCTTCTGTTGAAAAAACAAATGGGTTCTTTTACATAAGGACTTTGAACAATGAACATACGTGTGGTGTGGCGGTTCGTACGAGTAAACATTCGAGGATGACTTCTAGCTTAGTTTCTGGGCTGATAGTTGACGAGGTAAGTGCAAAACCTTTAACTCGTCCAGTGGATGTTGTGAAAGAAATGAAAGACAAGTATGGGGTCTCAATCAGTTATAACTGTGGTTGGTTGGGTGTTGAAAAAGCAAAACGTAGTACATATGGGGATTCTTGTTTGTCATTTGATCAATTACGGTGGTATTTTGATGAGGCATTGAAGAACAATCCAGGTAGTCGTTTTGAGTTAGATTTTGAAGACAACAAGCGTTTCAAAAGAGTGTTTGTGGCTTTTCATGCATGCACAGCTGGTTTCAAATATTGTCGGTCATTGCTTTTTCTTGATGGAACATTTTTGAAAGGGCGATACAAAGGAGTTATGCTTGCTGCAACGGGAAAAGATGAGAATGAAGGTAATTGTAAATATATATAATTTTATGTAACTATGTGAATTTTCTATATATGTAGGAATTCAGTGAATGTGATTTTTCTCTGACACTTTGAATTTTCTCTGGTTTTGGCCTGTGTGGATTTTCACTGGATTTTGGTCAGTGTGAATTTTCTCTGGATTTTGTCATTGTGTGAATTGTATCTGTAGGTGGTCACTGAGTGAATTTGCTCTGGATATTATGATTGTGTGAATTTTCTCTGTAGTTGGTCACTAAGTCAATTTTCTTTGGATGTTGCCAATGTGTGAATTTTCTCTGGAGTTGGGCACTAAGTGATTTTTTGTCTGGTTGTTGGCAGTGTCAAATTTCTCTGGTTGTTTATTGTTCTAATTTTCTATGCATGTGTATATCTGATATGCTTGTTCCTATTTGTTTTGTAGGTTTTTTCCCTGTAGCTTTTGCTGTTGTTGATGCTAAGAATAAAGACAATTGGTGTTGGTTTCTTGAACATTTATGTGGAGTATTGGGATCAGAAAGGGTGATAAGTTTCATATCAGATCGACATTGTGGTATTGTGGAGGGAATTGCTAGGTTTTTCCCTAACTGCTTTCATGGATTTTGTCTTGAACATCTAAAGAGAAATCTGAGGGATAAGTTGTCATGGGGAAACACAAATTTGGTTAGGGAGACGATTGTGTCCAAGTTTTCAGAATGTGCATATGCGCCAACAAAGGCATCATTTCATTTCAAGTTAAATGAATTAAAAAGTGAGGGAGGAGACATTGTGATTGCTTTCTTGAGAAGTTTACCATATGAAAATTGGAGTGATGCATATTTTGCGGGGAAACGTTATGGTGAGATGTATTCAAATGTTGCTGAGTCATTCAATTCATGGATACGAGATGCTCGGCACTTGCCAATAACAAATTTGGTGGACATGATACAGTTGCAAATTATGAATATGAGGTCAGATAGGAGGCTGCTCTCTAGTAAATGGAATAAAGTTCTATGTCCTCGTATAGATAGTGTATTGGAGAAGTATTTTTTGGATGGGAGGACATGGAATGTGAGTTTGTCGTCTGATAATGTCTTTGAAGTGCATTGTTTTCCTTCGGTTATGGTTGATCTTGGGTTGAGAACTTGTTCGTGTCGAAAATGGGAAATAAATGGGTATCCATGTCAACATGCTGTTGCTGCAATTTTTAGGAGTGGAAGGAATTTGAATTCATTTGTTGAACCATTTTTTCATGCTGATATGTATCGTCAAGCGTACTCGTTTTCGATTGGCCCAGTTCCAACTGTTGAAAAACCTGTGTGTAGCATTGAAGATGCAATGATTTTACCTCCATTGAGCAAGAGACCAGCTGGGAGGCCGAAGAAGAACAGAATTGCTTCTACTGGAGAGTTTAAAAGGGTGATTAAGTGTAGTCGTTGTGGGAGTATTGGTCACCATAATAAGAGGACATGCAAGGAACCTTTGTTAAATAGTTGGGGATAATACATTTTATTGATTGAATAATACATTTGATGATTAGTTTGTGTATTTTGTTTTGTGAAATGTGTTTTTTAGACAGTGTATATAATAATATCAATCAAATTCATCCAGAGAAATTTTTGCAATATCAGTTAAAGTGTGCATTGTGTTTGTTGATATATACTATAGGCATTGGGTTTGTAATACCTGTCAAATTTATGCAGAGAAATTTGGTATGGTAGAGAAAATTTTGTGTAATGTGTTTTGAAGCTTCAAATTCATCCATATAAATTTGACAATGGCAGATAAAAGTACTGTGTGGATTTTGTTTTTTGAATTTGATAATTGCTTTGTACTAACACAGTGCATTATAGATTGCATGATCATATAGGCACCTTCTTTGGCATGATACGAGTTAAATTTCTCTGTGAATTTGTGGTAACTTCATATCAGTCATTTCAAGAAATGTGCATACTAGACAGAGCGTACACAAAATTATTGTAGTGAGTACAACCAAGAAACAAAATCATGCTTTTTTGAAATTTCTCTGAGTTAAGAATTTCTCTGGACCAGGGAAGAATTTATCTAGAATGAATTCAACTCATAAATTTTGCTCAAAGCCAGAGAAATTTTCCTCACCAACCCAGAGAAATTCACAACTCAGAAATTTCAAATTCATCCAGTGAAATTTTATAGTAGCAGATAAAATTACTGTTCGCTTTTGTGTTTTGTTGAGTTTGATGATTGTTTTGTACCAACACAAAGCATTACAGATTACATGATCATATAGGCATCCCGTTGGGACTGTACGAGTTAAATTTCTATGAATTCTGGTAATATGATACCAGAGAAATTTGTGCAGACAATTTTCTCTGTGTAGATTGTGTTGACAATCACAATAAAAATAGATATATATTTAACCATCGATAGGTATGAAATTGACATTAGTCGAAATTTAAAAAAAAATGAAATTTACATTAGTCAAGAAAGGATGTATATGGATAAGTCAAGCATCATTATTCCTTCAATGTGTCAACAAAAAACTGCACGGTTAATACTGTATGGATATATACATATATGTGAGACAATTTTCTCTATCTGGCTATATACATTGTCTTCCTTTCACTAGTTTCACTATTACATGTTTGGTTGTTCTGGAGGTATTTCAATTGGTTCAGTCCATGATCGGCCAACTTCGGTGACAAATCTCTCTATGAGTTCTGCCCTCATCAACCTGATCTCTTGTGTGGACAATTGGGAGCTGATTGGTTCATGCTTGCTATATTGTTTCATGATATAGCAGACAAAGAGGCCACAATCCAGACTGCATACAAATTATAGGAATGGTTAGTTTTAAGAAACATGCAAATCAGAGCATCTTATTTATAGATGTATGAAACTTACGAATCACTTTCTTGTTGTGGAGCATTGTTGACATACTCAAAGTCGTAACTTGTGTTTTGTGAGTTTATCAACTTGAAAGAGGGTTGTGATTGAGCTTCTCTTTCAAGGCAAGCTTTCAAAAAATTCTCCATATATTCTTGCTGCGAGAAAATGATTTTTAAATAACAGAGAAATTTACAGACAAATCAATGGGATTGTATGAAAATTATCATCACATAAAGATTAACCATGATAGAAACACACAAGGGGAGGAAAGTGATGTGAATATCAGTTTTGTTCTGTTTTTTTAAAGCAGAGAAATTTCATTTTCTGCACTTTTGTTTTTGTAGTCCAGAGAAAATTATAAGTGCATGTGGACATATTATTAGAAGTTTCTAATGCAGATAGAATATGAGAAAGTGAATGAAAGTTCACAAATTTTTCTGGACTTGTATTTGTAGTACAGAGAAAATTGTAAGTTTGTTACTCACTTTCAATTTGTAAATTTCTATGATTGTATCTAAAGATTATGATGGATCAGAGAAATTTGCACTGGTTACCAATTGTTTTGCATCTTTGACATATTTGTCTTCTGCATCATCCCTCCTTGGTCTCAGTGAGTTGTAGAACCTCCATAAACTGTCTTGTTTGTCGAGGACAAGCAAGGTCCAGTGATTTCCAGCTGTGGACTTCTCATTATCTCCAGTGTTTATTGGGAAATGGAGGAACCTGTAGTTTCTCCATGCTGTTTCAATATGCTTGTCAAATAAGGACACTCGAAAAGATTGATTTTCTGTCATCTTGATGAAATTCTGTGTTCAGAGAAAATCCAAAAATGGTTTTGTTCAGAGAAAATCCAAGAAGTATCTTAAGAAGAGAAAGTAGTAAATAAATTCCAGAGAAAATCAAATAAAATAGTAGTAACATACTAAGCTCATGGATGTGAAAAAAAATGAGGTTGGTTGTTGTCTTTCTCTCATTTGGTCAGCCAAAAGTATCTCCCCATAGCCATCAATGACCTGAAAAATATGATTTGTAATTGTAATATTGGTTTATAAAGGCTGATGGAACATTGCAGAGAAATTTTGATGAAAGGGAAAGACTTACATTGTTGGCAATTTCTTTTTGCTTTATTAGGTTTCCAATGTCTTCGAAGGTAATAAGGTTCAACTCACTTGTCCAAATTAAAGCCCTACAAGACGAGTTTGTGGAAATTAAATTGTTGTTAATGCAATATAAGTTTGTAATTTGTTGGTTGTTATCTTCTATTTTGTTTGTTGTACTTACTCAAGTCCAGAGACGTTTGATATGTGCTGCAACATATCTTTTACGTGATCTTTTATCAATCTTGAAATCGGAAGAGTTTATGGAAACACCCAAGATTTTCTGATGTTTAGAGGTTGAGGCAAGATGTATGCATCAGCATCAAGCACTTCTTTGTCCTTCGTTCTTTGCTCAGCTTGCTTTGCAGCTTGTTTTGAAGCTCTAGTCACTTTCTCAACTTTTGGATATTGAAATTCTGGATCGTGCTGCTTTTCCTTCCTTTCTTTTGCCTTTAAATTTTTGGTCATTGACGTCGGATCTTTTTTGACTGTAGACAGTGAAAATATTAGTAAAAGTGAAGTTTCTCTGAAGTAACAGATGATATTTCAATATGTAAATTTATGTGATTCAATATTTTCTAGTTACCATAGACTTTCGTCTTTTGTTTCGGTTGTTCTTTGGGTGCCATTTCTTCTTGTTGGGTTGTTGGTTGTTGTTCAACTTGCATTCCAACTAGGCACAGTGAAAATCAAACAAATCCCAAAAATGGAATAAGAAAATAGACAGAGAAGATGAAATGAGCAGTAGAAATCAATAGAAATAATTGGCAGAAACTAATGTGTTCAGAGAAATATAACTTCCAGAGAAAATTACCAATGTCAGAAAATTATAATAAATAGAAATTTCTCTAAGTTATGCTGACTCAAGGACTTGACTTTTTGTGGGTCAAGATTTTCACTGACCTTGTGGTTGAAGTTGTGTTGGTGTTCTGTATGGTTGTGTTGCTAGTTGGACTGAAAGTTCTTGTACTTGTTCATGCAATTTAGCATTTTCTGTTTCAAGCTCTGAATCTGAATTCCTCAACTGTTGAATTGTTTTCATATCATGTTCCTTTTCAAGCTCCAACATCCTTAGTTTCATTTGGATTGTGCTTTCTTTTTCTTGAAGTTCTGAGTTAAGTGATGTCAGGGTTCTTATTGAAATATCCTTGTCAGCAAGTATTTCCATCCAATTTCTGTCTTCTTCTTGTTTAGATTGAAAAAGTGCCTTCAGTCTTTCACGCAGATCAGCAATTTGGGCGTCCTTTGATTCCTCAAATTGTTGTTGGTCCACTGGCTCAATATGTTCTTTTTGATCACTTTGCTCGTTTTCTTCTTGCTGTTCATCTTCTTCTTATTCTTCATCTTCTTCTTCTTCTTCTTCATTTTCTTCTTCACTATCTTCTTTTTTCTGTTCATTCTGTTCTTTTTCTTCTGCTTCTGTTTCTTCACTTTCTTCTCGGGCTTCTTCTTCTCCATTGCTTTCACTTTCTTCTCTGGCTTCTTCTTCTCCACTGCTTGCTTGAGCTTCTTGTCCATTGCTTTCACTTTCTTCTATGGGTTCTGCTTCGTCATTGAATTTGACAATTGCTTGACCTTCAGATGAATCTTGTAATTTCTCTTTGAATTTGACAATTGCTTTTTTTGATTCTTTCTTTGTCTTTTTACCAAGACAGATGTAACAACCCTCGTACTGATTACCAATAAACTACTGAATTAGCTACTGGTTACTGCTAAACTGAACTGATAATGACTGATAATTGAATTAACTGCAGTACTGAATGGACTGATTGAAATCGAAACTGAAATTGAATAAGTTTATCTATTGAATTGCATATTGCATCTGTTTGATTGATTGATTATCTGTTTGAATTCATGTGTTTAAACTGTTAATTGGAGGCCTTATCGGCGGCCGAATTAGGAACCATTTAGAGTTTTGGAATCAGTAGAATATTTGTGATTTAATGGTATATTTATCTGAAAATCGATTAGGAATGATTAAATTAGATTAAATTAAGCTAGTTCAAGAGTTTGATTTAATTACGATCTTGCCATGGTGAGTGGCCACTACCTAATCATCTTTGAGCCTTGTATACACTTGAACATATTCATTTCATCAGCCTTTCTTCCTTACTCTAGCCGACCAAGAAGAGAGTTAGAGAGAGAGGGACTTGTTTTTGTTGATTTGCTTGAAGACTTGAAGTAAATTGAAGTGTATTTGCATAATTGAGCTTCTAGGCTTTAATTACTAGACTTAGGTAAGAGAACCCATCTTCTTCTTGTTGTCTTTAAGCTTCATCTTGCATGGTTCATGCTCCATTGTAGGATTAAACCATGTTTTAGTGCTAAAATGTTGAATTGGAACTCCATTGTTGCATGCATGGCCATTTTAGTGTATCTTGAAGTTAAATTCTTGGAGAGTTATACATGCATGTCTATGTTTATATTATAGCCCATGTTTTCAAAATGTTTTCCAACTATTGAGCTCTTTAGAGCAAGGATTGAAGCTTGAATTTGGTTTAAAACTCATGCATTGCATGTTTACATATTGTTCTTGAAAATGGGTTTGAATTTGTATTTAATTGACTCACCTTTGGGGCTTGAATTCATAAATTGGCTTTTGAAACTTGTTACACATTGTTTTAGGATGTATTTTCCAGAATTTGGGCCCAAGAGGTCGAGTATTGAGTTGGGAATGCTTGGTTTGAGCTTGGAAGGCAAATCTGGAAATTCCAGATTTGGCTTCTTCGCTCGAGCGAAGGATTCCTCGCTCGAGCGACCAAGGTTTCCTCTGAGCCACGCTCGAGCGAAGGATTGGTGGCTCGAGCGTAAAAAACGAGCATCCAGTATTTTTTACTGTTTCTGCAGACCGCTCGAGCGAAGGGTTCCTCGCTCGAGCGAATCCTTTGATTTTGCAACCTCGCTCGAGCGAAGGAAGGCTCGCTCGAGCGAGCCCCCTGTTTTCAGCAACTTTTGAAAAGTGCCTTCCAACTGTATTTTTGCATCCTCATATCATCCTAGGCATTCTTAGGCCTAGTTTACGGCATCTTAATGAGGATTTAAATATAGAAACACACCGAGGAATTTAGGGTTAATCATTATCCTTCCCGATTGTGAACTTAGTGTGTGTTCTCTATTTGTTAACTGTTTAGGGTTGGCTTCGGGGACGCGCTCTAGCTGCTATTAGCCCAATCTCTGTGAGTAACAGATTGTGTAAAGATATGTTCAAAATGGTTATCTTTTGAATACTGAACAGAACTGTTTACTGAACTGATATTGTTATTGAATGAATGTATGTCCTGTATTGTGAACTGTACTGTGGCATCCTTAGCACTTATTGCTTACTGTTATTGTTACAGAGCTCTGTCGGTTTCCTTGTGGAACCATACTGTTTATTGATTGATGGCCATCACTACTGTTGGGTCTGTTGAGGCCCGTTCCTTTTGGACCTACTGTTTATAGGCTAATGGATGTACCACATATGATTGATTGATTGACATACTGAAAGACTGAAATGCTGTTTAATGAACTGTTTTCATTACTGTAAGGACATTCATTCATAACCTCTTTACGCATTATGTTATTCACTGGGCTTTAGCTCACTGTTTATATATATATGTAGGTTCTCAGCAACCAGACCGGAGCTAGGAGCGTGGGTTAGTCCCCAGTTTTGTCAAGCCAGCCTATGTGCCTCACTGCGAGGTTCTGAGACGCCATGCCATGGTTTGGGGTGTTTTGTGTTCCCCACCTGTCTCTTGACTGTTTTGTATTATTGTATAAACTGTTTACTGTTTGACCGTACTGTTATCGAGGGATTAAGTCCCCGCACTGAATGTTGTAATGATTGTATAGACTGTACTGTTTGAACTGTGTGAATGCATGAAAAATGTTTTTGGCATACAGATTGTCACAGCTCAATGGACACTAGTTACTTACTGTATTGGCTTCCGCCAGGCCCTGTACTCTGTTTTACTGTATTACTGTTCAGCAGGCCTTCGGTAATCTCGGATTACTGGCCAGTTACGGTGCTAAACCCATAGGGTCGGGTTTGGGTCGTGACAACAGAACTCCTCTGATGGGTTTTTGACTAGCTGCTTGTTATCTATCTGTAACAGGAAGCTCTTTTATTAGAGAAATGTTACAAAATTCACTGAGAGAAAAATTAAAATAAGGAAAATAAAATTCATCTAAATGATACTAATGGGAAACAAACTTCAGAGAAAATTGTATGGGCCAGAGAAAATTATAGACAAGGAGTTAATTTTATGAGGCAGAGAAAATATGAAATGAGCAACATAATTTAGATATCAGAGAAAATCAATCAAGGCAAATAAGTTAATGTTTGACTATAATTGTGTCAGAGAAATTTGGATTCCAGAGAAAATTCGTTAGAAGGGCAGAAATAAACAGTGTTTATCAAAGATGCAAGGCAAATAAGTAATGGGCCAGAGAAAATTATGAAATAACATAATTCAGATATTAGAGAAAAGCAATCAGGGCAAATAAGTTATGGGCCAAAGAAAATTATGAAACAAGATAATTCTGATATTAAAGAAAAGCAATCAGGGCATACAAGTTAATGTGTTAGAATTGTGGTCAGAGAAATTTGGATTGCAGAGAAAATTGATTACAATGCAGAAATGAACAAGTTTGTACCAAAGATGAAAGCATAAATTGATAGTTGAGAGAAAATTGATCTTAAACAATCAATGCACAAGGAAGGAAACAAAGTAGTTGTCAGAGATATTTTGGAATTTCACTGAGATTTTAGGAGCAATAGGAATTAACCTGTCGAGGTGCAAGAGAGTGGAGTGGTGTCTTCTGCAGCTGTTTTGTCAAGGTTTGCAGGTTCCACTTCGCACATCTCGGGAAGTCAGTTGTGTTACTGTGTTCCGAGTCAATGATAGTTGCATGTTCACATAGCCAATACTGTGATGAAAATTAAAGTAAATAAAATTTTCTAAATGCACAAATTTGTAAGTATGATAACTGCAAATTTGAATGGATATTATACTTACCAGCAATGCAATGACATACCCCGTAACTTTTTCTGGGGTTTTGTGCAATGCCATGATAGAATCAATCAATGTGGATGTGATTGCCTCCGGCCAATCATACTGTTTCATGGATTCAAGAGGTTCCACATACTGTATAAAAACCCACCCTATCGAATTCCCACTTGTTGCAAAAAATAGGGTGAGACACAAGTACAATATAACAATGATTGCTACATCTTTGTAGTCTGTTAGTTGCTTGCCTTTCATTGCCTTGAGCAAGGCGTTTTTAAGAACAGGACCAGTGAGCCTTGTGTCCTTTTGGAATCTTCTCCTTAGGAATGCAGATTTTGGCTTCTTAGAGTATCTTAATGACATGGGTCGTTTACCTCCTTCCAAACCGAAAATCAAGGTCATGTCGTTTGTTGTGAAGGTCAGGTTCTTCTTACTAACAGTGAATGCTTTTGTTTTTTGATTGTAACATTTGATTATGGCAACTACATCATCATCGGATTTCCTACATTTCTTTGGATCCATTCTTCCACTGGTTAGGGCTTGGATCAAATACCAGAATGGGGACTTTTGAAGCTCTACAAGTTGTTTTGAATTGAATTTAAGTGTTTGAAAAAATGAGACAACAGACGAGAGGTTGGATCGGAATTGAATGGTGTAGTGAGCTCTCTTTCTGTGGAGTTTAGCAGGTTTTTTGCCCCTTGAGGTTGAGTCGGTTGAAGTTGGGGTACTCATGTGGATGCTAGTTGCTTCATCACCTTGTGTGATTTGGAGTGGAGTTTGTGGTGATTTGCTGCTGGTTTTTTATCTTAGATCATAGGAAGACTGAGAGAGTTGTTCTTTCTTGGTTGGTGTTTCCAGTGCTTTGCTGCTGGTGTTTGATCGCAGCTCATAAGAAGACTGAGACAGTTTCTGTTTCTTGCTTGGTGTTTCTGGTGTTTCGGTGCTTTTACGTTTTACCATTGCTAGACAATGATTAAAACATAAAGATTTCAACATTAAATCCCAGTGAAAATTGAACATGCCAGAGAAAATTGGACATGTCAGAAAAAATTACAGATAAGGTAGAAAATTACAGATAAGAGAAAGTGTAAGATGTCAGAGAAAATTACAGATGAGGGAAAATTACAGAAAATTGGACATGCCAGAAGAAATTGGACATCAAAAATTAAATGTCAGAGAAAATCAACAAAGCATCATAAACATGGGATAGAAATTTTCAATAATTCTTAAAATTACATATAGAAGTAAACATACCAGAGAAAATGAATGACAGAGAAAATAAACATGGCAAGGCAACGAAAATTCCATTCCACAATTAGCAAGATAAAATAAATAAAGTATTGTAAACAAGCCACTGAAAATTACATCACATTGAAACCAAGAATTGAACAAAATAAACATACCAGAGATAAATACACATTCCGGAGGAAATTACACATTCTTGAGTAAATTTCCATTCCAGAGAAAATTTCAATTCATAATATTGAAATGCCAGAGAAATTTACATACACAACCAGAGAAAGTTAACCATGATAGAGACACACAAGGGGAGGAAAGTGATGTGATGTTTGTCAGAGAAAATTATGAATACAGACAAACTTAGACAGAGCAGGAGAGTAATAGACATTCCAGAGAAAAATACATATTCCAGAGAAATTTTCAAAGCAGAGAAATTCATAGACAAAATCGCAGAAAAATGTTGAAAAATAAGATAGAAACACAGAGAAATAACTTTTTTTGCAAAATACACATGTCAGAGAAGAAACATTCATTCCAGTCCAAAATAAACATGGCAGAAAGGGTGATACATTCATTCCAAAATACATATGTCAGATAAGAAACATTCAGTCCAGTCCAAAATACATATTACAGAGAAATGTACAGAAACACGTTCAAAAATTAGATGAAAACACAGGAAATTACTTTTTTCAAAATAAACATGGCATAGAAAATTGAAAGAAGAAACATACATCAAGCAAAAATCAGAGAAATTCAAATGCCAGAGAAATTTGCAGAAATAATCACACAAACATGTTCAAGAATAAGTTCAAAACACACAGAAATAACTTTTTCCAAATTCAGGTAGCTTTTTAAAACGAATGTGAAACCCTAATTTATGGAAGGTTAATATAAAATGTAATTAACTGTGTTTCCAGAGAAAATCTAGTTGTATTGTAGAAAAACTTACCAGAGTTAGGATGAAATTTTGAATAACGAGCTGATATGGTCTGAGATGAAGATGCGACGTCACGAAGGTGGACTGAGATGACGATGAGCAGTGAAAACGAAGCTCTAAGGAAGGTCAGAGAAATTTGTGAGGAAGGAATGTGAATGATTTGTGCAGAAGAGAACGAAGCTCGAATGTCGATCGTGAAGATGATGTTGAAACCCTAATTGTGCTGTTCTTGTGTTCGTGAAAATGGTGGATGCTTGGAATGAACTCAGACGTCGGAAGGAGTATCGTTTCTGTATTGATTTCGGCGAGGGTATTTTGGTCCAAAAAAATAATTAAAAACGCGCGCCAAGTTGTTGAGGGACCTCATGTATCACTATTTTTTTAGGTGTCCTTTAGCCTCTAAATTAGTATTATTAGGGAGCTGTAAAAAAATTCACCTAATTTTTAAACTATTGTAAAAAATTGATAATTAATAACTTTTTTTTCATAATATCTATAACATATATTAAAAGCAAGTAAAGTGTGGTGTAACATTGGGAAATTTGTGATTCTTTATTTATAACCACCGCTTGTCTGAGGTGGCATCGTGAACAATTATTTTTTATTTATAAACCCCCCCCCCCCCCCCCCCACCCCACCCAAAGGTGAGGTTGGTGATTGAAAAAATAAAAAAAAAATAAAAAAATCTGACCAATGGAATGTCAGTGAGAGTTCTGAGTCTCTAGCAGCATTGTATCTATTCCTTTCGTTTTAAAATATTAGTTTCTTATTTTATTTTTTATTATTTTAAAATATTAGTTTATCTTTAAAAATTAAGTACAAAAATAATATAAATTTTCTATTTTACCATTCTTTTAAATTAATAAACAATATAAAAAGTATAATTATGACATTGATATTTTTAAAAAATGTATTATCAAAAAGATAATTTTAAAAAACTAATTTTTTTTAAATGTAATAATCATACTATTAAAAAAAATTAAATTTCTCCAAAGGAGCCATTATTTTGGAAAGGAGGAGTATTATCTATCGTCGGTGTTGGCAGCATGTGGCCGGAATTATGCACACTATTCAATACAATTGGTCTGCTTGATATGTTGGATTTTAGTTTTTTTTTTTTTTTTATAATTAAAATTCATAAAAAAATAAAATAAAATAAGTTAAAATAATTAATAAGATAAAATATCACATTAAATCTATAATTATTTTATTTTTTTTTCTCATAAATATCATATTCAATTACAAAAAAAATCTAATTATCTTTCAAAATATAAAAAATTTAACTTACTAAAATAGCAAAAAACTAAAATAACTTACTAAAATAATAACTTCCCAAACCCCCATAATATATAAATGGAAAGTAAACTCTTCTATTTTTATTTTTATTTTTATGAGTAAATATCATACTTAATAGGAGTATCTCTTTACTTATTTATATTTTATTTAGTATAAATTATTTTTTTATGTTCTAATAAGTCTACATAATTATCAAAATATCTCTAATAATAATATGATGAAATACGCATTAATATTTATATTGACAATGTGAACATTCACACTGTCAAATATGAATGTTCACATCACCAAATTATTAAAGGGTTTTGTTCAAAAAAAATTTCAAGGGTTAAAAAAAATATTTATAAGTATAAAATTGTTCATAAAATATTTTAAATATGAGAATTAAGATTTGATAGATCAAATGTTCAAAGAATAGGAATTATTAGAATATAATAATATGAAATCGACTAATTGAGATACAAATAGTTGAAAGAGGATTTCCTAATAAATTTTCTAACTTAACTATATTACACATTCAACAATAAATCTTTCAATAAATATATCAGAATGCATGATAATTTTTTAAAAAAAAAAAAAAAACCCTTCAAGCTACGGAATAAAATATTATGCATTTCTTTTTGGATGACATTTTAATGTGATTTTTTCATGTTTAAGAAAATAATTTAATTTTTTTTATTTATATATAATAATATTTTACAAAAAATCATCATAAGGATGTGAAGTCAATATCATTTTTATAAATATTTTATTTTGCAAATGAATATTTATAAATCACATTATTATGTAAAAAGTAATATATAATTTTTATTTATATATTTTTAGTTATGCTTAAAATAATTTACTAATAAAAAGTTATATAAAAAAGTGTTATTGAAAAGGCGTAAGATTGGTATTTTTAAATATTTTTTTTAATTATCATCTAGTAATCAAAAATTAATATTAATATAAGTATATAAAATATATATTTATTAAAATTTTAATTGTTTTAGTATTATTTAGTCACAAATAAGTGATCATTAGCATGACCTTTTGAAATAATGAATTATTTTGATAAATGTTTATTTTGAACGAATATATAGAATTATTTATTTATTTTCATACAATATATAAAATTTTGAGTGTGTCCAGGGGGGATGTATCCACTGTAATGAATTGTTCCGATGGTTTTCCTAATCATCCTTATCAGGCATCATAGACGATTGTGATTGCTCCACGTATGTGGACAACGGTGATTGTGTTTGTGCACCTTGTGGCGCTCGTGGATTAAGGCTAAGTTTGGCATCCTCAAAAAAATCAAAAAAGTCAAAAAGTCATTATCTTATTTAAGTCACATCATCTTACTTAAATTACATCACCTCTCTAACACATCACTTCAAACCCAATCCAAATCTAACCCATATTTCATAAAAAGTCAAAAAGTCCCTTCCCAAACTTGGCCTGATTAAACTTAACAGATGGTGTCGTTCCGCTAAGCCACACACACAAACAAACAAACAAATCAGTCTGTAAAAATGCCCACTTTCGTTCGGCTGCTGCTTCATTTCCAAGATCATTCATCCTAGAAATCCCCCAAAACGGTGGTCTTCGGGTTCTCTATTTCCCAGAGCTCCTCCCTACCACATTTGGTTGACCGACAAGGAAGAAGAAAACAAATTTTGCCCCTTCGAAGATGGGCTTTCTCACAGGATATATATAATATATATCTTGTCGACGGAGTGCTTGTTGTCCTCTTCTTGCCATAACTGTCGGTCCTCTTCCTGCCGTAACGCTGTCAAAAGTTGGCATCCAAAGCTCTGGTCCTCCAGTTGCAAATCCTGGTACGTACACCTGTGATTTCGTATATCTGTAATGTGATTATCCTGGTACGTACATCTGTGTTTTCGTATATCTGTAATGTGATTGCTACTATTTAAAACTGTGTTGCACAATATTGGACCACTGTTGGTCACTCCTACCCAGATGTTCAACAGATGCACACCATGTGTTTGTTAATATGTCTCAATCAATTATTGAATTCAGCTGCTGAATGTTCCAAATCAAAAAGAAGACCCATCCAATTTTCTAAGTTGAAAATTGCAATCCAATCAAGAGAAATGTCTGATATATCACTTGGAAATATAAAACAAGTAAAGAAAGAAAATGAAAATCCAAAAACTATTAGACAATGAAAACCCAAAGGATGAAGAAGATGCAATTAAAAACTCAAAACGTGTAAGGTTTCTTTGGGTAAATGGATTAATTTTTTTTTGGATTCTAAAAGCAACTTCTGGAAGTAAATTAGGTTTCATCTAAGGCCAAAACGTGTAGAAGATGAATTAATTTGATCTAGAAGATGTAGTTCCTAAAACCAAAACGTGTAGTAGATCCTCTTCGCAGCAAAATTAATTTGATCTAGAAGATGAATTGGATTCTCTTGAGAGCAATAATATTAGTAAATCATGGAGGAACAACAAGATTAATTTGATTTATTCTCAAATACAAAATAAGTCTTCTCATTTCTGTTGATTTTAGAGTTGATTTTGTGCTAAAATTATGTGTTTTTAAATGTGTAGTCCCAAATCCAAATATTATTGGGAATTGGGAATCAATTTGTGCTATTTGTTTTTAAATGTGATTTGTTCCCTTTCTCTCTCTCTCATGATTTGGAATTGCTGGCTGCAACATCAAGCTCACACTATTCTAACAGTCCAATTTTGAAGTTATTTTGTTTTGTCTAATTACAAACAGAGCTTCATTGTATGGGGGAAAGTTTGTGACTCATGTTTCTTGTGAATCCTGGAAATTGTCTAAAACCCACTTGCTACTTGTGTAGACTGTTTTCAGGAAGTGAATCAAATTAACATATATTATTCATTCATTTACAAAAGCTTACATCACACATTCACCCAGGTGATTAGAATGTTTGGTTTTCTTCACAATGGAGTGTTCAAACAGTTTGTTAGAGATCCGTATGTGATGCTTCAGTCAATACATGTTTTTTTGCTAACAAGCTGCGTATCCTTACCATGTAGCAAAGCTCTTCTGCTGAATTGGTTGCCCCTTTATTTGAACATTGCTTGGTGACTTGTTTGCATTTGGCTGGCTACCCATTCTGCAATTTTTTTTAAAAAGAAACTAATTACAAATGTGGAATTACCAAGGTGCTAAGATTGAAAGGGAACTAATCACCAATGCAGGCTCCATGTTCTGTAGTTCACAATGTGTATAATCAAATAAATAATATGATATAAAACACGATACAAAATTTTGAAGGATAGAAAATTTTTAAGGTGAGGCACCACTTTCTATAGGAGTTCAATGTATTAACCTCCATGTCAAAGAACTCCAGCTCCAACTCAAGTGTAAAATAGTTTGAGCTTTTGATCAGATTGAAGGATGTCTTCTGGTTTGTCTTTGCATTTCTACTTGCTGCAATCAGAGTCCACATAGTGGCAGCCTCCACATGGTAGCAGTAAATTTCTGTTCAGAATAGTAGTAGATGTTAGGCAAATAAAGCAACATTTTGGAATCATAAAGAAGACAACCAACGCAAAAACAGAGCAATAAAATTGGATTCCCTTGTTGATTGGAATGATTATTATTCTGAAATGATTTTTCATGTAAAGTTGTTTTGGTGTGGAGTTTTATATCTACATGTCTTGAATTTGGCTTTGGATTTTGGTGTTTTTTCTTGGGTTTGTCTTGAATAGGAAGTGGAAAGACATAAACATGTAAATAGAGTCAGAATTCAAATCCAAACCTATTTCTATGTGGCTGCCATCTAAACAGAACAAGCCTTCCTTGAAAAATTCTTTGCACTTCAGAAGTTGATGCAGCTTTGCTGCCCACTGATACTGATCTGAGCAATATACATGTATGTATAGGACTAATGATATTTCCAAATAAAAATGACTCTAGGGAACATTAAATCACTAAGATATTCTTGAAAACCCAATAAAAAGCTGTTTATTTCCTTGCATGGCTTTTCTGTGAAATCATCAGCAGTTAGTGTACATAGTAAGCAAAAAGGAATGAATCACCTATTAGTGGAATCTATATGCATGTTTTTCTCCTGACATTGTTACATTGTTTTGTCGCTCCTATAGAGATTTTGTCTCTCCTATAGAGATTATTGTCATCTTCTACTGATGGTGAAAAAAAGTACTAATCTGCATGTGGTGCAATTAACATGAAATTTTTTATGCATATGCATGTTTATAACATTGTTGATTTGGTGTAGTAGGTAAATGGTGAATGTTTTGAATCATTTGAGGGAGCTCCTTATATGGGACCACTTCTCTTTAGCTTCGCATGCAATAAAATTATTTTTTAAGTGCTCTTCTAGATAGCCTGTTCCTATGTATATTAGATTATAATATCTGACTTATGTATAACAATTTTCATATAATTCTGTATTTACCATTGTCATTATGCAGTTTCATGGCTTTGCAGTTAAGGAAGTGGCCTTGCAATTGAGACTTCTACTGTCAGAGAAGCAGCTTCTGGTTTCTGTTGCTGAAGGAGTTAAATTAACAGACCTCCAGGTTTGGCACCACAACTGTCTATGGCTCATTGCACATAATATTCCTTGATAGATGAATTTACTAAAGCTGAAAGCCTTATTCCATACTATTTTAATATTATGTGACATAATGCCCCTTGCAAGAGTAGAATTATCTTAATTTTAGTGTCTATGAGTATGTATCTTCAGTTTATGTTTTGTTGGGTTATTTGTGTTAAATCTGTGTGCATAAATTATTAAGAATAAATGTATTATTTTGAAGTGATATTTAGTGATAATGAAAGAGTTTCTATATAATTAACCTGTTGGAAGCCTATAAAATTCGAAGAATATATTTATGTCTTCCACTGTATTTTCTACAGCCTTTTTACAAACTTAACTAAGTTTACGTGTGTGGTGCTTCTACTTGCTCATCCATGAAAATGTCCAAGTGTTTATGTTTTGATATGTTTATGAAATTTAAATTGTCCAACTGTCCAGCTGTTTATGTTTTGATGAGGAAAATATGAGGATGGAACTATAGTTTTGATGAAAAACAACTTGATGTTCAAGTCAGCCAACTTCCAAAGACTCTCTTAACTGTACCTTTTCCAACAGGTCCGAGAAAAAACATATTACATTACCACGGTGCTAGGAGCAGATAGCACTTGCTATTGCTCCAACTCACGACCTCTAACAATCTAAAAACTACAAAAATAGATATGTTTGATAGAAATAACTATCTTTATCAACCATTGGAACTTACCCTTTTTATCTTGGCTGCTGACACTTGAATAACATGTGGGGGAAGCTCCTCTTTACCCGAGTCCTATATAATGAGCAGCAAAATTAAGAATGACGAGAAATTTCACTTTAGTGGTTAATTAACAATAGTTGAGTATCAAAAAGTAGAGATAACAGACAATACCAGCTCTGCTATTAAGACAACATTCTCCCCACGGATTACATATAGACCTAAGGGAATGTCGGAATAAAGATCTCCAACTATAACCCGCTCACATGCCCCTTCTAAAACAACATTTGCTGCGAAGGGAAAGGAACTTCAATCAATACCTTGTGATTTTTTCCCTATATTTCTTTTAATTAATTATTATTTTTTTTTTATAAAAAAAGTAACCCATGGAACTCAGTATTCTGTGAGAGTAGGTGATTGTACCAAATTGATCAAAAGAACGAAGTATTCCCAAGAGCTTCCGACCATCACGCAACAAGACCAAAAGCTTTTCTGAATAATAAATAAAAAAAGGAAAAGCAAAATTCAGCAACATTTCAAAGCACAATCTGATTAGTGTGAAACAAAAACCTTAATGCAAAAATAATAGTAAAATACAAATACTCAAAAGCAGAGGTTCCATTGTGACGATCCGGTGAGGACGGCAAATTGAACCTGATGAGCAAAGTGGTTGTTTGCTCAAGTGGTTATACCTCTAGGTGAGAGAGGGAGCTTTGGGGGCTAAGGTTATGAAGAACCATCAATTGCCCGGTTCTACTAACATACATACTAACATGCCAACAAAGAAGCATCGAATGCCGGGTTATGTTAACATACTAATCAGCTAACATTTTACAGAATGCCCCCCCCAAAAAAAAAGTGGTGGTAGGATTGAATGATTGAAAACCACAATAAAGCACAAAGTGCAGCAAAAATTGGAATCAGACAGTAAAACCAATATAGAACATAATGATAATATGTTCCAAGTCAATTTTGTAAAGCACTTAAGCATCCAAAACTCAAAGTTGTCAGTGTATAGACAGACATCTATCATATACATATTGTATGCATAAATGTGTACAGTGTTCAGAATCTGTAACAACACTTAACCAAGATTAGTGGGATACAAAAAACAAAAAAGAAAAAAACACAAAAGAATTGAAAAGCACATGTGCACACAAAGATCACAAGATTTACAAAGTTCATCCCAAACTAGGTTATGTCCATGGTCGCTGCGGTTCTACTATGATATAAAGGTTACACGAGAAATATAGCCGCCCTCAACTACATAAACATAGAAATAAGGGCAATAGGTTAAAGAATCTCCAAAGCCTACTCTTTTTCTTCTTTTTTTCATTTTTTATCAAATTTGAGTGAAATTTTGGTTAAAAGCTTGATTTGATATAAAACACTCCAATTCTTACTCACTTTTTTCATCAAATCATTTTGAAAAATTCCAAACTTATCCTAAAAATCTATTTTAACCATTTTTTTTAATGAAAGAAAACCACATCCAATCTTTACTCTTTTCAAAATTTCATCAAATTTGAGTGAAAATATGACTATTGGGAATTTGATAATGGATTTGGTTCATCCTAGATTTGGTGAAAAAATTATCTCTCTGTTGATTTGATACATATTTGATGAAATATCACTTTTAGCCAATTTTTCATCAAAATTGAATTTGATAAAACAAATTGATGAAAGATTGGACACACGCACAAGTATGAAATAACAAGTGATTAGTGTCCAATATACCACTACCCCAAATATATATAGATGCATACATATTTAACACATCTAGAGAAAGAAACAGAGAGAGAGAGAGAGAGGGAGAGAGAGAGAGAGAGAATATATTGTCAACATAGCTTGCAAGTGAGGTGGAAAGGAAGATGTCATCTGGGCCTGACCAAGACATGGACCTCAACCTGCTTCTGTGTTTCCAAAATCACCAAAACTTTTTCTGTAACCCCAAGAAATGCCATTGGCAACAAAATAAGCTTCTGATCACAGCTTCAACTTCAATTCATATACTCCAATCTGAACATACCCAATATTTCAAAATACAAAAAAAAAAAAAAAAAACTCAAGTGTTTGGCTCAATACTCAAAAACATATAACAGTTGAGAGAACCATGAATTTGAAAAGACTTTTTCTTATAGAGATATTAGAACTAGGGTTTTAAAGTTGTTGAGCTAGCATTTAGGCCGGTGATTTTGGCAGAAAGACAATATCTTTTTATAAGCTCTTTGCCCCATAAGTCACTGCTTTCACAATGTCAACTAACCATACCATAAAGTCCCTCCCTCCCTTGGACATGTAAAATATTAGTGATACACAACACATATCTATGTCAATTATATTTTATACGGATAGTTTAGTCTCCGTCCCATTTTATTAGTCTATTATTTTATTTTGGAATGTTTTAAAATGATAGTCCCATTTAAAATGTCAAAGTAAAAAATATTTAATTTTTCAAAATTATCTCTTTTGAGTAATTATAAATATATTAAAAATTTAAAAAGATAGGTGCATTAGTAAAAAAATATTTTAAAATTTAAATTTAAGTGTAATACAGAATCGCAAAAAAAACCAAATTGGGACGGAGGGAGTGATTTTTTTTTATAAAGAGCAATTTTAGTTACACTGAGTGCCAAAAGATCTGGTTTAATGAAAATTTGGTTTATTTATTCTTCATTTAATGAAAATTTGGTTTTCCTTTAAAAGAATCATACAAAAAAAAAAAAAAAAAAAAAAAATTTACAGTGAACATAATTTAAATTTGTCAAAAGTGTTCTCTCTTTTTCTCTCATACACATACATTCACAAAAAACCATTAATCAAAAGTGAAAATTCAAGATCAATATTTAATTCCTTTTGTTTTTATGTAAGTAGTTCTTGTTGTCTATGTATTTTTCTTTGTTGTATCAAAAGTGGACATTGAAGATGGAACTCTAATTCTTGCGGAAGTAAATCTTATTGCTAATCATAGTTAGTTTTTGGTCTCTTTGATGTCTTAGTTGTCAGGAAATTCACATGATTCTTTTATTATGTAGATGAAGTAACAAGATTGTCGGTCTTCTTCTTGCCGTAACGCTGTGAAAAGTGGGCATCCAAAGGTCTGGTCCTGCAGTTGCAAATCCTGGTACGTACACTCTTACATGTTCAACAGATACGCACCATATGTTTGTTAATATGTCTCAATAATTGAGGAGTTCATCTATGTAGTTTTCCGAATCAAAAAGAAGCCCCATCCAATTTTCTAAGTTGAAAATTCCAATCCAGGCAAGAGAAATGTATGATATATGAAAATCCAAAAACTATTAGACAATGACAACCACAACGATGGAATTAAAAAACCAAAACCCAAAGGATGAAGAAGATGCAATTGAAAAACCAGAACGTGTAAGTTTTCTTTGGGCAAATGGATTAGATTTTTTTGGATTCTAAAAACAGTTTCTGGAAGTAAACTAGGCTTCTTGTAAGTAAAGGATCTTCATGTAGCTTGAAAAATGGTATTACTAAATCCACCAAGATTCATTTGATCTATTCTAAAATAATATTATCATTAATTAATTGCTAGAACACCTTTGTTTCAAATGTGACATGAAAGTGAATTGATTTAGATATTTTTAAAGATTCTGGTCATTGTTCTTTACTACACTTGAGTAAATAGTATTACTCAACTTAGGACATAATAAGTGTTTGCATCAACACATTTAACTTAAATCATTCAGTTCTAGAATACATTGAGTACAAATAATATTTGAATTATGTTTTATATTGAAAATCATACTTACCAATCATTTTTTTTTTAACATACAAATGTAATTTGATAAAATTATTTTTTATATCGCTCAGTTCTTGATTTTTTTTAGGCATAATTTACTCAGTGTACTCTAAAAAGTAAATGATTCAAATTATCAAATTCAGAGTCAGAATGAGTTCCATTTGATGAACAACCGTAACTTCTATGGCACATTGATTTGTCGTTGTTTCTTAACAAGAATATTGGCTGTTAAATTTCAGGTTAAATACAATAATTGAATATTTGTGAACTAAGAGACAGTAGTAGAATAATTCAACATGAAATAAAAACGGAGAACTAATTTTCTATTCACTAGATTTGGGTCTCAACTCTCAGATCCATCAATTTGACATTTTTCCCACACACAAACACAAATAATTGGGTCAACTTTATACAATAAATGTTCTATTCCATAGTTAACTACTTTAATTCACCATATAACAATCTGTTGAACTTCTAATTTTTAGAATAGCAATTCTGAAATCATTTACAATAATATTCTTTCCAAATAAACATTATAATAATTATTTCTGAATATTTGAAAATTTCGTTTGCTATTCTATGATATAAAATTTTATAGCACATTTTTTACACAACGCAGCCCAAAAAATATTCTAAAATCACAGAACATAATATATGATTAAACGTAAAATCATATAATAAAAAAATACATAAAATCAAATAATTGCTGAAAAATACATAAAATCATTCATTAAACATAAATATAATAAAAAAATTAAATGTAATATCAACTACTCTAACTCCAAAAATTTCATAAAGAACTATACACCAAATTTCCAAGAAGAATTCCAGGAAAAAAAAAATTAAATAAGAAAGTAATTCTCTAAAATATTTCAATCAAATTAAATTTCATAAAATTGCATTTAGTTTAATAACTTTCGAAATTTTTTTCCAAAATTACTTTTTATCTCCTACTCTCATACTTGAAAACTATTTCCAAAATTTCCTAAACTCTCATACTTCAAAAATATTTTCAAAATATACAACCAAACAAACTCCAAAAATTTCTAAACTCTTTCCGGAAAATTTCTTCATAAAATTCATCACCCAAAACCAAACCAAACAAGCTCATAAATTCTTCCTTATACACAAATAGTAAAAAAAATCCAAATTCTTAATCAAGACAATTCTACACAATACACAAAGGAAGGCAACTCTGCAACAGATGCAATATGCAACGACATCAAAGGAAAATATGAGAAGTTCCAATACGATGACAATACTTTATCACGCAAAATTAAAAATATTGTATATCAAGAAAGACAAGGATATATTTATACACATTGTACATAATCACACTAACATAGAGTACTTCTTCTTCTTATCTTTTGTAAACAAATCCCCACTGTATACCTAATATAATATATAATGTTATCAAAAAATAAAAATGCTATATCAACTCATAATAGTGTTGAATAATTACAAATAATTACATTTCTATGACTCATAGTAATTACTTTTTTATTATGAATATAGTAAGGTTTGGTTATAACCCATAATAGTATTCAATATGCATCGGTTCAATAGTTGAATATTTTTTTGGCCCCCCTTCAATCTAACAACCAAAAACTAAGATGCATATAATATGTCCTTCGCCCAAAACAATTCAGTAAACAATAATTGCAACATTTTCTGCATATTTACCAAATTACATGAAATAATTCTCTCACTATTTATCGATTAATACTTGTGTTACAATGCAGACCTTCTATGTTGCAATTTAGCCTCCGTACATCACTCTCCCATAGTTACATCTGTGTCAATTTAACAGCTATAAAAGAGCTTGATAAATAATAATTAACGAAGAAATATGGAACACCATAGCAAATTAAATATAAAATATAATTACATTTCATTTCGTGAAGTCATTAACCAAATACAATTTTAAAAATATTTTTATTCAAACTGTAGAACGACCCCCATGCGCAACGCGCGTAGGGGGCCAACTAGTTTAATAAAAAAGGCCATTAATTTAGACAATAAATGATCCACGCGTGAGTCTTCCTAATGGTAATAAAGACAAAAAAGCATCTGACAATAAGGTATAAAAATTAGAGAGGGAAATTATTTAATAATCTTTGAACATCACGTGGTCATACTCCAAATCAAAAATCAATTATAAATTACTTAGTCCTATGTTATTCTCTCATTCCCAACATAAATCGTGGGCTCTTAACCTCTTTTACGAATCAAAACTTTTCAGAACACCACGGTCTATATTTTGAAAATACTGAATAATCACCCAAAATGAAAGCTCTAGTAATATGACAAGAATTAAAAAAAAAATTAAAACATCACATAAATAGAGTGAAATCCATCCCTAGAGCTCCATTAAAACTCATTTTTAGAGTTCTAAAACATTTTTATAAGGGGAGCAGTTTGCCTCCAATCCGAGATCGGATTGGACGGTGCTGTTCGACCTGTGGAGGCTTACTATGAGTCCTGTTTTGATAATCTGAACCGTTCAATGTGTAGATCTCGTCGAGTACTATATCTTTGTAAAAAATTACATTGATCAGATATCGATAGTTATGTGACCAAATCAGTTTTGTATTAAAAAAATGAATGGTGAACAAATTAATGGTCGACAAAAAACTGATCCGATGAGATAACTATCGATATCTGATCAATGTAATTTTTTAAAAACATATAATACTCAACAATTTCTACACATTAAACAATTTAAATTATTAAAATAAAATTTGTGATGATCCCACTAACCAAACACTACCGTCCAGTCCAATCTCGGACCGGAGGCAAGCTGCTCCCTTTTGTCAATATATATTTGGCATAGATATTTGATATTTGCGAGAGGGAACACACGCAGTGAAGCGACAAAAAACTAGGAGTAGCAGATATGAGGATACTAGGGTCAAGTTGCGGTGAGGTTCGAAGCCAATTGCTCCAGCAATCACCACAGCCAGCAGTACCATTCCTCCATTGTCAATTAACTGCTGTGAGCTCCCGTGGCTTCTCAAATTTGAAGCGCCGATTTCAGACACCTCTTCCAACTTCACTTCTCTCTCTAACCACCACCACCACCACCACCACCCCCAAATTGCCCCTTAAACCCTTCTCCACCACCACCCTCTCACTCCCCGATGACGCTGCTTACGGTTAGTTACTTCACCTTCTATTTATTCTATTTTTGTTTACTTCTTACAGTTACACTAGTACTACTCCTATATGCTTTTATAGAGCTAATTGCTATTTGAATTTTTTATTTACAATAAATTTCTGGTCTTGGTCCAAATGTTGTGTAATGGCGTTTTGTGCTTGATAATTGGGAGCTGCAATGCAAGTACTGTCTGTTAATAATAGTTTGTCTTCCTATTATTATTCTTATTATTTTTTTTATTATAATTTTTTTGGACATGGTTGGGTTGGTTGGACCTTTCAATTTTTGGGGGGTATAATTTGAATTGTGATTTAAATTAATCATTATGCAAGCTTGTTTGGTGTAGCCCATTGGATTGGGGTGATGGAGTTCTAAGATGTTAATGTTCGGTTCGGTTCAATTACTCAACATTCTCTAGTATTCTACTTACAAAGCTATTTTTTTTTTTTTTTGGTTTTCTGCCTTTCAATTTGTTTTCTTCTTTGTAAGGTTCGGCAACAAAGGTTGCAGATGTTGATCTTGCTTTAGCAGTCAAGGTGACATTTTAATCCCACCTTACATGAATGTTCAAATCCCAATTATTTGTTGGTAAATCTTTAATTTTTTTTTTGGTTAAAAAAGAAAAAACCTGAAGAAAATACTTTCAAGATGCTTCCTTTTGGAAGAAAGAAGGATTATCTTTTCACTTAACATTGTGTTTGGATCATAGATTTAGGTAGTGATTTTTCCCTTGCCTTTTCCTTTCCCTTCCAAATCGCTACTAAAATTTATGATCCATACACAACCCAAGTTTAGCATTAATTATGCTTTATCATTTGTCTCATATTGTTTGACAACGATTAGTAGGAGGTGAGAAATAATTTCATATGGTTTGAAGTGCTAATTTTAACTGTTCAGTTTTATTTCAGAACAAGGCAATAGATATTTCCCGTGATCTAAAAGGAACTTCAATATTTCTTGTTGGTGAGCACTAGTTTATACAGATTGAACCCCCTTTTTTTTCTTTTTTTGTTCTTTTTTTTTTTTTTGTTTTTCTCCCTCCTGATGAAATGAGTGATGAAATTTTGTCCATTGAATCTTATCCTTACCTTTTTTTTATGTCTAGTTGTGTACTTATTTATGATATGATATGATGGTTCTCGTAACTATTAAGGGATAAACGGTGCCATGAAAACTAGTATGGGGAAACTTCTGGCTGATGCATTCCGATATTACTACTTTGACAGGTACCTGTGCAATCCTGTCACAAAATCAGGAGAAGCTCTTTCAGCTTGAAATATGGTAGCTGAGTTAAATTTTTTAGTTTACTTGGTGTGCAGTAATAATTTGGTTGAGGAAGCTGCAGGTGGTGGATCTACTGGCAAATCTTTTAGAGAGAGAGATAAGGAAGGATTTTCTGAATCGGAGGTAACTTTTGCAGACATTTCTTTAATGCCCCGCTTTAAGGGTTTGAGATAGTTAGTTTTAGTTCTTTCTTTAGGTTTGTCATTCAAAGGGGGATTTTGCAATAAATGAGCAAATGCCTATCTTGCAACTGAGGCATCCCGTGACCAAAACTGAACAATTAATTGTAGAAAATTCAATAAATTCAATTACGCAAGCTGCTTTAGTTGCTCAAATCTAGATAAACTGGCTAAATTTTCCGGTGATTCTTTTATCAGACTGAAGTATTGAAGCAGTTATCATCCATGGGTCGCCTGGTTGTTTGTGCTGGAAATGGTGCAGTTCAGAGCACAACTAATCTGTATGTCTATTGATTCCTCTGTTTCTCTACTTGTCTTGTTCTGCAGTACTAGTCTATTCTGTTGTGTTCAAACATCAAGTTTTGTTTTCAACTTGATTTTCCAATTAACAATTATAGGGCATTATTGAGACACGGGCTTTCTATATGGATTGATGTTCCTCTAGACATGATAGCCAGGGATGCCATAGAAAATGGGAGTCAACTTTCTGAATCAGAAATATTTAGTTCTGGATCTTATTCTGAGGTCAGTTTTTCCCACTCAAACTTCTAATTAGCTCACTTCTTTCCTCGTAAAAGAATTTCCATTATTTAACCTGATAGACATCCAGAGTATATGCCATCGTTGAGCGCTCCTGATTAACAGTGTTAACTCAAGTAAATGTGTTGTATGGATGTTCAATCAGCTTGCTGTTTTGTATGAAGAGCTGAAAGGCGGATATGCTACAGCGGATACAACTGTTTCTCTTCGCAGTATGCCCATTGATTTTTCTATAGTTTATGCTATGTTAGATTATTATTTCCCACTTGTTGTAACAGCCTCTTGTTCTTTGCAGAGGTGGCTTCCCAGTTAGGTTACGATGACTTGGATGTTGTAACCAAAGAAGACATGGCTTTGGAGGTGAAGTTACACACACACACACACACACAAGCATAACATGTTCTTAAGATTAAGTTAAATGGATGAGGAGACTTAGCTTGGGACTATCCCTTCTCTTTATACAATTGCAGGTTCTCATAGAGATAGAAAAACTGGTTAGAGTAAAGAAGATGATGGAAGAGGCTGCTAGGCCATTTTAGCTTCCGAGGGCCATGCTTTCATATCTTGTAACAACTTTTGCGTTAGTCCATGTTAACTTGTTATTGCTCCTGTGTAGGCAACGTGTAAGCTTTCGAAGTTTCATCTTTGGAATTGTTGTAACTTAAAGCATGGAATATTATGTTACCCATGTCTTTAAATGAAACAAAAGTCTTCTTGGCTTGGTTTACTACAATGGAAGTTAGTTTTGGGAAAACTACATAATACACTTATTGCTGCAAAACTACAAAGCACTAACACCCCAAAACGGAAGAAATTTTTACCCAAGTTAAACACAAAACATGAATTGATATGGGAAAATCTTGAAATGACGAAAACTAGTGGAAGCAGTGTAAATTGTGGATTTACTGGTGAAAACTACACACTCAGAGACTCGATAGAAGGAAGTAAAAGAAATTTCACTCTTTAGAATAGCCAACTGAAAGTCTGATACCCATATTTGCATGATATATATATATATATATATATTTGCATTGCTTTTGTGTCTGGTAATTAAATAGAGGTAGCTTAAGGTATGAGAAGTGGGAACTCGCACCAATACATGTATGTATACTAGTTAGGATAGGATAGGTTGGTTCAACTCTAAACTTGAATAAAAGTTGAGCATAAAACGCGTTTTGGGCATGTGCGCAGGGCTTGAAATCCGTGTTGCACTGCACACAGCACACTACTGCTTAGGATGAGGCACCCCTGCCACGCATCAGCTTTCCTAGCAAAAGAAAACAATTTGGGGGTGATTCTTTTGCATAATATATATCGGTAGTGCTAGGCGCCTTGAATTGTCGAGGCTCTTCTCTCTTTCCCCTTTTTTTTCTTTTTTTTTTTTTTTTTTTTTTGGGGGGGGGGGGGGGTGTGGGCTGTGTTTTTTTTAAAAAAAAAAAAAAATTTGTTGGGCTGTGTTGGTTTGATTGTTTTTTTTTTTTTTTTGTGGAAGGGTGGACATCCTACACCAAGTCAGCCTAGATTGGATTTGTTAGGTAATAAAATTGACTGATCAGTTAGATTGCTAGTTAAAATTTGTTAATTTTATATAATTTTGTACGAGTCCCTGCTATATTTTTATTCCTAACTAATTTGTTAATTTTATCATCTAACTAGTCCAATCTAACTCACTCACCGTACCAAACCACACAGGTTAAGTGAGTACGAGATGTCTAGTTTTTTGGCACACCTTTACACATAACCATCCTTCCCAAAAAATAAAAAATCAAACCAACTCAGCCCAACAAATAATAATAATAATAATAAAATAAAGGAATTTGAGGCATTCAAGCCTCAACCATTTGAGGCCCCAAACATTTCTCAATATATATGATGATACAGGGATGATACAGTCCGTCCTAGTGAATGGGCTAGACCGATCCAAGCTCCTAGAACCAGCTGGATAACCTGCAAACAAGTTCAACGGGGAACGGGGTAGTCCCCCAGCGAGCCCTCCGGCGTGTGAATTAGAAAAGGAGGTAGACCGAAAGTGTAAAGAGAGAGAGAGAGAGAAAAACTTAACCTTCATCTTATCTTCAGACTTTGCTTATATCCCATGGTAATCATTTCGCTGTCTCTGTCATCCTGACCTCCCCGCCGAAAGCTTGTGCCGTGGTTTGTCTGGTTCAGGGTGGGAGGGGCGCCATTCCGGCTGAGAGGTGTTTTTGCAATAAATGCTGTGATGGGCGGCATTAATGGTGATGTGCTATGGCAATAACTCTGCAGATCTTTGTCTGATGACGTGACCTGTTCTGCATCTGCCGTGTGTCCGAATATCATTGGCCTTCCCTGCCCAGTTGGGTTCCAGCTGTGTTGGGTTTTGCTAGCCGGGTTATGCGATGGGGTTCAAATGGGGGGCCTGGGCTTGCTCATGGTAGGTTGTGGTCTTTGTGGGCCTATCCGTGTGGGCCTATCCGTGTCAGTAGTCCCCCATTCCCGAGTGCAACTTTAGCCCAACGAAGGGAATAACAATATAGAAGATGAATCCGACCGGTAGGGGGAAGCCGACCGTGAGGGTGGCCGAGCGAGAAAGGTCACCCGTGAAGGTGTCCGAGCGGGGAGAGGTCGACCGTGAGGGCGACCAAGTGGGTGAGGCCGACCGTGGAGGTGGCCGAGCAGGTGAGGCCGACCGTGGAGGTGGCCGAGCAGGAGAGGCCGACCCTGAAGGTGACCGAGCGGGTGAGGCCGACCGTGGAGGTGGCCGAGCAGGTGAGGCCGACCGTGGAGGTGGCCGAGCAGGAGAGGCCGACCCTGAGGGTGACCGAGTGGGTGAGGCCGACCGTGAGACTGAACCTGAGCGGGCAGACCGTGTGGATGGCCGAGTGGAAGGGCGCGGGGCTCGAGAGGCGGCGTGTCACGTGATGATTTGAAGTGGAAAAGACAAGGTAAGGACAGAAGTTAGTGCATCCAGGCCATACACGTGGCGGAAGTTCGAGGGAGGGGAAAGGTCAAGCGTTAGATTATTAGCGAAACGTCAGGGCATTATGATGGGCATTGAAGAGGCAGTTTTGGCAGATGATTTGAAAAGTTTTCAAACTGGCGAAAATTAATTTGGATCCTTGGAATACGGGTAAACTGTGGGCTTTTGGTATCATACGATTCACCTACTTCTTTACAAAAACTCAAAATATTCGAAGTATTAGTTCATTCGTTTCCGACGATACCCCTTTGCAACATTTCTGCAACTTTCTTGCACCTGCATCAGAAGCAATACGCAGACACGGCATAGACATGGCTCAAGAAGGAGCTGGGGACGTGAGGGTGGATCCTCTTGGAGAGGACGACGCTGTGGAGTTGGCGCAGCAGTACAGGTCAGGTAGAGTGGAGGGACCAGTGGTGCGATCCCACGGTTCCACCGTAATAGCAGCGCCGCAACCAATCAGCCAGGTGGAACCAGATCACTGGCATTCAAGGGCTGACAGGTCCATTATTACGGCGGGGGAATTGGAGGCTATCCGCGAAAGGTACCAGATCCCGGCGGAGGTGGAGTTGGTGCTGCCAACATCAACGGAGAGGCCGTCTGACGTCAGGCCAGAGGAGTTCTCTCTCTACGAGGAGGCGCTGAAGGGTGGGTTGAGATTGCCACTGCCGCAGATCGTGGTGGATGTGCTCAACCACTTGGAGGTAGCACCAGGGCAGCTAATGCCCAATGCGTGGAAGATTTTGCTATCTTGCGCAAGCGTCTGGCCAAAGGCGACTGAAGGGCAGGCCATGACAGTGGATGAGTTCTTTTGCTGCTACAAAGCTTCGGGGCAGCAAGAGACTTGGGTGACCCTGCAGGCCGTGGCGGGGAAGGGTTTGGTGGCTGGGTTACCAACTTCGATCAAAGGTTGGAGGCCCAGGTGGTTCTACGTGTCCAATTCTGGCGGGGCTGGAGTGCGTACGACGTGGAAGGTGCTGACCAAGTTTGTGGAGCCGAAGGTAGGTGCGGCGGTGGCGGAGAGAGTAAAGAAGGTGAAGGAGTGGAGGGAGAGGGAAAAAGTTAAGTGGGACGAGCTTGTTCAGCCGTCCGCACTGTTTCAGGCGGGGTTGGGTCCACAACCAATCGGGGGGGACCTCGACCGATCGGAGTTGGAGGCCAGAAGAAGAGCGCAGGAGGCGGAGGATCAGGCCATTATGGTAAAGGCTCAGAAGTTCAAAGAGGCTCAAGCTGACCGACCGCCGCAACCGCTTGTGAGGGAGAGGATTCGACCTCGTCCCAAGCCCCTGGGAGGGAAGGACCTAAGCACTTTTGAGCCGCGGAAGCTCCCTGCGGATCCTGTGAAGGAGAAGGCCAGGAAGGAGGGGGAGGGTCTGAAGAAGAAGAAGAGGAGAAGTGCTCCAGAGGGGGCGGCAGAGGAGTCTAGGCCGAAAAAGATGAAGGAGACCCCGGTTGCGGAGGAGACTGCAGAAAGGGTGGTCGTCCCAGAGGTGGTGGACGTGTCCTCACAAGTTAGAGATGCTGTGCCAGTGATGGCTGCGATCAGCATAGGGGTGGGGAGCAGGGATCCTGAACAAAAGGTGGAGGAACGACCCCAGGGGGGTCCTGAACAAAGGGTGGAAGAACGACCCCAGGGGGGTCCTGCGCCCCAGGAAGGGGGGGTCAGCCTGGGTGCAACGATTTACCACACGCGGGCTGTGGCTGGGAGGCTGGAGGGAGACGGAGGCCCAGCTAAGGCGGTGGCAGACCGCTTAGTGAAGATGGTGGAGGAGTCGGCTCTACGCTCGGCCGCTGGATTCAATGAGGCGGACCTGTTTAGGGGGCTATACTCCGCTCAAATGGAGGTAACTACCCTGGCAGGGGCCCTGCTGAGGAAAACTGCGGCGGCCAAGATCAGAGCTGAAGAGGCCAAGGCAGACCTGACCAAGCTGAAGAAGAAGAGTGCTGCATGGAAGACTGCCTACACCGAGCTGTCATCAGCCAAGTCGGAGTTGGAGGACACACGCCGCAGGGTTGTGTCGCTCGAGTTCTAGTTGACTGGTGAGCAGAAGAAGTTGGAGGAGTCCCAAAAGGCCTGTGCTATCGCGATCGAGCGGCATGAGGAAGCCATGATCAATAACGAAGAGCTCGTCAAGCAGAGAGATGATGCAGATGCTAAGGTTGAAGCTCTGCAGAAGGAGGTGGAGGACGAGCGCGCCAGAGCGGTGGAGCAGGGGGAGAGCCTGCGCAAGGAGTTGGAGGAAGAGCGAAGTAAGGGGACTGTGGAGAGGGCGAAGTTGATTGCTGAGGGAGAGGCCTGGAGGGGGGAGCTGGAGGCTGAGAGGGTCAGGGCTGCAGCGGAAAAGGAGACCCTTCAAAAAGAGCTGAACGAAGAGAAGGCGAAGGCGGCCTCGGAAAGGGCAGCCTACCCCGATCTTTGTGTTGCAGCAGTTGCCCAATTCAAAGGGTCTCCTGAGTTTCAGATGGCGATTGATGCGGCAGTAGCTAGCAGCTTAGCAAGGGAGGAATCTGGGAGGGCTGGCATATCAAGGACGGCTGCTGAAGGGAGGTCTGAGTCTGAAGTGATTGCCAGCTTCCAGCAGTCGGACTATTACAAGCATGAAATGTCAGAGTACTGGGACAGTGGGTGGAAAATGTTCAAAATGAGGGCAGAGGAGCTGTTCCCAGAGCTTGACTTCAGCGGCGTAACAATTGGAGAAGATGATGTGGCCCAGACCCCTCTGGATGAAGATGTGGAAGAGGAGGATCTGATCTCCAGTGAAGAGGGAGAGTGAACTGAAGACATGTACTTAAGAATTTTTGTGTGTTTTTTGTATACACATTTTTGTTTTGTTTTGTTGTTGTTGTTGTTGTTTTTTTTTTTTTTTTTTTTTGAAGTATTGTAATAAACTGATGTACACATTTTGCGAGTGAATGAAGCTCCACTTCTGTCTTGGAATTAACTGTGTTTATTTGTTTGGTGGGTTTGAAATGAAGAAATGCTTGTAATAAAAATGAGTAGTGAACTTATGAAAAATTCAACTTTTTGACAGAGTGAACTTGAGCTAAGTGACCCAAGTGAGTTTAAACTTGTGAGATTGGACTGATAAAAGTGCGCTGATAAATGGAAGAGGATGAACTTGTGAATTTGAATGTGAATTTGAACTTGTTGATTTAAAAATCCCACCACGCAGAGTAAGAGTGAACTAATAAAATTCGTTCACGCAGAGTGAGATTGGACTTATGTAAAAATTCAATGAATGAGGGCAGGAAAGTAGGTTTTTAAATTAGAACTAAAGGGGGCCAATAGTAAACCTGTTGGGGGGGGGGGAATTGGGGAATACCGTTGAAATTTGACTAAGTAGAAATGTTGTAAAAATTTGTGACCTCAACTTGTGACCAAGTGTTCTTCCAAGGCTATGGGGGTCGGACTGAGGCTTTTGAGAGTGCTCAGGTCGGACTGAGGCTTTTGAGAGTGCTCAGGTCGGACTGAGGCTTTTGAGAGTGCTCAGGTCGGACTGAGGCTTTTGAGAGTGCTCAGGTCGGACTGAGGCTTTTGAGAGTGCTTAGGTCGGATTGAGGCTTTTGAAAGAGCTCAGGTCGGACTGAGGCTTTTGAAAGTGCTCAGGTCGGACTGAGGCTTTTGAAAGAGCTCAGGTCGGACTGAGGCTTTTGAAAGTGCTCAGGTCGGACTGAGGCTTTTGAGAGTGCTCAAGTCAGACTGAGGCTTTTGAGAGTGCTCAAGTCGGACTGAGGCTTTTGAAAGTGCTCAGGTCGGACTGAGGCTTTTGAAAGTGCTCAGGTCGGACTGAGGCTTTGAGAGTGCTCAGGTCGGACTGAGGCTTTGAGAGTGCTCAGGTCGGACTGAGGCTTTTGAGAGTGCTCAGGTCGGACTGAGGCTTTTGAACGTGCTCAGGTCGGACTGAGGCTTTGAGTACTGCAAAAGAAAGTTTCATGGAAGTGACATTCAGACAGTTACATTATAGAAGGTTGGAACTCCAGTCGATATTTGTATTGAGTACTGAAAGGAAAATACAACAAGTTTGACAATACAAAAGTAAGAATTCATTGATAGTAACGCTTCAGGTGTTCAGCATTCCAGGGGTGGGGAAGGTCTCGGCCATCCATGTCTTGAAGTCGGTAAGTGCCTGGCCGTGGGCGGGCCTTCACAACGTAGGGTCCCTCCCACTTGGCTGCTAGTTTGCCCTCGGTCGGATTCTTGGTGGCAAGAGTTGCTTCTCTCAACACTAGGTCGCCCACAGCAAATTCCCTTGGTCGGACCTTGCGGTTGTAATGTGTTCTCATTTTCTGCTGGTACGAGGCCAATCTGACAGCAGCAGTCTCTCTGAGCTCTTCGATGAGATCCAGGTCCGCCCGACGGAGCTCTTCAGTCAGTGTTGGGTCCGGGTGTAAGACCCTGGGGGTTGGCAGACCGACTTCTACGGGGATAACCGCCTCAGCACCGTATGTTAGGCGAAAAGGGGTTTCCTCGGTAGGAGTCCGAGCGGTAGTCCGGTAGGCCCAGAGCACGTTTGGTAGTTCCTTTGCCCAAAGTCCCTTGGCAGCTTCCAACTTAGTTTTGATGATCTTCAGGAGTGAGGGGTTGGTGACCTCGACCTGGCCATTGGCTTGCGGATGTCCTGGGGAAGAGAAGCATGGTTGGATCTGAAGGTCTGCGCAGAACTTCCTGTACTTGGCGTTGTCGAATTGCTTTCCGTTGTCGGAGACGATGGCTTGAGGGATGCCGAACCTGCAAACAATGGACTGCCAGATAAATTTGGTTGTATTCCGCTCGGTGATGGTGGCCAAGGGCTCTGCTTCTACCCATTTGGTGAAGTAGTCGATGGCGACTATTGCGAACTTGGTCTGGCCTCGGCCAGTGGGAAGGGGTCCGACCAGGTCGATCCCCCATTTGGCGAACGGGTAGGGACTGCAGAGTGTGATCAGCTCAGTAGGAGGAGTATGGGGGATGTTGGCGAAGCGCTGACACTTGTCACATTTGAGCACGAAATCAGCGGCATCCTGGTTGAGAGTCGGCCAGAAGTAGCCGGTGCGGAGTACTTTGTGAGCGAGAGACCTGCCACCCGAGTGATTGCCACAGATCCCTTCATGGATTTCTTCCATTACATAAGTTGCTTGGGCGGGGTTGAGACATCGCAGGTACGGGCGTGAAAAACCGCGCTTGTAAAGGATGCTGTCAACCAGGATGTAGTTAGCCGACCGGGCTCGCACTTTGGCGGCCTGTTGTTGGTCATCTAGGAGTTCTCCAGTAGTCAAGAAGAGGAGGATGTCAGATGCCCAGGGGATGGGCTCCGTCTGGAGGAATTGCACTTCTTGTAGGTCGGGCGAGATGGCCGAGTGGGTTAGGTACTCGAGACGAACTCCATGGCTGAGGTGGGATTGGTCGGCAGAGGCCAGCTGGGCCATCTCATCTGCTTTGGAGTTTTTCGCCCGAGGTATGTGTCTGATCTGGAAAGTATTGAAGAGGCGAACGAGGGGGAGTGCCATGTCCCTGTAAGCTCGCATTGTGCCATCCTTGGCATCGAATTCCCCCGTGATCTGGCCGACGATGAGTTGGGAGTCGCTGAACACGCGGATGTGGCTAACACCAATGTCTTTGGCCAGTCGAAGTCCTGCTATCAATGCTTCATATTCGGCCTCATTGTTGCTGGCCGCAAACAAGAGACGGAGGGTACACTTGAAATAACCCCCCTTGGGGGAGGTGAGGATGAGGCCAGCTCCACTTCCTTCCCTGCGAGAAGAGCCGTCGACATTGAGTGTCCAAGAATGAGGATCTTCAGGCTCTGGTGGAGTTGGTGTGGGCGGAGGGTTAATGGTAGGGACTGGGTTGGTGAATTCCAAGATGAAGTTAGCTACGGCTTGCCCCTTGATTGCTGTCCGGGGGCGATAGGAGATGTCAAATTGGCTTAGTTCTACTGACCACTGCATGAGTCTGCCTGAGAGTTCTGGTTGTTGCATGACCTTCTTCAGGGGCTGGTCAGTGAGGACCACTATGGAGTGGGCTTGGAAGTAGGGGCGGAGTCGTCTGGAGGCGGTAACCAAGGCCAGGGACAGCTTTTCTAACAAGGGGTAGTTCTGCTCCGCTCCCCTGAGAGCCCGACTGATGTAGTAGACTGGCCGTTGGACTGAGCCAACTTCCCTGATGAGAGCTGCACTGACCGCGGTGCTTGATACTGCTAAGTAGAGGAAGAGAAGCTCGCCCGTGACTGCCTGTGAGAGAAGGGGAGGATTGGCCATGCACTGCTTTAACTGTTGGAAGGCTTCTTCGGATTCAGGTGTCCATTCAAAAGTCTGTCGAAGAACTTTAAAGAATGGAAGGCACTTATCCGTTGCGCGGGAGATGAACCGGTTGAGGGCTGCTACTCTGCCAGTGAGTCTTTGAACCTCTTTAACGGTTTTGGGGGATTGTATTTCAATCAAGGCCTTGATCTTCTCGGGTTTGGCCTTGATGCCGCGGTGACTGACCATGAAACCCAAGAACTTTCCAGAGCCTACGCCGAAGGCACATTTCTCTGGGTTGAGCTTCATCTGGTATTTGCGAAGGGTGGCAAAAGTTTCTCGTAGGTCGGTGAGATGGTCAGTGGAGAGTTTGCTCTTGACTAGCATGTCGTCCACATACACCTCCATGTTCCGACCGATCTGATGGTGGAAGACTGCATTGACTAGCCGTTGGTAGGTGGCCCCAGCATTTTTTAGTCCGAATGGCATTACACAATAGTGATAAGTACCTCGATCGGTGATGAAGGATGTGTGTTCCCGATCGGATGAGTGCATCATGATTTGGTTATACCCGGAGAAAGCATCCATGAAGCTGAGCATTTGGTGCCCAGCCGTGGCATCGACCAGCAGATCTATGCGGGGGAGTGGGTAACTATCTTTGGGACAAGCTCGGTTCAGGTCAGAGTAATCGACGCAGAGGCGCCACTTGCCATTGTTCTTGCGGAGTAGAACCACATTGGAGAGCCACTTGGGATAGTCTACGTTTCGGATGAACCGAGCTTCAAGGAGTTTGTCGACTTCTGTGGCTATGAGATTATTGCGCTCTGGGTGGAAGATACGTTGCTTTTGTCGGTAAGGTCGGAAATGAGGTTCGATGCTGAGGCGGTGAGTTATGAAAGAGGGGTCAATGCCTGGCATATCTGCATGGGTCCAAGCAAAGACGTCTCTGTGCTCGGTCAGGAAGGCGGTGAGGTCGGCCTTTGCTTGGGGAGGTAGTTGACTACCGATTTTGGCTGTTTTGAGTGGGTTGGTGGGGTCGATGTTAACTTCAACGAGTTCCTCCACAGGTTCGCCTCTGATTAACTCGTCCTCATCTCGGACGTCAAGTCTTTCAATGATCATTGCCTCCTTCAACTTAACTTCTTTGAGGGAGGCCACATAACATTCTCTAGCGACGGTCTGCTCTCCCCTGACTGTTCTGACCCCGAGGTCGGTAGGGAACTTGAGGGTAAGGTGGTAGGTGGATGTGATGGCTTGGAAGGCGTTGAGGGCGGTATGGCCGAGGATGATGTTGTAAGCAGAGGGGCAGTCGACTACAAGGAGGGTGAGCAGCTTCGTGGTCTGCCGTGGGTATTCCCCAATGGTGATAGGGAGATCAATGGAGCCAATAGAAGTCACCCGGTCACCAGTGAAACCGACCAAGGGGGTTTGGAGCGGAGATAGACTTTCCTCTCCGATCTTGAGCTGGCGGAAGCAGCCGAGGAATATGATGTCTGAAGAGCTTCCATTGTCGATGAGGACTCGCCTGACTTTGTAGTTGGAGAGGACGGCAGAGATGACGAGAGGATCATCATGTGGATAACGGGTGCCTGTACAATCGGCGTCTGTGAAGGTAATGGGCTCAGTCCACTGCTTGGGCTGCTTGGGGGGTCGGTCTACCGTGATGACTGCCTTATCCGAGCCCTGTCGTATTTTTCTCAGCTCTGCTCTCTGAGCCGAGCGTGACGGTCCCCCGCAAGCAAGACCGCCTGAGATGACTCTGATTTCACCGACAGGCGGGGGTGGATTACCTTGTGGTAGAGGTTGTTGGGGGGGTCGATCGCGGCCCTGGTCTGGTTGAGCTGGTCGCCGTGGAGGGGAGTGCCTGTGATTATCCCTGTGGGGCTCGGTTCTTTGCCTCTGCTGAGGGCGGGTGTCTGTGAATCGGCTTAGACGCCCCTGACGAATGAGGGTCTCCACTTGATCCTTGAGGCTGATGCAATCGTCGGTGTTATGGCCATGGTCCTGGTGGAAACGGCAATATTTGGACTGGTCTTTACGGTTGGAAGGGTTTCGCGGAGGAAGAGGCCACTTGAGGGGGTAGTCCCGCTGGATCTGATTAAGGACTTGTTCCATGGGAGAATTGAGGGGCGTATACCGCTCGAATCGACCGGGCGGTCTTACTGGTGCTGACCGGTCGGCGTGAGGAGATCGGTCGGCATAGTGGGATGTTCGGTTATGGTTCCGGGTGTTACTGGGCTCTTGGTCTTTCCTCTTTTCTCTGGGGGTCAGGTATTTAGTTGTTGAGTCCTGCCGAGCGGCCAGTAAGTCCTCGGCGTTCATATATTTTTGGGCTTTGGAGAGCAAGGCTGCCATGGAGGTCGGAGGGTTCTTAGAGAGGGAGAAGAGGAAATCGGATGACCGCAGACCGGCCATGAAGGCTGTAAGGATGACTTTGTCATCATTTTCGGCCACTTGTAAGGCTTCGGTGTTGAAGCGAGTGACAAAGCTGCGCAGTGATTCCCCCTCGGTCTGACGGATGTTGAGGAGTTGGGTCGCCGGGCGCCGCTGCCGTTGGGCCCCGATGAAGTGGCTCAGGAAGGAGTCACTGAGATGCTGAAATGTGGAGACCGAATCCGGTGGTAACTGGCTGAACCATAACCGAGCCGATCCTTTCAGTGTCACGGGAAAGGCTCGGCACATGATTTCGTCAGGGAAGGCATGGAGGATCATGAGGGTACGGTAGGTCTCCAGGTGGTCGACGGGGTCGGTCGTTCCGTCAAAGGGGTCGATGGTAGGCATTTTGAACTTGGCGGGTAGGGGTTTGTCTCGGATGGAGGCGACAAATAGGGAATTTGCTGTGGTGAAAGGCTTATGTTGGATATTCTGCATAACCCCTTGGAGTTGGAGCTTCATGGCTCGGAGTTCGGCGTCCCAAAGGGGGATGTTGTCACCGCTAGAGGGGCACAGGTGTTGGACGCTGCTGGCTTCTCCCTCGGGAGCTGGAGCGACGACTGATGGACGTGGGGGTGGGGGAGGTGGATGTATATGTGGGTGAGGGGGTTGCAAGCCCCTTGAGTCGGGAGGATTGGGTTGTGGGACAGTATGGCCCGGAACTTGTTCTGGGTGGGGTGGAATATCTGGAGGTGGTGGAGGAATAGGGAGGTTCCGCTGGAGTAGAGCATTGATTAGGGCCTGGTTTTGTTCGGCCATACGGTTGATGCTGTTGGTGAGCTCGATAAAGTACTGTGGCGGGTCGTTTGGATTGGGAGGGTCGGTTTGGTGATCGGTAGTGTTGTGGTGAGAGGCCATGGATCTAGTCGTGACCATACACTTGACGGGTGAGATGAAGGAGTCGATGGAACAGGGTCTCCGGCGGCAATGAACACAACTGGCGCGCGGATCAACCAAGTTCCCACAGACGGCGCCACTGATGATACAGGGATGATACAGTCCGTCCTAGTGAATGGGCTAGACCGATCCAAGCTCCTAGAACCCGCTAGATAACCTGCAAACAAGTTCAACGAGGAATGGGGTAGTCCCCCAGCGAACCCTCCGGCGTGTGAATTAGAAAAGGAGGTAGACCGAAAGTGTAGAGAGAGAGAGAGAGAGAAAAACTTAACCTTTATCTTATCTTCAGACTTTGCTTATATCCCATGGTAATCATTTCGCTGTCTCTGTCATCCTGACCTCCCCGCCGAAAGCTTGTGCCGTGGTTTGTCTGGTTCAGGGTGGGAGGGGCGCCATTCCGGCTGAGAGGTGTTTTTGCAATAAATGCTGTGATGAGCGGCATTAATGGTGATGTGCTATGGCAATAACTCTGCAGATCTTTGTCTGATGACGTGACCTGTTCTGCATCTGCCGTGTGTCCGAATATCATTGGCCTTCCCTGCCCAGTTGGGTTCCAGCTGTGTTGGGTTTTGCTAGCCGAGTTATGCGATGGGGTTCAAATGGTGGGCCTAGGCTTGCTCATGGTAGGTTGTGGTCTTTGTGGGCCTATCCGTGTGGGCCTATCCGTGTCAATATATATACCAAATTACCTCATCATAAATCATTTATTGAGTAAAGTTATACATATCATACTTTTTTACTGTATTTGATTTAGTGTCTTATGCATCACTACTATATTGATTTAATAAATTTTACTGTACGATATATATTATCAATATAATAATGCATGCATATCATAAATACGATAAATCAAAATATAATATAAGAAAAGAAAGAAAAAAGAGTATTCCCCGTTTATAGTCTGTCCAAAAGTGGAGCTGTTGGATGGTGAAACTAATTATTTTAAAATGATGGCTGGCTGCATGCAATGCAAAAGTTTAGATTGGAATATGAATTTGAATAGAAGTCTAAAAAAAAAAAAAAAAAAAAAAAAAAGAAGTAAAATTTATGATTCAAATACAATCTTAATAATTTTGTGACGTCATGTAATTTTAGACTTAATTGAAATTTAAATCGAAATCTAAACTAAAATCTGATAGTCCAAAATATATAAAACACTCTCTCCTTTCTCTCTAAGCTCTCTATCATTACAGTCTCTTTTCACTGTCCCTTACCCTTTCACTAACACATAGCAACCAACCATTGAAAGTGTCATGTAAATAAGGGTTAATTATTTAATATTTTCGGAATATGAACATGTGATATTTCATAAGGTTTTGAAGGTTTTGATTGGTAGAGAGGGATAGGGATCCACAATTTATGTTGGGATAGGAGAACAACATGAGGGTTAAATAATTGATGATTGGTTTAGAGTGTGATGTTTCGAGATTATTAAATAATTTCTCGTAAATAACCCATAGCAACAATTGAAAGTGTCATGTAAATTGAAAAAATATAGACACATTAAGGTTTTGGATTCGTTTGAAAAGTGGGTAAACTTTTTAATTTTTTAGCGTTTTGACTATTTTAATCGGGGGCTAAAAAGTTTCGTTTGAAAATAGCTTTTTGGTTTTTTTATGAGAGAAAGAATATAATGATTATGGGTTGAATGTGATATTTTGTCTTATTGAGTTAAAAAGTCTATTTTGTTTCTTTGTGACTATTTTAGCTAAAAAAAACCCCAACCTCAACTTTCCAAGTAAAGGATTTGTTTGGGAAGTTAAAATTTTAATAAAAAAATCATTAAAAATATGAATTCCTAAACGAGCCTAAACATCAAAGTAAAAAAACAACAAATAAAAAAAATGTAAGAGTTAAAATCAAAAAATACTAAAATTTAAAAACAACGAAATGTAATTTATCCTAACAAAATATAAATATGATATATTAAATAATGATATCATATATTTCAATCTGAGTATGAAATTTATCGGTGGTGCTATATACACTAATTAATATACTAACTAATGTATCAATACTAATAATGACATTATTATTGACCTCATTCATTATATAAATTATAAATACCCAAAATATCTTAAATTATGTCACATCATCAATTAGTACACTAGTTAGTATACTAATTAATACATATAGTATTATGGGTAAATTATAAATACACCCCCTGATGTTTGCTTAAAGTACAGATTGTCCCCTGTGGTTGGAAAAATTACAAATACCCCATTGTTAGAATTTTTTTATTTAACATAATTAACTAAAAAAAATGAAATTCATAATTGCTCTCTTATACAATAATAAAATTACTTAAATTATTAATTGAAACATATTTCTAACATCATTAAAAATTATTAATTGATTTGATGATTTATTAATAGAAGGGACGATTTGTTATGAAATTAGAAACCTCAGGAGATATAATGTAATTTACAAAATCACAAGGGACGATTCGTATTTTAATAAAAACTCAGGGGTGTATTTGTAATTTATCCTAGTATTATTCAAAATTTATTTCAATATTACTAAAATTTGATACTTGCATTAAATGTTCCTAACCTAAGAGAGAGCTAAAAGGGGAATTAGAGGTAATTTGGTTTGGTCATCAATTTTTTTAATATAAAAAATGAAATATTGTAATAATTAAATCTATGCATTTTTTTAATATAAAAAATGAAATATTGTAATAATTAAATCTATGCATATTAGTAAACCCTACTTTTTATGTTTGTATTTATAAATATATATATTTTTTTATCCAATAAAATGACATTTAAGATGAACAAATTTAATACAAAATTAAAAAAAAAAAAAAAGGTAAAAAGAAAAAAGAAGCGGTGAAATGAAACTGTATTTGTTATTAAAATAATACTATAATAAAATAAAATCGAAAAACATAAAGAGGAAGAAGAGAGAGAAGGCTATGGGCTTTCGGCGAACCGCAAGGACAACGCAAGTTCCTGCATTTCGCAAGAGACGCAAAAGAAGAAATTTTTTTCCTTAATTTTACTTCATTAAATTAAATTCTTCATTCCATTTTTCTTCCCCGACAAATTGATCTGTTAATTTAATCAATTATATATATATATATATGATTCGAAGATTGATGATAACATTTGAAATTTGAATGGAAGATTATCATCGACCATGAATGCTTGTTTCTCAATTACAACCTCCGTCGGTGGTGCGTCTCATTTCTTTCGCGATTAGAGCTTCAGTTGTTTGTATTTCGAATTTGTTTATTGCTTTTATTATTTATGGGTTTTTTTTTTTTGGAAAAAGCTTTGCTTGAAAGTAATTGCAATGAGTCATCTAAAGTTCCCAAAGGCTTTTGTTTTGCTGTGAATGAGTGCCGTACAAGTAAACCCCCTTTTTTTCTTATGCTTTCTATATGTTTTGGCCGTTGATCGATTCGAAGAATCGCTCTGGATTGCTGTTCAAACTATCCCCTTTTATGGTTGAGATTGTTGGTTAAGAGCATTTACTGCTTTAGATTCACATGTTGATGTAAGAGCTATGAGTAACATCACATTTGTCTTATCTATTTTAGAATTCATCATCATTGATGGTGGATTTGGTATCTAATTCTTCATACACGTACATTTTTCCTTCTTTTTTTTATGTTTGTTTGTATTTACCTCAAAAATTGAGGAGCAACTAAATATTTTAGAAATTTATGATTTTGTGTATTTTGTAAGTAGAAAGTGATTCAATGTCCAATGGATAGGTTCATGCTCTGGTTCCATCACTTTAAAAGAGAAACCAAAAAAAAAAAAAAAAAAGACAGGAAGAAAGTGCACCTACATACACACCCCAGTTATATCTTCATGTATTTTGAGCTACTTCCATAGATTTTCAAAAAAAGTTGAAATAGCTCATTTCTTTTGTGTTCGATTTCAGGCAAATGCATTGATTCTGTGCACGACCATGAATTCTATGTGCATCCTTGCTTGCTGGTACGGAGGTCAGAAGCTTTGTCCTATCCGTTATTTTCGGGGGTTTAGTATGTGCTTGGGTTTATCACCACATTCTTGGAAGGGAGTAGTAGTAGCTGAAATGAGGATGAATTCCATAGATGCATAGCACTAGCTCCTTAATGGATTTGGGAATTGCTTTTCATTGAACTGTTAGCTGAAGTTACAGGACATTTCAATTCTTCATTAATTTTAGTGGCATGGTAGTAGAGATGCAACTTGAGTTTTATGTGTTCAGAACAAGGATGATAACTGCACCATGTTCATTTGGTAAATCTGAGTAGAGATTTGTGAATTCACTGCAATAGGAAAGGAGACTATTGACGAGAAATCTTTTAGGTCTTTTTAAAATTAGCGATGGGCTTGCCACAAGTTTCATCAAGCGAAAAAGCTGAAGAGGGAGCAGGGTCTTTGAGCACATCTGTGTGCAGTCCGCCACGTTTTGTTGGTGTGAGCACTTGTGATTTGGATGGAATGCATGTGGGAAGTATTAGCCAAATTGTTGGAGACTCATTGTGTTCTTCTTTAGGAGACTTTCAGAAGAAAACGTCTTTGGAGCAATCAGAGACTCCAGATGATTCGTTTAATTGTAAAGGGGCCATGGAAGCTATTCACCCTATATCCAATGCTCATGGATTGAAAATTGGTTCTGAGGATAAACTTGGTTTGTTAACACCTAAAACTGGTCAGAATATTCAGAGTCCTGCTTCTAGAATTGTGGGCTTTGAGTGTGGTAGGAAGGATTATTTCTTAGATCGATTCAACGAGGTTTCAACTGATCATGTTAATTCTTCTTCTGTAGTTGGTATCACAGTTAATGAAACTGAGTCCAGTGGTTCACCAGTGAGGAAGCGATTGTTGTCTCCCTTGTGTGGTGTCCTATTTGCAGACCAATGTGGTGGTGATTCTATAGATATTGGCTGCCACAACTCTCAAATAAACACTCCTGATAGTTGTAGTGTTTCTATACCACAAGATTATAAGAAAGCAAATATTGGAAGTAGAAACCATTTCACCATGTCCATATCTAATTGCTCAGAAAGGAAGGATATGTTATGTGATTACAGTAGGATGGCCCCCATTTTTTCCATTGATGGCCCTTTACTGGAGGAAAAGGAGGTATTGCCTTGTACGTGTTTATCTTCACTAGGATTAGATGCTTTGAGAGGCTCAAACAAGGTAAGAAACCAAACTGCAGCGATATCCATATTCCCGGAAAAGGCGATCTCATCCCCTCTTTCTTTGTCTCCTCTTGGTCCAAAATTTTCTGAAATGATGAAAACTGCAGAAGGATGCAGGACTGTCAGGAAAGAGAGAGAAGGTAATTATTTAACCTTTAAAAATGTGGAACAGTCACTTGGAAAAAATATCTCAGACATTAACTTTGCCCCTGAAGAAGAGAATTTTTGTGTGGCTAGTAAATCGTTTGAAGATATTACTCATGTGCACAACGAGTCCTACCCGGAAAGTAACTATGGAAACAGTTGGACTTCATCTCATGATACCATACCCCACTGTGTGAATTTGGGTAGAAGTTTGAGAGGACTTCCTGTTAGGAGATCATTGGTTGGTTCTTTTGAGGAATCCCTGCTGTCTGGCCGGTTGTCTTCTGGAAAACTCAGTCAGGTTTTATTCACGTTACATAACCTTTGTAGCATTTCATGTGTGCTAATTTTATTATTTAATGTAGTCTTGAGAATTTAGTGTCCATTCTTGGATCTTTGTTGTGCAGAGAATTGATGGTTTTTTAGCTGTTTTAAGCATTACTGGTGGCAGCTTCTCACCAAAATCACAGAAACTTCCTTTTGCAGTAACCAGTGTTGATGGAGATAACTACTTACTGTACTATGCCTCCATAGATCTCGGAAGAATTCCATCAAACAATTTTGCAGGACAAAATTTGAAAAGTGGCCTTAGTAATGTTGATTCACAAGGTGCTACAAGTCGTCTGCGTATTCCTGTGAAAGGGCGCATACAGCTGGTTGTATTTTTTCTCCCTGAATTATTAATTACTATTTGGGCCCATCTGCATTCAGTTTTCAGTGTCTATATTACATTGCGTAGTACTTAAATACAGTTGTCTAGCATATGTTACTGTTCTCATAATATGGGGTGGTAGAGAATGTAATTAACTGCTGTTGAAATTACCGTTTGTTTGAGAGTCTTCCAGATGTTGTGTGACCTTTTATTTAGGCATTTGGTTTAATTCAGGACATTTGTTGCTGTCACTTTTTCTTGTTTATTGATGTTGTTGGAACATTAATGAGCCAAAGTTGATAAGAATGTCCTGATCTCCTAAGTTGATTCAGGATATTTCTACAGCTGTTTGGTTTCATGTTTCCGACTCTGATGTACTGTTTGTTCTATAAATACTAAATATGCTGTACTGGACATGAAATGAATTGGACATAGTTAACTGTTACTTAACCTCTTCTTTTTTTTTTCTTCTTTCTTTTTTCTAATGAATAAAATGAAAAGCATCAAGATGATGCTAACAAACAGGAAACCCATTCCTAAGCACAAAGAATATCAATAAAATCCACAAAAGCAAACAAATTTGGGGACACTCATATGATGATGGCTTCCACCACCCATGGCCCACATATACCGTAAGGCATGTGGCTCTTATATCAATTGAATGTCCCCATCCCGAACTATAAAGAGATTGTGTGCTTTGGGCTAGGCTCTCATGAGCCATGGCTTTAAAATGTCCCTCACTAGGAAGGGATGTGAACCTACTTATGTAGCAAAGGAAATTTTCCAACCAAATTGATGTTAGACAGGACATTAGAACAACTCCCTAGAATTTAACCAATTGAATACCGCTACATACAGTTGTGTTTCAAAATTTATTATGCTGAACATGCATTAAGTGCTTTTATGCATACAGAAGCAGCATATGGAATTGAGCAATGTCGAAAGGCATAATATGCTTTTGCACAATTTTTAACCAAGTAAACGTTGATACCTTTGTGTCATAAGTGGGTGATTGTCAATAGACAGTAGTGTCGTAAGGTTCTTCTATACCAGCATCATATCTCAATGGCATAACTTGTGGAGTACTGGTGAAAGAATTGGCTCTTACTTTCTATCTGGATTGTTTTTCACAGGTTCTAAGCAACCCGGAAAAAACACCTCTGCACACATTCTTTTGTAACTATGATCTGAGTGACATGCCTGCTGGTACCAAGGTAAGTTTGAGCAAACACTGCTTTCTCTTTCAAAGTTGTTGCATGTCAGGTGTAGATTGGTGCTTTAACTTTATAATTTTTTCTGGATTATATATATATATATTAAGTCTCCCTAGTCCCTTTCTGTAATATATTAGTGGCCATTCTTGGTGCAAGTGCACAAGCATAGGCTGTGTGGTGTGAAATGCAAGTTTGAGTATGAGCAGCCACTTTGTGCAAATATGCCAAAGACCCGGGCCGTACGTGGTCTGCCTTCCTGCTACTCTCAGCACCCTGCTATAGCTGGATTGGCACTGGGCAATGTCCTTTGGCAGTGTCCTGCGGAAAACTATTTAGGCAAACACAAGTTTCTCATCTGTGCATATTCCCTTGGATGCTAACATTGGATATAAAGTGAACATTATTAAGAGTAAGTGTTTCATTTCTGTTTTCCATATCTCTCTCTCTCTCTCTCTCTCTCTCTCTTCCTGGTTGTTTTAGAATCCACTACTCATATGGAGAAATGAGGGAAGATGTGCTCTTAAAGCTAGAGTCATGTTGTTGATGTGAAGTGTTTATGTAGGAATTATAAGACCATATGCTAATCAAGTTAAATATTTAAATATGAAATTTCAGGAGGTGGTACAAGATAGCAGTTATTTATGAAGTTTAGTTTTGTCCAATAAAAAAAAAAGGTTAAGAAACTGAGCTGAATATGTTCTTCTTGATAATTGCTAAAGGGAGCAACGGACTGACTACTCACGGGCTAACTTAAATAGTTGATGAAGTATGGAAAACTGAGGGGATCGTTGAGGTTTGTACCCAATATATGAATGGCTTTGCCATTGACAAATCATCCCAAGCATAAATTTTGGAAGACTCAAAAATGAAAATTTTGATATGAACTTAACTGGATGTGACAAGAAGATATTTGAAATGTGGCAGTTTAAAAGATGAATGATGGTTTATAGTGGAATGACAACATAGAAATCATGCATCCCCCCAAAGCTCTGTACTTAAAAATGAAAAAGGGTGGAAAAGATAATTCTTGAGTAGGTTGTTGTGAAGAATGATACCCAAGATCTGGTAGGACGTATCCACTGAAAACATCACCCTTGTTTTTGCCTTTGATTGGAGCTTTCAGAGACTTGAGGCTTCTCACTGTCAATCTCATGCACTGACCTTAAATTGACCCTACCATGCCCTGCCTCAACTGTCATTCTAGTTTGGGCAAAATTAAAAGACAATCAGACAACAGCCAGCAATCCCTTGTTTTCCTGTTTCAATGTGCTTCTGTAAATTCACATGAAGCATTCCCATTTCTAGATTTGTGCCTTGACTAGGATATCTTTTTGAGTAAGCCTGGAGGTCAGACTACAAGAAGTGGGTATATTTGGCCTTGTCTCTGGGTGGGTTCCCCATGAGGGCCCCTGGTGCGGTGCTTTTCCAAATATGGTTGGGCTGGTAGGATAAAATTGGCCTACTTCTAGGAAGGAAGGCTTGGGCAAAGGCTTGTTCTACCATGCTCCAGAGAAAATGTTAGAAGAGAGATAATCAGGCCCTTTAAAGACTGAATAACGGGAAAATTCATCAGGGTCTTTTAAGATTTGATATCCACTTCACATGAATACATGACAAATAACTGTTATTTTTGTCAGCACATCACTGCACTGTTGTTTTCCTAATACGCTTTTGTTTTACTTCGAGTAAGGGGGTTTGAATTCAGTTGGTGCTTATTTTTGTCTCTTTGTTTGAATTGATGTAGACATTCTTGCGTCAAAAGGTCACCCTAGCCACAACTGGCCCAGCTTCTGCACAGGTGAGAAGAGAGCAGAGAAACTTTGATATGATCTATGATGATAAGGTGATTCCCTTGGAAAGAAGTCATCCTGACCAAAGTATCAAAGGATGGAAGGGCTCTAATTCGATGGGTTCAATTGATAAAGCAAATCCATCAAATGAACACTATCATATGGGAAATATAGGTTCCCCTGCGACGATGGTTCGGAATGAATGCAACAAACATGTGTGCCTGAGAACTTGTGACACAGATTTCAGCCTGGCAGATTCATGCCAAGAAGCCATAGGGAAATCAGAATATGCTTGTTCAAAGGTCAATGAGAATGCTGCCAGTGTTGGTACTCTACGTTATGCACTTCATCTCCGTTTTCTATGCCCATTTCATAAGAAAAGTTCTAGATCAGTCCAGAGATGTAAATCTGATCCTCTCTCTGAGTCACCAAAGACTAACTTTGATGCTGAAGGGGAACGGAGATTTTATTTATACAACAATTTGAGGGTTGTGTTCCCTCAACGCCATTTTGATGCTGACGAGGGGAAGGTATGTTTTTTCAATTTCACACATTGGGGCTTAAGATTGCTTTTAGACATGATTCAGAATTTTTTTCTATTTTATATGGTATTGATGCTTCTTATATTGCAAATGTGTATTGAAGTTCTGAACAGGAAAGAAAAGAAATCCATTTTTTAACATCTAAGCTTGTACGTATGCCTAACAAGGCTTGTTGCTGTTTGATGGCAGTTGAACGTGGACTACCATTTTCCAGCAGATCCGAAATACTTTGATATCAGCAACTGAAATGTCAGACCGTCTCCTTAGTGTATGGTTTTGTTGTTGTCAATGTATATACTTGTAACATGTTCCTTGAAATGGCACTAACACAGTTTCACCTGTAAAAACTTTTTTCTAAATCACCAATAATGCTCGTCTTTGTTGTTGTAACCTTTTTTAGTATTGAGGAATATCTCTCTCTGTCTCTGCTCAATATGTGATGTCCTAAATCATCATTCAACAGCGTGCTTTTGATTTTTTTTTTTTTTTTTTTAAACTCAGTGAATGCCAGAAGGCTTCACTTTTGAACTAATTTGTATAAATTGTATGTACATAGCTGCTATCTGAACCTTGTGTAGCAGTGTTGCGCAAAGTTATAAAGCACAACTGTAGCACAATTTGGATGGGTGGTTAATTGAAATTATGATAAATGGTCATAGATGTTTCGTCTACAAATCACTCTCTCCTTAACCCAAGTACTATCAATATTTTTAGGATAGGAGATGCAGAATTCAATATCATGATTAATTTGTTTTTATTTTTGTTCATGAAGGGTGGGAAGTCGAGTGAAAAACATGTAGTTAGGCAGTATTTGGGTGGAGCGAATGGGAAATTGGTGATGGGATAAGTTTTGGGTTTTAGGTAGAGTGTTAATCTTGCAACCGTATAAAATATAAATTGAAAACTCTTGATATATATATATACACATAACATAATATAATGTTATCTTGTCCAGTCATGAAAGGCGAGTTTGTATAGAAATTAACATGACAGAAGCATTATTGAATAAATTACATAATTGCAAGTGGAACTAGACGCGAGTGTCCTGATTTGCAAACACAGTAAAGACTTATTTCAGCCCATCTGGTTCAAGATATATTCCTTGCCATCACATACACACACACAGGGGAGATGACACCAACAACAACAAAGCGATCATCCTAGTATAAAACTATTATAGGAAATAAGGAAGACCCTAGTGAGCTTCAAGTTACAACACACATACCCTATATTTTCATGCAATTCTCTCTCTCTCTCTCTCTTTCTCTCTCTCTCTCTCTCTCTCTCTCTCTCTCTCTCTCTCTACATCCCTCATATCATATCAATCATATATATCATTAGTCATCCGGCGTCAAACAACTATATGTTAGTTTATGGATCCCAGCCTAGTTTCTTTTTTTGGATCCCAGCCTACTTTTATTAGGCTAAAAGTAACAACATCTCTTTCTCTCTCATTCCCGTTTGGGCGAGTCAGGCACTCCCCCTCATATCATCACATGCTTGCCAGCTCGCTCGCGCTCTCTCTCTCTCTCTCTCTCTCTCTCTCCCCGTAGTAGTACGGAGGTGGGTTTGTGTGATTTTGCCAATTATACGATAGGAGTAGACAGGGTTGAGGACGTGAACTCTGATACGGAATATATGGCACTTTTAGAAACTCCTTCGATGATTGGGTTGGGTGGCTGAGAGAGAGTTTCCACCACCAACCATACTTTATATACGTGTCCGCTTCTCCGATATTCACGCACCACTTCTCTCTCTCCCTTGCACTGCTATTGGCTCTTCTACCTGATATATATATATAGAGAGAGAGAGAGAGAGAGAGAGAGAGAGAGAAGGACAAATAGAGCCGGTATTGGAGCTGTCCGACATAACAGCTGCTGCAGCCATGAAGGAAGCAAGTGTTACCACTACTCCTCCCTCCCGCCCAAGTCCTTTCCAGATCACGTCCTTCCATTCCATTACTTTCCTAAAACCCCATCTTATTTTACCATTCTACCCTCTCTTTTTTTCCTTACTTTTTTGTTTTTTTGGTGTGTACTATATATGTAGAGAAAGAAAAGAAGGGAGTAATACTGTAATCACTCTACTATTATATACGGTACACACTTTTTTATTCTGTCAAAATGAAGATTACAGTCATGCTAATTTATTTCTGATCGATCAACGTTGAGGACTTTTCTTTCACGTATCAAATTCTAGATTGTACACGTGTCCTGTCATCTCAATGCTCCTTGCATAGTTGTTTGTTCCTTGTTTCATCAAATCACAAGGAGAGACTATTTTTGGTAATTTGCTACTCTACTCGTTATTGATTTCTTTAAACAAGATAAGAAAGTCTGTTTTTATAAAATGTATCTTGTTACAATTATATTTTATTTGTTATACAAGTAATACTTTACCTATATTGTCCCTTTTTTTTTGGTACATATTTTTAGATATTAGACATAAGATTTTTTTTGATTGGACTATTAGACATAAGATAATAACACATAGATAAATACATATGTAGGGTTTACTTTCAAATGTATGTCTTTAAAAATGTTTGAATTGAATTTCTACTCACGCTCTGTAGGTGGGGTTTGGAAAATACCTTTTTTTTTTTTAGTTTTTTAAAATCTAAAAAAGCTTATGCATAATATGAGTGTTACCCTCAAAAAAATGTTAGTGGAAAAATTGAATTTTAAAATTTTTTTAGTTGCTTTTTCAAGTCAAAAACAGATTTTTTTTTTTTTGGTGGATTTATTTACTAAAAAAATAATCAAATCATTTTCTTAAACATTATTTTTCATGGATTATATTTTCCTAGAAAATATGAATATTTATTATGCTTAAAATGCAACCGTAACAGGAGGAGACTTGTCAAAATTGTGACTCTGGTTGTGGTTGTGTTTGTGTGGTATACCATTTTAATTTAATCTAATTGATATTGATATTGATATTGATATTCTATCCACTACAAAGGGTAATATCGTCCTTCTGATCTCATACAATCCAACTTTTTGAAGATAAATACAAACAAACGAAAGCGCTAAAACCCCATTATAAACCCACACCCACCCACTGAGTCAGTCACTCTGTCACTAGTCTCTCTCTTTCTTTCTTCTCCCTTTCTTTGTTTGTGTGGTGAGAGGAGCTCAACACAACAATGGCAGACCCTGGTCTCTACGACTTCCTGAAACAACCCACCGATCCCTCTACCGGAAAACCAACACAGTCGTCGAGAATGTTTTCATGCCTCTACTGTCCTCGCAAGTTCTACACTTCTCAAGCCCTGGGTGGCCACCAAAACGCTCACAAGCGTGAAAGAGCCGCTGCTCGCAGAAGCTTCACCGCCGACCATTCTGGTCTCCAGAACGACCCCTCCTCTACCGACCATCCTAGTCCTAATCCTAATCCTATTCCTATTCCTAATCCAAATGCACCTTATTGGCTGGAACCGTTCCGATCCTTCCATGGCTCGAGCTCAGCCCCTCTCGGAGTTCATGGCGGTGGGTCGACCCCTGAATCTCTCTCTCCAGCCGCTGATTCTGCAGACCACGTAAATCTTGACCTCTCACTCCGTCTATGATAACTCTGCTCGTAAGTTAAAGTTATATGTTTGTCTGTGTGGATTTTTCTGAGCGAGTGAGTGAGTGAGAGCTTAGCATTGGAAGTAGAAAGGGAGAGGATGGATGGTTATGGTTATGGTTATGGTTTTGATAGTGTAGGGATTAACTTTTCAAGCAGAGAGAGAGTCGATTTGATGGGTGGGTGTGTTGTTAAAGATGATCAAGTTTAAGTTGTTTATATTCGGAGGGTTAATTCGGATGTTTTACATGTCTTTAACTTAATTAATCAACTTCATTTATGTTTCCAACTTGAGAGTCATCATGGGATATGGGAGCCTCTAGTATTGATGTTTATCTCTCTCTCTCTCTCTCTCTCTATATATATATATATCCCTATACACATACGAATGTTCATGTTATGATTCATTTTCATGTTTTGATTTTTGCTTTTTGCTTTTCTATTCTTTTACCTTTTCATCGTCAGAACAAGACAAAATGAAAGAATTTCGTTTAGCATTTTTTATTTTTTGTTTTGTTTTGAAAAGGCTAAAGAAATTCAAGATTTTTCCCACTACTTATAACCCAGCAGGCCAGGCCAGGCCAGGCCAGCCAACTTTGTATGTATATATGAAACTAACAGTAACAGGTAGTTTTAATTTGTTGTCATTATTATAGTAGTAGTGAGTGTTCAGTATGAGTTGTTTGGATCAGAACTTGGACAGAAATTACGGCTGTTTGATCCATTTTTTATATATCATTTTCCTTTTATATATTTATGCTTACATGACTCTGCAAACATTAATGAATCATCGGCTCATCTCACGCTGGGCTGGGCTGGGCGGCCGTGATTTCCATCAAACATTACTTTTGCATGTATTGATTTAATTATTTTTATTTGAAAAAATGTTATATATAATTTTATTTTTACTTAATTTTTGTCATCTCTAGATACAAATGAGCAAGTCTCATTCTCATTTGCATTTATTATTTTGAGTCCCAAGCAATTGGATTATATTTCTGTATTATTCCTCTTTTAATTGATAAGAACATTATTGTTGTATTGGTGGGATACATTAGCAAGCAAAACCACAATGCATTCATTATTATTTTGGACTGTCAAAATATTAAATTTTATCATTAATGTGCTATTAATATATTAATATAAAACAAAAACAAAAAAAGAAATGTTATTAAATCAATGCATTTACAGTACGTAATCATGATATTATTTCATAAATTAGTATAGGAGATCAAAGTTATTCGACAAATCTATCACATTTGTTAATTGTGAAAAAATTACTTTTTCATCAGCTCAAGTGAGTGAACATAATCCTCTCTACCATCCACTATGATTGATTAAAATAAGAGTAATGTTAAAGATTCTAAAAAATTATCAAATATTCTCCACAATACTCGTATAAATGTGAGACTCACATCACATGGAACCCACACTAATGTAAATATTGTATAGAGTATTTGGTAATTTATTTAAAATCTCTAGCATTTTTGTTAAAACAAATAATGTTTTACCGACTTGGTGCAACTGCAATACGAAACAGAAACAGAAACATTGCTGCCACTCTATCAGTAGACAAGGCACTTCCAAATTAGCATAAACACAAAGCCCTGCCACATTATGACATAAGCTGTTATGTTACAGAGACCAGCTAAATTAATGTTTCATAACTAAATCAATTTACTAATTGAATGTGCCCTTCTTTGGTGTCCTTCAAAGTCTATCCATACAATTAAGAAAACAATGTTGTCAGGATAACCTACAAGTCTGATCAAGAATCTGAATTCCTATACTCACCCCTTTTTGCTCCTCTCTCTCTTCTTCTTCCGAGGAAAGTGAATCAGCCAAGAAGTGGTACAAACCATGCCTGAAGAGCATACGACTGATGATGAAGATACTTCTATCCCAAGGAAACATACATTTTTTTTTCTGTCAATTAGGATGGAATTCACCTTTGACATGCAAAGTGATCACTATTCAAATGTTGGGACTTCACAGTCAAAGCCATTTGTGGCCTGGTAAACTAATCGAGGCAATATATTCCTGTATGGGTCAGTTTCTCTTTTCTCCTTCAAAAATGCAATGCATCTCTCAACCGCGGACTTGACTTCTGTATACAGTTCTTGGGCTTTATCCCTGTTCCCTAATTCCAGTAGCCTCCCTTCAATCACAATATGGTATATGCATTAAGAATGAGAAAAAAACAAACAATCCGGGGAGAAAATTAGAAACAACTAAAATATAAATGAAAATGATACAAATATCTGATGGAATGTTTATTGAAGCACGCCCACTCTTAAATATGAACCCTGTATTATACAATTGTTTAAAAATTCATCATCCAAACCCACTGCCCAATGTCAAACATAGATATAAAGTATATATGAAGTGACAATTACTCTCAAACATTAATCTTTCTGTGCAGCAATCTACTACATACTTCTAATAAAAGACGTGATTTCAGAAGGCCCAGAAAAATCAGAGAAACAATTTCAATGGGCACAAGATGAAGGAAAACGGAAGTTAGAAAAATCAAGAATGAAAAACACTATAACAAGAGATTCTTAGCCAATTATCAAACTGGTAATCCCAGAGTTAAACTGGGCTTGATTCAAGCATGGGACCATTTAATAAGCATACCTTCTGTTTCAATTGGCTTGCCAAAAAAGTAATAGAAACGGCCTGGAAATTTTGGTAGAATTAGTGGATAGTGAAAATCTTGTTTTGCAACCTCTCCATCAAAGTTTCTCCTGTAATGATAAGACCAAAAGAGAGATTGAAAGAAAGAATCCCTCAGTGAAAAAGAAAACACCCAGTATTGCAATTTTAAGTTCAAACTCATACAGTTTCTAGATGGTTGAAACTTGAAAGAAGAAAAGGACATGTATCTGGTTCACTATGCGAGAATCCTAAAGTTGTTTGATCAACATTGGTAAGTTAAGAGTAGGTAACAACAGATTTTAGTTAATGGAATCTTTTTTGGAGTTTGGTTCTTTGAATAATATGATCTCCTGCTAAAATGCAAGAAAGGAACAAGATTTGGTAATGTTACAACTATCATAAGATCAAAAAGGTATGACTCCAAGGTTCTCTACTTTCCTAAATCATCTGTGCGATGAAAAATGAGGTGAGAATCAATTGCAACTGCTTGGAATAACCATGTTTAGGTGGTAATGAAGTGGATAGGGTGTTGTTAAGGTATGGCGAACTATCACTTTCAAGATTTTTTTAATGTGCGTCAGCCAAACAGAAAATTGATTGTTGGCCTCTTACTTGGTCTTGATACTTCACTCAGACTTTACATTACTAAATTCACAAGAAATGTTTCATATTCAACAATTTCTGCTATTTGATAAAACAGTAAGCAAAATGGGTCACAAACTTGGGCTGTCCTGTCTTCCTAAAATGGCTAGATTTTTTAACCTAACTTTTACTCCACCAAATCCATGATTTAGTTATGTTTTTCTTCCACCCAAATAAAAATACAATCCAAATCCAGAATCTTATTCACCACTTATTCACAGATTTTTTCCCTTATGATTAAATTTCACATATTTGAGCATGGATCCTCAGCAGACTGGACTCCATGTTTGATGGTGTAACATGAAAATGTCTGTCATTTTCCGATATTACTCTCCTAATTGATTTATAGATCTAGAATAGTTTAACGAGCCCCTTTATGATTCAATTGAGTAATGTAAAAAGAACAATCTCTTTAATTGGTTCAGAAAAAAAAATATATATACTCATGATTTAGTCAAAAAGGTTATGTGTCTGTTTGGCAGAGCTTAATTACAGCTTATTTCAGCTTTCAGCTTAATTTAAGCTATTTTGATGTGTTTAGTTTAACTTATAGCTTATAGCTTATAACTTTTTGGAAGTCAGAAATCAGCTTATTCTTTGAGTGGGGCAAGAGATGCTTTAAGAATAAGCTGGAAATCAGCTTAAGTTGAAAGTTATAAGCTATAAACTGTTGAGGCATAAGTTATAAGCACTTTCCCACAACTCTACCAAACAGGACCTATATCTGATAACCCCATTAAGTTCTTGTGCCTCAAAATTTCCAAGTGGCTTGTGTTTGATAATGCACAATGAACCACCACTTAGAATTGAAATTTTATTTTAAAATAGTTTAAATTCCAAGTCAGGGAGACGTGACTTATCAATATATATTGAACACACACACAGTAGAAAGTGATTTTAAATGTAATCTTATTAGACAAATTTATCCTTGAAAATTGCAAATTCAAAAATTCAGTAGGAAGTTTTCAACCCCACAAATTCAGCACCAGAAATTTTCAGTAATAAATTCTCAACTTTCCCATAGAGATCACTACTAATGAATGCTTGTTCAAGTATATATACAACTATTAATCAAGCATAAATCAAAATGTGAGAGAATGGCAAATGAAAACTAAAAATTCTAAACAGACGAACTAATTGCATGGAATAGGAAAGCCTGGATAAATGCAAACAGTTTTAATCTTATGAAAATCAACAAAACCAAAAGTAGAATCTTGAAATACCTCACATTCAATGTTTGCTGATTTAGTTCTTCTATTTCACTCTTAAAATAAGGAATCTTCATTAGGTCATCATAATCAAAGAGCACCTTCTCTTTCAATCTTTTGTAGACCTGTTCTGACTTATAGGTTGTTTGATTTGAGTATGCAAGCTGCTGTGATCTGTTCTGATTTGTTTTGATCTGTGCATGCAACCTGCGGTGATCTATTCTGATCTGCTTTGGACTGAGTATGCAAGTTTTTGATCTGTTTTGATGGCTGCAAGTGTTCTGGTGTTTTGTTGGTGTGCAAGTTTCTGCTTTGGTCTGAGTGTGCAAGCTTCTGATCTGTTTTGATGGCTGCCAGTGTTCTACTTTAATGGCTGCTAGTGTTTGCTGGTGTATCTGATCTGAGTATGCTTTTGCTGGTGTTTTGCTGGGTAAGTTGGTTTCTCACCAACTTACCCCTCCTCTTTTTCTCTTCATTGGTGTAATTGTTTGGTTCTTTGTACTACATTTTCATCAATGAAGTCCTTATCTTTGCCGTTCAAAAAAAAAAAACATAGAGCACCTAGCTGTGAGTTGCACCGATAATGATTTAAGATAGTACAAACAAAGAATGAAACCAGAAAAACGTGAAAGTTAAATCTAGAAATTCTTCAAGAATCAACAAAATTCATGAAAAACATACCACAGCAAAGAAGCATCCGGTACTTCAGAAGTGTCTTATGACAATTTACGCTTTTTAAATTGTTACTAAATTTGATCTCTTAAATTAGTAAAGCCTATAAAAAAAGAATCCAAGAATTTCACAGTTGGATGATAAGAACATAAAACACCTCCCTTAAGCCCTCCAGAAATACCACTTCAAAAGTTAGTGAGTGAATTGGATCAATCCAATTCTGACATCATAGTCAGTTACATGTTTTATGTTTCAGCAATCCATTTCCTGTGTATGTCACTGCAAATGTGATGTTTTTGCCTTTATGTACAAGTATAAATTGAAAAGCTTAACCCACACTTCTCCTTAAAATCTAAGTATTAAGGAGAGGAAAACCGGAGCTTTATAATCAGCACAGATGGGGGAACTCCAGGCGATGTGAGACACATTCCAACACAGCCTCTTGGACACAATATACAGTAGTCGGACAAATGGCACACCAATCACAGGTCTAACCAAGCTCCGATAATCAGCACAGATGGGGACCAATCACAGGTCTAACCAAGCTCCGATAATCAGCACAGATGGGGGAACTCCAGAGCACAGATGGAGGAACTCTAGGCGATGTGAGACACATTCCAACACACCCTCTTGGACCACAATATACAGTAGCCGGACATAGGCACACCAATCACAGGTCTAACCAAGCTCTGATACCAAATTGAAAAGCCCAATCCCACACTTCTCCTTAAAACTCAGGTCTTAAGAAGAGAAAAACTAGAGCCTTATAACTAGCACAAATGAGGCAACTCCAGGCGATGTGGGACACATTCCAACACACCCTCCTGGATCACAACATACAAGAGCCGGACAAATGGCACACTAGTCACAGGCCCAACCAAGCTCTGATACCAAATTAAAAAGCTCTGCCCACACTTCTCCTTAAAACCTAGATGTTAAGGAGAGGAAAACTGGAGCCTTATAAGTAGTAGAGATGCGGCAACTCCAAGCGATATGGGACACATTCCAACAGTATACACCTCATAGTGAGGAGAAAAATGAGTGATTGCATAATGTCACTCTAAACAGGTATCAACATTATCGAGTTTCTTTTGGTTTTGTTTTTTGTATATTCACATACCAGACAGCTGGTGATACTTACTGCCCATTTTCCCCACAACTAGAGATGAATAAATGCTCAGAGAACAATTTTGATCCTTTTGGAACGATAAATCATCCAATAAATCACACCAAAAAAACATATTAATGGTCATGTGCAATGGAGCAACTATTGATTAAAAAAAGGTAGCTATCAAAGAAATTGAAGTTCGCTGGCTTACTTGACCAACATCATCTTCTCCAACAGCACCAAAAGGTATAATTTTAGCTCCAAACATAGACGCGGTCCTAACAAATTCAGACTGCTTTGGCCAGACAACGTATTCTCCTCACCCTGGAAAGTATAAAGAGCTGATTATCACAATCCACAATTTCAAGTTCTACATATATCTAGTTTATTTGCCTGTACAATAGAGTAATATATTTGTGTATGACTGAGCCACATCAACTACACTAATGTCGAGTAGAAGAATTACCTTACATCAAGAAAGTGCAAGTTCTTCACACAGCCTTGGAGTTAAGGGACTTTGAGAATATAAAAATTACATTGAAGTGATAAAAAGAATAGATTTCTCTATAAATTACAGTTAACCAATCCTTGGTCAAATAAAATTTTGTGGAAAGAAAATAGATTATCATCCATTTCATTACTCTTTCTTGTTTCAAATGAAACGTATGATCTAAGGCAAGCAGAGGAAGAAGCAGCAGGGTGGGGTCAAAAACCAGCATAAATCTACGTTAGTTAAAATGGTGTAATTCAATTATAAAGAAAGAAACATCCAACCACTAGCATGTAGATGAATCGAAGTAAAAGTTACCTTCCGATGAAGAGCCTCGCGTACGCCTCCTGGAAACAATAGCACATGGGATTTTGAAGAAAGAAGTTTATACAGGTTAGTTGCTGATACAGGAACTATACCCAAAATTCTGAGTTTATCAAATGCCTATGCATCAGGTAATTTTCCATCTCACAACCTCTCAAACATCATGGGGTGTACCAGCGGTCGTAAAGGAATTTTTCTTTCAGCCCAAAGCTTGACACACATTGGAAGCGTATCTAACGCTAGTAACATGTGATAGCCAACAAACAAGACAGGTCCCTCAGAAGGAATCCCTTCAAGGCCCCTCACCATCTTCCCATTTTCTAAAGTTGAGATCATCACAGGACTGGTAGCCACTTCAATCCATCTAGAATCCATGATAATTGTGAAGCAATATATGATTAACTTTTAAAATAATTCTACAACAGCTTCAACAGTCACACAAACTCATCAGTAAAATGTTTTTGGGAAGACAAGTAGGCTGTCAACATTTTACACTGACAGCATAATCATAAATCCCACAGAAACACAAGAAACAAAATGAACTGACAATGACCCATGCATATGCACTGCTGGTATGCTGTTGATTGACAAGTGGCATATATGTTTGTGAACAATTAAATTTCAATTATTTGCTTGTTGCAAATGTCCGTTACCTGTACAATTCATATATGCTTGTGAATTCAGAAGGGCTCGGTGGCATGTAATCTGAGGCATAGTCAACACATTTTGCACGACGATAAAAACTAGTACCCTTTATGATAGTTACCAAATCAATACCATCTTCCTGTTACATATGGTAGAACCACTAATATATATCATTATCAAAGAACAAAGTTCTAGTGAAACTTCCTTCATTCAAAATTCTGAAGAATAAATAATATTTCCAAGGAACAAAACTACATATGGTCATGCATCTTGCATCTTCCTGGTTTTCAACTTGATTTTTCGTTATTGTAACCCCTAATATATTTCTTATATTTTCCAGTCACAGTTCCATTAATATTTTTAGTTAAATCTCCATACCATCTAAAATATTTGCAAAATAATACTTCCATGTGTGTGTATCCTGCATAGCCACAGAGAGAGAGAGAGAGAGAGAGAGAGAGAGAGAGAAAAAAGAGAGAGAGAGAGCATCCTACCAATAATAAAGCATGACCACTGTCACTGAACTTACGAATTTCTCAATTGGGTATCAAGTCAAGAAGTCTTTCACATTCCTCTTCACTTGGTAGCAACTGTTGGAACAATCTTCTGTGTAAATAAAATAAACTGAAATTAATTCAAACAAAATATAATAAAACTTACAGAAAATATTTTGTTGAACCAAACAAAAATTAAAAGACCAAGTCGAGTGTGTGACAATCTGTCCTTAAGACAGATTCGCCCCGTACAGTGCTTACGGTTGAGTAGCATCTATCTCCCAGCATACAATGATCTTCACAAATTGTAGTAACACTCCAAACAATTTATTCGGCGAACCAAACCTGTGATCTAAACTCTCTTTAATTTATTCTAAAACTAAATATGAAGAATAAATGCACTAGAAAAAAATTAGACAGCAATGAAACAACTTGACTGATTTTTTCCGGATAGGAAATTCGATTTTACAGACTGCTGGAATTGATTATATATATAAGCAAAAACTGTGGTCCGAACAGGTTCCTAATTTGAAAGAACAAATGCAACTGTTGAATTTCAAACAAACTTCTTGACCGTTGCACTTTTGAATATATTATTCAAACAACGAAAAGTGATCCCATAATGGACCAAGTCAAACCCGTTAGAACTCAATAAACCTGTTGAACTTTATTATATAAACTATTTTGAATATATATATATATTAAACTATTGAATATATATATATTAAACAAATTGAATAGTTTAATAAATAAAGTAAGAGGTACAAATTTTAGGAAATCACTTAAGAATCCAAAATTTGAATTTAGAATTAAATTAAATTCCCACAATAATTTTTATTGAAAAAATTCAAATGAATTTTATCTAAAAAATTAATTTAGGAACCCAAAATTTGAATTTAGAATTAAATTAAATTCCCACAATAATTTTTATTGAAAAAATTCAAATGAATTTTATCTAAAAAATTAATGTTAGACTCGAAAAACGACGTCAACTTCCCATTCACTCATAAATGGTTTTGACATTCTGTCTTCACCTCTTCGGACCCACCCCAAACAACGTTTGGGGCCTACTCAAATTTGGGCTCAAAGTCGGCCCAAAATAAGCCATATATAAAACCATTTTTCCAACAATCCCCCACATGAATAGAATTTGACGGAGAGAAAATGCAACAACATGATCTAATTACGGAGAGTACAAAAATTGATAATATTCTGCAAAGGATAGGTAGCTTTTGGCTTTGAACCTTCACTTGTGAGACACTATCGGATTTACTAGCTAACCAGTGAACATGATGTCTTGAACTGTTTAGCCGTTTGTGTAAATCAAGACAATCGAACTCACAGAGTATATTCCCAGACACAGTTTAGTTCTCACTATTGTGTTCATTTTGGTCCTGAACAACCTGGTCTTTCATGAGTGCTTTAAAGACTTGTAGCCCTTCACAAATCTTATAGAACCGGCCCAGTTCACACTCACATAAGTGATTCTTATGAAGAGTATGCTGCCATACTCTACTAGGTTTACCTAGATATAAGAATCATTAAAATTTTACTTAACCTCAAACGCTGCAGACATCACTATTTCATCATAGAAATGGGTAGGACTTTAACTCCCCAGTGATCCTTCTGAGTCATTCACAACTCGGTTGTCCCTTTGAACCTAGATCTTGGGATCTCCAGTCAACTAAGTTGGGTTGCCGTTGTGGTAACTCCTATTTAATAGGCTTAAGTCCCATTCCCCTCGATGAATTCTCAACTAACTCTCTTGCTAACCCTTTGGTTAGTGGATTCGCTATGTTATCTTTAAACTTAACATATTCTATGGAAATAATTCCATTAGAGAGTAGTTGTCTTACGGTGTTATGTCGACGACGAATGTGTCGTGACTTACCGTTATACATATGACTCTGTGCTCTATCTATAGCTGATTGACTATCGCAATGTATGCATATAGCAGGCACCGGTTTTGGCCAAATTGGAATATCTTCAAGGAAGTGGCGAAGCCATTCTGCTTCTTCCCCTGCTTTGTCTAAGGCTATGAATTCTGATTCCATAGTAGACCTAGCAATGCAAGTCTGTTTGGAAGATTTCCAAGATACAGCCGCCCCACCAAGAGTAAAGATATACCCACTGGTGGACTTCGAGTCTCTAGTATCCGATATCCAATTTGCATCACAGTATCCTTCAAGTACTGCAGGATATCTAGTATAGTTAAGCCCAATGTTACGAGTAAATCGGAGATATCTAAGAACCCTTATAATTGCTTTCCAGTGTTCTACTCCCGAATTACTCGTATATCTACTTAATTTACTTACTGCATAAGCTATATCTGGGCGAGTGCTGTTCATCAAATACATTAAGCTTCCAATGATTTGGGTATACTCTAATTGAGAAATACTTTCCTGTATATTCTTAGAAAGATATAAATTAACATCTACAGGTGTTCTAGCAAGATGATCATCATCTTTGCTGAATTTGTCAAGTATTTTCTCAATGTAATAAGATTGTGACAAAGCATATCCTTCTGATGTTTTGGTAATTTTCATATCAAGAATTACATCAGCAATGCCCATGTCCTTCATGTCAAAATGTTTATTCAACATTTTCTTGGTAGTTTTAATCATGTCATTATTACTACCAATGATGAGCATATCATCTACCTAAAGACATACAATGACATAACCTTTATCTGTGTTTTTAATATAAACACATTTGTCACACTCATTAATTTTAAATCCATTTGACATCATTGCCTTATCAAATTTCTCATGCCATTGCTTTGGCGCTTGTTTTAAACCATATAATGATTTAACCAATTTACACACTTTCTTTTCTTTTCCTGGAACAAAAAAACCTTCTGATTGTTCCATGTAAATTTCTTCATTTAACTCACCATTTAAGAAAGCGGTTTTCACATCCATTTGATGAATTTCTAGATTGTATAGAGATGCAATGGCAATTAGCATTCTAATGGATGCTATTCTAGTAACCGGTGAGTATGTGTCAAAGTAATCAAGACCTTCTTTTTGTCTAAATCCTTTGACCACAAGTCTTGCCTTGTATTTGTCAATTGATCCATCCGCTTTCAATTTTCTTTTGAAAATCCACTTGTACCCAAGAAGTTTACAACCTGGTGGCAAGTCCACTAATTACCAAGTGTGATTTTGCAAGATGGATTCAACTTCACTGTTGACAGCTTCTTTCCATAAAGGAGTTTCAGGACTGGACATAGCCTCTTTAAAAGTTAAAGGCTCATTTTCTAACAAAAATGTTAGAAAATCTGGACCAAAAGATTTTGAGGTTCTAGCACGTTTACTACGCCTAGGTTCTTTGTCACGACCCCAACCCGCCCCTAGTAGGATGGTGCCGTGATGGCCAGTAATCCGAGATTACCGAAGGCCAACTTTCAAAATTTAACCACAATCAGAGTATAATATACGGGGCTCACAATGCGGAAGCAATACATCAAGATACAAGTGGTCCATAAGAGCCATGCATAGATCCAATGAAATGACATACATCTTTACATAACTTTACAACTTGGATATATATAAAGAAAATAAAATACATATTACATCTTGATAAAAGGGTTGCTAGAGCCGACATGTTCAAAATACATAAGTCCTCAAAATTGCCGACGTAAATACAGGGTTGCCGACTTAAACACAGAATGCCAACATAAGTAATGCCGACGTAACATGAATCCGAAATGAGATGCCGACATAACATGCATACAAAACACACATCTCGGCGTAGCCGACTTCTTGCTTGTTACCTACATATATACATAGAGAGGGTGAGCTTGGATACTCAGTGAATGGTACAAGTAATAAAGGGGTTAAATGAATGATTCCCGAGGTTCTTGTCAAAACAATACATATATCATAGCTCCTTCAAAACACGTACATATAACATAACTTGTTCAAAACATATACTTGGCATAACTTGTATCAAAACATGTACTTGGCATAACTTGTATCAAAACATGGGATGAACCGTATTCATCAATCTTGATCTTACAAAACTTGCTTACTTTTGTTACTTAGGCCCGTAGCCCTTTTTAACACGATGGTGCTGCGAAAGCTTAGAGTTCTCCAGCACAAGGGACCTATGTTACAAAGGACCGTATCCTTTGAACACGATACTTGGTACTGCGAAAGTTTAGAGTCCTCCAGCACAAGGGACCTATGTTACAAAGGACCGTATCCTTCTAACACGAGAGAATGGTGCCGCGAAAGTTTAGAGTCCTCCAGCACAAGGGACCTATGTTACAAAGGACCGTATCCTTTGAACACGATAGTCTTACCAAGAAAGGACCGTATCCTTTTATACTTAATGCTGCGAAAGTTTAGAGTCCTCCAGCCAAGGGACTTTCATACTTAACATCAAAACAAAGCTTATACTTGGTACGTCAAAATAAGGGTAATCATTCATGATTAACAAATACTTTTCAAAACAAGGCAAAGTAAAGCTTATCAAAACCTTATAACATAACTTTATTAAAAATACCACTCACATAGTTCTCGGGATGTCGGAATCAAAGCAAAGGTCCAAGTCCTACAAACACATGGCAAGGTCCACTGAAAACACATCTCAAAACAAGTCTTACATGCATGCAAATGATCTTGGGAAAACATGCTGGAAGTCAAAACACTGTTTTACATGTCAGGAAGACATGCTGGGTACCAACCAGGTCTAAGCCGAGGTGTGTCACCAAGGCTTCGGCGTGCGGCTGCATGCCGAGGTGTTCATGCAAGACAGACTAAATGTGCAAGTGATCATGCAAGGTAGGCCAAGGTGAGATACGATGCTTGGCCTAAGCGTGAGGTCTAGGTAAGGGTGGTCTCGGCGACTACACTTCGGGAAGTGAAGTCTGGAAATCTGGGTTGAAGAACATGAAGAACATGAACATGAACATGGAGAACATGAATGCTAAAAATCATAACTTATTCATTACAAAATCTGGGATTTCATGCCATGAGTTCGAAAACATGGACCTGGGTACCCATACTTGAAGATCATACAAAAACAAACATGAAAACATGCATCTTGGCATGAGCTTTCGGATCAAAACATGACTTTTCTTGAAGAACACATGAATGCTATTCCCTCTTTCTAAAACCGAACTTCAAAACAATGCATGGCTTACAAATCATATTCAATCATGCAATGCAATAACATAAACATTAAGAACAACATGAGCAGATCAAGAATCTAACCTTAGAACACGGATCCAACGGTTCGATCTCTAGGAATCAAGCTTGGAAATCTACTCTCTCTCAAGAACTCCTCCTTCTCTCCTCTAGAGCTTCTCTCTCCTCTTCAAAACAAAGATATAACAAATGATAGGTTTTCTCTCTCTACCGGCTGATTTAACACTCAGCTCGGACACGTGGCAACGGCTGGTTGGTTCTCTTCAAAAAGGTGATAGATTGACAAGACAGGTGTAAGACAAAGCGTATTCAACAAGCTTGGTGGTAAGGGCACTCCGACAAGTGATGACATCGGCTAAGGACAAAACTTCGGCAAGTCAGGGAACAATGATCTCGGCTAGGAAGGACAACACTTGGCCTAGCTGTGCCACACCTCGGCCTAGATGTGCCACACCTCGGTCTAGGTCATACCTGTCCAGGAACAAGATCACTTGGGTTCAAGGATGACATCTCGGCCTCGGTGGCACACACCTCGGCCTAGATGATAATCATCTCGGCCAATATGCCAGGACGAAGATGGAGGTCAATCAAAGTGGTTCCAAGATAGTTCTAGGCTTAAGGTGACCTCGGCTTGGAATAACCTAGGCTTCACATGACCTAGGCTTAGCATAACTTAGGCTTAAGACAGCAAGGAGGGAACAAACATGCAATCAACACTTAAACAAAACAAGGAAAGACTTGTAATGCAGTTTAACATGGCAAAACACATAGATGCATGCAAGCATGACTAAGAAATGAATGTGGGTCGTTACATTCTTCTTCCTCATTTTGATCTAACTCTTGTTCTTGATCATGTTCTTGATCCTTACTAGTAATAGCATCAAAAGATCTCTTATTATTACTAGTCTCTTGTTCAGTCTTATTTGGAAATACATGTTCAAAGAATGATGCATTCCGAGATTCAATAATAGTATTTACATGCATTTCAGAATGTTTAGATTTATGAATCAAAAACCGATATGCACTACTATTCTTGGCATAACCAATGAAAATGCAATCAATGGTCTTAGGACCTATCTTAGTCTTTTTAGGACTAGGAATAGCCACTTTAGCCAAACACCCCCACACTTTTAAGTATTTGTAGGCTGGTACTCTTCCATACCACAATTCATAAGGTGTTTGATTCAATTTCTTTCGGGGTACTTTATTAAGTATATAATTAGTAGAAAGTATTGCTTCCTCCCACAAGTTCTGAGGTAATCCAGAACTGATTAACATGGCATTCATCATTTCTTTTAAAGTCCTATTTTTCCTTTCAGCAATTCCATTTTGCTGAGGTAAGTAAGGAGCAGTAGTTTGATCAATTATTCCATGTTCTTTACAATATTCACCAAAAGGTGATTCATATTCACCACCTCTATCACTTCTAAGTTTCTTGATTTTCTTACCAAGTTGATTTTCAACTTCATTCTTATATTGAATGAAAGTTTCTAAAGTTTCATCCTGGGTTTGAATTAAATAAACATAACTATATCTAGTATAATCATCTATAAAAGTGATAAAATATTTTTTCCCACCTCTAGTTTGAATTGATTTAAAATCACAAATGTCACTATGAATTAATTCAAGTGGTTCCATACTTCTTTCAATTGAATGAAAAGGAGTTTTAGATAATTTTGCCTCAACACAAATTTCACATTTATGATTTGAATCAATGTCAAATTTAGGTAAACATTCCATATTAATTAATCTACGCAAAGATCCAAAATTAACATGTTCTAGTCTACCATGCCATAAATTTGAAGACTCAAGCAAGTAAGAAGAAGATGTAGTATTATTAATAACTGAGGGTACAACGGTCATTACATTTAACTTGAAAAAGCCATCAGACATGTAATCTTTTCCTACATACATCCCGTTTTTGGTAAGTACAAACTTGTCACTTTCAAAAACTAACCTAAACCCATTCTTACTCAACAAAGATCCGGAAACAAGATTCTTGCGAATGTCCGGTACATGCAGCATATTGTTGAGAGTGAGTTCCTTTCCAGATGTCATTTTGAGTACAATCTTTCCTTGTCCTTCAACTTTGGAAGTTGAGGAGTTGCCCATAAAGAGTTGTTCACCATTGTCCACTGTAGAATAAGATGTGAACATCTTTTTGTCGGCACAAATGTGGCGAGTAGCACCAGTGTCCACCCACCATTTTTTAAGATTTCCGACAAAATTTGCCTCGGAAACAACTGCAGAAAGATTGATGTCATCTACACCATTGGAAATCTTGTCCACTTCAGTTATATGAGCTTGAGCAGGCTTCTTGCATGTTCTTCTTTTGTTTTTGTCTTTGCTACGGCAATCTTTGGCCCGATGTCCTTCTTTGTCACAGATGTAACATTTGCCATTAAACTTGTATTTTTTATTATCCCCCCTTTTAGAGCCTTGTGATGAACTTTCTCCAGAAGACTTTCGTTTCTTGGTTTTTGAAGCATGTTCCACCATATTTGCCTTAGACTCCATAGGATGCTTACCAGCCCGCTTTTCAGAATTGCAGTTGTCCTCCTCAATTCTCAAACGCACAATTAACTCGTCCATAGAAATTTCTTTGCGCTTGTGTTTGAGGTAGTTCTTGAATTCCTTCCAGCCTTTTGGTAATTTTTCAATTAAGGCTGCAACTTGGAAGGATTCACTGAGAGACATACCTTCTGCGTAAATGTCATGCAGAATGAGTTGAAAATCTTGAGCTTGGCTGATCACAGTTTTTGAATCAACCATTACAAAATCTAAGAATCTACCAACCACAAATTTCTTTGAGCCGGCATCTTCCGTTTTGTACTTTTTCTCCAACGATTCCCAAAGTTCCTTTGCTGTCTTGATTGGACTGTAGACGTTGTACAATGTGTTGTCAAGTCCGTTCAAGATGTAGTTCCGGCAAAGGAAATCGGCATGTTTCCAAGCATCAACCGCAACAACCACTTGCCGGTCGGTTTCATCCTCTTTCAGGATAGGAGCATCTTCACGGAGGAAACGAGTCAGGTTTAGAGTTGTAAGATAGAACAACATTTTCTGTTGCCATCTTTTAAAATCAGTTCCTGAGAACTTCTCTGGCTTCTCTCCATGATTTATTGGTACTGTCATCACAGGAGAGGGGGTTGGTGCAATCGCAACCACCACAGTAGTACTTGTTTGGGCATTAGTTTCAGTAGCCATCAATTCTAATATATAAAACAAAATTATAATTAGAATTAACACTACACAGAAAATTAAACCAAATTCATAGAATTAAATTCTGTAAAAAATAAAAAAAACAAGAATGTACCTTTTATTTCCAATTAATTTAAAAATAAAATAAAATTTTATTTAAACAAATTAATTCTACACAGAAAATTAAATTCTGTAAAATAAAAGAAATAAAAAAAATAATTTTTATTTTTTTTTCAATTAATTTGGAAATAAAATAAAATTTTATTTAACCAAAATAATTCCACACAGAAAATTAAATTCTATAAAATAAAAAAAATAAGAATATAACTTTTATTTTTCAATTAATTTGGAAATAAAATAAAATTTTATTTAACCAAATTAATTCCACACAAGAAATTAAATTCTGTAAAATAAAAGAAATAAGAATATAATTTTTATTTTTCAATTAATTTGGAAATAAAATAAAATTTTATTTAACCAAATTAATTTCACACAGAGATATAAATCTCTTGTTACACTCCAATAATTAAAATATTGAAACATAATTTTAATTTATGAAAACTCAAAAAATAAATTCTAAAAACCAAAATTAATTTTCTGACTAAATTTCACAAAAATATATTCTGAATTGTTAATGACACCAATATCGTACTACTAGTTGTCACAGAAAAGAGACAGTATATTACTACTATCTGTCAAATAGCATATAATCACTATTTGTTTTTCCAACTAGAATATTATTTTGTAAATCCACAGAAAATAATTTTCTTAAAAGAAGAAAGAGAAAAAGAAACAAACGAAAAATTCTGTAAACAGAATAATTCGAATCTGTCTTAAGATTGTTGAAACAATCTTCTGTGTAAATAAAATAAACTGAAATTAATTAAAACAAAATATAATAAAACTTACAGAAAATATTTTGTTGAACCAAACTGTTGGCTATATATTTTGTATAAGCCAGTTACAATTCGACACGTGGCAGAGTAAGGGTAATATAGGAAGACTATTCAAGTCTTCGATCCTGATCGTACACGTGGCAGTTAATATTGGTTCTCGCTTGATCTGAGTAGCATTGGATTAGTAAAGAGATGCAAGGTGACATGGCTTCAACGGTTACTCATATTCAAATTCAAATATAATAGGGAAGCTCAACTGCAAGTGATGGCGTAGTAGAACTACCTATAAGGCAACATGATCGACGATCATGGAGGAGCAGTTCGACGGTTTGAAGTGCAATTCGAAGGTCATCCTTGACAAGTATAAATAGCAGGGAAGTCCCCAGAAAAAGCCCCCAGACTCAGATCCAACAAACCAGTCATTTACTTCATATTTTCTTTTCCAGTTTTACATTTCCAGTCTTTACATTTCCTGCACTTTAAATACCTGTTCTTTACATTCCTGCACTTTAAATTCCTGCACTGCACTTCATTCATAGGAGTAGTTTTAAGTAGATCGTTGCTGTAAACCTCTACGAGGCTGAGTTTGGCTCATTGTGAGTTTTTATTTTAATGAAATACTTCAATTGTTTATCATTTACATGTTATTTTGTTTAATTTCTCCTAAGTCAAGCCACCAGTAAAAGTCCTCTTCATTGAGGCTGAAAGAACTAAAACACAATCGTCTGATAATTGGTTGGCAATTATAATTTCTGTAAGGACTGATTGATCCTTGCTGGCACGCTCGCATTTACAAATATAACCCTCGAAAAGCCAAAAAGCTAACATATATTTTTGGCACGCCCAGTGGGACTAATTAAAATGGCTAGACGAAGAAGACAAGGAGAAAATGAACGCTTGGAAGAAGGCGTAGAAGGAGAGGTAGAAATACCTAATCCAGAGGATAATGTGGTAACACATCCTGCGGAAACTCCCATGTTATCAGAACCTATGGAAGACCATCACCTCAGTCTTGGTATGAACCCATTTCGAGGCCTATAGTAGGTCAAAATGCCTCAGTACTCAACAATGAAGCCATGCAAGTTGGTGGATCTGGCCCAGTACAAGAAGCTGGCATAAGAATGGTCACAAATCCCATGTTCGAAGCCATACCTGGCACTAGGGGGTACAATAATCCCTTATTCAAATTTATACCCGGGGGGTTGGAAGGTTTTCCCACAAATGGAAGGGACACAACACCTGTTCCAGCACCTTTCGCAGGTCCTTTCGCAGGACAAGCTCAAAGGAGTTACCCACACCCCCAACAGCAACCTGCACCACAGGGGCAACCAGTCCCAAATGTACCACCTTATGGACCAAGAGGACCACAGGCACAAGTTTGTCCACCAAACCCTGTGTTTGTTCCTCCAGTAGTGGTTCAGCAGGCACAAAATATGGTCCCTAGAGACCAAATTGCTGATATTGTTAGGGAGATGTGTGGACCGATGGCTCGGGGGGTCCAGACTCCTGTATACAGAAAACCATACCCAGAATGGATAGATAGGGTACATGAATACCCAAGGGGGTTCAGAATACCAGATTTTACCCTTTTCTATGGGAGTGGAAATCAATCAACAGTAGAGCATATTGCTAGGTTTGCTGCTCAATGCGGTGAATTTACTAATCACGACTATATGAAACTGAGATTATTCCCAAATTCTCTAACTGGGGGAGCATTTGTATGGTACATCAACCTTACACCTGGCTCCATTCAAACTTGGCAACAAATGGAAGAGGCATTTCATGCCCAATTCTTCTAATCGGAGCCAGAGGTTTCCATGGCAGACTTGGCAAGATTGAGTCAAAGACCTGAAGAAAAGGCTACTCAGTTTATTGCTAGATTTAAAAGGGCTCGAAATAAATGTAGAGTCATCCTGCCAGAGCCAGAATTCGTAAGATTGGCTCAAAATGGTTTAGAGTTCAGGCTTCAAAAGAAGTTTGACTCAACTGAATTCAGAGATTTAGTGAAACTGACCTATAAGGTGTCTAGGTATGAAGCATTACTAGAGGAGGAACAAGATCGAAATAATGCATCGTACAAGATATATTATAGGGATCCTAATTATGAGATCGATGCAGCAGAGATTGTGGGCAAAGAACCTGTGATCTGTGAGGCATTAATTCATAAGGATATAACAATTGACCAGCATTTTAAAAAAAAAGACCTTTACAGAAAGTACTCTTTCGATTTAACAAAGGTAGATGACATTTTTGATCATTTGCTTGCGGCCAACTTCCTTAAGTTACCTAAAGGAGTAAAACTGTCATCTCCAGATGAACTTAAAGGAAAAGTATATTGTAAATGGCATAACTCTTGGTCTCACTCGACTAAAAATTGCATTGTTTTTCGAGATAGGATCCAAGAACAAATTCGGAAAGGAAGTTTGAAATTCCCAACCAAAGTAGAAAAGGCCATGGGGATCGACAGTAATCCATTTCCAGAAGTTGGAGAGGTGGCAGCCAATGTCATTATGTTAGACTTCCAGAACTTGTCCTTGACAGAATTAGAAGAAGTCAATGTGCAGATGCATGTTGCTAACTAGACAACCGTAAAAAAGGACACCAGAAATCTGCCAGTTATTGGACAAGGTTTCTCACACCAGAGGGAACACTCTGATGAAGAATCATTGGATGATGATTCCTTAGAGGCAGCAGTAATGCAAAGGATGTGTCCCAGGTGCAGACTGAGTTATAAATGGTTGAAGGGGCTTCCAATTGATGGGAAGCAATACTATAGGGATGTGCAGAGACGCCCTAAACCAGCCAATGCTTATAACAAAAGGCCGTATCCGGCTAGTGTTAGGCAGCAGCCATTAGTAGTTGAACCAGCAGTCGATAGAATGTATGCTAAAGGCAAGAGGCCCTTGTATGAGTCCAGACCACCTAACTATTACAGAATGGAGAGCAGTCATTCTGAAAGAGGACTGGAGAGGAGTTTAGGTTATGGGATCAAAGCCAGAGATTGGCCCCCTAGACCAACCTCACGTAGGACAGAAAGTGGCCACCTTCATCGAAGGCCTGAATCAGGCTCGAAACATGAGGTCAGAGCCAAGCACTTACCTTCATAGCTAGCTTCGAAGATGGCTTTGAAGGTAGAAAAAAGCAGTTCAACATCTGAGTCAATAAGTTCGTGGGTACCTGCAGTTCCAGATTGGTTTGTGATGCAGAACAAGCCTAGGGAAGTGCCCACTCAAAAAGATGTTGGAAACCAAGGAAGAATGGTTAAACCTCCTTTGGTGGCTCCGAACAATTGGGTATTGCTTAAACACCCAAAGACGAAGGAACCAGATATGGTCCCAGTCATTTCGAGATCACAAAGGAGAAAGATTCAGCGTAGGTACACTCAGTACCAGAAAGATATGAAAGAAAATGGAGAGAGCTCTTCATTGGTCCAGACAGAAGGAAAGAAGACTCCAAAGTCAGACCATACTCCAAAGCTAACGCTACAAAGCAAAGTGGGTTGCAACAGAGAATAGTTGGCCAAGGTTCATTCTGAACTAAAAGTCAGAGAGAAGTCTAGCTTAGCAGGATTGGAGAAAGCTCTGATGGAAAGTGATAGCGAGACAGAAGAAGAAATTGGCATAAGCCAAAAAAAAGAAATGGTGGAGGAAGAAATGTTCGAAGCCTTCATGGCTGAGCAAACATTTCTGGTTGAAAAACCAGTCGAGAAAAACCATTCGAAGGAACCTGTTAGCAATGAAGTGCCAGAATGCAGCATGGAGGATGCTTCTGAGGTAATTGATCAAGATAGCCAAGAGGGGAAACAGGCACAGCCAGCCATCCAGTTTGGCTCATTTCCTCCAGTATCAGTTAATATGGTACATATACTACCTCATGAGTTTGAAGCTGGGGATGAGAACCAAGATGGTCAAGAAATTGATCCTATTCCTGTCTCTAGTGAAGACTCACAAGTGAGTATGGTACAAGATGATTCTGGAATGGCTACCCCAATGGAAACTGAATATGAGAGTGAAGAAGAGGTGAGCATTAACCTCTCATATCCTTTTGAGTATCCCTCGAATTCTATGACACAACATGTCAAGCTTTTATACATCAAGGCTTTCTTCGATGGGATACAACTGAACCGAGTCCTGATAGATAATGGGGCAGTAATGAATTTACTACCGAAATCTTCTTTGAAGAAACTAGGGAAAAAGAATCCCAGGTTGATCCCAACTAGCACAACCATTGCTGGCTTTGCTGGAGACAAACAGATGGCTCAGGGAATTCTACCCATTAACTTGAGTGTGGGAACCAGGGACTGCATGACAGCATTCTTTGTAATCGACAGTAATACTAAATACAATGCTTTACTTGGGAGAGATTGGATCCACACTAACAAATGTGTGCCTTCCTCTTTGCATCAGAAAATTATGATGGCCTTAGGTAATGGAGAGACAGAAGAAATTGATGCAGATCCTCAACCCTTCATAGCCTGTGCAGACTTTACAGAGGCCAAACTGTATATTGAGGGAGTGACACCACTCAGTATACTGTGGAAACCTGATGGCTCAGCCGAAGTGACGGCTGATGAGGAAGTGACATACTTGAAGCACTTAGTCCAGGAGAGTGCTGATGAAGAGGTTGTCGTTAAAAATGACAATGATGCCTGGTTGTAGGCAAAGAGATGAAGCACAAGAAGCCAAGTCCTTGGCTCTGATTAAATTATCAACATTGGATGTAAAAACAATAGTCCAGAAAGTACAGGTGCAAGAGAGAGAAGCCATGATAATTGGCTGCAAGCAGAAGCAGCAACAGGTCAAAGTTTTGACCCTTGATAAATACTGCGCATTGGACATTGAAACAAAAGTCCAGGAGATACAGGAAGAGGAAGCCTTGTGGACAGACTTTGTCTATGAGGAGGAGGGCAAAGATGTTGAACTAAAGAACCTGGGAGCAGAACAAAGCGAGAAGGTTGCTTCGAAGGTAGAAGAAACCAAGGAAGAAGCTTCAATAAGTTCTCAGACACAAAACCCCTTAGAAGAAGTAAATTTAGGGGAAGGTTCTGTACAGCAGCCCACCTACATAAGTGCTTGTCTGAATGTTCTGGACAGGGACCAGTTGTTGGTTGTTCTAAAGAAATATAAAGATTGCTTTGCATGGTCTTATAATGAACTACCAGGATTGGATAGGTCATTAGTGGAACATAGGCTCCCTATGAAACTTAACTTCAAGCCATACAAGCAAAAACCAAGAAGAATGAGTCCAGAAGTAATCCAGAAAGTAAGGGAGGAGATTCTTAGACTACTCAAAGCAGGCTTTATTAGGACAGCCAGGTATGTAGAATGACTATCTAATATTGTGCCTGTGATTAAGAAGAACGGTAAAATGAGGGTATGCATTGATTTCAGAAACTTGAATTTAGCAACTCCAAAAGATGAGTACCCTATGCCTATAGTGGATCTGTTGGTAGACAGTTCAACAGGGCATCAAGTTTTATCAATGATGGATGGGCACTCTGGTTATAACCAGATCTGCATTGCAGAGGAGGATGTCCACAAGACAGCATTCAGATGTCCTGGAAATATTGGCACTTTCGAATGGGTTAAAATGTCATTTGGTCTGAAGAATGCTGGAGCTACATATCAAAGGGCTATGAACACTATCTTTCATGACCTCATTGGAGGGTATTTAGAATGTTATATTGATGACATTGTAGTGAAATCCCAGTCCATGGAGGAGCATCTGTTTCATTTAGAAGCAGCTTTTGAAAGAATGAGGAGGTTCAAGTCAAAACTCAATCCCCTTAAGTGTGCTTTTGGTGTGTCATCTGGAAACTTCTTGGGTTATGTAGTGTACAAGAAAGGAATACAGATTGATCAGAATAAAGCTAAAGCCATCATTGAAGCCAGGCCTCCATCAAGTAAGAAAGAATTACAAAGGTTCATTGGACAGGTTAACTTTCTTCGAAGGTTCATTTCTAACACTGCAGGGAAAACTAAAGTATTTTCTTCCTTGTTAAGGCTGAAAGATGAAGAGGAATTTGAGTGGACAGCAGAGCATCAAATTGCTTTCGAAGGTATCAAAGCCTACTTGGCCAACCCTCCAGTGCCGATGCCACCAAAGGGTAATAAGCCCTTGAAGTTGTATATAGCTGCAGCAGAAGGTTCATTGGGAGCTTTCTTGGCCCAAGATAATGAAGAAGGCAAGGAGCAAGCTATTTATTACCTTAGTAGGTTTTTAAATTCTTGTGAATGTAAATATTCAGCTGTTGAAAAGCTGTGTCTTGTTTTGTACTTTGCTGCAATGAAATTAAGATACTATCTTTTACCTACAACTGTCTTGGTAATTGCAACAACAGATTTGGTTAAGTACATGTTATCTAGACCTATGTTAAGGGGAAGAATTGGCAAGTGGATACTAGCCTTATCAGAATTTCATCTAGAATATGTCCCTCAAAGGGTAGTAAAAGGGCAAGTTTTAGCCAATTTTCTGGCAGACTATCCATCTCAAACAGAGAGCCAAGAGATAATGGAACTTGGTATGGCTAGTGTTGAGCCATGGCAGATGTGGTTTGATGGGTCGAAAGCCAATGGCTTAACTGGAATTGGTATTGTAATTAAGTCTCCACAAGGGGTAGAAACCACACATGGTTTCAGAGTGGATGAAGCTACCTGTTCTAATAACCAAGCTGAATATGAAGCCCTAATAGTGGGACTAGAAATTCTTATTGGATTACAAGTTCATGCAGTTGACATATTTGGAGATTCTCAATTGGTGGTTAACCAAGTGAAAGGGATTTTCAAGTGTCAAAGCATAAGCATTTTGCCATACTATGTTGTTGCATTACATCTGCTTTCTCAATTTCAAATGGCAAATGTAACTCATGTTCCAAGATTCTTAAATAATAGAGCTAATGATGTGGCTCAGAAAGCTTCGAACTTCAAGAGAAGGGATAATGCCCAAAGGGACATAAGCCAAACAACATATCAGAGATTAATACAACCTTTGAACAAAAGGAATGTAGTCTTGGAAGTCAATCATAATGACTTACAAGAACAAGATTGGAGGCATCCAATAATGCAGTACTTGGCTGGTCTATCTTTGAAGGCCAGCAGGAAAATCAAATTGCAGTCTATGCAATATATGATATATGGTAATGCTCTCCACAAAAGGGGGGGAGACAGCTTATTGCTAGAATGTTTAGGTCCAAAAGAAGCATTAACAGCTATGGCTGAGGTTCATGAAGGCATCTGTGGTGCTCATCAGCCTAGTGTGAATATGAGATGGTTGCTTCGAAGGCATTCATACTATTGGCCAACTATCCTTAAAGATTGCATAGAATATGCAAAGGGTTGCCAGGCATGTCAAAAGCATGGCACAATAAGGCATGTGCTCATAACTGATCTACATGCAGTAGTGAAGCCTTGGCCATTCAGAGGATGGGCCATGGATATGATGGGAAAAATACATCCATCTTCTTCGAAGCATCATTGTTTCATTCTAGTAGCCACTGATTACTTTACTAAGTGGGTCGAAGCCAAGGCATACAAAGCTGTAGACCAGACAGAAGTCATTGGGTTCATTAAAGATTTAATTCATAGATTTGGCATCCCACAAACCATAACTGTGGATAATGGGACTGTGTTCGATGGAAAAATGGTGAGGTCTTTTGTAGCAGAGTTTGGAATTAGCCTTGTTAATTCCACACCCTATTATGCACAAGCCAATGGTCAAGCTGAATCATCCAATAAGTCCTTGAAAAAGGGAATACAAAAGGTTGTGGAAGATAATCCTAGGGATTGGCATAACCTGTTGTTGGATGTTTTGTGGGCTTACAGAACTTCCCCAAGGTCAAGCACAGGAGTCACTCTTTATGCCTTAGTATATGGGCATGATGCAGTTTTACCTGTGGAGATTAATGTTAAATCTTTGAGGGTAAGATGCCAAGATCAGTTAGATCCTGAGCAGTACCATCAAAGTATGTGTTTGGAGTTAGAAAGCATAGATGAAGCCAGAATTTTGGCATTAAATAGCATTCTTTTCCAAAAGAAGAAAGCAGCCAAGAATTATAATAAGAAAGTCAAACACATTGGCTTTGATGAAGGTGATTTGGTATGGAAAACAATACTCTCAATTGGAATTAAAAGCCATTAGTTTGGCAAATGGTCACCTAACTGGGAAGGACCATATCAAATTCATAGAGTTCTGCCTTTTAGAGCATACCATTTAAGAAATTTGAATGGTTACGTACATCCCAAAAAGATTAATGACAGATATTTGAAGCCTTATTTTCCAACCATTTGGAAAACGCAAGGAATAAAATAAACACTAAGCACAAGAACATAAGACTGCTCAAATGATGGACAAAAATTTGTTCTTTCATAAAGAATTAAGTACATTTTGCCACAAATTGGCCCAAAAATCATTACAGTGTTTTAATTGTTTTTGTACAACAGATTTTCTGTTGGTAAATGCTGAAAACAGTCGAATAGCTGCAGCCATCTCTTCCTTTCGATCAGTCAGTCCTTGGTTGGTAATTTGCAGTTTAGTGTCAGTTCAGACTAGGGCTTGATTCACTGCGGACAGCTCCTCTTCAAGCTGAGCTTTCCTCTCCAGCAGCTAGACTCGAAAGTGGGAGGCAAAGGAGTGTTGTTCCTTAAGCTTTGACACTTCAGTATGTACTTGGGAAACAAAACTTTGGTCGCCAGCCAATTTCTCATCCTCAGCCTTGGCAGCCTGACAAATGCTGATGTAAAAATCGACAGTAGCTGCTGCCTAAGATAGATGACTTGAAACATTCATGCCAGACTGCTTAGCAATTTTGCAGCATTGAAGGAACCCATTTCTGATTATAGGCCTTTGCAGAGCCTCGAAGGGGATCCTCGAAAAAGAAATCAACATTTCCAGACATGTGTCCAAGTCTATCGAAGGTGCAGAAGGTTTGCTACTGGAGGAAGAAGAGCTCTCAAAAATTTCCAGCAAGGAGTCAGCCAAAACTAATGGCTCAGCTTCAACATTCAATGTTGGAGAGGTAGAGGGTATGTCGAAGAGACTAGCTAGTCTTCCTTCGAAGATATCAACCTCATCTATAGACATGAGGGGCGCAGAGAGTGTTGTGGTGGAAGGCACAGAGGACTGCATAGGGATAGGAAAAATAGATGGAGCATCTTTGGCAGTCTCTATGGTCTTAGCCACCAATGAATCAAGTAAAGAGGGGCTGGAAGTAGGCAAAGGTAATGAACTATGAGTTGGAGAACTACCAGCACCCTCAATTGGGGAATCAGATACCTTCGAAGAAGAGGTAATAGTTGGAATTTCTGTGAAAGAAGGAGGAGGAGTAAAGCTCGAAGGAGAAGTGGACTAAGGTAGGTCGAAGGTCAAGAAAGGGAGGTATGGCTCTAAGCCAAGAAGAAGAGATGCAGGAATGCTGGGGCTCAAAAAAGGTACATCTAATGTAGGCCTTGGAAGTGGGAGTACGATTTGAATAACCCTGACATTCTGCATTTGATCAACTTCAACTGAAATTGAGGGAGGCCTCATTGGAAAGATAAACGCAGTAGTTGTTGCTGCAAGAGGAAGAAATGTAAAGCAATGTCAAACTTCAATACCAAAAGCTGACAAGGGGAAAAACAGCAGAAGCATGAAAGAAATTACTTGTTTCAGAAGTGTTGGCAATAGTGGGAGAGCTGCGAAGGGAATAATGTTCAGCAGTCTGTTGCCTTCTTGCCGTTTCCCTTTGTAATGCGTCAGCAGCAGCAGCTTCATCTCTCAAAAATTGTTGCTGCCGTCTCTTCTCAGCTCTCTCGAAGACAATCATGGCTTTGGAATGTGCCTGCTCTACTGCCTTGGTAACGGCTTCATGAATAGGGTCTTCAACCAAGTCAGTAGCAGGAACAGTCACTTTCTTTCTCTTCCTTCTTGGCAGTGATACTACCGGCTCCTTTTTAACCTCCCTCTCTTCAACCTGGGGTTCAGATTCTTCAAAGGTAAGTTCTTTCTCCACTATTGTGCTAGTTGCCTCGTGAACAGGATTTTCGATTATGTCGGATGAGGAGACAGTCACCTTTTGTCTCTTTGTTCTTTGCAAAGGTACTTCTTGCTCTTGTTCAGCCTCTCTCTCTTCTGCCTGAGATTCAGATTCCTCAGGAAGGAGGATTAACTTCCTTTTCTTTTTCTGTTGTCGTCTCTCTTTGAGAGTAGCTAAAGTTTCAGCTCTCTTGGGGGATTCTTCTTGTGGAGACCCTGCACCAAAGAAGATGAGTGTAAAGGAAACAAACAAAAGATTCAAAAGAAGAAAAAGGAAGAACCTGAAAATACTTACCCTTCTTCGAAGCAGCTGTGGTAACTCTAGCTGAAGGGGGTGAGGCTGCAGGAGAAGTTGTGGTGGCTGCATAAAGAGGAGTGTTCTCAACCGTTGCTGACTTAGCCTTCGAAGGCACTCCTAACCCTATTAGCAAGTCATGAGGGTGTACAGATAGACGCACTTCCATATTGGCTGTCCACCAGTTCTGGAATCTTTTCAAAACTAAGCCAGATGGGAGAATAGGGACAAATTGAAATTCAGTCAATTCCTTCAGCAGTTTGAATATTGCCGCCTCTAGCTTTGATTTGGATATTCTCAAGTCTCTAGCAAAATTGAGAAGGGCAGTACACCTCAGATATGCATTTATAACCTCGAGAGTTTAAAGTGCCAATGAACAACTCCCTCGATAGCAAAATTGAAGCCCACATATCTTTGTGTGGTGAGGTGGAGCACTCTTTATCAGCCAAAAAAGTTTGCAGCCAAGCAGGTCCTTTATTGGCATCAAAAGGACAAAAAAGGGAAGCAGGAGGAGAAATAGGGAGTTGGTGAAAGAAGGCAAAGTAATAAGCAAAAGAAGCAGGATAAAGAACAATCCTAGCATACTTTTCCCCATAGGTGCTAGGATCCTGAACAAGGAATTTTAGGCATTTTTTATGCAAATCAATGAAATAGGCAAAGAGCCAGAGCTGGAGCACCCAGAGGGGACCTCCTTGGTTAACATCAAGAGGTTTTTCACAAAATTGGGAACAAGCTCTGTAAACATGACCTAAAAGATAAGGAGCAAGAGCTATACGTTTTTTTAAGACAAGTGCCTTTGCGAGTGGAGCGAACTCAGGTATAATCCTCTGAGATGATGTGCAAAAGAGAAATTTGCATAACCAGTATAAAATGAAGGAAAAGAGTTCTCTGTCTTTCACGGGGCCTTCCCTTTTATTTTCAGCCTTTACGAAGTCACTGTAAGAGGAGTTTAAGGCTGGAAGGGAAAATTTGACAGGGAGGTCTGGGTAGTTGGGAGTGAAAGGAGAGCCAAGGGGTGAAAGCCCTAAGAGATGGCAAATATCAAGAACGGTGGGGGCCATCATGCCGCACCGAAATTGGAAGAAATTAAAAGCCATATTCCAAAAACATAGAGCAACAGGAATTAAAAAGGGGTCCTCAGGAATGATGAACCTGGAAAGACGAAGGGCGTCGAGGACACAGAGCTCCTGTAGGTCATCTTCTTTTGTAGGTACAACTCTGTCATACCATTCCTCCCATTCAGTTCTCAATGTCGGCCAGCAATGATGAGGCCGGGTCACTCTCCAATTGCTCCAGTCAAGCCCTCCTTCGTAGAGAAGAAAGTGGTCCTCCAAACGGGGGTATAAAGCTGGAAGTTGGTCAGGGGCTTCCCGAAAGATGGGACCTAGAACGTACTCTTGTTGGTTGTTGTGGCGAGGAACAAAGAGACGTCCATCTATGGCGCTTGACCCACCAGTTGTTAGCCTGGCGATTTCTTCATCAATACATTTCTTCAAAGCCATGGTAGGGCTGATACGGTCGCCAGCGAGTACTTTCAGCGAGGAAGGATCCATTGATAGCAAGTAGCAAGGAAGAGAGGGTTAACAGAAGATCGGTAGGGTTTGTGTGCTAAAAGAGCAAGTGATTTCAGAGCACGAAACAAAAGGGTTTTTAAAAAAAAAGCTTTTTGTGTCTGAAAAATATATTGCGTAAGTCGTTAAGTACTAGAAGTATGAATACGAAGAGTTTCCTTCAATATTGATACTTTTGGACGGAAAAACACAGCCCAGATACTGAGGTTAGCTTCGAAGTAAAATATTTGGCTTCGAAACCAAATTTTGGCGCCAAGAGCCAAAAAACAACGGCTTCGAAACAGAGAAGCCGGCTTCGAAGCACATTTCATACTTAAAAAATATAAGAATACTTAAGTGTTTGTTTTACTCCAAAAGGTTTAAAGACCTATTTTAGGTTCCTTAACGAAGGTAATGTCCTTCGAGACAAAACTTGAGACTCTTTAAGGATAGGATTTGGTGTTCGAAACATCAAAACCAATGGTTGGTTTACAGAAAAGCTGTATGTGGAACTAAAGCAGCATGAACTGTTGTTCGGAGCAAAAGATGGTCAATTTAAAACTAAATTGATCATACTAACCATGGTCAGATGTTGATTATGGTTGAAACAAGCTTTAAGAATAGGATTGCCAGATTCGAAACACTGATTCTGATTGAAAATCAGCCAAAACTTTATTCCATAGATTGGAAAAGTTCATAATTGGTTCTTTGTAGTGTTTCATTTAAGACAATTGAGTCCAGGTTCGTAGGATGAGATTGTTCAGTTCAAAGCCTTGAATTTGCTTTTAAGGGTAAATAGAGACAATGCCGAACAGAGGAAAAGTCTCAATTATATTTAAGCAAAAGTGATTACATCGAATAGCCCTATTTGGGTACAAACTCAAGCTCATAAAAATAGGGAATGGAATAAATAACAAGATCATGAAACTTAGTCCAACTATGATCAGTGAATTTCTGTTCTTTCTTTATTTTATCCTCTATTTCTTCTAACATTGGCTGTATGAGTTGATGTGTTCTCACTTCATAAAAGAACTCCTCAGCCTTTATTTCGAACGCCGTTTCTCTTAGTCCTTGTTCCAACTCATCCATTTCCAAATCATCCCAGTACGCAGAATCCTTATTTTGAAAGTCGTTGTATTCTTTGACGAGGTTCTCTGCTTCATATTGAGAATGAACTCGGAGCGATGAAAGTTGATCCAAGGATTGAATGGTGGCCAAAGAAGTGCGGTGCCAATGGAGAAGTGATGGAAGTTGGTCCAAAAACGTGTGAAGTTCTGCTTGAGCAATGGGGTTGAGAACGTGGCCCCGAGTTAGAATATTACAAGCCCATCAAAAGTTCTTAAGGGGAACATTTTCCTCAAGAACATTGAAGGGTAAGTGAGAAAAGGCTGCAAGCAGGAGTTGGGCTTGCTTTTGTCGAGCTGAAGTAGGAGAATGTGGAGGCTCGTAAGGAGGGAAAACTTTCTCTACAGAAAGGGTAAGCCTCAACTTCTCCATCCAGGAAAGTTCTTTCGAAGGAGGAGGTATAAAGTCCCCCATTTTGAAAGAAAGAGGAAATTGAGGAGCACTGACACAATCAAGCCAGTCAGAAGGATGAAACTTCGCCTTCTTGGCTAAAAATGAAGGGTTATACTCCTGTGCCTCTTCTGGACGAGGAACAGATCGTACCATTTTTGTAGGCATGGATGATGTGTGCCATGCCACGAGTAGACTGTCCTCTAAACTGCATCGATAGTCGATAGGCATGTAAGGATAAACCACCGAGCTTCACGCATAAGAAGGAAAGTCCAACGGGTCGGTGAATTCGACAAAGTGGTGGTTAATTCGCTCCCTTAATTCCCAGACCTCAGGTTCTGACCAGTTTGACCAGCCTGAAGCCCTGGAGGAAGTTGAAGCCGCAGCCTTATCCCATGCAAAGGATTATGAAGAGGGGCCTTCTATGTCCATATTTGCAACCTTCTGAATCAAAGGACTAAAAGCAGTTTGTCCACAATCTAAGGGTGAATCAGAAGAAGAATTTCCCGTGTCCATGTTTGCAACTTTCTGAATCGAAGGATTGAGGGCAATGTGTTCGTAATCCAAAGGTTGGTAATTTGCAAAGGCATCCATGACCTGAACATAGAAAGGCGGGTAAAGGTGGCTAATGAATGCATTAAAGTACTTTCGAGGGGAAGCAACATTACTCGATGGCTCTTCATGTGCCTGATCAATAGAGAAAAAAGTTGATTTGGCCATAGTTTGTTCGAATACTAAGGTATTGGGATGTTCAAAAGGTTGAAGAGAGTTAATGCAAATGATCATCAATAAATGGCGGTTGTGTTTCCAGAATATAAACTCCATGCACGTTCTAAAAGCGCGGGAAAAGACTTTTGATCCACTAATATCACCAAGTATTGGGCATATTAGTGCGGGGGGTAATATTGGCTATATATTTTGTATAAGTCAGTTACAGTTCGACACGTGGCAGAGTAAGGGTAATATAGGAAGACTATTCAAGTCTTCGATCCTGATCGTACACGTGGCAGTTAATATTGGTTCTCGGGTGATCTAAGTAGTATTGGATCAGTAAAGAGATGCAAGGTGACGTGGCTTCAATGGTTACTCATAGTCAAATTCAAATATAAGAGGGAAGCTCAACTGCAAGTGATGGCGTAGTGGAACTACTTATAAGGCAACATGATCGACGATCATGGAGGAGCAGTTCGACGGTTTGAAGTGCAGTTCGAAGGTCATCCTTGACAAGTATAAATAGCAGGGAAGCCCCCAGAAAAAGCCCCCAGACTCAGATCCAACAAACCAGTCATTTACTTCATATTTTCTTTTCCAGTTTTACATTTCCAGTCTTTACATTTCCTGCACTTTAAATACCTGTTCTTTACATTCCTGCACTTTAAATTCCTGCACTGCACTTCATTCATAGGAGTAGTTTCAAGTAGATCGTTGCTGTAAACCTCTACGAGGCTGAGTTTGGCTCATTGTAAGTTTTCATTTTAATGAAATACTTCAATTGTTCGTCATTTACCTGTTATTTTGTTTAATTTCTCCTAAGTCAAGCCACCAGTAAATGTCCTCTTCATTGAGGCTGAAAGAACTAAAACACAATCGTCTGATAATTAGTTGGCAATTATAATTTCTGTAAGGACTGATTGATCCTTGCTGGCACGCTCGCATTTACAAATATAACCCTCGAAAAGCCAAAAAGCCAACACAAACAAAAATTAAAAGACCAAGTCAAGTGTGTGACACTCTGTCCTTAAGACAGATTCGCCCCGCTACGGTGCTTACGGTTGAGTAGCGTCAATCTCCCAGCATACAATGATCTTCACAAATTGTAGTAGCACTCCAAACAATTTGTTCGACGAACCAAACCTGTGATCTAAACTCTCTTTAATTTATTCTAAAACTAAATATGAAGAATAAATGCACTAGAGAAAAATTAGACAGCAATGAAACAACTTGACTGATTTTTTCCGGATAGGAAATTCGATTTTACAGACTGCTAGAATTGATTATATATATAAGCAAAAACTGTGGTCCGAACAGGTTCCTAATTTGAAAGAATAAATGCAACTGTTGAATTTCAAACAAACTTCTTGACCGTTGCACTTTTGAATATATTATTCAAACAATGAAAAGTGATCCCATAATGGACCAAGTCAAACCCGTTAGAACTCAATAAACTTGTTGAACTTTATTATATAAACTATTTTGAATATATATATATATTAAACTATTGAATATATATATTAAACAAATTGAATAGTTTAATAAATAAAGTAAGAGGTACAAATTTTAGAAAATCACTTAGGAACCCAAAATTTGAATTTAGAATTAAATTAAATTCCCACAATAATTTTTATTGAAAAAATTCAAATGAATTTTATCTAAAAAATTAATTTAGGAACCCAAAATTTGAATTTAGAATTAAATTAAATTCCCACAATAATTTTTATTGAAAAAATTCAAATGAATTTTATCTGAAAAATTAATGTTAGACTCGAAAAACGACGTCAACTTCCCATTCACTCATAAATGGTTTTGACGTTCTGTCTTCACCTCTTCGGACCCACCCCAAACAACGTTTGGGGCCTACTCAAATTTGGGCTCAAAGTCGGCCCAAAATAAGCCATATATAAAACCATTTTTCCAACAGCAACTGATCCCTCCCACTACAAAGATAAAACAGTAATACAATCCCATAAGATGAAAAAAAGTAATAAATAAATGCAATCATCACAACACATGATAGTGTTATTTGAGGAAAACTGAAAAATTGAAGCAAAATGGATCCAACAAATATTGCTTAATATGTCACAAAGTTACTAGGGGTAGCTCAAACTTTGGTTTTAAGAGAACAGGCAGGGGCCTAATACGCGATACTTATCAGTTAACAAAGAGATATAGAAACATTTACAGTATCTTAAAATAAATGTTGTTTACAACAAAATCCATATACAGAAGTTATCAAACTGGTGCTTAATGGGAAATAACTCAGACAGTTCAAGCCAATAAAAAACCAACAATTTGATGAAAGGTCATCTGATTTAGTTTTCGTCTACTTCATTGTAAACTCACTCTCAGATGAGATCTCACCAAACAACAATGAAAGCAGAACGCCCGCATAAAATTTCATTCCTAAGGTTCAAGCAGATGAAGGAATGACTTAATGGAAACTGAACTGGTAAGTTTTTCTGCATGTTAATTATAGTTTTCCAATAGAAGGGCGGTTTTGCCCAATAGTAAGGCTTACCGTTAGCACCCCTACTAGCACAAGTTCAAGTCACTGAAACATCCTCTCCAAAAATAGGGATAAGGCTACGTACATCTTGCCCTCCCCATCTCAAGTTGGTTAATGTTTGAGCAATTATAAGAGTATATATGAGCTTAAATAGACATAAAGCTGCAATGCTTCCAGATTAGTTGGTTTTTCTGCTATTTGAAACAAAGAAGCTTCAACATCAAAACTATATAAAAAGAGTAGACGATCTTATAGAATTAAGGTCGTTGGTAGGAATCACTTAGGCATTAAAATTAATAAGCTCTGCAATAAGAGATGATATCTCACTAGCAGCTGCCATTAGGATTGTGTGTTTACTAGAATGAAATTTCTTCTCTATTAATCTTCTAGTACAAGGTTAATGCATGTTTGTATAAGTTCTTTGCTATCTTCCACATCAAACTCAAAAGTGGCAGACAGTGTTGGGTCATTTTAAGAAAACAGCTACAAGGATATCTGTTACAAGCAAAATGCTAATTAGCACTAGAAAAACTAAGCCTAATTTCAAGAACATGAAGGGTATTTTTTGCTTTTGTGTAATGTGGCCAATTTCATGAAACTAATCAGCAACTGCTATGTATCATTTGTTCAACGAATATGTTTTCATGTTAATATCTATTTTTACTGTTTCACCTAAACTGGATGGGCTGGAAATTTTGAAGAGAGAGGACCTAGAAAGTATCAGTGTCTGTGCTTTGACAGCACCTAGATGTGCATTGACATACAAAGAAGCTGATTCAAGCATCTGCAGCTTCCAAAGAAGTGTTTCTCCAAGTAAAACATCAGCCAGAACCAGCAACCTTAATCATCATTTCTTTTTGCAAAATCCCAAAGTATGGCATTAAAATTAAAATACAAACATTAAAACAAGAAAAGTCAACACAAATAGTAATCAAAAGTCAGTATCTCCATGTGAAATTTTACATATTCGCCATATTCAATATTGTGTGAATAACACAGAAGGGTGTGTGGTATCCATGTTGACGCAAATGCACTATAAATTTTGACAAATTCAAGAGAGGACACCTCTTTTACATGTATTGAGACAAAGACGGAAAAGGGATGCAAAGAACAGAGCCCTTGAAGTAAACAATAAGAAAATTGATGTTAGACTTCATTTGTCTATTCATTTTTTCAAAAGTTGAATCTTACGGAAATGTAAGATGCCCATGCTATAATTCCCTGTGAAAGCCCTCCAGCTATTTGTACCAGAGGAAGCCCTTTCTCCATGATAGCCATCACAATCCTCAAAGGAATACCTGAATGCAACAATTGATGGTTTCGTTTGAAAATTTTATGAAAATATTTAATTTGCTACACAATAAATAAATTTTCATAATGATTGGGTGAAATGGAAAGCTGTCTGATTAAATCAGTTCTTGATATTTGTTTTCTATAGAAGAATGTGGCATGCTTGTAATATAATAGAAATTTAAACTTCTTGTAATGTCAAAGGTTAAGACTACCAGGGAGGTCTAAGATGGTAGTTTTCTACATTTTTTTTCCTAACATTAATATGATAGTGAAAAAATGCCAAAACATGTTTCTTTTATTTTGTTCCTACTTCAAAATTAGTTTAGGATGGCACCATTAAACAATCTAAGCAGGTCAGGATCAGCTTGTCAAAACTTGTTCACCATCAAGCAACTAGGATCGACCTTTAGTTTCGACTCAACTGCTCAAAATGCCAAGCTAGAGCAACAAAAGATACTGCTCAGTTGAACTCATTAATAGTTGATATAGATGTTGTGCCATTATCTGAACATAACCTTTAAATAATTTTTAAAAAGAAAGCATCTAAAAGAAATAAATAACATAATTAAAGTCAATACGGTAGGCTGAAAAGTCTACTGAACTTTTAGATTATGTTGTAGTCCTTAATTGACAATTTGTAAAGGTCGAAATCTCAACTCAGCTTGGCATGTTTGCACTACTCGTGTACAAGGTAGAAAGAAAGAAAAATTAAAAAATACAATAATTTGAATGGAAAATTAACAGCACACTGAAGCAAGTAGCAAAGGTAGAATGGAAATAAAGAGAAAAAAGCAAATTAAACCTGAAATTGAACTCAGCGTATAAGGCAAGCCAGGGAGGAACTGCTTAGGCATGATTTGTAATAAGTGTAGTAGAGGTTGCAGCTGAGACTTGTTAAAACATGTAGCTGCCAAGGAAACATTATCCAAAAAGGACTAAAACGTTAAGAAATCATGGAATGTCCACGATCCCATCAACATGATTAATAGTAAGAAACAAGCTTCCCACCTGGGTTTGACAAAATTAATACAAAATCAATATCAGGATTATGAGCAGCAACTACAAGTGCAAGGCATCCTCCAAGAGATTCTCCAACAAGATATACGGGTCTGTTTGGTGACCGGTTGTGCTCTGACCTAACTGTTCCTTCAACCAGCTTCACCAGGTCTGAACCATAAGAATTTCAAAGGACTAGATTAGCATCTTATTTGCACAACGCAGAGAGATATCAGGAGTAAAAGCAATGAGCATGGTTTTCATATTCCCCAAGGTCTGCAATCAAGATTATGGATTCATACAATAAAATTAAAGTTTCATGCATATTGAGCCATTATATTTCGGAGGGTAAATCAAATTTTGCATCCATATAATTTTTATTAAAAAAAACACTTTAGTGTTCATAGTTTCAATTATGACACATTGATGTGTATATTAAGTTTAATTGTCAACTTCATCTTAAGAATTTAGACAAGAATTAAATACACTTGAGTTCCACGTCGGTTATCCACGTGAGATTCATGAGAGCTTCACATGATCAAAGAAAGTTATTTGATATTGACATGAATTTTTGCTTCCAAATCGCTAACAACAATTAACAGTTGGACCTAATTGAAACCAATTAAAAAATATGAAGTTCAATACATTACAATTAAAACTATAAGAACCAAAGTAAAATCCACTCCAAACTATGGGAGCACAAAAATGTAAATATACAATTCCCAATGGATGTCCAGATGCACCCGAATTTGGCCACTTTTTTTATGACTGGATTATTACATTTTTTAGTGAGGCCAAGTTTGGGAACTTGTAAAAAAGTAAAAAAGTCAAAAAGTTATTCAAAAAGTTAAAAAATTAACACTATTCACCAAAAGTCAACAATTACGTCTGCACAACTCTCAATTCGAATTTTTCCCTACAAATCAATTTTTACAATTTTTTATTACATATTTTTCCATAAAAAGTCAAAAGGTTAACCCAAACATCCATATTTTCAACCTCAATTTTTTAGTCCAAAAAGACAAAAAGTACACTTATTTAGGACACCCCAAACAACCCCAGTTAAGAACTTAAGATAACTAAAAGCACCATTTTGCCATTTTGAAGATCAAAATAAACCTAGCAGCAGCATAAGAGACCATCATTGTAAAAGGGCAATCCAACAAAAGTATTGATGCCATCAAATTGAGAGGTAGAGAAACCTGTAAATGGTGTTCGATTCATAATGGGAATATGTAAGCACCATATATCAAAAATCCTTCATATAAGAAAAAATATATATATGTTAGACAGCAAAACAAATTATATCAAACAGAGTATGATGCTGTATTCTTTCTTAACAGTTGTAATACCCAAATTTTAAATGATACATTTTTAAAAAAGATAATGTTACTAAAGAAAATTCAAATGTGGAATTACTCTCCAAGCCTTTGATGATGCATAACAAGTCCAAGTCCAAGGCCATCAATGCCTGCGAAGTTCAAATTAGATACATGTATAAGCTTTGTGCAAAGGTAAAGAAAGAAAAGACCAAGAGGAGAGAAAATAAAACAAAGCAACAATGCAACATGGTTTTACACTCTGATTATTGTAGCCTATCTGTGATAAAACCCTTTTGAATTCAGTGATATACATTTAACTAAACAAAAAACAAAAAAGGTTCTTACATCTTTTTATGTATAGACGTTAAGTAATAATTTATCGAGAAAAACAGATGTAAGTGAAGGTTGGCCTGCTCTTTTGTTCTTCTTTTTTCTTTTTTTTTAAGCAAACAACACTTCAATTACTAATTGGGCGTGTTGTTTTTAAACAACACTTCAATTAGAGATTTAAAGACAACTGTTTTGTTGATTGCCATATTAATCCAAAAAATGGGAGCTCAACTATTTCATTAGAAAAGGCATCAGTCCTGTGTGTGTCAATTTCCGACCACATTGCCAACTAAGTACTTAGCTGGAGAACACCGGCAGAATAGATTAAGGCCGAACGACCTGCAACAGAAAGAAGAGATTCCGGTAGTGGTTCGTCCACCCGGGGGCACTCCGACGATCAAGTCAATTATCTCTCAAAGATAGCAAAAGTGCTTAACTCACTATTCAGAATATAAATTGCGTACCTTAGACCCATGGGGGTGCCTCCCTTTTATAGTCAATACAATCCTAGTCCCAATAGAAGCCTAGCTCTAGTAAACTTAGGATTACTGCTAATCTTAGACTCCCAGTAGGATTGGGATAAACTCTCTAAGAGTCTTATCCTTACCCAAACTGAAGTCCAATTCATTCTAAGACTCTTTTCCCTTATCCGCTTATCCCGGACTCCGATATCTTCGGAGATAACCTCGGCCTAGCCGAGATCACCTCGGCATCATGACCAGGACACGTGGCACCTCGGCTGATACTTCGGCGTCACCTTGGCCACATGTTGGCACTCAGAAAATATGTCCCCACAACTACCCCCTAGGTTCTATTACCTCGGCATCCTGAGGTGATGGAACCTATATCGTTTCTTCCATTTAGCACGTCGGCTAAGATCACTCCATTCGTTCATTACCGAGGTCATAATACGTCAGCTCAATATGACCAAAAACTTACAGTCTGCTTTCACCGATGCCTCAAAATCATTAACCAAGTTTGTTCAAGTTTCTCAGCCGAGATCTTCCTCTAAGCCGAGGTTCTACTCCGTTAAATCAAGAATTCTAAGAGCTTCAACACGCGCATGAGCTGTCATGCATGACTACTCAACCGTTCTTGCCACGCGCCTCTCTCTCTTTGGGCCGTACCCGACACGCGCCACTAAGTCAAATTGCTTTTGCGTGCGCCGTCTGACACATACATCGTTTTAGGCACATTAATTGCCTTTTTGCCGCCGTTTTTGTGTTTCAACAAAACTTCCTTCCTCTCTCTGTCTTTTCACTTCTTCATCATTACTTTTGCGAAAAAACCCTCTCTCTCTTACTTTCTCAAATCCGCCATTGTCTCAAGCTCGCAAGCTCTGTGATCACTTCCAGTCTTCCCCTCCGGCGAAGCTTTCACCGCTCTGTCGTTTTGCTGTTGTCGTCTGACTTCAGCGAACTCAACGCCGGCTTCACTTTTCTTCGGTGAGTTACTTATTCCTCCTTTATCAGTCTGTGTTTCTTTTCAAAAAGCTTTACTTTATTATTCGTTGCCATTGTTGTTTTGCTCAAGTTCTGGATTTATGAATCACGTATTTGAGCATGTTTAGTTTACGATTTTGCTTTTGCCCAATTCGTGTCTTGGATATACACACACTGCTCACAAATTTGTTCACTTTTGCCACTATTCTTGGCCTCGCACCCTTGTGCACACTTTGTCACAGTGTTCTTGATAGTTCATCAGTGTTCTTGATAGTTCGTCACTGTTCTTGATTCTGAAACACGTTCTTGTTTTCTGTTTTCTGTGTCTTTTCCAGATTCGTGCCTTCAATTTTCGTTTCCATAGATCTAGGTTTGGGATTTGCTTGTAGAACCCACAAATTTTAGGAAAATCTGAAACGAATTCCCCTTAGATCCATACAAATTCTTACCATAGCGTGAACTTAGGTTTTTGCCGAGTTCCCTTAAATCCTTCCAAAACACTTTCTTCTAAAATCCAACTCCTCCAATTAAGCCGACGTCATGGGTATGTGGGAGCATAAGGTAAACACCCCGACTAAGGTAGAGTACTTTAGGCAGGAGTTTTCCATCCCCACCGATGTCCATCTGATGTTGGCTGGGGAAGATGACTCTATCATGCCCACAACTGATTCTATGCCTTTCCCCATTGTAGCTTTTATTGAGTGTGGACTTAGGCTCCTGCTGGACACCCTTTTCCGTGAGATACTCCATTACTATAAATTGAACCCAATGCAGCTCACCATCAATTCCTACTGAGTCATCAATGGTATAATAGCCTTAGCCAAACATGAGAGTGCTAGGGTTACCTTAGCCGATATCCAATACTGCTACACTATGTGTGGCCTCAAGTTAGAGAAAGGCTATATTTACTACCTCAAGCCGAAGTCCACAGAGTATAAAATCGTTGCCGACCTCCCAGACTCCAACAAGAGAGCCGGGGATGATTACTTCATTATCTCGGGGAACTGGGAGTTCACTCCAGACGATAATCTCCACCTCTACCCTCTTCCTCGAACAGTTTTTGTAGAGAGTAATGGTAAGAGCCCAGTGTTTATACTTACTTGTTTTTAAAGTCTTCAATACTTCGTTTGTTCTAATGTCTGTTTTTCTTGCAGCTCTTCCTCAACCAGCAAAAGACTTCCGCAAGTCTTTTTTCCCCAGCAAGGGCTTGAAGAAGTTGTTGGATCTACCCATTCCGAGGCGGAGAGCTCCTTTGCTACTTAACTTCATTTCCACTTACAAGTCGGTTCTTCCCGACGTTCCAAAGAAGAAGAAGAAGAGTCAGTCTCCTCAGTCCGCCATTATTCCTCCCACAACTTTATCATCTCAGCCAGATCAGGGGTTAACCTCTGATCCAACAGAGTAGCCATCTACCTCTGCTCCATAACTGATCCCGACATCTCAACGTCGTCGACGACGCCGAACTGTCTTTGCTGCTGAGATAGGCCGCAAGAAAGCAGTCGCTGAAGATCTCTTGGCCGACATCCCATCTACCGTCGCCACCTAATCAGCGCGGTCCCAGCCTCCACCAAAGCCGAAACAAAAAAGGCTGAAGAAGGCTCAGTCAAAGGCAACGGTGACTCAAATTGATACTGAGGACACCTTGCCAATTTCAAAATTGGCTGAGAGTGAAGAGACCCATTCCACCCCTGAGAAGAGGCCCACCGAGGCCGAACCATCTCAGTCTACTCGGTCAAAAAGACCGAGGTCAGAATCAACCACAGCATCGGGGCCAATGAAATCAGATACCCCCTGGGCCCCCCTGATCACCATCGAAGACAAGCCGGTCAGAGCGGGCGACAGTGTGACTGACCTCGAAGTCAGCGTCGCCCTCTCCACGGCTTTGCTGCTTCCAAATGACCTTAACCGGAATGCCGAGATGAGCGAGTATGAAAACTTCGCTCTGATGCTCCAGCGTTCTGTTCAAGTAAGTCTTTCACACTTGGTATTTTTCTTTCTCTATTCCTTCATACTCAGAGAATTTTACTAACTTTTGTTCTGTTCATCTTCTTTCAGGCGATCCAGCATGCCCACTCCTTCTCAATGCAATCTTTTGAGACAAGGAAGGAGTTGGCCAACAAGACTAGGGAGGTTGCTAGTCTGCAAAGGGCCGCTAAGAAGACTGAGGCCAAGATGAAGACTTTATCAGACTAGGCCGAGGAAGCCATTAAGGCGAAAGATGAGGCCGAAGAAAAAGCGGATGCTGCGGAGACCATCGCCAAAGTCCTTACAGTCAAAAAGAAAGAGGCCGAGGCCAAGATGGCTGATGCTGAAAAGGAACTTCAACATGCCCTGGCCACAAAAGAGGCCGAGATCAAGGCCGCTAATGAGAGGGCGTATGCTGAGGGGGCGGCCGATGTCAAAAAGGACTACAAAAAGCAAGTGAAGCAGGCATGCAACAAGGGTTTCACCCTTGGTTGGATGGCGGCCCTCAAAAAGCTTGATGTCCCTGAGGACTCCCCCCTCAAGAATGCCGACGTCATCCCCCTTCTGTTCCTCCCTACTCCAAGCCAATCTGAAGACAATTCTCAGTCTGAGGAGAAAGCTTTGGTGAGGAAACTAAAGGAAGCTGCTGGGGCCAAGTCCCCTACTCCAAATGAGCAAGTCCTAGACTTGACTCAGGACAAGGAGGGTGAGGTCTCCAAAGACACTGTTCCTGAGAAGGCAACATCGGACGTGCCTACTGCCGACAAAAGCCTTAACCAAACTCTTCAAGAAATTGATGCCGAGCTCGCGGCTAAAAGGGCCGCCGAGATGTCTTCTCAACAGTCTTCCGAATTCCAAACCCAACCGCCTAAGGACGCCGAAGAGTCTTAGTTTGATGCTTTTCTCCTTTTTTCTCCCTGTACCTTGTACTTTTTTCATTTTTTGAAACAATGTAAGCTTTCTGTCTGGCCGATGTGCCTTCTTTCGAATATAAATACAACTTCCTCTTTTGAATGCTTGTATGTCTTCATTGCATGACTCTATACTTAGAATAATTTGCATGTCTTCAACATTCACCTTAGTCTATGCAATCTTCTCGGGGTTATGTACCTCGGACAAAAATAAAGGTTTTTATCTCGGCAAGTACATAAGTACTTCCTTCATTACAACCTTAGTTTAACTTCAACTTGTAAATTTTTCTAAGAAATTTCAACAAGTGTTTAACCATGACCTCGATTTAACTTCAACTTGCAAACTCAAGTTTCAACAAGTGTTAAACATAACCTTAGTTTAACTTTAACTTTTAAACTCGAGTTTCAACAAGTGTTAAACATGACATCGGTTTAACTTCAACTTGTAAACTTAAATTTCAACAAGTGTTAAACATAACCTTAGTTTAATTTCAACTTGTAAACTCGGTTTCAACAAGTGTTAAATATGATCTCGGTTTAACTTCAACTTGTAAACTCGAGTTTCAACAAGTGTTAAATATAACCTCGGTTTAACTTCAACTTGTAAACTTAAATTTCAACAAGTGTTAAACATAACCTTAGTTTAACTTCAACTTGTAAACTCAAGTTTCAACAAGTGTTAAACATGATCTCGGTTTAACTTCAACTTGTAAACTTAAATTTCAATAAGTGTTAAACATGACCTCGGTTTAACTTTAACTTGTAAATTTTTCACAAATTTCAACAAGTGTTTAAACATGACCTTGGTTTAACTTCAACCTGTAAATTTTTCACAAATTTCAAAAAGTGTTAAACATATTTTAGCTTGTAATTTCTACCTCTCCAGGAACCATTTTCCAACTCTCTGCCCCCCAATGTGAACCTAAGTTCCACTTGGGTTCTCATTATGCATGTATTTTAGAAACATCGTCAAATATCTTATTAGTCACAAGTGTAAATAAAATCAAGTTAAAACTTTATTTATTACTTCGGCTAATAACACAGAACAAGAAAGTCTAATGATAGAAAAATTTCAGATTGCAAGTATTCTAGGGCCTTGGTAACTCTTTGCCTTCATTATCTTCAAGCCGATATGCCCCATTGCCCAATACCGAGATAATTCTATAGGGTCCTTCCCAATTTGGGCCAAGCTTGCCTTCTCTGGGATCCTTTTTGTTGCCGACAACCTTTCTCAGGATGAGGTCACCAACTTGGAACTCTCGCGGGTTCACCTTCTTATTATAAGCCCTGGCAAGCTGCTGCTGGTATGCCCCCAGTTGAATTGCTGCTTTCTCCATTCTCTCTTCTAGCAGATCCAGATCTCGGGCTATAAATACATCGTTAGTTCCATTCTCTACTCCCTGGGTTCTGAACCTTGGGATGCCGACCTCCAGAGGAATGACTGCTTCTGTGCCATAAGCCATGGCAAATGGGGATTCCCCAGTTGATCTTCTCGGCGTAGTCTGATATGCCCAGAGTACACTTGGCAGTTCATCTACCCACTTTCCTTTTGCTGCTTGCAGCCTCTTCTTAATCCCATCCAAGATGACTTTGTTGGATGCTTCTGCTTGTCCATTGCTTTGAGGAAAACTTGGGGTGGAAAAATAATTCTTGATTTTGAACTTTGCACAGAAGCTCTTGATTAGCTTACTATCAAACTGTGTGTCGTTGTCAGCTATTATTGCTCTTGGGATTCCAAACCTGGTGATGATGTTCTTCCATATGAAGTTCTTCACATCAATATCCCGACTCTTGGCAAGGGGTTCAGCTTCTACCCACTTGGTGAAGTAATCTGTTGCTACCAGCAGGTACTTCCTTTGTCCAGTTGCTTGGGGCAGTTTTCTAACAAGATCCATGCCCCATTGGGCAAATGGCTAAGGGCTGGACACTGGGTTCAAGTCGGCTGCTGGTTGATGTATCAAAGGTGCAAACCTTTGGCACTTCTCACACTTCTTCACATAAGCTTCGGCATCTTTCTGCATATAGGGCCACCAGTACCCCTGAGTAATGGCCCTGTGGGCAAGTGACCTGCCCCCAGCATGGCTTCCACATATTCCTTCATGTACCTCATACATAAAATCTTCAACCTGTGCAGGATGCACACACCTCAGAAGGGGTCCAGTAAATGATCTTCTGTAGAGGTGTCCTTCTGGGGTCAAACTGAATCTTGCCGACTTCAGTTTGATCTTGTGCGCTTCTTTTCGATCATCAAGCAGCTTCCTGTCTTTAAGGAAAGCTATTATTGCACCCATCCAGCTTGGTCCCGTGTCTACACACATTGCTTCACGCTCTGTGGTCAGTGGTTCGATGCTTGGGCCCGACAAGTAGTCAATCATTATCGTCCTTGCCTTTCTAGGTTGTATTGCGCTAGCCAGGTTGGCCAGGGCATCAACGTGACTGTTATCATCTCGGCTAACTTACTGTAGTCGGTAATTCTGAAACAAGGCCACCAACTTGCTGACCTCCTTTGCGTAGGCCGACATCCTTTCATCTCGGGTTGCAAACTCCCCCGTTGTCTGGTTGACTATAAGCTGGGAGTCACAGAAGACTATCACCTCATCTGCTTCTACTACTACTGCCAGTTTCAGTCCTGCAATCAGTGCTTCATACTCTGCTTCATTGTTTGAGGCCTTGAGCCCCAAATGAATGGATTGTTCTAGTATCTGTCCATCTGGAGATACCAGTACTACTCCTGCTCCCGCTCCTTGTCGGTTTAAGCTCCCATCAACGAACAGTCGAAAGACGTCGCCGATGTAAATGCTGCAGGGCCTAAGTTTTTCTTCCTTCCTTTGTTCTGTTGCCTTCGGCTGGGCTCCTCTTTGCTCTCTAGGACATCGTTCACCTCAGCTCAACGGAACCCGATGTACGATGGATCCTGGCATGAACTCGGCAACGAAGTCGGCCAAAACTTGGCCTTTGATTGCTATTCTGGGTCTGTATTCTAGGTCATACTGGCCCAAGGCTACTGCCCACCTGGCTATTCTGCCTGTCAGATCTCCCTGCTGCAATAGGGGCTTCAGAGGATGTTCAGTTAGCATCACAATTTTGTGGGCTTGAAAGTAATGGTTCAGCTTCTTTGAAGCCATTACTAAGGCCAGTGTTAACTTCTCCAAGGGTAAATACCTGGTTTCTGCATCAGCCAGGGTTTTGCTTACATAGCAAACAGCCCTTTGCTCCCATTTTTCTTCTCGGATTACCACTGCACTTACCGCATGCTCCGAAACTGCTAAGTACAGGAACAACTCCTCTATAGGTTCTGGATTTGAGAGAACTGGATCCGTGGTCAAATACTTCTTTAAGTCGGTCAAGGCGACTTCGCACTTTTCTGTCCATAAGAAGTCTGTGGCCTTCTTCACTATGCTGAAGAAGGGTTTGCATTTGTCAGAACTTCTGCTCATGAACCTATTCAGGGCTGTAGCCCTTCCAGTCAGTATCTGCACCTGTTTTGCCGACGTCGGGCTCTTTAGCTCTAGGATGGCCTTGATCTGATCTAGGCTGGCCTTAATGCCCCTTCTGGTCACCAAGTACCCCAAGAACTTACCAAACCCGACTCCAAATGGACATTTTGATGTATTGAGTCGGAGCCGATATGTTTTTAGGATGTCGAAGACTACCCTTCGGTCTTCTAGATGATCCTTAGGTTCTCTGGTCTTCACGACCATGTTATCGATGTATACCTCTACTGTTCGGCCAATTAGGTGTCTGAACATCTTGGTTACCAATCTCTGGTAAGTTGCTCCTACATTTTTCAACCCAAAAGGCATCATTCTGTAGCAATACAGCCCTTTTAGGGTGATAAACGCAGTCTTCTCCTTATCTGGGGGGTACATGGCTATCTGATGGTACTCCCTGTAGGCATCTAGGAAGCTCATTCTTCCATGCCCTGAAGTGGCATCCACCAGTTGGTCAATCTTGGGTAAAGGAAAACTATCTTTGAGACAGGCTTTGTTTAGGCTAGTAAAGTCCACGCAGACCCTCCATTTACCATTCTTTTTCTTCACCACCACTATATTCGATAGCCATGTCGGGTAATTTACCTCTTGAATGGCTCTGGCCTCCAGAAGTCTGTCTACTTCCTCTTCCACTGCCTCAACATTCTTGCCCGTTAGATTACAGGTTTGGCCAACTTGTCTACGTTCAGTTTATGGCAAGTGACCTCGGGGTCAATGCCAGGCATTTTGTAAGGCGTCCAGGAAAACACCTCAATGTTTGCTCTTAAGAAAGCCTCCAGTTCTTTTTCCTCTTCTTCAGCTAAGCCCGAGCCGAAAAGGAAGAAGCGTTCCTCATCCCCTTGCTGGACAAGGATTTTCTTCAGGGCTTCTTCACTCTTCTCGACTGGCTCTTTGCCGACGTCATCTAGGACTTCCACGTCCTCGTCTTCGATCTCTACTATCTCCGGTTCTCGTATGCTGCAGGTGGATTTCATTGCTGCCATGGAGCAGTTCTTTACCTGCAACTGATCCCCTCTGACCTCCTCTATCCTATGCTCTGTTGGGAACCGCAATAGCTAATGTAGTGTTGAGGGAACAGCCCCCATTGCATGCAGCCATGGCCTCCCCAGTATTGCATTGTAGGGGGACGGTGTGTTGATTATGGTGAATTCTATCTTCACCCTCTTGGTGCCAGCCTGCACCTCTAAGCTTGCTGCTCCCAGTGGCCACATCGGCGTTTCATTGAACCCGACCATTGGGCTGTTGAACTGCTCCATATCGTCTCGGTGAAGGCCAAGCTCCTTGTAACACTTGACATACATGATGTCACAAGAGCTGCCTTGGTCAATTAAGATGCGCTTCACTTGGCACTCCCCAACCTGGAGGGATACTACCAAGGCATCGTTATGTGGATGCTGCACCATCTCAAGGTCGGCTTCAGTAAAGGACACTACTGGTCCCTGTCACTCCTCGGCCCGAGGTCTTTTCTCCCAGACCTGGTACACATGCTGCAAGTGCTTTACCTTCTGGGTCTCCCCCCGTATTTCGTTTTCGTTGACCTTCGAGTGAATTACATTAATTACCCGAGGTCCGCCTGCCTACGGTTGCTGTGCTGGGGGAGGTGGAGCTGCTGGTGCCTGAGGCAGTCTTGCATGCTCTTCTCTTGTCCTGGCTTCATCTACAAGGTCCCTTAAATGGCCTTGCCTTACCAAGTCTTCCAGATGTGCTTTCAGGGCTCTGCAACCTTGAGTCAGATGCCCATCTTCATTGTGGTAAGCACAGTGCTTACCAAGGCTTCTTCCCATAAACTCTCCTGGTACCCTTGCTGGTGCTCTGAAATAGGGCTGGGTTCGAATTTTCTCTAAGACTTTGAAAATTGGAATTCGAAATACGGTTGTGACTGTCTGAGCAGCCTTTAATCCGATTGTTGGTTTGTTGTAGCCACCATCACCTTGGCCTCGCTTCGGCAAGCCATTTTTCTTCTCTGGTTTCGGCGCCTTTGTTCTCGGCGTATCCTCCTCGGCCCTGGCATACTTGTCTATTCTGGCCATTAATTCCTTCATACTTTTTGGCAGTGTTTTTGCCAATGATTTTCGGAGCAGGCAATTATCTTTTAGGCCGTTCTTAAATGATACAACCACCACCTCTTGGTTGCATTCTGGTATCCGGTTGAATACCTCATAGTACCTTTTGGCATAGGCCCTCAGACTTTCGTCCTCTCCAATTTTTAGAGCCGTTAGGGCATCCACCCTTAATGGCTGTAGTTTGTTCGTCACGAACCTGGCCACAAACATCTCGGCCAGGCTTTCCCAGGTTTTCACAATTCCTTTCGGCAACTTGTGAAACCAGTTTGATGCAATTTCTCTGAAGGATGAGGGAAACACCTTGCAAAGCAACAGCTCGTTCCAAATGTATAACACCATTGAGTTCAGGTACAAACCGACGTGAAAGTTGGGGTCCGATTTCCTGTCGTAGATCTGGAATTTCGGCATGCTAAACCTCTTCGGGGCTTCGAATTTGTCCAATTCTACCGAGAATGGTGTTCTCAGCTTGACCAGGGAGGTTACCTCGGCATCTTGTTGCCTACTCTGTAGGTAATCCCTTAGGTCCTCCTTGGTCCGACCAGGAGCTCGGCTATCTCCTGACTTTAGCCTTTTGGGTGCACTGCTCTCAGCTTAATTGCGAGCCCTCTTCGACCGTTCTCCATTAGTTGCGTCGAAGCACAACTCTTGCCTTTGAACATGCCGATGTTCTTTGGGGTCTGCTTCCTTGGTGCGATGTGTCCTTTGAGATTCTTCCTTTCTCGACTCTCCTCGCCCGACCTCCCTTGAAGGCCGGTGAGAGTGTCTTTCGCTCCTGGTGTGCTGGGGGGCTACAGGGATTGTTTTCTCCTCTCCCTTCTAGGCATTGGCCGCTGGAATCGGCGTGTCCTGCAACGGGAACGGTGGCTGCATGACGTTGTTTGGCATCATGAAATTGACGACCGATTGTAGGTCTGCCAATTTGTTCGCCATCCCCTTCATCTCTTCATCCCTCCGTAGGCATCTATTTTTCCATACCTAGAGGTTATCCTCGTTATAGTACTCGTTTTGGTATGATTTCCTCGGTACGTCGCCCTCCTGGCCGACGTCCTTTCCTTCGTGATTCTTATCACGAGTCTCTTTGTTGCAGTTGTCTCCTTCAACGTCAAGGTCAATAGGTTTTCCACTTCCAGTAGGAGTGTTGTCCTCTGCTTTCTCTTTCTGTCTGTTGTTGGCCATCTATTTTCTTTTTTTTCCCACAGACGGCACCAAATTGTGTGTGTCAATTTCCGACCACATTGCCAACTAAGTACTCAGTTGGAGAACACCGGCAGAATAGATTAAGCCCGAACGACCTGTAACAGAAAGAAGAGATTCTGGCCGTGGTTCGTCCACCCGGGGGCACTCCGACGATCAAGTCAGTTGTCTCTCAAAGATAGCAAAAGTGCTTAACTCACTATTCAGAATATAAATTGCGTACCTTAGACCCATGGGGGTGCCTCTCTTTTATAGTCAATACAATCCTAGTCCCAATAGAAGCTTAGCTCTAGTAGACTTAGGATTACTGCTAATCTTGGACTCCCAGTAGGATTGGGATAAACTCTCTAAGAGTCTTATCCTTACCCAAACTGAAGTCCAATTCATTCTAAGACTTTTGTCCCTTATCCGCTTATCCCGGACTCCGATATCTTCGGAGATAACCTCGGCCTAGCCGAGATCACCTCGGCGTCATGACCAGGACACGTGGCATCTCGGCTAACACTTCGACGTCACCTTGGCCACGTGTTGGCACTCAGAAAATATGTCCCCATAAGTCCATCACTTAGTTTTAATGAAGATGACCTTTTAATGAAAATGACCCACCACATTAGAATTTCATGATCTCTCCATCAATATAACAAAACTTGTAAAATGTCCGCGCTAGGAGAACCCTTAACTCCCAAGCCTTACTCAAAAAGAAAAAGAAGAAATGAAAGTAGAAAGCCTAAAAAACCTGAGTCCCATTGGAAAAGGCATCAGTTCATCATCATTTGGGCTCTGATGATTTTAAACTTGGCAACACCATAGGCAAGATTCGACGCATATTAGACTTTCATGATAATAAAACTTGTAAAATCTCCATGTTAAGAGAACACTTAACTCACTTAAAAAGAAAAAAAAAAATTGAAATTAAACTTGAAAAAGGCCAGTCCCAGTGTGTCACAACCCAAACCCGCCCCTATGGGTTTAGCATCGTAACTAGCCAGTAATCCGTGATTACCGAAGGCCTACTTAACAGTAAAGACAGTACTACAGAGTAAAAGGGCTGACGGAAGCCAAAACAGTAAATAAAAGATGTCCAATGAGCTGTGACGATCTGAATGCAAAAAGGCTTTTCTGCATATATTCACATTCAAAACCAAAACAGTATATACATAATAGGTGCACATAACATCCAGGTTAGGGACCAAGTCCCTTCTTCAAACTGTACAGTACAAGTCTAAAACAGTATTACAGAACAGAAGCAAAAGGGTGAACTGAGACACCCCAAAAAGCCCTGGCTTGGACTGACATGGAACCTCGAAGTGAGGTGCGATGATTGGCTTGACAAAAAGGGAGCTAACCCAACGATCTTAACTCCGATCCGGTGCCTGGACACCTACATATAAATAAAAACAGTGAGCTAAAGCCCAGTGAATAACAAATGAGTAAAGAGATTAAGAATGAATGTCCTTTCAGTAACAAATCAGTCATATCAGTTATATGTGGTACATCCAATAACAAACAGTACAGTAGGTCTTAACAGACCGAACAGTCAGTTGATGGCCATCATAACAGTAAACAGTAGTGGTTCCAAACATGGGAACCGACAGAGATCTCTGTGACAGTAGCAGTAACAGTACAGTAACAGTAAATTGCTATGGATGCCACGAATACAATTTACAAATAGGACAACATTCATTCATTAAACAATAACGTTTCAGTAAGCAGAATAGTTGATCATTCAGAAAATATTCATAATTGAACATATCTTTACAATATTGTTACTCACAGAGCACTAGGCTATAAGCAGCTAATGAGTGTCATCGGATGCCAACCCTACACAGTTGTAGAATGAACACACACTAAGTTATACACTTGGGATTAACATCTTAGCCCATATCTTGACTCGGTGTGGTTCTACATCAATATCCTCATTAAGATGCCTTAAACATGGCCTAGGAATGCCTAGGATGGAAAGAGGATGCAAAGATGCACTTTAAAACACTTTTCAGAATTTTTCAGAAAACAGGGGTCTCGCTCGAGCGTGGCTTTCTACGCTCGAGCGGACATGCAGACAAAGGATCTCCGCTCGAGCGTGACTTCCTTCGCTCGAGCAGACTGTAAACTTCATGAAAAGTACTGGATGCATGCAATTCACACTCGACGGGCGCTCGACCTCCGCTCGAGCGTGAGACTCAGGTCCTCGCTCGCGCGTGAACTATCTCGCTCGAGCGGACTGTAAAACACAAGAACTTCTGGGTACATGCATTTCACGCTCGAGCGCAACTTTCCTCGCTCGAGCGGAAGTGCACAACTCAGAGGGTACGCTCGAGCGTGAAGTCCTACGCTCGAGCATGGGTCCAAAATCTGGAATTTGCAGATTCATCCCCAAGCACAAACTCAAGCATTTAAGCCTCAAACTCGATCCTTTTGGGCCAATTTTCTGGAAAAACACTTTAAACCCATAATTTGTAAATCAATTTGTATAATCAAAGCCCAAAGGTGAGTCAATTGAACACCATTTTCAAATAATCTTCTAGAACAAGATGTACATTTAACATGCATGTATTCAATTGAATTCAAAGCTTCAAATACATGGTCAAATAAATCAATCCTTCCAAAAACATGATGAATTCTTGAACTATAATCAAAATATGAACATGCATATAGCAAATTTCATGGAAAAGACCTCAAAACTCAAGAATGTGTACATGCATGCATGAATTACTACTTCAAATTCAACTCTTTAAACCAATTCTTGACTTTAAACTCTAAATTACCATGAACCATGCAAGATACAACTCAAATTCACAAATGAGAGGATGAAATCTCTACCTTTTGTCTTGAATTCAAGGTATACAAGCTCAATTATGCAATCTCTCTTCAATTTCTTCTAGTTCCCAAGCTAAATTTGATGAACTCAAGTTTTCTCCTAACTCTCTCTCTCTCTTGCCGGTTTTGGCCTCTAGAGGAAATGAAGATGATGCATCAAAGTGTATGTATGATGAGCAACAAATGAGCCCACTCAAGGGCAATATTGAAAATAAAACCAACTAATGTAATTTAGCTTTATTTAATCTAATTTAATCATACCAAATCACATTTCAATTAAATCCACCATAAAATCACATAAATTCTAATTAACACAAAATACCAATCAATTTCAGATTCGGCCGCCGATAAGGCCTTCAATTTGCAGTTCAAAACTTAAAACATGAACAGATCAATCAATTGATAAACAGATAGAAATGCAATCAAGCAACATACTCATGCAATCAGTTTAGGATTTCATCCTAATCAGTTACTTATCATATTCAGTCACAGTTTAGCAGTAATCAGAGGTGAGGGTTGTCACAGTTTCCCCTCCTTACAAAGAGTTTGGTCCTCCAAACTTGAATTACCTTCATTTTGGAAGAATACTGGATCCAGAGGGAACAGTTCAGGATACCGTTTCATCATATCGTCTTCTCTTTCCCAAGTGGCATACACGCCACCATGGTTTTGCCAGTCCACTTTGACTAACAGAATTTCTTTATTTCTCAACTTCTTGATTCGTCGATTTACAACCTGAATAGGCCGTTCTTCATAAGTGTAGTCATTACTTAGCACTACACGAGTAGGCTCAATCACATGGAAGGGATCCGGAAGATAATCCCTCAATATTGAAATATGGAAGACATTATGCATATGCTCCATTTCAGGAGGAAGCGCTACTTAATACGCCACCAGATTAATCTTCTCAATGATTTCATACGGCCCGACATATCTCGGCGCTAGCTTACCCTTGACTCCAAAACGAGTCTGCCCTTTCATTGGTGTCACTTTAACAAAAACACGATCACCTACTTCATATTCCCTGTCTCGCCTTCGGACATCCGCATAACTTTTCTGTCGGCTTTGTGCGGTTTTCAATCTCTGTTGAATCAGTTTCACTTTTTCTGTGGTTTCCTATACAATCTCGGGCCCAAGCAAGGGCCCATCTCCAACTTCTGCCCAGCAGATAGGAGATCGACATTTCCTGCCATATAAAGCCTCGAAAGGTGCCATACCAATGCTCGAGTGAAAACTGTTGTTGTAGGCAAACTCAGTTAAAGGTAAATGGCTTTCCCAATTTCCTTGGAAATCAAGAACACACATCCGCAGTAAATCTTCCAAAGTTTGGATTGTTCTTTCTGACTGGCCATCCGTATGAGGATGGTATGCACTACTCAATCTCAGTTTAGTACCCAGGGCAGGTTGCAGACTTTGCCAAAATCTCAATGTGAACTTCGAGTCCTTGTCAGAAACAATAGATACTGGCACTCCATGCAATCTAACAATCTCATCAATATAAATTATAGCCAATTTGTCCGCATTATAGATTGTTTTGACAGGTAGGAAGTGAGCAGATTTAGTCCATCTATCAACAATAACCCAAATTGAGTCCATACCTTTACTGGAGTGAGGTAAACATTTCCACTCCGGTATTGGTAAGGGTTGCAGTAAGCCTGCGGGTCGTTGATGTTCAGCTTTAACTTGTTGGCAATGAAGACATTTCGATACAAAGTCAGCAATCTCTTTCTTCATTCCCGGCCACCAGAAATTCAATTTCAAGTCTTGGTACCTTTTCGTATTTCCTGGATGGATAGACAGTTTCGAATTGTGGCCCTCTTGCAGGATTCTTCTTTTCAGCTCAGAATCATTCGGTACACACAATCTTCCCTGGAATTTCAACACATTGTTCTCAAATTTAAAGTCCGGCCTCGGTTTGGACTCCCGTTCATCAATGACCTTTTTCAAAAAGTCATCCTATTGCTGTTTCTCTTTAATTTCCTCAATCAGTGCCGGTTGAGCAGAAATAGCAGCTAAGGTTCCACCTTGTTCACGCAAAACAACCTCAACTTCAAATTTTTCAAGGTCACGTAGCAATTCTTTTTACTCGGTGAGTAAACAGGCTAAATTTCCAACTGATTTCCGACTCAGTGCATCGGCGACGGTGTTAGCTTTGCCCGGATGGTACAAAATTTGCAAGTCGTAATCTTTTATCAGTTCTAACCATTTCCGCCACCTCATGTTCAATTCTTTCTGTGTGAAGAAGTATTTCAAACTCTTGTGGTCTGTGTACACCTCACATGTTGCCCCATAAAGATAGTGACGCCAAATTTTCAATGCAAACACTACTGCAGCAAGCTCTAGGTCGTGGGTCGGATAATTTTTCTCATGCTGTCACGACCCCATTCCGCCCCTAGTAGAATGGTGCCGTGATGGCCAGTAATCCGAGATTACTGAAGGCCAACTTTCAAAATTCACACACAATTAGAGTATTACGTATGGGGCTATCATGTGCGGAAGCAATATATGTAAATCTAACTAGTCCATAAGAGCTGTGCATAAGTCAAATGAAAAGGCATACATCTTTACATGGCTTTACAACTTGAATACAAATAGAATAAAATACATAGTACATCTTGATAAAAGGCTTCTCAAGCCGACATGTTCAAAATACATAAGCTTTTAGATTGCCGACATAACATGCATCAAACATCGTCTTGCAAATAATACATCTCGGCGTCACCGCCTTCATGCTTGTTACCTAGGATGAGCTTGGATACTCAGTGAATGGTACAAGAAATAAAGGGTTAAATGAATGATTCCCGAAATCTTGTCAAAACAATACATATATCATAGCTTGTTCAAAACATGTACTTGGCATAACTTGTGTTAAAACATGGGATGAAGCAAGTTCATCAATCAAAACTTTCAAAGCATTCTTGGATGTTAAAACATCAACATATACTTGGGGTGATGACATTCCAGACAAACAATCCACCCGTTCATAGACCGTCGGTGGCCGAGACTTTTCAAACATGGATGCTACATGGGCTTAACGTCCCCTAGCATGAAAGGACGATGCTACTTGGGCTTAACATCCCCTAGCACGAAAGGACGATGCTACTTGCGCTTAACGTCCCCTAGCACGAAAGGACGATGCTACTTGGGCTTAACGTCCCCTAGCACGAAAGGACGATGCTACTTGGGCTTAGAGTCCCCTAGCATGGGAGGACTTTCCAAGAATGTCATCCAAAACAAAGCTAATACTTGATACACAAAATATGGATAATCATTCATGCTTAACAAATACTTTTCAAAACAAAGCAAAGCAAAGCTTATCAAAACATTATAACATAGCTTTATTAAAAATACCACTCACATAGTTCTTGGGACGTTGGGATCAAGGCAAAGGTCCAAGTCCTACAAACACATAGCAAAGCCTATTGAATGCACTCTTAAAAACAAGCTTCACATGAATGCAAATGATCTAGGGAAAACATGCTGGCAAACATCTAGGGAAAACATGCTGGAAAACATCTAGGGAAAACATCCTGGAAAACATCCTGGAAAACATCTAGGGAAAACATGCTGGCAAACATCTAGGGAAAACATGCTGGAAAACATCTAGGGAAAACATGCTGGCAAACATTTAGGGAAAACATGCTGGGTACCAACCAGGTCTTGGAATGGGTGCACAGAAATGATCTAGGCAAAAATGACCTAGCTGAGTGAACTCAGGAGGTCTTGGCCGAGGTCCCACACCTCTTGGCCGAGGTGTGGTTACCTAGGCTTCAGTGTGCAGCTGCCTGCCGAGGTGTTACAAGGTGCCAGCAAGGGTGTACCATGTCGGCCTAGGTGTGCAGTAGTTAGCCTAGGTGTGCATGCAAGATAAACTAAAGTGCAAGTGATCATGCAAGGTAGGCCAAGGTGAGATACGATGCTTGGCCTAGGTGTGTGATCTAGGCAAGAGTGATCTCGGTGATCACACCTAGGGAAATGAAGCCTGGAAATCTAGGTTTCCCTCTCTTGAAAAACATAAAGAACATGAACATGAAGAACATGAATGCTAAAATCATAACTTCTTTATTACAAAATCTGGGATTTCATGGCATGAGTTCGAAAACATGGACCTGGGTACCCATACTTAAAGATCATATGAAAACAAACACGAAAACATGCATCTTGATACAAACTTTCGGATCAAAACATGGTTTTTCCTCAAGAACACATGAATATCATATTCTGTTTCTAAAACCGAACTTTAAAGCAATGCATGGCTTTCAAATCATATTCAATCGTGCAATGCAATAACGTGATCATAAAGAACAACATTAGTAGATCAAGAATCTAACCTTAGAACACGGATCTAACGGTTCGATCTCTAGGAATCAAGCTTGGAAATCTACTTCCTCTCAAGAACTCCTCTTCCTCTCTTCCTAGAGCTTCTCTCTCCTCCTTAGAACAAAGATAGAACAAATGATAGGTTTCTCTCTCTGTCGGCTGACTTAACACTCTACTCGGACACGTGGCGCTACCGGGTTGGTTCTCCTAAAAAAGGTGACTGAGTGAAAAGACAAGACTATGACAAAGTGTATTCAACAAGCTAGGCGGCAAGGCACTCCGGCAAGTAATGATCTCGGCTAAGGACATAGGCTTCGGCAAGTAAGGTCTCAATAATCTCGGCGATGAAGGATAACACTTGGCCAAGTTGTGCCACACCTCGGCCTAGATGTGCCACACCTCGGTCTAGGTCATTCCAATCCCGGAACAAGATCACTAGGTGCAAGGATTAAGGATCTCGGACGCCTAGGTGATAACATCTCGGCCAATATGCCTAGGTGATGGTGGAGGTCAACCAAAGTGGTTCTAGGATGGTTCTAGGCTTAAGGTGACCTCAGCTTGGAATAACCTAGGCTTAAGATAACTTAGGCTTGGCATGACCTAGGCTTGGCATGACCTAGGCTTAACATGACCTAGGCTTGGCATGACTTAGGCTTGGCGTGACTTAGACTTGACATGACCTAGGCTTGACATGACCTAGGCTTAACATGACCTAGGCTTGGCATGACCTAGGCTTGGCATGACTTAGGCTTGATTTGACTTAGGCTTGACATGACCTAGGCTTGGCATGACCTAGGCTTGGCATGACTTAGGCTTGGCGTGACTTAGGCTTGACATGACCTAGGCTTGGCATGACCTAGGCTTGGCATGACTTAGGCTTAACATGACCTAGGCTTGACATGACCTAGGCTTGGCATGACCTAGGCTTGGCATGACTTAGGCTTGACATGACCTAGGCTTGGCATGACCTAGGCTTGGCATGACTTAGGTTTGGCATGACTTAGGCTTGACATGACCTAGGCTTGGCATGACCTAGGCTTGGCATGACTTAGGCTTAACATGACCTAGGCTTGAGATGACCTAGGCTTGGCATGACCTAAGCTTGGCATGACCTAGGCTTAACATGACCTAGGCTTGACATGACCTAGGCTTGACAGCAACGAGGGAACAAAACATGCAATCAATACTTAAACAAAACAAGACAAGACTTGCAATGCAACTTAACATGGCAAAACATATAAATGCATGCAAGCATGACTAAGACATGAATGTGGGTTGTTACACATGCGGTCTCAGTTGTCGGGAAGCATACGCAATAACTTTGCCGTTCTGCATTAAGACACATCCCAAACCCTTATAAGAAGTATCACTAAATATGGTAAAACCATCCGTACCTGAGGGTAAGGTGAGAATCGATGCAGTCACAAGTCGAGTTTTCAATTCTTGAAAAGCTGATTCTCTCTGATCGGTCCAGTCAAATGATATCCCTTTTTGAGTCAACTGAGTCAACGGTAGGGCAATTTTGGATAAGTCCTTCACAAATCTTCTGTAGTATCCGGCTAAGCCTAAGAAACTTCGGACTTCAGTAACATTAGACGGTCTGGGCCAATTCACTACTGCTTCAATCTTCTGTGGGTCAATTGAAATGCCATCCTTACTGATCACATGTCCCAAAAACATTACATTGTCTAGCCAAAATTCACACTTTGTTAGTTTTGCATACAGTTTCTGTTCTCTAAGGTCTGTAAGGCAATGTTCAAATGATGTTCATGTTCTTCCGTGCTTTTGGAATAAATCAAAATGTCATCTATGAAAACAACTACAAATTCATCGAGGAATGGTTTGAAAATTCGATTCATAAGGTCCATAAATGCAGCAGGTGCATTAGTGTAACAACCCTCACACTGTTTACCGATTAATGACTGATTAATTACCGATTACTGCTAAATTAAGACTGATAATTGAATTGATCGGAATACTGAACTGACTGACTGAGATCTGAACTAAATTGATTGCCTGTATCTGTTTGAATTGCATTTTATCTGTTTGACTGTTTAATTATCTGTTTAGTTTTTATGTTTAAACTATTAATTGAAGGCCTTATCGGCGGCCGAATCCAAAATTGATTGATGCTCCATGATCAGTAGAAGTTATGTGATTTTATGGTGTAATTACCTGAAAACCGATTAGGTATGATTAAATTAGATTAAATGTTGGTAGATTACATGAATTGAACTTAATTACCATAATGCCACTTAGTGGCCCACTATCTCACTCATATTGGAGCCTTCACTCGATCACATAAAACATTTCCTCATCTCATTTCATTGCTATAGCCGACCATAGAGAGAGAAGTAGAGGTAGAGTGAGAGACTTGACTTGGTCTTGTGGATTTGCTTGGAACTTGGTGGAATTGAAGGGGTTTTTGCACAATTGAGTCTCTATAGCTTGTATTTAAGACCTAGGTAAGGAAATTTAACCTCTTATTGTTGAGTCCATGTTGATTCTTGCATGGTCCATGTCAAATTGTAGAGCTAAGTCATGTTTTAATTCATACATGTTGGATTATGTTAGAATTCATGCATGCATGGTGCTGCTGTTGAATTTTGAGTTGATTTCATGGCAAATTGTCACATGCATGTTCATAAATAAGCTTAAGTCCATGTTTTCAACTTGTTTTGAAAGGAATGAGCTCAATAGAGCATGTTTTGGAAGCTTTGATTTGAGTTAATCTCGCGCATGTCACCTTGTAGCATGTTCATGCATGTTCATGAAAAATGGGTTTGAAAATGAGTTTGATTGAAACACCTTTGGGCCTTGATTTCTCAAATTGACCCTTGTAACATGTTATTCTATGAGTTTACTTATGTTTCCCAGAAAATTGGCCCAAGAGGATCGAAATTTTAGCATTTAGACTTGATTTTGAGCTTGAGACTCAAATTTGGAATTTCCAGATTTTAGTCGTCCGCTCGAGCGGGGGAAGTGCCGCTCGAGCGGGAAAATCGAGCTCCCAGCATCTTGCACTGTACATCAGTCCGCTCGAGCGGAGGAAGTTGCGCTCGAGCGGAGGACTGGGTGACACGCTCGACCGGGCGTCGAGCGGAGATTTCACCTATCCAGTACTTTTTGGTCCGCTCGGGCGGGGATGTTGCCGCTCGAGCGGGTACCTTTGTTTGCTTGTCCGCTCGAGCGGGGAAATATGCGCTCGAGCGGGACCTGCTACACTGAAATCCTGAAAATGTTTTATGTGTACATCTTTGCATCTTCATTTCATCCTAGGCATTCTCAGGCCTAGTTTTAGACATCTTAATGAGGATATAGATGTAGAACACACCGAGGCATAATAGGGAGTTAATAATTATCTTTCCCAACTGTGAAACTTAGAGTGTGTTCAATCTGTTAACTGTATAGGGTTGGCATTCCGAGGAGACGCTCTAGCCTACTGTAGCCCAGAACTCTGTGAGTAACAATTGTGTAAAGATATGTTCAAAATGATTATCTTCTGAATACTGAACTGGACTGTTTACTAAACTGTTTACTGTTTACTGAATGAATGTATGTCCTATATTCTGAACTGTACTGTGGCATCCTTAGCACCTACTGTTCACTGTTACTGTTACAGAGATCTCTATCGGTTCCCTCGTGGAACCACTACTGTTTACTGATCGATGGCCATCACTACTGTTGGTCTCTTAAGACCTACTGTTTACTGTTATGCTAATGGATGTACCACATATGATTGTTTACTGTACTGAGCAACTGATATACTGATTGAAATGAACTGTTTTCATTACTGTAAGGACATTCATTCTAAACCTCTTTACGCATTATGTTATTCACTGGGCTTTAGCTCACTGCTTATATATATATATGTAGGTGTACAGGCAGCAGACCGCAGCTAGGAGCGTCGGGGTAACCCCAGTTTTGTCAAGCCAACCACTGTGCCTCACTGCGAGGTTCCGAGCCTGCCAAGCTATGGCTTAGGGGTGTTTTTATTTCCCCGTCTGTCTTGTACTGTTTTTGTGATACTGTATAGACTGTTACCGTACTGCTTAATAGGGATTAAGTCCCTGTACTGTATATTGTAAATATTGTGCATACTGTTTGGTACTGTTTCGTATAAATGTATGAAAAATCTTTTGGCATACAGACTGTCACAGCTCATTGGACATTGTTTATTTACTGTATTAGCTTCTGCCATGCCCCTGTACTCTGTTTTACTGTATTACTGTTAAGCAGGCCTTCGGTAAATCTTGGATTACTGGCCGGTTACGGTACTAAACCCATAGGGGCGGGTTTGGGTCGTGACAGAGTGGTATCAGAGCGATACTTAACCACGAGTTATACCGCACACACGTGTCCAAATGAGCCATAGGGTGTCCTAGAAAAGCGATTAGGGCATTCATGAGCATGATAAGTGTGTGGTGACTGAATATATGTCAATGTATTAATTTGTTTAAACACATGACTGCTTATGTGATAAACTGTTTAAGTATGTAACTGCTTATGATTGAGACTGTTATAACTGTTTATAGTGAAATGGATAATGCAAACACTGCAAATGAATCTGAATCCTCATCCTCTGAGGCCAGAATGGCCAAACTGGAAAGAATGATGGAACTGATAACTGCTAGACTGGATCAACAACAGAACCAACAGCCCCCATCTCCTCCTCCGGTACAGCCGGACCAGAATGTGAATGGACAGAATGTTAACGCTAATGATGGGGACATAATTGCTCTTACCCAGAAGTTTAGCAAACTGAAACCGCCATCCTTTCAGGGAGGCCTTGAACCATTAAAGGCTGAAGCATGGGTTCTGGAGACTGAAAAACTGTTTGAAGTGTTTCCGTGCTCGGAGGCACATAAGGTACTGTTGGCCACCTTCACTTTGCAGGAAGAGGCTAAAAGGTGGTGGATGCTTACCCGCGATGACAACATTGCTATGACTTGGGCTCAATTTAAAGTAGCCTTCTTTGAAAAGTACTTCCCTCAGTGTGTCAGGGACAGAAAGGTCACTGAATTTGAACAGTTAAGACAGGGCACAATTTCTGTTGCTGAATATGAAACAAAGTTCACCGGGCTCGCTAGATATGCACCACACATGGTGGACACTGATTATAAGAAGGCCAGAAGGTTCGAAGGCGGCCTGAATGTTGCGATACTGGATAGAATAAATGTTTTGAAATTACCGACTTATGTGAATGTCCTTGACCCAGCCTTGATGGCTGAAGCAAACATCGAGGCACTGAAAACTGAAACACCAGCATCTGAATGGCGTGGTAAAAGGTAGAATTTTAAATTCAAGAAAGGCAAGCATAACCCATTGAGCAAGAAACAGAATACGAGGTCAACGACTAGCCCCAGCCAAGGGAGTGGTTTCATACCACCCTGTTCTGAATGTGGTAAGAATCATAAGGGAGTTTGTTATAAAATCTCTGGTGCTTGTTACAGGTGTGGCAAGGTGGGCCACATGGCGAAAGATTGCCCTTCCACTACTCCGAGCAATAGTAAAGCTGCAGGCAGCGCCGCAGCATCAACCGTGGCACCAAAACCGAACCCCAAAGCTACCGGGAAAGAGCCTATGAGGCAGGGCCGTGTGTTCGCCCTAGTACCGGGAGACGTGCAAAATACCGAGACCGTAGTGTCAGGTATTCTTTTTATTTGTGCACAGAATGCATATGTACTGATTGATTCGGGGTCTACACATTCTTATGTATCACATGCTTTCTCGCGAAAATTGAATAGACCCTTAGAACCCATGAATTATCTGTTAGCTGTAACATCACCTATTGGGGGATCCATGACATGTGCATATATGTATCCTGCTTGTGAGATTATTGTTGGGGATATGCATCTGTTTATTGATTTACTGCCATTGAACATTGATCATTTTGATGTAATATTGGGGATGGACTGGTTAACGAAATATCATGCCACCATAGACTGTGTAACGAAACAAGTAGTTTTTTGTCCACCGGGTTTACCCGAATTTGTGTTTAGTGGGAGTGGAGTGGTACCTCCCTCGTATTTGATTTCATCTGTAAAAGCTGTTAAATTGATTAGAAAGGGGTGTAAGGGATACCTGTGTTCTGTATTGACTGTATCTACTGATGATAATGCTAATGTAAACAGTATTCCCATAGTCAGAGAGTTCCCAGATGTTTTTCCAGATAATCTGCCAGGGGATTTGATTGACAGGGAGATTGAATTCACCGTTGATGTGATTCCGGGAACACAGCCAGTATCTAAAGCCCCTTACAGAATGGCTCCAACTGAACTGAAAGAATTGAAAGTGCAACTACAGGAACTGCTAGACAAGAAGTTCATCAGGCCCAGTACTTCACCGTGGGGCGCACCGGTTCTGTTTGTAAAGAAGAAAGACGGCTCACTGAGACTGTGTATTGATTACCGTGAACTGAACAAGGTAACTGTGAAAAATAAATACCCATTACCGCGTATTGATGACTTATTTGATCAGTTACAGGGTGCTCAAGTGTTTTCCAAGATTGATCTCAGATTGGGGTACCATCAACTGAAAGTTAAACCGGAAGACATTGATAAAACTGCTTTCAGAACGAGGTATGGACATTATGAATTTTTAGTTATGCCTTTTGGAGTCACCAATGCACCCGCAGCATTTATGGACCTCATGAATAGAATCTTTAAACCGTACCTTGATGACTTTATTGTTGTATTCATTGATGACATACTGATTTACTCCAAAGGTGTAGAAGAACATGAACATCATCTGAGACTTGCCCTACAGACTCTAAGAGAACAGAAACTGTATGCTAAACTGTATAAATGTGAGTTTTGGCTTGATCATGTTATGTTTTTGGGGCATGTTGTTAGCAAAGATGGAATTTCTGTTGATCCACAGAAAATTGAAGCTGTAGTGAACTGGCCTAGACCAACAAATGTGACCGAAGTCCGAAGCTTTTTGGGTTTGGCTGGATATTACAGAAGATTTGTCAAAGATTTCTCCAAAATTGCCTTACCATTGACTCAGTTAACTCAGAAGGGGACATCATTTGACTGGACTGACCAAAGGGAATCAGCATTCCAAGAGTTGAAAACTCGACTTGTGACTGCACCGGTTCTCACCTTACCTTCAGGTACGGATGGTTATACTGTATTTAGTGATGCTTCTCATAGGGGTTTGGGATGTGTTTTAATGCAGAATGGGAGAGTTATTGCTTATGCTTCCCGACAACTGAGACCGCACGAAAAGAACTACCCAACCCATGATCTGGAACTTGCTGCAGTGGTATTTGCATTGAAAATCTGGCGTCACTATCTGTATGGGGCAACATGTGAAGTATACACCGATCACAAAAGTCTGAAATATTTCTTCACCCAGAAAGAATTGAACATGAGACAGCGGAGATGGCTAGAACTGATTAAAGATTATGACTTACAGATATTGTACCACCCGGGAAAAGCCAACACCGTTGCCGATGCATTGAGTCGGAAATCGATTGGAAACTTAGCCTGTTTGCTTACCGGGCAGAGAGAGCTGCTTTGTGACCTTGAAGAATCCGGAATTGAGGTTGTTTTGAAAGAACAAGGCGGGACAATAGCTGCTATGTCTGCTCAACCGGCTTTGATTGAAGAGATTAAAGAGAAACAGCAACAGGATGACTTCTTGAGGAAGATCATCGAAAAAAGAGAATCTAAACCGAGATCGGGGTTCAAATTTGAAAACAATGTACTGAAATTTCAAGAAAGACTGTGTGTACCGAATAACACTGAACTAAAAAGAAGAGTTCTGCAAGAGGGCCACAACTCAAAATTTTCTATCCACCCAGGGAATACGAAAATGTACCAAGATCTGAAACAGAACTTTTGGTGGCCGGGGATGAAGAAAGAAATTGCCGAGTTTGTGTCAAAATGTCTTCATTGCCAACAAGTCAAAGTGGAACATTAGCGACCCGCAGGCTTACTGCAACCCTTACCATACCGGAGTGGAAATGGGAGCATATCACGATGGATTTTATCGTTGGATTGCCTCGCTCCAATAAAGGTATGGACTCAATTTGGGTTATTGTTGATAGACTGACTAAATCTGCTCACTTCTTACCTGTCAAGACAATTTATAATGCCGACAAGTTGGCTGTAATTTATATTGATGAAATTGTTAGACTGCACGGAGTGCCTGTATCCATTGTTTCTGACAGGGATTCGAAGTTTACATCGAGGTTTTGGCAGAGCCTACAGACTGCATTGGGTACTGAATTGAGGCTGAGTAGTGCCTATCATCCTCAGACAGATGGACAGTCAGAAAGGACCATCCAGACTCTGGAGGATTTATTGAGAATGTGTGTCCTTGATTTTCAGGGGAATTGGGAAAGCCATTTGCCGTTGGCTGAATTCGCCTACAACAACAGTTACCATTCAAGTGTTGGTATGGCGCCTTTCGAGGCATTGTATGGCAGAAAATGTAGATCTCCGATCTGCTGGGCAGAAGTTGGAGATGGGCCTTTGTTTGGGCCCGAGATTGTTTTTGAAACGACTAAGAAAGTAAAACTGATACAGCAGCGATTGAAAACAGCACAGAGCAGACAGAAAAGTTATGCAGATGTCAGAAGGCGAGACAGGGAATATGAAGTGGGTGATCACGTTTTTGTGAAAGTGACACCAATGAAGGGCCAGACTCGTTTTGGAGTCAAAGGCAAGTTAGTGCCGAGGCATGTCGGACCGTATGAGATTATTGAGAAAATCAATCCGGTGGCGTATCAAGTTGCGCTTCCTCCTGAAATGGAGCATATGCATAACGTCTTCCATATTTCTATGTTGAGAGATTATCTCCGGGATCCTTTCCATGTGATTGGGCCTACTCGGATAGTGTTGAGTGATGACTACACTTACGAGGAGCGGCCTATACAGATTGTGAATAGACGGATCAAGAAACTGAGAAACAAAGAGATCCCGTTAGTAAAAGTCGACTGGCAAAACCGTGGTGGCGTGTATGCTACTTGGGAAAGGGAGATGACATGGCTAAGAGATATCCTGATTTGTTTCCACTGGATCCTGTTTTCTTCCAGAATGAAGGTAATCTGAGTTTGGAGGACCAAACTCCTTATAAGGAGGGGAGACTGTAACAACCCTCACACTGTTTACCGATTAATGACTGATTAATTACCGATTACTGCTAAATTAAGACTGATAATTGAATTGATCGGAATACTGAACTGACTGACTGAGATCTGAACTGAATTGATTGCCTGTATCTGTTTGAATTGCATTTTATCTGTTTGACTGTTTAATTATCTGTTTAGTTTTTATGTTTAAACTATTAATTGAAGGCCTTATCGGCGGCCGAATCCAAAATTGATTGATGCTCCATGATCAGTAGAAGTTATGTGATTTTATGGTGTAATTACCTGAAAACCGATTAGGTATGATTAAATTAGATTAAATGTTGGTAGATTACATGAATTGAACTTAATTACCATAATGCCACTTAGTGGCCCACTATCTCACTCATATTGGAGCCTTCACTCGATCACATAAAACATTTCCTCATCTCATTTCATTGCTATAGCCGACCATAGAGAGAGAAGTAGAGGTAGAGTGAGAGACTTGACTTGGTCTTGTGGATTTGCTTGGAACTTGGTGGAATTGAAGGGGTTTTTGCACAATTGAGTCTCTATAGCTTGTATTTAAGACCTAGGTAAGGAAATTTAACCTCTTATTGTTGAGTCCATGTTGATTCTTGCATGGTCCATGTCAAATTGTAGAGCTAAGTCATGTTTTAATTCATACATGTTGGATTATGTTAGAATTCATGCATGCATGGTGCTGCTGTTGAATTTTGAGTTGATTTCATGGCAAATTGTCACATGCATGTTCATAAATAAGCTTAAGTCCATGTTTTCAACTTGTTTTGAAAGGAATGAGCTCAATAGAGCATGTTTTGGAAGCTTTGATTTGAGTTAATCTCGCGCATGTCACCTTGTAGCATGTTCATGCATGTTCATGAAAAATGGGTTTGAAAATGAGTTTGATTGAAACACCTTTGGGCCTTGATTTCTCAAATTGACCCTTGTAACATGTTATTCTATGAGTTTACTTATGTTTCCCAGAAAATTGGCCCAAGAGGATCGAAATTTTAGCATTTAGACTTGATTTTGAGCTTGAGACTCAAATTTGGAATTTCCAGATTTTAGTCGTCCGCTCGAGCGGGGGAAGTGCCGCTCGAGCGGGAAAATCGAGCTCCCAGCATCTTGCACTGTACATCAGTCCGCTCGAGCGGAGGAAGTTGCGCTCGAGCGGAGGACTGGGTGACACGCTCGACCGGGCGTCGAGCGGAGATTTCACCTATCCAGTACTTTTTGGTCCGCTCGGGCGGGGATGTTGCCGCTCGAGCGGGTACCTTTGTTTGCTTGTCCGCTCGAGCGGGGAAATATGCGCTCGAGCGGGACCTGCTACACTGAAATCCTGAAAATGTTTTATGTGTACATCTTTGCATCTTCATTTCATCCTAGGCATTCTCAGGCCTAGTTTTAGACATCTTAATGAGGATATAGATGTAGAACACACCGAGGCATAATAGGGAGTTAATAATTATCTTTCCCAACTGTGAAACTTAGAGTGTGTTCAATCTGTTAACTGTATAGGGTTGGCATTCCGAGGAGACGCTCTAGCCTACTGTAGCCCAGAACTCTGTGAGTAACAATTGTGTAAAGATATGTTCAAAATGATTATCTTCTGAATACTGAACTGGACTGTTTACTAAACTGTTTACTGTTTACTGAATGAATGTATGTCCTATATTCTGAACTGTACTGTGGCATCCTTAGCACCTACTGTTCACTGATACTGTTACAGAGATCTCTATCGGTTCCCTCGTGGAACCACTACTGTTTACTGATCGATGGCCATCACTACTGTTGGTCTCTTAAGACCTACTGTTTACTGTTATGCTAATGGATGTACCACATATGATTGTTTACTGTACTGAGCAACTGATATACTGATTGAAATGAACTGTTTTCATTACTGTAAGGACATTCATTCTAAACCTCTTTACGCATTATGTTATTCACTGGGCTTTAGCTCACTGCTTATATATATATATGTAGGTGTACAGGCAGCAGACCGCAGCTAGGAGCGTCGGGGTAACCCCAGTTTTGTCAAGCCAACCACTGTGCCTCACTGCGAGGTTCCGAGCCTGCCAAGCTATGGCTTAGGGGTGTTTTTATTTCCCCGTCTGTCTTGTACTGTTTTTGTGATACTGTATAGACTGTTACCGTACTGCTTAATAGGGATTAAGTCCCTGTACTGTATATTGTAAATATTGTGCATACTGTTTGGTACTGTTTCGTATAAATGTATGAAAAATCTTTTGGCATACAGACTGTCACAGCTCATTGGACATTGTTTATTTACTGTATTAGCTTCTGCCATGCCCCTGTACTCTGTTTTACTGTATTACTGTTAAGCAGGCCTTCGGTAAATCTTGGATTACTGGCCGGTTACGGTACTAAACCCATAGGGGCGGGTTTGGGTCGTGACAGAGTGGTATCAGAGCGATACTTAACCACGAGTTATACCGCACACACGTGTCCAAATGAGCCATAGGGTGTCCTAGAAAAGCGATTAGGGCATTCATGAGCATGATAAGTGTGTGGTGACTGAATATATGTCAATGTATTAATTTGTTTAAACACATGACTGCTTATGTGATAAACTGTTTAAGTATGTAACTGCTTATGATTGAGACTGTTATAACTGTTTATAGTGAAATGGATAATGCAAACACTGCAAATGAATCTGAATCCTCATCCTCTGAGGCCAGAATGGCCAAACTGGAAAGAATGATGGAACTGATAACTGCTAGACTGGATCAACAACAGAACCAACAGCCCCCATCTCCTCCTCCGGTACAGCCGGACCAGAATGTGAATGGACAGAATGTTAACGCTAATGATGGGGACATAATTGCTCTTACCCAGAAGTTTAGCAAACTGAAACCGCCATCCTTTCAGGGAGGCCTTGAACCATTAAAGGCTGAAGCATGGGTTCTGGAGACTGAAAAACTGTTTGAAGTGTTTCCGTGCTCGGAGGCACATAAGGTACTGTTGGCCACCTTCACTTTGCAGGAAGAGGCTAAAAGGTGGTGGATGCTTACCCGCGATGACAACATTGCTATGACTTGGGCTCAATTTAAAGTAGCCTTCTTTGAAAAGTACTTCCCTCAGTGTGTCAGGGACAGAAAGGTCACTGAATTTGAACAGTTAAGACAGGGCACAATTTCTGTTGCTGAATATGAAACAAAGTTCACCGGGCTCGCTAGATATGCACCACACATGGTGGACACTGATTATAAGAAGGCCAGAAGGTTCGAAGGCGGCCTGAATGTTGCGATACTGGATAGAATAAATGTTTTGAAATTACCGACTTATGTGAATGTCCTTGACCCAGCCTTGATGGCTGAAGCAAACATCGAGGCACTGAAAACTGAAACACCAGCATCTGAATGGCGTGGTAAAAGGTAGAATTTTAAATTCAAGAAAGGCAAGCATAGCCCATTGAGCAAGAAACAGAATACGAGGTCAACGACTAGCCCCAGCCAAGGGAGTGGTTTCATACCACCCTGTTCTGAATGTGGTAAGAATCATAAGGGAGTTTGTTATAAAATCTCTGGTGCTTGTTACAGGTGTGGCAAGGTGGGCCACATGGCGAAAGATTGCCCTTCCACTACTCCGAGCAATAGTAAAGCTGCAGGCAGCGCCGCAGCATCAACCGTGGCACCAAAACCGAACCCCAAAGCTACCGGGAAAGAGCCTATGAGGCAGGGCCGTGTGTTCGCCCTAGTACCGGGAGACGTGCAAAATACCGAGACCGTAGTGTCAGGTATTCTTTTTATTTGTGCACAGAATGCATATGTACTGATTGATTCGGGGTCTACACATTCTTATGTATCACATGCTTTCTCGCGAAAATTGAATAGACCCTTAGAACCCATGAATTATCTGTTAGCTGTAACATCACCTATTGGGGGATCCATGACATGTGCATATATGTATCCTGCTTGTGAGATTATTGTTGGGGATATGCATCTGTTTATTGATTTACTGCCATTGAACATTGATCATTTTGATGTAATATTGGGGATGGACTGGTTAACGAAATATCATGCCACCATAGACTGTGTAACGAAACAAGTAGTTTTTTGTCCACCGGGTTTACCCGAATTTGTGTTTAGTGGGAGTGGAGTGGTACCTCCCTCGTATTTGATTTCATCTGTAAAAGCTGTTAAATTGATTAGAAAGGGGTGTAAGGGATACCTGTGTTCTGTATTGACTGTATCTACTGATGATAATGCTAATGTAAACAGTATTCCCATAGTCAGAGAGTTCCCAGATGTTTTTCCAGATAATCTGCCAGGGGATTTGATTGACAGGGAGATTGAATTCACCGTTGATGTGATTCCGGGAACACAGCCAGTATCTAAAGCCCCTTACAGAATGGCTCCAACTGAACTGAAAGAATTGAAAGTGCAACTACAGGAACTGCTAGACAAGAAGTTCATCAGGCCCAGTACTTCACCGTGGGGCGCACCGGTTCTGTTTGTAAAGAAGAAAGACGGCTCACTGAGACTGTGTATTGATTACCGTGAACTGAACAAGGTAACTGTGAAAAATAAATACCCATTACCGCGTATTGATGACTTATTTGATCAGTTACAGGGTGCTCAAGTGTTTTCCAAGATTGATCTCAGATTGGGGTACCATCAACTGAAAGTTAAACCGGAAGACATTGATAAAACTGCTTTCAGAACGAGGTATGGACATTATGAATTTTTAGTTATGCCTTTTGGAGTCACCAATGCACCCGCAGCATTTATGGACCTCATGAATAGAATCTTTAAACCGTACCTTGATGACTTTATTGTTGTATTCATTGATGACATACTGATTTACTCCAAAGGTGTAGAAGAACATGAACATCATCTGAGACTTGCCCTACAGACTCTAAGAGAACAGAAACTGTATGCTAAACTGTATAAATGTGAGTTTTGGCTTGATCATGTTATGTTTTTGGGGCATGTTGTTAGCAAAGATGGAATTTCTGTTGATCCACAGAAAATTGAAGCTGTAGTGAACTGGCCTAGACCAACAAATGTGACCGAAGTCCGAAGCTTTTTGGGTTTGGCTGGATATTACAGAAGATTTGTCAAAGATTTCTCCAAAATTGCCTTACCATTGACTCAGTTAACTCAGAAGGGGACATCATTTGACTGGACTGACCAAAGGGAATCAGCATTCCAAGAGTTGAAAACTCGACTTGTGACTGCACCGGTTCTCACCTTACCTTCAGGTACGGATGGTTATACTGTATTTAGTGATGCTTCTCATAGGGGTTTGGGATGTGTTTTAATGCAGAATGGGAGAGTTATTGCTTATGCTTCCCGACAACTGAGACCGCACGAAAAGAACTACCCAACCCATGATCTGGAACTTGCTGCAGTGGTATTTGCATTGAAAATCTGGCGTCACTATCTGTATGGGGCAACATGTGAAGTATACACCGATCACAAAAGTCTGAAATATTTCTTCACCCAGAAAGAATTGAACATGAGACAGCGGAGATGGCTAGAACTGATTAAAGATTATGACTTACAGATATTGTACCACCCGGGAAAAGCCAACACCGTTGCCGATGCATTGAGTCGGAAATCGATTGGAAACTTAGCCTGTTTGCTTACCGGGCAGAGAGAGCTGCTTTGTGACCTTGAAGAATCCGGAATTGAGGTTGTTTTGAAAGAACAAGGCGGGACAATAGCTGCTATGTCTGCTCAACCGGCTTTGATTGAAGAGATTAAAGAGAAACAGCAACAGGATGACTTCTTGAGGAAGATCATCGAAAAAAGAGAATCTAAACCGAGATCGGGGTTCAAATTTGAAAACAATGTACTGAAATTTCAAGAAAGACTGTGTGTACCGAATAACACTGAACTAAAAAGAAGAGTTCTGCAAGAGGGCCACAACTCAAAATTTTCTATCCACCCAGGGAATACGAAAATGTACCAAGATCTGAAACAGAACTTTTGGTGGCCGGGGATGAAGAAAGAAATTGCCGAGTTTGTGTCAAAATGTCTTCATTGCCAACAAGTCAAAGTGGAACATTAGCGACCCGCAGGCTTACTGCAACCCTTACCATACCGGAGTGGAAATGGGAGCATATCACGATGGATTTTATCGTTGGATTGCCTCGCTCCAATAAAGGTATGGACTCAATTTGGGTTATTGTTGATAGACTGACTAAATCTGCTCACTTCTTACCTGTCAAGACAATTTATAATGCCGACAAGTTGGCTGTAATTTATATTGATGAAATTGTTAGACTGCACGGAGTGCCTGTATCCATTGTTTCTGACAGGGATTCGAAGTTTACATCGAGGTTTTGGCAGAGCCTACAGACTGCATTGGGTACTGAATTGAGGCTGAGTAGTGCCTATCATCCTCAGACAGATGGACAGTCAGAAAGGACCATCCAGACTCTGGAGGATTTATTGAGAATGTGTGTCCTTGATTTTCAGGGGAATTGGGAAAGCCATTTGCCGTTGGCTGAATTCGCCTACAACAACAGTTACCATTCAAGTGTTGGTATGGCGCCTTTCGAGGCATTGTATGGCAGAAAATGTAGATCTCCGATCTGCTGGGCAGAAGTTGGAGATGGGCCTTTGTTTGGGCCCGAGATTGTTTTTGAAACGACTAAGAAAGTAAAACTGATACAGCAGCGATTGAAAACAGCACAGAGCAGACAGAAAAGTTATGCAGATGTCAGAAGGCGAGACAGGGAATATGAAGTGGGTGATCACGTTTTTGTGAAAGTGACACCAATGAAGGGCCAGACTCGTTTTGGAGTCAAAGGCAAGTTAGTGCCGAGGCATGTCGGACCGTATGAGATTATTGAGAAAATCAATCCGGTGGCGTATCAAGTTGCGCTTCCTCTTGAAATGGAGCATATGCAGAACGTCTTCCATATTTCTATGTTGAGAGATTATCTCCGGGATCCTTTCCATGTGATTGAGCCTACTCGGATAGTGTTGAGTGATGACTACACTTACGAGGAGCGGCCTATACAGATTGTGAATAGACCGATCAAGAAACTGAGAAACAAAGAGATCCCGTTAGTAAAAGTCGACTGGCAAAACCGTGGTGGCGTGTATGCTACTTGGGAAAGGGAGATGACATGGCTAAGAGATATCCTGATTTGTTTCCACTGGATCCTGTTTTCTTCCAGAATGAAGGTAATCTGAGTTTGGAGGACCAAACTCCTTATAAGGAGGGGAGACTGTAACAACCCTCACACTGTTTACCGATTAATGACTGATTAATTACCGATTACTGCTAAATTAAGACTGATAATTGAATTGATCGGAATACTGAACTGACTGACTGAGATCTGAACTGAATTGATTGCCTGTATCTGTTTGAATTGCATTTTATCTGTTTGACTGTTTAATTATCTGTTTAGTTTTTATGTTTAAACTATTAATTGAAGGCCTTATCGGCGGCCGAATCCAAAATTGATTGATGCTCCATGATCAGTAGAAGTTATGTGATTTTATGGTGTAATTACCTGAAAACCGATTAGGTATGATTAAATTAGATTAAATGTTGGTAGATTACATGAATTGAACTTAATTACCATAATGCCACTTAGTGGCCCACTATCTCACTCATATTGGAGCCTTCACTCGATCACATAAAACATTTCCTCATCTCATTTCATTGCTATAGCCGACCATAGAGAGAGAAGTAGAGGTAGAGTGAGAGACTTGACTTGGTCTTGTGGATTTGCTTGGAACTTGGTGGAATTGAAGGGGTTTTTGCACAATTGAGTCTCTATAGCTTGTATTTAAGACCTAGGTAAGGAAATTTAACCTCTTATTGTTGAGTCCATGTTGATTCTTGCATGGTCCATGTCAAATTGTAGAGCTAAGTCATGTTTTAATTCATACATGTTGGATTATGTTAGAATTCATGCATGCATGGTGCTGCTGTTGAATTTTGAGTTGATTTCATGGCAAATTGTCACATGCATGTTCATAAATAAGCTTAAGTCCATGTTTTCAACTTGTTTTGAAAGGAATGAGCTCAATAGAGCATGTTTTGGAAGCTTTGATTTGAGTTAATCTCGCGCATGTCACCTTGTAGCATGTTCATGCATGTTCATGAAAAATGGGTTTGAAAATGAGTTTGATTGAAACACCCTTGGGCCTTGATTTCTCAAATTGACCCTTGTAACATGTTATTCTATGAGTTTACTGATGTTTCCCAGAAAATTGGCCCAAGAGGATCGAAATTTTAGCATTTAGACTTGATTTTGAGCTTGAGACTCAAATCTGGAATTTCCAGATTTTAGTCGTCCGCTCGAGCGGGGGAAGTGCCGCTCGAGCAGGAAAATCGAGCTCCCAGCATCTTGCACTGTACATCACTCCGCTCGAGCGGAGGAAGTTGCGCTCGAGCGGAGGACTGGGTGACACGCTCGAGCGGGCGTCGAGCGGAGATTTCACCTATCCAGTACTTTTTGGTCCGCTCGGGCGGGGATGTTGCCGCTCGAGCGGGTACCTTTGTTTGCTTGTCCGCTCGAGCGGGGAAATATGCGCTCGAGCGGGACCCTGCTACACTGAAATCCTGAAAATATTTTCTGTGTACATCTTTGCATCCTCATTTCATCCTAGGCATTCTCAGGCCTAGTTTTAGACATCTTAATGAGGATATAGATGTAGAACACACCGAGGCATAATAGGGAGTTAATAATTATCTTTCCCAACTGTGAAACTTAGAGTGTGTTCAATCTGTTAACTGTATAGAGTTGGCATTCCGAGGAGACGCTCTAGCCTACTGTAGCCCAGAACTCTGTGAGTAACAATTGTGTAAAGATATGTTCAAAATGATTATCTTCTGAATACTGAACTGGACTGTTTACTAAACTGTTTACTGTTTACTGAATGAATGTATGTCCTATATTCTGAACTGTACTGTGGCATCCTTAGCACCTACTGTTCACTGTTACTGTTACAGAGATCTCTGTCGGTTCCCTCGTGGAACCACTACTGTTTACTGATCGATGGCCATCACTACTGTTGGTCTCTTAAGACCTACTGTTTACTGTTATGCTAATGGATGTACCACATATGACTATTTACTGTACTGAGCAACTGATATACTGATTGAAATGAACTGTTTTCATTACTGTAAGGACATTCATTCTAAACCTCTTTACGCATTATGTTATTCACTGGGCTTTAGCTCACTGCTTATTTATATATATATGTAGGTGTACAAACACCAGACCGCAGCTAGGAGCTGTAGACACCCCATTTTTGACCGACCTTAAGACTCAGACGTCACCAATTGAGAGCTTGGTGATGTTGCATATCATGCTCGTTCAGAGGTTTCAGAGTCTCGGCTACGAGCCTTACCTCCGAACTTCCGGACTCTTTCATGCTTTACCTCGGTTTGCGAACCAGGACTCAGTTTTCTCTTTTTCTCTTCCCAAAGGGAGGGAGAGGTCTCGTAGATCATCTCTCAGTGGCCGTGGGCTACATTTCATGATCGTAGGCCATTTTGCCCATTTCGAAGCCCGGTTCCCGGTTTTCGGAGCCGTCAGGCCGAGTGCCTCGGTTCGAGACCGCCTAACCACCTCCGTTTGCTCCGATTTTTGTCATGCATCTTATTTACCCCCTTTTGAGGGACACTGTGGTCCGAGAGACCAACTTCGTGATCGAACACCACTTCCGGTGCCTAACAGTCAGTTTTCGGGGCCTCGGGCTGCGCGTTTTGGCCCCCGAACCTTCATTTTGCATCGGTTTGCGTTCATTTTTGGCAGGGACCTCTGTTTCATCACCAGGAAGGTCGTAGAAGGGTGGGAGGCCAGTAATTGTTCCAGCAACCAGTTATATTTCCTCATCGCCCTCCGTCGCCTGTTTTTCCTCACTTAAAAGCCAATGTTGACCACCCTAAGGCCACTTTTTCAAGCTCCAAACCACATATTTGTGTTGTACACACCTGGGAGGCCACCAATATCATATGGTCGGCTAGTAATTGTGATTGACCCTTTTGAACCCCTCCTAAAAGTGGCATTTTCTCTCTCCTGCTTCACTGTTTCTATTTTTTGACCACAGGGTTGTGTTGAGAACACATAGGAGGCCACCAATTTGTGGTGGTCGGCTAGTAATTGCACTTGGCCCTTTTGACCCCTGGCCGGCCGGCCATGGGGAGAGCCGACCGGCCACCTGTGACCTAGATACTTGGCCGGCCTTGATCCTTGCAGTTGGTACATCACAAATCTCTATTTCATTTCCCCCCAGATTTTGTATCCGGGGGGCTGCCATTTTGGGGGGAAACTTGAATTGTTTCCCCCCCTCTTTTCCCCCTATTTTTGTCTATATAAACCAGCCTCCAGCTCTGGTTTTAGGGGTTAGAAAAATTCCCTTTGGAGCCTTGTATTACATCTCCCTCACTTCCTCACTTCAAGCACCTAACACCTCCTAAACCTTACACCATTTCTACACCATCACCTAGCACCACACCACCACTCCATTCCAACAGCTTGGAGGACCTTTTCAGAGCTTAGGAGGCACCACTTCTCAAGCCAAAAAGCTGTCAAAGATTAGGCTACAAGGGTAAGTACATTTCCCCTCTTTTTTGGCCTTATTTTGATCAATACATTATCCTCTCTTGCTTGCACTTTTAGGCTCCGACCCTAACTAAAAATAGCATTATTTTGAGCCATTTTGCATGTTTGATTAAGGGCTTCTCACTGTTTGAGGCCTCCTCTTTGCACTTGCTTCTTCACCTCTCTTGTATGCCTATTTCTTGCGTAGTATTTTTGGCCTATATGTAAACTGTTTCGAGGCATGTTGTAAACTGTAAAGTAGCTTATTTTGAGCCCTTCTTCAACATTGTTGAAGGGCTCATCACTGTTTGAGGCTTCCATTTACCACTTGCCTTTATATCCCTCTTTTGGCCTTATTTTTGCATGATTTGTTAGCTTCTTGTGCTTCTGTTTTTGGGCTCTAGTCCGAACTATAAATAGCCTTATTTTGACCCCCTCTTCATGTTTCATTAAGGGTCTTTTACTGTTTGAGACATCCTTTTTGTACTTTGTGTTTAAACCCCTTTTTTAGGCCTTATTTTGCATAGTATTTTAAGCATGCTTGTGCACTGTTTTGGGTCTGGTCATCAACTGTAAAATGCCATATTTTGGGCCCCTCTTCAACATTGTTGAAGTCCCCTTCTATGTTTGAGGCCAGCAACCATCACTTGCTTCTTTGTCCCTCTTTTGGCCCATTTCTTGCATGAGAGCTTAGCCATACTTGTGTTTGTTTTCGTGGCTTGTTGTAAACTGTAAAATACAATATTTTGGACCCCTCTTCAACATTGTAGAAGGGCCCTTCTCTATTTGAGGTCAGAAGCTGCTACTTTCTTCATTATCTCGCTTTAGGGGCCATTTTTGCATGCTAGCTTAGCCCCATTTGTGTTCACTGTTTGGCCTTCCTTAAAACTGTAAATATGCTTTTTTTGGGACTGCCTTGATTCTTTCTTCACACTTCATGTTCAAATAATGCATGCTTTGTATAGCTGTAAGCCATTCCATGTACCTAGTTTTGCATTTCGGGATCATTTCATGCATCGGGTGCCATGTTTCCATGATTCGGGGCTGTTTTGCATCACTTTTTGCTACTGAAATTTGCATGCTTGTATGCCATATTCCATGCCTTGCCATGTCCTGTTAGAGTGGCATTCGTGCCTTAGGTTCGGTCCTTGGTTTGCGTGCACGCGTGCACGCATCTCGAGTGTCTCATTTTCATCTAATGGCCTCCTACGTGAGTGTGGCTGTGGTCCACTTATGTTGGTGTAAGCCCATTATGCATTGTGTATGCCATTTCATTTCATAGCATTACGTATGCTAGGTTGTATATTAGCGCATTGTGTATGCCATGTTACCTCGTGCATCGTGTATGCCATTTCATAGCATTGTGCATGTTAGGTTGTATATTAGTCACATTCATGCATGTCATGCATATTGCATTGTGTTTGGGATAGGAGTTAGCCCGAGCACGGGAAACGAGGTACGTTTCGTACTCCGAGTGACGGAACGTGTTTCAATTCCCCAGTCGCCGACATTCCGGATTACCCATGATGGAGTTTAGGTTTTGTTGTGTTTTCATGTGCATTCATTTCATATTAAGTCGTGCAATTCGACTCCTCGGCCATTATGCATTGAGATGCGTGATTGGTGGCACGAGGATCGAGACATGCATACATATATGAAAATACATTGCTATGCCCCTTTCCTACTCTCTGTTGCAGCAAATCAAGAATTAGCAACCTTCCGGAGCTTGGCGCGCTTTCCAAGAATAATTGCAAAACAGAGGCTAATTGGGGCATCCCAGTGGATTTCCGCACAAGGCAGCCCAAACATACATCATTCATCAGAGTCAAGGCAGTCCCTGGCTTGCATGCCAGTTTATAGCTTTCCTAGATTAATTTGTAAATTAATTAGGATTTTTGTATTTATTGGGACTGTATTATTTATTCATTTGGGACTGTATATTATTCTTTCGGACCCTCTGCGCGAGGGCAATGTTGTAATAAGTGTGCGTGTGTGTGATGTATGTCTTCCAACCCCACGTCTTTCTCCTTTTTATTTACCAGCTTATGATGGTTTGATTAGGGCATGTTTCAATTAGCATACAGTATGATAGCATGTTTGCATTCATTCATCTGTCTTGCATGCACCGGGCTCGGTGCATCATACTAACTGCATTTGTATTTCAATTCCAAGTTGAATACATGTTAGCTGTAGCATTCCATATGCCATGTTTAGGATAGCCGAGCCTGCTATAGTTACATTTTTGCATATGTTGCATTAGGCATTTCTGTATACTTAGGATCATGCATGGATTTCTAATCAGTTTCTGTTTTGGCTTGGAGTACTCGGTGAGTTTTTATGCTTTAGCATCCTTGCATGCGTGAGTGACTGCCATGATAGCATGCATACCATGAGGCTATGTGCTTATGTGATATAACTGCCTGAATGTCTGTGGGTGAAGGTTGGGTTATCTGGATTGGAACAAATCATTTACTGTGAGTTTTAAGCCCACTAGATAGTGGCAAAACCATCTTTTTCAAAGCCCCTTCTATGTTTGAGGCCAGCAACCATCACTTGCTTCTTTGTCCCTCTTTTGGCCCATTTCTTGCATGAGAGCTTAGCCATACTTGTGTTTGTTTTTGTGGCTTGTTTTAAACTGTAAAATACCATATTTTGGGCCCCTATTCAACATTGTAGAAGGGACCTTCTCTGTTTGAGGTCAGAAGCTGCTACTTTCTTCATTATCTCGCTTTAGGGGCCATTTTTGCATGCTAGCTTAGCCCCATTTGTGTTCACTGTTTGGCCTTCCTTAAAACTGTAAATATGCTTTTTTTGGGACTGCCTTGATTCTTTCTTCACACTTCATGTTCAAATAATGCATGCTTTGTATAGCTGTAAGCCATTCCATGTACCTAGTTTTGCATTTCGGGATCATTTCATGCATCGGGTGCCATGTTTCCATGATTCGGGGCTGTTTTGCATCACTTTTTGCTACTGAAATTTGCATGCTTGTATGCCATATTCCATGCCTTGCCATGTCCTGTTAGAGTGGCATTCGTGCCTTAGGTTCGGTCCTCGGTTTGCGTGCACGCTTGCACGCATCTCGAGTGTCTCATTTTCATCTAATGGCCTCCTACGTGAGTGTGGCTGTGGTCCACTTATGTTGGTGTAAGCCCATTATGCATTGTGTATGCCATTTCATTTCATAGCATTACGTATGCTAGGTTGTATATTAGCGCATTGTGTATGCCATGTTACCTCGTGCATCGTGTATGCCATTTCATAGCATTGTGCATGTTAGGTTGTATATTAGTCACATTCATGCATGTCATGCATATTGCATTGTGTTTGGGATAGGAGTTAGCCCGAGCACGGGAAACGAGGTACGTTTCGTACTCCGAGTGACGGAACGTGTTTCAATTCCCCAGTCGCCGACATTCCGGATTACCCATGATGGAGTTTAGGTTTTGTTGTGTTTTCATGTGCATTCATTTCATATTAAGTCGTGCAATTCGACTCCTCGGCCATTATGCATTGAGATGCGTGATTGGTGGCACGAGGATCGAGACATGCATACATATATGAAAATACATTGCTATGCCCCTTTCCTACTCTCTGTTGCAGCAAATCAAGAATTAGCAACCTTCCGGAGCTTGGCGCGCTTTCCAAGAATAATTGCAAAACAGAGGCTAATTGGGGCATCCCAGTGGATTTCCGCGCAAGGCAGCCCAAACATACATCATTCATCAGAGTCAAGGCAGTCCCTGGCTTGCATGCCAGTTTATAGCTTTCCTATATTAATTTGTAAATTAATTAGGATTTTTGTATTTATTGGGACTGTATTATTTATTCATTTGGGACTGTATATTATTCTTTCGGACCCTCTGCGCGAGGGCAATGTTGTAATAAGTGTGCGTGTGTGTGATGTATGCCTTCCAACCCCACGTCTTTCTCCTTTTTATTTACCAGCTTATGATGGTTTGATTAGGGCATGTTTCAATTAGCATACAGTATGATAGCATGTTTGCATTCATTCATCTGTCTTGCATGCACCGGGCTCGGTGCATTATACTAACTGCATTTGTATTTCAATTCCAAGTTGAATACATGTTAGCTGTAGCATTCCATATGCCATGTTTAGGATAGCCGAGCCTGCTATAGTTACATTTTTGCATATGTTGCATTAGGCATTTCTGTATACTTAGGATCATGCATGGATTTCTAATCAGTTTCTGTTTTGGCTTGGAGTACTCGGTGAGTTTTTATGCTTTAGCATCCTTGCATGCGTGAGTGACTGCCATGATAGCATGCATACCATGAGGCTATGTGCTTATGTGATATAACTGCCTGAATGTCTGTGGGTGAAGGTTGGGTTATCTGGATTGGAACAAATCATTTACTGTGAGTTTTAAGCCCACTAGATAGTGGCAAAACCATCTTTTTCAAAGCCCCTTCTATGTTTGAGGCCAGCAACCATCACTTGCTTCTTTGTCCCTCTTTTGGCCCATTTCTTGCATGAGAGCTTAGCCATACTTGTGTTTGTTTTTGTGGCTTGTTTTAAACTGTAAAATACCATATTTTGGGCCCCTATTCAACATTGTAGAAGGGACCTTCTCTGTTTGAGGTCAGAAGCTGCTACTTTCTTCATTATCTCGCTTTAGGGGCCATTTTTGCATGCTAGCTTAGCCCCATTTGTGTTCACTGTTTGGCCTTCCTTAAAACTGTAAATATGCTTTTTTTGGGACTGCCTTGATTCTTTCTTCACACTTCATGTTCAAATAATGCATGCTTTGTATAGCTGTAAGCCATTCCATGTACCTAGTTTTGCATTTCGGGATCATTTCATGCATCGGGTGCCATGTTTCCATGATTCGGGGCTGTTTTGCATCACTTTTTGCTACTGAAATTTGCATGCTTGTATGCCATATTCCATGCCTTGCCATGTCCTGTTAGAGTGGCATTCGTGCCTTAGGTTCGGTCCTCGGTTTGCGTGCACGCTTGCACGCATCTCGAGTGTCTCATTTTCATCTAATGGCCTCCTACGTGAGTGTGGCTGTGGTCCACTTATGTTGGTGTAAGCCCATTATGCATTGTGTATGCCATTTCATTTCATAGCATTACGTATGCTAGGTTGTATATTAGCGCATTGTGTATGCCATGTTACCTCGTGCATCGTGTATGCCATTTCATAGCATTGTGCATGTTAGGTTGTATATTAGTCACATTCATGCATGTCATGCATATTGCATTGTGTTTGGGATAGGAGTTAGCCCGAGCACGGGAAACGAGGTACGTTTCGTACTCCGAGTGACGGAACGTGTTTCAATTCCCCAGTCGCCGACATTCCGGATTACCCATGATGGAGTTTAGGTTTTGTTGTGTTTTCATGTGCATTCATTTCATATTAAGTCGTGCAATTCGACTCCTCGGCCATTATGCATTGAGATGCGTGATTGGTGGCACGAGGATCGAGACATGCATACATATATGAAAATACATTGCTATGCCCCTTTCCTACTCTCTGTTGCAGCAAATCAAGAATTAGCAACCTTCCGGAGCTTGGCGCGCTTTCCAAGAATAATTGCAAAACAGAGGCTAATTGGGGCATCCCAGTGGATTTCCGCGCAAGGCAGCCCAAACATACATCATTCATCAGAGTCAAGGCAGTCCCTGGCTTGCATGCCAGTTTATAGCTTTCCTAGATTAATTTGTAAATTAATTAGGATTTTTGTATTTATTGGGACTGTATTATTTATTCATTTGGGACTGTATATTATTCTTTCGGACCCTCTGCGCGAGGGCAATGTTGTAATAAGTGTGCGTTTGTGTGATGTATGTCTTCCAACCCCATGTCTTTCTCCTTTTTATTTACCAGCTTATGATGGTTAGATTAGGACATGTTTCAATTAGCATACAGTATGATAGCATGTTTGCATTCATTCATCTGTCTTGCATGCACCGGGCTCGGTGTATCATACTAACTGCATTTGTATTTCAATTCCAAGTTGAATACATGTTAGCTGTAGCATTCCATATGCCATGTTTAGGATAGCCGAGCCTGCTATAGTTACATTTTTGCATGTGTTGCATTAGGCATTTCTGTATACTTAGGATCATGCATGGATTTCTAATCAGTTTCTGTTTTGGCTTGGAGTACTCGGTGAGTTTTTATGCTTTAGCATCCTTGCATGCGTGTGAGTGACTGCCATGATAGCATGCTTACCATGAGGCTATGTGCTTATGTGATATAACTGCCTGAATGCCTGTGGGTGAAGGTTGGGTTATCTGGATTGGAACAAATCATTTACTGTGAGTTTTAAGCCCACTAGATAGTGGCAAAACCATCTTTTTCTAAGCCCACCCGAGGGTGGCAAAAATCTGCATTTTAAGCCTACTTGCGAGTAGCAAACCGCTTTCAAAAAAACAAACATGAAATGTTTTGTTCCAATTCAGGCGATCCAGTCTATACTTGTATGCTGTGCGCATCACATAGTAAATCTAGGCTAATAACCGGAATAAGAACGCATAATGTTTTCAAAACTAGATATCATGGTTAGTAGAGGCCGATCTTTGATCGGGCGAGCGGGGGTGCTCACGAAGTGACCTTCTCCAATCGTACCCAAGTTCCCGAGCCGAGGCAACTTTGGTGATGACGGACACGTGGCCTTAGGCAACGAGTCAGGGTTTCCTAAATTTCCCAAAATAAAATATTTAGGTGGCGACTCTGTATCTGGCAAAGCAGTCCATGTTTGGCACTTCTTTCAAAAAAAATCTGTTTTCTCAAAACGATTCGCCGGATTTGGACTCTTTGGTTCAAGATTTAGAACCGCGACACGAATCGAGTCCGAGCTGTAGCGAGGTCCCCCCCGCGGCCCTGTCTACAGTTTCTGGCGACTCTGCTGGGGAATTTGGAGAACTTGACTCGAACTCATGATATCTGGTTTTGACTACACTTGTGTGTTTCTTTGCATTGCATTTGCATTGGTACGCCTGGGACACCGTGTTTGCCATCTGCTATTCCTGAACGGTTTGCTGGAGGCTTGTCTTGTCAAGGCATGACCATAAGGCTGACCGGTTGTGGGCTCTGCCAATATGGGAACACAAACCTCGGTTTTACTGGGGCACCCCTTTTGACCATTCGACCTAGTGCATGTTCGGATCCATAGTGACCATTCCAAACTAGGACAAGTTGCTTACCCGATGTAGGTTGTTTGAAACCGCTGTGTGCGTAGTGAAACCCTAGCTCCTGACAAAATAGGACAGGGAAAACCCTACCCCAACATAGGGGTGTTTTGGCTCTTACTTATCTGCTATGTGCTTTTAGAGTGCGTCTCTACAGGAATGCATGTATCAGTTTATGAGTTTGGGCATCAGGCCTGCGGGCATCAGTTAGTGTTTGAGAATCGGTTATCTGCGGGTATCAGATTCAGTTTTTGGGGACAGTGATTCAGGGATAATGATCAGTGTTGGAGGACAGTGTGTAATCAGCTTATCGACCGTGTGTTATTATGCCCAGCCGTGTGTTGTGTATTTATTTTAAGCTGTTATGCTGTCCGTTTATCTGGTTGTTTATTTCCTTATTGCTTTATTTATCTTTTTGCTAGGACAGTTTTAGCACAATTGCTTCCGACCTAGTAGATATCCCCCAAGCACTTTGGACAAGAGGTCGTTGGCTCAATCGATCTGAGGATCTGGTTGACGGACAACCAGTGTTCCATTCTCTACCCCCAGTTGTTAGAAGAAAGCCAAGAAAGCGCAGTGTGTCTGAGCAGAGGTTACCGGGATAGTGGTCTACCCTAGCAATGAACAGTCAGGTTGAGGTTTCAGTATCTGCCATAGAAATACATGTACCAGTCAGTCAGCAGGATCAGCAGAACGTAGCCGGAATGGAGGAAATGATGCGCCAAATGCAGGAGAGCATGAGACAAATGCAAGAGGACGCTGTCCGCCAAGCGGAGTTCTCTAAACAGCAGGCCACAATCATGGCCCAACAAGCTGAGCTCATCACCCGGCTCCAACAGCAAACAGGAACTTCAACCTTACACCCAACACCTCCTCCACCAGGGGTCCCGTTACCCGAGCAGGCACCTACTGTTCAGAATGCCTTGCCAAACACCCAAAACACCTTACCAAATGTCCAGAACATCCAAGGGGACACAGACCTTCCAACGGGGCCAGCTCCGCCCCCACTTCTGCCTCAACTGTCCAAGACCCATACACCTGCCAACCACCCGGACTCTCCCTTCGAGTTCGAAATAGACCATACAGCACTGAAACTGAGCAAGCTCGAGAAGCTATTCAAAAAAGCCCAAGGGGTGAAGGCTATTCCAGATATCGAGGACGGATATACCGATGAGGCCATGACATTACCGGACAGATTTAAAATGCCACAGATCGATCGTTTCGATGGGTCTAGGGATCCCATGGTCCACCTCCAGCTATTCTCAGATATACTACAACCAATGGGCCTAACCAGACCACAGAAGCTTTCGCTATTCGGTCGAACCCTGTCGGGTGTGGCCGCCATCTGGTATGCGAAGTTAGAGGACGATGTCAAAAGGAGTTGGGATGAGATGGCTGAAGCCTTTGTTGCGCAATACTCTTATAACACCCAGATTGAGATTACAACCCGTGATCTCGAAACAACAAGGCAGGAGCCCAAAGAGAGCTTCTCAGATTTCGTAACCCGGTGGAGGGCGAAGGCCTCGATGATGACTTTAAGGCCCACCGATAAGGACCAGATCAGGATGATTGTGCGCAATCTCCAACCAAAACTGATGCAAAAGATGATCGTGATCCCCTTCCCCACCTTCTCAGATCTACACGAGATGGGGGTGCAGATCGAAGATGCAATGAAACAAGGTCTGATTGACCAAGATCGGGAACAGCTCAGGAGGACCTTTAACCGTAACAACAATGCAGGCCCGGGTGGCGCTGCAACTGCAAGAACTTCAGAGGTGAGCATGGTCGCCACCATTCCCCCTCCCATTCCAAAACCCATGGCAGCCACCCCTTTCTTCGGTGCATCCGGAAGCAACACACAGACCACTAAATACCAACCCAGAGGCCAAAGAACCTTCACCCCACTGTACATGCCCCTGTCCAAAGCTCTGGGGGTTTTAATCAGGAAAAAGCACTTGAAACCCCTAGAGTCGAGGCCACTACCAAATCCACTCCCTCCCTCTCATGACCCAGCCAGATACTGTGCGTATCACCAACAGCACGGTCATGACACCGACCGTTGTTTTAGACTACGTCACGAGATCCAGGATCTTATTGACAAACAGGTGATCGCGCCTCCCGACAAACCCAACGTCACAACAAACCCTCTCCTGCCACATAACCAAGCTCCCCCTCCCAACAGAATCAACTTCATCCAAACTGGGGTCGTATCTTACGATCCTAGTATCTACATCACCCCATCCCACCTACCTAAGCCGGAGGTACTCCTCGCCGACTGCACTGACTCTTTGTGCATGTTAGACATCGCTACAACCCAACCGGAGCCAATGGTGGCGGCCATCAAAGATGGGGCAGGGCAGATCTCAGAGGAAAAGGGAATTGCTGAATCTGGGATTGAACCATCTGCGAGTCTCGCCAGAGAAGCCTACGATCTGAGTGAGTACATTTTGTCAGCAGGCCAGATCGGTTCAGGTATAGAATTGTCAGAGAAGGCAGAGCTGTGTGTAATCCGGGGGGACGGATTTGAGCCAGGGGCAAATGATTTGACGGCTGTGGAGGAGGACTTTGCCAACCTCCAATTTTTAGATGATCAAGAATCAGGGGGCGCGGCAGTCAACTGGTTTGATTATGAGGAATCAGCAGAGGCCATGATCAACCGGATGTTGTGGAGTTTCAACCAGAACAGAGCCCGGCAGGGGCAAAAGTATTAGCTGTGGCCGGAAGGGCCGAGAATCAGAGTACATTGCCGGAGAGCGCCGGTACGAAGAATTTCTCTCGGAACTGGGATAGTGAGAATGCAGGGAAAGCTGAACAACAAACTGCGCTAACGCAGGCAGAACAAGAAAAGTTTTGGGATTCTGAGAGGATCCGGAAAGCCAAAGCCCATGAAGGGATTGAAAGTGCTGTAGGCACAAAGACAGAAGATGCCGTGAGCATGTAGGCTGAGAGTACTGCGGGTACAATCACGCCAGAGCCAGACAGATATTTGTTGGCTACTCATGGGATGTGATGGGAAGACGACGATTTATGTCTTGCCCACACAGACGAAGATTGGGGAAGCAATCAACCAGAAGAAACCTGGTACCTCGATGAGGTTGATCACATGACAAGAAGCAGGCGGTATTTCAAGCCCCCGCACCTAGACCAGCCAGAGGCATCTGGGAAGGACAAGGAAGCTGAGAAGCAAAAAGAGAAACAACTTGAAGAGGAGGCTGTGCTCAAACAGTTAAAGAAGATACAAGCAGACATCTCCATTTGGGGACTGCTTATGGCTTCACGAGTACACAGACAGGCTGTCCTATCTGCTATGGACAAGGCCAAACTCTCTATAGATACCACACCAGAGCAGCTGGTTGGACTGGTCTTTCCGGGAGGAGGTTCCCCGGCATTATCCTTTTCAGACAAAGAACTACCGCCTGAGGGCACAAATCATAACAAACCCCTGTACATCTCAGTGGAATGTAGAGACAAGTGGGTGCTAGTGGTTCTCATCGACACGGGATCCGCCATTAATGTGTGCCCGTCAAGGACGACATATGCAATTGGGTTGAAGCCCGCGGACTTTGTGCCCACTACTCAAATGATCAGAGCCTACGATAACACCAGTAGGGAGGTGATGGGGACTGTCAAGATTCAGACCCAGGTTAGTCCAGGACAACACAACATTGAATTCCATGTCTTGGACGTTCCCGCAACCTTTAACCTACTCTTGGGGCGGCCGTGGTTGCACCAAGTGAAGGCAGTCTCTTCCACTTTACATCAGATGTTGAAGTACCCTCACGGAAAGGGGGTGGCCATTGTTTTCGGGAATTCATCAATCCATCCGCCGCCGGAAGTGTCAACACCAGTCTTGGAAATAAAGCATGGCATGGAGGATGTGTTCTTATCAGGGTTCACTCTAGCTGAGGCTCGGGTAGTGCAGAATATCATGGCTGTGAATGAGGGAGTGTACGTCAGCGCTCAATCTGTTTACCTCATGAACAAGCTACAACACATCCCCGGGATAGGATTAGGGAGGAGCGGCTGGAAAGGCGTCGTAACACTGGCCGAAGTGCCACACAACCCTCATACCTTTGGCTTGGGTTATCTGCCCACCAAAGAGGACTGGGTGAGGAAGGGAAAAGAGATGGCTGGAAGGGCCAGGGCAAAGAAGGCTGGGAAGCCATTTGAGCTGATGCATAGGCCCATTCAGGGTACCCTAAACGGACGCTTCATCCGGGAGGGGGAAGACTTTCCGTTTTGTGGCTTCCCAGAGCCATGGTTGAACGCGGAGAGGAAGCGCGTACCAGGTTTCGAGATCTTCTTCAACCTGCAGTTACCCGGTGAGGATGTTGCCAAAGAGCAGACGGACCCATTAGCTGAGGTTGAGCAGTGTAGGGCAGTGGATTCTGAGGGCAATAAAGTTGAAATGGAGGTAGCATTGGCATGTCTACTTTCAGATCCTCCGATCGACCATAAGTGCTTGGGGGATAACTTCTCGGTTTCCATGATTGGGGATGAAACGGCTGCGAGCCTACCAGCAGCTATCTTGGATGCATCTATCGCACCCTCTCTCACCTGGCAATACGAGGAGGGATTTTTGTCCAGCAGTACCGGGTCAGGTAGTAAGCCGGAATCTGATTCCACCGAGTCTTGTGAGTCGGAATCAGGTTCCAGCTCGACTGAGTCTGAGTCTGGTAGTCCTGGGGATGATAACCCGGATGCCACAGTCTTGTCCAGGTCGTCTTTTTCTTTCTCATTTGAGTCTGTTGTAACCGAGAATTCGGACGATTTGGATGAACTTAATGAGAATCAAGTAGCTGTGGTTTCTGAGTACTTTTCTGTGCCCTTGATTTATTGCATAAACTCGGACTCTCAAAATTTTGATGAAAACGACGAGGAAGAAATTCCTCCGGTTTTGCAACGTTTAATTGAGCAAGAGCATGAGAGATTTGTCAAACCCCTAATGGATGAAATCATTACCGTGAATGTTGGTACTGAGGAGGACCCGCGGCTGGTCCAGATCGGGTCCACGTTGTCTTCGGAGGAACGCGAGCGCTTAGTCGCTTTATTAAAAGATTTCAAAGATGTTTTCGCGTGGTCCCACGAAGACATGCCTGGAATCGATCCTGAGATTGTACAGCATCAGATCCCTCTTGACCTCGAGGCCCGACCCGTCAAGTAGAAACTCAAAAGGATCCGCCCGGATTGGGCTCTCAAGATTAAGGAAGAGGTCACCAAGTAAATCAACGCAGGCTTCCTACTGGTATCCGAATATCTGACTTGGTTGGCCAACATCGTTCCGGTGCCGAAAAAAGATGGCAGGATCCGAGTATGCGTAGACTTCAGGGATTTGAACAGAGCTAGTCCGAAGGACGACTTTCCCTTACCGCATATTGATGAGTTGGTAGATTTCACAGCAGGGCACGCGTTGCTTTCATTCATGGATGGCTTCTCCGGCTACAATCAGATAGTAATGGCACCAGAAGACCGGGAAAAGACTGCATTTACCACCCCGTGGGGGACATACTGCTATAGAGTTATGCCGTTTGGGCTGAAGAATGCTGGAGCTACTTATCAACGGGCCGCGACCACAATATTACATGATATGATCCACAAGGAGGTTGAGGTGTACGTGGACGACATGATTGTCAAGTCCAAAGATAGAGAGGGCCACTACACCGCCTTGCACAAGTTTTTTCAAAGGATCAGAGAATTTCGGTTGCGGCTGAATCCTCAGAAATGTACATTCGGTGTTACAGCGGGAAAAATGCTAGGGTTTCTGATTACACAAAGAGGCATTGAAGTCAACCCTTCCAAAATCAAGGCCATCTTAGAAATGCCACCACCAAGGACTGAAAAGGAGGTGCGAGGCTTTCTGGGTAAAGTGCAATTCATAAGACGGTTTATCTCAAAATTAACCTTGACTTGTGAACCACTTTTTGGTCTCCTGAAGAAAGGCAAGAAATTCCAATGGGACGGCCGATGCCAAGCTGCATTTGAACAGATCAAAGAATACTTGCAGAACCCGCCCGTATTGTCACCACCAGAGCCGGGGAGACCGTTGATATTGTACCTTTCAGTGACTGAGACCACAATGGGCTGCATGCTCGCACAGGAATCTGAAGACAAAGTGGAGAAAGCCATCTACTATCTGAGCAAGAAGATGCTAGAGTATGAGACTCGCTACACACCACTGGAAAAGGCTTGCTTAGCTTTGGTATGGGCTACCAGGAAGCTGCGGCACTACCTATTAGCTCACTCCGTAATGTTGGTTTCACGACTCGATCCCATCAAATATCTTTTCGAGAAACCGACACTTACGGGTAGGCTAGCCCGTTGGTTGCTGTTGCTCTCCGAATTTGATCTGAAGTATGTAACACGCAAGTCAGTCAAAGGAAGAGCAGTGGCAGAGTTCTTAGCCGATCACCCGGTTGAAGGGGATGAAGCAGTTGAGTACCTATTCCCAGATGAAACAATTCTGCATATCAACGATGAAACTTGGACGATGTACTTTGACGGAGCGTCAAATCAACACGGATATGGGATAGGGGTGTTGCTGATAGCACCCGACGATTCCCGTATCCCCCTAGCCTTCAAACTCCGATTCAAAGTCTCGAACAATGAAGCAGAATACGAGGCATGCATTGCTGGTTTGGAAGCAGCCCTGGAACTAGGGGCAAGACGGTTGGACGTCATCGGGGACTCGAACCTTGTTGTGTCTCAAGCAAAAGGAGACTGGAAAGTAAAAGAGGAAAAGATGATGATGTATCACCAGACCTTGGATTTGCTAATTCCTCGGTTTGAGAAGCTAAACTTTACTCATCTGCTAAGAGAGAACAACAAGTTCGCAAATTCTTTAGCAACTCTATCTTCCATGATAGACATCCCATACGGAGTTCGGATGCGTCCAGTCATCATCGACCAGAAGTTTACGCCAGCCTACGAGACGATTGCTGCTATAGATGAGGTTCAGGATGAAAACCCCTGGTATCATGACATTTGGAATTTCTTGGAAAAGGAAGCACATCCGCCAGGGGTAAATGCCAAGGATAAAAGGGCAATAAGGAGATTGGCCATTCAGTTCATCATCTGTGGAGGTAAGCTGTATAGAAGAGGTCATCTGGGAATACATAAGCTGTGTGTCGATGTCGAAGAGTCGAAGCGTCTAATGGAGGCCATCCATGGAGGAGAATGTGGTGCACACATGAATGGAGTAATGCTAGCACGGAAGATCCTCAAACAGGGTTACTACTGGTCCACCATGGAGGAGGATTGTATCGGTTTCGTCCGGCGATGCCACAAGTGTCAAATTCATGCAAATCGCATGAACATCCCGCCATCAAAGCTGTACAGTATGACTTCGCCATGGCCATTTTCAGTCTGGGGAATTGATGTGATCGAGGCCGTCACTTCGAAGGGGTCAAATGGGCATGAGTTCATCCTGGTCGCGATAGATTACTTTACAAAGTGGGTTGAGGCCCAATCTTATACGGTGTTGAAGGCTTCACATGTCGCGAAGTTTATCAGAAACAACATCATCTGTCGCTACGGGGTCCCAAACGAGATAATTTCAGATAACGGTTCCCACTTCAAGAAGGAGGTGATTGACTTGTTGAGAAAATACAACGTGGCTTTTCATAAGTCATCTACATACCGGCCGCAGACCAATGGAGCGGTTGAGGCTGCCAACAAGAATATCAAGCACATATTGCAGAAGATGGTGGAAACCTACCGGGACTGGCCAGATAAGCTGTCGTTTGCTCTGTGGGGCTACCGGACTTCAATCAGAACTTCCACTGGGGCGACTCTATATTCATTGGTTTATGGGATGGAAGCCGTTCTGCCTATCGAGATTGAGGTTCTGTCATTGCGAGTATTGGCCGAGTGTCAAATAGCCGAGGCAAATTGGCAGCAGAGCAGATTTGAGGAACTCATGCTTTTCGACAAGAGAAGACTGAAAGCACTGTACCACATTCAAGGCTATCAACGCAGAATTGCCCGGGCTTTCAACAAGAAAGTTAAGTCCAGGAATTTAAAGGAAGGAGATTTGGTACTCAAGGACAACCGAGCTCCCATCCACGACCCTAGGGGCAAGTTCAGACCTAATTGGACTGGTCCCTACATCATTAAGTCTATCTGGTCAGGTGGAGCTGTGGTTCTAATGGATCTGGATGGCTTAGAGTTTTCACAACCGATTAATATGGACAAGTTGAAGAAATACTACCCTTGAGAGGCTCGCTAGGCCGAAAACCCGAAAGGGCGACCTAGGCAAAATTCAGAGCACAAAAAATTTTGAAATTATAAAAACTGAGCTTGCAAGGTTGAAAACCCGCAAAGGGCGGCCTTGGCAAAAGTAAGAGCGTAAAAGGAGAGTGAAAATACCCGAGTGAACCTAAACCTGAATTACGTAAGGCTTGATTCCCATCTTTGGGATACGTAGGCAACTTCATCCTGAAGTTCAGCCATAAACATTTTCCCCGATCAACTTTGTCCATTTGATCATCTCAGTCATCCTTGTCCATCAGCATTCATCGTGATCTCCGGTGCAGTGCTTCTCAGACTAGGGGCAACTTTCCGTTGCTGTGCTGTACAGTGCAGTGCCGTGGTGCTATGCAGACTAGGGGCAACTTTCCAGTTGCTGGAATCCGAGGTTGTGCATTTCAGTGACAGATCTCAGGCGTGTCCAGTTCTGATCCATATCGAAAATAGTTTTGAAAAGTTTTAATGAAAGTTGACTTTGTTCAAACTAATCTTTTTACAACTAAGACCATTTTTGGACCAAAGCGGAAAATTTTCAGTACCAACAACTTTCAATTCCATTGATTTCAAAACAGAGTTCTCTTGCTTTTGCATACGATTGAAGTTGCTTTTTTATTACATTCATGAGGAAAACTGAAAGTACTAGTAAAGCAATAAATCCGGGGCATAGTTAAGTCAGGTGTCCCTGCGCCCCCTCCCGGAGCTAGTCGAAGCCTCTGATGCCAAGCTGGGCCCAATCTGTGCCTCCTCATTAAGCCAATCCCAGCATTCGTCAGACAAAGTGCAACTGAAAGTAAGAGCAGGAGCCAGGAGCTCTCTAGTCCTCCATGCTGTGGCATATCGGGCAAGTTGTGCGCCTCGGACCGGGAATGCAGCCAGGTACTCTATCCCCTCTGGTGGGCAAGTCTGATCATGGCCAAACTGGCGTTGGAACCTGAACGGGAAGTAAAACACGCAGTGGGTCAGACCAATCAACTGGATCCCGACCAGTTGGGACATGCTATAGCTCATCGCCGAGAGATTGAGCTAAGGACAACGCCAAGTAATGCGATCGGCAGACAAATTGCACATCCAGTCGAACCACCACCCCTCATCAAGGGCGTCGACTAAGCGTTGGCGAAAGAAGTAGCCGCGAGCTGAATGGGCTGGGCAAGAGTCCACAACCTGCAATTTATCCATCAACCATACCTGGGGAGGGATGAAAAATGAGAGAATAAAGAATAGAGAGATGTATGATGAGAGAAAAGCGAGAAAAGGGTTTTGTGAGAAAAACCGAGCCCGAGGGCCGAGTGATGTGAGCAATATATATGTGAGGTTGGGTGGGAAACATTACCTGCAGCAGTAGTGGACTCCCCGCAAATTTGGTCGTCTCTCGACGATAGAACGCGTCCAAGCCCATCAGCGTCTCGGCCAATGTCATGGCGATACAGCTCTTTCCTTCTTTCAGGCCTTGAGCAACTTCAATCAAACGGATGCTAGATCCACCAAAGCCTGGAACAAGCAAAAAGCGAGATAGCATACACAAGCAAAGGGCGTGTTGCCGAAAACCTTGCCAATAATGGTTGCCGCGGTCACCAGCATCAGAAAAGCGATGGATCAACCCGAGAATGTCCAGTTCCCCGTTGCAAATAAGAGACCGAGCGTCATGCATGGTGAGCCCACACATCCCCCCTAAAGCTTGGGCGTGGCCGAAGCGAAACGGGGGCAAAATCTCTTCGTAGCATTCAGATTCCATCAAAACTTGAAAATCTTCGAAAGTTGGACATACCTCTTGCCCGCCGAAGCTGAAAACATGCGTCACTGGGTTCCAAAACCTCACCGCGGCATGGAGAAAGGGAAAGTGCAGCGGAGGCTTTTAAAGAGGGTAAGACACTATTCGAGGACACGTGTCAAAAATTTGGTGGTTGCAGAGCTAAGTGGCCGGCCGGCCACCTTTTCTGGCAGGCCGGCCACCTCCCTCTCCTCAAATATAGAAAACTGGCCGGCCGGCTCCCAAAAGTGGCCGGCCATGCTCCAATGTGTGTCTTTGGCCCTGTTTTACCAAGCATTTCTATGCACCGAGTGTGTTGAAGGCCTCCATTTCCCTCTGTTCGGATGTGTTCCGTCGCCCAGATCGCCCGAAATACACTTTGTTTATTGAGTTGTTGTTTAGTCTTGCTTATCGAGTTGTTGTCTTGCTTATCGAGTTGTCGTTGTGTTAGTCGAGCTGTTTTGTTTATCGAGTTGTCAAGATTTATGAATTTGAGTTGTTACTCTTTACTTATCAATTTTGTTTTGTTTTGCTTATCGAGTTGTAAACTTGCTAAGGTTTTGTTGCTTCTTAGTAAGATAAGTTGTTTGGTTTGTTGTGTCGGTTCACTACCTGACCTGGTAAATACACAGTGCACATTTCCATCTCATTTTTGTGCAAAATGATGCGATATGATGCCGAGAGCATAAAATACAACACTTTTTCGAAAGTTGTTTCATTCCATCATTACAATATTTTACAAACAAGGATACAAGTTTCACAGAAAATGAAACTACCTAGTAATATACAATGTGTTACAAACTACTAGCAAAAAGGTAAATAAAACAGGGAACAGCAGCATCTATGCTCTCAAGTGTAGGAATAAGAGGCCTTCTTCGTCCTCTTCTGCGAAGCAACCTCTGCACCACCGGCACCATCCGAGTCGGAGCTGTCGTCCTCGGGATCCTCCTCAGCCTCGCCTCCACTCCCGGAACCAAGACCGGAGCCCTCATCTCTGTCAGCAGATGTCTCTGACTGACGATCTGCAAACTCCTCCTCCTCGTCCTCACTGGGCTCCTCCTCTATGATGTGTGATCGGGGTCTACGAGACGACCCCCCTTTCTGAGCTCCTCGAAAAGGCCTAGATGGCCCAGCTCCTCGAAATGGCCTGGATGGCCCAGTCCCTCGGGAAGGCCTGGATGGCTCGGCTCCTCGAAAAGGCCCGGATGGCCCACTTCCCCAAGAAGGCCCAGGTGGCCCGCCCTGCGGCTGAGCATATACTGGGGGCATCTGAAAATAAAGAATACATCAGCTCAAACATGTATATCAAATACAGATACAAGAAGACTACATGAAGTGGGTGCATGTAAGTACGGTGTGTAAGCGCGGTGTGTCAGATGTGCTCTACACAAACAGCCTATCAGCACAGTGGAATGATCAAAATCAGCATATCATCGGGAGTATGATAAATGTCAGAAAACTAAAGGGTACCTGGAAGCCCATGATGGACAACTGCGCCTCTCTACGCAGGACCATCCCCTCAAGTGAGGCTACCATCTCGAGCACCTGATCCATGTACTCGACGGGGGGCTGCAGATGCAAAGGCAAAGGCATCAGTAAAGGAATGAACGTCCAAGTATCTGAGTAATGAATCAAAGCTTTAAAAACATACCGGTGGTGAGTCGGGGTCTCTCACATATCGGTGGCCAGGCATCGGAGGCTCTATCGGGATCGGAATCGGAGAAGTAGTCCCATACTGCCACCCCATCAACTCAGTCGGCATGTTCGGCCATCCGGGATGATGATAAGTCGGAGGAATCGAGGGAACCGCTCTACCCCCACCTCTAGATGTACCGGCCCTGCTAGTGGAAGGGGCGTCTGTAGCCTGGGCCCGGCTCGAAGATGGCATGCTAGCAGGCCTCATCACCGGAGTACGAACTCCTGTCAATGGAGGCATCAGGTAGATGTGGCGGTAAGTGGCATAATCTCCCTCCTCAAGATGCAGTAAGGCGTCAGTACCCAGCATAGCATTAGTAACATCTCGTGAAGAGAGCCTGTCAGCAATCCGCATACCAGCTGGGGGTGCTGAAGGAGGGTCTTGAGAAGTATAGCCCCATACCTGACGCAAGAACCGCTCCCCCAGAAACCAGGCCCTACCAACTGGCCCTTCGAATAGGATCCTGTACTGGGAAGCACCCTGCCCTCCGGCAAACTGGAATCGGAGACCCTCACCTAAGGGCGCCCAAGGCTGCCATGTAATCTGCGGACAATCGATGCATAAACCAATCAGAAATCGGGAAAGTGCAAGACAGATGAAGGGTGAAAACAGAAAGGACTGAGAATTCTGAAATACCTCCGTCGACCGCGCCGTGTCGAAATACTGCCGTAGATAAAGGAGAGACTCCCGAGGTCTGGGCCGATGCTGGCCTTCAAATACAAGTGAGTACGGGGTCACGAGGGGCCCCTCCACTATTAACTCCGGGGCCAATGTCGGGAAGTATACATAGACCCATAACTGCGGAAAACAGTGCAAAATGTAAATGCAAAGTGCTGAGGGCAAAATACAGAGTGTAGTGTGCGCCATGTGTGCAAAATACAAGTAATGAGGAGCAGAAATGTAAATCAAAAGGGCAGGAAGTACCTCCCAGACTCTCCAATAGCCACCAAGTAAGTCCCCCCGTCCACGGGAAGTCGCGCTCATATAGCAGTAAAGAGTAGCCAAGCCGGCACCACCCCAATCATACCGTCGGACCCGTGATAGGTCCACCAAAGCACCCAACAGATACAGCCCGACAGTGTTCCCCCTGTCGGCAAACAAAGTGGTCCCGAAGAGGAACATCAAAAAACCACGGGCATACTGGGCTGCCTCCTCAGGAGTCCCGGGCTCCATCTCCACCCTCCGAAAATGGGAAGAGAACCAGGTGTATCGGACTCTGCCCGAAGATCTATCAACAGGCGGGCGAGCCCCCAGTAAGTGTATCCAAGCAGCCTCCCACTGGCCCATGTCTTCGTCGTAAGAGATGGGCCAACCTCCCACGTCAAGACCAGTCAGCACGGCAAAGTCAAGCGGGGTCATAGTCAAGTCCCCCGTGGCAGAAAAATGGAAGGAGTTGGTGGTGTCCCACCATCTCTCCACCAAAGCGGCCATCAACGTCCTCCTGGCAGGGCAACGAGATAGTCCAGTACAGAAGGGCCCAAACCCTGCCAAGTCGACCAAATCCCGGACAGCCTCCGGGAGCTCAGCATACCAATCTCTCGCCGCGATAGAGCCATATCCCCGCATAGTGCGAGAAGTCACCTGCATTTAGAATGAATACATGTTTCAGCAAATAAAATGAATGAGTTGCGTGCAAATAAAATGAATAAGCTGCGTGCAAACGAAACGTATGAGCTGTGTGCAAAATCAAATCAGATACAGAATATCGAGCTGTGTGTTCAGAGAATCAGTGTTTGGGCCGTGTGTTCAACTCTCAATCAATGTGTGCTGCGTGTTCACCTTCAATTCGAGCTGTGTGTTCAGAAAATCAGCGTTTGGGCTGCGTGTTCAACTCTCAATCGGTGTGTGCTGCGTGTTCACCTTCAATTCGAGCTGTGTGTTCAGAGAATTAGTGTTTGGCCTGCGTGTTCAACTCTCAATCGGTGTGTGCTACGTGTTCACCTTCAATTCGAGCTGTGTGTTCAGAGAATCAGTGTTTGGGCTGCGTGTTCAACTCTCAATCAGTGTGTGCTGCGTGTTCACCTTTAATTCGAGCTGTGTGTTCAGAGAATCAGTGTTTGGGCTGCGTGTTCAACTCTCAATCAGTGTGTGCTGCGTGTTCACCTTCAATTCGAGCTGTGTGTTCAGAGAATCAGTGTTTGGATTGCGTGTTCAACTCTCAATCAGTGTGTGCTGCGTGTTCACCTTCAGTTCGAGCTGTGTGTTTAGAGAATCAGTGTTTGGGCCGTGTGTTCAACTCTCAATCAGTGTGTGCTGCGTGTTCACCTTCAATTCGAGCTGTGTGTTTAGAAAATCAGTATTTGGGCTGCGTGTTCAACTCTCAATCAGTGTGTGCTGCGTGTTCACCTTCAATTCAGACTGTGTGTTCAGAAAATCAGTGTTTGGGCTGCGTGTTCAACTCTCAATCAGTGAGTGTTGCGTGTTCACCTCTAGTTCGGGCTGTGTGCTCAGAAAACCAGTGCTTGGGCCGTGTGTTCAACTCTCAACCAGTGTGTGCCGTGTGTTCATAATCAATTTATGGGTTGAGTGTCCAGAAATTCAAGCAATTGAACTGTGTGTTCAGAATGTAAATAGAATGCTATGTCATGAACTAAACATTCTGAATAAACTGTGTACTCAAGATAAGCAGACAAACATGGCAAAGGCACGGAATGCATGTAAAAAGCAGAATATGTTGCAGGAAAGTTAAGAGCGAAGTAAATACCTCTCATGCCTCATGGGAGAGGTGATACTCTGGCTCTCGCAGAAGGAGATCCCCGGGTGCTCGCTCGTCGAAATCGGTGAAGTGAAAGAAAACAGCCCGCGGAAGGACATGTGCCGGTGGGTCGTACCTCTCGGGTATGAAGGGTCGAACCCTCGGAGGCAGAGCCATAATATCGGGATCATTTCCGACGCCCGGAGGACCTCCACTGTGAGGGAAATGACCAGCCATTTCAGAAAATCTGCAAAAAAGAGCAAAAAGGAGCAAAAAGGAGCAAAAATTGAAAAAAAGTCAACAAAAGTCAACTCTCGGGAAATGGAAAAGTCAACAAAAGTCAACCCCCGAGAAAATCTTCCAAACATTGAGACAAACTCACCTCAAGTGGCGAAAATGAGAAAAGAAGCCCCGAAATCAAAATTTAATCGGTTCAAAGTGCTTAAAACTGAAAGATTTTGCGAAAACAACTTGCGTAGGACGTTGGAAAACGCGTATGGAGCACAGATCTGAGGAAGAAAATGGTTTGGGAAGCTAGAGGAGATGATTTCGGAGCTACACTTGTGAGCACAAAGTGTTTGGGTGAATGAATTTAAAGAAAAGAGGGTGAAAGGACTAAAATGCCCGCGGATTTGGGTATATGGCCGGCCGGCCACTTTTTCAGGTTGGCCGGCCATCTCCTTTTCAAAAGCTAGCCGATGGCCTCCAATGGGAAAGAAAACTGGCCGGTGGTGATCCCTAGGTTGGTCCCAAGCTCCCTGCAAATTTTGGGGAAGATTGGAGTTCCCGGGACTTGAAAAAGTACAAAAGAAGTGCACTTTCTGTCGCGAAATCGCTCCGCTGGAACTTCAGCTCCAGCTTCCGATGCGTGTCTCATCATTATTCATCGAAAGTGAGAAGTATCCTTTTTGAACATGTTGTAACCCTCCCGGGAGGTGAACCGGGGGTCGCGATCGAGTCGCCCTCACCGAAACGTGCATTTCCTTGCTCGTTGTTTCGTGACAAATATGCATTCTAGTTTGCACTTGTTCTGCATTGTTGTGCACATAACTTGCATTCTCATGAACATACTTGCATTGTTATGCACGTCTCTTTGATATTACCATGCCTCAGTGTTTAAGCTTGCGTTGTCACGCACACTCCTTTTTCGCATTGCGATGCACTTTTCCATCGACACCGCGATTGTCTGCATTCAATATCACATTGAACATATATTGTTAGATGTGTTGTGCTTGTTGAGTTTCTTTCTTTTGCAGGCACGATATTGTATGTACGGTTCATTTGGAGCTGGTGTGACCAGACGAATCGCGCAGGTATCGTATCTTCTCCGTGTGAGACGCGACGAGAATTGAATGATTCTCTGCATTCCTAACTGCATGAAATGTAGTTGTTGCTTTGCATTCTTGCTTAAAACTGTTGCATCTATTTGCGAATACTTACTTCATTACAGCTCGCTGCATGTGCATGATCATCAAGCCACATCTGGCCTTGTGCATACCATTTTGCATTTTAGCCCCCTGCCTGCGGGCACATTTCTGTTTATCTCACCTGTTTGTCTAAGTCTTCGGCCTTGTCAAAAATGGGTCGTCTCTGGGCTTTGACATTCACTCCCGTCACTTATGACTTCCGAGTTCTGTCAAGGAGGGGCAACTGTAGACACCCCATTTTTGACCGACCTTAAGACTCAGACGTCACCAATTGAGCGCTTGGTGATGTTGCATATCGTGCTCGTTCAGAGGTTTCGGAGTCTCGGCTGCGAGCCTTACCTCCGGACTTCCGGACTCTTTCATGCTTTGCCTCGGTTTGCGAACCAGGACTCGGTTTTCTCTTTTTCTCTTCCCAAAGGGAGGGAGAGGTCTCGTAGATCATCTCTCAGTGGTCGTGGGCTACATTTCGTGATCGTAGGCCATTTTGCCCATTTCGAAGCCCGGTTCCCGGTTTTCGGAGTCGTCAGGCCGAGTGCCTAGGTTCGGGACCGCCTAACCACCTCCGTTTGCTCCGGTTTTTGGCATGCATCTTATTTACCCCCTTTTGAGGGACACTGTGGTCCGAGAGACCAACTTCGTGATCGAACACCACTTTCGGTGCCTAACAGTCAGTTTTCGGGGCCCCGGGCTGTGCGTTTTGGCCCCCGAACCTTCATTTTGCATCGGTTTGCGTTCATTTTTGGCAGGGACCTCTGTTTCATCACCAGGAAGGTCGTAGAAGGGTGGGAGGCCAGTAATTGTTCCAGCAACCAATTATATTTCCTCATCGCCCTCCGTCGCCCGTTTTTCCTCACTTAAAAGCCAATGTTGACCACCCTAAGGCCACTTTTTCAAGCTCCAAACCACATATTTGTGTTGTACACACCTGGGAGGCCACCAATATCATATGGTCGGTTAGTAATTGTGATTGACCCTTTTGAACCCCTCCTAAAAGTGGCCTTTTCTCTCTCATGCTTCACTGTTTCTATTTTTTGACCACAGGGTTGTGTTGAGAACACATGGGAGGCCACCAATTTGTGGTGGTCGGCTAGTAATTGCACTTGGCCCTTTTGACCCCTGGCTGGCCGGCCATGGGGAGAGCCGGCCGGCCACCTGTGACCTAGATACTTGGCCGGCCTTGATCCTTGCAGTTGGTACATCACAAATCTCTATTTCATTTCCCCCCAGATTTTGTATCCGGGGGGCTGCCATTTTGGGGGGAAACTTGAATTGTTTCCCCCCCTCTTTTCCCCCTCTTTTTGTCTATATAAACCAGCCTCCAGCTCTGGTTTTAGGGGTTAGAAAAATTCCCTTTGGAGCCTTGTATTACATCTCCCTCACTCCCTCACTTCAAGCACCCAAAACCTCCTAAACCTTACACCATTTCTACACCATCACCTAGCACCACACCACCACTCCATTCCAGCAGCTTGGAGGACCTTTTCAGAGCTTAGGAGGCACCACTTCTCAAGCCAAAAAGCTGTCAAAGATTAGGCTACAAGGGTAAGTACATTTCCCCTCTTTTTTGGCCTTATTTTGATCAATACATTAGCCTCTCTTGCTTGCACTTTTAGGCTCCGACCCTAACTGAAAATAGCATTATTTTGAGCCATTTTGCATGTTTGATTAAGGGCCTCTCACTGTTTGAGGCCTCCTCTTTGCACTTGCTTCTTCACCTCTCTTGTATGCCTATTTCTTGCGTAGTATTTTTGGCCTATATGTAAACTGTTTTGAGGCATGTTGTAAACTGTAAAGTAGCTTATTTTGAGCCCTTCTTCAATATTGTTGAAGGGCTCATCACTGTTTGAGGCTTCCATTTGCCACTTGCCTTTATATCCCTCTTTTGGCCTTATTTTTGCATGATTTGTTAGCTTCTTGTGCTTCTGTTTTTGGGCTCTAGTCCGAACTATAAATGGCCTTATTTTGACCCCCTCTTCATGTTTCATTAAGGGTCTTTTACTGTTTGAGACATCCTTTTTGTACTTTGTGTTTAAACCCCTTTTTTAGGCCTTATTTTGCATAGTATTTTAAGCATGCTTGTGCACTGTTTTGGGTTTGGTAATCAACTGTAAAATGCCATATTTTGGGCCCCTCTTCAACATTGTTGAAGGCCCCTTCTATGTTTGAGGCCAGAAACCATCACTTGCTTCTTTGTCCCTCTTTTGGCCCATTTCTTGCATGAGAGCTTAGCCATACTTGTGTTTGTTTTTGTGGCTTGTTTTAAACTGTAAAATACCATATTTTGGGCCCCTATTCAACATTGTAGAAGGGACCTTCTCTGTTTGAGGTCAGAAGCTGCTACTTTCTTCATTATCTCGCTTTAGGGACCATTTTTGCATGCTAGCTTAGCCCAATTTGTGTTCACTGTTTGGCCTTCCTTAAAACTGTAAATATTCATGTTTTGGGACTTCCTTGATTCTTTCTTCACACTTCATGCTCAAATAATGCATGCTTTGTATAGCTGTAAGCCATTCCATGTACCTAGTTTTGCATTTCGGGATCATTTCATGCATCGGGTGCCATGTTTCCATGATTCGGGGCTGTTTTGCATCACTTTTTGCTACTGAAATTTGCATGCTTGTATGCCATATTCCATGCCTTGCCATGTCCTGTTAGAGTGGCATTCGTGCCTTAGGTTCGGTCCTCGGTTTGCGTGCACGCGTGCACGCATCTCGAGTGTCTCATTTTCATCTAATGGCCTCCTACGTGAGTGTGGCTGTGGTCCACTTATGTTGGTGTAAGCCCATTATCCATTGTGTATGCCATTTCATTTCATAGCATTACGTATGCTAGGTTGTATATTAGCGCATTGTGTATGCCATGTTACCTCGTGCATCGTGTATGCCATTTCATAGCATTGTGCATGTTAGGTTGTATATTTGTCACATTCATGCATGTCATGCATATTGCATTGTGTTTGGGATAGGAGTTAGCCCGAGCACGGGAAACAAGGTACGTTTCGTACTCCGAGTGACGAAACGTGTTTCAATTCCCCAGTCGCCGACATTCCGGATTACCCATGATGGAGTTTAGGTTTTGTTGTGTTTTCATGTGCATTCATTTCATATTAAGTCGTGCAATTCGACTCCTCTGCCATTATGCATTGAGATGCGTGATTGGTGGCACGAGGATCGAGACATGCATACATATATTGCTATGCCCCTTTCCTACTCTCTGTTGCAGCAAATCAAGAATTAGCAACCTTCCGGAGCTTGGCGCGCTTTCCAAGAATAATTGCAAAACAGAGGCTAATTGGGGCATCCCAGTGGATTTCCGCGCAAGGCAGCCCAAACATACATCATTCATCAGAGTCAAGGCAGTCCCTGGCTTGCATGCCAGTTTATAGCTTTCCTAGATTAATTTGTAAATTAATTAGGATTTTTGTATTTATTGGGACTGTATTATTTATTCATTTGGGACTGTATATTATTCTTTCGGACCCTCTGCGCGAGGGCAATGTTGTAATAAGTGTGCGTGTGTGTGATGTATGTCTTCCAACCCCACGTCTTTCTCCTTTTTATTTACCAGCTTATGATGGTTTGATTAGGGCATGTTTCAATTAGCATACAGTATGATAGCATGTTTGCATTCATTCATCTGTCTTGCATGCACCGGGCTCGGTGCATCATACTAACTGCATTTGTATTTCAATTCCAAGTTGAATACATGTTAGCTGTAGCATTCCATATGCCATGTTTAGGATAGCCGAGCCTGCTATAGTTACATTTTTGCATATGTTGCATTAGGCATTTCTGTATACTTAGGATCATGCATGGATTTCTAATCAGTTTCTGTTTTGGCTTGGAGTACTCGGTGAGTTTTTATGCTTTAGCATCCTTGCATGCGTGAGTGACTGCCATGATAGCATGCATACCATGAGGCTATGTGCTTATGTGATATAACTGCCTGAATGTCTGTGGGTGAAGGTTGGGTTATCTGGATTGGAACAAATCATTTACTGTGAGTTTTAAGCCCACTAGATAGTGGCAAAACCATCTTTTTCTAAGCCCACCCGAGGGTGGCAAAAATCTGCATTTTAAGCCTACTTGCGAGTAGCAAACCGCTTTCAAAAAAACAAACATGAAATGTTTTGTTCCAATTCAAGCGATCCAGTCTATACTTGTATGCTGTGCGCATCACATAGTAAATCTAGACTAATAACCGGAATAAGAACGCATAATGTTTTCAAAACTAGATATCATGGTTAGTAGAGGCCGATCTTTGATCGGGCGAGCGGGGGTGCTCACGAAGTGACCTTCCCCAATCGTACCCAAGTTCCCGAGCCGAGGCAACTTTGGTGATGACGGACATGTGGCCTTAGGCAACGAGTCAGGGTTTCCTAAATTTCCCAAAATAAAATATTTAGGTGGCGACTCTGTATCTGGCAAAGCAGTCCATGTTTGGCACTTCTTTCAAAAAAAATCTGTTTTCTCAAAACGATTCGCCGGATTTGGACTCTTTGGTTCAAGATTTAGAACCGCGACACGAATTGAGTCCGAGCTGTAGCGAGGTCCCCCCCGCGGCCCTGTCTACAGGAGCGTCGGGGTAGCCCCAGTTTTGTCAAGCCAACTACTGTGCCTCACTGCGAGGTTCCGGGCCTGCCAAGCTATGGCTTAGGGGTGTTTTTATTTCCCCGTCTGTCTTGTACTGTTTTTGTGATACTGTATAGACTGTTACCGTACTGCTTAATAGGGATTAAGTCCTTGTACTGTATATTGTAAATATTGTGCATACTGTTTGGTACTGCTCCGTATAAATGTATGAAAAATCTTTTGGCATATAGACTGTCACAGCTCATTGGACATTGTTTATGTACTGTATTGGCTTCCGCCATGCCCCTGTACTCTGTTTTACTGTATTACTGTTAAGCAGGCCTTCGGTAAATCTTGGATTACTGGCCGGTTACGGTACTAAACCCATAGGGGCGGGTTTGGGTCGTGACAATTAGTAACTCCGAAAGGCATAACAAGGAATTCGTAATGTTCATACCTCGTTCGAAAGGCAGTCTTTTCAATGTCCTCTGGTTTGACTTTCAACTGGTGGTATCTGGATCTGAGATCAATTTTAGAGAAAACCTGGGCACCTTGTAACTGGTCAAACAAATCATCAATATGAGGCAATGGGTATTTGTTTTTCACTGTTACCTTATTCAGTTCACGATAGTCAATGCAGAGTCTCAATGAGTCGTCTTTCTTTTTCACAAACAAAACTGGAGTGCCCCATGGTGAAGTACTAGGCCTGATAAACTTCTTATCCAACAGTTCTTGCAGCTGAATTTTTAGTTCTTTCAATTTAGTTGGTGCCATTCTGTACGGAGCTTTGGAAACTGGCTGTGTACCCGGAATCACATCAATGGTGAACTTAATGTCCCTGTCAATCAAATCCCCTGGCAAATCATCTGGAAAAACATCTGGGAATTCTCTGACTATAGAAATACTGTCCACATTAGTTTTAGCATCAGTAGGTACAGTCAATATACAACATAGATACCCTCTACATCCCTTCTTAATCAGTTTAAATGCTTTCATAGATGAAATCAGATATGGGGGAGGTACTACTCCAACTCCATTAAACACAAATTCAGGCAGTCCAAGTGGACGGAAAACAACTTGTTTTGTTACACAGTCTATGGTAGCATGATATTTTGTTAACTAGTCCATTCCCAATATCACATCGAAATGATCGATATTCAAAGGCAGTAAATCAATATACAAATGCACATCCCCAACAATAATTTCACATGCAGGGTACACATAAGCACAAGTCATGGATCCCCCAACAGGTGAAGATACAGCTAACAAATAATTTATGGGTTCCAGTGGTCTATTTAGTTACCACGAAAAAGCATGCGAGACATATGAATGTGTAGACCCCGAATCAATCAGAATATATGCATTTTGAGCACAAATTGAGAGTGTACCTGACACAACTGTCTCGGTATTCTGCACATCTCCCGGTACGAGTGCAAATACCTGGCCTTGCCTTAGAGGCTCCTTTCCTGTAGCTTTGGGGTTGGGTTTCGGCGGAGCAGTTGATGCTGCGGCGCTAGCGGCAGCTTTACTATTGCCTTGAGATGTGGAAGGGCAATCTTTAACCATGTGGCCTACCTTGACACACCTGTAACAAGCACCAAAAATTTTATAACAAACCCCTTTATGTCTTTTCCCACATTCGGAGCAGGGTGGTATAGAACCACTCCCCTGACTAGAATTGGTCGTTGACCCTGTATTTTGCTTCTTATTCAATGAGTTATTTCAGCCTTTCTTAAACTTAAAACCCCGTCTCTTACCACGCCATTCAGTCGCTGGTGTTTCGGTCTATTTTAATGCCTCGATGTTCGACTCAACTATTATCGCCTAGTCAAGAACATCCACATATTTCAGTAACTTCAGCACATTGATTCTATCAAGTATCTCTACATTAAGGCCGCCTTCAAATTTTCTGGCCTTTTTGTAATCAGTGTCCACCATGTGTGGCGCGTATCTGGCGAGTTCAGTAAACTTTGATTCATATTCTGCCACTGACATAGTACCTTGTTTCAACTGTTCAAACTCAGTCACTTTGCGATCCCTGACACACTGAGGAAAGTATTTTTCAAAGAAGGCTTCTTTAAATTGAGCCCAAGTCAAAGCAGTATTGGTGTCACGAACAAGCATCCATCACCTTCTGGCCTCTTCTTGTAAGGTAAAGGCAGCCAGCAATACCTTGTGTGCTTCGGAACACGGAAACACTTCAAATAATTTCTCTGTTTCTAGAACCAATGCTTCGGCCTTTAATGGTTCAAGGCCTCCCTGAAAGGATGGTGGTTTCATCTTACTGAACTTTTGTGTCAAGGCAATTATATCCTCATTAACATTTTGCTCCGGTTGAACTGGAGGAGGTGGGGGCTGTTGGTTCTGTTGTAGCCTCAAGGCCTCAGTCAACAGTTCAACTGTTCTTTCTAATCTTGCCATTCTGACATCAGATGATTCTGTTTCATCGGCATTCCTTGCATTGTCCATTTTACTATATGCAATACAATGATAATAAACATAGGCAGTTGCATACTTAAACACCTTAGCACATTAGCACATATATTCATGTCATGGCCACACACACTTTTTTTCATGTTCATGCAATGCCCTATTTACTTTTCTAGGACATCCTATAGCTCATCTGGACACGTGTGTGCGGTATAACTCGTGCTTTAGTATTGCTCTGATACCACTCTGTCACGACCTAAACCCACCCCTATGGGTTTAGCATCATAATCGGCCAGTAATCCGTGATTACCGAAGGCCTGCTTAACAGTAAAGATAGTACTACAGAGTAAAGGGGCTGATGGAAGCCAAAACAGTAAATAAAAGATGTCTAATGAGCTGTGACGATCTGAATGCAAAAAGGCTTTTCTGCATATATTCACATTCAAAACCAAAACAGTATATACATAACAGGTGCACATAACATCCAGGTTAGGGACCAAGTCCCTTCTTCAAACTGTACAGTACAAGTCTAAAACAGTATTACAGAACAGAAGCAAAAGGGTGAACTGAGACACCCCAAAAAGCCCTGGCTTGGACTGACATGGAACCTCGAAGTGAGGCGCGATGGTTGGCTTGACAAAAAGAGAGCTAACCCAACGATCTTAACTCCGATCCGGTGCCTGGACACCTACATATAAATAAAAACAATGAGCTAAAGCCTAGTGAATAACAAATGCGTAAAGAGGTTAAGAATGAATGTTCTTTCAGTAACAAATCAGTCGTATCAGTTATATGTGGTACATCCAATAACAAACAGTACAGTAGGTCTTAACAGACCGAACAGTTAGTTGAAGGCCATCATAACAGTAAACAGTAGTGGTTCCAAACATGGGAACCGACAGAGATCTCTGTGACAGTAGCAGTAACAGTACAGTAACAGTAAATTGCTATGGATGCCACGAATACAGTTTACAAATAGGACAACATTCATTCATTAAACAATAACGTTTCAGTAAGCAGAACAGTTGATCATTCAGAAAATATTCATAATTGAACATATCTTTACAACATTGTTACTCACAGAGCACGGGGCTATAAGCAGCTAATGAGCGTCATCGGATGCCAACCCTACACAGTTGTAGAACGAACACACACTAAGTTATACACTTGGGATTAACATCTTAGCCCCTATCTTGACTCGGTGTGGTTCTACATCAATATCCTCATTAAGATGCCTTAAACATGGCCTAGGAATGCCTAGGATGGAAAGAGGATGCAAAGATGCACTTTAAAACACTTTTCAGAATTTTTCAGAAAACAGGGGTCTCGCTCGAGCGTGGCTTTCTACGCTCGAGCGGACATGCAGACAAAGGATCTCCACTCGAGCGTGACTTCCTTCGCTCGAGCGGACTGTAAACTTCATGAAAAGTACTGGATGCATGCAATTCACGTTCAACGGGCGCTCGACCTCCATTCGACCGTGAGACTCAGGTCCTCGCTCGAGCGTGAACTATCTCGCTCGAGCGGACTGTAAAACACAAGAAGTTCTGGGTACATGCATTTCACGCTCGAGCGTAACTTTCCTCGCTCGAGCAGAAGTGCACAACTCAGAGGGTACGCTCGAGCGTGAAGTCCTACGCTCGAGCATGGGTCCAAAATCTGGAATTTTCATATTCATCCCCAAGCACAAACTCAAGCATTTAAGCCTCAAACTCGATCCTTTTGGGCCAATTTTCTAGAAAAACACTTTAAACCCATAATTTGTAAATCAATTTGTATAATCAAAGCCCAAAGGTGAGTCAATTGAACACCATTTTCAAATAATCTTCTAGAACAAGATGTACATTTAACATGCATGTATTCAATTGAATTCAAAGCTTCAAATACATGGTCAAATAAATCAATCCTTCCAAAAACATGATGAATTCTTGAACTATAATCAAAATATGAACATGCATATAGCAAATTTCATGGAAAAGACCTCAAAACTCAAGAATGTGTACATGCATGCATGAATTACTACTTCAAATTCAACTCTTTAAACCAATTCTTGACTTTAAACTCTAAATTACCATGAACCATGCAAGATACAACTCAAATTCACAAATGAGAGGATGAAATCTCTACCTTATGTCTTGAATTCAAGGTATACAAGCTCAATTATGCAATCTCTCTTCAATTTCTTCTAGTTCCCAAGCTAAATTTGATGAACTCAAGTTTTCTCCTAACTCTCTCTCTCTCTCTTGCCGGTTTTGGCCTCTAGAGGAAATGAAGATGATGCATCAAAATGTATGTATGATGAGCAACAAATGAGCCCACTCAAGGGCAATATTGAAAATAAAACCAACTAATGTAATTTAGCTTTATTTAATCTAATTTAATCATACCAAATCACATTTCAATTAAATCCACCATAAAATCACATAAATTCTAATTAACACAAAATACCAATCAATTTCAAATTCGGCCGCCGATAAGGCCTTCAATTTGCAGTTCAAAACTTAAAACATGAACAGATCAATCAATTGATAAACAGATAGAAATGCAATCAAGCAACATACTCATGCAATCAGTTTAGGATTTCATCCTAATCAGTTACTTATCATATTCAGTCACAGTTTATATAGCGATCCCGGTATTCCCTTTACTGTACAGTTGTATTCCGGACTCAGCTCTGTGGAGTTGGTAGTTGTGTCTACCTTGTTGTCATCCTTTAATGTCATTTGTTTGAATTTTAGGATGTGTTGGACTTGTCTCGAGTGGGTGGATTGAGTCTTGGTTTAAATTCTTCTTTTTTGGTATTTTGGTCTTTCCGCTCGAGCGGGCCTTTGAGCGCTCGAGCGGAGATTGCATACTTCCAGTATCTCGTGCCCCTGCAAAACTTCTGCAGGTGTGATTTCTGCGCTCGAGCGGGTTTTCTGCGCTCGAGCGGGATTGTTAGTGCTCGAGCGGACAGTACATTTCTGGTAAAAGTTCTAGGAGGGGGAGATTCACGCTCGAGCGGACTGGATTTCACGCTCAAGCGGGCGAACTTTATTTTTGTGTCTTAGCGCTCGAGCGGGACTTATTGCGCTCGAACGGACCATGTTTTCTGTGTCTTTACGCTCGAGCGGTGTGTTCTCCGCTCGAGCGGACCTGTCGTATAACTGAGAGTGGCTGGGCATTTTAAATCACTTTTTCACTTTCTCTTCACTCTCCTACTTTCCCAAAAACACCATTGTTGAGCTTCTCACTCTAGAACTCTACCTTCTCTCTAGGTATTGATCTAGTAGGAGTGGTTTGCTCACCTTTGGCCTTTACAAAAAGGTTGTTGATCGTCGAGGGCTATCTTTTAATCTGAAAATTTCGAGATTTGGAGCATTTTGATTTTGGTCTTCATCTCCGTTGGAGCTCATCTTTTGAGGTAGGGATATCCTACTCCTCTCTATGGATCTTGTCTTTAAATTTTAGCATTTTGATATGTTGGGGGATGTTGGGTAATTTTGAGAACTTTGGGGCTTTTGTGTAATTTTAACAAAGGTTGGGGTTTTGTTTATAATAAACCTATTTGCATGTTTAGCATAGAAAAGTGGGATTAATGTGGAAACATTGATGGAAATGGAACCTTAAGGGTTGTAATGTTAATTATGGAAAATGCCCTAATTACATTGATTAATTAATTGGGATAATTAATTGTGAGAAATGAGGAATTGAAGTGGAAATGTTGAGATTGGGAGTGTATGGGATTAAAGGGTGTAGTTGAATTACTTATCACTCACCGAATTGAAATGTTGATTATATATCCATTTGTTGCATTTATATTCTGTATAGAAATAACTGCTTTGGGCTATCGGTGGAGGATAGTCTTGATTGTTGTAGACAATGCATGATGATTAGGTAAACTAAAACTGATCATTGAAATGTGTCATTGAGTATGACAGTTGAATGAATACATTATTTTTATGTATTGATTGATGATGTGTATAATAGTTATTTATATGCATCGTGTTGTGTTGGAGGAGATAGGGGATGTACTCCACGGTTTAGGGGATGATAGGGGATGGACCTCTAAACCGGGTGTTGTTTGGGAGAAGATAGGGGATGGACTCCATAGATATAGCTCATATGCTTATCTAGTAATGTGTTGACACAGCTCATATGCTTGTCTTTGGAAGTGTGATATTGCTCTTAGGCATATCTATGGAAGTGTTGATATAGTTCATATGCTTATCTGTTAATGTGTTGATTTAGCTAGTATGCTTATCTTTCATTGAAATGGGAAAGGGTTTAATATGGGTTACTGTCTCATATAAGTGGTTTGGCCAGGTTCTGAGCCATGGTTATGAATTGAGAATTGAAAAGAATGGAAAACAAATTGTAACATGGACTTGTATGTCATGAAACTGTGAGATGATATGAGTGGATGTATCAGTGTTAGCCACCTATCAACTGCTAATCTTTTAGTCATTGTTCATGGTTGGTTTAGTGTATTTCTACTGGACTGTGGCTCACCCTATATGGGAACATCATTTTCAGGTACAGATAGCATGCCACCTCCAAGGACATAGCTTGGGAGGTTTGAGGCGGACGAGCTTTTGTTGTCTATCTTCTTTTGATGTGTTACATGTAAATTCAAGCCAAGGGCTTAAAGTGGAGATGAGCTAGTACTCTCCTTTTTGTAACCAAGTGTTAACTTGGAAAGCTGTAAGCCCTTAGGGCATTTGCTTTTGTTGTTAACATGTAATACTTTTTTTGTAATGAAACTCTGATGAATAGAAGAATGTGGATCTTTTATATATCAATGCATGTCTCTATTGACGGGTTTAAATGTTGTTTATTTTGAGGGTGTTACAGTTTAGCAGTAATCAGAGGTGAGGGTTGTCACACAGTGAAAAAAGGCACTAATTCATCATCATTTGGGCTCTGGTGATTTTAAACTGTGCACCATAGCCAAGATTCAACCCATTCTTGTAGGATGGAAAATTCTATTACAATGTATGAATTTTTTAAAGATTTTTGAAAAATGTTTAGAATCTGTTTCATGGAACACAAAAGAAGAGAGATGACATTGACATTGACATTTACGTTAGTGTCAAAGAAAGAGATGGGACAAGACAAGCTACCTGGTAGAAAGAGCAAGAGAGGAGGAGAGGAGGAGAGGAGGAGTTGGATAGAGATCCGCAGCACCCCAAAGGGGAAAACCAACGAGGCGGTCCACCCGATGTGATCATTTTCTTGGACTGCTCCGTATACTCCTCCTTCAAACTCAAGCGTTGTTCTTGTTCATCCTCATCTTCCTCCGAATCACCCACCCACCCCTTGTAACATTTCGCTATCGTCTTCTGCCCTTGAGACTTGTTATTATTAGTATTACCACACTTCTCCTCCTCCTCCTCCTCCTCAACACAACTGACCTTGCTAATTCTGGTGGAGGCCTAACTTTGTGTCTTACAAAACCTTTGAATATTCCTCCTGTACTTGGCGGCGGGAAGAAACCAATAATGCCTGCTCCACCCATGAAATTGCTTTGATCAAAGTTTACCACCAGTATTGCTTGCTTGTGCTTGTATTTGTGCTTTATATTAGATTCATGTTCATACAAGGAAGGGAATAGGGAGATTTGACATTATTGACAACCAGCGTAATACCGTGCTATGCACGGTTTTAAATAAAATAATTAATAAGTAATTTTGAAATTAAAATTAAACAGTAAATAAATAAAATTAATTAAATTTTAATTATTTTTATCACAATTTCGCTTTTTTTTTTTTTATTTTTCTCTCCTACCATTAATGCTATGTTTTAAGTTCTAAATAATAATGACATGAATCATAATTAATTAGTAAAACTTAACAAAAATTATGATAAATTATAAAATTACACTTTTAAATTTCTATTTTTTAGAATAAAAACTACACCTATGATAAAATATAAATGCATTATTATTTTCTAAGGGTTTCATAATTTTAATTTGCCATCTATTAGATGATATCGTAAAGTATGTAAAACTTAATAATCATTATTATTATTATTATTATCTAATTATATTTTTTTAGTATGCCATATAATAGTAATAGTAATAATAATTTTTTTGAAACTAAATCTAGCAAAATTTGTTTAAATCAAAAAATTAAATAACAAGATAAAAATGACAAATAATGAATTATCAGTGATCCTTTGGACTGGTTTGACATCCTTCAAAAAAACTAAAAAATCAAAAGTTAAAAAATTATCATTATTCACCAAAAAAATATAAAAAATTTAATTTTACACAAAAAAAAAGTACAACTCACTTTTCACGTGAGTTGTACTTTAGCTGACTTTGGTTGGACAAAGGGAACATGCAGGTGCAGAAACAAGACAGTGTTGTTCGGTTAGTGGGGCCCATCACGGATCCCGTTTTGATAATCTGAACCGATCAATATATAGAACTCATCGAGTACTATATATTTATAAAAAATCACGTTGATCGGATATCTCTAACTACATGATCAAATCAATTTTGTATAAAAAAATGGATAGTGTTATAATTAAAGGTTGACAAAAAAATAATCCGATCAGATAGCTATCGATATCCGATCAACGTGATTTTTTACAAGCTTATAGTACTTGACGGGTTCTACACATTGAACGGTTCCGATTAGCAAAACAGGACCCATAGTAAGCCCCCATGGGCCAAACAGTACCGTCCAATTCAATACCTGAAAAGGAGGCAAGCATCTCCTATACACTACTCTGCACAATGCTGCCACCATACTGCCCACTTGCCAAATTTTTTTTCCTATACACTAATTTATACAATTTTTTAATACACATTTTTTTGTAAAAAGTCAAAAAGTTATCCCAAACAACCATATTTTTTTCCTCAACTTTTTAGTCCAAAAAGTCAAAAAGTGCACTTATTTAGGGCATCCCAAACAATCCCTTATTCTCTTATCTTTCCCGAAATCAACATTTACCAATCAAGTACAACTTTTAAATTTTCTTACAATCGCTAGTTCTGGTATCTCACATTGGTCCTTTTCTTATTCTTCTCTCTTACTCACCTTTGCTTAATGGATCTTCATAACACAGGTGTAATTTTTTAAAATTATTTTATAAATCATAATAATCATGCTATGCACAGATTTAAATCAATAATTAACAATTAATTTTGAAATTAAATAATAACATAAAATTTATTTATAAGAAATAAACAAACTATGGTAGAATGTATTTTTAATAAAGTGCAATAAAATTACAAAACTTATTTTTATTATGAAATATAAATGCATTTTGTCTTATAAGTTTTGCAATTTAGTTTATTTTATGTCAGAGATAACCCAATCATATAATAAATTATTTGTCAATTTATTAACTACCCATTGTTTATTTTGTAAAAGTTTAAAAATTTGTCTACTTAGGCATAACATTATTCTTTCTCCTATACAATAATTCACAAATACAAAAGACTAAGAGTTGACTTGAGGATTTATAATTGTGCTAGACACTAAAAATGACATAATTTAATTGGTTCAACATTTATCTCAACTTGGCTATGACTTAATAATTAGAAAATTATCTTAATTTATGCCTAAATATGAACCGCTTAACTCATTTATTTATTAAATTGATGAATAAATATATATTAGTATTTTTTATAATAAAATAATAAATATATACATGTTTATGCATAGTTATTAAAAAAAATTTAAAAACTTTGATAAAATTTTATATTAATATTTAAAATTATTGAGTATTTATAGCTGTGGTAGACACTAAAAGTGACATAATTTAATTGACTCAATATTTATCTCAACTTGGCTATGATCTAATTATTACAGAATTGTCTTAGTCTATAGCTAAGTATGAACCACTTAACTTATTTATTTATTAAATTGATGAATAAATATATGCTAGTATTTTTTAATAATAAAATATGTAAGAGTTGGCTTAAGGATTTATAGTTGTGCTAGACCTAACAGTGACACAATCTAATTGACTCAACATTTATCTTAACTTGGCCATGACCTAATTATTAGATAATTGTCTTACTCTATACCTAAACATGAACTACTTAATTCATTTATTTATTAATTTGATACATAAATATATGTTATTATTTTTTATAATAAAATAATAAATATGTACATATTTATGCATAGTTATTAAAAAAATTAAAACTTTGATAAAATTTTATATTTATATTTAAAATTACTGAGGATTTATAATTGTGCTAGAAACTAAAAGTAACATAATTTAATTGACTCAACATTTATCTCAACTTGGCCATGACCTAATTATTAGAAAATTGTCTTAGTCTATGCCTAAGTATGAACTAATTAACTCATTTATTTATTAAATTGGTGAATATATATATATATATATATTAGTATTTTTTTATGATAAAATATATAAAAGTTTGTTTGAGGATTTATAGTTATGCTAGACACTAAAAGTGACACAATTTAATTGACTCAACATTTATCTCAACTTGGTCATGACTTAATCATTAGAGAAAAATGAACCACTTAACTCATTTATTTATTAAATTGATAAATAAATATATGTTAGTATTTTTTATAATAAAATAATAAATATGCACATGTTTATGCATAGTTATTAAAAAAATTGAAAATTTTGATAAAATTTTATATTTATATATTTTTAATTATTGAGGATTTATAGTTGTGTTAGACACTAAAAATGACATAATCTAATTGACTCAACATTTATCTCAACTTGGCCATAACCTAATTATTAGAGAATTGTCTTACTCTATGCCTAAATATGAAGCACTTAACTCATTTATATATTAAATTGGTAAATAAATATATGTTAGTTATTTTAAAAATAAAATATATAAGAGTTGGCTTAAGGATTTATAGTTATGTTAGACAAAAAGTGATATAATTAATCTAATTGGCTTATAGCGATCCCGGTTTTCCTTTCCTTTATATATTGTATTCCGAACTTGGTTCCGTGGTTGTGTTATTGTCTCATTCTCATTTCCCTCCCTTACTCTTTGTATTTGAGTCTTGGGTTGTGTTGGGTAGGTTTGAAATAGGTTGGTTGTGCTTTGGAACCATTGGTTAATGCCCAGAATTTGGCCTTCACGCTCGAGCGGGGCTTTTGACGCTCGAGCGGGCCCTTCGTTATTGCTTCTCCACTCAACCGGGCGTTTTGACGCTCGAGCGTAATTTTTCATCTCCCAGTGCTTTGTCTGCAGGTCTTCAGACGCTCGAGCGGGAGTTTTGACGCTCGAGCGTGACCCTTTGATTTTGTCTCTCCGCTCGAGCGGTGAGTTTGACACTCGAGCAGGGACCATGTCTGCAAAACTTCTGGAAGTGTGTAATCTACGCTCGAACGGCGCTTTTTACGCTCGAGCGTGAGTCTGTGTCTGACGCTCGAGCGGGGGTTTCCACGTTCGAGCGGGGTGACTAGTATAACTTCGGGATTTTACCTTTTTGAATCACTTTTTCATTTCTCTTTCTCTCTCTTACTTTCCCAAAACCGATTTTGAGAGCTCCTCTCTCTAGAATCTCCCTTCTCTAGGGTTTGATCTAGCTAGAGTGATTCACTTCCTTGGTGTCTTTGTAAAAAGTGTGTTGATCGTTGAGGGCTACATTTTGATCCGAAAAGTTTAGAGTTTGGAGCACTTTGAATTTGGTCTTCTTCTCCGTTTGAGCTCTAACTTCGAGGTAGGGATTCCTACTCACTCTTATGTGCTTTAACATAGACAATGAGTTATTTGTATAGATGGGTTGATTTAGAAAGTTAGGGTTTGAAATGTGTTATTTTCAAAAGAGGGGTTTTGTTGTTTTTGACTCATATATGTATAATTTGGGTCTTAAAAGAAGATTGTTGATGTTGTTGTTAATATTTGAGCCTTTGGGTCAATATTGAGAAAAATTGAAGAAAATGCCATGTTTGGGTATATTTGGGTCATTAGTGTAATTAATGACAATTGTTATGGAAACGTGAAATTGAGTTGGAAATAATGGAATTGGCTCATTATGAGTTAGAATGGTGGAGTTGGATTTATTAATCGCTCTCTTTAAAAATGTTGAGATTATATATCTGTTGAGGCATTTATTATCTGTTTAGAAATAACTGCTTTGGGCTATCGGTGAAGGATAGTCTTGATTGTTGTAAACAATGCATGATGATTAGGCAAACTAAAACTAATCAATTGAATATGTCATCGAGTATGACGGTTGGAATAATACATTGAATTTATGTATTGATTGATTATATATATGATACGTGTTTATATACATTGTATTGTGTGGGAGGAGATAGGGGATGTACTCCACGGTTTAGGAGAAAATAGGGGATGGACTCCTAAACTGGATGTTATATGGGAGGAGATAGGGAATAGACTCCATTGATACAGCAACTACGTGTATCTATTGAATTACTGATACAGCAAATCTATGTATCATTTGTGAAGTATGGAAGTGTTTAATGTGTTATTGATACAGCGAATTTGTGTATCTATTGTGGCTTATGGAAGTGTTTTGAAATGAGTTGTTGTCTCATTTAAATTGTTGAAATGGAAGAGTTATTGATATGAGATTTAATCTCAGTTAAAGTATATGGCCAGGTTCTGAGCCAGGATTATGAATTGAGAAAATTGGATAAGTAATGAAAATGGAATGAAACATGGACATATTTGTCATGTAATTGAAATGGGTTATGAATTGATTCATGTGAGTTAAACATTTATCAAATGCTAATGTTTTAGTTATTGCTCATATTATGTTTAGCATATTTCTACTAGGCGTTGGCTCACCCTATATGGGACATCATTTTCAGGTACAGGTAGTATGCCACCTCCAAGCACATAGCTTGGGAGGCTTGAGGCTATTGGACTCTTTTGTTATTTTGGTTGTATTATATGTATATCAAGCCAAGGGCTTCTTCTGTGTAGAGTTAGCACTCTCTTTTGTAACCAAGTGTTGACTTGGAAAGTTGTAAGCCTATAGGGCATTTATTTTTGTTGTCAACATGTAATACATTTTGTAATGAATACTCTGATGATATGTAATTATACTTTATTCTTTTATATCTAAGCATATCAAGAATGTATGATTTATGGGTTTATTTTGAGGGCGTTACAGGCTCAACATTTATCTTAGTTTGGTCATGACCTAATCATTAGAGAATTTTCTTAATTTATGCCTAAACATGAACCACTTGACACATTTATTTATTAAATTGGTGAATAAATATATATTAGTATTTTTTATACTAAAATAATAAATATGTATATGTTTATGCATAGTTATTAAAAAAATTAAAACTTTGATAAAATTTTATATTTTATTTAAAATTATTCAGTATTTATAGATGTGGTAGACAGTAAAAGTGACATCTATCTATATATGTATTATATAAGGAAAAGGGGGTTTCTAACCCACAAACTTTATGAGAGTTCCAATATCTCAATCTTAATTTTCTAATTTTTTTACCTAAAAAAAAATCTCAGCATTTATTAATTTTTCCTAATCCATAAGTTTTTTTGACTTATCCTGTACATATTGCCGCACTTTTCAATTTCTCCCATACACTATAGTTAGTGATGAGATTATTAAATTATTTTTATAAAAAATCTAAAAATAATAATTTGGGTATTAAAAAATATCTAAAACAAATATAAATTCTTATTAAATCTATCTATCTATCTATCTATCTATCTATCTATCTATCTATATATATTATATAAGTAAAATGGGGTTTTCGTGAGGTGCATTGTGAGAGTTCCCAAACCTCATAATGAATTTGTAGATTTATTGAATTAAAAAATAGTATTAGCTAATCCATTAAAGTAATAGTTCTCAAAATATTAATAATTTTGTAATTTATAGTTTTCAAAAAAAAAAGATAAAAAAAACAACAATGCTAGATGGCCCGAACACTCATGGCTCGAAACACTCAAAACGACGTCGTTTTGAGTGTAAAACGACATCATTTTGACACATTCGAGCCACATAGATTCGGGTCATCAAACATTTTTCTTAAAAAAAATATTCTATAACTTTCCAACGTAAACTTCTCCTACTAAGTTTTATTTCCTTTAAAAAAATAAAAAATTACTTCTTACTATATTACTATATTATTCATACCATATATAACTACTCTGAAATATTCAAAATTCATGATAAAAATTAAGAACCTTCAAATATTTTGATTTAATTACACACATTAATTTCTTTTGTACATTTTTTTTTTCTTTGTTGATTTATTTTATACACTCATATGTACTAATATTTATGCCTAAATTATATATATTTTAATAAATGTGATGGGTGTGAAAAGAAATTAAATGTGTATAATTATAAGCACCTTTCCTATTAGCCACATTCATTGATTTTGTTTTAAAAAAAAAAATCTATATATCATCAATTTAATTCTTTAGTTAATGGATTTTCACACTACTAAAAGACAATTTTTTTAGTATTTTTTATAATGTACTTCATTTCATAAATAATTAATCATTTTTAAAATATTAAAACTTTTTACTTGAAAATTTGTATTAAATAAAAATTTAATAAAATTTAAATTGAAAATTATGATTTGTTTTGAGACTTCATTTCTTTTATCAAGTTCTATACTAAAAATAAAATCTATGAACTAACTTAATCTAATTTTAAATAATTCTTTCAAATGTAAATATAATTTAATATTAGACATATTTTAAGAATAAATATATAATTTCTTAATTGAATTTTTAGAATATTAATAAATATGCCAAATATATATTCATATTTTTTTTATTTTGGTTATAAAAACTTTTACCATATTTTTATCATTTTGAAAGATAAATAAGTGGGCAATGTGATGGTTGGACATGAACCAAAATAATTATCTAAAAATTGGATGTATAGCATAAAAATCAACCAAATCCAATTTCTACACTACTTTTAGTATTTGATCCAGTATTAGCTCATACCCATTATAAATTAACAAATTATTAAACATAAACTTAAATTGATTATTATTAACTATTTTAACTAATTAACTGATCAATTTTTAAATCGAGCCCAAGGTAGAACTAGAATAAGTTCTATATTTTAGGTTGATACAGTATTATATAATTTTTTCATACATAAATATACTTAATTATTTGTCTAATAATTTTTCATATAAATATATAATTTTTTTACAAAAAATAAATAAATATGCGAAAAAAAATATGCCATAATATATTTACCAATTTTTAAAGAAAAAAATTTGGGTTAAGTGACCATGAATTGGGTATGAATGAAGATAATTCTCCAAGAATTTAAATGTAGGCATAAAAATTGATCTTAATCTAACATTTAAACAACTTTTAATGTTTAATGCCAGTACTATCCCTCAAATTAGTTCATAATATTCAAAACTTGAGAAATTATAATATAATTTAAACGTAAAATTTAAATTGATTATTATCAATTATTTCTATTAATTGATCGATCAAAATTTTAAATCAGTTACAAAATATGATTGAAACGATGCCCATATTTTAGGTTGACCTTGAATAGTTTTTTCACACATAAATACACTTGACTATTCATATAATAATTTAAAATATAAATATAACTATACAAACTCTTATATATTTTATTATAAAAAATAATATATATATATATATTCAATAACTTAATAACTAAATGAGTTAAGTGGTTCATGTTTAGGTATAGATTAAGACAATTCTCTAATAATTAGGTCATGGCCAAGTTGAGACAAATGTTGAGTCAATTAAATTATGTCACTTTTAGTGTTTAGCACAACTATAAATCCTCAATAATTTTAAATATAAATATAAAATTTTATCAAAGTTTTAATTTTTTCAATAACTATGCATAGACATGTACATAGTTGTTATTTTATTATAAACAAAACTAATATATATTTATGTACCAATTTAATAAATAAATGAGTTAAGTAGTTCATGTTTAGGTATAGACTAAGACAATTATCTAATTATTAGGTCATGGCCAAGTTGAGATAAATGTTGAGTCAATTAGATTGTGGAGTTTAGCACGACTATAAATCCTTAAGCCAGCTCTTACTGTAACACCCTCAAAATAAACCCATAAAACATACAATATTGACATGCTTAGACATAAGAGAATAAAGCATAATTACATTTCATCAGAGTATTTCTTACAAACGTATTATATGTTGACAACAAAAGTAAATGCCCAACGGGCTTATAACTTTCCAAGTCAACGCTTGGTTACAAAAAGAGAGTACTAACTCTACACAAAATAAGCCATTGGCTTGATGTACATGTAATACAACAAAAATAAACAAAAGAGTCTTCAACTCCCACAACCATCCAAGCTAAGATCTCGGAGGCAGCATAATACCTGAACCTGAAAATGATGTCCCATATAGGGTGAACCAACGCCCAGGAGAGATATGCTAAACATAATATGAGCAATAACTAAAACATTAGCATTTGATAAATGTTTAACTCACATAAATCAATTCATTATCCATTTCAAATACATGACAAATATGTCCATGTTTCCTTCCATTTTCCATTACTTATCCAGTTCTCAATTTATGAATAAGGCTCAGAACCTGGCCAATAATTTAATGAGACCATAACTCATATCAACAACACTTCCATACTTCACAATAGATACACATGTTTGCTGCATCAATAATACATAAGAACACTTCAATACTTCATAATAGATACACATATTTGCTGTATCAACACTTCAATAGATACACATACTTGCTGTATCAACACTTCAATAGATACACATATTTGTTGTATTAATGGAGTACATCCCCTATCTCCTCCCAAACAATATCCGGTTTAGGAGTCCATCCCCTATCTTCCCCTAAACCGTGGAGTACATCCCCTATCTCCTCCCACACAACACAATGCATATAAACACATATCATATACAAAATCAATCAATACATAAATTTGATGTATTATCCCAATCGTCATACTCGATGACATAGCTAATTGATTAGTTTTAGTTCGCCTAATCATCGTGGATTGTCTACAACAATCAAGACTATCCTCCACCGATAGCCCAAAGCAATTATTTCTAAACAGATAATAATTACATCCAACAGATAAATTATCAACAATCTCCAAGGTGAGTGATTAATAATTCTAATTCCACCATTCTATCTCATAATGAGCCAATTACATTATTTCCAACTCAATTTCATATTCTTATAATAAATGTCATTAATTATACTAATGACCCAAATATATCCAAACATGGCATTTTCTCCCTTTTTAATATTGACCCAAAGGTCCCAAATATTAACAACAACCTCTATAATCTCTTTTAAGACCCAAAATATACATATGTGAGTCAAAAAGACAAAACTCCTCTTTTCAATATAACACATTACAAACCCTAACTTTCCAAATCAAACCATTTATACAAAAAGCTCAACATTTAGGTTAAAGCTCATAAAAATGAGTAGGAATCCCTACCTCAAATTCGGAGCTCAAAGGGAGAAGATGAAGAATTTCAAGATGCTCCAAATCCCAAGATTTTCGGATCAAAATGTAGCCCACACCAAGATCAACACTTTTTTGTAAAGGCTCAAGGGTAGGAGATCACTCTAACTAGATCAAATCCTAGAGAGAAGGTGAGGTTTTAGAGAGACGAGCTCTCTAATGGAGGTTTTGAAAAAGTAAGAGAGAGAAAGGAAATCAAAAAGTGATCCAAAAAGTCAAAACTCGGACTGATATAAAAGTCGCCTCGCTCGAGCGTGGAAACCCCCGCTCGAGCGTCGATTGCACACCTGCAGAAGTTTTGCAGACATGGTCCCCGCTCGAGCGTCAAACTCCCCGCTCGAGCGGAGGAACAAAATCAAAGGGCCACGCTCAGGCGTCAAAACTCCCGCTCGAGCGTCTGAAGACCTGCGGAGAAAAATACTGGGAGATGGAAAATTACGCTCGAGCGTCAAAACTCCCGCTCGAGCGGAGAAGCAAAATCAAAGGGCCCGCTCGAGCGTCAAAAGCCCCGCTCGAGCGTGAAGGCCAAATTCTGGACATCAACTTTTGGTTCCAAAGCACAAACAACCTATTTCAAACCTGCCCAACACAACCCAAGACTCAAATACCAAGAGTAAGGGAAGGAAATGAGAATGAGACAACAACTCAACCACAGAACCAAGTCCGGAACACAATATGTAAAGGAAAGGAAAACCGAGATCGCTATAACCTTCCCCCCTTAAAGAATTTCGTCCCCAAAATTAAGTACAAGTTTTCAAAAACAAGTTTTTTCTCAATTCTCAACAATATTATAATTCATTACCCAACAACTTGACCCATTACCGGTCATTCCATCTCTATTCAAGAGGCATTTTACAATATATACTCAATATGCATTATTAGCATGCTTTCCTTTGAAATTTACCAATTTCAACACATTTTTCACAATTCCATATCATATTCAATGTTCATGATATATTTCCATTTCTACAATACATTCAACATATGCAACGTTACATTAAACCTCCTTTTCAAGGCAAGTTTCAAAATACTTCCATAAATCAAAACATATACAATGTTTTACAACTCAAGACATATTTAATGCTCTTAAAGTTCATCAATATTACAAAATCCCAATACATGGTTAAACATTTACAAACAAGTCTGGATACTTCTCACGGACATCCATCTCGCGTTCCCAAGTGGCTTCCTCCACTCCGTGATGTTTCCACAAAACCTTTACTAAGGGAATGGTCTTGCCTCGCAAGACTTGATCCCACTTATCTAAGACCCGAACCGGTCTCTCCTCATACAAGATATCCTCGTCAACCTCCAAATCGGTCCAATCCAGCACATGAGACGGATCCAGCTCATACTTCCGAAGTATACTAACATGAAACACGTCATGTACCCCGGACAACTGCGGCGGTAAAGCTAAACGATAGGCAATCTCCCCAATCCTCTCAAGAATCTCAAAGGGACCAATAAACCGAGGGGACAACTTCCCACTCTTCCCAAACCTCATCAAACCTCGCCTAGGTGATATTTTCAGAAAAACATGATCACCCGTCTCAAACGCCAAAGGCCTCCTCCTACCGTTGGCATAACTCTTTTGGCGACTCTAGGCTGTAACAAGCCTCCTACGGATAAGCTCAACTTTCTCCGTCGTTTCTCTCGCCAACTCCGGGCCTAACAAAGGTGCATCACCCACCTCGGCCCAACAAACTGGAGACCTACACGGCCGGCCATACAAAGCCTCAAACGGTGCCATACCGATACTCGACTGAAAACTGTTGTTGTAGGCAAACTCTACCAAGGGCAAGTGCCTCTCCCATGACCCACTAAAGTCAAGAACACAACCTCGAAGCATGTCCTCAAAGATCTGAATAGTACGCTCGGACTGTCCGTCAATTTGAGGATGATAAGCCGTGCTAAAGGTCAATCTAGTGCCCAAGGCACTCTGCAAACTCTGCCACAACCTAGCAGTAAAACGAGGATCTTTATCTGAGACGATCGACACTGGGACCCCGTGCAACCTCACTATGTCCCGAATATACAAGTCGGCAAGATGATCTACCGAATCTCTCACACGCATAGGGATAAAGTGCGCCGACTTAGTCAACCAGTCTACAACCACCCAAATAGCATCACTACCCCGCTGAGTCCTCGGAAGATCTACAACGAAGTCCATAGTGACATGCTCCCATTTCCACTCGGCAATAGGCAAGGGTTGCAACAAACCCGCTGGCCTCTGATGCTCGGCCTTCACTTGTTGACAAGTAAGGCATTTCGTTACGAAAACTGCCACATCTCTCTTCATACCCCGCCACCAAAACTGGCGACCCAAATCACGATATATCTTGGTGCCTCCCGGATGTACCGCAAGACGTGAATGGTGAAACTCTCGGAGTACCTCCTCTCGGCAAGACTCCGGCACAAACAAACGGTCTCGGTATCTCACACTCAGGTCGAGATACACAGACAAACCCTTCTCAGCCTTCCCACTGGAGATCTTCTCTTGAAGGGATTCTACCTCAAGGTCACCTCTCTATGCCTCTAACACTCGGTTCACAAGTGTAGGTTGCGCAACAACAGAAAACAAGGTTGCAGCCTCAACGGACTCGTCCAGAAGCAAATCAAATTCCCCAAGTGCACCCAACATCTCCCATTCCCGGATGGCTATACAAGTTACATCACTAATGGATTTCCTACTAAGGGCATCGGCCACAACATTGGCCTTTCCCAGGTGATAGTGTAACTCAAAGTCATAATCCTCTATGAACTCCATCTACATCCTCTGCCTCAAATTCAAGTCTCTTTGTGTACACAGGTACTTCAAACTCTTATGATCCGAGAATACCTCGAATCTTTCACTATAAAGGTAGTGCCTCCAAATCTTCAAGGCAAAGATCACTGCTGCTAATTCTAAGTCATGTGTAGGGTAATTCCTCTCGTGTATTTTCAGCTAACATGAGCCATAGGCTACCACTTTCCCCTCTTGCATCAACACACAACCCAAACCCTCTCGTGAGGCATCACAATAAACCGCATAACCCAAACCTCTCTCCGGAATAATCAAAATCGGAACGGTGGTCAATCTAACCTTCAACTCTTGGAACGACTTTTCACAAGTCTCACTCCATACAAATTTGACCCCTTTCCGCGTCAATCTAGTCAACGGTGAAGCTAGCCTGGAGAAATCTTTCACAAATAGGGGGTAACACCCAACTAATCTCAGAAAACTGCGGATCTCAAAAACACTTTTAGGCTGTGCCCAATCTTGCACTGCCTCTATCTTGGATGTATCAACAGACACCCCTTCCCTGGAAACTACATGGCCTAAGAACTTAACCTCTCTTAGCCAGAACTCACACTTCCCGAACTTGGCATACAGCCTATGGGCTCTAAGCAACTCAAGCACCACTCTCAAGTGTTCCTCGTGCTCCTCCTCAGAAGGTGAATAAATCAGAATGTCATCCATGAAAACGACCACAAAGCGATCTAAGAATTCCCGGAATATCCGGTTCATCAAATCCATAAACACTGCCGGCGCATTGGTGAGCCCAAATGGCATCACCAGAAACTCGTAATGGTCATACCGCGTACGGAATGCCGTCTTCGGAATATCCTCCTCCCTGACCCTCAACTGATGGTAACCCGATCTCAAATCTATCTTAGAGAAACAACGGGACCCCTTCAACTGGTCAAACAAATCATCTATACGAGGCATAGGGTATTTATTCTTAACCGTAGCCCGATTCAACTTTCGGTAATCAATACAAAGTCTCAAGGCGCCATCTTTCTTTTTAGCAAAGAGGGCCGATGCTCCCCACGGCGAAACACTAGGGCGGACAAAACCCTTATCTAGCAACTCCTGGAGTTGAATCTTCAACTCACTCAACTCGGCTGGGGCAAAACGATAAGGTGCCATAGAAATCGGCGCTGTACCAGGCACTAAATCAATGGAGAACTCTATCTCTCGATGAGGTGGCAAACTAACAAGATCCTCGGGAAAGACGTCCGAGTACTCACAAACCACTCTCGGCAATACAGTCTAGGTCTCACCACACTCACTACTCATAAGGCTAGCAAGAAGACCATTAAGTTCACTCCGCCCTCGCGGATCATACACCAGTGGCAAAACACTACCAACTCGATCCCCCAAGAAATGGAAACAATCTCTGCTCAAGGTACATACCGTGACCCTCTAACGGTAGCAATCAATAACGGCCCAGTATGACGATAACCAGTCCATACCCAAAATAATATCAAAACCCGACATAGCCATAACTACAAAAGAAAATGGAAGTCGGCGATCAGCTACCTCGATATCACACCCTCTACACCCTTATTTCAAAATCAACTCACCCCCAACAGGTGATACAACACAAATAGGAGATGCTAACTGTGCCAACTCCAACCCCAAAACAGATGCAAATGCAGCAGATATAAAAAAATGGGATGCACCTGTATCAATCAACACACTGGCAACCGAGTTGCAAAACAAAAAGGTACCTCTCACAACAGATGGAGTTGGTACTAGATCCTGTGCGGTAACAGCATACACACGCCCTGTAGACCCCTAATCTACCTGCTCACCTCTAGGAGCAAAAGACTGCTGCACAGACTGGGACGACGAAGCTCCCTGATTGGCCTTCGAGGCCTAAACTGACTGTACGGGCTGAAAACTCTGCGTCTGCCTAGAACCAGACGCACCCGATGTGGCACCCAACTGCGAGCAGAACCTCTTCAGGTGCCTCGCCTGACCACACTGATAACAAGAGAGCGGCTGGCCTCTGCCCTGACTCTGGCTCTGAGGTCGAGCCGAAGATGAAGCTGCTCTCCGCCCTACGCCCTTCTGCAGGCAAGCTGGAGACTTGTAGCCCAGCTGACCACATTTGTAACAAGTCACGTCTCCCTAACTACCTCTCTCAGGGCCTGCATTCGGCACTGGAAAGGTAGATCTAGCAAAACCACCCTGAGTTTGCTGAGGGTTAGAACCCCTCTGTCTCCTGCCATCACATTGGCCATCCTGACTCCTCTTGGAGCCCCTCTGTCTCTCCTCCTCCTCCTGCATCATAATCTCCATATGGGCCGCAGCATCTACAAGGCGCCCATAGTCCCGGGTCATAGAACCCCCAACTCTCATCTTGAGGCCATGCCTCAACTTCTTCTCAAACTCCAGACAACGGCGTTCCTCAGACACCACAAGCTCAGGTGCAAACCTGGATAGACTGGTAAATGCGGCCTCAAACTCGGCCACTGATAAACTCAGTTGCTTAAGCTGGCAAAACTGGTCCCTCAGTTTCTCCCTGATAGCTGGAGACAAGAACTTCTCTTGGAAAGCACCTACAAAGGCCTCCCATGTCCCTCCAATACGACCCTTCATGAACTTCCACCACTGACCCGCATCCCCCTTAAGCTGGAAAGATGCCAACGTCACCTTCAATGCCCCGTCTTCGATGCCAAGCATCTCAAACGTCTTCGTCATCTGTTCGAGCCATTCATCAGCTTTCAGTAGCTCTTTCGGATCACCCACAAACTCGTCCGGGTTAGACCGGAAGAACTCCCTCTTCAGAAAGGAAGGCCCTGCCTCAGCCACATGGGCCTGGACCTAATTCTCAACTCTGAGAATGCCCAAGGATTCCCTCAAAGCTCTTGCCATCTCGTGGGCTAAGGCGCCCATAGCCTGCTGACCTATTGGCTCGGCCACATTGGCCTGACCAACCTCTTCTTGCTGTTCCGGAATCTCATCCGGTATGGGCATTTCCTGCCTCCTAGGCCTACCTCGCCTACCACCACGTCCTCGTCCTGATATCCTAATAAAGGTAACGAAGAACATTAGCACATTCACAAATGTGCCGAAGCTATAACACTCGCGTCCTATTGCATGGACAACAGTAATTCACTCTACGTAAGCACATAATCACATAAGCACTTACAAATTTCATTTCTGGATAATGATAGTCCCATGGCGTTACTAGAGTTCTAGTTAGAAACAGCAATGATCAAGTGCTTTTCCAACAAGACTCACAAAAACCCAAGGATCCAATCAACATCCTAGAAACTAAATCCCATACTCATATAGTCACATAAAACATGTTATCACATAAGCACATAACATTACGTCTAATGTCTCTAACAAGCGAGACGAACCCATTGTGGTACTAACCATTTCCCGCGTACCCAAAGTATTCGAACCCGGTACACTCTGATACCAAGTTGTAACACCCTCAAAATAAACCCATAAAACATACAATATTGACATGCTTAGACATAAGAGAATAAAGTATAATTACATTTCATCAGAGTATTTCTTATAAACGTATTACATGTTGACAATAAAAGTAAATGCCCTACAGGCTTACAACTTTCCAAGTCAACACTTAGTTACAAAAAGAGAGTACTAACTCTACATAAAATAAGCCCTTGGCTTGATGTACATGTAATACAACAAAAATAAACAAAAGAGTCTTCAACTCCCACAACCATCCAAGCTAAGATCTCGGAGGCGGCATAATACCTGAACCTGAAAATGATGTCCCATATAGGGTGAGCCAACGCCCAGTAGAGATATGCTAAACATACTATGAGCAATAACTAAAACATTAGCATTTGATAAATGTTTAACTCACATAAATCAATTCATTATCCATTTCAAATACATGACAAATATGTCCATGTTTCCTTCCATTTTCCATTACTTATTTAGTTCTCAATTTATGAATAAGGCTCAGAACCTAGCCAATAATTTAATGAGACCATAACTCATATCAACAACACTTCTATACTTCACAATAGATACACATGTTTGCTGTATCAATAATACATAAGAACACTTCCATACTTCATAATAGATACACATATTTGCTATATCAACACTTCAATAGATATACATACTTGCTGTATCAACATTTCAATAGATACACATATTTGCTGTATCAATGGAGTACATCCCCTATCTCCTCCCAAACAATATCCGGTTTAGGAGTCCATCCCCTATCTTTCCCTAAACCGTGGAGTACATCCCCTATCTCCTCCCACACAACACAACACATATAAACACATATCATATACAAGATCAATCAATACATAAATTTGATGTATTATCTTAACCGTCATACTCGATGACATAGCCAATTGATTAGTTTTAGTTCGCCTAATCATCATGCATTGTCTACAACAATCAAAGACTATCCTCTACTGATAACCCAAAGCAATTATTTCTAAACAGATAATAATTACATCCAACAGATAAATTATCAACAATCTCCAAGGTGAGTGATTAATAATTCCAACTCCACTATTCTATCTCATAATGAGCCAATTACATTATTTCCAACTCAATTTCATATTCCCATAATAAATGTCATTAATTACACTAATGACCCAAATATACCTAAACATGGCATTTTCTCCCTTTTTAATATTGACCCAAAGGTCCCAAATATTAACAACAACCCCTATAATCTCTTTTAAGACCCAAAATATACATATGTGAGTCAAAAAGATAAAACTCCTCTTTTCAATATAACACATTACAAACCCTAACTTTCCAAATCAAACCATTTATACAAAAAGCTCAATATTTAGGTTAAAGCTCATAAAAATGAGTAGGAATCTCTACCTCAAATTCGGAGCTCAAAGGGAGAAGATGAAGAATTTCGAGATGCTACAAATCCCAAGATTTTCGGACCAAAATGTAGCCCACACCAAGATCAACACTTTTTGTAAAGGCTCAAGGGTTGGAGATCACTCTAATTAGATCAAATCCTAGAGAGAATGTGAGGTTTTAGAGAGAGGAGCTCTCTAATGGAGGTTTTGAAAAAGTAAGAGAGATAAAGGAAATCCAAAAGTGATCCAAAAAGTCAAAACTCGGACTGATATAAAAGTCGCCCCGCTCGAGCGTCAGACATAGACTTACGCTCGAGCGTGAAAAGCGCCGCTCGAGCGTCGATTGCACACCTGCAGAAGTTTTGTAGACATGGCCCCGGCTCAAGCGTCAAACTTCCCGCTCGAGTGGAGGAACAAAATCAAAGGGCCACGCTCGAGCGTCAAAACTCCCGCTCGAGCGTCTAAAGACCTGCGGAGAAAAATACTGGGAGATAGAAAATTACGCTCGAGCGTCAAAACTCCCGCTCGAGCGGAGAAGCAAAATCAAAGAGCCCGCTCGAGCGTGAAGGCCAAATTCTGGGCATCAACTTTTGGTTCCAAAGCACAACCAACCTATTTCAAACCCGCCCAACACAACCCAAGACTCAAATACCAAGAGTAAGGGAAGGAAATGAGAATGAGACAACAACACAACCACGGAACCAAGTCCGGAACACAATATGCAAAGGAAATGAAAACCAGGATCGCTATACTTACATATTTTATTATAAAAAACACTAACATATATTTATTCATGAATTTAATAAATAAATGAGTTAAGTAGTTCATACTTAAACATAGACTAAGAAAACTCTCTAATAATTATATCAAGGCCAAGTTGAGATAAATGTTAAGTTAATTGAATTGCTAGCGTAATACCCGTGCTATGCACGGTTTTAAATAAAATAATTAATAAGTAATTTTAAAATTAAAATTAAACAGTAAACAAATAAAATTAATTAAATTTTAACTATTTTTATCACAATTTTGCTTATGTTTTTTTTCTCTCCTACCATTAATGCTATGTTTTAAGTTCTAAATAATAATAACATGAATCATAATGTAATTAGTAAAAATTAAACAAAAATTATGATAAATTAAGAATTACACTTTTTAATTTCTATTTTTTTATGATTCATGTTATTATTATTTAGAACTTAAAACATAGCATTAATGGTAGGAGAGAAGAAAAACAAAAGCGAAATTGTGATAAAAATAGTTAAAATTTAATTAATTTTATTTGTTTACTGTTTAATTTTAATTTTAAAATTACTGATTAATTATTTTATTTAAAACCATGCATAGGATGGGTATTACGCTAGTAATTTAATTAACTCAACATTTATCTCAACTTGGCTTTGATATAATTATTAGAGAATTGTCTTAGTCTATGTTTAAGTATGAACTACTTAACTCATTTATTTATTAAATTGGTGAATAAATATATGTTAGTATTTTTTTTATAATAAAATATGTAAGAGTTGGCTTAAGGATTTATAGTTGTGCTAGACTTCACAATCTAATTGACTCAGCATTTATCTCAACTTGGCAATGACCTAATAATTAAATAATTGTCTTAGTCTATACCTAAACATGAACTGCTTAACTCATTTATTTATTAAATTGGTACATAAATATATATTAGTATTGTTTATAATAAAATAATAACTATGTACATGTTTATGCATAGTTATTGAAAAAATTAAAACTTTGATAAAATTTTATATTTATATTTAAAATTATTGAAGATTTATAGTTGTGCTAAACACTAAAAGTGACATAATTTAATTGACTCAACATTTGTCTCAACTTTGCCATAACCTAATTATTAGAGAATTGTCTTAATCTATACCAAAACATGAATCACTTAACTCATTTATTTATTAAGTAATTGAATATATATACATACATATTATTTTTTATAATAAAATATATAAGAGTTTGCTTAAGGATTTATAGTTGTGCTAAACAGTAGAAGTGAAATAATCTAATTGACCCAACATTTATCTCAACTTGGTCGTGACTTTATCATTAGAGAATTGTCTTAGTTTATGACTAAACATGAACCACTTAACTCATTTATTTATTAAATTGGTGAATAAATATATGTTAGTATTTTTTATAATAAAATAATAAATATTTACATATTTATGCATAGTCATTAAAAAAATGAAAATTTTGATAAAATTTTATATTTGTATTTGTAATTATTGAGGATTTATAGTTGTGTTAGACACTAAAAGTGACATAATTTAATTGACTCAACATTTATCTCAACTTGGTCTTGATTTAATTATTAGAAAATTGTCTTATTCTATGTCTAAGTATTAACCACTTAACTCGTTTATATATTAAATTGGTGAATAAATATATGTTAGTTATTTTTAAAATAAAATATATAAGAGTTGGCTTGAGGATTTCTAATTGTGTTTAGACAGTAGAAGTGACATAATTAATCTAATTGACTCAATATTTATCTCAGTTTGGTCATGACCTAATCATTAGAGAATTGTCTTAATTTATGCCTAAATATGACCACTTAACTCATCTATTTATTAAATTGGCGAATAAATATATGTTAGTATTTTTTATAATAAAATAATAAATATGTATGCATAATTATTTTAAAAAATTAAAACTTTGATACAATTTTATACTTATATTTTGAATTATTATATGAATAGTCAAGTGTATTTATGTGTGAAAAAACTATTCAAGGTCAACCTAAAATATGGGCATTGTTTCAACCATATTTTGTAACTGATTTAAAATTTTTATCGATCAATTAATAGAAATATTTGGTAATAATCAATTTAAATTTTATTATAATTTCTCAAGTTTTGAATATTATGAACTAATTTGAAGGATAGTACTGACATTAAACATTAAAAGTTGTTTAGATGTTAGATTAAGATCAATTTTTATGCCTACATTTAAATTCTTGGAGAATTATCTTCATTCATACCGAATTCATGGTCACTTAACCCACATTTTTTTCTTTAGAAATTGGTAAATATATTATGGTTATTTTTTATAACAAAAATAAGAAAATGTATGTATATTTTTGGCATATTTGTTTATTTATTGTAAAAAAATTATATATTTATATGAAAAATTATTGGACAAATAATTAAGTATATTTATGTATGAAAAATTATATAATACTGGATCAACCTAAAATATAGAGCTTGTTCTAGTTCTACCTTGGCCTCGATTTAAAAATTGATCAGTTAATTAGTTAAAACAGTTAATAATAATCAATTTAAGTTTATGTTTAATAATTTGTTAATTTGTAATGGGTATGAGCTAATACTGGATCAAATACTGTATTTGGTTGATTTTTATGCTATACATCCATTTTTTAGATAATCATTTTGGTTCATGTCCAACCATCACATTGCCCACTTATTTATCTTTCAAAATGATAAAAATATTGTAAAAGTTTTTATAACCAAAATAAAAAAATATGAATATATATTTGGCATATTTATTAATATTCTAAAACTTCAATTAAGAAATTATATATTTATTCTTAAAATATGTCTAATATTAAATTATATTTACATTTGAAAGAATTAAGTTAGTTCATAGATTTTATTTTTAGTATAGAACTTGATTAAAGAAATGAAGTCTCAAAACAAATCATAATTTTCAATTTAAATTTTATTAATTTTTTATTTAATAGAAATTTTCACGTAAAATATTTTAATATTTTAAAAATAATTAATTATTTGTGAAATGAAGTTACATTATAAAAAATACTAAAAAAATTGTTTTTTAGCAATGTGAAAATCCATTAACTAAAGAATTAAATTGATGAGACATAGATTTTTTTTTTAAAAACAAAATTAATGAATGTGGCTAATAGGAGGGGTGCTTATAATTATATATATTTAATTTCTTTTCACACCCCTCACATGTATTAAAAATATATATAATTTAGGCATAAATATTAGTACATAAGAGGGTTCTTATTTTTTATCATGAATTTTAAAGATTTGAGAGTAGTTATATATGGTATGAATAATATAGTAATATAGTAAGAAGTAATTTTTTATTTTTTTTAAAGGAAATAAAAATCAATAGGGGAAGATTAGGTTGGAAAGTTATAGAATATTTTTTTTTAGAAAAATATTTGGTGGTCCGAATTTGTATGGCTCGAATATGTCAAAACGACGTCGTTTTACGCTCAAAATGACGTCGTTTTAGGTATTTCGAGCCATGAATTTTCGGGTCACCTAGTATTGTTTTTTTTTTTTATCTTTCCTTTTGAAAACTATAAATTACGAAAGCTTGTCTGGTTCCATTTTTTCAAAAACACTTTTCAAAAAATTCTACTTTCTTATTTTTTATGTTTTTTTGTTTTTACTGAATTTTTTTAATATTTTAAGCAATTTTTTTTACTTTTTGACACACGTAACATAAATACACCTAAAAAGTAAAAAAATTCTTTTAAAAATTCACTAAATACCAAAAATACCAAAAATACAAGAATTCAGTACATTTTTTGTATTGTATTTATTAATTTTTTAAAATATTTTTTCACAAATTTTTTACTTTTTAGATATATCTAAGTAAGGTGCATCTAAAATGGTAAAAAAAAATGTTTAAAATTTTAAAAATAATCACTAAAAACAAAAAAAAAAAAAACACGAAAATCAAAAAACTTAGTTTTCAAAAAACTTAATTCAGAAACTTCAAACACACTGATTAATATTTTGAAAACTATTACTTTAATGGATTAGCTAATACTATATTTTAATTTAATAAATCCACAAATTCATTATGAGGTTTTGGAACTCTCACAATGCCTCACGAAAACCCCATTTTACTTACATAATATATATAGATAGATAAATTTAATAAGAATTTATATTTGTTTTAGATATTTTTTTAATACACAAATTATTTTTTTAGATTTTTTATAAAAATAATTTAATAATCTCATCACTAATTATAGTGGCCCTGTTTGGTAGAGCTTATTTCCAGCTTATTTCAGTTTTTAACTTAATTTAAACTATTTTGATGTGTTTGGTTCAGCTTAATAATACAGCTTATAACTTTTTGTAAATCAAAAATCAACTTATTCTTTGAGTGGGGGAGGAGAAGCTTAATTTATAAGTCAAAAATCAGCTTATGTTCACAGTTATAAGCTATAAGCTGTTAGGCTATAAGTTATAGGCCCTGTTTGGTGGAGCTGTGGGAAAGTGCTTATAGCTTATCCCTAAACAGCTTATAGCTTATAACTATGAACATAAGCTGATTTCTGACTTATAAATTAAGCATCTCCTGCCCCACTCAAAGAATAAGCTAATTTCTGACTTCCAAAAAACTATAAGCTATAAGGTATAAGCTAAACCAAACACATCAAAATAGTTTAAATTAAGCTGAAAGCTGAAATAAGCTACTTTTAAGTTCTGCCAAACAGACACATAATCACTTTCCCATAGCTCTACCAAACGGGGCCAGTGTATGGGAGAAGTTGAAAAGTGCGGCAATATGTACGAGAGAAGTCAAAAAGACTTATGGGTTAGGAGAAATCAATAAATGTTAAGATTTTTTTTTAAATCAAAAAATTAGAAAATTAAGATTGAGATATTGAAATTTTCATAAAATTTGTAGGTTAAAAATCTCTTTTTTCTTTATATAATATACTAGCCTATCACCCGTGCTATGCACAGGATAATTATAAATATTTTATATTTGTTTTAGATTTTTTTTAATATATAAATTATGTTTTTTAAGATTTTTTATAAAAATAATTTAACAATCTTATTACTAACCATAGTGTATGGGAGAAGTTGAAAAGGGTACTGCAATAACTATACATGGATTGTATCTATAATTATTTGTATGATGAGATTTTAAATGCTGATTAGGGGATTTTGACCAAATCAATAAATGCAGGCATATGGAAAGACATGTGGATTGAAAAAATTTAATAAATGCTGATCAGGGGATTTTGACCAAATCAATGAATGCTGAGATTTCTTTTTAAATAAAAAATAAAAAAATTAGAAAATTTAGATTGGGATATTAAAACTCTCACAGGCCTTAGGGGTTAAAAACCCCCTTTTGCTTAATATATAGTATAGATAATATATAATAATATATATATATATATAGATTATAAGATGAGAGAAATAAAGTGCTATCTTATTATAACGGAGGAGATTTTATAAAAAAAACGTGTAGACATGAATGCTCTCCTATTTTATTGTGTTTATAATTATCTATATATGTGAATTGTGATTTTAAATTTTATTTTATTTTATTTTAAATGTCTTCTTTTTTTCCTTTTTTATATTATATTAAAGTTTAATATTTTGATAATAATCATATGTGTTGAACTTTTCAAGGAATTAAATGTCTTTTTTTTATTACATTATATTAATGTTTAATATTTTGATAATAATCATATGTGTTGAACTTTTTAAGAAAATTTTTTTATGTTTGTTCTTAATGCATTAAAGTGTTATTATGAGGGATAATAATCATATGTGTTGGGACTTTTCAAGGAATTCATATGTGTTGAATTTCAAAGAATTTTTTTTATACTTGTTCTTAATGCATTAAAGTGTTATTATGAGGGTAAGACTTGAGAGTTGGGAGACGTTAATAAATGCTAAGGTGCTGTTTGGTAACACTACGTTTTCAATTTTCTGTTTATATTTACAAAAATTTTAAAAGCTCAAATAAAAACTTGTTTGGTAAAATTTTTTATTTATAAATCAGTAGTCTCAGTTTATAAATTTGGCCAAAAAATGAAAACACAAAAAATGTGTTTCCGTTTTGAGTTTTGAGTTTTTTTTTTTTTTTACCACCTAACACTAGCCACCACACGCCACCATTTTCCACCACCGTCTTCCGTCACCACCAGCCACCACTTACCGCCACCCACTCACTACCACCACCCACCCCTCGCCGCCACCACCACCCACCACCCACTTGCCATCCACTCGCCACCACCCACCACCCGCCACTACCATCCACTGCCCGCCACCATCGCCCGCCACCACCACCCGCCACCTACTTGCCACCACCACTCACCATCCACCAGCCACCACCAGCCATCCACCAGCCACCTCCCACCCACTTGCCACCATCACCACCAACCACCACTACCACCACCACCACCATCACCCACCACCCACCGGCTACCTACCGGCCACCACTACCACCCACCACCACCACTACCACCACCCACTCGCTACCACCTACCACCCGCCACCATCACCCTCCCATCCACCACCACCACCACCACCCGCCACCACTGACCACCACTTGCCATCCGCCACCCACTTGCTACCACCACCCGCCACCCGCCACCACCTACCACTACCCGCCATCCACCACCCACCTACCACCACCACCCACCACCCGCCATCGTCACCCACCCACCCACCATGACTAGCCACCACCCACTCGCCGCCACCATCCACCACTACCCGCCATCTGCCACTCACCTGCCACCACTACCCACCACCCGCTACCACCGCCACCATCACCACCACCAACTCACTACCACCCACCACCCGCCACCGTCACTCACCCACCCGCTACCACCACCCGCCCACCACCACCCGCCATCCGCCACCCACCTGCCACCACCACCCACCACCGCCACCGTCACCATCACCCACCCACCCACCCACCCACCCACCGCCACCCACCAACACTAGCTACCCACCACTCACTGTCACCACATTCCACCACCGTCTTCCGTCACCACTTGCCATTTCTCACTCTTTTTTATACTTTTAAAATTTTTTAAACATTTTGTCAATTACCAAACGCGTTTGTAGTTTATGTTTTTCTAAAAATAAACAAAAACCAATTTATAAAATTTTTATAAATATAAACTGAAAACGTAAACGTTACCAAACACATCCTAAGATTTTTAAAAAAAAAATCAAAAAATCAAGAAATTTAAATTGAGAGATTGAAACTCCCACAAGATTTGAGATTAAAAATCTCCTTTTACTTAATATACAGTATACAAGTATAGATATTTAGATGATGAGACTTGGTTGGGAAATTCAACTCTAGTACCTGGACCTTGGGATACCAAAAACAGGAATGGTATCGTATCCATCGAATTACGCTAGCTCCTAAACCTAACGTTGAATTGATCAATCCTTCTTCTGCATTATTTTACACGCAATCTGTTGAGTTCCAAAATTAGTATAATATGGTACTAAAAATTAAACGACTGCAACGATTCAGATACTATCTGAATGAGGGAGACGCAAGCGCGCCAAACTCTGAATTTGGATTAATTCTACTTCTTTGTTACCAAGGTACCACCACCTCCCGTCACATGGGCGAAAAGTTATTGGTTAATTTTGGCCCCTGTCACGTGATATTTTATTGTAATTGATAGAAAAAATGAGGATACTATGGGAGCTTCTATATACACACACCCTTTCCCCTCAATACACACACTTAATGATATTTAATATTATTACAATTTTATCCCTAAGTGAAATTACTATTTTAGCCACCATTGTTATTTGAATACATCTCAATGCACACACATCTGTTGCATCGTGTGTGAAGCTTGTGGAGTGTTGCATCGTGTGTGAAGCTTGTGGATGCTGATTCATAGCTTCTTCCAGGGAGTGTGTGTAATCATTCATAGCTTCTATCTGTTGTGTAGCTAGTGACACCATTGGTTGCTGTATATAATGTTCATTGAGGTAGAAGTGAAACCAAAGGGCTTTGGCATTTCCAAGTTCATCAACCTTCGTCATTCGTAGGGAAAACATCACTGTGATGGAGGATTTGCCTTCTGAAAATCAGCAAATTAGTATTCATGTGAAGCAGAGCGAAGGAAATGTGAGTTCAAAAAATTTTTTTTTTTCCCGGCGTCGTTCGGATAACCAGAGCCGAAATGTGTAATTTGGTTCGGAAGTATACTACCGAAATAAGTATGTATATTCGGAAGTTGATGTCCGAAAGAAATAAAAAGTTTCGGAAGTTGTTGTCCGAAAAAATCATTCAAATTCGGAAGTTGCTGTCCGAACAAAGTTAACTTATACAACAATCAACTTCCGAAATTTTTAAAAAAATTTGGACAACTACTTCCGAATGAAGTAAATTTTTTTTTTTCTATTTTATATTCCAAATTTGCAAACTGCATACTAAATTTACAGTTTCAAATTGCAAATTAATCATTATAATGCCATTAAAAATTTGTAATGTTATACAAAACATGCAGGAATATGTGTCAACTCAAGGAAGTCAGGTTTGCGCGGATTTTGTGTTAGATTACACCACTCAATTCACAACTGAACAGGTTCAGTCTACGAAATTATAACGATTATGTTTCGAATTGCTCACCAAATGTAAATATTTGATAATATTTATTTAACTTTGTAGGTATTCAAAAGTAAGGATGAATTGCTCAACTGGGTACGTGAAGTTGGAAAGAGAAATGGTTTGGTTATTGTAATCAAAACATCAGACTATGGTGGAGGGAAAAAAAGACCCAGGATGTATCTTGCTTGTGAGAGGAGTGGCCAATATAGAGCAACAAAGAAGTTAAAACATGATGGCAACAATACATCAAGACTAACTGGTACGAAGAAGTGTGGTTGTCCTTTTGATATGAGGGCTCACAGGTTTACCACACATGATGAATGGACATTGACCGTAGTATGCGGATTGCATAATCATCCACCTGCGGAGCACCTCGAGGGACATTCATATGCGGGGAGGCTATCAAAGGATGAGAAAGCATTGTTAATGGATATGTCAAAGAGCATGGTTCGGCCAAAAGAAATCCTAGTAACCTTGAAACAGCGAGATGCCCTGAATGTAAGCACACTTAAAACCATTTACAATGTACCCCATCGAAACAGGGTGGTACAGAGAGCTGGAAGATCACAGATGCAATACTTATTGGGTGAATTGGCCAAGTATAATTACATTGAGCGCCATCGGTCTGAAGAGTCCACGATGACTGTGACAGACTTGTTTTGGGCACATCCTACCAGTTTGGACTTATTCCGGTCTTTCCCACGTATATTAATTATGGATTGCACATATAAAACCAACAGATATCGGCTTCCTCTTCTTGAAATTGTGGGAGTGACATCAACTGAAATGACATTCTCTGTAGCTTTTGCATACTTACAGCATGAGAGGGTCGATAACTATTCGTGGGTGTTAGATACATTGCGTGATGTCATGGATGGGTTTGTTGTGCCAACAGTTATTGTTACTGACAGAGAGCTAGCCTTGATGAATGCCATACAGAAGATATTCCCGAGTGCCAGACATTTATTATGTCGTTGGCATATCAGTAAGAATGTGTTGACCAAATGCAAGAAAATGTTTGAGACACAGCAAAAATGGGAGAAGTTCAACCATGAGTGGAACTCTGTAGTGTATTCATCTTCTGAAATTCAATACGAGGAGCGTCTTAAATCATTACTTAAGGAATTCAGTAGTTATCCTGATGCAGTCAAATACATCATGGATACTTGGTTGGTTCCTTACAAGGACAAATTTGTGGCGGCATGGACAGACACGTGTATGCATTGTGGCAATGTTACAACGAACCGGTAAGATTACTTTTCTTCAATATGTTATTAATAAGTGCCATGTACTTGATTTTAACTTGACTTTCATTGAATTGAACAGGGCTGAGAGTGCACATGCAAAACTTAAAAGACAATTGGGTTCATGTCAAGTCTCATTTCAGGCATCATTTGAGAAAATACACAGTCTGCTTGAGTTGCAACACACTGATATCAAGGCTTCATTTGAGAAAAGTCTAACTGTTGTGCAACATCAATTTAAACCTTCTCAATTCAGGGAGCTACGGGGTAATGTGTCTATCTTTGCCTTGGAGTATTTGCTTGTCGAGAGTAAGAGAGCCAATTCCATTGGTATTGATGTTGAAGCTTGTGGATGCGTCCTTCGCCACACTCATGGTTTACCTTGCGCTCATGAGATTGCTGACTACATCAGAGAAGATCGTCCTATACCACTTGCTACCATACACTCACAGTGGAGGCAACTTCATATCTCCATATGCAAGAAAGAAGAGGAAACCGAGGTGACTTGTCATGCAGAAGTAGAGTTGTTTGTGAACAAGTTTAATGAAAGTGATAGAACCATGCGATTGGAGCTTTTGAAGAAGTTGAAAGAGATTGTATATCCGGGAAGCACTTTTCTTGTTGAGCCGGAGGTGAAGCCCAAAACACGTCCTCGGGATCATAAGAAGATCAATGTTTCTACCCGTCGTGACCCGTGTGCATTTGAGTTAGTGCAATCTGGACATGATTCCTTCTCACCTAGGGACACTCAAATCACTACATTAGCTTCTACTCTGCAAACCAAGAAGAAGCGACCTGTTAAGGGAAAGGAGAAGGTGAACCCGAAAGGGAAGGCATACATTACTAGAACAGTGAAACCTGGTGCATATGTTGATGCTTTCCCTGCTGGGTTAAAACCATACATTAAGTTTGTCAAGGATGTAGCTGCAGATGGGAATTGTGGTTTCCGGGCTATAGCTGCTTCAATTGGTCATACAGAAGATGATTAGGCTCAGGTTAGGCGTGACCTATTGGGTGAGCTGCACACACACAAAGAGGAATATATTACACTTTATGGGTCCTATGAAAGGTTTGAAGAATTGACAAGCATATTGTCATACTTTGAAGACAGTCCTGGATACTCACATTGGATGACTATGCCAGACATGGGGCATCTTGTTGCATTGTGCTACAATCTTGTGTTATACCACTTGTCTTTACAACAATGTCTCACCTTTTTACCTCTTAGAACAGTGCCAGTACCTCAACTTGATAGACGTGAGATTGTCATTGGGTTTGTCAACGGAAATCATTTCATCCAGGTATAACAGAAACTTATCAATTGGGTTTGTGCATGTACAAGAAGTTATGAGGTATGACCACTAAGTCAATTGATATTTGGTGCAGGTTTTGTTGCAGCCAGGCCATCCAGTTCCTCCTATTGCCACTAATTGGAGGAAATACCGTCACCCTTGCGCTGTGGACTGGGATGATGCATATGTGTGTCGCATTCAACATTTCAAGGACATTATTCATGATAATGTAGCTACGCGAGAGACTTTTGATGTTGTTGATGTCGCATGACACATGTATGCATTTGACAATGTTAGAATTATGGAAGAAATTAATGGATGTGTTTTTGATGTTGATTTGTTATGTTTTGCAATGTGGATTGAATGTTATCGACCATTGTTACCATTCCATTGTAATAAGAAAGTATCATTTACAAAATCAACGACCATTGTTACCATTCCATTCTAATAATAAAATGTCATTACAATATCATTACAATACCATTGTTGCCATTCCATTCAAATAAGAAAAACACCAAAAAATAATGTCATCTTACAAAAACACCAAAAAACACGGCCATTACAACAATGTCATCTTACAAAAAACATCAACATGTCACGAATCAGCTGTATGCCTACGCCTAGGCCTACGACTGTATGTCAATGTCGAAGATGGAAAGCGACCTCCACCAGAACTAGGTCCAGCTTCGTCAATGTGCTGACCTTCAAGAACATGTGTCATACTCTCGATAGCCTGGTAAAGTCGATAAGGATGGCGAATCCCCTCCTGATAACCAGCGTCAATAATAGGATGTGAAATCTGCAGTGCATGTGCAATACGCTGCATTTGAAAAGAATATCACATTTTAGGAAACATATAAGAAAAAAAACAAGTAAGTTACATATGCATAAGAGAGGATAATAGATTACATCCGCATGTTCGCTGAAATCCTGATGGTCATGGACACGCGGTTCATCAGTGTGCTCGACATAGAGGTGCGTGATATTCTTATACCAATCCATGTAACCCGGTACACATTGCCAAGGCTGACGAACTGGTGTGCTCCTCCGTTGCTCAGATAACACGTGGTTATCCCAAGCCTCCCAGATCCTATCCAAGTATCTGTACATGACTGTATATCGCGCAGATATGTTGCCTCGCACACCACGAATGGGAGCTAGCGGTGCATCTGGGATGGTTTGAACCCTGCCAAACTGCCTCAAAACTCTATCTGGATGATAGGGTTCGACAACGTCTAAGCACTTTAAGCATCCATGGTAGAATGTAACCGGGTTACATGGATGTTGATCTCTGCAGCTGTGGTATGGATCCCAAATAACCTGTAAACGTAAAGTGTTTTTGCATTAAAGTACATAAACGGTAAGATAAATGGAAGTGTTAAAATTATCGCAGGATGAGTAAACTTACATCAGTAGCTACTAAACTGTCAAGGTTGGCTCGAAAAGATTTCAAATGCTCAATGGAGGAACCCGCCTCTCTCCTAGATGCCCAATGGTACACGTGTGGCATGTTTTCATTGTAGCCCATGTTCTGATGAGGTCGGAATGCTCGGAAGTGCTCATAAATCCACGCCTCCAAAAGAGTCATATAACCACCCATCTGCCTAACCCCAGACCGGCTAGCAAACCCCAACTGTCTATATAAAAATGCTAATGCAGCAGCACCCCAGGCATAAGTATGTATGGATCCCAAATCCATCAACAAGCCGAGGTAAACAACGGGAACCCTGCCGCCACTCTTGTCACTGAAGAGTGTACATCCCAACAGGAACAACAAATAAGCTCTTGCAGCGCACTGTATAGCCTTCTCGGGGTCTGAATCTATCACACTAGCAAACTGACTTCGCAACCATTCAAGCCTGACTGAATTGCCACCAGCAGAAGAAACCTCTTCATGTGCTGCACGTTCACTAATCCCCAAGCCATAAACGAGTAATGTAACTCCATGATGATCTGTCACATCTGGTATGCTGACTGATTTGCCTACAATGGGAAGGCCAAGAATAGTGCCAACATCATCCAGGGTCACGGTCATCTCACCAACTGTCATGTGAAATGTGTTCGTCTCAAGTTGCCATCTCTCAACAAAACTAGAGATTAGAAGCTTGTTGACGAAACGATAAGTGCAACGAGCTAACTGTGACAGTTCAGACTGCTCAATAATGGCTTTGAATCTGGTGTTGTTCTCTACTAACCACCATGGCCATGAAAGGATCTTGGAAGAATGATTATAACACTTTAGGGGCCCTCGTTCCTACAACACAAATGATATGTCATTACAAAGTACCATACAACACACACACAAAAAAATAAAATCATATATAAATGAATTTCAGTTTTACCTCCCCGTGCCAAATAGCTGCAGCCACATGACTATTGAAACTCCGCAGTATTGACGGATCAGTCGGTCCACCTGGAAAAGCATGAGTAAGGTACTCTTCCTGGACAGGAGGAGAATCAGGAAAAGAGGTACCCTCCATAGCAATGTCAGGCATATCATAATCTTGAACTAGTCTTTGGCTTCGGCCCCCACTTTGACTGGAACTTGGAATATCATATTCAACCTCAACTGGATCACGACCTCGACCACGACCTTGACCTCGTCCTCGCCCACGCCCTCGTCCCCGTTCATGGTCTACATCCAATTGACGACGTCGTCTATTTGAAGCAGTAGGTGGGACACGTTGTTGATATTCAGAATCCATATTAGCTGCAAAAAATACTAAGTGTGTGTGTAAATAAAGAATAAGTGTGCCTAAAGAATAAGTGTTTTAAATTATAATGAGTGTTATAATTAAGTGTTATAATTAAGCGTTATAATTAAGTGTTATAATTACGAAGGAAAAAAAAAAAAAAAAAAAAAACCTGTTCGGAAGTTCAGAACCGAAAATACCTATTCTGTTCGGAAGTTGTTGTCCGAAATTTAAACTACCATTCGGAAGTTGAAAACCGAACAAAACCATTATTTTCGGAAGTTGCAATCCGAACCAAATACATATTTTCGGAACTATAGTGCCGAATAGAACCATAAAATTCGGAAGTAGATTGCCGAATAAGAACAAAAATTTCGGATAACCAGTTCCGAATGAGGAAACACAGCAACCACGACGGAAAATTTCGAAAATGGTAAAAATTAACCCACATTACAAATAAAATAGGATTGAGAAGATTCAAATCTGTGTAAACTAACCTAAAATGTGAAGATTTCAATGCCCTTTGCCCTTCAATGCCAATACTTCCGAATGTGAAGAGTTCAATGCCCACAGATTGAAGTTGCAATACGCTGCCCTTCAGATTGAAGATTGAAGATTGGGGAGGAACGGTGGAGAGATGGGTGTGTGTGTGAGAGGGTTCTCAGCTGGGTGTGTGTGAGAGAGGGGTCTCACGGGTGTGTGTGTGTGTGTGTGAGGGGGGTGTGTGTGTGAAATTTACATTTAGGGGTATATTTGTAATTAGAGGTGTGTGTAGTGAGTCAAATATATTAGGGTTTATTTTTTTAGTGTGTGTATTGAGAAAGATTTGTATAGAGAGGAAAGGGTGTGTGTATATAGAAGCTCCCGGATACTATCCATCCATAATGATAACATGATGCAAAATGTCTAAACTATCCTACATATATATATATATATATCATATACACGGGTGAGGCCCTCAATTGTCTCACGGTTGATTTTTGCGACTGTGCCATTCTAATAACTTTATTCCCACTTTAAGATGGATTTTTTTTTTTTTTTTTTTCCTATTATAGGGTAAAACGGTTTTAGCAATGTCATTTTTTGAAAAATCAATTTTTAAAAAACCGTGTTCTATAATTAAAATAATAATAAAAATTGAACATAGAATATTGAATTTTTAGAAGCCGAGCTTAAAGTTTTAATTAATTCTAAATTAATTAAAAATAGTTTTTGTAAAACCGTTTTTACACTAATTTTTTTTAATTTATATTTTTAACATAATTTTTTTTTCCAAAAATATTTTGAATACAAAAAATGGTTTTAGAAAAGTCGTTTTGTAAAATGGCTTTAGAAAAAAACATTTTCATAATTTTCTTTTTTCATTTGTTTAAGTGATCTACCCAGGTTTTTTTTTGCTTTAACAGTCCAACACTAAACACTTCACTTCATCAAACAACGAAGAAGATAAAGGAACGAAGACCACCACGAAGAACACGAAGAAGACGAAGGCCACAACGAGACCACCACAAAAATGAAGAAGACGAAGGCCAACAAACATCCTCGCACCTCTCCCTTCTATCATCTACATTGAGGTTTGTTTTGCATAAATTAGGGTTTTAATTTTTTATTTGAGATTTCAATTTCAAAATTAGTAATTTTTGGAATTAAGGTTCTGATTTTGATTCAGTAACAATAGATGTGAATTTTCTGATTACTGATTTAGGGTTTCACTCCTTTCATACTTTATTTTCGTTCTTGTGGTCCTTTTTTTTTTTTTAATACCAATAAATCCTTAACAAAATACAACAGGTTTTTCAAGTCAATATGTTAAGCTCGTCAAAAAATAGATAAAAAGAGGTCACAAAATTTGGAACTTTTTTAGCCTTTAAACTTCCAAAAGACATTCAAGGATCACAATCTGCGTCTATTTTACCTAAGCCTGCAAGCAACATAATCATATTCTCAAAACCCACAAAATTAAAATAACAAACCATCAAAGTTCAAAACAAAAATTCAAAGAATTTGTATAATCTCAAACAGTTATATTGCCTTTAAAGGAGGGTCAGGGACTTTGTGTGAATCAAGGGTTATTGAAGCCAACCACATACCAGAAAACAGAACCTGGGCATTGCTCAAAATTTTCAAAAATTGTTATTTATGAAAACACTTCACAACCACAACCAGAATGAGCTAAAAGCACCAGATATAAAGCAGGAAAGTACTAATTAGCTACTCTAATGGCTAATTCTTGGCAAAGACTGCAACAAAATTGGTATTAAAAAAAAGGGGGTAAATTATACAAATAGTCTTTATAGTTTATACGATGTGTTAATTTGGTCCATGTTATTTCAATTTGCTTGATTTTGTCTCTTAATTTAACGAATTGTGCCATTTTAGTCCAATAAATAACGGTTGTTAAGTTTAGTGGACGGAAAGTCAAATTATGTGTTAATTTGGTCCCTGTAGTTTATACAATGTGTCAATTTGATCCCTGTGAAAATCGAACAAGTTAAAACAACAGGGATCAAATTGATACATTATGTAGATTTTTTGTCTACCAAACTTAATAACTGTTATTTATTGGACTAAAATAGTACAATATGTTAAATTAAGGAGCAAAATCGAGCAAATTGAAACAAAAGAGACCAAATTGACACATCGTGTAAACTATAGGGACCATTTGCATAATTTATCCCCCAAAAAAAGTACAAGAGCAAAAATTAAGTATGAGAGGAGTGAAACCCTAAAGCAACAATCAAAAAGTTCTCATCTATTTTTACTCAATTAAAATTAAAACCCTAATTTCAAAAATCACTAATTTTAAAATTGAAAATCGCAAATGAAAAATTAAAACCCTAATTTATACAAAATAAACCTCAATGTGGATGATGGAAGGGAGAGGTGAGAAGATATTTGTTGGTCTTTGTGTTTTTCGCGGGATAATTTTCATTGCTCTATCTGTTGTTCAAAATTGTGAAATTAAATAAATAGATTTATGAAGAAAACAAATTATATACCAAGAACATATGCTGATAATTACAACTAAATTTCAACAGAAATACACAAAACAATAAAAGGGTAAAGAGACGAAACCGAAGCCTGCACGGAAGCAGTTTCCTTAAAACAGATTTCGCCGCCTCACGGGTCGAGTGCTTGAGGAAACCCGGCGTCTGTCTCCCAGGATATAACGGTCAAAACCAGCTACGGCAGAAGCACTATCTGTCTAGCTTAGCGAACAAAACAATGGCAGCACTCTCTCACAATAGGAACTTTCTGGCAAACTGACTTGTAAAATGGAAGCAAAAATTTCTATATTGAAACTTGACAGGAAGGTCTCAATTTATACATGTATAGGGGAGAGAGGAAGAGCCTCCAGCCTTTATGGCTGGTCATTAAAGCCCCATTAACCAGGATCCATACCCCCTTTCCAGAAAGATGAAAAGTTTGGATGCCCAACAGGATTCACACCCTTTAGCCAAGAAAAAAAAGGATTTAAATACTCTTTAAAATCCTATTCATGAATCTAACATCATGAAGCAATTTCTTGGCAATTTCTTATTCAAAACCCAATGGTTTTTGGCTCACTTGGACCCAACACAATAAAAGGTTGGGACCCACTTTAATATTTAATTAAAGTCACCACACTTTAATATTAAATTAAAGTCACCAAAAATCATTTTTTCCAACAATCCCCCACATGAATAAAAATTGACCGAATAACTCAACAAACGGACATCGTTCAACAATAAAGACTCTGAGAGAGAGTACAACGGACTAACCCCGACATCAGAGAAGGTAGCTTTTAGCTTTGAACCTCTCCCAGTGAAAACCTATCGAGTTTACTGGCTGATCAGTGAATAAGACATCTTGAACTGCTCTACCGTTTATGTAAACTGAGACAATAGATCTCACACGGGAATTACTCCTACCACCATTATGTTCTCACTGGTGTGCCCTGTGTGGCCCTGGACACTAGCCTGGTTCAGCGAGTGGTTTCAAAGAATCTTGGCCTGCCCAATTCTTCTAGAAGCGGCCCCATTTCAAACTCACATAGGTGACTCTACTAAAGTATCCTGCAATACTTAGCTCAACAGCTTAACACATAAGAGTCATTAAAAGCTCAGCTTATCCTTACACTTGCAGGTATCACTGATAGAAGAAATGGCTGGAGGTTTAACCTCCTCAGTGACATACCACTGTTACACGCAAGTAGGTTGTCCCATTGAACCTAGATCTTGGGATCTCCAGTCAACTAGGTTGGGTTTCCATTCCGGTAACTTCCAAAGGCCTTAACCCCATTCCTTTTGACGACGTTTCGACTAACACTCGACTTAACCCGTTGGTTAGCGGATTCGCAATGTTGTCCTTAGACTTTACACAGTCTAAAGAGACAACTCTATTCGAGAGTAGTTGTATGGAATTATGTCTATGACGGATATGTCTAGACTTTCCATTATACATATTACTCTGTGCCCTACCAATTGCAGATTGACAATCACAATGAATACAAATAGTTGGCACAGGTTTAGACCAACGTGGAATATCTTCAATGAAATGGCGAAGCCATTCTGCTTCTTCCGTTGCTTTATCCAAAGCAATAAACTCTGATTCCATTGTTGATCTAGATATACACGTTTGCTTGGAAGATTTCCAAGACACGGCTGCCCCACCAAGAGTGAACACATATCCACTAGTGGACTTTGAGTCCTTTATATCTGATATCCAATACGCGTCACTATAGCCTTCAAGCACCGCTGGATATCGAGTATAATGCAGCCCATAATCCCGAGTGTAGCGTAAATACCTTAACACCCGCACAATGCCTTTCCAATGAGAAGCATCAGGATTACTTGTGTATCTACTAAGCCTGCTAACCGAGTAAGCTATATCTGGCCTAGTACAACTCATCAGATACATTAAACTTCCAATTACCCGAGAATATTCTAACAGAGAGACACTCTCTTTATTATTCTTGGTAAAGTGTAGGCTTAAGTCTACAGGTGTCGAAGACACACTCGTATCTGATCCACTAAACTTCTCAAGTATCTTATCAACATAATGAGACTGAGAAAGTACAATTCCGCCAGATGTTTTGGTAATTTTAATTCCCATAATAACATCTGCAATGCCCATATTCTTCATGTCAAATTTAGAGTTTAACAACTTCTTGGTAGTTTTGATCATTTCATCGTCACTACCTATAATGAGCATATCATCAACATATAGACACAAAATGACATAACCTCTGTCAGTGTCTTTGACATAAATACACTTGTCACATTCGTTGATTCTAAACCCATTTGACAACATTACATTGTCAAACTTCTCATGCCATTGTTTAGGCGCTTGCTTCAAACCATACAATGATTTGACAAGTTTACAGACTTTCTTGCTTTGCCCTGGAGCTGAAAACCGTACAGGTTGCTCCATGTAGATTTCTTCATTCAAATCCCTATTTAAGAAAGCTGTCTTTACATCCATCTGGTGTATCTCAAGATTGCGCAAAGCTGCTAATGCAATCACCATGCGAATGGATGTTATCCTAGTTATAGGTGAGTACGTATCAAAGTAATCCAGGCCTTCTCGTTGCCTGTACCCTTTGATAACGAGCCTCGCCTTAAACTTGTCAATTGACCCATCGGCCTTCATCTTTCTTCTAAAAATCCATTTGCAGCCTAAAGGCTTCCAACCTGGAGGTAAATCGACTAATTCCCAGGTGCGGTTCTATAAGATGGAGTCAATCTTACTTTTGATCGCTTCTTTCCATAAAGGACTCTCAGGAGAAGTCACAGCTTCGTGGAAAGTTTGAGGTTCGTTCTCAACCATATAAGTCAAGAAGTCTGGATCAAAAGACTTGGACATCCTAGCCCTTTTACTCCTAGGTTGATCATCACCTTGATTCTCAACTTGATCATCAAAATGATCATCATCACTAGCAAGCTCATCAAATTGTTCCAAAACCTCGGAACCCCTTCTTAGGTTCAGCAAGGAAAAATGTCTTCAAAGAAACATGCATTCCTTAACTCCATGATGGTATTCCTGTGAATGTCTGAAGTTTCAGACTTTATGTACAAGAAACCGATATGCACTACTATTATGTGCATAACCAATGAATATACAATCCACGGATTTCGGGCCTATCCTAACCCGTTAGGGTATAGGAATCGCCATAATAGCAAGACACCCCCACATTTGTAAGAATTTATAAGAAGGCTTAACGCCTTTTCATAACTCATACGGGATCTTGTCCACTTCGCTTCAACACAAGTTTCACACTTGTGTTTCGTCAGAACAACCTTGTCGGACTCAAAAACCATGCGAAATCATGTTTACTGAGAAGAGTCCTTAAGACAAGATTCTTACGAAAGTCCAGAACATACAGGACTTCGTTCAAGGTTAGCTCTTTCCTGAGGTTAACATCAGGACCACCTTTCCCTCAACAAATGAGGTAGTAGAGTTCTTCATAAACAACTTCTCACCGTTTGTAACCGGTTCGAAAGTTGTAAACAGCTCCTTCTCGGAGCAGATGTGGCATGTAGCCCTAGTAAAGCTAAAAGCCTCTTGCTACCACAGTTGTAGCACTTCCCAAAGAACCGATAACCAGGTTCCCGCGGCTTGTATGCCAGCTTCTTTTGCAACACCACCCCTTAGCCCCAGCTAAGAGCCCTTGTTCATGGGGGGCTTCTTCCTCACCCCAGAAGATTTGCCATACTCAATGACATTGGCCTTTACTAAGGAGGTGCTCCCTCCTTTCTTTCTATTATCCTCCTCAATTTAGAGTCGGATAATTAAGTCTACTTTGTAGAATAAATACAAAGTCTTAAACAGATCCTTGTGTCACAATGATTATGAAACTCTCAAAATCATATCATAGTAAATACATTCCCAGAATGTCATCAACCGAATTAGGCACCCAAATATATTTGGTCCAACCTATCACTCTGAAGCCAATAGTCTTACTATTAGGAAACACAAATCCAGTGTTCAATAGTCTACTATTCGGAACTTCATAACATGGCCAGTAGTCTTATCACTAGGAATCACTAATTTCTCAGCATGTGGTCAGTAGACTTTCTACTACTAGGAATCACAATGTCTTAACCTGTGATCAGTAGTCACTTTACTACTAGGAATCACAACGTCCTGACATAGGATCAATAGACTCTTTCATTACTAGGAATCATCATGTCTTAACATATGACCAGTAGCCTCTCCACTACTAGGAATCATGATGTCTTGACATGTGATCAGTAACCTGTTCACTACTAGGAACCACAATCTCATAACTGTGTAGCCAGTGGTCTAACACCTCCTAGGAACCACTAGTTTTCTATCTCTGTGATCAGTGATCTTGTACTCACTAGGAGCCACCAATTTAAGAATATATTTGGAATTTAAAAATCCAAAAAATATTCACCCACTATAAGAGGTTGTCTCAATTTTGCTTTCAAGCAAAGTCACATAGCAAAAAATGCTATAAATAACACAAGGATACCATACTAGTTGTCTCTGATCAATTCAGAGATATTTTAATGCAATCTTATGATTTCCTTTAAATTAAAGTTACCAAAAATCATTTTTTCCAACAATATCTTCTTCGTTGTCTAATGAAGTGAAGTGTTTAGTGTTGGATTGTTAGAGCCAAAAAAAAAACAAAAAAAACAAAAAAACCATGGATAGATGACTTAAAACCCAAAACAAACGGGAAAAAAATATTGTGAAAACAGTTCTTCTGAAGTTGTTTTAAACGGCTTTACTAAAAAAAATATTCTTGTTGCAAATATAATTTTTTTTAAAAAAAGTTAGCGTAAAAGCTGTTTTTGATTAATTCATAATTAATTAAAACTTAATTAAATTCGACTTTTTAAAAATCAATTATCTACGTTTAATTTTTATTATTATTTTAATTATAAAAAGTCATTTTTTAGAAAATAACATTGTTAAAACCGTTTTACCCTATAATGAGGATAAATAAATAAAAATCTACCTTAAAGTGAAAATAAAATAGTAAAAAAGTATTAAAAATTTTAAAAATTTTATCAAAATTTTTATTTACCTCGCATGCACTCACCTGGCCTTAGTATGAGTCTTGTATCTATGTAAAATAATTGATAAAAATTTTGATTGAATTTCTGGTTGCGTAAGCATTGCTCTTGCTCTTGTGAGAATGCCAAGGTCAGGGAAATCAGCCATTGTCTCACCCTCACTCTCTCTATTCAACCCTAACCCTCCTCTCTTCAAACTCCTAGACTCAGCGTCCGCCGCCCGACGCCGCCATGGTGAAGGACCCTGAGAAAGAACCTCTTCTCTGCCGTGGTAGAAGCACTTCACTGCGGGCGAGATCGTCCGAACATCATCATCGGCGTCTCTGATGGCCTGACCGTCCCCTTCGCCCTTGCCGCCGGCCTCTCCAGCGCCAACATCATCCTTACCGCTGGCATCGCAGGTCGCCGCCAGCGCAATCTCCATGGGACTCGGCGGGTATTATTAACACTCATTTCTTTTCGATTTTAATGAAAATGTAGAATATGATCTTCTTCCTCCTCTGAGATCTCTCAAATGGATTGCGGATCTGAGGCCTGTCTCTCTCCTAAACACCATTCTCATTTTCGAACTCTGTGGTTTTGGACAGAAAATCTCGAGATCGGTTTCCAAATCTCAGGTTCTAATTCTCCCTCTCTCTCTCTCTCTCTATGATTACAGAGTCCTTTTGAATACAATATTGCACATGGATTCTTCTAAGCTTTTTCATGATATACACCTATACATTATGATAATCTTTTTTCCTTTTTTATTTTTTATTTCTTTATTCTCGGAACATTGCATTGTTTCTTGGATTTTCTCTCTTCTGCGAGGTGTTCATCGGTTAATTCCTCGCCGTCTTCTTGGTGATGGATCTTTGGTTGTTTTGATGGATCTTGGAGTATCTGTGTGAATTTTCCATCGAGATCTGTAATGTGTGAATATGCTATGAAAACATGTGTTTTTGATTTGAATGTATCTGCTGGTGGTAGTGGTGGTCATGGTTGTGTTATTGATTAGTTAGTGTTAATCGAAAGTTATAGTTGAATTGTTGTCCTCTTGATGTGATCAACAGTTGGATTTGATATGTTATACATAGAGTTTTTATAAGTAATTTTATTATCTGATTGCTTTGCAATCGTTAGATTGGTGATTGCTCTATTATATTGGATGAGATTCATTCGAGAAAGCTCATCAGTTTGATTGTCAAAGAAGTTCATCAAAGAAGTTCATCTTTCTTTTATCAGTAATAATGCAACTGGGTATTAATCATTTTGTATTGGGGTTGGGGTGGTGTCAATTTATCACAATGCAAATAGTCATACAATGGCGATGGGCTAGGTGGGTTACGCATGTTTGGTTTTCATTCTAATTGGATTTGATCTCTTCATTTTCCAGTCCTTTGTATTTTCCTTAAAAATAAGCGGGTGAGCTTAAATTGATTTTGCATTCCATGAATCCAATTATAGGAAAATAATAAAATTTTAAACAGATAGAACAAATTTGTTTTAAATAGATCTGTTATAGTTGATTTTCAACAGATAAGATAATAGATCTGTTCAAATAGGGTGGAAAATTGAACAGATAAAAAATTGGATAGATAGATAAAAAATTGGACAGATAGAATTTTTTTAGACATATTTAAACAGATTAGGTAAATTTGAATTGAAAAGGTTAAAAAATGAAACAGATAAGGTAAAAAATTTGAACAAATAAGAAAAAATTGAAGAGATATTCGAATGAAAAGTCAAACAGATAACAGGTTAAGGAATAAAATTGAAAACAGTTCACCAAACTATTTCACAAAGTTTGGACTTAATCTCCACTGGATCTAATATCTTAGACATTCTTTAAATTGGATTTATCATTAATTTTCTTGATAGATTATTAAAATTGAATTAGAGGATTAATTAAATATGTAAAATAAATTGTATTCATTTATATAGTAATATGATAATATTAATCAATTGAAATTAAATATATAAAATTACGTTAAAAGTCTTTATTATGTAAAAACAACTTTGTTAGTGTTTTTATGAGATGAGAAACAAGGCAGTCATTTTACCTGCAATGCCATGTGGTTGGATTTAAATACCACACATCTCCTACGGAATTTTAGTCCTCTTATTAGAAGATATTTCTATAACTATATCTTCGAACAAATATAATTTTTATGGGACTCACAATATTAATAATCCAATCTCACGGATTATAGAGGAAAATAACGTGATCATAAGAATAAACAATTTAGTTTATTTGACAAATCTAATAGTCATCCTAGAGCATTTCCAAAATAATTTTTTTGGGTGGATATTTCCAAAATAACTTTATTAAGTGTGAGTGTTGATTTTCGACCTCACAATCAAATAGGGAACTTAATTGGAGAGCACACGGCAAAATAGATTAAACCAATCACTTGTCAACAAGAATATAAGAATACACCAGTGGCTCGTCTATTCGGGGTCACTCCGACGATTAAGTCAGTAAACTAATCTCTCAAAAACATCAAACAAGTATTTACTGCATAAGTAAAAACATACCTTAGATCCACAGGGTGTCTTACTTTTATAGCCTACAATGCCCTCGTCTCCTAGAAGTCTCATTTCATAGGACTCAAGCACAATGCTTATCTCGGATTCTTAGTTAAATATGGATGAACTCAGAATCTCATCCTTATCCGAACTAAGCGCATCACTTCTCTAGGACTCTTGTCCCTTATCTAAATATCTCGGATTTCAGTATTACTGATCTCGGCAATACCACAATCGTATTGGCAATTTCGCTCGTCCACGTGGCACCTCGGGCAACACCTTAGCCACATGCCATGCCCTCGAAAATACGTCTCCACTACACTTTAGGTTCTATTACCTTGACAATCTGAGGTGATGGAACCTATATCATTTGATTTTCCAACATGTCGGCTAAACAACATGCTAGAGATATTCCTCCAACCGAGATCATGGCTTATCGGCGTTAAGAAATAGGGACTCAAATGTCCACTTGTCAAAAATCAAGAACCAAGATTCAAGAATCAAGCCGATTCTTCTTGACCTTCTTACTCAATGTTGGCCATGTATTCCTACTAAGTTCCCACCCAAATTGTGGGTGTTGATTTTCGACCTTACAACCGAACAGGAAACTTAGCTGTAGAGCACGCGGCAAAATAGCTTAAACCAAGCACCTGTCAATAAGAAGATAAGAATACCATGATGCTCGTCCACCTGGGGGCATTCCGACAATCAAGTCAGTAAATTTATTTTTTAAAGATATCAAATAAGTATTCAATGCACAAGTAAAAGCATATCTTAGATCCACGGAGGTGCCTCACTTTTATAGCTAACAGTGTCCTCATCCCCTAGAAGTCTCATTTTATAGGATTCAAGCACAATGCTTATCTCGGACTCTTAGGCCTCGTTTGGGAACAGGCTAATTTAGTAACTTTTTGGCTATTTGGCTAAAATATGAGCTAAAAAAAACTAGTATGTTTGGGATGACTTTTTGACTTTTTACGAAAAGATGTGCAAAAGGTAGAGAGAAGAGAATCTTTGACTTTTTGGTATGAGTTATTGGCTTTTTGATTTTTTAGTGACTTTTTGACTTTTTGGCTAAAAAAGCCACTTACCAAACGAGGCCTTAGTTAAATATGGATGAATTTCTCTAAAGTCTCATCCTTATCCGAATTAAGCACATTACTTTATTTAGGACTCTTGTCTCCTATCCAAATATCTCGAATTCCGTTATTACTACATCAGATCTTGGTAATGCCACAATCATATTGGCAATCTGACTCGTCCACATAGCGCCTCGGCCAACACCTCAGCCACATGGCACGATCTCGAAAATACGTCCCCACACTAAGCTATTTTGGTCTGTTACTGTAGAAAAATATTTTTTTAGTTATATTATTTGAATGGTGATTTGTTTTTATGACACAATTAAATGCTAGATTTAATTAATTTTTAAAATTTTCAACTCCTACAGTAATAAATGCTGTGAATTAAAGTTAATTATTCACAAAAATGCAGTGAATGATATTCCTATGGGGTTGTAGCTCTGGAAATGATAAATTGTAAGTAACTAACTTGTGTAATACTAATTATAATATTTTATATTTTACAATTTTTAGTAAAGTTTAATTTGTAAAAGTTGTGAAAAAATAATTTAATTTTAGTAAGAAATTTTAATTAAATTTTGAACCAAATATAACTTGAGGTATCATTTTTTGTAAATGATTTTTTTAGTCAAACTATTTGGCTCAATCATTGGAGTGCATTTCCAACACTATACTATTCTCTTTTTTTTTTCATCCAATTTAATTTTAAATTTGAATGCAGAATTTGATTTGAATAAACTGCTTTGACTATTTTATCAAATTCTCATCAAAATTATTTTAAAATTCTCCTTTTATCATAAATTTCTCTTTTCATTAAATTTGATACAAGATTTGGTGAATTTCCAATTTGATGAAAAAATATTTATCACTTAATTTAATAAATATTTAATGAAAGGATTACAATAAATTGTAAGCATTTTTTTATCAAATTTAAAATGCTTTTATAAGGTAGAAACAATAATAAATTAATTATTAATTATTAAAAACTAGAAAATTGAGTACATTTTCAGTTCTAATTTTTAGTAAGGTACATCAAACGTGCAAGTACTTACTGTCCGTTTGATTTAATTTTAAAATTATGATTTCAGTGTAGGGTTGTAATTTAAGTGTGGAGTTATAAGTTAAAATTTTAAAAAGAAAAAATTTGTTTGGTTATGAATTTTGAAAAGAATTTTAAAAAAGTTTTTAAATTTTAAATTTTGAAAAGAGTTTTGAGTTTTGAAATTAGTTTTGAGTTGTGTTTTGAAATTTTTTAGATTTATTTTTTTTAAATATTTAAAAATGTTTAAGAAATTTTTTTATTTTAAATATATAATTGTTATTTAAATACTTTTTAATTTTAAATATTTTATTTTATTTTGTAAATATTTTAATTTTTTTAATATTTTAAACTCAAAGCAAACTCCAGGACCTTTTCCCAAAATAAGCTAAAATAGCAACCTATTTCCCAAGCCTAGTTTGGGCGGAATTCCTAAAATAAGCTAAAACGCTATTACAAACCACGCTTTCACCATATTTCTAGCCCAGCCGTGGAAAATTGATAAAATCGTAAAAGCGTGGTTACAAACCACGCTTTTAATTAAGAAAGCGTGATTACAAACCACACGTTTAAGGAAATTTGTTTTATACAAAAAGCGTGAACCACGCTTTTAAGTAAAATTTGGTTTTTTCAGAAAGCGTGGTTCGCAACCACGCTTTTACTATTGATTAAAGAAAGTGTGGTTATCATCCATACTTTTAACCAAAATTCGGTTTTAAAGGAAAGCGTGGTTCGTAACCACGCTTTTATAACTGCAACCAATCAACCACTGTTGATTATTATTATTATTATTCAATCTACATTTTATAATTATTCATATATAAATAATTATTCATATAAATTATTATTATTCAATCTACATTCTATAACTGCAACCAATCAACCACTGTAGATCTGTATATATAAATTATTCGTATAAAATATCGTATTGATAAACAATCTTAGCTACCAAATTTTATTATTTTAATATTTAAAAATAAATTATGTAATTTTGAAATTATGTTTCGCATCCATTTTTTTTTTTAAATGATAAAATTATATATACGATTATCAGATCAATTTGATATTTGCATAAATAATTTATACATAAAATTTTTAAAAAATAAACAGCATGCATTGTCTAAAGAGTAATGAATTGTGTAAAAAATGTAAATTAAATATTTGCTTAATTTACCTGATATTTTTTAAATTGTTATTTAAATATAAATTTTTAAATAAATTTTTATTTTGTTATATAATTCAAATATAATTTAAAAAAGATCGATGATGGACAAAAATAAAAACAACAAATAAAAAATTAAAAATTAAAAATTAAAAGTTAAAAAAGAAGAAGAAAATAATGGCCTCGAGACACGCACCCTCCTAGAGAACATTTTGCGCAGTTTCGGAGAGATTTTGTTGGGGTTTTTCCCAAACTAAGCCTACTTTTACAGAATTTTCGAAACTAAATATTTGTTATTTCTTTAAATTTTTGTTGCCAAGAAATATTTAAATAAAATTTCACACAGCATATACAAAGTATCTAATTTGCTAATTACCACTATGAACAGGAAAACAAAATAAAGGTATGACTATAATACTTATAACACTTTAGAACGCTATAGCTAGTTCAAACATAAGTACCCACAAAAATAATTTGTGGAAACATTCAACATAACACAGAGCATAAAATAAAGCGACAAGTACAATACTACTGTTAAATAGACAAATATTAGACAAACCTTTCACAAACTCATTATCGAAAGAGTTATTTTAACACACACAACACATAATTTTCAAATAACCTAATATAATTTAGTAAACAGATAGACGCCTAATCCTCACTCAAATCGGCAATCTCAGAGTCCAAACAATCAGAGAGCTTAGGATGAGAGAGAAGTGGAGGATCATCCTTGATAGTCGCAGCATTTGGTGCTGTTCCGTTCTTCTTGGCATCCGACTTAAGTATAGATAGTTTCATATCACGGGCTAGCCTACGGCGCATTTGAGAAATCTCACATCGAAGTCTTTCACATAGTCGATCAACATTATCTGGATCTTCCTTTGGATCTGAACTGAACATGCTTTCGGCACCTTCAGTTGATTTTCCCAACATAATCTTTCCATTTGCACTCGCTCTATAAATAGTGCAGGCCACTTCAAAAATCTAGTGTCTGCTAAACCATATCCTGTTTAATTATCAGATGGATCCTCCACGAAATCACATAGATCTCGATAGTACTTGGGCGACAAAATGTCGCTTCCCAAACCTATCATGATAAGCACAACAGGCATCTAATAAAGTAAATGGTGTTTCATCTTCAGCATCGCCACTTCCCCTTCCTGTTCCTCTTCCGCGGCATGAACTCTCACCTTTTTCGAAGTTCCTACCCCTTGCGAGTCCCCTTTCCGTTCCTCTTCCTTGTCGTGAATTCTCACCTCTACGATTCCTACCCCCTACCGTGAATCCATACTCCATTTGATTTTTTCTCAATTCCTAAGGTGAATTGAGTGGAAAGGTTGTGTGTTTACCATCACTCCTTCAGTCCTTTATATAGTTGTTTGTCAACACTATTGCCATGTAGTCGTATTAATGTGACTTAGATGAATTCTGAAATGTGAGGAAAAAATAAAGCATCTAAGTCGCGCTACACAAAGTAACATGCATCACTGCATGTGAGGAAAAAAGTCATAAAGTATATAATTTACAAAGTCAGAAAGTCACATGCATCACTGCATCATTGCATAAAGTCACATGCATCATTGCATCACTGCACAAAGTCACATGCTTCACTGCATCACTGCACAAAGTCACATGCATCACATGCATCATTGCATCTGAGGAAAAAAGTCACATGCGTCACTACATCGCTGTACAAAATCACAAAGTATCTGAGGAAAAAACAAAGCATACAATTTAGTACGTTTGTTAAAGTTACTGCATCAACACATCACTGAGAAATGTTGGATGTATCACTGTGCCGAGCTACAATTTATTATCGTACCATAGCTACTGTGCCCATGTGAATTTCTGCAATTCATAATGGGATGAGGGGGTGTCAGAACAAAACGACAAAACAATTAGACCCTTTGTGTTTAAAAAGCCACCCTATGCAGCTCCAAATAGATTCATAAACCTTGAAGAGAAAATATTATAGAGTTAGAATGTATTGAAGATTAATTTGTAGTACAGTTAGAATGAATGGGTTTTTCGATGTATAGAACTTGAAAGTGTTACAGATAAAAGTTAGCCTAGTATGTAGACAAGAACACCGACTTAAATCAACACATAGTTAACTTGAAATTAAATTGGTCAAATTTTTCCAATTAAATTAAATTAAATATGTAAGGTGAAAAGTGAAATTAATTATATTGTCAAGGCAAAATAAATTGAATTATATTTGTAAGCGGAAAAGTGAAATTAAATTTCTAAGCGGATTTGAACTTTGCTTAAAACTTTCAGATATGCACTAAGTAGTAAATAAAAGTCGAAGTGACAACTCCTATAAAGTTAATGCATAGTTGTTCAGGTCATAAAAGTTGATGTGAAACTCTGATGCATAGTTGTTTACAATAATTTCAAACATACAGCTATCATGTGAACTTCCTGAAGTATCAGTACTTCATTGTCAGCATGTGAGTTTAGAGTTTATAAGACATGAATACTTGCGTCCATCTCCATTTTGAATTTGTGCATGTTACAACAACCGTGTATATGTGGTATAAATATCGCATAATTCCACAACAAAAGTTTTATAGCTATTTCGAGCGATATCATCATGAGATATACGGTGGTTGATCTATATTCAGTAATGGGTCGCCATTGGGTTGCAGATGGAGATGAATTTCAATACCCATTAAATCCAAATTTGCGTTACTCACATGCCACCGTCAATACCATGAGAGCTGAGTGAGAATTTCGCATAACTTGAGCAAACGTTCTCGTTGAGCTATGTCGTGAAATTAATATTAAATTTCCTCGCCGGTTAGCCATGCGTATGCCAACTGATGAATTTTCTGCTTGATATTATGATGAATTTTCTGCTTTGATAACAATGGTGTATTCCGGGTGCCATATTTTCTATCAATGGTATATCCCTGAATATACATGGGCACAGGACATACTATTTGGTGGCCAGCCAATGAAATCTAGTTATGATCCTATCTCTTAGATATATATGTTTATAGAACCAAAACAGCATATCACCACAAAAAAATAGAGTTTTCGCGACGTTTTTTTAACGGCGTTTTCTTAAACGTCATTTTTATTAATATTTAGCGACGTTTTAAAAACGTCGCATATTTATTTAATTAAAACCACACCGTTTTATGATCAAAGGCGTTTAAAAGCGCCTCCAAATGTGGTACGTCACACGGCCTATTTTGAATTTGGGCATAAAGCCTGTGTAAACCCTCAGGTCTTCAGACATAAACATTGAATCCTCACGTCGCCTCTCTCTCTCTCTCTCAATCCTCTCTAAACCCTTATTTTGAATCTCACATTCAAATCTCACAGATTCACCGATTTCGAAGCTCCACCTCCACCACCATCTACACCGGCGAGGTAGCGAGATTCACCGATTCACTGATTTCAGATCGATCTGCACCGCCACCGCGATTTCGATTCACATCGGTCTGCACTGCCACCCCGATTTCGATTCTCTCTCTAGATCTCTCTCTCTCAGAGATTCATCTTTGATTTCATCTCAGAGCGATTTCGATGTCTCTCTCTCTCTCGATTTCAAAGCTCCACCGCCACCACCATCTATGCAAGCTTCCATGGCTTAGCAACTCATCTCCTTATCTCTTCCACTTTGTATATACATATACATATATGTATATTTATCGATTCTCTCATGTACATACATGTATCTGTATAGACACCGATCGATAATGGAGCAGAGCTTCTTCGATTTGATCTATTTTCTACACTGCCCAGGCCTCGCCGAGACATTCCTCGACATTTTGCTCTCCTCAGTCCCGATTTGGCTCGCTGTCATGATCGGCCTTGTTATTGGCTGGTCCTGGCGCCCTAGATGAACCGGTCTGCTCTATCTTGGTCTCCGCTCCAAGCTCCGGTTCGCCTGGACCGCGCCGCTGGGGGGCTTGGAGGTTCTGGCTTGCCTTCACGGCATTTTCGGTTGGTCGGAGACTTTGGTCCAGGTTCATTTGGAAGGGAAAGGACGGTTCTCCAGCCGCGACGGCACAGCTGGTCGAAAGTGGCGGTGACGTCAGGTGAGAACGGTTTTGAAATTTGGTTTTTCATTTATCGAATTGTTTATTAATGACTTCATTTATATATGCATATGTGTTTGTGTATCTGTTATGAGAATTAATTTAGGGTTTTTGATTTAAGGCTTCTTGGTGATTGTATGCAATTTGATGTCTTGAATTGATTAGGGACTGTGCTCTAAAACCTTATTTGTTAATAATGCAACTAAATCTATGATAATTATGTGATTAGGGCTTTTATGTTTCTAAGCTCGGCATGAATTTATTTTTAAAGTATGCAGGGAACAGTGTGGTCTATGGTGTGTGGCTGTTATACACGGTTATGTCGTTGAAATAGTTGGAATTTTTGGATAATGTGTGTCGGTTTGTGGCATCCGTAGTTAAGATAACGATTTTGTCGTGGCGTTACTGGTTTCGTAGTATGCCCTTGGATTTTCTGTTTTATGTATAGAACAATGTAGTTGATGTATTGGCGCTAGATGAGTCATAGAGTTTGCTAATTTTACTTCTATTGGTTAATATATTTTGGGAAAATTTTGTTTTTTGCAGTCGGGGTTTTGTGTCTTTTTGAGTTCTTGGCAACCCTTCACGTATGCCACTGACAATGAGGTTACTCCATTTATAACGATATGGTATCTTTGAAAATCCAAACATGTGGAATGACACTTGGTATTATTTAAAAATAAAAAATTGAGGACTAATCCACTAGAAGGAAATTGCCAATTATCACATCTTGGTTGTGTTTGAAAATTTAAACTATATTGAACCACAAAGTGGAGGGTCACTTCGTTATGTTGTGGTTGCAAAGTTTCGAAAGTGTCTCCAAGTCATGTTTTCTCTCTAATTAGTATTGACAGAAACAGATGGTTGGGGCACCTAACTTAATCTTTACGAAGTCTAGTTAGGGATATATAAAACATTGACTTTGTGGTTTAGGGAGATTGAGGTTGTCTATATTTGTAAGAAGCTACTGCATGCACGGTAGAAGACATTTACCTAAGCCTATCATTTTGGTAACTTTCTTAACTTAGATTAGGAAACGGGATTGCTGTGTCCTAAGAAATTATATATATATATTATTATTATTTGGATTACCACCAGTTATGTTTATAAACTTTTGAACCTTAACTTACTGGACATGTCACCATATTTTGACTTACTTTTTTTAGCAGGCTTAACACAGGAACCTCACAGGCAGCGAATGCTGTGGTAGAGAAAGATCTAGAACACCTATTGCAACTTATTGAAAACAAGGGTGGGAAAATGGAGTGGCAGAGAGTATGATGGGACACTCCACCTCAAACTTGACATACCAAGCTTGGCGCCATGATCTTGAGGTACAATTTGACCTTGACTTTGTAAGATTTGTATTTTCTGTGTGCTGGAGAAATCTGTGGGAATTACTTACATGGATTTTGACCTTTGTTTGATGCATGTATTGTCTTTCAAGTGCTGGAAAAGTGGGCCCAAGTCTTGGCATTTGCATTATAGTTTAATTAGAGTTTTTCATTAGTAATAGGAGACATAAATTCTAAAGAAGCAAAATTCTCATATTAAATATGAATTGACTTGGATATGGATATGGGATAATAATCACAGTTCACACATGCATCCATTTTGTTTTTCTATGGAAAACTGGATGGATTACACAGCTTGACTAATTAAACAATAATAGATTCTTTAAAAGCTTTCCGTTGGTTACAGGAATATACTAAGATGAGGGAAAATCCTTTAGTTGAGCAGGAAATGCTTATGCTTCTTTCTTTCTCACTGTAACAACTTGATTCCAAAGTTTTACCGTTTTTAGCTTAGATGGGTTGTGGGATACATACCCATGTAGCTTTGCTCCTTATATTGGTGTGTGGCTCCTTGTTATTAGATATTCAGACCTTCACTTTTTGTCAATTTGAAATTGTAGAATATAACAGAAGCTTGCATAGGGGCATCTGGTTAAATGATACCTGATGACTGTCTTAATTTTTATGTATATATAGTATTTTTTGGAGACTTAAGAATATTTTTGACTTAATTTTCTGAAACCTGTCCTAATTGCAAGATCTTGTTAGAATTCAAGTCTTCCTTCCCATTTTCATTGTTGGTTAAAATTTGTATGCATCAAAACCTAACAGTGAATCTTGTTCATCAGATGGGGCCCACAGTGTACCGTAGCAGAGCCGTTTTTGAGGATGCAACTCCGGAGATGGTTAGAGATTTTTTCTGGGACGATGAGTTTCGCACTAAATGGGACACCATGCTTGCATACTTCAAAATATTGAAGGAATGTTCTCACACAGGGACAATGATTGTGCAATGGATAAAAAAGGTATTTCTGAATACATGCATTTTGCATCTATATGGATGAGTTTTATCTTCAATTGCTCTTGTTCTGACAATGTATGGTTTGATACCTTGATTTGCTCGTTTGTGCAGTTCCCCTTTTTCTGCTGTGATCGCAAATATATCATTGGTCGAAGAATATGGGAAGCTGGAAATGCATATTATTGCGTGACAAAGGTAATAATTTCTCAAACTGTTCTTAAGTTTTTTTAGCATCTTGCTCTACTCTATGCAGTTGTTTCCCCCACTGAATGAGTTGCCTTACATATATCTATGTATTCATCATAATGTATAGCTCTTCGTTTCTCATCAAACACAATGGAAAGAATGAGAAAACTGTAGAACTTGACAGCAATATTTTTATTATGACAATTAAAATGATAATTACTGGGGTACATACTCGATGAATATTCTTTGCCTGTTTTATTTTTTTTCATTTGTTTGTTAGATTTTTATTTTTATTTTTTGGTTGATGCAACTCACAGTTTTTTTTTTCTTGTGTGTGTGTGTTGGCAATAAGACATGGAAATATCTTCCAACTTCTTGCTTTTCTTTGGAAAATCAAATTTCTTTCAAATGTTTGTGTATATTGGCTGTGTTGGTGTATGGACAATAGCTTTTAACTTGAAGCTGTAATATTGCAGGGCGTGCCGTATCCAGCTTTACAAAGGCGCAAAAAGCCTAGGCGTGTAGGTCTTTATTTTTCAAGCTGGGTTATCAAGCCTGGTAAGCATTGCCAAATAATCATGTAATGCTTACAAATACTTTCAATGGTAGTTTCTATCTATAATTAAGCAAGTAGCAATTAAATCTAAAGAAAAGGTCCAACAAAAAACTGCATCAAAGTCCAATTATTTATTTATTTATTTATTGGCATTGGTGTGTGATTGATTTTCTATTGGTATTTTGTTCATAATAGTATGAATTTATTATTAATGGGTAATCTCTCTATGCTGGTGTAGTTGGATCTTTATTTGTTGTCTCAAAAATGGAAGGAGTTGGTAGAAAAAGCCCGGGCCAAGCAACTTCAGCCCCATGAGTACAATTCAGGCTTTTAATATTTTGTATTTGTAAACTTGAATGTGGAGTTCTGGATTTGTAAACTTCTTTCAACAGAAAATGTAATTGAGTTATGTTGTTTGTGCATATAGGGACTTTAAACATTAATCATGTCGAGGGGGCTATAATGGCTGTTAGAGCATCAAAGCCTACTATTGTTGCTGATGCAGATGGATTCTTCAGCATAAAAAGTAAAATGCTGGTGAGTTTACTTTCTAGTTCCTTTTGATGCAAGTTAATATATTTTCTTCTCTCTAGTTGACAAGCTTGTCAATGTGAAAATATGCTGCAGTAGATATTATGTTTGCTCCAACTAGTACTTATCATTCACCATGCCAATTAGTACTTATCATTCGCCATTTGTTTGCATAGAACTTATTAATTTGATGAAATGTACTGAGTACTTAAGGTTGGGTATCATTTTATGGTCATATGCACTGCCTCTTAATTTGATGAAATATCAACAGGAATCCTGATATGCTGCCACTTCTTTTTTTTTTTTCTTTTTGTTCACAATGGATTTCTCTTTTACTGGTTTAAAGATAAAATATGAACATTTGATGGGACAACTAAGCAGGCCCTTAGATTTTATTGTCATATGTTTACTGTTCTAAACCTTATGTAGGTATGTATGTAACATAGTTTGTATACTTCTTTATATTAACTGAGTTTTATTGGTGACACCTATTATTAATTGATCACAAGGAAGTTATTGACCCTACGCTGGTATTTAGCTGATTAGTGTTTTAATGAATTGTCCATTTCTGTCCATTAGCTTTCACTATGAAGTTAAAGCACATGCTTGGTGTTTTTGAATGTCACACTAATATGTTGATAATTGATGCAGATTGACTTGTCTTCCCACATTGTTAGGGTTTGCTTGACTTTGAAGGTACTACTTTAACATGACTTGAATGATTTGAAGAATACATGGTCTTTATTTCTATGAATTTATTTTCAGTCATGTTGGTTATTTTATTCCTCTGCCAGGATTTGATAGAAGGTTGATACCGGAGGACTACCTTAGCTTTGTCTCAGGATCTGTTGGTAAGTAATCCAAAATTACAAGTTTTAGTTGCTTTATTCAAAATATTTTTCCTAATGGTTTGAACGGTGATGGCTAAATTGGGAATGCTTATTTTTTGTTTAAAAGTAAACTGGTAGCTGTTGTAATGTACCAGTGTTGTTCTGGTTGGAAGATGGATTCTTTAACGAAAGAACTCTTGTTTCTTTTTCCCATTTTGTTCTTGAAAAAGATTATTTATGCATTCTGTTTTTTAGACATTTCAGAAATTTTAGTGAATTGGGTTTCAGAAATTTTATGCAAATTTTTAGTACATATTTTCAAAATTTTAGATGTGGGTTTGTTTTTCCCATGCTTGCAAATTAGATTTTCAATCTTTTGCTTGGATTTTAGGTGGGAAATGTTGCATCGTGCTTAGTATCTGATCTTTTTTGCTTTAGGTGAGCCACCAGTATAAAGTCAAAAAAAAGTTTATGAAGTATTCATGAAGATACCACAACACTTGGTTTTGCAACTAACTGTTCCAAAAATAGGATTCACTGTAGCTAAGTGAATAGTATATATATATATATGTATGCATGTATTGAAGATATCTGAGTGTGTAGTTTTTGGAACTTACATACCCAAGCAAAGAACCACCAGAAGCAACTCTGTTTGTTGGCCATCCCAACGAATACTATATATATATACAAAATTCAGGTGAGTTCTTTTGATTTGATGCTTTGTGATATCGGTCAAGATCATGGTGGCCATGTGTTCTGATAATTGACTTTCTCATTCATTTTGTTTGTTAATCTTTGTAATCTATCAAAACAATGTTTCAATTTGTGTATATATATATAGATCCCTGTGTTCTTTTTAGATTTCTCTTCTCTGTAATTCTCTTGCCTGAGATATTTAGCTTAGCTGAAACATTTGATGAATGGTTTCAAATATCTGGTGAAAAATGACCAACAGGAGGTTGTTCAGCAACTTCACAAGGTAAGATCATTAGCTCTTAAATCTTGAGTGCTAATTTGCGATATTCTATCTAATTTGTGCCAATTTGATTACTTTTTAAATACACGTAAGGGACTCTCTTTTTACTTGTCTTCTTCTTCCTTTTGACTAGCCTCTGTGTGTCTGCATCTGCTTTTTCATTTTAGGTATGCAAAACCCAATACTTATCTTTCTATATATGTATATCTATTGTAATAATAGTAATTTTTACATGTGGGTTTGTGTAATGCAGATGATATATTTGGGGGTAGATCTTTAATGGGTCGAAATCTTCTTCAAGCTCAGAAAGGTGCTTTTCAATTATACCCTTTTTAATCCATCGCTTTAATGGGTATTTTTCATTTGAAATTTTTGTTTTGTTTTGTTTTGTTTTGGGGGTTTATAATGCATGTATCTGCTGGATTTGTATGCTTAAAATTCAGCAAAATATATGATGATTGAACATTAACATATGGTTAGATTAGATTCAGTAGTAAAAAAAAAAGAAAAGAAAGATGAATTTATTTACTTTTGAGTATATAGCCGTGATTAGCCGACCACACTTGATTCGGACACAATGTTTAGTTTGGTTTGATTCAATTCGCTTCGGTTATTGTTATATCAAATTAAAATTTAATTCGCTTCAGTTATTGTTATATCAGATTAAAATTTAACTAGTATGGGGCTCTTCCAACAAAATTATCAATATTGTCTTGAGCATTTTCATTTTCTGAGGCATCCAACCACAAAAATCCCCTATTTGAATGGTAAAATGAAAACTTGAACTCAAATAAGTTGTTTGAATGGTTTGTTATGGACTTGAAAATTCATTGATATAAATGACTGAAATTAAACATCTTGTGAAGGCTGTGCAGGAAAATTTGACAGAACCAGAGGAATCTTTGAATTTTTTTTATTTTTTATTTTCAGTTGAAAACTCAATCTATGTTGAATTGATTTGCTGCCTTGAACTTGTGTATAGTATCGTTTCTATCATTATACCACCGCCAGAAAAGTGGGCAGAGGAATGCTGGGGAACTGATTTGAAGGAAAGGCTGGAATACAAAACTGTTCTGTTGAATCTTAATTTAAAATTAAAAAGATATGTTGTTTTGTTGAAATTGGAGTACCAGAGAAGGTAGTGTTAGTTTAAACTACTTTGACTGTTGGATTTCTAAATTTATTTATTTTCTTTGAGTTAAGGGTTTTTTGTCATTTGGTTGTAATTCTAGTACCTGTAAAAGCCTAGCATGTTGCTAAACATGTGCCATTGCATTTATAGTTAAAATTATCATTACCAAAGTGCTTTCAGGAAACAATGATCAGATCATTTCCTGTTGTGGTTCTTGTCTTTGAATGTTCTACTGATCTTTTCAGTTCAACTGATTTTAGTTAAATCTCACAGAATAAAAAAAAAAAAATTTAAAAAAAATAGAGCTATAACGGCGTTTTCAAACGCCCTTATAGTATAGTGTTAACGGTTATATTTTTAAAATAAAAAAGAGCTATCGCGACGTTTTTAAAATGTCGCTAAAATAAGAAGTGACGTCATTGTACTGTATCAGCACATTTAGCGGCGTTTTAAAAACGCCGCCTATATTAATATAGTGACGCTTTTAAAGCGTCATAAAGCTATAGCGACAGTCGCATCTTCGACGTTTGATACTAAACGTCGCAAAAGGAATTAGCGGCGTTTTTGATAGCTATAGCGGCGTTTTTAAAACGCCACTAAAAATCTAATTTCCAGCAGTGTATTTACAGTAACAATGTTAGGTAGTGGTACAAGTGCCTATGTTTACTTCGAACGGTTAATTTTTATTCCTAAGAGATCAACTCAGAGAATCTTATTGGTAGCTTCAGTCTTTGTGTGGGTGTGAATGAGCTTTTCCATTAGTGGATGACACTCATAGCTTACTTTAGTAATTTCCATTTTTTTGAAGGTTTGAGGAGTTTATGTGATTAATATTTGTAGAATACTATTAACACTTAATGTTTTATTGCATTGTGAATATGGTGAATTTTAGATGGATAGAGGTGGCTACTATTCCGGTGATGCTCTCAACTTTAAAGGATGGAAAGGTTGTGAGAGGCCTTGCAGGGATTCCTTCTGAGGGACCAGTCTTGCTTGTTGGCTATCACATGTTACTAGGGTTAGAAATGGTGCCTATTGTGTCCAGTTTTTGGGCTAAAAGAAACATTCTCTTGCGAGGGATAGCACATCCAATGATGTATAGGAATTTGAGAAATGGAGAATCACCTTTAATACCTGATATATCAACATATGACATACTCAGAATCATGGGTGCAGTTCCTGTATCAGCGACTAACTTCTATAAACTTCTTTCTTCAATTGCCCATGTGCTGCTGTATCCAGGAGGCATGCGTGAGGCTCTTCGTCGAAAGGTGAGTCTACAAGTTGCATCCTTCCTCAATCGCCAAGTTAGTTGTTGGATGTATTTTTTCCTTACAACCTAATTAGTACCATTTGATTATTTGATTTGCACTAGCAGTATGTGATACCATGTCATTAGTTCTTACCTTCCTTGCCTCATAATATAACAGTATTTGGAAGAGAGAAAAATAGTGAAGTGGAATTTATCAACCAAAAAAAAAAAAATTAGTGAAGTGGATAATAAACTTCTTTATTTTAAAAAAATTCAAGAGGAAAGATCTTTGGACTGAAGAATAGTATTTATGATGAGATCTTTCCCCTATATTGTCTTCTAATTTAAGGGGTTACCCCCCACAACCAACCCCCCCCCCCCCCCCCCCCCAAGTTCTTCAACCATGTTGCGATGGAGTAATTTCAACCGTTTTAACGTAAGCATAATATATGGATCTTTTTTTTTTTCTTTCCCAGGGTGAGGAATACAAGTTGTTCTGGCCAGAACAGTCTGAATTTGTGAGGATGGCAGCTAGATTTGGAGCAACAATTATACCTTTCGGATCTGTTGGAGAAGATGATATTGGTCAAGTAAGCCTGGAACCATAATTTCCTTGATGGCTTCCTTTGTTGTCAATTGTTAGTTTCCACTACACAACCAACAATTGTCTTTTTGGTGTTTTTGCTCAAAAAACAGATATACCCCCTTCCTATTTCCCTGTCACCCCGCTCTCCCCTCTACCACCCCTTCCTTCTCCCCCACTTCCTCTGCCACCTTGCACCTCCCCCTTTCCCCTCCCTAGTCCCTGCAGCCTATTCCTTTCCCACTCCCCCATCCAACTTGCCACCCCCTTCCCATGACTGCAAATCTACACGTTGGATTTTTGGATTTGGTTATGCTATGCATGTTGGATCTGTGTTCTATGATTTGTAGTGTTTTTATGTGATGGCATTCATTGATTAAAAGAAGATCAACAAGCAAGCATTCATTTTTCTCTCTTTCGTTCTATGTGTGTGTATATATACGTACACATACACAATCTATATGTGTTTGTATGTAATATGTGTATATGTTATAATCTAATATAAGATTAAAAGGTTAAAATTTTAAAAATTAGAAATAAAGTTGAAATGTTAGAATTAGATTAGAGAAATATGTGGTTTTATTGGTTAATATATGGTTAAGTTAATATATTGTGTTGTTCTTGCAGTCTTTTGGGTATTATGGCTTGAAAAGAATACTAGAGTTTTAGAGGAGAAATTTGCCAACTTGCAGTCTATTTGGGAGAAATTGGTTTATATTGCTTCCTTTTGGGCGTCAGTAGCTCCCTCCTTTGAAGGGATTCGGCTATTTCTTATTGCTAGGGATTGGAGAGCAATATGTAGAGTGTGAGGTTTTTTGTTTGTTTGTTTGTTTGTTTTTTGTCTGCATAGTGGACTTCTTGTCCTCCCTCAGTTGTGCTTTAATTTTTAATAAATTTTCTTGTTGCTGCTCAAAAATATATATGGTTAAGAAATAGTGGATTCCACTATTTCTTATTGCTAGGGATTGGAGAGCAATATGTAGAGTGTGAGGTTTTTTGTTTGTTTTTTTCTTCTGTCTAGTGGACTTCTTGTCCTCCCTCAGTTGTGCTTCAGTGCTTTTATTTTTAATAAATTTTCTTGTTGCTGCTCAAAAATATATATGGTTAAGTTAAGATTAGTTATATATTTGAAAATAAAAGAGAGAAGATAAAAGAAAGAAGAAAAAAAAGATAGAGAATTATTAATGTCATTAAAAAAAATTCATTAACGAATTTAATGGTGCACTTTAGTCCAATACCACATGGGGCCTTTATGGCCATATTTAAGTGACAAGGGGTTAAAGTGCTCCGAGGCCAAACCACGGGATAGTAAATTGGATTTTGCTCTTATTTCTTATAGAATATTTAGGCGGCTCCCCCTTACATCTTTTTAATAAAATCTATATTAAAAAAATATTCACTAATAAAGTATTACTTGTCATATTTGTGCTGCTTATACCAAATTCTCTTTTTCATTAGTTGCTTGTTGATTATGATGACCTAATGAAGGTTCCTCATATTAAGGCTAAGATTAAAGAAGTGGCGGAAGCAGTCATGCAATTGAGGTACTTTAAGATGTTTTTACGTACTTTTGTTATTATACTCTGTGTAATGCTTCCATTTCCATGCTTTTAGTCCCCAGGCTTGTATGATTTAGTAGTTCATACTTTCCAATTGCTTCACTTATTTGATTTATGCTTGGTGTTGAAGCTTGAATCTGTACGCCGAATCAAATTGACTTGAATTATTATCAAAAGTCTCTAATTATTAAATGGCACCAAAGTGGAAAAGCTGAGCAAGAAGCTAGACTTGAATTAAATTTTCATTTGGGCAGAAAAAAAGAAATTAGTTGTAAACTATGGAATTTGGGTGGAGGAAGAAAATTTGTAGCCAAATAAATGGATATTTAATTTAGCCACTTTTGAAAGGAAAAGGTGCCCTCATCACTTCGTTTATTTTGCTTATTGTTCATAAAAAAAAGAGAAATTTTTATATTGTACGAGGCATTTGAAGTCAATTATTAAATAACCTTAAGCCCATGGCAATATCCAGAGTGAGTAGAGCATCTCAGGAGTGATAGAAGTCCATATAAACACACATTGTTGACTTCTGTACTCAAAACACCATCAATCAAAACTGTTGCTCTTGACTTTACTTTTTTGAAATAAAATGAGTGGCAAGTTCACAGATGGACATAAAGCAGGCACTTCAGGTCAGAAGGCTGGATGGAGACCAGATATGACCATAAAAATTAACAAAACATTGGGGAGAGAACTTTGGAAGGTAGATCACTTTGAGACTCTATTTGCTGTATTCCTGCCCCTCTACTTTTTACCTGACAGACAGAGTATTGTAAGAACTAAACCCTAAATGTTTCCTTGTCCATAATTGGTCATCTACTTTGAACTATTGATATTTGATCAAACCACTTCAGTACACTACGGTTGCATACTGCTCAAATATGAACATATTCTGTCCACTTCAAAATGTGTATGACTTCGAAATTCCACTGTTGTATTTGATGGACTTTATTCGGTTTTTCCTATTTATTGTGGGGTTCTTTGTTTAAATATCATTGTAATATTTTGATTATAGGACTGACGATGATGGGGAGCTTGGCAACCAAGATCCACACCTTCCACTTATTCTACCAAAACTTCCAGGCCGTTTCTATAACCACTTTGGAAAGCCAATTGAAACAGAAGGTATGCTTACTGAAAATTGAATCTCCCAGACACTTGAATATATGTGTGGAAAGATATAAGTTGAAGTTACATCTTGGAAGCAATTTTTGCACCTGCCTGGCTGTCTGAGAATATCAAAAAACTGATCTTACGAGTCTTTAAATGAACTAAATTGTGATCAAATTAAAGATGAATGTGTTAAATCTAGACTGAGATCTGTTTTCATATTGTGCCCACTTCAGACTTACGCACGATCAGTCATCACTAGTTGAGCAGATTTTAGCCATCCCAATGATTCTATTCTCTGTTGCCTACTAAAAAACGGGGGGGGGGGGGGGGGGGGGAAAAAAAAACCCTCTGTTGTCCTTGTTGCAGGACAGATTTAGCCACAAGCACCACTTGTCTTGAGTTCCCCTTTTTTTTAGAGAGATGATTTAACTGTAACCTACCATAAAAAAAGAGATGCGCTAATTGTATCTTTCGCTTGTTAGAAATGGAATCTCAAGCGGGACCCAGATTTTTCCAGATTAATGTTAATGATGATGCTTTCATTAATTACCTTATTATGCTACATCGTCTTTTTGCAGTGGGTTTGATGATGCTTTTTCTTAAGTGTATTATTAAATGCAAGATTTGAAACTACTTGAATGACACATTCCATTGGATGATTTGTGGAAAAAGAATAGGAAAGGAATTTGTGAAAGAAAAAAAAAAAAATCTTTAAAGGAAATGGACACTAAATTTTTTTCACAAGTCTCTTCCTTTCATTTTGCCTCTACAAATCCGTTTACAAATCTAAGATCCAAACATAGAATAAATGTTTACACATATTTGCTTTTCATCTTTTATCCTTGATGGGGTGTATTTCTTGTAGTTGTAATCCAGCTATTATTTTGGTGAAGGGAGGAAGCGGGAATTAAGGAATAGGGATAAATCACAAGAGTTGTATCTAGAAGTGAAGTCTGAGGTTGAGAGATGCATGGCTTACTTGAAGGAGAAAAGGGAACATGATCCGTATAGGAATATATTGCCTCGGACAATTTACCAGGCAATGCATGGCTTCGACTGTAAAGTCCCAACATTCAAACTTTGATCAGTTTCGTCATGGAAGGTGAGCTTCCACCTTGCTTTTAGTACATAATAGGATTTTATCAACAGAAACTGACATTACAATATCATCAGCATATATAGTTGTTGGATACAAGCCAGAATCGAGTTGTGCATGTAGTGAGAAGTCTTACTATTTCATTGTCTTTTAGCCATTAGAATATCTGCTCAGGCAGTTGCTTCCCTGTAAACATGCTTGATTGTACTCACACCCCATCTTCTCAGCAGGTACTTGCAATCGAGTATAAGGTACTAAGATGTGATCCTTCGGCTTTTGGTGAGGAGGATTGTGGCAAACATTACATCTATCTTGACTTTTAAATTGTTTATTTTTAAGTTGATCTGCTAAGCAGGTCCTGAGTTCTTGTCATGATCCTTGTGGTTAGTCCCAATGTTTTTAGAAGAATTTTAATACACAGGAGAGAACGGTGCCAGCCCACTCCATGGATGAAGTACATGCTTGTTGCTTGTTTTTTAATCACATTTTCACTACATAGTGTGTGTAACAAAACAAATAAAACAAATGCAAGTTGTCTATAAGCACAAGATTAATTAAGAATAAAATATACATTTTTGTGTAAAAAAAAATTATTTTATATGACTAGCTAATGTCTAATAAAAGGAGAACATATAACATATGTTATAAGAATTAAAACTTAAAAGAATCTAATGTAATTATGCTGAACTTGTGGGATTTGATATATTTTTTTGAAAGTCAAATAATTTAGCTTTCGCTTGGCATAAGTTAAAATGAGGTTTTTTCGGTTAAAATAGTCACAAAAAGACAAAATCGACTTTTTAACTCAATAAGATAAAATGTCATATTCAAATCATAATTATTTTATTTTTTTCTCTCACAGAAGTTAAAAAAAAAAAAAAAAACCAAAAAATTTATTCCAAATGAGATTTTTAACCATATGCTAAAATAGTTAAAAAGTCAACCTACATTCCAAATGAACATGTTTGGTTCTCTTTTAGATTCACAATTCCAATCAACTCTCACTATAGGAATTAACACTTTTGCCGACCAAAAATTTAGTCGGTAAAAGTCTATTTTTAGTTGGCAAAAGTCATCCGCGACTAATTTTTTTGGTCGCCACTTTGGTCGCCAATTGAGGGTCGCGAAAAGTAATTAGCAACTAAAAAGTTTTTTAGTCGCGAAAAAATTATATTTGCCGACTAAATTTTTGGTTCCTAAATATATAATTACTGCGACTAATCCATTTAGTAATTAAAATATTTTAGTCACGAAAAGTCATATTTGCTGACTAAATATTTGGTTGCTAAATATATAATTACTGCGACTAATCCATTTAGTAGCTAAAACATTTTAGTCGGAAAAAGTCATATTTGCCGACTAAATTTTTGGTCGTTAAATATATAATTACTGCGACTAATCCATTTAGTAGCCAAAACATTTTAGTCACGAAAAGTCATATTTGCCGACTAAATATTTGGTCACTAAATATATAATTACTGCGATTAATCCATTTAGTAGCTAAAACATTTTAGTCGCGAAAAGTCATATTTGCCGACTAAATTTTTGGTCGCTAAATATATAATTACTGCGACTAATCCATTTAGTAGCTAAAACATTTTAGTTGCAAAAAGTCATATTTTTCCGACCAAATATGTTAGTCGCCAATTCGCAGATTCAACGACCAAATAGTTTGGTCGGCAACTGAGGCCCGTTTCCACAACCAAAAAATTTAGTCGCCAATTGTCACATTCCACGACTAACAAGTTTGGTCGGCAAATGACACATTCCGCGACAAAAAAAGTTTGGTCGGCAATTGTCACATTCCACCACCAAACATGTTAGTCGCGAAAAAGAATGTTTGCGCAACTAAAATTTTAGTCGGCAATTGACCTATTAGTGACGAATTCCCTTTTGGTTGCCAAAATTAATGATTTTAACGACTAATTATTTTGTCGGCAAAAGTATTAGTTATCTTTCCCAACTAATTGGTCGCCAAAACAAAAAAAAACAAGATCAACATTTGGTCGTCAACATCCAACAAAATAAACCTGTAATTCATAATAATTCATCAAATCCATTCAATGTAATATATAATTTGCAAGCTTCATTCAAATCAACTGAATCATGAACAATCGACAAAATATAAATCATCCAAGCCTAAACTTGTTTAATGAAAGTCATCAACTATTATAAATTTTCATCCACAAGTAATTTCAAAACTACATATTCTTCCAATTAAAAATCCACTTGTAATCTATATAATTATCCAAGTCACATCCATCTAGCATAACAATTTAAAACATAACAATTAGTTGTTATTATGTTTTAAATTGTTATCCATGCACAGCTATCAAAAAATATACACACTAGGAGTCTACCTAAATATTTTCTATACACATTCATCCAAAAAATATAACTACTACTTCTCCCAAATCTTTTCCATACACATCTATCCAAAAATATATATTCCTTCCAAAAATGCTTATAGTGCCAATTAGTCCTGTACAATTTAGCTTTGTGCACGAGATCATCCATCTGTATCAAAAAAAATGAGAAATAATGTCAGGTAACTTTTGGTTGAAAATATTTGCACGTAACTTTATTGTAAAATTGGACAAAAAATATTTTTTCTACATGGAAAGTAAAAGAAATATTAACAAATTAAATGACAATCAATACCATTTTGTAAATAAAACATCATTCATATGTATATATCAATTCTAACTATTGTTCCACAATATGCCAATATTGACCTATGCTTCAACAATGGAAACTAAGTTAAAATAGTCTTTCTACTTCTGAATAGTCTATATGCTTTGGTTGAACTTTTATTTGGAGGAGGGTGAGTGTGAGAGCGGAGTGGAAGATACGAGGTTGTGATTATCAACACAAGTTCCAGCAAAACAACAAACCCATCTCTCTATCAGGAGCATATTACCAACACCAAACAAAAAATTAAAACACTTACCTTCTACTCATATTTTTTATGCTACTTATTTTGCATTGAGGTAAGGCAAAGTGTTTTTGGGAGTCAAGGGTTGTGAAGGGTTTGAAGCTAAGCTGCTGATGGGTCTTGTGGTTAATGTGTTTTTACCTCATGTGCTGCTATAAAATTGTAATTGCTGCTTTGTGCTACTGGGGTTGCTACAATGGGATTTGTGAAGGATGTCTCAATCTTTTTGGGATATATCCTTTCTTGCTACTTGAACACAAATACAATCTGAATAATATCCGTAGATTAACATATAACACAGAAGATCTTTAATTTGGGCCGTTATGTAAAGTTTGTCTTTGATCTAGTGTTGACCTGTAATAAAATGATCAATAAATGCAGTGACTATGTCACAAGAAACAGAAAGACCAATGTTGAAGTATTGTGAACTCCACTTTCTTAACTGAGAAAGGAAACCCTTATCAGAAATATTGGGATATCAAAGATGCACATCACTCTGATCCAGCATGTACAGTATTTTGTTGATCATCTCTTAACAAGCTAAGCATGCATGCTTGCATTAATATCAAATATATATCCATAACCCTAGTCGTATCGACACACCGCTTGGTCTCACAAGTTTCTTTAATGTAATCGGAGGTGACCGTGATGATCTCCGGGATGTTTGGGGGTTTTTTTGTTCATGTTGCCCCCAAATGGCTCATTTTCGCCTTTTTTTATCACATTTTTTTGTCTACATTTCTAACCGTGCATCCTATCGACACACCGCTTACTCTCACAAGTTTCTATAATCTAGGCGGAGGTGACCGTGATGATGTCCGGGATGTTTGGGGGTTTTTTTTGTTGAAGTTGCTCCCAAATGGCCCGTTTTCGCCTTTTGTATCACATTATTTGGTCTACATTTCTAACCATGCGTCCTATCAACACACCGCTTACTCCACACAAGTTTCTTTAATCTAGTCGGAGGTGACCGCGATGATCTCCGAGATGTTTGGACGGGTTTTTGTTTATGTTGCCCCCAAATGGCCCGTTTTCGCTTTTTCCTCACATTTTGTTGTCTACATTTCTAACTATGCATCCTATCGACACACAGCTTGCCCTCACAAGTTTATTTAATCTAGTCAGAGGTGACTGTGATGATCTCTAATATGTTTGGGTGGTTTTTAGTTTATATTGCCCCCAAATGGCCCGTTTTCGCCTTTTTCCTCATATTTTTTTTGTCTAACTCTTTAACCATGCGCCCGATCAATGCGCCGCTTCCTCTCGCACATTTTTTTAATGTAGGCCGAGGTGCCTATTATGATATCAATCCTGTTTCGGTGCTGTTTCCAATGTTTGGCCCCGAATGGGCTGTTCTCCCCTTTTTGCCTCACAATTTGTTCTCTAATATTCTCATAACACGTTTATTTGTCTTGACTTTAACACACTTACCCATTACCATGAGTAGCTATGGTGGGGACTTTGATGGATTGAGCTTTTCCAAAACTTGCGCTAACGTGCTCTGAAGTCCAAAAATCTGCATCTGAATCTCCTCACGTTGTCTTGCATTCTCTGCCTCTTTTATTTGTTGCTCCTCTTCCTTTTTTTGATGCTCCTCTTTCTTTTCTTCTTTTTTTTTTTTTTTTTTTTTTTTTTTTTTTTTTTTTTTTTTTTCCTGCTCCTCATGGTCACTCTGCTGCTCCGCATACAGTATCTCCAACTCGGATGTAAGCCTTTTCAAGTGCTCCTCACGTGTTTGTGATGCCGCATTCGACCCAACATCACAAGACGAGGGCTTTGGTTCCACCCCAAAACCTCTCAAGTATCCCTTCTTCTTCCCCAGCACCACTCTTGATATATCCTCTTGTGTCATCGGCGTTCCAGACTCAATAGACTCATCCCGCACCATTGTCATTTGCTTCTGTAATTGTGACATATAACTATTGTTAATATAAATCAAACACAGTAGTTACTATAAGTGTCCAAATGATTGGAATACTTACATGTAAATCACAGCATATAGGTTCAATCCATTCTTTTGTCTTCTTGTTCTGATGAGTGTCCTTGTAGAAATTGCAAATATCTGGCAACAAGCCACCGTTTTCCTTCACCTGTGATATGCCAGACATCGATATCAACACTAACATATTAAATATGTGTGGATAAAGTTAATAAAATCAATGGCACACATCTCACCGTAATGCTCATCGCCGCCGGAAAAGATCGCGACCCACTACTGTGATTGTAGGGTAGCTTGCTCCTATTTAGTTTGTTGGCATCGTAGCGACGCTACATAATCCAGATTATAAGGGTTTGTTACATATATAGTTAAACAATGATAAAGAGTACTAAGTAATAACTAAATCATAACATACCTTGTTTTTAGGATCTAACCATACTTGGTCAATCAAATACTTCCAATCATCGGATTGTACTCCTTTGTATGGATGAGCATAAGAATCAATTCCCACATCCACAAGCTTCTCCCATTTCTTCTTCATTCTGTACTTCCAATCTTTATATAACACATAACACTTCTTTTCCACAACTTTTTGGGATAGTGAATTCTTCTCGTAATTATCCCCAATCTCAAATTTATCCTACAATCAATACAAACCAAATAAGTAACTTAACTTATGTAATGTGAAAGTTTCAAATATGTTAACAGTGCGAAAACCTTAAAATGGTCTCATTATACTAGTTTAAATGAGGGAGCTATGACCAAGACTCCCTATAATCTGTCCATGATATATGATCCACCACTTTCATAGTTCAATCTGTGAAGAAAAAATTTGCTGACCAACTTATTCATGAATCATGTTGGTACATGAATTGGGGCAATGAAGACTAATTTGTATTAATTGCATCAATGATGGAAGGTCATCATACCCAGTGCAGAAGAGGTAGTTAGTTGGCAAGTCGTACCCCCAACTTTTTTGTGACCAGGCTAATTCACATGACTCGAACCCACAACGACACAGCTGGGAGCAGATAGCACTTGCATCATGGAAGGGAGACAAATAAATAAAGTAAACTTGCTATTTTCATCACTCTTAGCCAAGACCAGGCTTATTGCTTTTTCTTTTACATGGGCAGAGCCCAAAAACAGACATCAAAATTACACTCCACTAATAACATAGGAATGACTCAGATTCAAGAATTATATAAAGGAGATTTGGCCCTCCACAACTTGATTGAAAAAACAGTAACTCAGAAAGTTGCGACACAAATACAACATCATTACTAAAGAAACCAAGTAACATTGACAATAGAACACAAGCTTTATCCTAACAATTTATGAATTTTGTGAACTACAAAACAAATTGCAATTGACTACAACTTCTCTTACTCCAATAATTGGATGATTTCCATTAGAAGCCAATTTAAGAAATTGACTACGGAAGCTTAACATCTACCATCCATACAGTCCACCTAAACTGGATTTAGCAGCAACCTGACAAACATTTATAATGCGTATCTTCATATATTGCCATCGTTTAAATGGAATACCAGTATACTATGTTCGTAGAAAAATAACGATTTAAACATAGACATGTGGTTGTGGGTATCAAAATAATTTTACTTGAATCAGCATTTTCTGTAATGATATGTTTATCAGACATGTATGCAGAATCCAATTTCACAGAGCCTATGATTGTCCTGTTGGTTAACAAGGCACTCACTAAAAAGACTAAATGGTTGTCCTACGTGTGTGGTCAAGAATAATATGTCATGTACTTCATGTAGGTTGCATTGCTCTTAACTTCCATTGGAATGATAAAATAATGAAGAGAAGTATATGGTAAGTAACTTTAAATTAAATTTTTGCCGACCAAACTTTTGGTCGCGAAAAATAAAAAGTAAATTTTTATTTTTCATTCAGCGATTAAGTTATTTTAGTTGCCAAAACTATCTATACAGCGACTAAAATATTTTTTAGTCGTTGAAATTTAATTTTTGCCGACCAAACTTTTGGTCACCAAAGATAAAAAGTAAATTTTTATTTTTCATTCAGCGACTAAATTATTTTAGTTGCCAAAACTATCTATACAGTGGTTAAAATATTTTTTAGTCGCTGAAATTAAATTTTTGTCGACCAAACTTTTGGTCGCCAAAGATAAAAAGTAAATTTTTATTTTTCATTCAGCGACTAAATTATTTTAGTTGTAAAACTATCTATACAACGACTAAAATATTTTTTTAGTTGCCAATTGTGGCAAATTTAGCGACTAAATTTTTTTTAGTCACCAATTGTGACATTTTTAGCGACAAAATTTTTTTTTAGTCACCAATAATTAATATACCCGGACTAAAAAATTTTAGTAGCTAAATATTGTACTTTTTCCAACTAACATAATTTTTGGTCGCCAATTCCACAACTTTTGGCAACCAAAATATTTTTAGTCGGTAAAAGTGGTCGCCAAAAGTGTATTTTCTTTAGTGTCTTTTCAAAACTCGTAATCAAACACACAATTCAAAATTACTTAAAATTTAATTCAAAAATTATTTTCAAAACTCATAACCAAATACACAACTCAAAATTCTTTTCAAAACTTAAAATCAAACTCTTTTCAAAACCCTATTTTTTAAAAACATATTCTAAAAATATTTTTTGTTTTGATTTTTAAAATTATTTTTAGAATCATGATTTGAGTGTGAAGTTGTATTTTAAGTTATGAGTTTTGAATTGAATTTTGAAAGTGAAGTTGTATTTTAAGTTATGAGTTTTGAATTGAATTTTGAAAAGAGAAAATTTATTTGGTTATAAATTTTAAAAAGAATTTTGAATTGTATTTTAAATTTTTTTTTGGATTTATTTTCTTAAATATTTAAAAATTTTCTTAATTTTATTTTTTTTAGAGTAAATATTTTATATTTTAAATATCTATTTAATTATTTTATGTGCACGTATTTTATACATTTGTGTGTTGTATTTTTTTAGAAAGTATTTGTAAATATCTAAAAAATAAAATTTTTCTATTTCTTGTTCTAAATATATAATTTTTATTTTAAATACTTTTTTTTATTTTATAAACATATTTTTAATTATTTTAATTTTTTAATATATTAAATATTTTTTTAATTTTTTTACCTTTTTTTATTTTATAAATATATTTTTAATTATTTTAATTTTTTAATATATTAAATATTTTTTAATTTTTTTAAATATTTTCTTTTTTTAATTTAAAAAGAAAAATTGGATTGCCATATATATCTAAATCATAATAAATTATTTGGTCAATAATCAAAAAAATTAAAAAATTATATTTTGAAAAAATAAAAATAAATAAAAAATGTTTTTTTTCAAAAATAAAAATAAGCAAAATATTTTTAGAAAAAAAATTCTTTTTTCAAAAAAATATAAAATAAAAATAATTTTAGAGGACAAAATATAAAAAAAAATTGAAAATTTTATTTTAGTAGAATTTTGAAAAGAGTTTTGAAAAATGTTTGGTTATGAATTTTAAAAATAGTTTTTGAATTGAGTTTTGAGTTTTGTGTTTGGTTACGATTTGAATGTGGAGTTTGGAGGCTTTTCCCAAAATAAGCTAAAATAGCAACCTATTTCCCAAACTAGACCTGGTTTACCTAGTTTGGGCGGAATTCCCAAAATAAGCTGAAACGCTATTACAAACCACGCTTTCACCATATTTCTGGCCCAGCCGCAGAAAATTGGTAAAATCGTAAAAGCGTGGTTACAAACCACGTTTTTAATTAAGAAAGCGTAGTTACAAACCACGCGTTTAAGGAAATTTGTTTTATACAAAAAGCGTGGTTCCTAACCACGCTTTTAAATAAAATTTAGTTTTTTCGAAAAACGTGGTTCGCAATCACGCTTTTACTATTGACTAAAGAAAGCGTAGTTATCATCTACGCTTTTAACCAAAATTCGGTTTTAAAGGAAAGCGTGGTTCGTAACCACGCTTTTATAACTTATATAAAACACCCACCCCTCTCATTTGCAACCACGCTTTTTACACTTCGTTTTTTTCCCCCTTCTGATCTGCTCTCTCTCACTCTCTGCTCTCGCTCTTTTTCTGCTCTCACTCTCTCTCTCCATCCGTGGGTTCTCTGCTTTCTCTCTCTCTCTCTCTCTCTGTGGGTCGCTCTCTGCTCTCTCTCTCGCTGGTATGACTGACTGTTTGTCTCTCTCTCTCAGTTTGAATTTTATATGTGTTTATTATGTTTGTAAAAATGTGAATGTGGGTACAGTGTGGGTAGAATAGGGTTTGTGAATGTGAAAATATTGTGAATTGATAAAAATGTTGGTAGAATAGGGTTTGTGAATGTGAAAATGTTATGAATTGAAATTGATATCAATGTGGGTAGAATATGCTTTGTGAATTGAAATTGTGATTTTGAATTGGTAAAATCTTGTGGTTTTGAATTGTGAAAATGTTCTAGGGTTTTCAATTGAATTTGAAATCAGAAATTAGCGTTAGGGCTAACCCAAATTAGGGTTAGGGCTAACCCAAATTGATTTTGTTTGAATTCTAGGGTTAGGGTTTCATATCCATATCTATATGTATATTTGATTTGTTTGGTATTATTATTATTATTATTCAAAATTAAAGAAAGGTTGACACACTTATATAATTTCCATTTTAGTGCAAAAACAATTTTTAAAATTAGAAAAGTACTTTTTATTGTTTCCTAAAATGTGAATTGGTATAAAAAACAAAAACAAAAACAAAAATAGTATACAAACTATAATTTTTGAAAAATAAAAACAAAAAACGAATAGAATATTAAACAAATAATTAGGTTGTATTTAAATCTTAATATTTTAGTCCAGTTCTATTGCATACACGCATTTTTGACTCTACTTGTTCACAATGGGTGTGTGACCCAAATCATGTGAAATTAAATGCATAACTTAGGCTTGAAGTTATTTATATAGCTTTTCTTCACAATATAATTATACTTTCTTCAAAATTTTAACAGTAAGTGCGAGAATTCATAATCTAAACATAAAGTTAGACACAAAAAATAAATAAATAGATAAGATCTTGTAAAAGTAGGTTTCACCAACAAGTCTTAAAAGTATTCATCTATACATCTTTGTGGCCGATTCTATACTTGATTTTTGTATTCCTAGCATTGTTGAAATTGTAAAGCCCGATCATTTGATATTATTTTTCTTGGTTAATTACACCAAGATTACTTTAATTATTAGCAAATATTAGTTTACCGCTCCTTATTTATGAGCTTATATACTTTGACTCCCAATTATAAAACTTGTACAAATGGTATTTTTTTTTTTCAAAGATAGGACAAATGGTTTTCTTTTTAAAAGGTGAAAATAATGCATTTTTATAATTGAAGGATAAAAATATATGAGTTTAAAGATGAGTAGAATCATTAATAGTTGAGAAGGGTTTTTATTTTTTGATTGTCAAACAAATGTTTACAAAAATAATGAAAAATAAAAAATTTAAACTCTCTTAAAACAGATAATAAGAATCTTATAAAAATTGTAAATTCTGTATAAAAATTAGTGCAAGAGAGAATGAATAATTCTTTTAAACTCTCTTAAAGACTTTTTTTTTAATTATTTTTTATATTTATTAGTATTGTTTGAACATATTTACTAAAATTTGCGTATACAAATTAAGATATTAAGGAATCATTTCAAGAATTAAAAAAGATAAAAATAAATAAATAAATGATTTTGTTACTTCATAGTTTACCAAAATTCAGTACACAATTTTTAAAAATATAAAATTATATGAAAACAATAATTTAAATGCAACAAATTTTCACTTAAATTTGGATTTTTTATTTTGTTGCAAAATGAATTGAAGCATATATAATGAAGATAAAAAATATACCTGACACAACAGAAAAACAAATGGACCTCAAAGAACAGGAAAATGCGTTTGTACCTTTTGGTGAGAACGTAAATTTTTGGGGGTGAGAACAGAAATTTTTGGGCAGCTACTCTCATTCTCAAAAGGTTTTAATTGGGCCTTTTTGTACCTTTTGGTGATTACCTAAATTATGTATCCAGGTCGTAGGTAAAGATGATTAAACTGTGTGGGCTAAATTACCTAAAAATTTCTGTACATGTTGACAGCTTGGCGTTGAGAACTTCTTTTTGTATATGTATAAAATAAAATAAAATATAGTATAATGTTTTACTAAACATGTTTATAACTTTTAAAAATAAACATATTTACTCTTATCGTATTTGCAGTAGGTTATCAAAATTTTCAGATTTATTAAAACATATCAAGACATGTGAATTAAACATATGGGGATGGATTGAAGTTTAGTTTGGTTTGGATTTTGGATTTGAGTGGGAAAAAATAGGAAAATAAAAATGTAGTGTTTATTTATTTGTTGGGTTATGAAAATGAAAAGAAAATGAATAGATATTGGTAAGGAAATTCTATTTTATTGGTTTATTAGCAGTAAATAATAGAGACAATTGGTGAAAAGTTTATTTGAAAGGAATATAAAGTATTAGATCCAAGGTAAAATCTTGTTTGGTAATAAAGACAAGGTGAAAAATGTTGACAATGTTGAAAAAGTTGCCGGAAAAGTCGGCGGTGGCTTGCGGTGGCAAGTGGTGATGGTGAGGTAGAGAAATGTATTATATTCAACAAATATGGTGTTAAATGAGTGGCATTTATCACATTTTAACACATAGTTAGTTTGGTGAATTTTAAGAGATAGGTTGATTTCAACCAATAAGTTGCAATAGATAGTTTGTATAAATTGTGTCTGTTTGGTCAAAGAAATTAGAACTTTGATTTAATAACTTAAAAGATTCATAAATTGACATGGTTTGAAGCTCCTAAAAAATTAAATGTATTTCCAATTCACATTCATTCTCATTATTATTATTTTGTGTGGCTATTTTTAACAAATTCTAGATTTATATCATAGAATTAATATTTGTGTAGGTTGCCACTTTTAATAAATTTTTGACTTGATAATCTGTTATCTTTTGCTTGATTCCTTAATCGTCCTCCTCATCACTTGCAATAAAGTTTTAGACTGCTTTAGTATGAAGTGGCTAGTGGGTTTCAAATAAATTATGTTTATTTTATCACACACCATAGATTCGTCATTGTATTTTTATCACAGAATAACATAAAACACTTTTAATAATTATAATTTTTATCATAAAAAATTATGATTTTCTTGTAAAATTTATCCAAAATTAATAAAAGATCTTCAGAACAAAAAATTAGCTGAATTATGACATATTGTGATTAGTTATAACATATTGTGATGTCAATTATGACATTATTTTGATTATGATCTAAGAGTTGTTTAGTTATGCTTGATTTGATATTCGGTTATAATTCAAATTTTATTTTGAATTAGGACTCCCACAAAAAATTATGTCATTTATAATGATGAAATTTACAAATGACATAACTTGCACATGTTACACAATTTTTAATATTTCCTTATTGATGTGATCTTAAAATTGTACGTGGTACATGAAGCATATATCAATAATGATCGAAGAAGCAATAATGGGCCTAGAGTGGAGTAGGAGGGGCAATTGTCCTACTCATATGATTTCAAAAAACTCTTTATATATTCTTTATACTATTTTTTTACATCTTATGTTAGTAGAAAATAATATTGTAGTTCATTAATAAAAAAAAAAATTAATGATATGCATGTCTACCTCATCAAGATTAGAAAACATTTCCCAGCCATGTTGACATGTGTATTAAACTCATACTATCCAACCACAACCACTTTGGCCATAAGAAAACACCTACTTGTGGCAAGATGTCTCAACTAAACTAAATGGAAAAGTTAGGATAACAGAAAAGATACTAGAAAATTATTAGAATTTCAAATCGGGTGATTTTATTTATACATTATTAATACTCTTAGTACACAATATTACTTAATACATATACAAAATAATTTATAAAGTTTAAAAATGAGTGTTGTTATTAGCATCTACCTAATTTCTTTGGATCTGTGATGACCCGGTCTTTTCCCTCTCTTTCTTTTTCTTTCTTCTTCACTCCGTTCTCTTTTGCTCGTTGGTTTGGAACGTTCAGAGGTGGTGCTCAAATAAAGTTCTTATTCTTGTTTTTGTTCTGTGATTGAATTTCACCCGTTCCGGAGAGGGCGCGGTCGAGTCCGGGGTGCCTGGGGACCGAACCAGAAAATTTTAGACTGCTGGGCCAGAGCCGCATGTGCGGGAGGCCAAGCCGCAAGTGCGGGGAGAGGGGATTTTCAGTGGGTTGCATACTGCTAAAAAGGCACGAGCAGGGAGTGGTGCGGGAGGACCACTGCACGTACAGGGGTGAGGGCTGTACATACGGGAAAGGGCGCTCCGCACGTGCGGGGAGGGGTGCCGCACGTGTGGCACTCTGGACATCTGAAACTCTGTTTTTTTTATGTCTTTTGGCCGAATTTGTAACACATTTGGGGCCTCTTCTTCTCACTCTAAACCTCATATTTTCTCCTCCTTCTCTCTAAAAACCCTCATCTAGCACTCCAAACCCTTGATTTCTTGTGATTCTTGGGCCTAAGATTGTCATCATCCTCTACTCTTGAAGAGCAAAGCTAGGACTTCCCTTGGTATAGGAAAGGTTGAAGAATCCTTCATCTCAAAGCTAGGGTTTCCATCTTTTTCATCATCAAACATTGAGGTAGGGTTTTCTTGAGTTATATATACATGTTGTGCCATATAAATGTTGATTTGTGAGTCTTCTAGTGGTTCTCAGGTTAGATTTCTATTTTTGAGAAAAAATGTAGAGAGTTTTAAACGTGGGTTTTAAATCTCAACCCTATGTTAATCCTAGGGGGTTTTTCTTTTCATTAAACATAAAAAGGATGATTTGGTAAGATTTCACTAAGAAAATGGGAAAATGTTGGTTTTGATGAAAGCCCTAGAATTTGGAGATTTTTGGAAAACATGGAAATGTCCATGGAATTCCTTCTTTTTGTTTGATAAAAAGATGAATGTGTGTAGATTCCATAATGTGGTTGCAAAGATGGAAAGCTTTTAACATATGGAAATGGAGAACTTGTTTTAAAAACTATGGTTAAAGATATGATGATATATGGTTGTGAGATGACAAATTGTTGTGCACTTTGAAATTGTGAGAATTATAAACATGGGAAATTAATGTTTGAAAAACACTACTTGTGGTCTTGAAGAGACTAGATTGTTAGGACTTGTGAATGTAAAATTGTAACTATGTGTTGATGACACATGGTCTTCTTGTGAAAGAACAATGAAGAAAGGAAATGGAAATTGTGATTGTTGGCATTATTGTGGAGAAATTTGAAATTGGAGAAGTGTTATGAGATATGGAAAGATCATGGCATTGCATATTCATTCAATTATTATTTTGCATTGTAAACTTCGATTGAAGATATTTATTTCATGAAAGAAAATGATGTTGTAATAAGAACTATGGAAATGTAGCATGGGGTAAATACGTGGTAAGTCCGAATAGGGGGTGTAGTTAATCTTGATAAGTTGGCCGGAGTGTCCATAGTGAAAGACCAGAAAATCGCGCGGATAGGTGTCAAGCCTTGCGGTTAATACTGGTAAAAATAACAATTTGGTAGTACTTGTAGAGTCTACTTGTAGATACCAGTCTAGGGATTACCAGTGTCGTATTTATTGCCCTTTCTGATTAAAATTGGAAGTTTTGAAATGTGTTGAGATTGCTAGCTTTTATTAAAAATGGAAATCCTTAAGAAGAGCGTGAAATGAAATTTCCTTTAAGAAAGCATGGCATAGCGTGGACATTAGTATTTTATTGAGATTTGGCATAACTGTATATACTTTGTTAGAATTCTCTACTGGGATTTATGCTCACCCCTATGAGATTTGGTGCAGGTAAAGATGTGGTGATCCCGCCAAACTGAGGGTGTGGATATTTTTGTGAAGAGTAAATAGCTCTCTTATTTTTGTTGTAAATTTTGTAAAGCCAAGGGCTAAACGTGTATGGGTCTGAGAGACCATTTTGTGTAACCGGGCTATTGCCTTGGAAGATGTAAGCCCTTAAGGGCATTTTATTTGTTTTGAGACTAGATGCTTCACATGCTATAGATTCATGTGTTCTTTACATCGTTGAATGTATACCCGCATGTGAAACTTTTGTATAAACTCATTTATTAACTACGCAATGATGAAAGGATTATTGATGTTGTTTAGTGAATGTCAATTAAGGTGGTTAGTCATATTGACTTATTTCGGGGCATTATAGGATCCTTCAATTCTCACTCATTTTTTTTTTAACAATTATATGCTGAGGTAAAATTACAATAAACGACAATTTTAAATGGAACACCCTCTCACCAAATCAAAACAAGTACAATGACAATGTACAATATTATACACCCATCTCCATCCCCATCTATATATATTCCTTATCAATTTAAACTCTAATCATATTCTTTTTCATCACCATCCTAAACCCACGTATTCATATTCAATAAAAAACATTTGAAACTACGTAATTAGTCAACGTTTTGTTCAGTGGTTTCAAATGTGTTCGGTATTCCAAATCAGTTAACGTTACAAATAATCCTTTTTTTATTATTATTTTTCAAAATTTTATCTCCCACCATGAATGACACCTTTGTTTTTCTTTGTTTCTTTATTTTGTTTGTATCGAACAAAAAATTTTGGGAGTTAGTGATGTCCATGTTTCGGCCTTTCCAAGTGGAAATAATCTGTAATTATAGGTACAAATCGCTAGCACAATTAGGGTTTGAATTATCAGTCGGTATTTAACCCATTTAGTGTCGAGGTTTTAGATGTGTACTGAATTAATTAAGTGTGTGAAATTAGAATTTCCCCATCCCCACCCAATTTTCTCATTGGAGTGATATTGGGAAAAATAACCATCTCTATTCAAAACTCAATTAGGTTATTATATTTGAATTTTGTATGTAATTTATTTAATTTTTTAGGTACACTGCATGAAATAGAATAGTGTGGTGTGTTCGTATGGGTTGGATTGAGATTTTTATTCTATGTGGACCTATGATGAGCTCTTACCATAAAAGTTCTTGAAGTGGACAGAAAGGGAGTTTTTTTTTGTGTGTAGTATACCAGTTTTTTAACAAATGTAAAATATACCTAATTCATCTAACTCAGAAGTACGTGCAAATGTTATGAAGTTATAATTTTATATTTAAATTTGTAGATAGTTTTTGATAAATAAAAAGAATTATTTAACAATGCCAGTCGGTTTGATTAATAAGAAAAAAAATCCTTAAGCAAATATTAAATGTGATAGTGATTGTATGCAGGGAGCGTTCTTTTTTTTATTTTATTTTATTTTATTTTTAAATGTAACATCCTTCATTTATATAATAGAATATATTTCATGTCTATTTGTGTCAAAATTACAATATGAAATTTAAATTTTAGTACAAGTCTTAATTTTTTATTTTTATATTTATTTATTTTATGAGAAAACACAAGATTTAATATATTATACATCTAACAATAACTCATCTAATAAAATGAATCTGAGTACAAAATATAAAATAAATCTTAAATGGAGAAAAAGAACCTTCTCGCAGAAAAGATACGAGTCTCCACATAGGGAGTAAAAAAAAACTCCACGTAGAGATGAAACCTCAGCCGTTGTTTTATATGAAGAAAAATAAGTGAACAAAAATGAGAAAATAACAAAATAAACAAATAGTGAGAAAAATAAAAATGGGAGAAAATAAAAAAATAAAAATAAAAGAGAGATGAATGTGGGATTACGGGGTCATAAAATGATGGATGAGAAAAAGAAAATGTAAGAGAGAGAAACACGAAAATAGAAAATGTACATTTAGGATATTTTTTGTAAAATATATCTTAGTCATTGTTTTATATGAATAAAAATAAGTGAACAAAAATGAGAAAATAAAAAAAATAAACAAAAAGTGAGAAAAATAAAAATGGGAGAAAATAAAAAAATAAAAACATAAGACAGATGAAGGTGGGATCATGAGATCATAGAAGGATGGGTGAGAAAAAGAAAAAGTAAGAAGAAAGAAGCAGGAAAATAGAAAATGTACATGTAGGATATTTTTATAGTAGGATATTCAAAAATCATCCTACCTTATTATATACATATTTGGGTTTGACTATTACTTTTGTGACGCCAATTTTCCAGTACATGATTAAATGGTCAGTGATTAATATTGGGTCAACCATTGGGTCTACTATAATTATCTTCATATAATTGTACATCGGAAATATTGGGAATGGAATTGTTTTAGGGGCAGGATAAAAATAATTAAGTGTTTTCCTTGTCTCAACTCTCATCTCATCGCAACTTTGTACTGTTTGATACATCTATTATATTTTTTTATTTGAAAAAATATATATATATCCTACTTAAAATAAATGAAAAATATGTATACCTACTGAGTATGCAATTTAGTATCATTCTGTTAATAACTTAAACTGTTTGTTTGATATTAGACCAATTCATTTGATTGAATTTGAAAATATTACGAGATGAAATTGATAAAATTAAGACTTAAAACATCAAAATAGTACAAAACTCATATTTTAACAACTATAATTGCATTCCATCCTTTCTTATTTAGTGGTCTTGAAATAATGTTTCACATTCTATGGTATATCATTCCATACCATTATACATTTAATGGTCTTGAAGTAATGTTTCACCTCTAGAGTTCCTTGTACCCTGGATAATATAGAATGACAAAAATGAGAAGGCTGATTTTTATAGGAAAATGTCACTTATGATATGAGCCACATTCATCAACCAGATAGCTCAATGAAACTCTCACCTTTTCATAGTGCCTTTCTTGGAGAGTCATCTCCTCAAACTTGTCATGCCCCCATTTCCTGTTGTGTTTTGACTCCCACAACTTCCTTCCACCAAGTGTCCATCTAAACAAATTCAAATAACCAACACAAAAATAAAAGCAGGTTAATTTGAAAAAAATCAAATCAACATTGAAATATCCAATCCATAGACAGTTATGTCAAAACAAACCGACATTCTTTATGTGTTGTAAGGTTTTTTCTTGAAAAGCTAAAAAATCTAAAACATAATAATTATTTTAACTCATATTGTAATTTAAAAATCAATAATTATTGTTGGATTACAATTGCTGATTACCTAAATAAAGTTCTTGACTCACAAGTAATTGTAATTGAATGAGTTAAAATCCATATAATTCTTTTACAAGTATAATCCAATATGAGTATGTTGTTGATATTTTAATGTTTTTTGTTTCATTGAAGCAAATATATGGAGATTGTTCCAATTATCTTCTACTGGGGGGGGGGGAAACATAATTCGGGATCCTGATAAAGGTGTGTTATATGATGCTGAGCCGAAAGGGATATATGGGGTGCAACTTGGCACCACGTTTAGCAATTTGGAGGAGATGTTCATGTCCAAGGTGGCATGTTACGACGAAAGTGTCCGATTGAACTTCAAATGTAGATATCCTTATCGCCAGTGGCAAGCAATCATCAAATACAAGATATTACCGATCAATGACGATGAGACGTTAAACACCGTATTAAGTATCGGTGCAAGTTTCCAACCACCAAATTGTTTGGAAGTGTACATTGATAAAGAGGTTGTACACAATGTCCCGAATATGACACAGATGGATTCTCGTCCCTTCACGACATTGCTTACACAGGGAATTGACACGACAGCATTTCGGTTACCTATGTATGTACCAGATCAATGTTATTCAGTAGGCTACACACAACAGACATTTGAGGGCCATGGTGTGGAATCAAGTTCACATGGTGGATATGATTAAAATTTTTACAATAACACAAAAGATCTACCTACCTGCAGCCATCATACCACTCCAGTTGAAGTTGCTGGTAATATGGCGGAAATGGTGAACTATGTGCAGTTTGCTGACAATATTGCTGACAATGACATGTACGATCCTGATGTCACCCTAGATGATGATAAGAATGAAATGTGTGATGAAGAAAATTTATTGGCTGGATTAGATGATAATGATGAAGAAGATGATGCCGACGCCCCTGTTGACCCTGAAAATGTCCCTATTCCACCTAGACTTGAAATTCCTTTGTATGAGAACATTCACATGGGTGGTGATTTTGACATGAGTAGCCGTGATGTCATTCCCCGTAACCGGATCTGGAACGCTGAAAATCCAGAGTTGGACAAAGGGATGGTTTTCGTTGATAAGAAGCAACTTGTACATGCTATGAAACTGTACCATACAACAAGTAATCGAGAGTATAAGGTCGTAACCTCCAAGCGAGACCTTTGGGTGTTTGCTTGCAAGCACGATTGCAGTTGGTGGTTGCGTACATCTCTTAGTAGGAAACATGATCTTTTTGGAATAAAGCAGTACAGGGCTCCTCACCATTGTTTATACCCACGAATGAACAGGGACCACACTAATATTAGCTCCAGTTACATTGCTTCTCATCTTTTGGGACAAGTCGCGGTGAGTATAAAAAATAAATTTATATATATATATATATGTTTGTTTATAGTGTTCGCACCCAAATAATCCAACTCACATTTGATTGTCATATGCAGAATGAACCTGATATGCCAATTAAGAATGTCATCGAAGATATCAAAAAGACCATGAACTACAGTATATCATACAAGAAGGCGTGGCATGCAAGGGCAAAGGCAATTAGAATGGTATTCGGGGATTGGGATGAATCATATAGGCAGTTGCCTAAATTCATGCATACATTACAAACATCTAATCCTGGCACCATCGTTCAATGGAAGCATAGATATACCAGAGGTACAACCATTATGCCCGTCTTCCACTTTGTTTTCTGGTCTTTCAAACCCGTCATCGATGGATTTAAATATTGTAAGCCTGTTATAACCATAGATGGTACATTCTTATACGGCAAATACACTGGTGTGTTGCGTGTAGCAACGATCGTCACTGCCAATAGCAAAATATTACCGCTTGTATTCGCTGTTGTCGACAAGGAGAGTTTGAAGTCTTGGTCGTTCTTCATTTCAAATATCAAGGAACATATTGTCATGGACCGACAGGGAGTGACTTTGATATCTGATCGAGCTGAGAGTATTTTAGCTGTTGTGAGGTGGCATTAACTGAATCCCTCACTCCAATTTGTTGGATATCATCGGCACTGCCTTTGACATGCTTGTAGTAACTTTAATACAAAGTTTAAAAATAAGGAGCTGAAACAACTTCTATGGAAAGTAGAGAGTGCTCATCAACGACGAAAGTGTAATGCTTACTTAGAACAGATACAGGCTATTAACCAAGATGCCATCGATTGGGTCCGCAAGATGAATCCTGTGGAGTGGGCCCTTGCGTATGACGGTGGATATCAATGGGGGGTATTAACCAGTAATGACGCAGAGTGCTTCAACAGTGTCTTGAAAGGTGCAAGGAACTTATCTATCTCAGCTATGGCTGAGTTTACATTTCGACGGCTTGTAAAATATTTTGACGAGATAGGAGCCCAAACAGAAATAGATGTACGGAATGAGTTCCAATACCCTAGAGAGATGCAAAAAACTATCGAGGAGGGCATCGTAAGGAGAAATACTTTCCAGTTGATATCGTACGACAAGTTAGTTTGTAATGTAAACTAAATTGTTATTATTATGTTGTGAAGTTAATTACACCTAAAAACATGAACTTGATTAGTTTGTATCAATATTGTCCGATAGGCCCTGCCGCGTATTTGAGGTGCAAACATCTTTTCGCTATGGACGAGGTCGCAATACACAGATTGTGCGCATGAATCAACCCACGTGTAGTTGTGGCAAATACGAGATAAGACACTATCCATGTTCCCATGTGCTCATTGTTATGTCTGAATGTGGTGACAATCCATTCGAGTACGTTGATCCAGTATATAGGCTTCCTGTATACGTGAGGGTTTGGGAAACTAAATTCAATCCAATACCGCATCAAGATTATTGGGATGATCCGCAGTGGACCTTAATGCCTAATGTACTTCGTTTGCGAGAAGTAAAACGGGGTCGTAAATCTATGTCCCGTATTCCGAATGAGATGGATATATCAGATAGGCGTTTGACCGCTCGTTGCAGTGAGTGCCAGCAAACAGGTCATGACAGGCGAACATGTCCGGCGTGGCTTGGTTGATGAAGACTATGTAATGCTTACATGAATTTCGTGAATTGTGAAATTGTAAAATGGTTGCTCTTTTTAATTGTGAGATTGTAATTGGACAGCCCATGTGAATTTTTAGCTTGTAATGCAAATGACCCTATGTTAAACTATATTGTAATTGTTAATTTTTAATTCTTTAAATAGATCATTTTTTTTATTTGTAATAGATCATTTTTAATTTTTAATTCTTTATATATTGTAATTGTTTTATATTAAAAAAATTTTATAACTAACATACTAAGCAAATAAATTAAACTAAATATGTATGCAAAAGCATTTAACTGTAGCACATAAGCCTAAATTTTTTATTGTGTACTTGATTGAAAATGTGTATTACAAAATTCTATACTTAATCAAATAGTTCTTCTATCATTTGAAAATTTAATATTTATGAATAAATTTAATATTTTCGAATGGTCTAAGCATTTTTCACATTTACAATATATGAATAAATTTATGTAATTTAAAAATTTTATACTTTATTGAAACTTTTAGCATTACAAAATCAATAATTAAGTTTTGTCAAATATGTCATAAATGTAATCATCAACCTATTATTGAAAAAAAACATTATCATTCAATTTTTTGGCAAATATTTATGTAGGAAAACTATCCACATATTACTGCACTATGTTCATGGTCACTATTAAGTTTATGTAACTGAGGCCTTAAAAATTTTTTGGAAAAGATTTTTATATTAGTTATAGCATAGATAACGGTAGATTCTGTTGAATTGTTTATCATATTTAATGACACATAATTTTAAATCTTGAAGTAAAAATATATATATATATATTTAAAAATCATAAATTATGGAATGATTAGAGTTTTTTTTTTTATGATTATAATTAGATTTTAGTGAATTTCTTCCATGTTAGTGGCACACAAATTTATAATTTTAAAATAACCGAGCACATTTTTTTTTTTCAAGTCGTCATGTATGGAATAATTAGAGTTTAATTGTTATAATTAAATTACAGTTAACCAATAGAGTTTTTTGAAATAAAAAATAATTACATTTTAGTAAATTGCTTCCATATATAGTATCACACAAATTTAAATTTTGAAATAGCTAAGCGTACTTTTCTTTTACAAATCGTAATTTATGGAATAATTACATTTTTTCTGTTATGATTAAATGAGAGTTTTATTGTTATGATCTAGTATTTCACTTATACAGGCTTCATGGCACATCTACCTGAGGAGGTCCCACTTTTCATTCATCCACATCGGGCCGACAGTATATGGGAGCATCCGGTATGCAATAACGTTTGTTGGACTTTACGCTTACAATTAAAATACCATGTATTTTGTTTTATCTTCTGTGATAATGCTATTATTTAAACTAGTCATTATGTTATGTAGGACAAGGCACGCACAATGTTGACATGCCGCCGGGTAGATTCTGGCCTGTGGGAGCATCCGTTGGACCATAGTCTTGCAGTATATACTACACGCAGGATTTTATGGTATTTACCGTATCGGTCATATTAGACTGGATCACCCACTCATCACTGCTCTGGTCAAGAGGTGGCGCACAGAGACTCATACATTCCATTTCTCGATCGGAGAGGCCACTGTCACATTGCAGGACGTATCTATCCCATATGGTCTACGGATTGACAGGTGAGCAGTTATTGGTGTTGACCCATTATTGACGAGGGAGCAATGGATAGCTCTATGTGGTGAGCTATTGGGAGTAGCACCTACACCTACAGACTTACAGGCAGGTAGACTGAGGGTGAGGTGGCTGGCTGAACAGTTTGGTCCTCTTCCAGAGCAGGCTCCAGATGAGTTGGTACAGCAGCATGCCCGAACATATATTATGTGGCTTATTAGGGAGGTACTTCTCCCTGATAAGTCACAGAACCTACTCAAGCTTATGTACTTGCCACTGCTGAGAGACATTGACGAGATCGGCGAGTACAGCCGGGGTGGCGTGGCTTTAGCATTCTTGTATAGGATGCTATGTCGAGCAGCTCAGGTGGGTGCAAAAGAGATCGGAGGACCACTTGTCTTGCTACAGGTTAGTAAGAATTTTATTACATGTCAATTCATATTGTATGACATATATCAGTATTGTAATTGCGTTCAAACTATTGTAGTTTTGGGCGTGGGAGAGATTCATTCGCATTGCCTCGTCTAGGCGGCAAGTGGTTGCTCCTGGTGAGCTTCCCATGGGCCAGGGAGACATGCAGTTGCCACCCGGACCTCGAGGTAGCCGGTGGAGGGTTGACTTCGGCCATGATGTCGTATCGACCCACGTAGTCGTCGTTTATAGAGACCAGTTCGACCGGATGATCCAGGGCAAGGTATGAAATTTTGCTCTCAATTTTAGTTGTCTTGTTCATTGTATATGTTTTGAGTTCACGAGTGAATTTTAATATACTTGTCGTTATTGTAGTTTATCTGGCAGCCTTATGCTGGGGTCTTCAGTACACTCCCAGACTACTGCCGACTAGGTCAAGAGATATGGATGGGGAGAGTGCCACTTATTTGTTTTGATGTGGTTGAGTGGCATCTCCCGATCGTGTCCTCCGACAGTTTGGTCGGGTCCAGTCCGTACCGGATCGGTTCGACACCGAGTGGCGGTTGCATATGACTGATAGGCGTGGCCGAGCTGGCACTGACTGGAGTCTGTTTTATATGCGATATATACAGCTGTGGGATACTCGTCGGGACAGTATTGTACAGGCTGACTGTAGCGATGAGGTGCTCCCCTCTTCCGACCCTTACATGTTGTGGTATCGGTGACATACACGTTTACTAGTCGGTAATCCGAGCCACCTGTCTGAGTTCGGATATCAGGGAGTTGGGCCTTCTCTTGAGGCATTGGTGAGTATCATAATATGTGTCAGATAATTATTAAGATCATAATTGATTTACTTTCAGTCAACTATAGCCTAATACGTTCGAATTTTTGTTCAGGTGGTTGGAGTTCGAAGGTCATATCACTTGGCTGAGGACGCCCTTTTCAGATGTGATGGGCAGCATGCCTTGTAGGCCATTGCAGAGATCCGAGACTTATTGTACAAGGCGATCCAGCATGCCCATCGGGGAGATCGTCTGCATTTTGGTCACTACGGTGTACACAGTGCAGCACCTGCTCCAGACACATCAGTGCCGTCCACGTCAGTGTCTTCCACTTCAGCGCTAGCCATATCAGGTCCTTGGACATCAGTCACCCCATCGCATACTACCCCATACATATCTCCAGATTCCCTCGGCGTACATCCTACCCAGCATACTGGCATACCTTATGTAGCTGACCCTGATTGGACACCGCCCCGATACATGCATGACGTTGTTACCCCACCCACCCAGTTACCACCACCACACAGTTCAGGTGTGTGTAGTGTTGGAGTTGATACATGTACATCACATACTCCCACACTACATACACCTACTTTTGTGGGGACTAGTTCGATCGCGACTATGAGTACACATGATGCAGTTCTCACTGATATCTCCCATGTTTAGGATGAGGCCTGTATTGAGGTTGCCCCCCGAGTGCGAGGGAGAGGCCGAGGTTATGGTCGTGGCGGACGTCGCGGCCGAGGTCGGGGTGCGGGCAGAGGCAGAGGCCGAGGTCCAGCTGCACATCGTGATACAGTTGCACCAGATGAGAGAGTTTCATAGCTCACAGCAGTATCCGATGTTGGGCCAGAGAGAGGATCAGGGACAGCACAGGCAGGAGAGGGAGGGTCACAGTCATAGGATACGCATTTACGATTGGGGGAGCCATATATTCAGAGAGTCTACGGCAGGAGACTGAGAAGGGAGGTCTACGGTCGGGGTTGTGGGATTGGGGCAGGTTAGGGCATTAGAAGGTATGATACAGAGTGTATAGTATTTTTTATTTATAGTTTTTGTAAATCAAATTTGTACAGAGGATGTAAATGTGCTATATTTATTTATTCGAAAATAGAATTTTACAATTTTTTGATTCTTACTTATTCTGAGGATTTCCTAATTACTTCAAATATTCAAATCATGATGTCACCATGGGTTTAAACATGGTGATTATATACATAAGAGATTGAAGTTGTGCTGCATTTGGTACCATATAGATTTTCGTTTTACAATAATAAACTATTAATTTTTTATACAGTTTTTTTTTTTTAAAAAATTTTAAGTATGTAATTATTTCTTTACAAAAAACACAAAATAAATAAATACATAAATTTTATTTCTTATTCTGTACTTTTTTTCCCAAATAATTTGATAACAAAATGGAAAATTTAAGAATACTTTTTTTTGAAACACACACACATAAATTTCAAATTACATAAAACTACCCCCCAAAAAAGGTACAGAACCTGATAATATAATAGAAATTTTAAGAACATTGATTTTTTTAAACAACGTGTGCGCACATACACATACAACATTAAGAAAACAAACACACAAATTTTTTATACTCTGTTTTCCCCTCCAAAAAAACAGAAAGAAAGAAAAAAATTCTTGAATACTTGAATAGTCTTTCTCCAAAAAAAAAAAAGAAACAAATTTTAGTTTTTCAATAGAGTGAAGATGATGAACTGTGGAACTTACACAGCAGTTTGTTATAAATTTAAAATATAAAATAAAAAAAAGTTAAAAAAAAGAAGAAGAGAGAAGATGGTGAAACGTGGAACTGCATAGCAGTTTCTAAAATGTGGGAATTGGAAAAGTGGAAGTTATTTACTGAGTTGGTAATTTACGATTTTACCCATAATTACAATTTGATATAAGTTTTAAAATAATAGATTATTTAACAAGTTATGGTCATTTTAGGAAAAATAGAAAAAAATTTGTAAGCCAGGCTTCAGATTCATGACACCAAAATTGGTGTTTCCCTTTAATAATAGAATAGATTAACCCTCTAACTGGACTCAAATTCTGTAATAATAAATAGTTTCTCCAGCACCCAAATTCTGTAATTTGCCAACCCCACATTCCTTCATTCTCATAATCACTGTGGCCCTCTTCACTCGAAAAACCCCAACTCCCTCTATTGGACCCTCAGCCATTTGCCTTTGACGTTGTGTCATTTCCCAAAATCTGATTTTTGTCAGTAGCCCACTCGTTGCCACCATTGGACTCGCTATTTTTATTACAACTCTAGATATTAGTGGGTGACTCATTCTCATGCCTGGTTTGAGATTGTATTTCAACTTTACTCTCCTCAGTATTCGAAGAACCCCAAACGGCAAAAGTTTTTGACTGAGATACATGCTCAACATCTTCTTACTTGACTGTGGGTGACTCATTCTCATGCCCGGTTTGAGATTGTATTTCAACTTTACTCCCCTCAGTATTCGAAGAACCCTAAGCAACATAAATTTTTGACCGAGATACATGTTTTACATCTAGGTACTTCATTGTGGGTGTGTTTCACAGTGCTGTCTACGACTGAGAAAGTAATTTCGATTTTATCTCATGTAAATTAGCTTATGGGCATTTCAAGACACTTGAGGGTATTATGGGCATTTCATTATTTATTTTTGATGACATCAGCAGCTTCGGTTAGTTGGGTGGACAACAGTACAAAAATGAGAGAATCTTCATATTGTCAGTTAAAGTAGGGAAGACTTCTATAATTATTAAAATTACAGGAGAGATTTCTGTATTTGTCAAAAATCTCTAGGGAGGTAAGTGTAATTTACCAAATACAAAAAGAAATAGAAAATGCAAAGAGGATAAAAGGGGATGACTGTGAAGTTTCGAAAAGTGAAAATAAGATAAAATATAGGCTGCAGTGCTTATCTTCTTTACATATTAGGTGGCCATTTTATTATTTTGTTTTGTTTTGTTTTGAACATTGTTTTGGTGAAAAAATCAACGATAGTTTTGTAGGTCGAAGTGAGTTGGAAGGTTGTGTATTTACTTACACTCTGTTTCATAGTTATTTATGAACAATATTGCTTTAAAATAAAGAAAATTAAACCCTCTGTTTCATTTTATGATTTAATTTGTAATTTTTTGAAAACACCAATTTGTACTGAAATCATCATTTCGAAGTGACTACTTACTGTATTAAAAAAGCAAGCATCAGAAAATAGTTTACTGTGGCAATGTGACAACTCGTTGCATTATTGATTAATTTGACAACTCACTACTTGAATATGAAGGGATAGCATTGTGAAAAAGACGACCCACAATCATGATTTTATCTGACAACCACGTCCGTGACTGCATCACAAGTACACAAAGTCATGGGTACTCAGGATTGCATGAAATGAATAAGATAAAATAATATCACGGGTATAACTTCTTCCATAGTGCCCCAATATCTCAATTATCGTCACAAGGTCATCTCTTTTGCATGTCTGTAAACAACGCTACCCCCAGTATGATGTTTGTTTAAGTCATAACAATCGTAATATATCTACAATTACCATTATTATTATTATTTTTATTTTATGAAAAATGTCTTTAAGAGATGCAGGAAGTTCACGCCGTCAAAGAAATCTGAAAGTGTGGCTACTACCTCCATTTACTTATGACTATAAGAGCGAAAAGTACTCGAGTCCGAAGGATTATTATGCTGGTATTCGAGCAGAATGGGCGTTCAGGATAACGAAGCAAGAAGGATTGTTTAATGATCTACGTAACTTTGGGGCACCGGTACCTCATCGTCGTTCATTGACCATGGCTAGACGAAATGTGAGTGACTATGAAAAAGCAATTAGCAGAATTAAGAAGGAGGACAACAGAATGTTGATGCGGAGATGTCGACATTTCATGCTTCAGCTAGCCACCGAAATGGCAGAAGCAAGCAACAGAGAATTGACAGTGATTGAGCGAAATAATGTCTTAAACAATGAAAAATATCTCTCTGACTACTACATGTCAGATGAGGAATGAGAAATCAAACACCTTTATCTTTCATATATGTTTGTATGTTATGTCGTATCTTCGTTACTGGAGTGTAAGACAATGTTGTTGTTTGTAACAACCCCGAACTCCGATTAACGCTAATCTATGATTAATTATGCCTAACAGTAATTAAGGAGGGATTTTGAATTAATTTACATGCTCATGTGTTGCATTATCTGTGTTTGTATCTGTTTAAAATAGAAAGATCTGTTCATATTTTAGCTTCGGTTTGCAAATTGAGGGCTTTATCGGCATCCAATTCAAAAATTGACTTGGCGTATGTGTTAAATGAGAATTTTAGAATTTTATGGTAAGTTTAATTGGAATCTGATTTGGAATGACTAAATTAGATTAAATTTATACCATTTGATTAGTTTTGTTTACCTATCACTTAGTGGGCCTTTTGACCCCACTAGCTCACCTCCTTGCATTCAATAAATACACTCTTAAGCTTACACACACACACACAAACGTGAGAGAGGGAGTGTAGAGGGAAATTGAGCCAAAAATGAATTGGCTACGAAAATAGAAGATAATTTGAGGCCTTGGGTTAGAATCACACTTGAATCCAACCTTAGGTAAGAACTATACTCTTAAACCTTGTATTTAAGACAATAAGTATATGAATTCAAGAGAGTTAGGTGTGCAATTAAGCTAAGATTGAAGAATTAAAGCTCAATACATACATGCATATGTAATTCATGGCATTTGAGGTTGTCTTCCCAAAGAATTCTTGCATGCATGTCATAATCCTAGCTTTGTTTTGGAAATTTTTCATGTGCTATGTCATTTTGTCATAGTTGATCATGTTTTTGAGTTGAATATTGCATTTGATCATGTTTTGAGAAGCTTTGGTTCAAAGAATTGCATGCAAGTCATGTTCATGAATTATTCTTGAGTTTCAAGTTGAAATTTTGCACAATTGGCAAGCCCTTGAGCTATGGTTTCTTGAATTGATCCTTGGAACATGTTGTTTTTGAGTCTCTATGGGTTTTCTAAAGTTTTGGCCCAGAAAAATTGAATTTGATGTCTTAGAGGTTAAATTTGAACTTGTGGATCAAATCTGGAAATTCCAAAAATTTGATCTACGCCCGAGCGGGGGATTTCACGCTCAAGCGAGCACTCTGAGTACGTGCACTTCCACTCGAGCGACGTTAGTCACGCTCGAGCGTGAAATGCATATACCCAGAAGTTCATATGTTTTGCAGTCTGTTCGAGCGAGGGAAGTCACGCTCGAGCGAGGGTCTGAGTCTCACGCTCAAGCCGGGATCGAGCGTCCGTCGAACGTGAAAAACATGGATCCAATACTTTTGTCAAGTTTGCAGTCCGCTCGAGCGAGGAAAGACAAGCTCGAGCGAACCTTCACTTTCTGCATGTCTGCTCGAGAGGGGAAAGCCACGCTCGAGCATGGACCACATTTTCAGCAAAATTTAAGAAATGTTTTCAAGTGCATGGTGGTATCCTCTTTCCATCCTAGGCATTCCTAGGCCATATTTAAGACATTATAATGAGGGTAAAGACTAGAAACATGCCAAGTACAAATAAAGCAAGTTATGCATAATTTGAACGTGTATTTTAAGTGTGTATTTGTATGTATGTTCGTGTAGGTCGCATGCCTCAAACCATTTGATTAATCTGCTCTGTTTGTCCGCACCCAAAGTCAACTGTGAGTAATAACTTTGTAAAGTTATGTTTAACTTTGAGTATTTTCTGACTGATATGATACGATCTGTTTTCTGAAATGCTATTTTATGAATTATGAATTAATGTCCAATTTTTTGAAATGTAAGTGTGGCACCCTTAGTTCACGTGGTCCTCGTCCGGGGGTAACAATACCGCGGCCAATCTGCACGTGGCCCTCGCCCGGGGGTAACAATACTGCGGCTTACATTCACGTGGCCCTTGCCCGGGGGTAACAATACCGAGGCCAATATTCACGTAGCCCTCGCCTGGGGGTAACAACTATATGGTCGTCGGTACCGACTATACATGTGGGTCTTTGAACCAAGATGATATGATAGCTAATGGGTGTACCACGTATGATCTTATGTAAAATCTGAATACAAATACGAGCATGAATCTGAATTAAATTCTGATTATTAATTGAATTATGCTTATGACTCTGTTTTCGTTAAGAATACGTTTTGACATAAACTCTGAACTCTAACTCTGTGCTGGGCATCATTCATTAAACCCTTTACCTAATTATTATTCACTAGGCTTTAGCTCACTGTGTTATTTATATGTATGTAGGTGGGCAAGCGCATGACCAGGCCTGAGATGCTGCCTGGCGAGTTTTGGTATCAGCCAGCTATCATGCCTCCCGTGGAGGTTCCCTTTTGTGATCTACCCGAGTTTATAGTCTTTGGGACTTTTGTACATCTGAAATCTTTATGTCTGGCCTGAACATGTTGTAATCTTGTGTATGTGGCTTGAATGATGTAAGGCTACAGTATTTTAATGCCTTATCCATATGTATGTTAACATGTATACGTAAAGTTTTAAATTTTCTGTCCCATGTATGTCTGCACAGCTCAATGGACTATGTAACTTTGTATATTTGCTTCCGCAGCCCCTGTTGTATATATTAATCTCTTCAAAGGCCTTCGGTAATCCAAGGATTACTGACCGATTACGATGCTAAGCCCTTATGGGCGAGTTTGGGTCGTGACAGAGTAGTATCAGAGCACGTGTTCTATCGCACACATGGGTCCATATAAGCTTAGGATGTCCTAGTAAGAATTAGGGGCATTCCATCTGCATGTGTGAGTGTGTGGTAATCCAAATGGATATGAAAACTGAATGTAAATCTGAGTAAATGAATTGAAAGTAATGAATGAGATTATTCCTATGTTTATTATCATTTGGTGTCTCTATAGCAACATGGAGAATACGAGGGGAAATGATGTAAATGAATCTTCAGAGGCTCTCATGAGCCGAATGGAGCAAATACTTGCGGCATTGACTGAAGCTATGGCACAACAACAAAGACAACAACCTTTACCTCCTCTGCCTTCACCAGTACTAGCCGAACCGGACAATAATGACATCATCAATTTGACTTAGAAATTTATGAAAATGAAGCCGTCGACCTTCTTGGGTGGTATTGAACTATTGAAGGCAGAAACCTGGTTATTGGAAATGGAAAAGCTATTTGAAGTGTTTCCTTGCTCTGCAACTCAGAAAGTCCTTTTGGCTACTTATACCTTAAAAGATGAAGCCCGGAGATAGTGGCTGTTGGTCTGAAATAACAATGGGGACATGACATGGGCACAATTCAATGAGATATTCTATAACAAGTATTTTCCCCAATGCTTCAGGGACCAAAAAGTTTCTGAATTCCAAGAACTCAAACAAGGCAGAATGTATGTGATTGAATATGAAGCTAAGTTCACTGAACTAGCTCGTTTTGCTTCGTACATGGTAGACACTATTTATAAGAAAGCACGAAAGTTTGAGGGAGGACTGGACCTAGAAGTATTTGATCGAGTGGGTGTCCTGAAATTGCCTACTTATGTAGAGGTGCTCGACAGGGCATTGATGGCAGAAGCCATAATAGCAACTAAGAAACAAACTACAACTCCAATAACCGAATGGAAATGATAGAGGACCGGATTTAATTTCAAGAAGGGCCGGTCATTTTCGAAGAAGAAAAATACAGGATCTTCTAGTAGCTCTAGCCAAAGTAGCGGATCTACTCCAAACTGCCCCGATTGCGGAAGGAAGCACAAAGATGCTTGTTACCGAACATCAGGTGCGTGCTTTCGATGTGGCAAGATTGGCCACATGGTTAGGGATTGCCCGATGAGATCCAATGAGGTTAGCCGTCCTGTAACAAGTTCGGCCGGGTTTGTTTCTG